>CM033446.1:119964741-121264241 GCA_019425775.1 Rafetus swinhoei | reverse complement strand
GGTTTTATGTCTCCACTGTTGATTCCCAGTTTGTGGAGTTTGCTGGGAGGCTTCCCTAGCCAGGCTGAGTTGGCTCTCCAGCTCCCTGGGTGAGACCAGTCACCGCATGGTCAGCTCCGCTCTGTCTGCGGGTTCAGGGCTGCTGCCTGCTGTGTGAGTGTGTGAGTGCTGGGGTAGGAGACTATAGTTTGAATTTTGGTGCAGTTGTGTGGCCTGCACCTTGAGCCTTGTACCCCTTTGTGGTGAGGGGAAATTCTGGGATCGAAGCAGCCTGATTCCTGCCCGAAGAGGATCCCTGCCGGAAGAGACCAGCCCCCTCTGCAGTGACTGAGTCATCTCTGAACCTGAGGCTCATTCATGGAGTGTGTGAGTGCACCATCTTTTAGTAAGTCAGGGAATTTGTTTGGGGATTTTATAACCTGCTGCATAGTAAACCTGTGGAGGGATTTACCGCCTTTTCCCACTTGTGAGTCCTTTGGGCTGTACTGGACCCAGTCAGCCCCACTGCTAAACCACTGCAGAGACGAATTTTGTGGTCAAAAGTCATCAAGGCCCCAAAAAAGTACGCGTACCAACGGGACACTAACCTTACAGTTGCTGGGCACTGGTGACCCTAAAAATAGTGTTTTACCCTCTTATGTTATATTTGTCTCCTGTTTAATATTATTGTGTTTGTGTTTGTGTTATTTTCTGGGAGTCTCCAACTATCTTGCAAATACGTGGGGATTACCCTGGGTTAGAATTTTCCTCCCAAGCCTGGTGACCCAGCCAGGAAGGAGTGAGGGGGGTGGAGGCACCGCCAAATAAATCCATGGGAAAAAATAAAGTTGAGTGGGTGGCGGGATCCAGAAGAACCCAGACCTACCCATCAAAACCTGTAAGCGGATTGGCCTTAAAGAAGGTAACCAGGTGGAGAGGGGGCGCTACACCAAGAACAACAGTTATGAAAGGCGTGCAACTGTTTGTTTGTTTTTTTTATAGTAGCAAACTGATTTTTGTGACTCTAGGGACAGATCCCCAGCTGATGTAGTTGTCATAGCTACCTCCACCCCTCAGATCCTAACTCTGTTCACACCACTTATCCTCATCTGGTATAAATGGTCGTAACTCTATGAAGTAAATGAAGTACGGGAAACTCCCACCAGCTGAGGGTTTGGGCCCACCAAATAGTCCCTTGCTTCACAGTTCTACTGATGTTCTCCATGATTGTTTTCAGGTCAGTTTTCCATCTTAAGTGAACTTGCACTCTATAAGTAAGTGACTAGTCAAGATAAGGGTAGTAGATTCTAGCCTTGTATTGGCGCAGGGTCTGATCCTCCTTATATGGATGTCAGTGGGAGTTTTGCCCAAACTACTGAACTCTGGGACTGAGACTGAGCTCAGTAATGTTGGAAACATTTTAGAAAGTTGCCCAAGCAGTAAGTATCATTTCTAATGTAAAATATGAACTCTTTGTTTCACACAGAGCATTTGGTTATAGAAGGAAGGAAGTGTGTATATGTTGAGGTAGAGTTGTGCTGTGTGATGTTTTTTCTCTTTGTCTTTGCATTTAGGTATAATTTCATCATTAGCTGTCCTCTTGAATAAATATAATAAAGAAAAAATCCTGTTCAAGTGACGCTAATGAGGCGTCTGCCAAAAGATGAGGGGTTTTTATTCAGACACCTCATTAGCATCTTTTGGCTATGAATGTTCCCTTACCTTTGAAACTTGACCTAAAAACTGATAGTGCTATTTAAAATAAACTTCTAAGGAAAATCTATTCAGCTCTTTCTAATGGCCGGGAGGCCAAAAGGCTAGATTTTAACTAGCATCAACTCTTTAGTGGTTGCTCCCACAATGATGTTTATGCTTTCTTCCATGCTGCCCCTTATGTGTGGAACACCCATCCTGACAAAATTCATAGAGCCAGTCTCCTATTCCTTTAAGATTCACTTTTCCCATGATACCAATCAATGCCTGCTGATACTGGCAAATGGAGGTTACTATAATGATCTGCCTGTTTATATAAACAGACCCCTATTTAGACCTGGCCTATCTGAAAATATGCTTTTATTGCAGTGGTTCTCAAAGTGTGGCCCATGGACCACTAGTGGTCCACAACCATTTTGCAGGTGGGCTGTGGGCTAGGGGCTCATCCTCTCATGCAGTGAGGTTCCTGCACTGGCTCTCCAGCCCTGTGCCCCCCCCAACCCGTGAGGTTGGAGCTCCAGCGCCAGCTTCTCACAACGGAAAAGGGTGAGCCTCACAGGCCAGATTCGGCTTCTGGGATAAGGAACTGGCTCTGAGTGCTGCTGCTCCCCCTAACCTTGGTTGGGGGAAAGGGCAGTGCAGGAAATCACTCAGCTGGAGGCTTTCCCTGCTGTTCCTATTGGCTGGAATCACAGCCAATGGGAGCAGCGGGAGCAGTGCCAGGGAGAGGTGGGAAGCATGGAGCCAGGTAAGCGCTCCCATCCTCCTCATGCCCAGACCCCATATGCCGCACCCCCTTCCCTCTCACGCACACCCCTCACTCCCAGACTTCTCACTCCCAGCCCACTCCTGCACCCTCCCTCCTTCCTAGACCCCTCCACCCTCAGCCCACTCCTGCACCAAACCTCCCACCCAGACTCATCCTCACTCAGCTTCCTCCTGCACCCGGCCTCCCAGCCAAAACCTGCACCTGCACCACCACCTCCTGCACCCATTTTGTCATTGTTGGTGGTTGGCTGGTGGTCCACAAAAGGTCTGTGTTGGGCAGGGTGGGCCATGGACCAAAAAGTTTGAGAAGCGCTGTCCTATTGCCATAATCTCTGCCCTCTTTCTCAATCTGTTCTTGTATTGTACAAAGCAGTCTAGGGATTAAATGCATATACTAGAACAAACTCCAGAGTTATGAACTGATTGGTCAATCACACATCTCATTTAGAACCAGAAGTGTTTCAAAGCTGCATTCACTCAATGTTCAGTTGTAAACTTATGAAAGAAGAAGAAGAACATTTTGTTCAGAGTTACGAACAGTCTCCACTCTTGAGGTTCTACCGCAAGGGATATGATATATCTGAATCTCCAGAGTGGCCTTTTAAAATTCAGCCAATGATTGTAAGTTCTTGGGGCCAAGGACTGGCTTTGCTATTTACCTAGCACAGTTACCCCCACTGTGCTTGTTACATAATAAAAGACCTATAATACAAATTGTAATACAGGTCGTCCCCGACTTATGAACGAGTTACGTTCCAAACACTTGGTCGTAACTCGATCTGTTCGTAAGTTGGACCCCATTCATTTAAATGTGACCGCGCTGTTCATAAGCGTGGATCGCGTTCATAACTCGGGGACCGGCTTAATAGGAGGTTGGTCGTAAATACGAATGCTCATAAGTCAACGCATTCGTAAGTCTGGGACGACCTGTAACTAAAATCAATGACTAAAACTTCTATTGACGACAGAGCCAGAGTTTAACAAGTTTGTTCAAGTCTCCTGGAAAAAAATAGGGGTCCACGGCTCTACTTTCTTAAAGGGAAGCTCTTACAAGTCAGGATGGCACACGTTTAAAGTTGGTGATGGAGTTTTGAAGGACTTCTGTAAACATGTTGTTTTTTTGCTTTGCGTTATGTATTTGATATGCTGCAAGAATTCTGTTTCCTGTGCAACTTTGTTAATTTAATGCCTTTGCTTGGTAGCGCAGATGAACACACCTATGACAAAAAATATGGAAACACAGAGCCTATCAATGTGCCTGTCGCAGGTTAAAAAACCACATAAAGATTCAGTTCTTGCTGGGATCCAAACCGGGAGGAAACCAGAGCACGAATCAGTGATTTTTTTTATAAGAATTAGAGCTGGTTCAATTAATCACTCTGAAAAATTATCTGCAGAATTTACCTCCCTCCTGCTTTCACAGTAGCAAATCAGCCATGACGAATGGCTGCCTTCGATGAATGTAACCCCTGCCTTCGATGAATGTAACCCCTGTTAAGTATTTCCCAACTAGTTTATCCAAATAAAGTTCTGTCTCTGGGGTGCTTATATTGGTCACCATTTCTGGGTTATGTCTGGTCAGTGAAGTTGTATGGTTTTGGGTGACAAATTTTCTAAATGAGATAATATGGAAAAAAAAAAGAGTAAGTTATGTTGTAAGTTGGGAATAGTACTTAGGTCTCTGAAGTTCCAGGACAGTGGGCTATCTACTCAACCTCTGTGTGGTATGGGTGGGTGTGTTTGTTTAGAGGATGCTGATTCTTTAGTGGGTTTTGTATTTATCTTTTTCCTTAAGGCCTCAAGTTGCCATTCTGCAGTGTGCTTTGATTCTGATACAGTTAAAACAAGCTAGAGTCTTCAAAGGCCAGCAGATAACCCAGCCAGTAAATGAGTAAAATTGGAATATTTTAAAACAATAAATAGTTATTTATGAAGCCACATTCCCATGGAAACAACTGATGCAAAATAGAACAAGTGTGACTCCTTTCTGTAAACATGTCAAACCATTTCCTTATCTTTCTCTCGAGAAGACTGACATACGACACGTTGACCTGACTTCAGATTGGTTATGCAGGCTTTAGCTTTCAGAAATACATTAATTCCCCACTGGGAGAGAACTGAATTGCCATAGGATCAAGATTATAGCCTCTATTCTAATTTTATTTTAAGACATCTGTAATGCCCCGCCTGTGTTGGAGGCATTGGGGTCAAAAGAGCAACGGGCACAGCACAAGGTGGCTGCTGAGAAGCAACCTCATCATGGCTATGTCTAGACTACGCTCTGTTTTCGAAAGAGGATATGCAAATGCTGTGGGAATTTGCATATCTTCTTCCTCTGATCTTACTTTCTAAAGTGGATCTTTCGAAAGTGAAAGTAGTCTGGATGTGTTTTTTTTTCGGAAAAAAATCCTTTTTAAAAAAAAACCCACTCTTCCTTAAAAAATGAGAGTTACGTGGTTTTTTCGGAAAAAGGGTTCCCCCCCTCCCAAAAAAACCGCGTCCAGACTACTTTCAGTTTCGAAAGCTCTGCTTTCTGAAGTGAGATCAGAAGAAGATATGCAAATTCCTGCAGAATTTGCATATCCTCTTTCTAAAATAGAACTTAGTTTAGATGAACCAATGGTGTTTAGAGTATTTTGGTTTAGGAAAGGAGCCCAGTATAGCTGGTTGTCGGGGGTGGGGTCCTGAAGAACTTCAAGGATTCTGGGGCAGAAAAAGTGGAGTGAGTTTGAGCTGAGGACTGTTTTGGGGTGGGGAAAAGAGAAGAGAAAAGACAGCAGGGGAGATCAGCTTTTTAAAAGCTACTGCAAACAGGCCAAACAAGCAGGGGTAGGGATGTCTGGTAGAGTTTGGAGGCAGGCTGCCCAGCACTAGGGAATGGGGAAAAGAGGGGCCAGTAATGGGCAAGGTGGCAGGAACTGGCACCAGAAAAGAAAAGATGCAGTCAGTGGGAAGCCAGTGGAAAGGCACCTTGGTGGCCACATTGCATTGTTAAAGGGGCACCATGTACAGAGCTGAAAGGGAGACAAACAGCAGTTCTCGTCACAAAAGGGCCAGTTGAAAGATAAGACAATGGTGCACGGGAAAAGGAGGGAAAGTTAAAGAAAAAACAATGCAATGAAACAAGAGGATGAATAACTAAAGTGTCTCCAATCTAAGAATCTCAGAGGGGTAGGTGTGTTAGTCTGTAACTTTAAAAATGAATACAGGTTGGACCTCCCACACATCTGGCACCCTCAGGACCAAGGCTCCATGGCTGCCAGGACTCTGCGGCTGCTGTCGGCCCCCCGCTACTGCCCAGCAGTACTGTGCCGCCCTCCCCTCAACACAGGGCTCCTGGCTGAATCACGCCTTGCGCCCCCACCCTTGTCGCCCGACCTCTCTCTCTCTCACTCACACTCTCTCTCTCTCACTCACACACACACACACACACACTCACACACACACTCACACACACAACCCACTTCCTCAGATGAGCTTGAGTGGAGAATAAAGCCTTCCACATCTGAGGAAGTGGGTTTTGCCCACAAAAGCTCATGATACTAGATATATAGATATACATAGATATATATGTTGGTCTTTAAGGTGCCACAGGACTACTCGTTTCTAATCTAAGAAATTATTTTTAAAAAACATAGAATTACCTTTTTCGGCTTTCTAAGAACGATGTGACAAAAATAGGCTGTAGTAAAAGAAACGAATTAAGGATAAAAGGGGTTAAAAACAAGGGTAATGCCATATATATATTGGGAATACAACACAGCAGGGCACAGATTATCCAACAAATTATTGGAATGCATTAGAGATATTTTTTTCTTTCAGAAGGTGGAGAAACGTACTAAAGGAGATGCTGTTCTAGATTTGATTTTAACAAATAGGGGAGGAACTGGTTGAGAATTTGAAAGTGGAAGGTACCTTGAGTGAATATGGTACTCAAGATACCTTCCACTTGATGAGGGATGGCTTGAAAGAGGAGGTTTTTCCAAAATTTGGTGCCGGGTAGATGTGCCAAATTTTGGAAAAACCTCTTTCAAAAGAAAAGCGGAAAAAGATATGCAAATTGCAGTTCGCAATTTGCGTATCTTTTTTCCGACTTTTATTTGTAGTCTGAGACGTAGGCTCAATGAAAAGCAGGCTGTGTCCACAGTGGGTAGGTGTGTAGCTATGGTGTCAGTGAAAGGCACCGGCAGGAGCATATTGGGGAAAGATATTTTCTCACCCACCTTGTCTCATTAGTTTTCATAAGACACTTATGTAAAATCAGCTTCCTCCATGTTCTGTATATTTTCTTTTTCACGTGTCTGTTTGTTACAGAATGCTTCTGATCAAGATATTTTCTCAGCTTTTCTTTATGCAGTAGAGAGAAGCATCATTTTTATCTTTTTGCATTAGCTACTTGCAAATTTTGCAACTTCTGCCTTTGTAAATTGGCCCCAGGAGAGCATGGGGAATTCAGAATTAGAATCTTAGCATATCTTCAATAGCTTAAAGACAGTAACAGCATCTTCATATTCAACTTCTCTTCTGAAGCAGAATTTATGTCTTCTCTAGGTTGGTGAACAAAAAGGGATGAACAAGATAGGATGCAATCCACCCTCAAATTCACAGGTACAACTTCAATGAATTCAAAGACTCCCATCCTTTTCTGATGCCAATTAAATTTATGGTAAGTTGCTCCTATTCATTAGACAAAACTGTACCCTTTCTTCTAGTGTCCATTCTGACACAGAGGCCCATGGGTGATTTACTACTCCATCA
This sequence comes from Rafetus swinhoei, assembly GCA_019425775.1. NCBI lineage: Eukaryota > Metazoa > Chordata > Testudines > Trionychidae > Rafetus > Rafetus swinhoei. The sequence continues at coordinate 121,257,023 of CM033446.1, read as the reverse complement.
AATACTCTTCACCACATATAGTAGACTGTCAACCTATATATCCAAAAGGTGTCATGTGATATAACACTGGGAATCTAAAAACTCACTGATCATTAATATTCTTCCATGATATATAAGATGGATACAAAGGGTTATGGTATTTGATAGAATTATGTTCTTAAAATATGTTTGACAAGCAATGCGTAAGCCCAGTCTGCCGTAGACAAAGGGATGTATATTGGTTTTTCTGCCCAGCCTTTTTGTTGGGCAGTGATAATGAAGGCACACTTACATAAAAATTAAACCAAGCTATCAACCTAGTGAGAGGGGGAGATAGCCTGTTAACTAGAAAGATGGGAAGTGTAACTCAAAGCATATATAATTAAATCAACTGATGACAAGCAGTATTATTGTTTGTATTATACAAGTATGTCAAGTAAGGTGTTATAAAAGGTAATGCCTCACTGGTGATTGATATCACTGTAATGTATGTATTAACACTATACGAGGAACTATGAATATTCCCTGATATTATGCTTTAAATTTTTTGTCCAAACAAAGGGAGAAACAGGTCTTCTTCCAGACCAGATTGAAAACAGCTACCTTGTCTCCAATGAAATTAAGCAAGGTATGACCAAAAATAATGGAAGCCCTGTTTGCTTCCATCAGCAGGAGGATGGTAAGTCCATAGGAAGAACAAGATGAGGCATCTATCAGGGAGACACACAAGGAGCTAGAATTCTTTGCAAGCTAAGAAAGATGGGTCCTTGAACCAAGTGGACTGAAGTCTCTGGGAACTGCATATAAGTGAAAACCTGCTTAGGCAAATATCTTTCACCTAGGAAGACAAAGTCAGCATCTTGTACTTCTGTGGAAAGTCCTGACTGAGACAAGTTCAGCAATGGCTGGAAAGAAAAAAAGAGTAGTAAGACTATTACATTGAACCAAGACTGCAGTTTTGTTCAGTCTTAGTCACTAGAAAGCATTTTTCATTCCTATTACTCTGTATCCATTTCTGACTTTATCCCTTATAATGAACTCATTTAAAACCTACCTCTTTCATTAATCAATTTGTTTTACTTTTCATCTAAATCAACACAGTGCTGTCTTGGAAATGATTGCTAATAGCAGTGAAAGCAACTGGCTGCGGTGGTTTTAGTCTCATGAAAGGAACAACAGGTCTTCTTTGAATAGTCCAGGAGAAGGCTGGACATTTCTGAGCAGATGCATTTTGGGGACATTCAGGACAGGAAAGGTGTTGGGGTCACTTGGCTCATAGTAACCACGGCTGGTACAGATTAGAATATGTCTGCTGGAGTCAGATTGCTGAACCAGGGCCACTTAACACACAGACACTCGATGTAAGCTTGTAGGCTGATGAGAACTCCAGACTGGAAGAAACAGCAGCAGAGCATTTTAAAGCACTTACAGTTACAGGGCAAGTGGAGCTACAGCCTCTCTGGTTTGAAAAGCCCTCCAGATGTGACAATCATTTGGTTACTACTGGAATCTGAGCAAGAGGTGTAAGACCCTGGTATTGTGCTCACGGCAGCTTAGGAACTGATCCCTCAATATCACCAATCGACACAGCCCTCTCTAAGGATTATAGAATGAACCATTCAAGATGGGTTTGGCAGTAGGGTAGGTGCAGGTGGTTGAAGAAATGGGAGTATTTATATTAGTGTATTTATATTAGTGCAGCGTCTAGAGCAGGGGTCTCAAACTCCCGGCCTGCAGACCATCCCTGGCTATAGCCGTTATGCAGTCCAGCCCAGGACTCAGGGCTGACTGGGGGGAGCAGGGGGAGTTGTCCATTAGGAGCCGCAAACCCCACCCCTTCTTACCCTCACCCTGCTCTCTCCCCCCATGGCACCCCGTCCCTAAAGACACAGCTTCAGGGATCACCGGTGGGGAGGGGCTGGTGCCATGTGGCAACAGCGGTCATGCCTCCCGCGCTCCCTGCAGCAGCAGGAGCCACAGACAAGCAATCACTCTGGCTGCGGATGTTCACTACAGGCTGTGAGTTCAAGACCCCTGGTCTAGAAGCCCTAGGTGAGATCAGAGACTCATTGTGAGGAAGTAGAAAGACACAGCCTTCATTTCAAAGAGCTTATGGTCTAAACTGACAAGGCAAAGAGTGTGAGAACGGCCGTACTGGGTCAGACCAAAGGTCCATCTAGCTCAGTATCCTGTCTGCTGACAGTGACCAATACCAGTTGCCCTAGAGGAGGGGAACGCAACAGGTAATCCTCACGTGATCCCTCTCCTGTCACTCATTTCCAGACAAACAGAGGCTAGGGACACCATTCCTACCCATCTGGCTAATAGCCATTGGTGAACCTAACCTCCATTAATCTATTTAGCTCTTTTTTGAACCCTGTTAAAGTCCTAGCCTTCACCACATCCTCTGGCAAGGAGTTCCAGAGGTTGATTGTGCACTGAGTGAAGAAAAACTTCCTTTTGTTTGTTTTAAACCTGCTGCCTATTAATTTCATGTGGTGACCCCTAGTTCTTATATTGTGGGAGTAAGTAAATAATTTTTCCTTATTTTACAGCTCGGGAATTGAAGCATAGAGAAGTTAAGTGACTGCCAAATTTTCTGTGGGATCTTGGGCAAGATCCAAGCATTGAACCCAAATCTCCTCAGTCTGAATCCAGTGCCATCCTTTTTCAATCTCAACACCACCCTTTTGCATGCAGCAACAATGAAACGGGCTAAGCTGCAAAAAAACAAGTAAACTCAGTAATCTGAGATCATGCTGACTGCTTGAGGCAGTACACAGAGTGAAGAATGATGTGGTGGGGACAGACAAATTCTATGCCTGCGTCCCATTCCCACATGTCCTAACTAAATTTTACAAAACTATGTTAGCAAAATGTGCCATTTGTCATCATTTTTATTGCAGCCACCAAAAAGAAATGAACATATTTTTCCATCTGATCTCTCTATATCTGTACTGTGCTCTATCACTGTCGCATCTGGCACTTGGGTTGCTTCACTTTTTTTTTTTTGTGCTCTGCTTTATTAAGATCCAATATGCCAAGAGGTGTTAATGAGATGTATGAGCTTAATTCTTAGTGATTTATATGTTTAGTCCCTGAAAGCCTTTCTAATTCTATTTCCAAGCCCAAGAACAGCCTTACTAACGATCGCTGATGAAGCCACTGGAAAAAGCACCAAGTAATTCTGGCTTTCGCATGACACAATACAGCATTATTGTCTGATGGGATTTTCAAAAGCAACTTAGCAGCACAAATCTCATTGAGTTCAATAAGACATGTGCTCCTAAGACATTTAGACACTTGTGACAATCTCACCTATATTCCCTGATCTCTGTTATCATTGCCACCTAAGATATTTAGAATGAAAATTGGATCAAGGAGTCTATGTTTTAGCAAAGCCCAGAGCAGGGGTAGATCCTCTCTTGCTTCATCTAAATCAACAAAGTCAAGGGGGAGAAAATTAGATAAATAGTCCTCATTTTGGTCTTTGGCTAATTCATAGAACCATAGAATCCTACGGCTGGAAGAGACCTCAGGAGGTCACCGAGTCCAGCCCCCTGCCCAAAGCAGGACCAATTCAATTCAATTCAATAATTTCAGTTTTAAAGACACTATTAATATTGTAACATTTTGCCATTCATGTTCCCTGTCTGTCCGTGCTGAATGAAAAGCAAAACCAATGGAAAATAGAAGGATCTATTTCCATTCATTAAAATATTTGGTTCTCATGCAGTAGCCACACTTTGCAGTAGAACATTAAGTCTGTTTGAATTAAGGGGAAAAATTATGAGGACATTGTTGTTAATAGACTTTGAAGAATGTTTAAGCACAAAATGTAGATTTGTTTTTTTTAAATTGGCCAACGCTGTCTCTTTGAGGCATTATCCTGTTCCTGTTAACTTCAATAGAAGCAAGATCAAGCTCTTAATGTAGATTTGGATTGAAATCCTAGAAGAAAATGAATTAAAAACAGGTCAGGCTTCATAAACAGGATCCTTATCTTCCATGGCTTTCAGAACTGTCTCTCTCTATAGAGTCAAGTCTGCTACGCTATTAAAAATCAGGCAAGTAAGTAAAAGCAGTATTTCAGCAGCAGTTTCCTGCGTTGTACTGAAAGCTTCAGGCTCCATGATGTAATTTTAATGACATTTAAATTTAGCATTAATGTTCCAGAACAAAGAAAATTTGCTTTCACAAAGCCTGCTAGTTCTGATTCCATGCAGCATTGAAATTAATAAAAATTCTGTGTATGGTGCCAGGGATGTTGCCCACAGAGTGAACTGTGATAGGAAGTGACAACAATTCCCAGCTCGCAGCCTGCACACAATTGTCATTAAATCAATGTTTATCAAGCTGATAAAGACTCATTGCTTTCATCACTGTTTAGCATTAGGAGATGCACAAATCACACTACCTTTAGCAACCAACCCACCACAGTTCTTTGGCTACTGCTTGCAGTCTGGGAACTGACAATTAAAAAAAGAAGGAGCAGCCAATTGTGGCAGCCCCCAGTGAGTGCCAATATTATCAAACCTGTGTAAAATAAAAGAATAATAGAATACTAGAACTGTAAGGGACCTCAAGAGATCATCGAGCACCCTCTAGATCATCACTGATAGCTGTCTATCCAACCTGCTCTTAGATATCTCCAGTGATGGAGATTCCACAACCTCCTTAGGTAATTTATTACAGTGTTTAACCACCCTGACAGTTAGGAAGTTTTTCCTAATGTCCAGCTTAACCCCCCCCCCCCCCCCCCACTGCAGTTTATGCCCACTGCTTCTTGTTCTATCATCAGAGACCAAGAAGAACAATTCCTCCCCCCCTCCCCCCCCCTTGTGTCACACTTTGAGATACCTGAAAACCACTATCATGTCCCCTCTTGGTCGTCTCTTTTCTCAACTAAACAAGCCCAATTCCTTCAGCCCTCCCACGAGGTTGTGTTTTCTAGATCTAATAATTGTGTTGCTCTTCTCTGGACCGTCTCCAATTTCTTCACGTCTTTCTTGAAATGTGGTGCCCAGAACTGGACACAGTACTTCAACTGAGGCCTAATCAGTGCAGAGTAGAGCGGAAGAATGCCTTCCCGTGTCTTGCTCACAACACTCCTGTTAATGCATCCCAGAATCATGTTTGCTTTGTTTTGCAACCATGTCACATTGCTGACTCATATTTAGCTTGTGGTCCACTATCACCCCTACATTCCTTTCTGCCATATTCCTTCCTAGACAATCACTTCTCATTCTGTATGTGTGAAACTGATTGTTCCTTCCTAAGTGGAGCACTTTGCATATGTCCTTATTAAACTTCATCCTGTTTACCTCAGACCATTTCTCCAGTTTGTCCAGATCATTTTGAATTATGGCGCTATCCTCCAAAGCACTTGCAACCCCTTCCTGCTTGGTATCATCTGCAAACTTAATAATCGTACTCTCTATGCCATCATCTAAATCATTGATGAAGATATTGAACAGAACCGGTCCCAAAACAGACTCCTGCAGAACCCCACTTGTTATGCCCTTCCAGCATGATTGTGAACCGTTAATAACTACTCTCTGAGAACGGTTATCCAGCCAATTATGTACCCACCTTATATTAGCCCCATCTAAGTTGTATTTCCCTAATTTATTGATAAGAAGGTCATGTGAGACCATATCAAATGCTTTACTAAAGTCTAGGTGTACCACGTCCACCCCTTCTCTCTTATCCACAAGGTTTGTTATCCTATTAAAGAAAGGTATCAGATTGATTTGACATGATTTGTTCTTTACAAATCCATGCTGGCTGTTACCTATCACCTTATTTTCTTCCAGATGTTTACAGATGAATTCCTTAATTACTTGCTCCATTATCTTCCCTGGCACAGAAGTTAAACTGACTGGTCTGTAGTTTCCTAGTTGTTCTTACTTCCCTTTTTATAGATGGGCACTATATTTGCCCTTTTCCAGTCTTCTGGTATCTCTTCCGACTTCCATGACTTTTCAAAGATGATAGCTAGAAGCTCAGATACTTCCTCTGTCAGCTCCTTGAGTATTCTACGATGTATATCATCAGGCCCTGGTAACTTGAAGACATCTAACTTTTCTAAGTAATTTTTAACTTTTTTTTTTTATTTTAACTTCTAAATCTATCCCATTTCCACTCGTATTCACTATGTTAGGCATTCCATCACCATCAATCTTCTTGACAAAAACCGAAACAAAGAAGTCATTAAGCACTCTGCCATTTCCAAGTTTCCTGTCATTGTTTCTCCCTCTTCAGTGAGCAATGGGCCTACGCTGTCCGTGGTTTTATTATTCCCTACAACTGCAAAAGCTGTACAAACCATGGCTGTAAGAGGTATCTGAAAAAGTGCAGCAGGAATCTTAGTCCAAGTAACTTGCTCTTTCTTCCTGCCCCATCAATAAACATGTTACATCTTCTCCCTCCAGGCCCCAGAGGAATTTTGGCTGACTCAGTCACAAGCCCCTGTAGATTTCGTGGGGACTGCATGCTGCAGTGCTGGTTCACCAGAACTACTGGCCAATAAGGGGGAAGAGGCTAGGGCCTGCTGCCTATGTCTCTGCTACTGTTGTGACCCCATTACCTCACAATCTTTAGTGTATATTTCCTCTCAGCTGTAGGGAAGTGCTGTTATCATGTGATCAGGGCCGGCCTTAAGCCGATTCGGCCGAATTGGGCCCCACGCCTAAGGGGGCCCCGCGCCCCTGCACCCAGAAGTTGGCTCGCTCGGCTCCCCTCCGCCTTTACCTGCGCACGCTGCCAGCTGCTGCCACCGTGCGCACTGTTCGCAGGTGGGCGGGGAGACGCCCAGGTGTGACGTCACGTCACACCCGGGATTTTAAAAGTGAAAAGTACCATGCCGCGGCGGCGCACGCGGTTCGCAATCCAGCCCCGCAGAAGGTAGGGGAGGGGGAGCGGTGGCAGGGGCTTGGATGGGGTGGGAGAGGAAGGGGCTTGTATGGAGGGGAGGGAGAGAGAGGAAGAGGCTTGTGCGGAGGGGGGGCTTGTGCGGAGGGGAGGGGGAGAGAAAGAGGCTTGTGCGGAGGGGAGGGGGAAGAAAGGGGAAGGTACCAAGAGACAGGCTGGAGGTGAGACAAATGGGGGCCAAGTGCAGGCAACGAGGAAAAGGGCAGGAGGGGAGGTGTCAGTGGGAGGGGGACAGGGTGATGTGGGGAAAGGAGAGGAGAGGGGAAGGGCAGTGGGGGCTGGAGGGGAAGGTGCTGGGAGAAGGCTTGAAAGAAGGAGTGGGCATGAGAAAGGTGGGGATGGAGCAAGGCATATGTGAGGGCACAGGGATGTGAGGGGAACGGGCAGAGAGTGGTGAGGGGATGGGCATCAGGGAAAAAGAGGGCAAAGGGGGCAGGGGCAGTGAGGGAAGGGGGAGCACAAGGAGGGTGCAGGGCTAAGGGAAGGTGCAGGTGCCAGGGGATTCTGGGGGTGAAGCAGTAGGGCAGACACCTGCAGGGGAAGGACCAGCACCAGAGGAGAGAGGCAGGGCAGGTGTGTAGAGGGAGGTGTTAGAAGAGGGGATGAGGAGGGGTTGCTCACTTGATCAGAGTGGGGCTACTGGAGGAGTGGGCACAGGGGGGAGAGAAGTGCTGGTGGAGGGGGGCAGGTCGTAGGAGGGCTGAGGGCAGTGAGAAGGGCAGGAGTCAGGACAGCAGAGGAGGATGAGGAGTTGGGGGGCAGCAGACACCAGGGGAGATGATGGAGCAAGGAGAGGAGACAGGGCAGCAGAGAGAAAAGGTAAAGGTTTATAAAATATTTATTAATAACGTGGTATGCTGCCCACGGCCACTTTGTTTGCGCCCCGCGGTGCAGTTTGGGTTTATGTGGGGATCAACACGTGGCCGGCGAGTGGGAGCCAAAACAAAAAAGTAGTCAGTGTAACGATCTTCTGTTGATATGTGTTTTAGTAGTTAAATTCTTGGACTGTCATTGCTCATGAAAAGTGTTGTCACATGGGTAGAAATCGGGTAAATATTGCATTTTATTAATATCAGGAGGACTGACTTAAATGGGGCCTGTGTGTTGTGTAGTCTTGCCTTAATCTTTGTATTCATGCCTGTCAGTGTGAGAGAAGCTATTTGTATATATTTGCTTGCATATGCAACCACACTTAAGTTGAGGCCCTCAGCATGTTCTGTAAGTATCAGTGTGGCCCCTGGTGCTTCCAAAGTTGAGTTGCCCTAGCTCATCCCTGACAGGTGTCTGTCTAACCTGGTCTTAAATATCTGCAATTTAAGCCCATTGCTTCTCATCCTAACCTCAGAGACCAAGCAGAACAATTTTTCTTCCTCCTCCTTATGATACTCTTTTAGATACTTGAAAGTGCTCTCATGTCCTTTTTCGGTCTTCTCTTTTCCAAGGTAAACAAGGCCAAAGCCTTGCCTCATATCTCATGTTCTCTAGACCTTTCATCGTTTGTGTTGATCTTCTCTGGACTTTCTCCAGTTTCTCCACGTTTCCTGAAATGTGGCGCCCAGAACTGGACATGATACTCCAGCTGGGGCCTAATGTAGATGGCTCATTCCCTGCCTAGGGGACATGAGACTGGGCGGGTTAATTTCCAATCCTCCTGTTTATTCTTTTCCTAAGCCAGGAGGGCACAGTAGTTCTGATGGGGGTTGGAGTGGGGATGGAAGCCAGATCCAAGATCAATGAGCCCTGGGAAGTGGGCCCATTGAAAGGAGACTGGACCTGTGGATGCCTTGGGGATCAGCAGCAAGGGCCTGCTTTGGGAAGCCCCCTCTTTGGAGGTGAATGTGGCAGCATTGAGACACCACCCAGAAGCAGGCGCCAGACACTAACTGCAGATTCATGGGACGTCTCTCTCAGATCTTGCACATGTGTAAGATGATAGATCTGCAGGAGGGGGAGCAGTGGCGTAGTGAGGGGGCCGGAGGGGTCAGTTGCCACTGGGAGAAAAATAATATAAAATTTAGCTAAAAGTAGATGTCACACATTTTTAAAAGGAATACCGTATCTCCTGCCTTTTGTCTATTTTTGTCTCTTTAGGCCCCCAGTTAAAATTTTGAAAGGCACTTGAGTGACTAAAGTCATTTTTGAAAATTGGACTTGGAAATCTAAGCTCAGATTTTCAAAGGTAATTAAGCTCCTAAAGAGACAGTTGCCAACTCGGATCTTCAAAGATATCTATCTGATCTTTACACACCTTTGAAAATCTGGTCATAAGTGTCCTAGTCGGTTCTGAACGTGAGATGTAGGAGCCCAGTCCTAATTCCTTCAGGCTTTTTTTTTTTTTTTATTTGAACATTTATCTACACTAATTCCCCTCCTTTCTTTTTTCACTATCCAATAAATGCATGCATCAAAATTATAGGTGCTTTGTGAATATGCTGACTTGAGAGTGGAAAGATTTCATATTGTCATGAATGATTCCTGGTAACCCATCTCAAATATGAAAAACTAGGTTGATACCTGTTCATATCAGGAGTTGTTGAATTCAGTTTACCATTTGCAGTATCTCATTAGGATGTTTAGTGGAGAAGATATTGTTGTTGTTTTTTTTATTTATACTGTGGGCAAAGCACGGGCTCACAAGAATTCCTCCATTGTTTTACCATGAGTCTCAAAACATTTGGTGTTTTTCTAAAGGCCTGGAGTCAATTGATTATGTAGGAATCTCAGCTTTCATTTAAAAAAAGTTCTCTATATTTCTGGGCCTTACAGCTAAGGAGGAAAGCTTTAAAACATGAGCCCTAAATACTCAAGAAACAAAAGGCCAATAAAAATCCAACGTTTTATTTTTAAAAAAAATCTTATGATTTGTAGACCATTCTCATAACTTTGTGTAGGCGTTCCTTGTGATTTTTGGGTTGGCAATACTGCTCTTTGATTGGTGAATTTAGAGAGGTCTCTCCCTTCAGTTTCCATTTCCACCCTCCTTTTTTGTCACAGGTCATCAGAGAATCATAGAGACAATGGAGAGTAGGGTGAGTCCATGACTATGGTTAATGACTGGTCAGGGTGACTAACTATTATCAGCCAGTGGTCTGAATGAGCTATCTACTGCCATCTGTTAATCAACTGTAGGAAAAGGCTTCACGAGCAGACCTTATTTATATAGACATACCTACTTTGCCGCAGAGATCAGTAGACACACTTGCTGTGTCAAGGTGCTCAATTTTGGCTCTTTTGGGTTGAAATTCACTTAAGACTTGGAGCTGGGAGAATGAAATGTTGTAATCCATATTGTATGATTAAAAGGTAAAAGACCTGAACTTAATATGACCTGGCTTAGAGTCTACCATAACTTGAACACTAAGCAGAGGATAGATAGTGAGTCACATATAATTGAAAGTCACAGAAGATGGAAACAGGTTTTATTTCTGGTCGTGTAGAGTCTATTTGGGAGTCCTCAATTATATCTGACACTTTACATCCAGTGTTTAAAGGCAGAGCTGACTAGAATCAATTGAGAGTCCTTGTCTTGTCTCAGTGATCGCTTGAGCAAAAATCATTGATAAAATCTTGTCTAGACTGACCTTGGACTCAACATGCAGGCAATATGTGTTGAAGGGCAGTGCAAAGGAGGCAATGATGGTGAGGTACCATATTACCTAGTGAAATCGTTGGTGCTGAAATCACTAAGGACTGGAATTTGACCACAGAACTGACACTTTCTTAACAAAGACTCCATTCTTGCTATTTAAAAAGTAAATATATCTATATATATATCTATATATATATCTATATATATCTATATCCAGGAACCACAATTGTGAAGCACTCTTACAAGATGGGGGACTGTGTCCTAACATTCAGTGCTACTGTATAGGACTTAGGGATAATGGTTGATGCCCAGCTGAACATAAGCTCCCGGTGTGGGGCTGTAGCTGAGAAGTTGACCATGATCCTTTAAGAATATCAAGTTGGAGTAAGGAGCTGGTTTTACTTCTATGTGGCATTAGAGAGACCATTACTGGTATAATGTGTCCATTTCCGCTGGCCACAAGGATGTTGAAAAGTTGGGAAAGGTTCAGGAACAGACCAATGCAAACTATCAGAGGTCTAGAAAACTTGCCTTATTGTGAGAGACTTAGGGTACGTCTACACGGCAACATTATTTCGAAATAACTAGCATTATTTCGAAAGAACTTGGTCTGCGTCTACACAGCAGACAGTTATTTCAAAATAATGTCAAAATACTGTCAAGCTGGAGGACTTCTTACTCTGACTCCTGTAACCCTCATTGCATGAGGAGTAAGGGAAGTCGGAAGAAGAGTGCTCTATTTCGAAATAAGTGCTGTGTAGACGCTGCCAATTTCAATTTCAAAATAAGCTACACAATGGAGGTAGCTCAATTTGTGTAGCTGATTTCGAGTTAAGCCCTGCTGTGTAGACACACCCTTAAGAAGCTTAATCTATTTAGTTTATCCGAACAAAGGTTAAAAGGCAACTTGATCGCGACCTATAAGTGCATACATGGAGAAGAGATTTCTGATAGTCGATGGCTCTTTTAAAAGGCACAGTAAATCCCGTGACTGGAAGGTGAAGTTAGACAAATTCACAATAGGAATGTTAGGTTAATGACAGTTTAACATTGGAACAATCTTCCCAGGAATGTAGTGCATCCTCCATCACTTAAATCAAGAATTGATGTCTTTCTAAACAACATCCCACAACTCCTCAAACATGTTGTGGGTTTGATGAAGAGATTATTGGGTGAAGTTATATGGCCTTTGTTATGCAGGAAGTCAGACTATGATTGGATCATACCTTCAAGCCTTAGAAATCTATGTGCTTTCAGTTTGGCTTTATGGGACTCTATGTTTTCCTTAATGGGGAGACTTTTGCTGGCCTTGTGATTATTTTTGACATATTTGTGAAGTTTCTTTCTGTTTTCTTGAAGCTTGCATGGTGATGAATTATGTTTGGTGGTTGGTTTTTTCCTTTAAAATTGTGAATTTTCAGGGGGGTGTTCTCTAAGAATGTTTTTATTTCCTTTATATTTATTGCTTGGAGGTATTTTTATTTATTTTTTCATATTTCTAAGATGAAGATTCAGAACTGAACAGGCAGCTGTTGTGCTTAGTTTTCTTTTTTTAACTATAGCCTGCTATTTTTATGTTTTTCTTTTGTTTTCAATTCAATGAGTCTTGCCAACTTGACTGTTTCCTCTTTTATTTAGAGGGAACAATAAGTTGAAATAAAATATTCTAAATATTTTATCATTAGACCTTGTATTCTGTATTTATATGGATGATTCCCACATGTTCAGATCCTAAACTGTTGTTAGGCTGCAGGAAAGGATATGCATGCGATTTGGAATATTTTTTTTTCATTTAAAAACCCATGAAACTGTTGCAAGGAAGCATATACAAACTTTGTCACCTGTTGAACCGAATAAGGTATTCTCTGCAGCATCAGCCAAATAACATCTCTATCACCATACCTATCCACATGCCTGCTTTAGGTATGAATGATGGTGTTGCACAGGCAAACTTACATAAAAGAACATTATTTTACCATTTAGAGCTGTTTGATCAGGTGAATAGAAAATGAGATCTATGCATAGGGAGTTCAGATTCAAGTTTCTAGAAGATATTTCAAAAAGTTCCAACGCAGTCAACAAAAGTCAACAAGATTCAATGATGTTTCTAGATTCTTGGATAAGGTGTTTGCTACAAGCCTCCTTTGAATATGAAACTTACTTACCCACCATTCATGCCTTCTGAATCCTTCCTCTGTTCTTAGAAAGCAATCAAAAATCTCCTTTGTTAGTGATTTCTGTATTTCTCTTGCTATTCCCCAGGACCAGATGAATGTTAACATTTCTCAAGAACTTTGTCCACATGAGATTATATTTAACTCTATCCTTGACTACCTGCTGTGGCTTTAGTTCAGCTGGGCACATATCACATGAATGGGGAAGTACTACCAGCAGTTCCAGAACACCTAGAAATCAGTAGAGAAAGGAAATACCCACCATGCACTCTTGTAAGCACTTTGGAATCCTCTTCATCAAACAGCATGCTTACTCCCAAATCATCTGAATCGTGTATGCGTGTGTGTTTGTGTGTGACTGCAGGACACCTTGAGATCCTATCTGACTTCACACCCTTCTCACTTTCTCTCACTTCTAGAAGCCACTTGTACACAATTAGACTGAAAAAGGAATATACAGTCTTGCTGGAAGATATATAGTTCTATGGCATGATATTATTTATAATGGAGTCTTTGATTTACTGGAATTGAGGGTTCAAAGAAAGGGATACCTTTTTTTTTAAATATAGGCACCAGGTTGCTTGCTTTCTTTCCCTACTAGAGAAACTTCTATTGGGTCAAATAAAAAAGCTAGATATGCCAGCAGTTTCCTGCTGAAGTGTCATCTTTGTCTATGAAAGACTTGTTTCAACAGATTTTCTTGATATGTGATTTTTTTTTTTTTTTTTTGCTTTAGCTCCAACTGCTTCTGAGGTCTTTTTTTTTTTTTCCTTTTTTTGTTTAAAACTGGATTATATGGATGGATGTTTTATTTAAGCTGTTTCTCAAAAGACAGAGAAAATGAGATTCTGTGTTTCAAAAAAAATCTATTATTTCCCCCTCAAACTAGGATTAATTTAAAAAGGATAAACATTTTATAATTTTTGTTAATTCCACTTAAAGGGTGAAGCTATAAGAAATTACTTTAAAAATAGGGTAATGACGACTAAGGCAGAGTGAATGAAAATACTCATGTATAAGGGAGGAATGTTCGTATCTACAGTATTTTAGCAAAGCATGCTTTTTTCCTCTCCCTTGGCCATCATCCAACATGAAAACAATCTTCATGCCAAACGTTTTAAACCCTGCATGAGCTGTATAAATCAGGACACTGGAAAAAATATAGTTAACATTAATTCTAACAATTGCATTTGTTACCTATTTGCAAACAGTAGTCCAGATCATGCATCCTTACTCATGTGAGTGAGACTTACTCATACAACTAGTCCTATTAACCTGCATGAGACAACTCCAAGCAATTAGTGGTGGAAGAGAGAAGGTCCACTGTCCTATTTACCACCTTTCATTGTACCCAGCGGAACTGTAGTCAGTGTTTTTTGTTTTTTAACTTTTATTTCCTGCTTTTGGTTTTAAAATTACAATAATAAAAAAAAATATGTTAAGTACAAGATCATCTTGTACTTATGTGCACTATGCAACACCAATGCTTGAAATGGTGTGTGTTCCTCTCTTTCTAGGTATGGGGGAATTTGATCCAGGAGTAGGAAGTTTATTTCTGTAACTGTGAACTCTTCAGAACTTTCTGTTGAACTCATTTTCAGAACTCAATCTTTTATCTATCAAAGCTAAATTCTTTCTGTTCCCTCACCTCCTTGTAGTTCCCTGTTGACTTTCTCTTCTTTCTTCCTTCCCTGGCAGTACCTTTAGATGAAAATGTTATGTGGGGCAGTTTCATGTGCTTTAGTTCTAACTAGCTGCTTTAGGTGAATGAAGGGCACTTTGGAATGTAGCTGACTGGCTGCCCAGTGATGAATCATGGATTCTACAGCCAGAAAGGACTGATCATTTAGTCTGACTTCCTATGCAACACAGCACACAGAACTCTCCCAAAATAATTCCTAGACCGGATCAATTAGCAAAACACCAAGTCTTGATTAAAAAATGGTCATTGGTGCAGAATCCATCACAACCCAGGGTAAATTGTTCCAGTGTTTCATTGCCCTCACCCTTAAAAGTTTACATCTTATTTCCAGTCTGAATTTGTCTAGCTTCAGCTTCCAGCCACTGGACCATGCTAGACCTTTCTCTGCTAGACTGTAGCTCCCATTATTAAGTAGATACTTAATGGTTACCATGCAGGTATTTACAGACTGTAATCAAGTCACACCTTTACTTTTGCTTGGGTAAGATGAACAGATTGAGCTCTGAAGCTCCAGGGGGGGTAGCCGAGTTAGTCTGTACAGGATAAACTTAAAAAATAAAAACTGATCTGGTAGCACTTTATAGACTAACAAAACATGTAGATGGTATCATGAGCTTTCGTGAGCTCTGAGAGTCTATCACTAAAGCCTGTTTTCTATTCCTTTAATCATTCTTGTGGCTCTTCTCTGAACCTTCTCTAATTTAGCCACATCCTTTTTGAATTGCAGGCACTAGAACTGAACACAGTATTCCAGCAGTGGTCATGCCAGTGCAAAATACAGCAGTAAATAACCTTTCTACTCTTACTTTAAATTCTCTTGTTTATACATCTCAGGATCACACTAGCTTTTTTGGCTGCAGCGTCACACTTAGGGCTGATGTTCAGCTGATCCACCACAACCCCAAATCTTTTTCAGAGTCACAATTCTCCAGTATCAGAGGGGTAGCCGTGTTAGTCTGAATCTGCATAAACAACGAGAAGTCCTGTGGCATCTTATAGACTAACAGATTTATTGGAGCATAAGCTTTCGTGGGCAAAGACCGCTTCGTCAGATGCACGCATCTGTGGCGAATCTTCTGCTGCTGCTCTCTTGCTCAGGTAGTCCCCATTCTCTAAGTACGGCCTGCACTCTTTTTCCCTAGATGTATACATCTACATTTAGCTCTATTAAAATCCCTATTGCCTACTTGAACCCAGTTGACCAAGTAATCCAGATTGGTCTGAATCAGTGGCCTGTCCTCGTCTTTACTTACTGCTCCCCTAATTTGGGATCATCTGAAAAGTTTCAGTGCTGATTTTGTTTCTTCAGGGTCACTGATGAAGACCTTAAATAGTATAAAGGAAAGAACCACTTCCTGTAGGATTCCACTGGAATCATGCCAGCTTAATGAGGATTCCTTGGTTTACAGTTACATTTTGAGACCTAGCAAACAGTTTTCTCAGCTAAGGCTGTGGAGCTGATTTCACTGTCCCTTATCAGTGGTCTCAGTGCCTCTGGGTTCCACTTTCTTCATAGGATTGGAAGGATCTCAGAAGATTCTTGGACCTTCTTCTTCAGCAGGCTTCTGAGGTCCCTGAAATCATTTACCATCTGTGAGCTATCCTGTGATACAGTGTCCTTAGTGCCAATATGAACCATTACCAATGGATCCTTGCCCATCAACTTCAGAAGCCTAACCAATCTTAGGGCTAGTCTACACTGAAATATTACATTGGTCTAGCTACATCTCTCAACAGCATGGAAAATCTACAGCCTTGAGCAACATATTTACGCCAACCTAATGCCTGGCATAGAAAGCACTGGATCAAACACAGAATCCTTCCATCAGCCTCGCTATCAACTCTTGAGGAGGTGGACTACCTACAGCAAGAGAACCCCTCCCTTCACTGTAATGTCTACACTGTAGCGCTACAGCTGCATTTGTGCTGCTGTAGTATTTAAGTGGCCAGAGCCTTACAGTGACAGCTTGGCTCTGGGAAGGCAGCACACGGAGTCTACTTTAAGCTTCCAAAATAAATACGTTCACTTCTCAAAGGAGCTTCATGAACGTTTCCCTCAGAGCTTCACCCCAACATCAAAGAATGTGATATAGGCTGACACTCTCTAATCTGGTACGCTCTGGTCCTGCAACATCCATGGTCCAGTATGAGTTTAGCTAGCTGGATGTCCGTTTATCTTAGGTGCGGCCCAGTTTCCTGCAGTCCCATAAAGTTTGTTTACAGCCACCAGTCCCAGCTCTCAGTGTTCTGTGCTGTTATTTAGCTCTAATTTGCCCCAAATGTCTTCTAAGAGCCCAGTAAGCAGTGGAAGTGTTGGTAATGCTGCTAGACAATATTGACCTTCTGTGGTTCAGCAAATTCTCTGGCTTGGCACCGGTCAGGTTCCAAGAATGCCAGACTAGAGAGGTTCCACCTATACTCCTCTTTTGAGGCCCTTCACAACTCTGCCTCTCTCCTTGGTTATCCACTTTTGTATCTTGCTAGCTTTCCCCAACCATTTATTCACCTTTCCCAGAAACATCTGTGTGCTTTCTTCCAGACTTCCCCTAATGCATGGAACATGCTCCTGGAATTGGTCCTTAAAGCCCCACTACCCTCTGCTCCCTCAGATCTCTTCAAGAACCAGTTCTGCTATGATGCCCACAGGAAATTGCCAATGGATAGTGGCAAAGTAGTTGGTCTGTATGGATTAGTGATACTTGCACTTTATAAAATTAAAACAATGAATAATGTAAATTGGGCACATGCTGGCAAATGTAGCCAATGTTTCATCAGTGCTCCCTCTCCAACTCTATTGCAGCCTGTCTTAGCTGGTAAATTGGCAGGGGTTTTCCACCTGTTGTCTGTGCACTACTAAGGGTTTGCAGATTATGTCTAAAGGATCAGTGAAAGGTTTTCAATGTCAGAGAACAGGGATTTTTAGCCTGTGGTCAGTGGACTCCTGGGGTCCCTCAGACTATGTTTAAGATTTCCAAAGTGGTCCACACCACCATTCTGAAGTGCCCAGAAATGAAAAAAGATACAAGGGCAAGGACCGACTGCCTACATAAAGAGTCCATCACAAGTGGCTTGACTGCAGTTTTTGGGTTTTGATGTGATATTAAATACTGACCCAAAGTTGGATGTTACACAAACTGATTAAAGTCAGTCTGAAAACAAGCTGAAAATTGATTGCTGCTGAAATCACGAAAGATATCTGATTACTTTCACTTTGAGTATCTCCCCAGTACAGCTAGATGGGCCTTTTACATGGGGGGGAGGCTTCTTCATGCTTTAAAACAAAATGATCCCCCCCAGTTGTACCATAACTTCCATTTGAGCTGTCTAGCTTTGGTTTAAAGACTTCAAGTGATGGAGAATTTACTACATCCCTAGGTAATCTGCTCAGTCTAATCAAGCCCCTGGTTGGGAGAATAGACGTCAGACTATTAGTTATTCCTTGGAAATTTCTAGTTTCACAATAAACTGGAACTTTAATCACCTGTAAGAGGTTTGCTGAGTGATGCATTAAGGTTTAGCCCTGCTGATCATTAGGAGCTTGATGTTGCAGTTCTTCACCAGGAAAAATGCAAACTGTCTTCAGAATCAAGCCCCAAGTCCTCAGCAATACACATTCAGTCTATTGCATTTCACCTTTTATTCTGGATAATGAAAGCATTTCATTAGTTTTATCCCTGGTTGCCTCACTGGCCTGTTACCCTAAGGGTGATTCTCACAATCAGCCATTCCAGTAACACACAAATGTGCTAGTGCTGGAGGTATTAATTAATCATATTTTGTATTAAAATCCTTAGCGCTCACATGGGTTCCAGCTGCACATACAGATGCCTCTCAACCAGGCCTCAAAAAAGACAAAAAAATGTGAGCGATGGTTTCATTTTGCAGTATTTGTTACATTCATTTTTGTTACCAAAATTGGTGTTATTGCGGAAGCCAGCAGCACAGCTTCCCCATTCTTGCTCTTAGTTAACTTTTTTAAAAACATTTTGACTCTGTCTCCCATCCACATGGACCGAAAGTGAGAGGGTGGCTGTGTGAAGCGTTTGCCTTGCTGACAGTTGAACCACACAGCCTGGAATTTGAAAGCAGCGGCGTCATGGTGGTTTTCTAAATCCTGTGCTGTGAGAATTGTACTGGGGATGTGGCCTGTGTTAGATGGGAGGTCAGACTAGATGGCCTTAGAATAGTGGGGCCTTAGAACAGTGGGGTTCTATGTGTGGCCCAGGAGAAGATGTTTAATTTTGCCCATGCACAGGGTTGCCAGATTCCTCTGGTTTCTGTCCATGTAGGGTTTTTTTTCTCTTACTGGTATTACTAAAGTGAAAGGCACATAAAGTAAAGAGCACATGAAGCGAGGTGCGTGCTGATTGCACACAGCATTGACTGTCAGAGCCACGCGCTCCCTCTGCATCCAATCAAAGTGCTGCTGTGGTTCAATCAGCACATCCCACAAATTCTAGGTACACAGGCTCAGTTAGCAAAACTACCCTATCTTGGGAGACCGTCCTGGTTACAACAATCCCGTGGCCCAGAGATGAAGGAGGGCCACTCATGTGGACCACTCACTAGCCTAGATTGCCCATCGCTACCTTGGCAACTATGAATCTACCCATGGGAGCCGAAGCAAAATACACATGCAGTGTAAACAGCAATAGCTCTTATATCATCTTTCCAGGCCTCTAACCATTAGAGGGAAATCAAGGCCATGCCTAGTGAATGGGTATTCGCACTAAACCCATAAGTGGGTCTTAGTTTGCAGGAGTTCCAGCTAAACTATATGTTTTGAGTTGCCTGCATTTGGCTTTTAAGTTTCATCTGGAGTTTGAGGTGTGGACAAACTTCAAAATCTCAAACTGAAACTCAGCTGAGGAGTCATGGGAAGTTCCTGCTCATGAAGGCCCTGAGAATTGAAACCTTCCAGGCTAATCTGCGGTAACTCCATCATGCTTTCATGAGAAGTGGGTCTGTACTTTGGGACTGACAAGGCAGCAACTTGTCCATATGTTCACAGATGGCAAGAAATAAATCAGGGCTGGAAGAAATTCCGGCAAGTCATCTCAGCGAATGGGTCTGCATGTACCGATAGTTGCTTGAATTAGAGGGGCAAATAGAGGAACAGGCTTGGAATGCGGGCCCTCACATATCCAAGTTACTGTCTCAAGGAAGCTACACACAGAAACAGAAAAGCCAAGGGAAGTTGTTACTTTGCTGGCCTTGTGAGAACATGTGCAGCACAGGCATAACCGTATTTCAGCTACAAGAGTTGGGTCCTTAGAGGCTTCACCCTGAACTGTGTCACATAGTGATAAAAGGCTGTTTGGGGTGATGTGCAGTGAATCCTGAACCCATTAAAATCAATGGAATTTTTATGGTTGACTTCAGTGGAACCAGGATTTCCCCAGGGTTCTGTTCTCTGAACTGAAAAAAGCTCTGTGCATATTTTATCAGTGCCTGCAACTATCAGGTCTATTGTACTATTATTAACCTCTAATTTCAGGCTTGTGTATTGTCATGACATCCACTCAAGGATAGACTGTGGCATGTACGATTTTTACGGTGGTCACCAATTCAAAGAAATTGCCACTTGCCAATAGTTAGGCTGGGATTTGAGACTACAGATTTTCTCTATATTAACAGTAGGAGATAGAATTAGGAAGTATATGGTAACTACTGGCAAACTTTCCATTTTTTTAATGGCAGCTACTCTAGCGCTCAGCCTGGGAGCTTATTGATTTTACACATTTTTGGAAAACACTGTTTAGTCATTTTTAAGCTACAGTCTGGCCCTGTCTCTCCTGCAATTCTAGTCATGGATTTTGGATCTGGCTGCAGAATTTGCTCATGATGAGCTGCCTGTCAGACTAGGGCACCTCATATGCACTACAATTATTTACAAGCCATGCTTCAGTGATTTCTCAGAAACCACTCTATTGTGTATGCTCATTCATACTTCATGAGGAGGCTCTCCCTGACTGTTTAACACTACATTAAAAAAACACAAATATTCTTAAAAATAAATTGAAATAACTCTTGGGGAAGTAGTGTGGGTGAAATAAAAGCTATTTCAAACTTCCACCAAAACGTCAGATCAAAATGACCTTTTACTGACCTTTGAAAATGTTCAGGCAATTTTTTTTTCTATTTTTAAATTTTCACCTGCCTTTGCATGGCCTGGGTGCAGCTGGGGCTAGAAAAATAAGAGCCGCAACAGCAGCCGTTCCAACCCTTCCTTGCAGGCTGAGTGTTTCAGATTTTCAGTGTTGGATAAGCAGCTGAACTTTCCCTTGTTTTACCTGGTTCAAAGTAAACCTCTCAAACTTGTTATACTTGCCCATTTGCTTTAACTTGAATCCAGAAATAAGGAAATTCAGATTTTAAGATCAGCATTCACTCACCACTTTATCCAGGTGTGGACTCAAAACTTTGTGTGTGAGCATGATATTGCGCAAGGAAATTACCATATGCTACTGGAGTACTTCATAGATTTTAAAGCCAGAAGGCACCATTATGATTACCTAATCAAACCCCCTATGCAAAACAAGACAGAGAATGTTATTCTTCATCAAGCCAAATAACCTGTGATTTAACTAGAATGTATCTTCTAGTAAGGCCTCTAACCTTTAATCAAAAATTTCAAGTGATAGGAGAATTTACCACAGACCTTGTTGATCTGTTCTAAAGGTTACTTACCCTCATCATTAAAAATGTGTGTCTGATTTCTAGCTTGAACTTTGCTGATTTCAACTTTCAGCTATTGGATCTTGATATGTTATTGTCTGCTAGATTAACAAGCCCTTTATTGTTAGATAGCTTTATCAAGGTAGTGGGGAATTGTTTTGTTCTGTTACCATGAAATTGACTCATTTTGTCCATTTTTTATCTTTAAAAAACAAATTAAAAATAAATACAACAAAACATTAAATTACAAAAAGAAAAGTGATTTTGAAACAAAAAAATGAAGCATTCTGTTCCAAAAATGTTGAAATGGAACCTTCTGACATCATCAGAATCCTTTATTCAGATTTTTAAAAAAAATCATGAAATTCAACATGTTCCAATGGAAAGTTTCAATTTCAACAAAAAACAGTATTTTCTCATGGAAAAATTTCAACTAGTTCTACTAACTAGATTTGAGCTCTTTTACTTTCTTATTGTAAAACATAAATTCCAGAACACAAATGATTATTGTAACTGTTCTCTGAGCCCTCTTGGTCTTTTCACCATCCTCATGATTGTGTGGACACCGGAATAGGAGAGAGTATTTCAGCAGGGGTCTCTTATTAAAAAGGTAATGCCACCTGTCTACACATGATTGATATTCCTCTATGAATATATCCAGCTATGTTAATAAGTTTCTAATCAATGGTCTTTATACAGTGCTCCTGTTGTTTTTGTACCTGTTTATTTTTCAAATGTGCTGCCAATAACACAAGCTGTTTGCTAATAAGATTATTACACCCTGTTAATCCAGTGGTTCTGTTTATAGCAGGACTTTACTAACACCCCCGTGGTACCTTAGAGTCTCCCTTTCATTGTATTTAAACATGCCTGCTATGGTGGATTTTCTGTAACTTCAAGTGTTTGAGGCCAGGTCTATACTAGGTACCCAACCGCAGCTACATAAATAACATAGCTGGACTCAACATACCGTAAACTGAGCTTGGTGTCATCTCCACAGCAAGAGGTGGACAGGAGCAAACACTCCTGTCAGCTTCCCTTACTCTTCACAAATTGAGGAGTACCGGTGCCGACTGGGAGTGCCGTTAGAGTTCGATTTGGCAGGTCCTTACTAGACCCGCTAAACTCAATGCCAGAAGATCAATCTCCTGCGCAGTCAGTTTAGACATGGCCTAAGTCATGATTTGAGGACTTTAGTAACTCAGCCAGAGGGTAGGGGTATGTTACAGGATGGGGTGGATGAGGTTCAGTGGCCTGTGATATGCTGGAGGTCAGACAAGATCACAATGGTCCTTTCTGGCCGGAAAGCCTATTTACCCTACAAAATGCAGCAACATTGTGTTTCAGTAATGCATATAGTCTAGTGCAGTGTTCTCAGCCAGTGGTACGAGTACCCCTAGGGGTACTTGAGAGAAGTCTGGGGGGTACGTCAAGACAACTGAAATTTGGAGAAAACTGAATTTTTGTTTCAAGTTTTACAGCACTTTATTATTTGTGTACTTTTTACACCCAAAAATTTCATCGCCCGCCTGGCTACAATTAAGTTGTTTAAACAAATGTGTTGCAATGGTAGCAAACATTTTGTGTCTGAAAACTGTAGGTACTGGGGGTACTTACATTTTTTAAAAGGGGGTACTTATAATTTTTTTTTTTAAAGGGGTGCTTTATAAAAAAAGGTTGAGAAACACTGGTCTAGTGGCTGTGAGATCTTTTATGAGTCAATAATCTACTTCTTAACTGTTTTCTGCCTTCAGTTTCATAGTTGTCCACTTGGGAGCCAAATTATTACTTCATAAACCATCCCTGTGGTATTTTTATTTCTCTCACAAATTGTACCTCTCTCGTGTTTTCTTTCTCTCTGCACATTTCACTAGTATTGTTCTCATATATTTCTGGGTTCGACCATCATTTCATTTGGGGGGGGGGTTGGGGAGATCAATGGAGTTTAGATTATAACAGCTCAGAAACCAAGTGTAATTCCTTCCCTGCATTCAGTGCATTGTTGGTTTTTTCTTCATCTTTTCTGAATATCTAGTTTTCACCCTGGGTCCAGTCGGAGTAGGAATTTTGTGAGTTGTGATCCAATTTTCAAACCTTTATGAACCTAGGGTATGTTCTGTACCAGTGTGCGGCCATTTAAAAGGTGGTTTGCTTTCCTCAATTTAGATATACAAACACCTCAGGGAGTAGCTGCTCTCTGGTGTACAGGTGTGGAGAGGAAGGAGCAAACTGCATGGCAGTGGGGTTCACAGTCTGCCCACAATCCCAACCAGCCCTTGGCGCCCTGCCTCACAGGGGTCTCAACCAAATCAAGTTCTGTGCTGCTCCATACCCCCCGTCCCATCCTTCATATAGTCACCCTGCTTATATGCAGCAGGACCTTACTAGTTTTCCTGTCAGGGCGGATACTGCTGGATTTGCCCCTGTAAATTGGATTCTGGTGGCATCCGCTGTAGGGAAACACACAGGCTTCTTTTTATTTTAAGGGTTTTTTTAAAATCACATTGTCACAGGGTGATACTGGCCCTTTAAAAGAGAGCCGGGCTAGTGCACCTGTGCCTGGTCAGCTGACCCTACATGGGCTATAAGAGAAGGCAGCTGGGCCCTATTGGGTGAACCAGGCCAGAGAGTCAGTCAGGAAAGGGGCAGAGACATGAGGCTCTCATTGCTGACTCCTCAGGAAAAAGGCCAGAAACAGGAAAATCCTAGGGCGTGACAGACCCCTGAGAAGGGAGATAGTGGGAAACTATTGAGAAAAGCTTGGTGAGTAAGAACCAGGGAAATGCATGAAGCACAAGCAGCAGGAAATTCCTGAGGAGAGGCTGAGAGAGTCCCCTACAAAGGAAAGCAGTAGGAACCTGCTGGGGGGGGAAAGGGCTGCCAGGAAGAAAGCCATAGAGGGTGTGTTTCTCTATTTTTGCTTATGTTTGAAGAATAACACTGCTCGGTGAGCTGGGAGAAGGCCAGCTTGTTACACATGTGGACATCTGTCATTTTATCTACAGCACCTTAGCACCTAGAGGCCCAAATCAGAATCAGGGCCCTACGATGCCAGGCACTGTATGTGCACATTACAAAGCTGGGAACTCTGCTCCCGAGGAGTGCCTAAGATTTGACTGTGTTTTTGGAGTGAGATGCTGGCATCTCAGGTTTTGCTTTGGACACGATTATGCTTTCTTTTCTACTAGGTTTGGGCCCAGCCACACTACCTTTACCCACAGGCTCTCCTTGCTCATAGTACTAACCCACTCAGTGGGACCTTGCACAAGGATAACGAGGTGTAAAAGTGGTCTCAGTGAGAGGAGAATGAGGCTGAAGATCTTTGGGGGGGGGGTTTCTGAGCCAATTTACTTCTACAGTTTTCTTCCTCACTTGAACTTACTCTGTAATTTGTAATCCCTGTCTCATGAATGAATGTATGGCTACATCTACACTGCAGGCTTCTTGAACAAGAAGCATTTATCGGAAGAGATCTTCTACAAAAACTTCTTGTGCAAGAGCGCGTCCACACTGCAAAAGTGCATTGAAAAAGCGATGTGCTTTTGCGAAAGGGAGAGTCCAGACTGCATGGATGCTCTCTCGAAAACAAGCTCTGATTGCTATTCACAGAATGGCCACCAGGGCACCTGTGCTTTTTCCTCTTTCCTCTTTTTGCACAAAAAAAAAAGTCTTCCCCGTCCACATACACCTTTTTGCGAAAGAGCTCTTTCGCAAAAAGGAGTTCTTCCTCGTAGAATGAGGAATACCTATGCCGGAAAACCCCTTTTGTTCTTTCAATTTTTTTGTGCAAAAATGCGCTTGAGGTATGGGAGCTCTGCACGTTTTTTCAGAAATACATCTGTGTTTCTGAATAAACTCTGTAGGGTAGACATAGCCTATGTCTTGAGCAGTAGATTTTAACAAAAGTGAGATTTCATCTACTCCTGCTACTTAACTACTAAGCAATGGATAGATCCTGTGTTTATCCAAATACCTACACACAGAGCACAGCATATTATATATATGCAGGCTACCAAAGCCAATGAGAGGACAGAATTGGACGTAAATCAGATGATAATACAGAAAGTGATTGGTTGGCAAAATTATCGCTAAGACTCTTGCAAATTTTTCCATGAGGCATCAGAGAATCTTTGAGCTAAACAGGAAAACAAACCTTGTTTTGCCCTTTGTTATGTCTCTTAGGGCATGTCTACACTGCATATTTATTCTGAAATAAGCTATTTCAAAATTTACATTTTGAAATAGCTTATTTCAGAATAACACGTCTACATGACAAATGCCCATCGAAATAGCGCAGAGCTATTTCGAAATAGAGCGTCCACACGCATTGGACACTGAATCGCATTTAAGGCCACCCAGAAGCACTTCAGGCTGGGCATCAGGACAGCACTCTCTTCCTGGAGCTGTTGCCTGAGGCTCAAGCTTAAAGGGCTCCCTCTGTACAGCCGTGTCTCAGGTTCTTCTCCTTTGTCTACCTCTTGAGGGACAGCAGCGCCTTTTCTCTGCCTGTTCTGGTTGCCCTTGCAGACACCTCAACTCTCTAGACATGGAGCCAGACCTGCCTTCCAGCAGTCGACGGCTCTTGTATGTCTTGGTGCACCTCGTGCTGCAGTTTCTGCCAGCTGCCCTCCAGGCCCTGCAGGAAAAGGACCCTCAGCTCCTTATGGGGCAATTCCCCTCCGCTCTCTGGGTGCTTTTCATGCAGCTTGATCCCACCTGCTCTCCTTTGCATATCATGCACCACTGTTTCTGGTGCACCAGCTCCGACTGGTGGGACCAGATTGTCCTGGAGCGGTGGGACAACCAGCAGTGGCTCCAGAATTTCCACATGTAGAAGGACACCTTTCTGGAGCTGTGTGAGTGGCTTGCCCCTGCCCTCAGGCGATGGGACGCCCACATGAGATCCACCATCCTTCTTCAGAAGTGGGTAGCCATTGCCATCTGGAAGTTTGCCATGCTGGACAGTTACCGTTCCATCGGGGACCAGTTCGGTGTGGGCAGATCGACCATCAGGGCCCTGGTCATGCAGATATGGTGCTCTAGTGCTAGTATCCCAGGAGGGTGGAGAACTGAACAGCTCAGAGTGGGGTACCCTAGGGAAGGGGTGGGTTGTTTCTGGTGGTGGTGGAAGCCCCCTCCCTGGGAGGTTTTTCAGTCCTGCCTTCACAAAGCCCTGCGGGTAGATGGGGTAATCCGGGGTTGCTCCTGGTGTGTGGGGGAGAGAGGAGTTGGGCCCAGAGGCCTCCCGAGGGCCCTGACAACCTTGTGATTCCCTGTTTGTCTCCTTCTACAGGTGATGAGGGCCATCAATACCATCCTGCTGTGCAGAGTCATCAACCTGGGCGATGTGGACCCCATCATTGCTGGCTTCCCCAACTGCAGGGGGGCTATTGATGGCACCCACATCCCCATCCAGGCCCTCGACCACTGGGCATCTGAGTACATCAACCTGAAGGGGTACTTTTCAATGACCCTGCAGACCTTCATTGACCACTGCAGGCAGTTCACCGACATCTACATCGGGTGATTAGGAAGGTGCACGATA
The DNA here is from genome assembly GCA_019425775.1 of Rafetus swinhoei. Lineage (NCBI taxonomy): Eukaryota > Metazoa > Chordata > Testudines > Trionychidae > Rafetus > Rafetus swinhoei. The sequence goes on along the minus strand of CM033446.1, from coordinate 121,230,423 downwards.
CACGTGTCTTCCAAAATTCCACCCTGTTCCGGAAGCTGCACGGTGGCACCTTTTTCACGGACCGCACCATCAGGGTCGGGGCTGTGGAATTGCTGGTCTGTGTTGTAGGGAACACAGCCTACTCTCTGCTCCCCTGGCTCATGAAGCCCTACATTGGACACCTTGACCCCACCAAGGGACATTTTCACGCCAGGCTCAGCAGGGCCTGTATTGTGGTGGAGGGCACCTTCAGGCATCTTAAGGGGGGGTTCCGTTGCCTTCTAGCCCAGGTCCAGCCGGGCGAGCTGAATGTCCCCCAGGTGGTGGCGGCATGCTGTGTCCTCCAAAGCCTTTGTGCAAGCAAGGGGGAGATGTTCCTGTCAGGCTGGGGAGCAGAGGCTGACTGGATTGGCAGGGCCTTTGAGCAGCCGTGCATGTCTGCTATCTGGCAGGCCCATCGGGGCTGTGCAAATCTATGAGGCCCTGAGGGAGTTTCTCACAAGGACCCCAGTGACACTGTCCCCCAGGCCTCCCCACAAAGGGCCTGTGCATTGCTCCTCTTTGCCTTTCCTCCCACGCCCCTCTCTTTCCCTTTCCTCCTCCCTTTCTCCCGCAGAAACTTTTGGTTTGGAAACAATCAACTCTTTCATTTTTAGTGGGGTGAATGTGACTGGGGAGGGATGGGGGAAAGAACCTGGGAGGGGGGAGGAGGGAGGTGCAAGGGGGAGGAGGGAGGGAGGAGAGGCTCAGGTCTGGGGCTGGGAGTGGTGCCTGCATCGGGCGGTGCCACCGCCTTGTGTGCGGGGCCCTCAGCAGCCACGGGGAGGGTGGAGGTGGGGGAGAAGATGGAGGGGCAGGAGCCAGCACAGAAGCGGTCGATGACTGTAGGGAAGGTCGTGCAGACGGATCGGCTCTGCTGCAGCAGCTCCTGCCAGGTGTCACGGCGCAGCTGCAGGTTCTCCTTCAGTCTCCAGTCCTGTTGGAACATGGAGCACTGCAGGGCTCACAGAGCAGTGATAGCCTCCCTCTGGATGTCCTCATGGGCTCTGGAGGTGGCAGCAGCCCCCGGAAGCTCCTGACAGCCTGCAGCACTGGGACCAGGTCTGGGCAGTCCCTGGCAGCTCAGGATCAGGCCGACGACAGCCCGTGGCAGCACATGGCTGGGGCCAGAGCCCTGGGCAGCCCATAGAAGTGGGACTGGGGCCAGGGCTGGCAGCAGCCCTAGCAACACATGGCAGCATGGGGCCAGACAGCCCGTGGAAGCAGGGCCAGAGCCCACAGGCTACTGCAGGAATGGGACCAGAGCCCAAGCACTCCGCAGCCCCCAGCAGCCCAACCAGGGCCAGAGCCTGCCTGCAACAGCGCAGACTGCTGGAGGCAGTCTCCCCGCCTGTCCCCTCCTCCTCTCCCCCCGCTGGCAGAGTCAGCGGCTGTGGCAGGGAACCATCTTTAGTCCAGCAAATTCCCTGGTTCGGGGCTGATCAGGTCCCGAGGGTGCCAGATAAGAGATGTCCAACCTGTATTTGGGTCATGATTTCAATCACACAAGTCAGGAGACTAGTGGGAACTTTCATTACACTAACAACATATAGGTAAATGGTACCATCTACACGTTCTGTTAGTCTATAAAGTGCTACCGGACCATTTGTTGTTTTAAGTTTATCCTGTGCAGACTAACTCGGCTACCCCCTGAAGCTTCTGAACTTATATGTTGTTATTCAAAATGTATAATGTATTGGTTAGCGTGTCAGGTCTGCCTCTGCGCCCAATGCACAGAGAGTATGAATCTGTTACAGCCAAAGGTAGGGAATATTTGTTCTTTAGGTCATGCTATAAGAGCTGATGTTTTTAAGGTAGGAGGTTCTGGGTTCAGTCCCCTGGGTTTTGGCCAAGATGGTGTTCATGACATGCCTCTATGGTCAGAAAAAAATTGTAACGGCAAGGAAGCAGGTTCTAGTGTGTGTCAGATAGTAAAGTCACATTGCCATGACAACAGATGGCCAAAGGGGCAGCAGGACTCTTAAAATAGTCTGAATTGCCGTCAATTCTGCAGTGCGGGACTCTCCACTGGAGGACCGGGTCAATGTTAGTTCGATTTTGATTGAATTTTAAACTTGCTATCACTAAAACCACCCTCCATAGTTAGCGTTACTCTTAGTCTTGCTGCAACTCGCTGAACAAGTCAGACATTTTCACCAGGAATGCCGCCTTCCATTAACCCATTCCTGGTGCTGCTAATGAGGATTCATTTGAACAGAGGGGCTGATGGCTGAGAGGGGGAAAGGCCTTAAATCCTCCAAGCAATCGTCTACAAGGAATTAAGAAACAGTGTGTTATTGGTAAAGTCAATCGTCTGAATGTGCCCTTGACACTCTGAAAAGCAAAGCAAAGCACTCCTGCCAAACATGCGAATGCTAAATTCGCTATTCAGCCCCGCGGCAGCAGCTCAATCAGGAACCAAGTAACAACCGCACAGAGTCCCTCCCTTCCTAGCTTTTCTTCAGGGCAACCAAGATGGCAGCCTGAAGAGCCCATTGTGCTTTGTGAGTAGCTTTGCAACAGTGTAATGATTTGCAGTTGTCCTCTGCGAGATTAAGTTTTGCACTGAGTGTCTTAGCACTGGCTTGTTGTATTAAGCCTCCCTCTCAGTTTCATAGGGAGAAAGGGCCATTTGAAGCTTTCTCATTTTGGGTATGACAGGACTCATACCACGGCTAATGCAGCATAATAATTCCAATGGTTTTAATCTTTATTTCCATCAGGTTTCCTCCACAGGATCCATGTCGCTGGGTGGCTGATTTCTTCTGCTGACGTTAGACAGGCCACCCCAGTAACCAGCTCAGAACAGGCTCTCGAATTCTACTGGGAGGTGCCAAGTGACCACTGTGGCAGGTGTAGCTTGTTAACTTCTGTCTAGGTATTAGGCAGGCTGGGAGTGGCCTCTGTGAGGAGAAGAATCTAGTGGGGGGGTTATTGTTGTTCTTGAATCCCCTGAGCTGGCTTTGTGTAAGTGCTTGCATGCCACAGTGGAGATGCAGGATACACACATCCCGAGGCATTGGATGTGTAGGGACCATTCAAGCGTCTTTAATTTTTCCATAATGATATTTCTCAAAACAGTGCTTTTTCACAAAGAGCCGCCTTCTGTCATGCCAATGGGACCCCATGCAAGCAGAAATGCTGCAGCACTGGCTATGCATTTGTAATGAATATTCATTAAATATGAATATTCATTACATTTGTATTCACGCTGCTGGCTACCAGTGTGGTGGTATTAATGTAGGTGCAGTGGTTTTAAAAGTGCATAACTGATTAAGGTGAGAGGGGACGTTAATGTGTTGGAGTCAATATCTTCATTTGCCACTTGCGTGTCTAACACAATAAGGTATCCCACAGACCTGCCATTGGAAAGGCAATGGAAAAAGATGGGCTTTGTCTGAAAGAACCTCTGGCTATAAACAAAGGTCACAAGAAGACAGCGTTTTGATGGTTGACCACTGAGTATAGCAATTGGAGAGAGCTCCGGGATAGAATCTTGCTGGATTGAGCCAGCGGGTGGTAAGTTTAAAACCCCCCAAACACCATCTAATATTTAGAATAGCTTTCTGAGGAGCAGATGAAATCCCCTGGCATCATAAAGGGAAACTGGATTTCGTATCTATGATGTGTGCAGACATCTGCTAGTTCTGTCCAGGACGCACTCAGGAGCTGTGTTCTGGCATCCCGGCAGCCACTGCAGCAAATACTGCTCAAGGCGTATTGCATTTTGCAGGGGGATTCGTTAGCACTCGTAGGGTACGTCTACACTGCACAGCTATTTCAGGATACCAGAGGTATCCCAAAATAGCTACCCCACATCGACACAAGCCGCCCATTATTTCAAAATATTTTTCGAAATAACAGGCGCACTATTTCACCATCCCGGTAAACCTCGTTGCATGCTGTGTAGATGCGCCAAATTTCAAAATACTCTATTTCGAAATAGATTCAAAAAAAGATATGCAATTTGCATAGCGCAAACTGCATATCTTATTTTGAGTTTAGGTTGCTGTGTAGACACACCCTTACTGTAACATTTGTATTGATACAGCCAAGCAAATACCCACCCAGTACCCTCCCTATCTGTTCCCTTGATCTAAACCTTCCCTGTGTCTCCTTCCCCCATATATGGCTGTGGCCTGCATTATCTCTCAGACAGAGAGTCAGTCTTTTTACCACTATCCACAGCTCCCTTGTGACAACTTACTGACTTTTTAAACTGTGCATCCTCTGTTTCCTGTACATTATGGCTCACATGTGGCTGGCCCAGCAAGAGGTGAGAGGACACAAAGACTCTCCGATCACACTCCCTTGCAGAGGCAGGGCACGAGTCCAGCACTTGCATGCCCTTGAGCATGAGATGGGTACTGTTACCAGTGTTAGCATCCCCACAGCAAGCAGGATCGTTCACCTTTCCTTCTAGCAGTGTGGGCTAGGCCTGGAGGGAGCCAGCATGCTGCAAAAGCTGTAGCAGCAGCTTTGCTCCCCCCAACTCCCTAAGAGGTCCGGGGGGCATTGTGCCTGCTTTGGGTGCAATGGGAAGAACTCATCCCTGCCCTGATACTGAGCACGGACCCCAGGAGGGTGATGATGTATCTACTGGCCTGCAGCTCCCAGGGGCCAGTTCAGCCTCTAGCAAAAGTAAAAGCATCCGAAGGCTACTGTCATTTGTGCGTCAGCTCCAACAGCCCCTATTTTGGCCCCTCCACCAGCACCGGGGACCCTGCAGCTTAGAGCTGAGTAGATCAGCTGGCCGCCACCAATTCATGCAATTGGAAACTCTCTGCAATGACTCCTGGGGATTGAGGTGGGGCACCTCTGTGCTGCCCCCAAAGTCAGGCTTAAAGGTACAATGTGGCCTTTGGCCAGGGCCATCTGTGGGATTTATGGGGCCCTACGCAGTACTATTAAACTGGTGCCACTATTCCCAATGGCAACCAAGGAGCACACATTTTTAGAGATGCGATTTTATAATCTTCACACTAATGAAATATTTTGAAAGCAAATGTGATCAGCTCAGGTCCTGTAGACTGACACAGTACATTCAGATACCCGAGGGGTTCTAAATCCCTTTTAAATGGCTTCATTACCACTTGAATGGCCCCTTTCACAGGTCCAGGGTTCTGCTAATCGCTCCAGCAGGCTTTTTCACTTTTTAAGTTAATTAGATCCTCTCCAGAGGAGGCAGAGTCACAGAACAGGGACAGGAAGAGGCAGGTGGGTGGACATTAAGAGTCAGTGGTGTCCCACATTTTTGGGTGCCCTACATAGCTGCGTCTGGGAAAGGACAGGCCTGCTTTTGGGTCTCCGCCTCCCACCTCCCATTCCTTTTTTTGGCCATACTCAGCTTGCTTTGCATTCTACCAGGTCACAGTGTTCAGCTCTGCACCTCTCTGCGTGTCACCTCGCTGGGGAAACATGCAGCATTCAGAGCTGTGGCTTTGAGTGGTTCAGGGCAGGGGGTAAGGGAGAATGTTTAAACAGTCTCAAACTGTGCTAGCCCTTGAGTCTGAGAAGCTGCTGGAGAGAAGGCGACTTCTGGAGTTAAACTCCTAAAGCAGAGCTGAGAACACGTTTAATCCTTCGCCTCCTTCCTGAGGGTGGTGAGATGACACAGTTGTAGGTGCCTAGGTCTGCCGTTTAAAAAAAACCCTGCTTCACACCAGGTAGCATGGGGGCTGCTCCTGACTGTCCAAGAAATACAGTGTGTGCTTAGAAAAGAGAGCTCCACTTCAGATGCAGCTATTGGGCTTTTAAAGCTAGTCCTGTGAGTGACAGAGATGTACTGTTAACCAAAAGATGTTCTTTAATAAGTCTCGCTCCCTCTGTCTTTCTCCTTTTCCATCTCTGCCTCCAGGTTGCAAGACGTTTCTATTAGCGCCCATGGTTTTAAATGATCGAAAACACGAGCAAAAAAATTGTAATTCATTCTCTAACTGCAAATTACGTGAACATCCCTCTGAAGCCTGCAATGAGAAAATGGGGTTCCCTACCCCTGTTTCCTCCTCCCCGCTGCCATCTCTCTCTGAGAGACATTCTCTCTTTCTTTGTCATATTCCCCCTCCATGCAAGACACAAGTGACTTTTAACCCAAACCAGCCCAAACTGAGTGAGCACTTTGGCAAAACAGGTCTGCCTGCCGATTGCCTGGGCTGAGCAGCTATACCTAGGCAAATACAGTGGGCCCCTGTGAATTTTTTCCCAGTTCATCAGTTAATAGCCAGGAAGGGCTCATTCAGCCCTTGGCTTACAGAAGATTTTTAAGGGAGCTTAACAAAGAAAAATGATAAATCCAGTCAAGAATCTGGGCATCTTGGGGGCTATTATGTTCTCTGTTTAGTTAATTCAGCTAAGTTAGCAGTGAGCCCTCCATGTGATTAATGGTCTTGGGAGCTGAACCTTAGATCTGGGGTGGGACAGTGTTGCAGTAAATGACAATATAACACCATGGCCTCTATATCATTTGGAGGTCACCAGTTTAGGAAGAAATCACTGAAAACACAGAGAGCTTGCGCAGTTGCAAGTGTCCATTTTATTTCATAACACAGAACTAACTAGAACCAGTCCAAACCAACTGGGCTGACCCCTAGTGACCTAACTCAGTTACTGTAACAACAAGATCTATATCTACTACCCAATACACAACACACAGCACCAGAGAGTGAAACCCAGTGAAATCACTAATAGCTGAACTAAGTGATGATATCATAGACCATTGCAGTGTTCCCTGTAAGCTGAGCACTTGGGTGGCCACTCAGGAGAGATTCAGATGCCATCCAGCTTATTAGCAGAGTGCCCACAGTCAGCAATGTGAGTTTCCAATGGTAGTGCACATTTGTACACGTCTTGGTGCACATAACATTTATTCTTGGTGTTATGTGCACCAAGACGTGTGCAAATGTGCACTACCATTGGAAAACATTAGAAGGAATGTTGATCACAATTAAAGGCAGAGATAGCTGCAAGAGCAGCCATCAGTAACGAGCAGAGACCACTCGTGGCATCACCGGGGTGGGGGTGTGTGTGAATTCATGTGCACGCATCCTTGCATTTGGGGCCTTTTCTGACCATAAGCAACCACCTAATGAATGGTGTGTAATGGAGATAAAAGGGAAATGACACATTAAAAGGCCACTCATCCATTGGACGCTCACACAATGAGGTGGGGAAACTGAGGCAACAGATTGCAGTCCAAGATACTTGAGGGGCGTTATTGTGTGTGTACCTTTGAATCATTGTGATGGTTTCCCAAGTTAATGCTCCATTCCTTTTCCCTTTAACACATGCTTCCTTTCATTTCCACGGACCCAGTGCTTGCAAGTAGGGAAGTGTTCCCTATTAATGGTGCCTAACTTAGGGGGTGGTGTTTATTTTTCCAGATTTCTGAGAAGGAGCTAGTTCTGTGTTGCAGTGTGACCAGGAAGCCCTAGATATGGAACGCCAGGCCCACCTGATAGAAGGTGCACATTTCCATAGGCTACTGTATTGACAAAATAGTTACAGGGAGCTATACAGTGTTTGGCACAATTGCTTTGTCTTCTGTCTGATTGAATTTCTCAGCCCCTCGCACAAATTCCTGCCCACACAGCAGTGTACTATCTAATTCTCGGTAAACACAGAAAGTAAGTTTAGACAATATTGAAGTAGAGCAACTAGAAGCCAGAATTTAGGTCTTGGCAAAGACGGCTGTGGAATCTGTCACTCATTCTACTTCTGCAGCATCAGGGGTTCTATTTCAGAACAGGCTTTCGTCTTTGCTGTTCATTTAATGGAACAGGGGACTTTGTAATTCCAGCCAGAGATTTTTTCCAAGCCCATTAAATGCTCCTCTCTGATGACTGTTGCCGAAGCCAAAATCCTCCTGTAGTGCTGTTTTGTTTTGGTTTCGCTCCTGGAATTTGAATAATTTAGCTGTTGTGCGCAGACTGATTTAAATGTCTCAAAGTGGATGGGAATGGCACGAAAGCTTCCATAGAGCTCAGTATCTAACTCTGCAGCTCTTTGAAAATTCATTGGATTTCCAAACAACTGGGTTCTTCCCCAGCGTGCTGAGACCGTGCCAGCTGAATCTAACATTTTTGACAGATACACTGATTGGTGACGGCAGGCAAATGAGAATAATACATTATCATGGACAGAATCAGTTGACTACAGCAAAGAAACAAAATCAGGTGCAAAGCTGTTTTGCAAATTGTAACAGAACACCGTGTTTTCAAAAGTAGTCATTTATTCTGCTGATGTGAGTTGTTTCCATAAAATGCAATGCATGTGGATGGTTCGTAATAGCTATAGATTTTTCACAATATTTGAGCTATCAAAAACACTGCAGATCAGTGGTCTTATCCCATTTACAGTAACATTTTGTATCATTTCTGGATAGTACTTTACTTTCCCCAGGAATGTGGTTGTGGCACAGTCAGAACAGTCAGTGAATTCATCTGATCATACATAATCAGACATGCTGGGAGCATTTCCATGTTTCTTCTGTAATGCTCTCCTGTCTCTTGATGAATTGCATCTCATTGGCCTCGAGGAGGGGCTGGGCAAATCCTGAGTGTAATCAACTAAATTGATCAGAAAGGAAATCCAGAAGACCATTCAAGATTTTTTTGATAGAATTAGAAGAAAGTAGGACTAGAACTGAAAAGGGTATTCGTGTGAAAAGAGATTAGATAGATACAAGATGCATGGTATCTAATTCACCTGCGGGACCACCAGACCTCATAGGGGGAAGATCCTTATTCCAGATTCAGACAGTTTAGCCCATTGTAAAATTAAAACCTTTTACTCCATTGCATTCTGGGAGTTCTGAAAACTACTAAATGGTAGTTGGTCATTGTTTTAAACTTAAACTTTTCACTTTTAAGCTGCACTAAACTATAGTTATTGCAATAAGCAAATAATAACTATACTAGCATTGGAAATATATGCCATCATTTTGGACTAGCTTCTTTTTCTCAAGCTTCAGGGGATAGCCAAGTTAGTCTGTACAGGATACAGCCCACGAAAGCTCATGATACCATCTACATGTTTTGTTAGTCTTTAAAGTGCTACCAGACTATTTGTTGTTTTTTAAGTTTATTCTTTTTCTCAGTTATACCAGTGAAAACCTGGAGTAACCCTGACAATTTCAAAGCATTTACTCCAGCTGTATACTGGTGGAACCAAAATTGGATTCAGGCCCATATTATGTTCCTACTATGCCTCTGTTTGCTTAGTACAGATTTAATAGCATTTTAATTCAGAAACAGTACCGCTGTATGCTACTATTTATGTAGCTATTATTTTTACTAGGATAACAATGGCTCAAATAGAATTTTAGGAGCAGCTAGAGAACTATCAGCACAGATCAAAAAATGGCCAATGCCATCTTTTATTTAGAAAGTCTGTTAGGCCATACACAGGGGTTGGCACGGAATACCTTTTTCTATACTCCCTCGTGCACCTTGATGAAAAGAAAATGTTTCCTCATTCCCTGCTTTGTTACTCCATGTCTGAGAACAGTCAGCTTAAGTCTGAACGGGTCCTGGTTTTGCTGCATTCTAATCTCTTTCAAACCTGGAAGACCTAACAGGGACACTTCTTTAGAGCTGTAGCTATTTCATGTATATTATAGGGCAAACCCTGCTGCCCTTCCTCACAAACTGCAGAGCTAACCCAAACACCCACATCAAAGGGAGTTTGGAGTAAAAGAGCCCTTTTTGCTTGATGATGTTTTGACACTGCATCAAGAGCGCACAACCTGGTGTCAACATATTATGGTAATGGCTTATTGCATGCTTTAAAGACTAAAATAGCCAACAAATGAGAAGGGTTAGGAGGTGGATTACAGGAAAGTATTAACCATAGAAACGCTGAAAGAAAGGAATCCTGGGAGATCATACCATACAACAAGGACACTCACGAGAGAACACAGGAATAAATCCCTCATGGCCCAGGACACAACAGATTTTTATATGGGGCAAAGGACATATTTGTCCTGAATGAGATACCCCTAAATGAGAACATGGAGAAATACCTGTTCAGAGAGGTCGGAGTTGAGCAGAAATCACATAAGTTTCTTTCTTTTTTGTCACTGGTCCATGCATAGAACTAGATCAGCATCCAACCTTGTTTTTTGGTAAGTATAAACAAGGCATATTTTCTCAAAGAGCAATTGACTGCAAGAACATGGTTTGCAGTAACCCGGAGGTTTTGCTTTGAATTTCAGTGCCAGTGTTATTCTGAGCATATGAAGTTGAATAAATCAAGCTGGTAGCCCATTGCTGATATAGGCATAAGGCACGGCACTACCTTTTGCTCCATCCCCGTCTTAAGGGTGTTTCCAAAAAGCTGGGATCTGAACATTTTGGCCTTTGACTCATTCTTTGGCTTTGTGGCTGTTGATCTATGGAAATCTACATGGGACGTACAGCCAAATGAGAGGAAACTACATTCTTCGCTGGATGCAGTGTTCAGAAAGTAATTAACTTGACATAATTAGGTAAGTATGGACAACACATCCAAATCGCCAGCTGACCCTTTGGTAAGGTACAAATAATTGAATCTAATTAAATGGGGATGTCAATTTATATTGGATGCATTGGATGGGTGGTTCTGGCCAAACGGGAGATTGACTGACCGGAGGCAAAAGCAGGGGCTGCTCTGCCTTTTTCAATTCACGTGCAGCTTGTTTTGAATTTACAGTGTTCTTTCTTGGTACATCAAGAAGACAGAGGGAGGGCTGATAAAAAAGACAGGGAGAAATTCAACTAGACATAATCACAAGTAATTCAAGTTTTCAGAAGGGATTGGTTATTTTAAGGGGAGGATATGACGTCACATGAGCGTGACTATGCTAATAACTGGCTTGTGTTTCTGAGCATGATAAGTACAAACTAGAAGACTGAGCAGACTCAATATTTGGCTCTTCTGAGAAACTGAACGGTTGTTAAAAATGGTTTTATAGAACTGGTCACGCTTAAATGCTTGCATAGGCCAGGCAAAAACCACTTTCAGGACCAACTCTGTGTTGCTTTCTGAATCAACGCTGAACATGGTTTTGTCTGATTACACTAGCAGTTAAACAGTCTTTGACATTGACTCAGCAGCCATCAATGTGACTGGAGTGCTCATACAGTAAATACTAGCTCCTTGATTTCCTTTCAGCCTGCCTGCCTATATTGACATTTCAGTATATATCATGCAGAAGCTGACATGAAGATAAATCTAGTTTAATAATGAAACTCTTAGTAAACTGCTGGGTACCACAGTAGAAGTAGTTCAGCATGCTTTTAGGGGAAACTTCACATGTGCATCCTGTTACTACTTCAAATAGCCATGAAACGCCAATACCTGTCATTGATATTTCCTGTTTCCTGAACATCAACATGAGTTATGCTCCAACCTTGAGAGGTTTAGAAAGGTAGATCATAGGCTACAAGGGAAGCCTTGAACGATGGAAAAATCTCAGGTATTTGCTGAACTGTGTCCTCAACCCCCACTACTGCCAGGTATTCTGCATACCTGTTAGCAAATAGTTGAACTTCTATTTCTGGACGTTTTTCAAAATCAATAGTCTGTCATTTTCAGATCATTGGGATGCTTAATTTGGATAAAGCTCTGACCTGAATATGTCAGTGCCGTGAAATGGGTTTGGATAATGTTTAAAAGTAAATTGTGTGTGTTCAAGTGCTTGGCCTATTATTAGTATTCTATATTGTGATAGCGTCTACCAGCCCCTGTTGTGGAGTGGTGCTCCTGCTTGTGCTAGGTCTGTACAAATACTGAATAAAGAGATTGTGTATTTGCAAGCTGGTTGTTGGGTGTCATACAGTGTAAACATAGGCCGTTTGTTTTAGGTCTCGTGCCGGAGATTGATCTGGCGTTCCATTTAGTGGGCAGAGTAAAGACCAGTGTTCCCTCTAAGATTTTTCTATCCATGAGTGGAGTGAGTTTTGGCTTGTGCGCCAACACAGAGGTCACGCGCACTTGTTTGGATGGGTGCCACTGTGGAACCCACCAGTGGCGCTGCTCCCCAAGAGATGCTCCTTGGTAGCACTCCCCCACTGCGTGGGAAGAAGCTGAGACATGACCCTCCTCCTCCCTCCCCACCCCCGCCAGGGAGCGCTGCTCCCTGGGCAGTCTGTGTGCAGGGCAGGCACTGCCCTAGGCTGCTCCTCCTGGGGCTGGCTGTGAATTCCCAAAACTGCAGCCAACGCCCTGGGTTTGCAGTGAGTGAGGTGCTGGGGGTGGGGCAGTGACATGGGGGGAGGGGGGAAATAGAGCATTAGGGGGGCTTTGAGGGGCAAAAGAGAGGTGCAGGAGGGGGAAAGAGATATGTGGGGGCCCCAGCCCCAGGAGCAGCCACACCACATCCTGGCTCCAGCTTTGGGCAGCCACCATGTGGCCCATCCAGGGAGGAGTCAGAAAGCCACTATGCACCCTGGCCATAGCGCCTGCCCTGGGGAAGGGCTGGAGCTGACCCCGGGAGCAGCTCCCGCCACCGGAACAGCCCTCCACCACATGGCCGTGGCCCCCGGAGTGGCCCTCGCTGCTAGAGCAGTCCTGTCCCCTCGCCATGCAGCCCCAGTTGGCCCCGGCCACTGGAGCACCCCCACCACCACCACATGGCCCCATCTGCCAGAGCAGCACCCTCACCATGTAGCCTCAGCCGGCCCCAGCTGCTGGCGCATTCGCCTGCCACCCGCTACGCAGTTCCTCTGGCCCTGGCCACCAGAGCAGCCTTCTGCTGCCCACCACGTGGCTCTGACTCCAGCCCTGGTCAGGGCCACCAGAGCAGCCACTGCCCAACACAAGGCTCCAGCCCTGACCGGGGCCTCCGGAGCAGCTGCCACCCTGGGGAAGGGCTAAAGCTATTGTCTGGGCCATCTAGTGGCTGCCCTACTACTCCTGGGCAGGCCCACCCCAGAGCAGCTGAGCCCTGCTGAGGAGATGGGCAGACCTCAAATTGTTGGTACACACCCGAGCAGGCACGCACCTTGGAGGGAACACTGGTAAAGACCTGCTAAATTGAACACTGAGGGTGCCCACAGTCAGGAAGCAGACAGGAGCGTTTGCTCCCATTGTTCTCCCACTGTGAAGACAGTGCCAAGATCAGCTTAAGGTATGTCAACTCCAGCTACGTTATTTATGGAGCTGGAGCTGCGTCCTTAAGCTGGCCTTTTCGGTCTATGTTGACACTGTAAGCTTTCTCCCTGCAGTCGTGCGAATGTGTGTATGTTTCAAGGTTTACTTTTAGCAATTTTTGAGTTTTAGGTAGATAGCCAAAATGGGGAGAAAGGTTGGGGGTTTTTTTCTGGGTAGATACTGGCACGAGTGATGGGTGTAATACAGTACTCATTACAGCAGTATATGCTGTCATGAGTAAAGTTGCCTAGTTCACATTCACATCATTCTGTCTGAGCACTGTACTGCTCTGTGTGGTCAAGCCATTAGATACAAATAACCATTTCTGCCAGGCCCACCCACATGGGGGGCCAAGGGGATAACTGCCCCAGGGCCCTGGACCCTTTAAATCACCAACAGAGCCCCTCCAGGCAGCACTTAGGGCTGCCTAGGAAGGCGGGGGCACGGCAGGACGCTCTCCAGGCAGTGCTGAGGGTGGGGTGGTATCCTGGCCTGAGCCCCCACCTCTTCTGGGAGCATAAAGCCATGCCCTCAACCTCTGCCCAGCAAGGCTGTTGGCTCCCCTGATTTCTGCTATTGTGTTTCTTGGACTAACACCAATCTCTGTGGTTTACTGGTGTTCATTGGTTAAAAACTAAAATCAGAAGCGCTAACTATGTGTTACTCCATACATAGACACATGCTCAGAGCATGAACCTTTATTACAGTCTGTATTCAGCTGTCCTGGAGAATGCTAACAGCTAACTGTCAGCCTAGGAAGCCACTATTCAACCTGCAATTTTTTGAGTTAATGCAAAACAAATTAGATTTTTGTCTGTAATGAGGCCTTGCGTTTCAGCAACTGGAAAAACATGTTTGCAAAAAGCATTCAGCAAATCGTTCAGCGCAGCCCAAATCCACACCCGTGCATCTGGCCCAGGAAGCCTGTTGTGATCAGGATGACTGGGTTGGGAAATTATTCCATGAGAACACTGAGTGGCTTTTTAACCAGCTGGCTGACACGCTCTAATTTCAAGTATGTGCCTGCCCATTGCACTTGGAAAAAGCTAATGTGGCTGTTATGCCCCAGAGCAACCAAAGGCTGGACATGCCTACCTAAGACAGGCCCTGTTTCATTCTTTCACGCTGTGGCGCGTTTTTGTTCATGGCAGCAGGGACTCAGAACAGCTGCCAAACTTTGAACGGCCTGATTATTTTTAATTGCTTAGTGCCCAATCCTTAATGTTAATTAAGCTCCATTTTGGTGCACTTTGCAATAAACAGCCAGCGATATATCACCTACCGCAGCAGTCTGACCCTAGAGGCCTGATGATAAGCTCTACAATATATCATCTGATATAATTGCTAATCAGGGCAAGATGGCTCTGTGCATTTATTGAAAGGTGCATGAAATATATAGCAGGATTATTGCATTTTTGCTCGGGGACACTGTAACGTGAGGGAAAGCAGCATGGCCACACAAGCCGGCCTGTTGCTACAAACTCTCCTCTAGTATGAAGAATTATGCTGGTGACTGTTTCACTATTGAAAGGACCATGTGAGTGGCTTTGCTTTTTGGCATGCTTAGACAGTACTGAGCTCTAAGCCTTACCACAGCCATAATGCCTGCATTTTGTCTGTAATCAGCAAACGGTTCTGATGTCTGCTGTCTTCTTCTTCCTCAAGGCTGTTCTGTGCCTTCCCTTTGCTCAGCACTGGGATTGGCACGGCCTCATATCTCTGCCCAAGCACTTTCTTGGCTGCGAATTTCAGCAGGGGTCTGTGTGGAGTTGGGCACCGCTCAGTGTGGAGATGGCAGGTGCTGCTCTGTTTGGGGAATAGTGGGCGTTTGTGAGTCAATTAGAAGACAGGGACTCATCAGGCCTGTGTAGGGCGGTGAGTGAAGTTCGTGTTGCCTGAATAATACCCATGCAATACGGTGAGGAATGTTGCACTTAGGTGAAATCCATCCCACTCTCACACTAGACACATGATGTCTCACCATCGTCCTTCCCCCCTCTGAGTGTTGGTGGAGCAGCTGGTGTTCGGACTGCGCCTGTTTGCCATTTGCATAGTGAAAACCCCTTAAACACTTACACCGCAAAGTCAGTGGGCGGTAGGTGCCTGGACACTGTCGTCACTGGTGGGCTGCGTCATGTGTGTGTTCTCTTGGCATGTTGCACTGGCTCTGGCCAGGCAGCCCATACAGCAGCCATTGAACGAACTGCCCAAGAAGGCCACAGACTCGGTTTGGTGATGAAAGTGCTTGCCACTGTCAAAGAAGCACAAGCCTAGTATCCTGCACGCACTACAGGTATGCTAACACGTGCATGCCCATTACAATAGGCTCCACGCAGGGAGTAGCCTGAGCCTCGCTCCCCAACACTGGATCATGACACCCTCTTTAGGACCCATCTTATATACAAGTTACATAGTGCCCCTCTGGCATGCTTAGTTACCACCCTTGCATGTGTTGGTTTGCTCAAAACATCTGTCCATCATCTTAGCAGAGGTCAGTGTGTCCATACACTCTGTTTGGGGAATGTGTCGACACCATTCTATATGTGCAGCTGGGTGCATAATTAGTTATTCTCCACTCAATCACTGATTTGTTGCCCAGTCAATTCACTTAACCCTGTTTGTATGTAAGCAGATTTGAACCTGGAAGCTCAGCGTAGGAGCCTCTACCGCTTCAGCTATAAAGCTAGCTGGCTCTCAGTTTAGGCTGTGGAGCTCACTCATTCTTATCTCTTGCTGTAAGCCAGTGGTTCCCAAACTTTTCAGCATCACGCCCCCCCCCCCTTTCTGATTTTTGAAAAACCCTCCCCCTCCCCCAAAAAAACTTGTTGAGCAAAAAAAAAAAGGAACTGAGCAGGGCAGCAAAACTTGATGGGGGGGGGGGTCAGTCACCTCGCACCCCCCCTGGAATTTCTTCATGCCCCCCCAGTTTGGGAACCCATGCTGTAAGTGGTCTAAGTACCACTACACGGGACAGTGAACCACACCCACTAGGTGTGAGGGTTACATGTACTCTTACCAACTAAGGGCTATTCTGAGGTGGGGCTCCCTCCATCTCTCCTGGTGAAGCTGTTGCCCTGTGGAAAATTAAATAAAGGGCCACTGGCCTCAGGGGACAAGACCCTGGGTTTCTCACCCCCAGGCTGGGGTCATTCTCATGCTACTGCTTTCTCTGCCCCTTGGTTTTTGCTAACATTGTAAGCAACTAGTGCTAAGAGGGGGTTTGCCGCTGAGAATTCATAGCAGAGCTCAGCACCTCTGTATAGCCTGGTTTAGGCACCATTGCCAAGAAGGGGGTGTGAATTAACATCTGCATTTCCCATGGGCTGGCTTAGGTGGCTCCCTGATTTTGTCAGTCACAGTCTAAGATGTTTCTCGCTCCCCATTCATTGTATGGGAGCTTAGGCTGCTCACTCAGGCTTTGCGAATTGCAGTGGTTTTTTAGGTGCCTAAAGGCCAGGCATTGGGACTCTGAGGGTCATAGCACCCCTCGCTCTTTCTGTACATTCAAGCCCAAGAGCGCTTGGGGCTTCATGCAGCTCAATGTTGGGTCAAAGATGTCTGTAAAATCACTTAACCCACCCCCTGCATCCTGCAGCTAGTCAGAGGCCAAACTGGGGCTCTGATGAGATTAGAGAAGCCAAGAGGCTGCTCTGGCTTACACTGACTGGCTTGGCTCTGAAGGAAGCTTGGCCCTGATTACCAGAAGACATTGTACTCCAGCTGTGTGTTGACATGTTCTTTCTCACCCCTAATTGCCCAGCACTATAACGGCAGTGGGGGAGGGTGCCCTTAGGCTAGGTTGCTTAAAATCTGAGTGCAAAGGGCTTTCATTGGGACTGAGGAGTTAGACCAGGGGCAGGGAACATTTTTGGGTTGGGGCTGCTGACCCACAGAAAAACCGCAACTGAGGAGAAAGACGTTCCCCACATTCCCCTTGCACACCAGAGCCTGGATCCAGGCAAACCGGTGGCTACATCTGGCCCCTGGGTCTTAGGTTCTCCACCCCTGACTCAGACCAATATATTTAACCCTAAGCACTTAAAGGACAACTGCGGTGGTATTACAGTGGGCTGTATTATGATACCATCCTTCCTCTCCAGGTGCAATGGGGCTAGCAGGGTGTGGTATGAGGCCCAGAGTGGGAGGAACTAAACATTTAGCCCATGTTCCACTAGCTATAATTTTTCCCTTTGCACCTGAATAATAAAACTCAAGCAGGGCTGGTTTCCAAGAAACAGTCTTGCACCCTGCAAGGCAACTGCTCTATGGGGATGCGCTTCATTTTCTCACAGCTGTCAGCTTTTAACCTTTTATATATATATAAACTAAGATCTCTGCAAAGCACCTGCTCTTTCAGCTGGCTCCTGGCAATAGGCTTTCGCTAGAGCCAAAGGATGCACTGCCCAGCTTCCAGAATTTCAGCTAGATTGGCAGCTGTTGCAAAGGCAGCCCTTGACATTCAGCAATGGATGTTAGGTATCTGCCATCCATGGCTAGCTGCTTTATTTTACTCCTCCCATCTGTGCAAATCTCTTTGATGCCTAATTTGATAGGCAGCTGTGGGCACCCTCTTTGCATTGTAACTGCTGTTTCCTTCAATATGGGTTTTAATATTCTAGGGCATGTCTACACCGTTATTTCGAAATAACCAGGTGAGCATATGTAACCCACACACCTAGGCTATGTCTACACGCGCGGCTTCTTGCACGAGTAATATGCAAATGAGGCTAAGCGTGGAATATTGCCGAGCCTCATTTGCATACCTAGTGAGCCACCATTTTTTTAAGAAGAAGCTCTTGCGCAAGAAGGAGCGTCTACACTGCCCTTCTTGCGCCAAGAAAAACCCTCTTGCGCAATGCCGTTCTTCCTGAAAAGTAATGGGTGTAACGGCATTGCGCAGAGGGTTTTTCTTGCGCAAGAAGGGGCAGTGTAGACGCTCCGTCTTGCGCAAGAGCCTCTTCTGAAAAAAATGGTGGCTCATTAGGTATGCAAATGGGGCTCGGCGATATTCCACGCTTAGCCTCATTTGCATATTACTCGCACAAGAAGTTGCGAGTGTAGACATAGCCCTAGTGTGGTTACTGAGCAATGCAAGTGGTACCAAGACCACAGTAAGAGTTAAGATCAAGAGACCTCTACAGCATGGGCTAGAAGTCAGCTGGCTTTTAGCTCAGAGGGTAGAAGCTCCTATACTCTGTTTCAGAGGTCCTGGGTTCAAATTTGCGTGGTGGTGGTTACACATTCACATAGTAAGCCCATTATTTTGAAATAACAGGCTTCTAATTCCGGAATAAACCCTCATTCCATGAGGAATATCGCCTATTTCGAAATAGGGGTTTGTGTGTTTGGACAGTGCAGCTGTGCTTAATTAAAAATAATTGGCCTCCAGGGCTTCTCACAGCTGCCCTGGTGGCCACTCAGTCCACACCCCTCAGAACTCTATTGTGTCACACAGGCTCTTCCAGCCCTGAGGCACACTACAGGACCCATTTGTGCAGCAATGGCTGACCCCAGTGCCACGTTTCCTGTGGGCCCATAAAATTTGTTTACAGCCACCAGGCCTGGCTCTGAGTGTTCTGCACTGCTATTTAGCTCTAATTTATCACTAAATATCTTATAAGAGCACAGTAAGCGGCGGAAGTGTTGGTACTGCTGCTAGACAATATTGACCTCCTGTGGTCCAGCAAATTCTCTGGTTCAGCTCCGGTCAGGTCCCAAGGGTGCCAGACTAGAGAGGTTCAACCCGTAGTCCATGTATCCCTCTGCACAGGCGGATGGATTTCACTCACAGGCCACGTCTACACTGGCAGCTTCTTGCGCAAGAACTGTTTTGCGGATGAGTTCCTGCACAAAAAGTCTTCCATAAAAGATGTGCTTTTGCACAAGAGCATCCATGGCAGTGTGGACCCTCTCTTGCGCAAGAAAGCTCTGATGGTCATTTTAACCATAGGGCTTTTTTGTGCAAGAAATTCATGTTGCCTGTCTACACTGCCCTCTTGTGGAAGAACTCTTGTGCAAGAGGGCTTATTCCTCATGGGGAAAGGAATAACTCTTCTGGAAGAAGCCCTGTTTTACAACGCTATACTGTAAATTTACTTGCGCAAGAACGTGTGTGCAGTGTAGACAGCAGGCAAGTTTTTGTGTGAGAATGGCTGTTCTTGAGCAAGAAGCTGCCAGTGTAAGCATAGCCACAGTGAATTGAACAAAGAGTTAAATGTTGCGTTCCAAATCCTAAACTCCTGTTAGAGTGCTGAACTTTTAGCTAGTAGTGTAACACATGAAATTCAACCAACAAATGTTATACTTTAGGTATGGTAAAGAGCAAAAGTAGTTCCAGCCATACATTGGTTCAGCCTGTCCTTTTTCTAGCAATCCATTGCTGGGAAAGGCTAAATTTGGGTTGTAAGGACCTGACGGCAAAACCGCTTATTGAAACGTTCACTGCACGATATGCTGGGGAAATAATGTATTTCTGCCCCCTCTTACTTGCTCTGGGCTAGGTGAGCTGTGGAAGCCTCATACAGGTTGGCCACATGCATTTAAAGCTCTTATAATTATCAACAACCTAGCCATTTCTGTGTGGTCAGCTTATATACACCAGGATAGCCAATGTAGAGCTGAGTGGTGGATGGCAATTCCATTTCATGGCAGCTTTAGAAGTTTTGAAATTTGCTTTCAGTCCACAAGAATAGAGTTCTGCTGAGACCTCCATGTTCACACGTGCCACGAGAAGCCTTTATCACTATAGCCTGATACTTAGGACCTGTGCAGGATCCAGTTTCAAGTCCCTGCTTCCACGCGATCAGGGATGGGAAAAAATGGCTACGAATCAGGCAGAAAAGCGCACATGTACCTGGGTTGCCTACAAGCCAGTGCCCCAACCACCAAGCCATCACCAAAGGGTTGAGTTTCCTCATAACAGCCATTTCTGTGCATGTCCATCTTCTACACATTCTTTCCTCAGGCCAGTGCCTCCCCCCTTCTTATTCCCGCCCCCCCCCCCCGAACAGTGCTTGTCCTGGAAGTATCTAAAATTGCATTAGAAACATCATATCAGGAGGGAAAAAACTCAGACTTCAGAAGCAAAGGCCAGGCTCTTTACATTTAGTCAATGACCGCATCGTTTACTATGTCATCACTTTCCTATCTGACATATGGCATCACTTGGTTGAGTCACAAGTGTTGGAAAACCATAAAAGAAGATTAAAGCAGCATCATGATTTTATTCATTTGCCAAAAAAACTTTCCTTGAGGTTCAATCATTAGAAATAGTTCATTCTGTCACCTCTAGCAGACCCTGATTGTATCAATATGCGTAAGCTGCAAAAGTCTAAAGAAACAGTAGACTCAAGTAGCTTGTCTTCTTACTGGGGCCAAAAACATGGTGATAAATTGTTTATAAAGCACAGCAGAGAACTTTTCTCATGTGTTAGAGTTACATCACTATCTTCCTCCTTGACTCTGCTCTCAAGATGTTTGTGTGAAGGTCTTTTTGATGGCTGAAGCTTTTTGTGTATTAAAACTGAAATACATTGTAGCTCATATTTGCATCATGCGCAGATTTCATTGTAAGCCCTTAAACAAAGCCATCGTCATGTTATAAGCTTCCACCCAGAGGGACTAAGGCCACAGCTTACAATGAGCAATTTGCACTTTGCTCCTGGAGTAAATAATTTGTCACTGTTTAAATGAATGCAACGTAATTTTTAAATTCCCATAGGATGTACTGCAAATAAGGGCTAAGAACTCAAAGCTATTTTGCGTTCCCGTATGCTGGTTTTAAACAGTGAGTGACACCCATCTGTTGCGAATCGGCATAATTGAGGCCAGTCTAACTACAAGTGACAGCAGCTGAAGAACGGACCGTAGTTAGGTCTGATGCTGTTTTGGAATCAAGCAAAGTTTTGGAAGTACCTAAGGCCCTGATGTTTACGGTATTTTGTCCAGTCTGCTCAGGATTGAAGGTCTAGCTCACAGCTGCAGCTGCTTAGTGGACTTCATCATCACCCTGAGCTGAGAGTCCCACCACCCCATGTGCTGTAGGTGAGAGCTAGAGGGGATTCACAAAAGCCAGCTAGCTGAGCTGGTAGAACTGCTGAGCCCTGCCTGCAAAGGGAGATAGGCACCTAACTCTAGGCCAGAGGCAAACATCTGTCTCCACTCAGGATTCACAGCTGTGAGCCTGCTCCCAGTATTAGGGCAAAAGCCATGTTAGTTGGCTTGTCACAAAATGAGGAGGCGGCGGTAGTAAGGGCGCTACTCCCTGCCTATCCTCAGTGGGCTAGTGAAGGAAGCCCAGGTTCAACATCCTTGATATACAGAAAGGATGGGAGCCTGGGATTCCCACTAATGGGCTATTCTGCAGTGTGTCTCTATAAACCTCACTAGGTGAAACTATTCCGGCCATTGGGCAGTGACTATCTGACACCCAAGCCCAGAGGCGAGGACGCTGAGCTGGGAGGAGGGAAACCAAGGTGCTGGTGCCTTTGCCTCCTTAGTTACACACAGTGGAACAGCTCCAAGCTGAGACTGAGGGAGACTCACCCCACTCTCACCAGTAAGAGGGGAGACCTGATTTCAGAGCCTTGCTCCATATTAGGCAGCATGGCGACTGGAACCGAAGTCTCTGAACTACTTTTCTGCTCCCAGAGTCAGCCACTGACCACAGCAGCTCTGGGTGTAGCTCGAGGCTACTCAGAATTATGCGGGCTGCCGTCAGCCACTGCACCAGCCAAACATCTCTTCCCATCCATCCCTCCTGTCCCTGGCACAGCCCCGGAACGTCTCTGCAGAGTTTGAAGCAGTGGCGAGGGAAAAGAGCTGGTGAGTGTCGCTCCAGCTGTGCCAACAGGTCAGTGCAGCTTGCTCTCGCCTTCCCTGGGAACAGCAGGTCTGCTCTGTATGCCAGTCCATGGGGGCCTGAGCCAGGGTCCTGCGTCCTCTCTGTATGGCTGGGGGCATCCTGCAGCTGTGGGGGGAGCAGTCATGCCATTCCCTTGAACACAGGGACTGTGTTTGGGTCAGGCTGTGTAAGAGGTGGGAACAGGCTACTCATGGCTCACAGCCTGGCTCCCCTGCATGGTGCTGGCGGGGGGGGAGGGGGGGGGAGGGGGGGGGGCGCAGGCTGACCTGTTGCAGGCTGACAGAGGCAATAGCAATAAATGGAGTGTGAGAGGGACTCTAGATTGGCAAGGAGCGTTTGGGAGCATAGGGGAAGAAAACAGAAGAAAGAAACAGGTAAGTTCCATGGAGAGAAGGATCCGATGTCTCCGAGCACTGAAAATGCAGCCTGTGTCTAACCCAGGGTGGGTTAATGGTGCTTTTCTTGAGCTGGCCAGCGTCCCTTGCACCATTTGCCTTCCAGACACCCTCCAATAAGTAATGCCACATTATGGGCTGCTCTTGGAAAGCAGTCGGGAAAATAAACAGCCCTTTACAGTGCCCCGTAACTGCATTGGCACCTGCATTTTCCTTCCTGAACCTGCGAGCGCGTTGGCTGCTTCACAGGACTTGCAGTGACAAGCTCTCCTTACCTGCTTCAGCAAAGAGAGATGGGCCCGACCTGAGAGATTAATTACTGAGCTCTATCTTCCTGTCAAACTCATAATCAACAAGGAATCTGCCAAGGAAAGAGCAGCCTCTGCCTCTTGTTCTCTGTCAAGTTACCTTACAGTGCCTGGAACTGTTCCTCCCACTAAAGACGTCTCTCCGCTGGCACTTTCCAGCCTGGCTCGTGCTGGAGTAGGTACAAAGGCTCACCGCCTCAGAGCACGTGCTGGGAGGAATTGTCCCGTGTGTGGGCACAGCCATGTCTCCAGATACGTCTAAGACCACCCCAACCCTTTGGGCCAGATTGCACCGTGGGAGGGAGAGAATAGGAATGAACAAACCCTGCACATGGGAATTCAGGGGTTTCGGAGAGCGACCGACAAATTTTTGGGTGGTACAAGGGATGACTCTCCCCTCCATATGCCCATAACAACCATTGTCTCCCTTATAAAATATATCCTGCATTGTATACCCAACAGCCCTTCCACTGGTCTGATGCATGCAGGGGAGCTGACAGACTCGCTGGGCTCTGGCCAAGGGGGGTGTGTGGCTCCATGCTCCCAGAAAGGGAGGGGCCGCAGGCAGAAGGTGCGGATCCGGGGCAGCCAGTCCTCAGAGCCGAACATTCTGTCTGGTGCTCCAGCAGCGATTTAAAGGACCCAGGGCTCCGGCCGCCGCTGCTGACACAGCAGTTGGGAACACTGCGTCCCTGTAAATTGCCGGACCCCTGGGCTGTTGCCCTTTTTACCGCCCCCGGGGGGGGGGGGCCTGGATGAATGACTTCTTTGCATGCTTACTGCAGCTGCTGCTTTTGTTTTTTTCCCTTTTTTTTTTGAGGATAGCTCTCAGTTCTTTTCCTGTGTTGCCAGAATGCTGTGATTCATAGGGTGGGATCAGGGGCAGTAGAGAATGTTTGGTTTCTTTGGGTTTAGGCCCCTGACCTTGATGGAACACACTGTATTTGGGGGGGGGGGGGGGGGGGGGGTGTATCCTGGACTTTGCGCAGGCTAATTGCAACCATACTGTGTGCATGCAGTTCCCACGAATTAATAAAACAGAATGCCACATAATTAAAGGTTAATTGGAATAAGCAGAACGTCTGTAGACAAGCTCATATGCGAGCTTCAAGCATGCAGGTTTAGCTAATCATAACAGGAGGGGAGAAAAAGAGTCAACAAACTGAGACTGAAAGAAAATAAGTGGATGAAGACCTTGCATTTAGGTGCCTTCCGTATAGAAACAATGAGTAATTCTGTGGCACCTTAGAGACTAACCAAAATATATTGAATCATGAGCCTTCGTGGGCAAAACCCACTTCCTCAGCTGAATTGGAGTGGAAATAGCAGAAATCAAGACATATATACAACAGCAGAAGTACCTGACAATTGTAGGCCGCGAGTTAATGAGGCTAATTAAGTAGGCTAATTAAGTAAGGTTAATTTACTCGGGGTCCTACAATTGGCACATACTTCTGGTTTCTGTTATTTCCATTCCAGTTCATCTGATGAAGTGGGTTTTGCCCACGAAAGCCCATGATTTTATATATTTTTTTATTATTCTTTAAGATGATACAGGACTACTCATGTTTAAAGTTACAGGCTAACCTGGCTACCTCTCTGATATAGAAGTTTATTATGACTAATAATGTTTTGTTGATAAGTAGTTTATTGAAGTTAGAAGAGGTGCTGTCCCAGCATGGTTCATGATGACTATTGTGCTTTGTAAAAATGAGTTATAAAAAGCTTTGATAATAGAGTTACTTTGGAGCAGTTCTCTGAAGCTATCCCGAGAGACTTTTTCCTGACACCTTACTCCGCAACAGGGGAAGCGACCGGTCATCACAGACCTGTTGTCAATTACTCACTACTATCTCAAATCCTAGGTAATTAGTCAGGATGGTCAAACCTATTGCATATGTCTGTGTGTGCTTAAGTCCAATTATTTGTACTTTTATATATGAGCATGCTTACTTGTATCAATTTTCATCAGCTGGAATTGCAGTGTTCCCATTGATTTATTCCTGACACTGCCTAGACTAGTGAAACAGTTACGTTACAGCTGCTTTGGGTTCTGAAAACCTGGGCAGCAAAGTCAGCTATGGATTTTACATTTTTCTTCTCTGCACTTCGGTGTCATTGCCTAGATACCCTAGAGATTCTCACATTAGCCTCCAATGACAGCTATGATCCAATAGCTTGTGGTCTTATTGGAGGTCTGCAAAATCATCATAGGGTGATTAATCTAGCTCTTGCACAAGTGTAATTCTGAATTTCTAATGGGGTTTTGATTGGGGCAGGAAGAATCTTTGAGAGCTGGAATGCAATGGTTTTTGATCAATGCCAAAGAGAATTCTATATGGCATTTCCTGCTTTCCTATCTCCAGTAATTGGCTATATTTTCTGAAATCAAGCCTTGGCAGGAATTTGATGTGAAAAGTTATGAAGTTAATGTTTGGCACAGAGTTGCTGCATATTCCAAACCTTAATGAACTACCCATGGGCCTTCCTGATGTGCATGGGTAAAAAACTGGAGGACATCTACTAAATAAATTGCTTTCCATAAGTGCCTTCAAGACTACCTCCTTTAAAATGAGCAAGACCATGAGACACAGCTGTGAAACCATGCCTCAATTTTTCATTTTAATTTGTGATCTTATGTAAAACAACAATCTTCTCAAAGCTGGCTTCACCATCGTTAGAAGCACTTCAGACCATTAATCACTGGCCACTCCACTCATTGAACATTCAGTTGGTTCGGAGCCTCCTGTCTGTGTTTCATGTAACTCTGCCTCTCCTCTCTCAAATATTCACATTTAGCTAGGGACATCTCTTGGGGGGGAAGTTTAAGTAAACTCCCTGGAAAGAGCTACAAGATGTTTGTATGTGGAAACAGACCTCATTTACTCTGATTTGACACCAGTGTCTGCTTCCAGCTCATCTGAAGAAGTGGGTTTTGCCCATGAACACTCATGATACTATATTTTTGTTGGTCTCAAAGGGCATGTCTTGTTTTGAAATAACAAGGCGAGCATCCACACTACCAACCCTGTTATTTCAAAATAATGGGCTTGTTATTTCATAATAATAACTGCTGCTTGTGAAGAGGAATAAACTTATTTTGAAATAATTACACTGCTCTACAGCCAAAATGCTTCTGAAATAAATGTAGTCAAACTTTACTAATTCTGGGTCACTGAGAACGAAAATGATGCTTAAAATTGTCGACTGGCTCTAGTTTTCAAGATATGCTATTGGGTCAGTATATACGACCCTTGACTTGGGAATGGCGGAGGATAAGTGAGTTATAAAGGGAAGGGATCTCAATTTAAACCAGAAATGACTAAAATACATCTTTGACTGGATCTATGAATAAATCTATGACTGGGTTTGGACAGTACTTGCTTTTAGGCAAAACAATGAATGATGCAATCTGAAGCTGGTATTCGTCATACATGATATGAATTGCATCATGTTATTCCTAGAAGTCATGGATGATGCAATCATAACGAAGCTTACATCACTCTGCTGAACAAATTGCCCTATATCAGCTCTAGAAATCATACAGTGTCATGCTCTCTTATTTGTCAGTGTTTGATTTTGCAAAGGACACATTTCTGTTTAGCCAAAGTGAGCAGAGATGCCTCGGACTTGTGTGAACAGTGCAGATAACTTCTGCTATGTTTGTGGTGAAGTGACTTTTGCATCACAAAAGCGCAGTATAACCACTATGGTTAAGAAAGCCTATCACCTTTATTTTGGCTGCAAAATTGGAGATCAGGACAAGAGGTGGGCCCACACATATGCTGCAACACTTGTGCAACAAATCTTCGCCAGTGGTTGAACAGGAAAAGGAAATCTATGCCTTTTGCAGTGCCAATGATTTGGAGAGAGCCAACAGATCATACCAGCAATTGTTACTTCTGCATGGTGCCTCCAGTTGGGAAAGGTGTGTCAAAGAAGAAAAAGTGGACTGTGCATTATCCAAACATTCCATCAGCTATACGCCCAGTACCCCACGGAGAAGGACTGTCGGTTCCTGATGCACCAGAATCATTCTCACTTGAGTCAGACGAGGAAGAGGATGAAACTTCTGGTCCTGAACCATCAATGTCACGGACCCACATTTTCTCCCATCCTCCTCCTCTGAACCACACCTCATAACACAAGGTGAACTGAATGACCTTGTCAGGGATTTGGAACTACCCAAGAATAAGGCAGAGCTGTTGGGCTCCAGACTACAGCAGTGGAATCTCCTGGCAGGTGATGTTAGGGTTTCCATGTTCCGTGACCGTCAAAAGGATCTTGTCCCATTCTTCTTCATGGAAGGTGATCTTGTAGCCTGCAACAACATCGATGGTGTGGCGGCAGCCCTCAACATCGTTCACGATCCAGATGAGTGGAGACTGTTCATTGATTCATCGAAGACGAGTCTTAAAGCTGTTTTGCTGCATAATGGCAATGTTTTGCCATCAATTCCAGTTAGTCATGCAGTCCATATGAAGGAAACCTATGACAACATGAAACAACTTTTGAGGTGCATAAACTATGACCAACATCAGTGGCAGCTCTGTGGCGATTTGAAGGTTGTTGCTCTCTTGCTTGGTCTGCAGACTGGATACACAAAGTACTGCTGTTTTCTCTGCGAATGGGATAGTCGTGCAATGAATACTTGTGATTAATACTTGTGTGAAATCAGATTTAGGTCCTTACTGTTTCTTGAATCAAGTAGCAGTAACAGAGGTAAAACACTCACACACACACACACACACACACAAAAGGGAAAGGAAAGGAATGCCTGATTTGCTAACAAAAGCAGCAATTGATAAGAGTACTCAAGACAGGAAAAGTGCTTGATGTAAAAAAAGCATGATGCAAATTTTTGGCACAAATTTACCCAAACCCCTGATCTAGCAAAGGAGTTACGCATGTGCTGGTGTGCTTGACTTTAGACTCATGCATAATCCTGTACATTATTCAAGTGGTTAAAGTTAAGCTTGTGCAGAAGATCCTTGCTAAACGGAGGCCCTAGAAAGAATATCATGCACTCTCTCTCTTACTAACACGTTTTCTTGCAGAATCATTCAGAAATGAATAATCTGATGAGTAACTCACTTCGAAGGAAGGCATTGAATCTGAAATGGCCTTTAAGATACTTAACCCTCAGTGAAACACACTGGTCAGACATTGCATGGTCCTTCACCAGTGCTCAACACCGGTGTAGTCAAGACACCAGTGACCTGGCAATCAATACTGTGACCGTGTACTTCATATTCTTTATGGGAATATGCATATGAATATGGCACCAGGGCAGTCCCACCACATGGACTAACCCAGGGCTGAGAATTCCAAGGCTTCAGACTAGCAAGCTAACGGGCTCCCCAGGGAGCCAACTGACACAGGAGGCTGGAGTCTTTCCCCAATTCAGGATGCTGCTAGGGCCCTTCCCCACTGCAATGAAAGACTCTGGCAGTGGGGACGCTGCAGTCGCTCCTCCCTGCTGGAATTTTCCCTCACTGCCAGAGCCGTTCACTGAAATACATCCCAGGGTGGGTGCAGCTTGCTTTTCACTGGGGCACGTAGCTACACAGATAGCACCCTCCACCACCAGTAGTGTTCAGTGTAGTCAGACCTTAAAAGTTTCCAAGGACAAGAAATCCCACATCTCAGTCAATTCTAATCAAAATGCTCTGTTTCAATATGGTAAAGAAAGCCCCTTTGTGTGTAATACTGGTTTAACTGTTTATATATTACACTAGCACATTTACCTGGTGTTGCTCGGGTCATTAGGAGGGGCTGAGGGCAGGGAGGTGAGGGGATGCAGAAGTCAGGGCAAAAGTTTAGGAATGTGGGGGCTCAGGGCAGAGTTATGGGGGGTGCAGGAGTCAGGGTTGGTGGTGAAGGGGGGCTCAGGGCATGAGGATGAGGGTGGGGAATGCAGGAGTCAGGGCAGAGGGTTGGAAGGTGTGGGGGGGCTCAGGGCAGGAGGGGGGCCCCATCTCCAACCCCAGCCAGCCACTCTCTTACCGGCGCCCCCACCACCCTGTGGACATTCTGCAGTATAACTGCCGGCTAGCAGAGCCCTCCCTTTGCATTTTATGAGAAACAATCATATTCCAGGGAAATCCCAGTGTCCTGGCAGAATCAAACCCTTACCTTGGTTTAAGTTATAAGAGGAAGCCGCATACCAAATGAGCTGGTTCTAGCTCTTCCTGTTTAGGAGGAGTTCTTGAACAAACAGACGCACAGAAGAGCGGACAGACAGACACACAAACATATAGTAGCTTGTATATGTTATATTCTATAATAATGTTTCAACCTTGTCAAAATAAAACATTTGGCACTTTATTGCTCAAAACATGTTGACATCAACATGTTTGATGTTTCCAAATCAAAACTTCCATTCTGCAAAACTTTTCAACTTTTAATTATTCAACAAGGCATTTAACAGTTGAAAAGGTCTCATTAATCATGAGGCTTCCTAAAGGTCCCATGTTTTTGTTGGAAATATAGAGGGGATTGATATATTGTAGCACAACATTAAATTCAACTAATTTTACTTTGCTTTTGTGTGCAAGCCGCTCTGGAAGCTGTTGATTTCTGAAATGGCATTGTGTGCTTTTTTACATAAAGCTAATGAAAACGTCATGCATAACCCAATTACAAGCTGGTCCCTTATAGCAAACTTTATATTTAATTGAGCTAGGATGCATCAGCTGTGAGAGACAGCCCTACATTTGCAAACAGGAGCTGTGTAACGGCCCATGTGATCAGATGAATATGCTGATTAATTTTGTCTCTTTTCTCATGCACCGTGTACGTTTGGATCAGAACCAGCGTCTGTTTGAAATGCCAGGAAACTGAGTGTTGCTGCTGCCACCTAAGGAAAATATCTAGAGGATAAAGGCAGAATGCCCTCAACTTAATAAGCTGACAACTGGGCAGATAGGAGACTCAAAAAGCCCCTCGTAAAGGCTATGTCTACTCTACAGACTGTACAGCACCACCTGTAGCTGTTGTATGCTCTAGAGCGCTCCTGACAGAACAATTAAACCACCCCTAACGAGTGGCATTTGCTCTGTCATTAGGAGAGCCTCTCGCACAGACGTAGTGCTGTCATAGCAGCGCTTGGCTTAGCAATACGTATGTCAGCTACGAGGATGTTTTTTCATACCCTAGACCAGTAGTACCTACACCTGTGGCCCACGGGCCGCATGCAGCCCATCAGGGTTCTAGGTATGACCCACAAGATGGTTTTTTTTTAACCACGCACATGCAGGGTTGTCAGATCCTGCTGGTTTCCGTCCATGTTGATGTTTTCGTACTGATATTGCTAACGTGACACGAACATAAACAAGGGCATGTGACGTGAGGTGCGTGCTGATTGTGGTCCCTCTGCATCCAATCAAAATAAATTCTAGGGATTCAGTGGCACAGGAACATTTTTAAGAAGGGGGGCAAATCCACCCTGTCTTCACCCACCCAGCTGAGGCCAGGAGCAAAGTCTTGGTGTGTGGGGGCCAGCAGCCAGGCCCTCAGCTATGGGACTGGCAGCAGGGCACCCCATGCATGGGTACGAAGCAGAGTCCCCCCTTCCTGGCAGCAGAGCCCTGGGTGCACAAGGCAGAGCTGGGACCCCAGGTGCAGAGCCGGCACAGAGTCAGGGCAGAGGCCCCAGTGCACAGAGCGGCAGCTGAGTCCCTGGGCATGGGGCCAGCAGCAGAGCCCGTAGCATGCGGTGGGGCAGCCAGGACCCTGGGCATTAGACTGGGAGTCTGGGGGTGCTGCAGCACCCCCCTTCCACCCTTCCCCCTCCCCTGCATCCCTAGCTCCCACGGCTATGTAACTATGCAAGGGCAGTTAGCAAAACTAGCCTATCCCAGCAGAGTCTCTTGGTTATGAAAATCTTGCAGCCCAGTGAGATGAAGGAGGCCCACTCATGCAGCCCACTCACTGGCCGAGGCTGCCCAGCACTGCTTGACTTGACAAAAGTGCTGGTATAGCCATAGCCTAGGGAGTGTGTATCCTGATGGGAGGGAAAAGGAAATGACTTCTTCAGCGGGCCATCTGATGGCCACTGGCCCCGACCAAGCCACTAGCATCCCCGGGGTCGGCAGAGGAAGGAGTTCATCCCACCATAATGAGGCCTGGATGAACTTTGGTCTGTGCCCAGCTGGCACAAGTCTCTCTAGGCCTGGTCCTGGCAAACCCCAGCCCCACCTCAGTAAATGAAGAGCTGCTGGGCTGTAAGAGAGCGCCAAGCTAGACTGCCCTGCCCCGTGGAGCCTGGGGCACATTTTGATAAAGAAAGTCTGATGGCACCAATGTCCTGAGGTCAGCAGAATTACTCTGGTTTTACCCTGGTATAAATGGGAGCTGAAGCATTTCAACAGCAGTTTCTTGGCTATTACAGACTCATGGGCGTGTTGTTTTTCATCTAGTTTCCCAACATTTTCCCATGGCAAGTGCCGCTCCACCCATGACTTGCAACAGAGCCAGACCCAACAGGAATGCCAGCAGCCTGCCCATGGGTGGGGGCAGCTGGGGGAATGGTTGGAAGAGAACTTCTGGTGTCGACAAGGCCAACGAGCTTCTCATGCCAACAGCAGCACCATGGCTGCCTATCCCAGTCGCTTCCTTGAGCACTTGGTGCATTTGCCCTTCCCTTGCAGAATGGTTTCACTTCCTTTAGCAGTGGTCACATTCCGTGGAATATTCCTTATGCCACTTGCCATCTGCAAGGAGGATTCTTTTCTGGCAAATCCTCCCATGTCTGGGGGAATGAAAAACAGCAATCCAGCGAGAACAGGGAAGACCATGGTAGGAATGCTTAGGTAAGGATATGGAGAAGCAGGGAGAGCAAGGGTGTGGAACCTACTGCCTGTGGGCTCCTGGCTTTTTTGGATCTGGCCCATGGCAAGGCTTGGGGCTTCCCCCCATAGTGGGATAAGCCAGCACTCATGGTCCAGCTTGCAGCAAGCCCCTGAGCTTAAGCACCCCCTGTGGGCCTGGAAGTGGGAGCACCGGCTCACCCTGCTACCAGGAGAAACCCTGAGCTTGTTGGGAGCTAGGTCAGTGGGTTCTGAATGGTTTTGTTTGTTTGTTTTCATACGGGCCTAACGAGATGCCGTTTTCCATTTCGAGCAGGGTGCTCCTCTTTCCTGGCTTGCTCACACATTGAAGTTCACCGTTGAGGCCAAGGAAACTTTTAGAAGGAAGGAAGGGAGATAGATGAATTATGGCATTTGAAGTCAGAGGGAAAATTCTAAAAGGAAAATGTAATTAAGAAATAAATTGAAAAGCGGATGCACCTGTGATACAGCGGCCAGAAATGATTATTTTAGAGGGAAAATGATTGCAGGCAGCTTAATTCTATTTCATTCCCTCACTCTGGGGACTTGAGCTGTCGGCTCATTTATTGGGACATAAAGCCAACGATTTCTGTTTTCTTTGTTTGTTGTAATGAGTATTATTTTGAGGCAGCATTTTAATTAAACACCATCACATCCATATAAGTGTCTCAGTACATTTAGGACAGTGAAACTCTCCTCTGTTGCTTTTCACATGCACTAGGGCCTTTGATTATTTTTTTATCCTTGGTATTAATTGCTCCACAAATACACCAATGAGGAAAAGTGAGTCCATCTGCTGGGGAAAGAGCACCAAGGGTTTTGTAAATGCAAAGCTCTTCAACGAGACAGGATGGTTTGGTGGAAATTCGAAAGACCGTTCATCTCAGCAAGAGTCAACGAGGCTATGTCTGACCAGCAGTGTGTAAGGCAGGAGGAGAAAAGACAGCGAGGAAAGACAGCAAAAATGGTAATAGCATTGACGCAGCGTATGCAGTATTGTTATAGCAATATAAGTCCCAAGGAATTAGCAAGATGAGGTGGGTGAGGTCACATCTTTTATTGGACCAACTTCTGCTGGTGAGAGAGATGAGCTATCAGGGAAATTCTTCTTCAGCTCTGGGAAACCCACTAAAAGTATCACAGCCACAATCAAGGTGGAACAGATTGATTAGCAGAAGCATAGGTTGAACCTCTCTAGTCTGACACCCTGGGTTCGTCTAGACTACAGGCTTTTGTCAACAGAGGCTTTGTCCACAGATACTGTCGACAAAGCGTCTGTCGACAAAGAGCGTCTAAACTACATCCAGTTCTGTCGACAAAGCAAGCTGCTTTGTCGACATGAGAGTGTAGACACAAAGGACAGTGTAGATGCAATAACGCCTTCTGTTGACAGAACTCTGTCGACAAAAGGCGTTATTCCTCGTAGAATGAGGTTTACCTCCGTCGACAAAACTGCCGAGTTCTTGTCGACAAAACCCTGTAGTCTAGACACCCCCCCTCAGAACCTGATGGGTGCCAAACCAGAGAATTTGCCAGACCACAGGAGATCAATAGTGTGCTAAGTATGTGTAGGATCTTGAAAGGTGCGCTTGGGGGGTGTTGATCATTGTGGTAGTGGAGATACATCTGCAGCTTTTGCATCCATTGCTCTGGCAGGGGCTGGTGCTGCATTGAGTGGGTGTGTCCTGGTCTGTGGGGTGCTTGCTCCTGATGATGCACTTGGAGAAGCTGAGGGGCTTTTTGAAGGCCAAAAGCAGAGGTTCCGAAAAGATTTCTTTGAGGATGGCATATGGTTGTATGATGTAGTAGGTGAAAAGGGGTGGCAATCACAGGACATTTTATTTCTGATGCAGGTTCTCTTGGGGGTACTAAGTGACTTGGGCAGGGATGTGATCCACTTTTCTGGTGGAGTGTCCTTGTTTGGTGTATGTGGTTTTGAGTGTGTATATCCCAGACTTTCTCCTCAGAGCACATTCATGAAATGGTGCCATTGTCTTACTCGATCCTCCCAGCTCTTGGGCCCAGGTCTGAGGAGCCCAGCTCACAAATTGTTCCCTGCTGTGAGGAAGTAGGCGGACAAAGGTGCAGTGAGACACAGAGTGGGTGGAGCCTGGTTTTGTTCCCTCTATCTACTGGCCCAGCACAGCACTCTTCTAAAGAGCTACATCATCTTACTTTTCCCCTGTAAGGGTGAAAAAAGAGCAGGGGAGGAAACCGTTCACTTATCAAGGTACACTGTGGTCAACACCATGGTACAGTGCCTTTAGAGGGACAGCCTGAAATCAAGTTAACTGTATGTAATTTGGGATACTGGACCAACCTTACAGCTCAACTGTAGCACGTCACTGTCACTCGTTAAGAAGAGAATGCCTCCTCTCTTGAAGGGACTGGAATCAAAATCCTATGGAGGCACAGCAGCCTATGCAGCTGATTCTGCTTAGGACGAGGCAAAGTTGTCATCTGCCATGTCTTAAACCATAACGTCCTCTTGCGAACAGGAATTGCTAACAGGGAGTTTGGAGAGGGAGTTCTCCAGGTGAAAGAGGAGTAAAAACAGGACCCTTGTGGTAAGTGGCTGTCTGGAGTGTGTGTTTGTGTGTGGGGGAGTTATTTGCTGTGTGCTGAGCTTGTGTTTATCTGGTTGGTTGGTTGGTTTGATTGTTTGTTTGCTTGAGGGAGCTTCTAAAAGGTTTGAAATCTAGAAGCCTCTGTTAATTGGCTAAGCCTCAGTCAGGGGAGGGCTACCAGAGCTATATAAGCCTGTGACTCAGCGACCAGGAGCTTGCGAACAGGAATTGCTAACAGGGAGTTTGGAGAGGAGTTCTCCAGGTGAAAGAGGAGTAAAACAGGACCCTTGTGGTAAGTGGCTGTCTGGAGTGTGTGTTTGTGTGTGGGGAGTTATTTGCTGTGTGCTGAGCTTGTGTTTATCTGGTTGGTTGGTTGGTTTGATTGTTTGTTTGCTTGAGGAGCTTCTAAAGGTTTGAAATCTAGAAGCCTCTGTTAATTGGCTAAGCCTCAGTCAGGGGAGGGCTACCAGAGCTATATAAGCCTGTGACTCAGCGACCAGGAGCTTGCGAACAGGAATTGCTAACAGGGAGTTTGGAGAGGAGTTCTCCAGGTGAAAGAGGAGTAAAACAGGACCCTTGTGGTAAGTGGCTGTCTGGAGTGTGTGTTTGTGTGTGGGGAGTTATTTGCTGTGTGCTGAGCTTGTGTTTATCTGGTTGGTTGGTTGGTTTGATTGTTTGTTTGCTTGAAGGAGCTTCTAAAGGTTTGAAATCTAGAAGCCTCTGTTAATTGGCTAAGCCTCAGTCAGGGGAGGGGCTACCAGAGCTATATAAGCCTGTGACTCAGCGACCAGGAGCTTGCGAACAGGAATTGCTAACAGGGAGTTTGGAGAGGAGTTCTCCAGGTGAAGAGGAGTAAAACAGGACCCTTGTGGTAAGTGGCTGTCTGGAGTGTGTGTTTGTGTGTGGGGAGTTATTTGCTGTGTGCTGAGCTTGTGTTTATCTGGTTGGTTGGTTGGTTGATTGTTTGTGTTTGCTTGAGGAGCTTCTAAAGGTTTGAAATCTAGAAGCCTCTGTTAATTGGCTGAAAGCCTCAGTCAGGGGAGGGGCTACCAGAGCTATATAAGCCTGTGACTCAGCGACCAGGAGCTTGCGAACAGGAATTGCTAACAGGGAGTTTGGAGAGGAGTTCTCCAGGTGAAAGAGGAGTAAAACAGGACCCTTGTGGTAAGTGGCTGTCTGGAGTGTGTGTTTGTGTGTGGGGAGTTATTTGCTGTGTGCTGAGCTTGTGTTTATCTGGTTGGTTGGTTGGTTTGATTGTTTGTTTGCTTGAGGAGCTTCTAAAGGTTTGAAATCTAGAAGCCTCTGTTAATTGGCTAAGCCTCAGTCAGGGGAGGGCTACCAGAGCTATATAAGCCTGTGACTCAGCGACCAGGAGCTTAACAGGAATTGCTAACAGGGAGTTTGGAGAGGAGTTCTCCAGGTGAAAGAGGAGTAAAAACAGGACCCTTGTGGTAAGTGGCTGTCTGGAGTGTGTGTTTGTGTGTGGGGAGTTATTTGCTGTGTGCTGAGCTTGTGTTTATCTGGTTGGTTGGTTGGTTTGATTGTTTGTTTGCTTGAGGAGCTTCTAAAAGGTTTGAAATCTAGAAGCCTCTGTTAATTGGCTAAGCCTCAGTCAGGGGAGGGCTACCAGAGCTATATAAGCCTGTGACTCAGCGACCAGGGAGCTTGCGAACAGGAATTGCTAACAGGGAGTTTGGAGAGGAGTTCTCCAGGTGAAAGAGGAGTAAAACAGGACCCTTGTGGTAAGTGGCTGTCTGGAGTGTGTGTTTGTGTGTGGGAGTTATTTGCTGTGTGCTGAGCTTGTGTTTATCTGGTTGGTTGGTTGGTTTGATTGTTTGTTTGCTTGAGGGAGCTTCTAAAAGGTTTGAAATCTAGAAGCCTCTGTTAATTGGCTAAGCCTCAGTCAGGGGGAGGGGCTACCAGAGCTATATAAGCCTGTGACTCAGCGACCAGGGAGCTTGCGAACAGGAATTGCTAACAGGGAGTTTGGAGAGGGAGTTCTCCAGGTGAAAGAGGAGTAAAAACAGGACCCTTGTGGTAAGTGGCTGTCTGGAGTGTGTGTTTGTGTGTGGGGGAGTTATTTGCTGTGTGCTGAGCTTGTGTTTATCTGGTTGGTTGGTTGGTTTGATTGTTTGTTTGCTTGAGGAGCTTCTAAAGGTTTGAAATCTAGAAGCCTCTGTTAATTGGCTAAGCCTCAGTCAGGGGAGGGGCTACCAGAGCTATATAAGCCTGTGACTCAGCGACCAGGAGCTTGCGAACAGGAATTGCTAACAGGGAGTTTGGAGAGGAGTTCTCCAGGTGAAAGAGGAGTAAAACAGGACCCTTGTGGTAAGTGGCTGTCTGGAGTGTGTGTTTGTGTGTGGGAGTTATTTGCTGTGTGCTGAGCTTGTGTTTATCTGGTTGGTTGGTTGGTTTGATTGTTTGTTTGCTTGAGGAGCTTCTAAAAGGTTTGAAATCTAGAAGCCTCTGTTAATTGGCTAAGCCTCAGTCAGGGAGGGGCTACCAGAGCTATATAAGCCTGTGACTCAGCGACCAGGAGCTTGCGAACAGGAATTGCTAACAGGGAGTTTGGAGAGGAGTTCTCCAGGTGAAAGAGGAGTAAAAACAGGACCCTTGTGGTAAGTGGCTGTCTGGAGTGTGTGTTTGTGTGTGGGGAGTTATTTGCTGTGTGCTGAGCTTGTGTTTATCTGGTTGGTTGGTTGGTTTGATTGTTTGTTTGCTTGAGGAGCTTCTAAAGGTTTGAAATCTAGAAGCCTCTGTTAATTGGCTAAGCCTCAGTCAGGAGGGGGCTACCAGAGCTATATAAGCCTGTGACTCAGCGACCAGGAGCTTGCGAACAGGAATTGCTAACAGGGAGTTTGGAGAGGAGTTCTCCAGGTGAAAGAGGAGTAAAAACAGGACCCTTGTGGTAAGTGGCTGTCTGGAGTGTGTGTTTGTGTGTGGGGAGTTATTTGCTGTGTGCTGAGCTTGTGTTTATCTGGTTGGTTGGTTGGTTTGATTGTTTGTTTGCTTGAAGGAGCTTCTAAAGGTTTGAAATCTAGAAGCCTCTGTTAATTGGCTAAGCCTCAGTCAGGGGAGGGCTACCAGAGCTATATAAGCCTGTGACTCAGCGACCAGGAGCTTGCGAACAGGAATTGCTAACAGGGAGTTTGGAGAGGAGTTCTCCAGGTGAAAGAGGAGTAAAACAGGACCCTTGTGGTAAGTGGCTGTCTGGAGTGTGTGTTTGTGTGTGGGAGTTATTTGCTGTGTGCTGAGCTTGTGTTTATCTGGTTGGTTGGTTGGTTTGATTGTTTGTTTGCTTGAGGAGCTTCTAAAAGGTTTGAAATCTAGAAGCCTCTGTTAATTGGCTAAGCCTCAGTCAGGGGAGGGCTACCAGAGCTATATAAGCCTGTGACTCAGCGACCAGGAGCTTGCGAACAGGAATTGCTAACAGGGAGTTTGGAGAGGAGTTCTCCAGGTGAAAGAGGAGTAAAACAGGACCCTTGTGGTAAGTGGCTGTCTGGAGTGTGTGTTTGTGTGTGGGGAGTTATTTGCTGTGTGCTGAGCTTGTGTTTATCTGGTTGGTTGGTTGGTTGGTTTGATTGTTTGTTTGCTTGAGGAGCTTCTAAAAGGTTTGAAATCTAGAAGCCTCTGTTAATTGGCTAAGCCTCAGTCAGGGGAGGCTACCAGAGCTATATAAGCCTGTGACTCAGCGACCAGGGAGCTTGCGAACAGGAATTGCTAACAGGGAGTTTGGAGAGGAGTTCTCCAGGTGAAAGAGGAGTAAAAACAGGACCCTTGTGGTAAGTGGCTGTCTGGAGTGTGTGTTTGTGTGTGGGGAGTTATTTGCTGTGTGCTGAGCTTGTGTTTATCTGGTTGGTTGGTTGGTTTGATTGTTTGTTTGCTTGAGGAGCTTCTAAAGGTTTGAAATCTAGAAGCCTCTGTTAATTGGCTAAGCCTCAGTCAGGGGAGGGGCTACCAGAGCTATATAAGCCTGTGACTCAGCGACCAGGAGCTTGCGAACAGGAATTGCTAACAGGGAGTTTGGAGAGGAGTTCTCCAGGTGAAAGAGGAGTAAAACAGGACCCTTGTGGTAAGTGGCTGTCTGGAGTGTGTGTTTGTGTGTGGGGAGTTATTTGCTGTGTGCTGAGCTTGTGTTTATCTGGTTGGTTGGTTGGTTTGATTGTTTGTTTGCTTGAGGAGCTTCTAAAGGTTTGAAATCTAGAAGCCTCTGTTAATTGGCTAAGCCTCAGTCAGGGGAGGGCTACCAGAGCTATATAAGCCTGTGACTCAGCGACCAGGAGCTTGCGAACAGGAATTGCTAACAGGGAGTTTGGAGAGGAGTTCTCCAGGTGAAAGAGGAGTAAAAACAGGACCCTTGTGGTAAGTGGCTGTCTGGAGTGTGTGTTTGTGTGTGGGGAGTTATTTGCTGTGTGCTGAGCTTGTGTTTATCTGGTTGGTTGGTTGGTTTGATTGTTTGTTTGCTTGAAGGAGCTTCTAAAGGTTTGAAATCTAGAAGCCTCTGTTAATTGGCTAAGCCTCAGTCAGGGGGAGGGGCTACCAGAGCTATATAAGCCTGTGACTCAGCGACCAGGGAGCTTGCGAACAGGAATTGCTAACAGGGAGTTTGGAGAGGGAGTTCTCCAGGTGAAAGAGGAGTAAAAACAGGACCCTTGTGGTAAGTGGCTGTCTGGAGTGTGTGTTTGTGTGTGGGGGAGTTATTTGCTGTGTGCTGAGCTTGTGTTTATCTGGTTGGTTGGTTGGTTTGATTGTTTGTTTGCTTGAAGGAGCTTCTAAAGGTTTGAAATCTAGAAGCCTCTGTTAATTGGCTAAGCCTCAGTCAGGGGAGGGGCTACCAGAGCTATATAAGCCTGTGACTCAGCGACCAGGAGCTTGCGAACAGGAATTGCTAACAGGGAGTTTGGAGAGGAGTTCTCCAGGTGAAGAGGAGTAAAAACAGGACCCTTGTGGTAAGTGGCTGTCTGGAGTGTGTGTTTGTGTGTGGGGAGTTATTTGCTGTGTGCTGAGCTTGTGTTTATCTGGTTGGTTGGTTGGTTTGATTGTTTGTTTGCTTGAAGGAGCTTCTAAAGGTTTGAAATCTAGAAGCCTCTGTTAATTGGCTAAGCCTCAGTCAGGGGAGGGCTACCAGAGCTATATAAGCCTGTGACTCAGCGACCAGGGAGCTTGCGAACAGGAATTGCTAACAGGGAGTTTGGAGGGAGTTCTCCAGGTGAAAGAGGAGTAAAACAGGACCCTTGTGGTAAGTGGCTGTCTGGAGTGTGTGTTTGTGTGTGGGAGTTATTTGCTGTGTGCTGAGCTTGTGTTTATCTGGTTGGTTGGTTGGTTTGATTGTTTGTTTGCTTGAGGAGCTTCTAAAGGTTTGAAATCTAGAAGCCTCTGTTAATTGGCTAAGCCTCAGTCAGGGGAGGGCTACCAGAGCTATATAAGCCTGTGACTCAGCGACCAGGAGCTTGCGAACAGGAATTGCTAACAGGGAGTTTGGAGAGGGAGTTCTCCAGGTGAAAGAGGAGTAAAAACAGGACCCTTGTGGTAAGTGGCTGTCTGGAGTGTGTGTTTGTGTGGGGGGGAGTTATTTGCTGTGTGCTGAGCTTGTGTTTATCTGGTTGGTTGGTTGGTTTGATTGTTTGTTTGCTTGAAGGAGCTTCTAAAGGTTTGAAATCTAGAAGCCTCTGTTAATTGGCTAAGCCTCAGTCAGGGGGAGGGGCTACCAGAGCTATATAAGCCTGTGACTCAGCGACCAGGGAGCTTGCGAACAGGAATTGCTAACAGGGAGTTTGGAGAGGGAGTTCTCCAGGTGAAAGAGGAGTAAAAACAGGACCCTTGTGGTAAGTGGCTGTCTGGAGTGTGTGTTTGTGTGTGGGGGAGTTATTTGCTGTGTGCTGAGCTTGTGTTTATCTGGTTGGTTGGTTGGTTTGATTGTTTGTTTGCTTG
The DNA here is from genome assembly GCA_019425775.1 of Rafetus swinhoei. Taxonomy (NCBI): domain Eukaryota; kingdom Metazoa; phylum Chordata; order Testudines; family Trionychidae; genus Rafetus; species Rafetus swinhoei. The sequence goes on along the minus strand of CM033446.1, from coordinate 121,190,382 downwards.
AAGGAGCTTCTAAAGGTTTGAAATCTAGAAGCCTCTGTTAATTGGCTAAGCCTCAGTCAGGGAGGGGCTACCAGAGCTATATAAGCCTGTGACTCAGCGACCAGAGCTTGCGAACAGGAATTGCTAACAGGGAGTTTGGAGGGAGTTTAGAGGGGAGGTTAGAGGCACTAGTGACTTCTGGCCTTCTTTAAAACATAACTCTTATCATAATCTATATTCCAGAGGTTTAAAAAGAATCCCAGTTTATACTTAAACTTGTTCATTAGAAAAATGGAGACAGAAGCCCAGCAGCAGAGTGGGGCTATCCTGTTTATTCGTCAGTGTAACATGTATGATTACCTGCCCTGTGGGTGGTGGCGTATGTGTGCACCCGTTGCAGGAGCTCCTGACCCTCAGAGACCGAGTTCGGGCTTTGGAGGCCAGGAGTGGCTGAACTGGAGGAGCTAAGGGAGGTAGAGATTTGTGGATGAGACTTTCTGGGACACTGTAGTACTGTCCCACCTCCAGTCTGAGAGCCCCAGTGCTCTTAAGGAGGATGAAAGTCTCAAGGGAACAGAGCATTCAATGGGAGCAGAGGAAACCATCCGTAGTTGGGACCCTCCTCCCAGAGGATGTTGCGGTATCCTCTACTGAGGATACCTCTGAGAGGAGGAATGCCAGTTCGGAAGAGGCAGGTGTTAGTAGTGGGTGATTCGATCGTTAGAAACATAGATAGTTGGGTTTGTGATGACCGGGAGAACCGTATGGTCACTTGCCTGCCTGGTGCGAAGGTTGCGGATCTCTCGAGGCATCTAGATAGACTTATGTGTAGTGCTGGGGAGGAGCCGGTGGTCGTGGTACATGTAGGTACCAATGACGTAGGAAGGGTAGGAGAGATGTCCTGGAGGCCAAATTTAGGCTGCTAGGAAAGAGACTGAAATCCAGGACCTCTATGGTGGCGTTCTCGGAAATGCTTCCAGTTCCAGCGCAGGGCCAGGTAGGCAGGCAGAGATTCAGAATCTCAATGCGTGGATGAGACGATGGTGTAGGGAAGAGGGGTTTGGATTTATTAGGAACTGGGGACACTTTTGGGAGAGGGGAGCCTATACAGGAAGGATGGGCTCCACCTAAACCAGGGTGGAACCAGACTGCTGGCACTAAACATTAAAAAGGCCAGAGAGCAGTTTTTAAACTGAGAGATGGGGAAAGCCGATTGGTGGAGATGCACGAATCGGAGGGAGACTTCTCTTAGAGGAGAATCCATTGATAGAGATTCTCTAAGCTGTAGTCAGAAAGAGAGGAGGGGAGAGGGCAAACCGTGGGCCAGAGCAGACAAACAACCGCACAAAGGAATCCAATGCATCAGGGAAGGGCAGACAAATAAGCAGTGGCAAATTTTTAAAGTGCTTCTACACAAATGCTAGGAGTCTGACTAATAAGATGGGTGAACTAGAGTACCTAGTATTAAATGAGGAGATTGACATAATAGGCATCACTGAAACCTGGTGGAATGAGGAAAATCTGTGGGACACAATCATACCGGGATATAAAATATATCGAAAGGATAGAGCAGGCCGGGTGGGTGGCGGAGTGGCACTGTATGTGAAAGATAATGTAGAATCAAATGAAATAAAAATATTAAATGAATCAACATGTTCAATAGAATCGCTATGGATAGTAATTCCATGCTCCAAAAATAAGAAATTAGCAGTAGGGATATATTACCGACCACCTGACCAGGACAGGGATACTGACATTGAAATGCTGAGGGAGATTAGAGAGGCTACCAAAACAAAGAACTCTATAATAATGGGGATTTTAATTACCCCATATTGACTGGATACATGTCACCTCAGGAAGAGAAGCGGAGATAAAATTTCTCAATGGCTTAAATGACTGCTTCTTGGAGCAGCTAGTGCAGGAACCCACAAGGGAGAGGCAATTCTCGATTTAGTCCTGAGTGGAGCGCAGGATCAGGTCCAGGAAATAACCGTTACAGGACCGCTTGGGAATAGTGACCATAATATAATAACATTCAACATTCCTGTGGTGGGAAGAACACCTCAGCAGACCAGCACCCTGGCATTTAATTTCAAAAAGGGGAATTACACAAAATGAGGAGGTTAGTTAAACAGAAATTAAAAGGCACAGTGACTAGAGCCAAATCCCTGCAAGCTGCATGGAAACTTTTAAAGACACCATAATAGAGGCCCAACTTAAATGTATACCCCAAATTAAAAACATAGCAAGAGACCTAAAAAGAGTCACTGTGGCTTAACCACCATGTAAAAGAAGCAGTGAGGGACAAAAAGGCATCTTTTAAGAAGTGGAAGTCCAATCCTAGTGAGATAAATAGAAAGGAACATAAACACTGTCAAATCAAGTGTAAAATGTAATAAGAAAAGCAAAAAAGATTTTGAGGAACAGCTAGCCAAAACTCAAAAAGAAGTAACAAAATGTTTTTAAGTACATTAGAAGCAGGAAGCCTGCTAAAAACCTGTGGGTCCCTAGACGATCGAACTATAAAAGGCGCAATCAAGGACGATAAAGCCATTGCGGAGAAACTAAATGATTTCTTTGTTTCAGTCTTCACGGCTGAGGATGTTGGGGAGATTCCCAAATCTGCACCGTCCTTTGTGGGTAATGAATCTGAGGAACTGTCCCGGATTGAAGTGTCATTAGAGGAGGTTTTGGAACAAATAGAAAACTTAATGTTAACAAATCTCCGGGACCGGATGGCATTCATCCAAGGGTTCTAAAAGAACTCAAATGGGAAATTGCTGAACTATTATCTGTGGTTTGTAACCTATCCCTTAAATCGGCTTCCGTACCTAATGACTGGAAGGTAGCCAACGTGACACCAATATTTAAAAAGGGCTCTAGAGGCGATCCGGGCAATTACAGACCGTAAGTCTAACTTCAGTACCGGCAAATTAGTTGAAACAATAGTAAAGAATAAAATTGTGAAGCATGTAGAAGAACATAATTTGTTGGACAAAAGTCAACATGGGTTCTGTAAAGGGAAATCCTGTCTTACTAATCTATTAGAGTTCTTTGGGGTTAACAAACATGGACAAGGGGGATCCAGTAGATATAGTATACTTAGATTTCCAGAAAGCTTTGACAAGGTCCTCACCAAAGGCTCTGTGTAAATTACATGGCCATGGGATAAGAGGGAAGGTCCTTTCTTGGATTGAGAACTGGTTAAAAGACAGGAAACAAAGGGTAGGAATAAATGGTAAATTTTCAGAGTGGAGAGGGGTAACTAGTGGTGTCCCCAAGGGTCAGTCCTAGGACCAATCCTGTTCAACTTATTCATAAATGATCTGGAGAAAGGGTAAGCAGTGAGGTGGTAAAGTTATGGATGATACCAAACTGTTTAGGATAGTCAAGACAGAAGCAGACTGTAAGGGACTCCAAGAAGATCTCACCAAACTGAGTGATTGGGCAACAAAATGGCAAATGAAATTTAATGTGGATAAGTGTAAAGTAATGCACATTGGGAAAAATAACCCCAACTATACAGTATGATGGGGGCTAATTTGGCTACGACTAATCAGGAAAGAGATCTTGGAGTTATCGTGGACAGTTCTCTGAAAACTTCCACACACATGTGCAGCGCGGTCAAAAAGGCAAATAGGATGCTAGGTATTATTAAGAAAGGGATAGAAAATAAGACCCGGAATATCTTACTGCCCCTGTATAAAACTATGGTACGCCCACATCTTGAATACTGTGTACAGATGTGGTCTCTCACCTCAAAAAGATATTTTGGCCTTGGAAAGGGTTCAGAAAAGGGCAACTAAAATGATTAGGGGTTTGGAACGGGTCCCATATGAGGAGAGGTTAAAGCGACTGGGACTTTTCAGTTTAGAAAAGAGGAGACTGAGGGGATATGATAGAGGTGTATAAAATCATGAGTGGTGTGGAGAGGGCCGATAAAGAAAAGTTATTTATTAGTTCCTAAATAGAAGAACTAGAGGACACCAAATGAAATTAATGGGTAGCAGGTTTAAAACTAATAAAAGAAAGTTCTTCTTCACACAGCGTGTAGTCAGCATGTGGAACTCCTTGCCAGAGGAGGCTGTGAAGGCTAGGACTATAACAGAGTTTAAAGAGAAGCTAGATAATTTCATGGAGGTTAGGTCCATAAAAGGCTATTAGCCAGGGGATAAAATGGTGTCCTTGGCCTCTGTTTGACAGAGGCTGGAGAGGGATGGCGGGAGACAAAGCGCTTGATCATTGTCTTCGGTCCACCCCCTCTGGGGCACCTGGTGCTGGCCACTGTCGGCAGACAGGATACTGGGCTAGATGGACCTTTGGTCTGACCCGGTACGGCCGTTCTTATGTTCTTATGTTCTAACATTTCCTAGCCCGCAACTTTCTCTGGAGATGCTGCACATCAAAGTGGGTCTGGCCCACAAAAGCTCATCACCTAATATACCATCTTGTTAGTCTTTAAAGTGCTACATAGTCCTGTTTTTTGTTTCAGCTAGACTAGACTAACACGGCTACATCTCTATTACTATCCTGTGTGTGTGTGTTTTAAAGGCCAGCCCTCTCTCTCTCTCTCTCTCTCTCCTGTGTGTGTCTGTTTTAAAGGCTAACCTTCTCTCTCTCTCTTTCTGTGTCTCTCACTCTCTCTCGTGTGTGTGTGTGTGTTTTAAAGGCCAACCCTCTCTCTCTCTCTCTCTGTGGGTGTGTCTAGACTACAGGGTTTTGTCGACAAAAGGCAACTTTTGTCGACAAAACTATACCTGTGTCTACACTTCCACCGCGTTCTGTCAACTTACTGTCGACAGAATGCGGCAGTTTTGTCAATGGCGGTAAACCTCGTTTTACGAGGAATAACGCCTTTTTTCGAAAGTACTCTTTCAAAACAAGGCACTAGTGCATGCAAACTGTGCTTTTTTGACAGAACTGGTTGTAGTCTAGATGCTCTTTTTCAACAGAGGCTTTGTCGACAGCATCTGTAGACAAAGCCTATGTTGAAAAAGGTGTGCAGTCTAGACGTAGCCTGGGTATGTGTGTGTGTCTCTCTCTCCTGTGTGTGTGTGTGTGTTTTAAAGGCCAACCTTCTCACTCTCTCTCTCTCTGTGTATGTGTCTCCCTCTCTCTCTCTCTTCTGTGTGTGTGTGTGTGTGTGTGTGTGTGTGTGACTTTCTCTCTTCTGTGTGTGTGTGTGTGTGTGCGTGCGTGTGTGTGTTTTAAAGGCCAACCTTCTCTGTGTGTGTGTGTGTGTGTGTGTGTGGTCTCTCTCTCTCTTTCTCTTTCTCTCTCTCCTGTGTGTGTGTATGTTTTAAAGGCCAACTCTCTCTCTCTCTCTCTGTATGTGTGTGTGTGTGTGTGTAAGGCCAACCTTGCATGAAATGTCTGGTAATAATGAATTTTATATTGCCATTAAGACTGCCTGAAAGAAAGAACGTTGCCATCTTCTAGGCAGACTCCTAAGTGAAATTGTTCTTCTTTTCTTTTGTATAAATCTCTGGAAAGAAACGGGGACATGCCCAGCTTGATATTTACTAAAATGATTTCACCATTTCCGAAAGCAAATGTGCAACATAAGCAAACAGCTGTTAAATAGATAAGAAAATAACAGCTCTCATAAATGCTTTTGAACATAACTCCTGAAAAGACCAGCTAATAAGGCCTATACTGTTCTTTTCTGTGCTTACACGTATTTTTACAACACTACGTTACACACTCCTCACCGGTCCTCACCAGGCCTTCTTGGTCCGTGGATCACACAGCAACCTGTGCACGTGGGTACACACAGAGCACCGGTCTGTAGCACACAGCCGCAATGAGGCTGCCAAAAAGGAACCTTGCGCTCCTGCTCTCAGGCTTCCTGCCTGGGCCTGTCTTCCTCCCGACCCTGTGTTGAGACACCTTCCCATCAGAAGCCACCACTGAGGCGGCTGGGGTCAGGGACACACACACACACACACAGCAGCGCCGCACATAGCACATGGGTATGCCCACGGCAGCATCTGCTCCTAGGCAAGTGTGGCAAGGCAGAGGACACTGAGCCCCTGCCGGGAAGTGGAGAGGACTCCAGCAGCACCCTTGCTGGCAAGAGGCATCTGCTGCTCAAACACACCTCCCCCAACACCTTCTCTCCCCTACTCCAGTGGGCAGAGATACACGTTCTCTCCCTGTAGGACACCACCGCTGCTGGACCCAGCATGTGTGCAGCTTGGCAGGAAGCCCAGCTGTCCTGCCGTCCCCCTCCTGCCTGCAGGCTCCTGGCATGGCTGACAGCTTCCCATGCCTGCTTGTCCCCAGGGCATAGGAGTAGCAAGGCTCCCCCCTTGGCCATCTGTGCCCCTGCAGGAAAGGGCCCACTGTCTCAGCCTCAGATGGCCTTGCTCAAAGCCACATCGCCTGTGTCTGCCCTGAGACATTTCAGTATCAGCTCAGAGATGAGGGCCAGGCTTCGTGCAGTGTCTCCTGGGATGACTGTCCTTCTCTTTGTTCTTCACAGCTGGACCAGCTACGAGTGGGGCGTGAGCCACATCTCCCGCGCCAGCCTCCCGAACCCGCGAGACCCACAGCTGCCGCCGACCCCCGCAAGGACCTTGAACGGGAACACATGGCCTGCCTCCATTCCCTACAGTGGTCTCTGGAGCAGCAGGACCATAGGTTGGATGTGGACCTGGAGGAGCACCGTGCTGACTGGCAGCTGTGCCGCTTCACCGGGCAGGAGCTGTTCCAGGAGGCCCAGAGCATGTGCACCGCATACAGTGTCACCGTCAGTCACCAGGTCGCCACGATTGAGCGATCCAGCAGCCGCCCCCCGTACCCGCTCCTTCCTAAGTCCTCCCCACACCCGCTCACACTCCTGCTCCTCCAGTTACCCACCCTACTCCCGAGGGCCCCGCACAAGAGGTGGTGGGACCACCTGAAGGAGGCGCCAGGCCCAGCCCCATCCCGGAGCCCCACCTCCCCATTCCTTCCTTTCCCCCTCCCCGCAGGTTCTTTCCCCAGTCCCTCCCCAATTATATTTACCCCAATTAAAAATTACAGAGAGTTGATTGTTCCAAAACAAAAAATCTTGTTTATTTTATCGGGGGGGGGGGGGGGGAGAGAAAAGGGGGAGAGAGGGCAAGGAAAAGGAGGGGTTGGGGAGGAAAGGCCCACTGGGTTTCAAAGGTGTCCTTGCCTCAGGGCCTCTAGGCTGCACACAGCCCCCTGATGGGCCTGCCGGATGGCAGCCATGCATGGCTGTTGAAAGGCCCTTGCGAGCTGGTCGTTCTCTAACCCCCATCCTGTCAGGAACATCTCCCCCCTTATTTTCACAAATATTGTGGAGGACACAGCAGCCCGCTGTCACTTGTGGGACGTTCCACCAGCCAGGTGAGGGGATAGCGGAAACTTCCTTTGAGATGGCTGAAGGCACCCTCCACAGCAATGCGGGCCTTGCTGAGGCTGCCTTTGAAACCTTCCTTGCTTTGGTCAAAGTGTCCTGTGTAGAGCTTTATTAGCCAGGGGAGCAAAGGGTAGGCTGCGTCCCCCACAATGCATATGGACATGTCCACATCCCCGACTCTGATGGCGCAGTCAGGGAGAAAAGTTCCAGCGTGCATCTTCTGGTAGAGGCTGGAGCTGTGGAATATGTAGGCATCGTGTGCTTTCCCTGACCACGCAACACTGATGTCAGTGAGGCAGCCTCGTGGTCCACGAGGGCCTGCAGTATGATCCCCTTCTGGCTGATATAATTGGAGGCCCGGTGGTCCCAGCAGGATGGTGTGGATGGCCCTCACCACCTGTAGAAGGAGACAAACAGAGAATCACAGAGTTGCCAGAGCCCTCGGGATGTCCCCAAGCCCAATCCCCCTTCCTCCACAATAGGACTAACCGCTACTTACCTCATCCCTCAGCAGGGGTTTGTGAAGGCAGGACTGACAAATCTTCAAGGAAGAGAGTTTCCACCACTCCCCCTTCCTTAGGGAACCCCATTCCAGCAGTTTACCAACCTCCTGGGACAATAGTAAGAGAGTCATACCTGCATGAGCACGGCCCCGACAGTTCAAACTGGTTTTCTGTGGAGCGGTAGCTTTCCAGTGTGGCGAGCTTCCAAAGTGCATGGCAACCCACTTCTGGGAGGAGGATAGCAGGTCTCATGTGGGTGTCCCGGTGTCTGAGGGCAGGGGCGAGCCACTCACACACTCCAGGGAAGTGTCCTTCTGCATGCAGAAATTCTGGCGCCACTGCTGGTCGTCCCACCGCTCCACGACGATCCAGTCCCACCAGTCAGAACTGGTGTCCCATCACCAGAAGCAGGAGTGCCCGGTGTGCAGGGGAGGGATCATGCTGCATGAGCAGCACATGGAGAGAGGTGAGGAGGTGCCCTGGAGGGAGCTGCAGGTCCTGTTCCTCCAGAGCCACAAAGGCAGCCTGCCCCAGGAGGTGTGGCAGCAGGTCTAAGAGCCAGCGACTGCTTTCCAGCAGAAGTGCTGTAGCATCCACAAGGGCAACCAGAGCAGGCAGCAAGAGGAGTTTGCTGTCCCTCGAGGACGTAGGCAAAGTTGCAGAGCCTGAGACACAACTGTACAGGGGGGTTCCTTTAAGCACAAGCCTCAGCTAGTCTCAGTCAACAGCTCCAGGAAGTGACTGCTGTCCTGATGCCCTGCCCGAAGTGCTTCCAGGGGGCTTTAAATGCGATTCAGGCGCCAATCAGTGTGGACGCGCTATTTCGAAATAGCTCAGCGCTATGTCAATGGGCATTTGTAGTGTGGATGCGCTATTTCTAAATAAGATATTTCAGAGCTTTTATTCCGAAATAGCTTATTTCGAAATAAGTGCGTAATGTAGACATACCCTTAGACATTTCTCCAGTGTTCACTGTGGTAACTTCAGACAAAAACAACTCATCACAGTAATGAGGAGTTGAATTTACAATACTGATCATTTCCACCCCTCCAAGCCCATCTATAAACAATGCACACACATTAGGAATCAGTGTAACCGTATCACATTAGGAATCAGTGTAACCATATAACTAAAGAAAAGTTATTTATTAGTTCCCATAATAGAAGAACTAGAGGACACCAAATGAAATTAATGGGTAGTAGGTTTAAAACTAATAAAAGAAAGTTCTTCTTCACACAGCGTGTAGTCAACCTGTGGAACTCCTTGCCAGAGGAGGCTGTGACGGCTAGGACTATAACAGAGTTTAAAGAGAAGCTAGATAATTTCATGGAGGTTAGGTCCATAAAAGGCTATTAGCCAGGGGATAGAAAAGGTGTCCCTGGCCTCTGTTTGTCAGAGGCTGGAGAAGGATGGCAGGAGACAAATCGCTTGATCATTGTCTTCAGTCCACCCTCTCTGGGGCACCTGGTGCTGGCCACTGTCGGCAGACAGGCTACTGGGCTAGATGGACCTTTGGTCTGACCCAGTATGGCCATTCTTATGTTCTTATAAGAATCTGCTCAGAAGTGCCCTCAATCCTGATGTATTGTTTCCTCTGCCCCAGGATAAACAGTAGGGCATCATTGGCTCCTGGAGGTGCCTTAGCCAATTATTCTGGGAACTGGCCATGGTTGAAATTTTCCAGTGGCATGTTTTCTTCTTGGAAAATGACATTGTGGTAAAATTAAAAGTTTCCAAAGGAATGTATCCATTTTGACAAATCTGTTTGGGAAAAATAATCGAAACAAAGTTTTTCTTACTGGAACATTATGGCTATGTCTGCACTGCAGGCTTCTTGTGCAATAACTTTTTGCGCAAGTTCTTGTGCAAAAAGTTATTGCGCAAGAACGCGTCCACACTTCCCTGTGCTTTTGTGCAAGAGATCCATGGCAGTGTGGACACTCTCTTGCACAAGAAAGGTCTAATGGCCAATTTAGCCATAGGAGTTTCTTGCGCAAGAAACCCGTTGCCCATCCACACATGCCTTTTTGTGCAAGAGCTCTTGTGCAAAAAAGGCTTATTCCTCGTAGAAAGAGGAATAACTCTTGTGCAAAAAGTCCTGTGTTCTTACAATTAACTGTACTTTTTCTTGCGCAAGAATGCGCTTGTAGTGTGGACACTCCGCAAGTTTTTGCACAAAACTGGCCATTTTTTGTGCAAAAACTCTGCAGTGTAGATGTAGCCTACATGTTTGGTGTTTGTCTCAAAATGACTTTATTGGAAGATTGGTTTACATCAATTATAAATATCAAGTTGGAGGTGGAATGAAATGTTTCAGTTGTCCCAAACCAAACATTTTGACAGGTGTGTATGTTTTCATTCCAGTTCAGAACAAAAGCAAATTTTGAAATTCCAGCATTTCCCTTGGAACAGAACTTCCAGTCCCTGCACAGATTTGCAGGGAGTTATCTTTCTTCCTACTGCAAACAGCTGCTTTATGTCCCATTATCTATGGACAGTGATGTAGGGGAAAACCCTGCAACACTCGCCCAGATCCTTCCCCAGGCATTATTCCCACTAATACCCAGGAGAGAAACGCCCAAGTACATGATGTGCTTTCTGGCCTGAAAGCATCACTCCTCATGAAGGACACATGAGCTGATGCTTCTGAGCTATTGCAAGCTGAGCCCAAAGGGTATGTCTACACTAGCCCCCTAGTTCGAACTAGGGAGGCTAATATAGGCATTCGAAGTTGCAAATGAAGCCCGGGATTTAAATATCCCGGGCTTTATTTGCATCTTCCCATCCGGGTGCCATTTTTAAATCCCTTTAGTCCGAACTAACTGCCCGCAGCTACACGCAGCAGTCAAACGTTAACTCGAACTAAGTCCTTAGTTCGAATTAACTGTTACACCTCAACAGGTGTAACGGTTAACAGAGGTGTAACAGTTAACTCGAACTAAGGACTTAGTTCGAATTAACGTTTGACTGCCGCGTGTAGCCGTGGGCAGTTAGTTCGGACTAAGGGGATTTAAAAATGGCGCCCAGACGGGAAGATGCAAATAAAGCCCGGGATATTTAAATCCCGGGCTTCATTTACAACTTCGAATGCCTACATTAGCCTCCCTAGTTCGAACGAGGGGGCTCGTGTAGACATACCCAAAGAGTCATCTGATACCAGGCCACCTACCATTCACTGTCTCATCATCTTCTGTAGGATGGAGCCATTCCATTGTCTTAGGGACTGGCAGATAGAAGGGCGCTCCTGAAATAAGATATCCTCACTGCACCGTACCGCACGCAGAGCCATCCTTTCCCATACACAGAACATGCAGGTGTGTAGGGCACCTGAAAATTTGGGGCACCACTGGATCTTAATTTCCACCCATACGCCTCTTCCTATCCCTGTTCTGTGGCTCAGCTTCCTCTGGAGAGGATCTAGTTAACTTCAAAGTGAAAAAGCCTGCCAGAGCTACTAGCAGAACACTGAACCCTTGTGAAAGAGCCATTCAAGTGCTAATGAAGCCATTTGACAGGCATTTGGAACCCCCAGTTATATATGGCCAGTTTCTGAATTTACTGTGTTAGTCTATAGGACCTTAGTTTAAAATTTGATTTAAACGTATTTCTTTAGAGTGTTCCTGAAGATTATAAAACCAATCTCTAAAAAACTGTCAACTCCTGCCCCAGGCTGCTGTCAGGCGTAGGAGTACCAATTTAATAGTATTCTATAGCCCTCACCCCTAAATCCTAAGGACAGCCCTCCACAGCACAGCCATCAATTTATGTAGGGGCTGAGAGGAATGTATATTTTAACCAACATATTCCTAATTATTGAATCATATGAGCCAGGTCCTTCAATATTGGTGGCATTGCTGGGTAATAGAGCCCTTGAGTCTAGCAAGTGTGCTGAATCTGTCTTATCAGATACCCACCACCAAAGTATCCAAGTGCCTCACAATTTTTACCCTGACAGCACTCCTGTGAAGTAGAGCAATGCTATTACCTCAGTTTGAAATGGAGGCACAAATATGCCAAGTTACAGAGCTAGGCGTAGATCTCCCACAGCCTGGTCTGCAGCTCTAACCTCTGGGTCAGGTTTCCAGGTCTCTCATGCTACCTTCTTACAGCCTGACAATGGAATCTCTTGGCCTATATCAGGCCAGGTCTACACTAGATCCAGCAGCTCGGCCTAAGGTACCCAACTCCCACGAACAGAAGAAAATCAAGGAGGAGCTTTCAGCACTAGAGACTCTCATAAAAAAACAGGCTTCCCACAACGGGAGGCCGATTGGAGCAAATGCTCCTGTTGACTTCCCTTACTCCTTTCAAGAGCAGGAGTACGGGATGCCGGCGGGGTGCCCTCTGAGTTCAATTTAGCAAGTCGTAACTAGACTCACTAAATCAAACTCCAGAAGATCGATCTTGACAGTGGGGATCTTCCATGGAGTGAAGATGTGGCCTTAGTGAATGATGGAGCCCATGTCTATGGCAATACATTAAAAAATTCTAAAGTCAGGTGCTTAGAAATGGAAAATCAGCATGTTCAGAAAGTCCCATTTTTCCAGTTTCAGATTTATTGCATGGAGAGTGCTTTTTGTCTACCATTTTTATGGGTCAGTGGTGACAATGGGGATTTGGCTAACAATTACATGTACAACATCTATTTTTGACAGATTTTCCTGAAACCTAGTGCTAACAGCTTCTTCTATTTAAAACTCAGAGTTTAGAAGTTGCCACCAAGGCTAAGATTTTCAACTGTGACCTTGGTGCCCCAATTTTTGGGGATCCCAGCCAAAAATTGGGTAATGAGGGCCAATGAGGGTTAGGGTTAGGGTTAGGGTTACAAAAACAGGTTAGGGGCCCCCTTCCTGATTCCAAAATCTAAAATTGTGCTTATCCCTAACAACCTGCATCCCTCTCACTCTGCAGTTTTGCAACACTGCCCCCTCACTCCTAATTCACCAACAACCCAGCCCTCCCGATCTCTCGACCACTGCCCTGGGATTGTCCTAGCTTCTTACTGCTGCCTCCTGGCTCAGTGCTCTGTTCCCATCCTAGTTTAGGGTAGCTCCTCCTAGTCTTGGCCACCCAGCAACCCCATCACTTGCGCCACACTCACACAGCACCAGGAAAATCTGAGTGATGAGTAGCATTATGACGATAGGCCACCCCTCAGTAGTGATAAAGGAGTGCTGGGATCCCATTGCAATGGTATTCACTCAATTTTGGCCCAGCTGCCCTACCATCATGATGGAGGCATGCCCAGGCCAAACCTGAATGGTGCTGCCACCTGGCAGCATGCCTGGCTGCAATGCCACTCATTTGCAGCCTCATCGCCCACCAGGTCCAAATCCTGTCTCCTTTCCCCCAAGTGCCTGAGCATCATATGCGGACTCTGAGCCATGAGCTGGATGGCCAGAGCATTCATGCACCTCAGCACATACAAAGAGAATTCAGCAAATGCCATTTCAGATTGCGCGCGCAAGGCCCAGCCTCTAGCCATCCTCAGTTGCCTCCCACCAATAGCTACCAGCAAGGCCCAAGACCTCAGATCTAAAGTAAGGTGGAGAGTTCCCAGGACTTATTGGAGATAAGGGGGTGTATTAGATAGGGGCTGAATATTGGGCTGAGGCTTTAACATGGAGGTTTCATTTGATTAAACTCTAGCTTCCAAGAACTGCAGCTGGTAGCTCTTTGCCAGCCCCTGGGAACCAACAGTTCAGCATGAGAAAGCCAAACCGACTCTGACATGTTCCACCACCAGACTAAACCTCTCAAGTCCCCCACTTACTATCATCCATTGAACATTCTCTAGTTCAGTCCTGGCTCTTTCCAGCCAAGCATGTTTTATTTTTTACTTTAGGGCCCAATGTTTCGGTAAAAGAATCCTATGAAAACCAAAAAAAGGGAAGTTTTAAACAATGCTATTCGTTCCCAATGTTTTGACTGTAGAGGCTGTAAAATAATCTTAGTTCAGCAATTTGTGTGGAGAAGCAGCTAGGTAAAAAGCATACATAAGCAGCCTGTTAGATAAAATAAATTATTTCATTGATTATCTCATTGAAGAATTACATTTAAGAAACTGCCATTAGATTCTCATTCAACCAGCTTGTCATGATAATGGTTCCAAAAGTTGGTCACGCCATCAGCAAGAACAACTTTAGCAGATTTCTCCTTCCTGGCTCTCAGAAAGCACCTTAGGAATAATACATCACAGTACTTCTAAAAATAATTAGATTAATAGAGTTGAAAGCCAGAAGGGATCACTATGATCATCCAGTCTGGCCACCAATATACAGCTGGTCCCCATCTTACAGACACCTCGACTTACGACCATCTGCACTTACGACCAAAGCGGTCGTAAATGCGGGGGCTCCGAGTTACGAACGCGATCCGCACTTATGAACAGCGCGGTCGCAATGTAACTCAATGGGTTCCGAGTTACGACCATTCCGAGTTACGGCCAAGCATTTGGTCCATAACGTGTTCGTAACTCGGAGACCGGCTGTAACACAATCTCACCGAATAATTTTTACATCAAGCCCATAACATGCAGTCTCTCAGAACAGATTTTTTTTTGAAAGATGCACAGTGTTGCTTTAAAGACTTCAAGTGAGAGAGTGAATTTACTTCATTCCTATGCAGATTAACCACTGACATACTTACCTTTTGTGCTACCCATAGAAACATAGAACTGGAAGGAACCTCGGGAGGTCATCAAGTCTAGTCCCCTGCACTCATGGAAGGGCCAAGCAACATCTAGACCATCCCTGACAGGTATTTGTCTAACCTGTTCTGAAAAATCTCCAATGAAGACGATTCCACAACCTCCCAAGGCAATTTATTCTAGTGTTTCACCACCCTGACAGTTAGGAAGTTTTTCCTAAGGTCCAACCTAAACCTCCCTTTGCTGCAATTTAAGTCCATAGATTCTTGTTCTATCATCGGAGGTTAAGGAGAATAATGGCTCGCCCTCCTCCTTGTAACAACCTTTTAGGTACTTGAAAGGTGTGATCATGTCCCTTTGGCAGTCTTCTCTTTTCCAAGCTAAACAGACCCAATTCTTTCAATCTTCCCTCATAAGTCATGTTTTCTAGACCTTTCATCATTTTTGTGGCTCTTCTCTGGACCTTCTCCAGTTTGTCCACATCTTTCTTGAAATGTGGCACCCAGAACTGGACACAATACTCCAGCTGAAGCCTAATCAGTGCAGAGTAGAGTGGAAGAATTACTTCTCGTGTCTTACTTACAACACTCCTGTTAGTACACGTGTACCTTATTTCTGATTTGAATTTGTCCAGCTTCATCTTCCAACCATCAGATTGTGTTATGCATTTATATCCTAGATTAAAGGCCAATCAAGTTGCCTCTTTACCTTGTTTTGAATAAACCAAAGAGATGGAGTTTCTGAAATTTCCTACCCTATGGCTGTATCATGTTTAGCTGATCCATGACTGGGCCCCTAGGCCACAGTTCAAATAAAGAGTAACACAAATTATATTGCCCTGACCTCACTTCATTTTTGTAGCTCTTTTCTGAATCCTTCCCAATAAACAAGTCTTCAAACAAGTTTAACAGCACTAAACAAACAAGTTTAACAGCACTACACAGGATTTTGCAGACTAAAAACAGGAGTATATAAGGACACCCATATTGGGTCAAGCCAATGGTCCCTCTGGCTGAGTATCCTTCATCATATGGACCCATGGGAAAGAAACCATTGAAGAATTTCACAGGGATTTCAACAACTTCCACCCCACCATCAACCTCAGCCTGGATCAGTCCACACGAGAAATCCACTTCCTTGACACTACAATACTATTAAATGATGGACAAATTTCTACCAACCTATACCGGAAACCTACCGACTGCTACACTTACCTTCATGCCTCTAGCTTCCATCCCAGACACATTTCCCAATCTATTGTATACAGCCGAGCCCTAAGATATAACTGGATTTGCTCCAACCCCACAGACAGAGACAAACACCTACAGGATCTATATAGAGCATTCTTAAAACTGAAATATCCACCCGGAGAAGTGAAAAAAATAGATGGACAGAGCCAAAAAAGTACCCAGATATGAACTACTTAAAGACAGGCCCAGAAGAGAAAACAACAGAATTCCACTTGTTATCCCCTACAGTACACAACTTAAACCCCTCCAATGCATTATCAAAAATCTACAACCTGTCCTCGAACATGACCCCTCACTCTCAGAGGCCTTGGGAGAAAGACCTATTCTCACTTACAGACAAACCCTCTAACCTCAAACAAATTCCTTCTGGTAACCACGCAACACAGCTACATCATAATCATCCTGGAACCCATCCCTGCAATCATCCCCGCTGCCAACTCTGCACACACATCTATAGTAACGATTTTATCACTGCACCCAATGACAGCAACCACCAAAACAAAGGCTCATTTAACTGCACATCCACTAATGCAGCATTTCCCAAACTATGGGCCGCGGCCCGGTACCAGGCCATGGGAAAAAAATACCGGGCCTCAGAGTGGCTGCTGGGAGGGAAGCGGGGCAGGACGGGGTGGGCTGGGAGGAGGTGTGTGTGTGAGGGAAACCAGCCACCGGGAAGCAGGGTTGGGGGCAGCGGGGCTGTCCGGCGGAGATCGGGGCGGGCGGGCGGCAGAAGTAGGGCAGGACGGGGGGTGGGGCAGCTGGCCGGGGGAGACTGGGAGGAGGAGGAGGACAGGAGAACCAGACGCCGGAAGCAGGGCTGGATGGGGGAAGCGGGAGGAGAAGTGAGGGGGGGAGCGAATTGGCCGGCGGGAAGCGGGACTGACCCAGGCACATGAGTGAGTTCAGCCCTGGGGATTCCATTTTGCCCCCCCCATACCCTCTCTCGAGTAGTTGCGAACTGCCTGGCTGGTAGACACACTCACGCAGCATGAGCACGTCTACCAGCCAGGCAGTTCGCAGCTACGGACTGATACACCTAATAATAATAAAACTTACCTAATGAGAAAATACCGGACATTTTATATGTCTGGTATTTTCTCAATTTGTTTCCCGGACAGAACCCTCAAATACCGGACTGTCCAGTACAAAACTGGACACCTGGAAACCCTACCCCTCCTTGCACCCTCCCTCCTAGCCAGATACCCTACCCCCAATCTGCTCCTGCTCCCGCCTCCTGGAGTTCCCATGAGGTGCTGGGTCCCCCAAGCTCTGGCCCAGGCTGGGTGGAGGATGCAGCCGGGTGAAACACTGAAAATTTATTCATTTTTAATTCTTTTTTTTGTATGCGTTTATATTTTTGGGCTGCAAAAACAGTACTAAAAAAACGGTTCCAACTAAAGTAAAAGTTTGGGAAACCCTGGTCTAGCCAGCTTTCTATCCATCTTACAGTCCATTTATCCAATCCATATTCCCTTAACTTGCTGGCAAGAATATTGTGGGTGACCATATCAAAAGCTTTGCTAAAGCTGGCACTGGGGGCTTTGGGAGGACCAGAAACAACTTATTTGAATATTCATCATTTGCTTAATGAATATGCAAATACGCAAATGAATGTTACCGGTCCTCCAAAAACTCGTGAATGGATTTACTGGTCCCCGTGCCAAAAAGTTTGGGAACCCCTGCACTAATGTGATCTATGCCATCAAATGGCAGCAATGCCCCACTGCAATGTATATTGGCCAAACTGGACAATCTCTACGGGAAAGAAGTAATGGACACAAATCAGATATCCGAAAAGGCAACACATAAAAACCTGTTGGAGAACACTTTAATTTTCCTGGATACTCATTAATGGATCTTTAAGTCACCGTTTTGTTTCAGACCAATTCCAGAAGCCAAATACACGGAGAAGGATTGGAACTTAACTTCATTCACAAGTTTAATTCTTATGCTAATGGTCTAAACAGGGATACTGGATGGCTCACACATTATCTTCCACCTTTTAATAACTTAACCAACCAACCAAACAATGGAGGTGCTAATGGTTCTTAACAGATTCCTGGTAACTACTTGAACTATCTACATGTTTTGTTAGTCTTAGAAGTGCTACTAGACTAATTGTTGTTTTTTAAGTTTTATCTACTCACTGTCTCTCTTTTTCTTTCTCCCCTCCCCTTTTTCTCCCCCCCCTCCCTTCCCTTCCCTCCTTCCCTTATTTATCATTGGATCTGGACTCATTGTACTCTGGTCATCTGAAGAAGTGGGTTTTGCCCACGAAAGCTCATGATACCATCTACATGTTTTGTTAGTCTTTAAAGTGCTACCAGACTATTTGTTGTTTTTTAAGTTTTTCCTGTTAGGGTACGTCTACACTTGCTCCCAAGTTCGAACTAGGGATGCAAATGTAGCTGACTGAAATTGCTAATGAAGCGGGGATTTAAATATCCCGCGCTTCATTAGCATAATCTCGCCCACGTGCTATTCCGCTTGCCAGCTGATTCAAACCAGAAAGTGCAATCGGGAATGCGTTAGTTCAAATCAAACCCCCCTCCAAAAATGAGGAGTAATGTTAGTTCGAACCAAGGGGTTTGATTCGAACTAACGCATCCTGGAGTGCACTTCCTGGTTCGAATCAGCTGGCGAGCAGAATAGCGTGCGGGCGAGGTTATGCTAATGAAGCACAGGATATTTAAATGCTTCGTCGCTACATTTGCATCCCTAGTTCGAAGTAGGGAGCAAGTGTAGACGTACCCTTACAGACTAACTCGGCTACCCCTCTGAAGTTCCTGTCTTCTGGCAGTGATCATGCCAGATGCTTCAGATGGAGTGAACAGGGCAGGATTATTTTGAGTGACCCAACCCCATTGTCCAGTGACGCGTTATGAGGAATGTTTTGCATAGAGCTGTCCGGAGGACAATAATTTCGTCCTGTGATGGGTTTTGACGTTTGAAATCTGGTTTAATTTTGCATTGGAACAAAACCTGAAAATTATACTCTGCAGACAAAAAAAATCCTTAAAAGAAGCCTGGGAATTGACTGGAACACTTCAGTTCAAGAAAAATCAACCTGTTTTGTTTCGATTCTAAAAGAAAATAAAAAATGGAGTTGAAAAGTTATTTTAATACAAAAAATCTGAACGTACATTCCAAGAAGGTCAAAATGAGACCTTTTGACATTTGGGACTCCCCTGTCCCCATTTTTTTCTCTGATGAAATTGGCACAGTTTCATGCCATGTTCACGTATTAATGGAACTGCACTTTCTGAGAGAAGATGATTCTTTTAGAGCCTCCCCCCTCTCCAACTAGTTCTAGTTATGAGAATCTGATTCATAGTCTATAATGTAGCTAGAACAGAAAGAACAATTACTCTTGAAAGGCTACAAGTGGGGTGGCATAAAAGATATGCTTTGGTCAACTTTGTAGCTATATTTATCTAGGAAGGACTCACATGCTCAGGGCTGAAGGTTTCACTTATGCACTAAGCTCTAGAGCTTGCTCCCCTTATTCATGATTAGAGCTAGGCTGGAATTTCTCAACACATTTTTTGTTCGGATGTGACTGTTCATCAAAACTGAAGCTCTTTGTAGGAACGTTGGTTCTGACTAACCTCTCACCAGGAAGGTTTCTCATTCTAGGATAGAATTTCTGGTCAAAAGCAGAGACAGATATTCGGAGCAGGGACTTGAATCTTTGTTCCCACCTCCTGGTCAAATACACAAACTAATGGGCTATCAGTTATTCTGGGGTGGTGCCTCTTTCTCTCTCACACAAGGCTGCAATTTTCTTATGATGAAAAGTAGAAAATGTTTTGAAGTCTCAAAATTTTTCATGGGATAGAAAAGCCATTTATGGCCCAGCTGTTCTCTCATTTCTCCCCTTCCTGTGGTAGGAGAGGTACAGGGAGAGCCACCCAGAGGGGAAGTGTTGGGGGGGGCACTCCCTTTAGGCAGTTAAAATTTTGACAAGGGTGTATGGGGGGGCAGTGCACCTCCCACCTGCTACCACGAGTCACCTATGATGAGTACTATATTCCTAGTGATTTCCATGGTGCTATTTGAGTAGTAAATTACTCCACAGGGGCAGAAAAAGTGCCAGAATCTGTGAGAAAAGTTAAGCCATGATGATAGCTGCCATGAAATGATAATGGTGAAATAAATGACCTAGTAAGATTTTGTGTATTCTGGTTGTTCTTAGTAATGCCTAGTTTGTCCCTCATTCTGTAAATGCAAATTCAATCTCTTTATGAACGTAAAGGACCTGAAAAATGTAAGTAATTAAAAAGACATTAAACTAATTTTTAAAAGTGAATTTCTCCCAACAACACTACAGTACATAATTATCAAATACAAAAACATTCTAGGCTAGAAAATGTGCTTTGGAAGGTGGAAGGGCCGGTACTTTCATGATTTTCACTCACTACTCAGTAACTGTGGTGATGGATATTAGGATGATTTCACTTCTCAGCATAGTGGTAAACTGAATGACACTCATGGGCAGCGAATACAAACAGTGGCCATGAAATGACCTTTTTCATCCCCAGTGGAGAAGGAGACCAAGCTGTCAAACGAGTACACTGCCACAGTGACCTACACTCTCCTCACCTCCAGACTAGGACACTGCAATGCATTCTGCACGTGGGGGTTGATGGCAAAGGCCAAACTAATGTGCAAGAGAATAACTCAGTGTTGGAAACCTTTCACCATAAGGATGGCAGACTCAGGGCCTGGAGAAGTTCTGCCCTATGGCTGCTGCAAAGTAGTAGGGCTCACTCAGATGTAGCTCTTTTGCAGTGTTCATGAAGAGGGGAGTGGCAGTCGCTCATGTTTTAGAAGCCACAGGAATAGTACAGGTTGGACCTCTCTAGTCTGGCATTCTCTGGTCCTGCAACATCTTAGTTAGCTGGATGTCCACCTATCATGACTGTGGTCAAGTTTCTCGTGGTCCCATAAAGTTTGTTTACAGCCACCAGCCCTGGCTCTCAGTGTTCTGTGCTGTTATTTAGCTCTAATTTACCACTAAATGTCTTCTAAGCACCCAGTAAGCAGTGGAAGTGTTGGTAATGCTGCTAGACAATATTGACCACCTGTGGTCCGGCAAATTCTCTGGTTTAGCATCTGTCAGGTCCCGAGGGTGTCAGACTAAAGAGGTTCAACCTGTAGAACATCACTACATTGCTGTCCAACACTAACAGCACTAGGCCAACGGTTTTATTCCAGTAGGTCTGCAGCCACCTTTTCCCCTGTGTTTTATTTGTAATCACAGCTGAGGCTTCTTCTTTCTGGCTCCCTGGGTTTAATAGCTCTGGGTGCGTGTGTGCACGGGCAGGTACTCACATTTATGCTTTGCACAGTATGTCTCATGGAGATCTTTTGTAGGAGGCACTGTTTCTCCCTTAATTTGACAGCAAGTGACTGTTATGCACGTTCATTCTGGCTTGGGATAAAAGCCAGAGCCTTTTACACCTATTATGAACAACATCTCTGCAATGCTGGGAAGGAACTTCACTTGTATCACTATCGGAGCACGTTTCTATTTTCCCTTCCCAGTTTCAGAAATGTCAGCAGTGTCAGTGAATGATTGCCTTTGTACTCAGCTCCTTGAAACACTCACTTCACAGCCTCACTTATCCAGCATAATGACAAAGTGGGTATCCCCGTTCCATCAAAGACAAGATTGTACGCATAGGTACCTGCGCTCCAAGAGGAGAAGTTGAAAGCAGAAGGGAATGGTATTGATTTAAAGTAACAAATGATGAAAGTGGAGGTTGGCAGAAGCCCCACAGTCTAGCAAGCCTCGGTGGTGCACTTTCTGCAGTGCAGCTGTCACAAGCTCAGTGAGTTAATTAGTCATGCCGCCTCATGGGCCTACCATTGAAAAGGACAAGGAGAGAGGTTTGTTTAGCTTTGTTACATTTAGTTCCACTTATTACCACAAAAGGGGTTTATCGCACAGCCAGAAGTGGTCTAGCTCTTGTTTGAGGCTGCACAGCGCTATGTACAGATCACACACAAAGGCAGTAGCCTCCAGAATATTGTAAAATCCAAGCACTCCAACCTCTAGGACTAATTTTAAATTAAAATTTCAATAGGACATTGAGAGCCCTGAAATACAATGACACACACATATTCACCAAAGCTAGATTGGGTAACTGTTTAGAACACAAGCCAGCCACTGAGGAAATGCAGGCTGGTATTAATACTCACAAACAAAACCCTAATACACAGATGGCAAACCTAAGGCCCAGGGACCTCATTTGGCTCCTGGCTTGCCTGGATCCAGCCCCCAAAGCTCAGACCCCCTCCTAGCATGGGTAAATCAGCTCCAACGCTGCCCCCTTGCCTTCACCCCTTCACGGTGGGGCTGGAGCACACAATCTACTAGGCTGGCACCCCTCGGCTCTGGTGTGCTAAAAGAATATGGGGCGCGTCTTTCTGCTTCTCAGTCAGTGGCCATACCAGTAAGGGTTTGGATTTTGTTTTTGCTTCTCACTTGTGTGGCCCCTGACTGATTTTTCTTTGGTCAGCGGCCCCTGGCTCAAAAAAAGTTCCCCATCCCTACCCTAATACCACAAGGTTAATTAATATCCATAACCTGCCGTATTTAGTACTGTGAACCTTATTCATAATTTCTGAATGTGTCAGGTTCCTCAAAAGTCATGAGATAGTCTTTATCTCTGGCTAGTCCCTGAGGGTATGTCTACACTTGTCCCCTAGTTCGGACTAGGGAGGCAAATGAAGCATACCGAAGTTGCTAATGAAGCGCGGGATTTAAATATCCCGTGCTTGATTAGCATATTCGTGGCCGGTCGCCATTTTAAAATGCTGGTATCCCGAATTAACTCGCGGTAGATGCGGTAGTCCGACCCAAAACACTTCCCTTGAATTAACTGTTATTCCTCATTGCACGAGGAGTAACAATAGTTCGAATTAGGATCTTTAATTCAAACTACCTACTCCGTGCCACGTGTAGCCGCGGGCACAGAGTTCGGACTAAGGGGGATTTAAAAATGGCGGCGCCCAGGAACATGCAAATGAAGCCCGGGATATTTAAATCCTGGGCTTCAATTGCAACTCCGCTTGCCCTCATTTGCCTACCTGGCTCGAACTAACGAGCTAGTGTAGACATACTCTAAGTGATTTAATGGTTCCAAAATCAAACATTCAAATTTTTTTCATTAGACAGAACATTTTGAAATGTTAGTTTTTCATTCTCAAATATCAGAATTCCCCATGGAATATGTTAGCAGTACTCAGTATATACTGGCTATACTGTAATTGTCACCACCCTACTCTACCCGGTCTGGGCCCAGGGCCCTGTGAATGGCGGAACAGTCCACCACTCCCTCAGCGGGGAATCCGACCGAAACACCCCGAGGATCTCTGGATGGGAGAGGCCACTCCTGCACTCTCCCCGGGCCACTTCCTACCTGTTCCAATAGGCTGACTTCCCACGTGGTAGCTGGGTCTTCTAACTTCGCAGGGGCTGTACTCCTCTGGTGGTCTGCAGTGGTTCCGTCCCAACCGGTGTGGGAGTCTCCACAGTTCTTCCCTCGGGCGGCTGGCTGCTGTTGTTCAGGAGCGCCAACCTGAGGTCCTTCTCCTCTGGCAGTCAGCCCAGACTGAGCCTCTCCCCAGGCTGTTATAGCTGGGCTACAGTCTGAGCATGCCTGGCAGGGCTGCGGGGGCAGGGCTCCTTCAGCCAGGATGACCTGGCTAAACCCTGTTAGTTCAGTGCAAGGCTGGTACACCCCGTCACACAGATAAGGATGGAAGGTTGTAGCTGCAACCAGTTAAGTTAGTGTATACAGTGACAAACAGCATACCACAGCAATATAACCTGTCATGACCCTGACCCTTGAGACCAGGAAGTAAAGTTCAGTCTTTCACTTGCATTCCCATGTGACACATCTTAATTAAAAAAAAATTCCTGTCAGTTTTAACAGGATTTTTAGAGGAATTTTGTATCTTTACATGATTAGAAAAATCCATGTCCCAGAGGGCTCTAGTCATCCATCAGGTAGGTGGTAAATGTAGTTACTTGCTTGGGATTATTTTGGCATTTTTCTTTCAAAAGCCAGGTACATTACTATTCATGAGAATACAGTACTGGAGTGAAAGATCTACAGATATCTGTATCTGTACCTCCCCTTGCAATGCGGGTTAGTCACTCAGAAAGAGGACATATTAGATTTTCTACTTACACGGAAAGCCCATATTGCCAACCATTGAAAGCTTGAGGAGATGCTTTAAAGTCCTCAAGGTCTTCATCTTGCTTAAAACAAAGACTAGTGTTGAGCCAACCACTGCAAAGCAGAAAGTAATGAGCAGCACAGAAAGTGTAGGGGAACTGAAACCAGCACCTTAGGGTACTATGACAATACAAATATCAATTACTTATAATAAACAGATGCGGACCATTATCAGAGGGGTAGCCGTGTTAGTCTGAATCTGCATAAACAACGAGAAGTCCTGTGGCACCTTATAGACTAACAGATTTATTGAAGCATAAGCTTTCGTGGGCAAAGACCCACTTCGCCAGCCCCACATGCATCCGACGAAGTGGGTCTTTGCCCACGAAAGCTGCTCCAATAAATCTGTTAGTCTATAAGGTGCCACAGGACTTCTCGTTGTTTATGGGGACCATGTGAGTTTTTTAATAGATAGGGGAAATATCTTGTCAGGATACCATAAGGGGTAAATAGCAAGTCTCAGGCCTCGTCTACACTTACCTGCACCAGAGATCTACTTCATCTAGGCAAAGTCGACATACTCACCATGGCAACTTGCGCGCAGTAAGGTAGATGGAGGCTGCTCTCCTATCAAAGCCGGCTACTCTTCTGGCCTTGATGAAGTACCAGCATCAATGGGAGCACTCTCAGAAATCGATTTATCATGTCTAAGGCAGATGTGATAAATCAACAGCCAGTGGATTGATTGCTGTAGTGTTGATCCACCAGGAAGTGTAGACAAAGGCTCAGAGCCCAGATCAACAAAGCCAAGTTCATGGGGCTCATTCTATGGGGCTAAAAATAGCAATACAGATGTTCCATTTAACTGGCTCCTGGGCTCTTAAGCCCGATGAGGACAAAAGGTCCCATAGTGTGAGCCCCACATGCCAGAGTCAGTTGAGCCAGGCTCTGAGCTCACTGCTGCAGCATTTGTATTTTCTGCAGTGGAGACACAAGGCCTGTGAGTTCAGACAGCAGGAGAGCGATGCTGCTGGAGCTGCTAACGATACAAAAGTTGCTGTATTTATGCCAATAAGAATGAGGTATATGCAGTTTGCTGAACAAGCATGAGACCGTCCACATGTTCTGACAACACCAGAAAGAAACTAATGTATGTCCCAGGCTGCCTATTTTGAAAGCCCATTTTCAGGCAATTTCCTTAGACGATAAAGCCAGTGATTCTCCAGAGCTTTGTAGGTAGGCTTTAAAATCAGTGTAAAAGAAAGAGAAAATGGCTGCTTCACAGAGGATACCTCAGACACAGACAATCCCTGGGAGATGTGGCAAACAAAAGCGAGTCGAGGAATAATAGAAAGCGACAGGTGGCATAGAAATATGAGCGGGAAAGAAGATGAGATGCAGTCTGCAGAAATGCAAGCAAACTGGGGAATAATTATCCACAACTTTTACAGACACACATTTGGAAAGCAGCAATACTGAAAAACACTAAGGATGAACAAAACAAAGTTCTTAAACTAGTGCATAACTAAAGTGCACAATTTCAGTGGGACTATTCACTATTCATAAAGTTAAGAGCATGCATCAGTCATGTGATGGATCTGAGCCATAAGAGGTGAGTGTGGAGAGTAATGTACATGTTTCTGTCATGGGATATTGTCATGGGATATTCTGTCATGGGATAACACCTAGCTAATATCATTTTGTTCTTCGTATGCAGTCAACCCTCACACCTCAAGGAAAATGTCTATGAGGAACTGATGGGTAATTCATTACTCACTCATGTACTTCTATTCCATGTGTCTTTTGGAACTAGCATTAATAAAATCTTAACTGGGGATTTTTAAAATACTGGAAAATCTGAAGATCATTGAAGTGTCCTTACCCATCTCCTGCGCTGCCTATGGGATTTCTAAGTAAGATACAATGACCATATCTATCTAACACAGATTATAACCACTTTCAAGTTATTTTATTTTTACCTAAACTCTTTCAACTCTTTCTGTAAAAGACATCAAAATTCATCTGTACAAAAGGATACAACATCAAAGAAGTCATATGCATTAAATGTCAACATGCTTTATTCATTATGAATTACAGTCTATTTATAGCTAACTCAACTTAAACCAGGAAGATCTATTTTCAGCATCTTTAAAGTGAGTTAATTTAGTTTTTTTAAGCAGGGGGAATAAAAGCCATCCTCTTAGGGTGATCATTACTTCTAAAGTAGAACTTAGACTCACTTGGCTTTTAATTACATCAAATTTAAGATAACAGAGGGAAATCGCACCTCCATTGTTAAGAAAATTTAAAAGGGACAGCTCACCTGTACTCATTTTACAAAGCTTTTTTTTTTTTTTTTTTGGCGTATCTAATTCAAACTATGAAAACTGAAAATATCCCTCTAAGACTGGTTGTCATGGTTATAACATCCCCTAAGAAATTATGCACGTCTGCCTCCACTGAGGAAAACATTCATGGTATGATTTAGTATGAAAAACTCAACCCCTCACCCATTTTCAGATGTAATAATGTCACTGTATATGGCACCCTCTGCCCCCGAAAAACCCCCAGCAACAAACAACCACCATTCCTCTCACATTGTTTTAACCAAATATACTATAATGGTCAGATAATCTTGACTACTTCTACTAGGGATGTAAGCAACTACTCGAGTAATCGACTACCCGATAAGCTTAGGCTTATTGAGTAGTCAAGTCAATAGAGTAGTCGAGTCAGTACTTGACTACTTGCTCCCCCCTTCCTTGCTGCTTCTGTTTTAGAGGCAGCAAGGGGGAAGGAAAGCAGGAGCTGGTGCTGAGGGAAGCCAGTTTCAAAGCCGGTTCCTCCCAGCACCGTCTGTGTGGTGCAGGAGAATGGGGGCAGGGGAGGCAGAGCCACAGTGGTCCCGGAGTCAATGCGAGTCCTGTTCAGTCCTGGCTCATGCTACCACTGGGAGCTAAACCTACTGTGGCTCTGCATTTTAAATGACTACATTTAAAATGCAGAGCCACAGCAGTCCTGGAGCCAGCGCAAGACAGGAGTGCTTAGTCCTGGCTCATGCTGGCCCTGGGAGCTACCCCTGCTGCAGGTCTGCAGCTCCTCCAGGCTCTTACTCCATTTAAAATGCAGAGCCTCAGTGGTCCTGCACACCCGGCTCCTACTACTTTTAAACTGCAGAGCCGCAGTGCGGGTAGCGAGCACCCTCCCTTACCAACTTATCGAGTAGTCGATGGAAATTCCATCCGCTACTCGATTGGCTAATTAACTGCTACTTTACATCCCTAACGTCTACCCTGTTTTTCATTTGTTTGTTTTAATGTTTTTGTTCATTTTAAAATGAATTATCTGGACATTAATAGTCATACACAGATACATGTAAATTGTAAACGTGCATTTTCCTTCTTATCCTAGCGGTGCAGCCAGTTCCTCAGTACCTCTCATTGCGTCTTGGTTTCCTGTTTCCTGACAGAGTAGTTCAGTTCTGTAGCCAAACCAAAGCCTCCCGCACTCATCTGGCATGAGGATGAACCTAACTGAAGTTCAAAACCTTAAGTCCTTGGTGCTGAGGCTCACAAAATATCTTCTACTACGTGAAAAACATGCCTCTCTCCAGGATACACATTTCTCTGTCTGTCTTTAAGTCTTCTCCCTGGCCTTTTCTCACAGCCTCTCTCATTTGGGAATTCTGCTATAAGTCTGGTTCAGATCTCTCCTTGTTCTGAGGAAAGAGATTGTTATATACTCCCACCCCATTACCCAACAGGCATTGCTTTCAGTCTACATTTCCCCTGTCTCTGGGAATTACAACTCCCAAAATGCCTAAACTCTGGGAAGCAGAACTATGTGTGGTCAGGACATGCACTTCAAAGGAGCAGCACACTTTGTTACAGAATTCTATATTTTGTCTTAGAAGTCATCTCCTGAGACTTATTTTTGTTTTATACTTGGAACAGATACATTTGTGCTTAGTTTTAGAGAAACACATGCAGCTCAGGAATGAGGTAGAATTATCTGGGTCATTAACAGGAAAGAGATAGAAGACGACCACTAAAGGCCAGATCCTCATCTGGTGTAAATCAGTGTAGCTCCTGACCCTACAAGTCTCTAGCTTAGCATCACTCCAGAGTAAAAGAACAGACACAGAGAAATCTGGGATTCTAGGTCACTATAATGCTTGTGTACTTACCAATGGCCAGATTGTTAACAGCTTGTGGGACATCGGGCATCTGCTTGTGCCTATAACCGCTCATCGTTGGGGAGAAAAAAATGGGATCAAAATGCGGCTCTGAAAAAGTAACAAACAGGAAGCTTGGCGCTTTGGCATGAATGAGGCAGTCACACCATGTCTCTCTTCTTGTGCCTCCTTCTTGTGTGTTTGCTGCAGCCACCTCTCACTTGTCTTTTACTGAGACTGGAAATTCTTCAGGGCCAGGGCTACTAGGACTACTAGAAGTTTTTCTTATGTGTGAATACAGTTCTGAGCCCAATGGGGCTAGGGCCTTGAAATAATAACAATAATCATGGGGTCAGCTCCTGTCACCTTTTGACTTGTTGATTAGCACCCTACTCTGCATGTAGCTACACAGAAATAAATGGCAGCTATTGTAGACTTGTACCCACCTTGTTGGTTTGCCACTCAATCATACATATGAGTAAATGTGGCATTTCTATCTCTATCTCCTTAGTCTCATTCTGAAACATACTACAGCTGAACCTCTCTAGTCTGGCAATCTCTGGTCTGGCAACGTCCGTGTCGGGCATGATTTTAGTTAGCTGGATGTCCACTTATCATGGGTGTGGCCAAGTTTCCCGCAGTCCCATAAAGTTTGTTTACAGCCCCCAGTCTTGGGTCTCGGTGTTCTGTGCTATTTAGCTCTAATTTAGCCCTATATGTCTTCTAACAGCCCAGTAAGCAGTGGAAGTGTTGGTAATGCTGCTAGACAATATTGACCTCCCATGGTCTGGCAAATTTTCTGGTTCAGCACCGGGCAGGTCCCAAGGGTGCTGAACTAGAGAGGTTTAACCTGTATCAATACATGGATTTGATAATCTCTCAAATGACCTTCCCCCAGTCTCATGTCATGGAGAGTGCCTCTCTTCTTATGACACTTAGAGATAGCTAATCTGTCTCTGTCAGCACAGCATTGGTCTCTACAGTGTCTGAAGACAATCTGCCTCACGGCTATCACAGTCATTCGGAACTGCATTGCTCTGAGAGACCATATTATATGACCATAGTATATAAGCTATCAATAGGAAAGGCTTATTAGATGAGCCAGTCTATCTTCCTGCCAATCAGTGCATTTTCTAGGGTTTCGTCTAGTCTAGTTTTAAAAATGCTATATCCTCTGCTTCTCTTGTGAGATTGGCAGAGCCTAATTCATCTCACTCTCGGGAATGTTTGCTTGGTCATGCCTTCAGTATCATTTCTCTGTCCTGAATGGTGATCACAGCGCCTCCCAATTCACTACCATCTGTGAATTTCATGAACAAGGCCATCCCTAGGGGGTGCAGGGCCTGGGGCCCAGGGCAACCCCCTCACCACAGGCCCTGCTCCACCTCTTCCCACAAGCCCTGCCCCCGTTTCACCCCTTTCTGCCCCCTTGCCCGAAGCCCCCTCCCGCAAGAGACAGGAGCAGTGGGATTACCTGGGGCTTGGTATGGGGTGGCAACAGGGCTTGGGCCACCCCACGTTCACTGTGGAGGTGGAGCCATAGTAACCAGGCAGCCTTCTCCGCTCTGCCCTGCCCCGCTGCCGTCTCCCAGCCCGCTGCACTCCACCACAATGGCGGGAAATGGGGTGTCTTGGGGACAGGGCTGGGGTGCTCCGCTTTCAGCAATCACATCCTGCATCAGGCCCTCAGGTAATCCACCGGGCCACCCTGGGCCTCATCCAGAGTATGGTTGAGGAGGCTGCCACAGGGCCCCCCAAAGTGCAGCTGCCCCAAACCATCCTATGGCCAGGATGGCTCTGTTCATGAGCATGCTGTCTCCCCCCCTTCCCAGCCAATTCAAGGAGCTGTTAAATAAAACTAGTCCAACCAGCAATATCAGTGGGCCCACACTAGACACCTTGCCCTGAATTCGATACAGCACTGTTTATCAGCACCGTCTGTCTGATGTCGGTTTGCCAGTTTCCACTCTGCGTGGCACTGTCGTCAGCCATGCCAACGTGAAACGCGAGACTCGGTATCAAATCCTTTGGTACAATATTTAACCTGCTGTAGACGCTTTGTCCACTCGTTTAGTCTGTGAGACCAAGCAAATATACCTTTAAATTAAGTATTTAGGATGAGATTTTTAAAGGTATCCGAGGGCTTAGGCACCCAACTCTCTTTGAAAGTCAATAAGAGTTGAGCAGCTAACTCTCCTTTTGAAAATTTCAGTCTTAACATACACCAAATATGATTGGCCACAAAGTGATTTCCCACCACAATCAGGCCCACCAATGGGAGGGAAGGGAGTAATTGCCCTGGGGCCCCCAGGGCTGGGGCTTCCAGCCACACCCCTTCCGCCAGAGGCCCCGCCTCTTCCGGGAGCACAAACAGCTCTGGCATGCCACATGCCTGTGTCAAGAGGCCTATATTTTTCTATGTCCCTGCAAGACAATAGGTTGGGACACCTACTGGTGGACACTCAAAGTTTCATGTGACTCAGAGTGCAGCATGTTAAGCTAGCCCCAACCAGCACCTTGTTCCACAGGGTTTACGAAAGACATCACGCTGGTAACCCTGCAGACAAACCTCTGTCCATTCACAGAACAGACAGTGTCAGCTCAGGCAGCTCCCCATTGGTTCCCCAACTCAATGGTTCCCAGTCGTGACCTAGATGGAGGGGATCATCAGTCAGGTTTGCATTCTAAACGGGCATCGAATTCTAGGACAGCGGTTTTCAAACTTTTTTGCTCGTGACCTAGTTGAAGTAGATGGCTGATGCACATGACCCAACTTAATTTGACTAGAGTGTGGACTCTGGGGTGGGGCTGAGGATGAGAGCTTTGGGGTGTAGGAGGGGGATCCAGCTTTGGAGATGGGTCAGGGCTGGGTCAGGAGGACCTTACTTTGAGTGGCTCCAGATCAGAGCTGCAGCAGCGGGGACTAAGGCAGACTTCATGTCTCTCCTGGCATTGCAGACCATGCGGTGCCCCAAAACCAGCCAGCAGAAGGTTCATAAGAACATAAGAATAGCTGTCAGACCAAAGGTCCGTCTAGCCCAGTATCCTGTCTTCCAGCAGTGGCCCATGCCAGATGCTCCAGAGGGAGTGAACAGAAACAGGAAATCCTCAAGTGATCCCTCCCCTGTCATCCATTTCCAGCCTCTGACAAACAGAGGCTAGGGACACCATTCCTACCCACCATGGCTAATAAGTATTGGTGAACCTATCCTCCATGAATTTATCTAGTTCTTTTTTGAACCCTGTTAAAGTCCTGGTCTTCTCCATATCCTCTGGCAAGGAGTTCCACAGGTTGAACTGCATGAAGAAAACCTTCCTTTTATTTGTTTTAAACCTGCTACCTATTTCATTTGGTGATCCCTAGTTCTTCACTAGTTCCCAGTGAATGGGAGTGCAGACACTGCTAAACTGAGCTGTACTGTCCAGCTGTTTTATTTCTCAGTAAAAGCAGAATTAAATTTGAAATGAGAGCAAGAGAGTCTCATTTGCAATTGAAGATTGCGCCAATATTTTTACTTAGCAGATGGAAGGGTATTAGAAAAGCCAAACAGGAGTTTATGTGTCTTCATCAGATTAATTCTACCTTGCTAGTCACTATCAAGAATCATGTGTCATGTATATTTATTTGTTCATTTCTCTCCCTGCTCCTCATTAATGCTACATCCCTTCTCTGCTTGCAGTGTGGGAATAGATTCCATCTGTGTATCGGGCACCTCTCTTTGCTCGGGTCTCGTAATCCACATTGTTCTAATTGACCTGGTTTTATTCCCTCTGATAAGCACATTCACAGTGGAGTTGTCAGCAATTGGCCCCGAATACCCTTTAGCCCGTGAATAGCTTTCTTAGCTTGCTGTACATTGTGGTTATGATGAATTTTATAAGAAGGAGCCTTAAAAATAGTGAAAAAACACCGAGCCTGTGGGAAGTAGATTCTGGAATGCAGCAGTCGATGGTGCCAGGTGTGGGTTTGTAAAGCAATGGACACAATGCAGTCTTGGTACACTGCTGGGGTGCCTAGACCTGGCAGCAATGCCATTATAATAAGAAGCCTGAAAATAAGGACGTGCTCAGAATAAGAGTACAGCATGACAATTGGGATCACGTGTGTTTTAAAGCCAACCCATGTCTAACTGCAGAATCAGCCCCTGGCGAGAAGAAAGGAGGAAAAGGAGAGTCTGAGTAAGGCTAAGAGACTTTTTTAAACACTCGCCACACAAAAATCCTGGTAGACATTAAGGAGAGTGGAAAAAAGGGAACCACAGGCTTTTAAATGTGCCGTCAAATCACTGGGAAAAACGCAGTGGTTGTGTGTGTCCGTCCAGCAAGCTGTACATTTATCTTGGTCTCCTGGAAGCATGCATGCATCCTCCCCACCCCTTCCCCCCCCCCCGCCAAAAAAAAAACCCCAACAACAAAACACACAAACAAAAAAAAAACAGGGCCAAAGACTGGGTAGGCCCTTCAGTCAGCTAATAGTAAATTGAGGAGATTTCATACAGAAGGTACAAAATAAGATTTAAATATTGTCTCTTCTCTGCCCTGTGATAGCAGATTTTAGAGGCTTGCATGTCTGTTTTCTGCTGGAAGAGAAATCAGCAATGTGGGGGGGTTTCTTAGTGTTACTTGCTTTATTTACACTCTATGCACCAGTCCTGGACCAACGGTGATAACAAATGGCATGCAGGCAAGCCCCTCTTTCAATAATCTCTGCCAAAAGACTAAGGCCCAGTTCCCAGGGACCAACTCTGTCCCAAGAATTGACTTTAGTTAGCAAAATTTAAGGCAGGGAGCAAACTCTCCAGCTGCTTGAAGAAGAAACTGCCTCACAAAACTAGGAACAATGTAGCATTCCTTCAAAGACTGGGTGGTGCTGCCAGCTTAAGGGAAAAAAAACTCCAGAGAATGTGCGGCAGAGAATCATCTGTTGACTCATTCTGTAACAATATTACACATACTGCAGTAAAGCCAGAACCTGACCTCATGATGCGAGGTGCTGTACAAACATCTTGGCACATAATTGCCATAGCCTTAGAAAGAAGATACGGTTATTTTGCCCATTCTTTTTACTTGCTTCCATGCTAATAGAGAACATGCTCTTGAGGTGCTGAGTAGGGATGTGAAAGGTTAACTGGTTAACCAGTAAGGATTACCCTTACTGGGTGATTCTTACTGATTCTGGTTAACCATGACAGGTGAGGACTGGAGCAACTCCTTGCTTGCCACAGGCTTCTCCAGCCCCACAGGGAGCCCATCGCAGTCGGGGACTACTCTTGTCCAGAGCAGCGTCTGTCTGCGGGGTGCCCAGTCCTCCGCGGACAGGGGCTGCTCTGGCAGAGGCTGGGAGCTGGGAGTTGGGGTCTGGGAGCCAGCAGACCCCAGCCACAAGCTGTAGCAGTCCCCTGCCCACATCCCACTTAGTCGGTTAACCAGTTAAACATCAGGTTAACCTAGCATTTGGCCGGTTAACCCGTTGACCAGGATTTTATGTCCCTAATGCTGAGCCTCTGCAATTTCCATAGACTTGGGAATTGTGGGATGTGCACCTCTCGGGATTCAGCTGCAAAATTAGCTCAGGGAGTGGCTCCATTTAGAAGTCCAGTGCAGCAGAAGCCAATTACAGAGGCTCCTGTGGGTACTCCCTGACGAAGAGCAGATTTCATGATACTTGACGTGCAGTTGTAGCCCTTTCTGAAGCACAACTTCCTGTAAGGGCAATGGGAATTGCATCTAACAGGGACAGCAGGATTTGATCCTGTGGGTGGTGAGCACTTGTGCCATAAACAACTTCATAAAAGAGCAGCCCACACTCCCAGCTGCATGGCTAAACATCCAACGGCACCAGCCACCAGCCGCACATCAGCCCCCATCAATAAAACTGTTACCACCTCAGAATTGGTCTCTTTTCAAGCCATCTGGGCAGCTCTCCATCTAAACTGGTTCTTGGAGCTGCGAAGCACACAATTAGAATGGTCACAAAAACATGCAGAAAAGGCCACTCCCTTACCATTGCTCGTTTCCTAGCTGGCAAAAGCCTACTGCAATTACAATACAAAACACGCAGCAGGGGCAGTTCCTGCCATTGGTTTTTGCAGATGAAAATTATGGCCTGCCGTAATGATGACTATTTTAAGTATTTCAGCTGTCCTCCCTCCTGTGTTTAACCCCGGTGTATTTTCAGTGCAGCTGAAGATGTTGGACCTAACTGACATGCCTAAGGGAGTGCAAAATGTACAGTGATTGATATTTTTAAAGGGAAATAGGAAACATTTTCTTCCAGGAGATTAGGGTTGTATAGATGGTAGTACAACTTTGCACCCTGATGGCAATATAGAATCATAGCAGATTAAGGTTGGATGAGACCTCAGGACATCATCTAGGCCAACACCTTGCTCAAAGCAGGACCAACCCCAACTAAATCATTCCAACCAGAGCTTTCTCAAGCTTGGCCTTAAAAACGTCTATGTGAGGCTTAGTATCAGTTGCGTGTTGCCAACTTTCTAAATCCTGAAAGCCAAACACCTTGGTCCGTCCCTTCACCAAGGCCCCAATCCTGCCCCACCTCTTTGTGTAAGACCTCCCCCTTGCCTCCATTGCTTGCTCCCCCCACCCCAGGATTTGCCAGCTGCCTGCAAAACTGAGCTGGAAG
This sequence comes from Rafetus swinhoei, assembly GCA_019425775.1. NCBI lineage: Eukaryota > Metazoa > Chordata > Testudines > Trionychidae > Rafetus > Rafetus swinhoei. Next base: position 121,155,620 of record CM033446.1, on the reverse strand, counting down.
GAGCTGACATAAAGTCTGCCCGTCTGCCCAGTCAGTCCACAGCGGGGCATGGTAGAGGTCAGTCCCCAGAGCGAGGGGCTGAGACATGGAAAACAGGGCAGAGCGTGGTGGAGTGAGGGGCTGGGGAAAACAGGGACACAGTGCAGCACAGGGTAGGCAGGTTAATCCTTCCCGTGCCCAGAAGGTGGCAGTACCTACTTTGGAGCCTGGTTCAGAAGCCAGATCGTTCTCTGTCAGATCTGATAAAGAGCAGCAGATGCTAAGCAGCTGTCAAAAACTGGACAGCTGGCAACCCTAGTCCAGAGAGGAGGCTACTAAGTGTGAATGAATCTTTGGAACATGAATCACAAGGCACAACTGCAGTATTTATAACCCTTGCCTTGCCTTCTTGAGACATGGCTGAGTAAAAGGCCACAATGACATGTTTGGAGTCAGTGCTGATCCTGCCTTTTCAGCTCATAAAGAATGCAGGTGGCGTCTAAGGGTTTGCAAGGACTCTCTGGCAAATGATGAATTTAGCCCATAGGACCAGCCCCAAAGCCCCTCAAAGTCAATAGAAATAATTTTGTTAATAATAGTGACTTTGGGATAAGGCCCACCATTTATTTAGTAGTTTTAAATTGTTAATTTCTAGAGTTGGTTGGGAATTTTCCAACTAAACATTTTTCCCTGAGAAAATGTCAGTTCACCAGAAATGAAAGCATTTGCAGGAAAGAGTTGGTTTTGATAAATCTCCCAATTCCAAAAATGTTTGGATTTTTTAAAATTATTGAAATATCTCATTTTGATATTTTTAAATGACAAATTTTGTTTTCCAGTTCAAAATAAATTTTAATTTTGAAATCTTACTTAATTTGCCGTAAAATAAATGAAAACATTGAAAAATTTCAAATCTAAATGAAACATTTTGAAAATATGAAAACATTTTTTGATTGACCCTATCCTATCTTTAAAAATGTTCTTACTTATTATCAATTTGTGAAAGTTTGGGAGATTTTGACTTTGTATCCTGATTTGGGACAGGCAAAAAAATTTGAAACTTTGAAAGCCATCATGGTATGGGAAAGACATTTCCTGCTGAACTATATGAATTACCCTTTGTCGGGGGAAGAGAGCAGCACTCCAAGGAAGGCACTGTGCTGTGCCAAATCTCTAGTCTAACAGCTGTTTTTATAGTTCACGAAATGCAGTAAAAATGTGCAGGAAATGACTCTGAAAATGTAGCATGCTTTGCTCATTTGCCTCACCCATCAGTGTTTTCTACTTTGGCCAGTCTCACCCAATATGTAAATGGAAGTAGTGAAAGAGTCAAGAGAGATAACTACACAGCCATTAAAGTTCAATAAAATGTATTTTTTATTCTGTATCAATGAAAAAACTCCACATTTAAATTAAGACGTGTGAAAAGAAATCAAAGTTGATCCTCCCTGATGAAGTACAGTTTATTGTGCTGAAACCCATAATCCTTTTGGGTTAGAAATATATGCCTGCTCATGCTTCTAAAGTGACACTCATTTGTCTGTTGCTGAATTTTAGCGAACAGTGCAACCAGAAACTTGCTGTAAGTGATCCCATTTTGATCACACACTGTCACTTCATAAATTGACACGTTAGTCACAGTTACTTAAAGCACTCCCACATACTCCCTGTCAACAGTCATGTGACAGGTCAGCGGTGCATCTGCTATTTCTATAGTATGAGTTGACATATAGTTTTCTCTGTATAAATATAGCCTTTGCCTGACACAATTCAAGATCATTTTGCAGATTTTGGGTATAGTAGCAGAAGTGCATTTCCATTATAGCTGCTTAGTTTCAAATTCTTATTTTCCACTACATTTTAACAAGCTTCCCTCTGTCAAAGTACAGGTTTAAATTGCTTTTGTAGAAATAATCCTGAAAGGCCAAGGCATTTAAAATCCCTAAATCCCTAGGATATTAGTAACAGCAAAAAGATATTTTAGGATGTTAAAAATATCAACAGTAACATTAGTGCCATCATCTGTGTTTGCATTACAAAGATGTACAAAGATCTGCAATTAGGAACAAAAGAAAAATTCCACAGGCAGTGAAAAAAACAACCCAGTCTCCTCACACATTCCACACTTTTCTGGTCATTGAAGCTGATTACCGAGACTTGCACACTTTTGGCATCAGTATTTATGCTGTAATTACATTTCTAAGCAAAATAATTCTGGTGCAGTCCAAAATCTATCTGATAGTATTACAAGGAGAGATATTAACATCTTGTTGCAGTATGCACATATTCCAATGCCGTGGAGTTTTCAAGCAGAACAATGGATTATAGAGAAGCAAAGGAGGAGTAGGTTTATTAAGTGCTAGACTCAGCAAAGTGATGGGGTCACAACCCATCAATAAATCAGTAAGCAGGAAGCATATGGCACACACAGCTGACTGCTGCTGGCTACCACCTGCTATAGGATCCATGGAAAAACATGCCTCTTGGATGGAGGGCTGCACTCGCCACCCCTCAGGTCACAGCAGGGAGAGAGAGTAGGTGTCAGCTGGGATTTATACTTAGTCTTCAAGTATAGATAGAATCATAGAATCATAGAGCTGGAAGAGACCTTAGAAGGTCATCAAGTCCAGCCCCCTGCCCAAGGTAGGACCAATCCCAATTAAATCAACCCAGCCAGGGCTTTGTCAAGCCAGGTCTTAAACACCTCTAGGGATGGAGACTCCACTACTTCCCTAGGTAACCCATTCCAGTGCTTCACCACTCTCCTAGTGAAATAGTTTTTCCTAATATCCAACCTAGACCTCTCCCACCACAACTTGAGACCATTGTTCCTTGTTCTGCCATCCATCACTACTGAGAACAGCCTCTCTCCAGCCTCTTTGGAACCTCCCTTCAGGAAGTTGAAGGCTGATATCAAATCCCCCATCACTCTTCTCTTCTGCAGACTAAATAGATCCAAATCCCTCAGCCTCTCCTCATAGGTCATATGCTCCAGCCCCCAATCATTTTGTCATTTTGGTTGCCCTCCGCTGGACCCTCTCCAATGCATCCACATTCTTCCTGTAATTGGGGGCCCAGAACTGGACACAATACTCCAGATGTGGCCTTACCAGAGCCAAGTAAAGAGGAATAATCACATCTCTGGATCAATTGGCAATGCTCCTCTTAATGCAACCTAGTATGCCATTAGCCTTCTTGGCTACAAGGGCACACTGTTGACTCATGTCCAGCTTCTCATCCACTGTAACCCCCAGGTCCTTTTCTAGAGAACTGCTACTTAGCCAGTTGGTCCCCAGCCTGTAACAATGCTTGGGATTCTTCCGTCCCAAGTGCAGGACTCTACACTTGTCCTTGTTGAACCTCATCAGATTTCTTGTTGCCCAATCCTCCAATTTGTCTAAGTCACTCTGGACTCTATCCCTTCCCTCCAGTGCGTCTACCTCTCCCCCTAGCTTAGTGTCATCTGCAAACTTGCTGAGGATGCAATCCATCCCCTCGTCCAGGTCGTTAATAAAGATGTTGAACAAAACCGGTCCCAGAATCGAACCTTGGGGCACTCTGCTAGAAACCGACCGCCATCCTGACATTGAGCTGTTGATCACTATCCACTGGGCCCGACCTTCCGGCCAGCTTTCTATCCATCTTACTGTTCATTTATCCAATCCACATTCCCTTAACTTGCTGGCAAGAATATTGTGGGAGACCGTATCAAAAGCCTTGCTAAAGTCACATCCACTGACTTTCCCATATCCACAGAGCCAGTTACCTCATCATAGAAGCTAATCAGATTGGTCAGGCATGACTTGCCCTTCATGAATCCATGCTGACTATTCCTGATCACCTTCCCGTCTTCCACGTGCTTCAAAATTGATTCCTTGAGGATCCCCTCCATGATTTTCCAGGGACTGAGGTAAGACTGACTGGCCACATTGTTCTCAGTCTGGGGCAGGGTTTTTATTTGGTGCACATCACTGTTGTAATGGATCCAGGTTCAGTTTAGCTTTAATCTGTGGGTACGTCTACACTGCGGAGCAATTTCAGGATACCGGAAATATCCCGAAATAGCTACTCCACGTCAATTGAAACAGTCCATTATTTCGAAATAGATTACGAAATAACAGGCAGCTAATTCCAACATCCCAGTAACCCTCATTTCCACGAGGGTTAAGGGGAATTTGGGAATAGCGAGTTATTTCGAAATTTGGCGCTGTGTAGACAGTGCCAAATTACAAAATAAGCTATTTTGAAATTCAATTGAAATAACCTACGCAATTTGCATAGTGCAAATTGCGTAGCTTATTTTGAGCTAAGGGTGCTGTGTAGATGCACCCTGTCATATAGGGGGAATGGGGCTTTAAGAAAAAGACTAGAAAGATGATATTTTTATTATAATTATACAATAGTAGAAAAATATCCCTTGCCATTCAGTCTGCTACCTGTTTGAAAAAGCCATCATTACACAGCCCTGCCAGCAGACCACATGTTCCGCTGTTGCTTCCTCCCCTCCCTTCCCCCCCCCCCAACAGCAGGCCATGCTGGCTTCACTAAGGAATTCCAAATATTTACAGTGAAGTGCCTGGTGGAGCCCAACCTTTCATAAACTTTGCTACTTTTAAAGGACATTGAGTGAAATCCCGACTCCGACTCCAATCAAGTCAATGTCCAAAAATACCCTCATTGACTCCCATGGAGCCAGGATTCCATGCCTTGAATGGCACTCGTAGGGTTCGGTTCTACCAAGTGCCATGTAACCCACACCCACTGAGCACAGCAGCTCTCTGTCCCTCTCTGCTGGTGGTGGAGCCATATATAGAGGTTGGTGAGGTTGCTACAGCATTGGCTAGCAGAGCTGAGTCTTTTAGATCAAGGGTCATGTGAAGTGAGAATGATGCAGAGCTCTGCAAACCCCGAAGATGAGCTGTAACAGTGTCAGCAGCTGCTCTCCGTTGGGTTACACCTCCCTGTGCTGCAGGTGTTCAGGCTGAGATGCAGCTAGTGCCTTCTATCTGTGTTATTTGCTTGCTTGCTGGCAGAAGTAGTTTTACCCTCTATATTATTTTTAAACACAAAGGTTTTTGCATAAAAGATCTAGAGACTTACCCCTTTATAAGAGTATTCTAAGCAGATGTGAATTTTTAACAATTATTTTGCATAGAGATTAACAGCAGGTTAGACACAAGAAATAAGCCTTCTTCATTAAAAAAAAAAATCAAAAGCCTTTCACTGGTGGGTCAAGCTGATTTTATGATAATTTTATTCAGTGTCCCAAAATTGTCAAAAGCAGCCTCTAAATTTCTGCCTGCATTTCACACGCAATGTTTTGTGGATGCAGTGCCTTGAATTTATTTACATCAGAGATGGGGGATGAACTAAAACCCAAGATCTAAGCATTGCTGGTAGATCTGACCCAGATCAAGATACGGTGCCTTGGCCCCATCTGTAAATGACTGTTCTAAAAGCTGTAGAAACCAATGGAAAGACTCCTATTGACTTCAGTAGGTTTGGGACCACACCCTGTGTTAGGAAGATAGGCCTGTTAGAGACCTGAATTGCTGGTACATCATTCTGTTTACACGTGCAAAACATACACAATTACAAGCATAAGTTTAGAGGCAACTTTGATAGATCACCCAGTCAATGGTTGGAATGATGTAAATTACTATAAAATCTGCACTCACTATAGTTGCTGCCAAGAAACACCTTCTTTCCAGTATAAACAGGAAAACTAATACTTGCCTCATTGCCTATGCCACTGGAACATTATTTATCAAACCTCCTCTTTCTACAAGTTCTAAAAGATTTCACTGTAAAATCTAAGTAGGAAATCACCAGCAGAAAGAAACAGAGGAAACGGGATTTTTTTATGGGAAAATATTCTGGTTTTTATCCTTCAAGAAATGCAAATATCAGCACAATACATGTGTCTGTAATCAAGAATGCAGTGAGTAGATCTAGTATGGTAGCTGAGTAAGGTTTTTTCATGCATAACAGACTAAATAGTTGTGCAATGTTTAGGGAGCTTGTCAATGGTCTAATTATGCTATAGATGTCAAGAGAATTTTGGCACATACTTCCCTGTGAATACTTACAGCATTTTGATACATAAATTCCACATGCAGACGTGGGATTTTTAGACATCCAGCATATAAACTTTTACTCGGAGTTGCTTGGTTGAAAATATCCTAAACATTCATATATCCTGTATCCATACACTACATGCCCCTAGGTCTGCACACAATGACCACAATTCCCACATGGTGCAAAACAGAGATGGTCCATTACAGGACAGAGAGGAAGATAATATGTTTCATGCAGAGTATTGTGGGAAATGCAGCAGTAAATGCTTCAGGGATATATTGTAATTCCTGTGAAAGTTGTGGCATGTCAAATGGACTGAGTTTTTCTGAAGTCGGTTTTGAAATCTGTCCGTGCTACCACAATACTAGTAGGTAACACATTTGGTGATCGAGATCTTATTTTAACAGTGTATTTTGGGGACGCTGATTTGATTGTTCTAGTCTCTGCGCTGTGCTCACCAGAAATAAGATTTATTCCACCAGTTTTTTGGCACAGCACATTTATATAACGGTTTTGCATTGTACTGTTAAGTAAGCTATTTTATCAGTATCAATATATTCTCTTTCTATATTTGCTTAAAATTATTGTGCAGTGCAGCAGATCTCCAGATAAATCTTCCATCAACTTTTTTAATTTTTGCCAGAATTCCTGGAGGGCAGATATTTTTAAAATCGGAATCTGTTGGCATTGCCAGCCACTGCATCTTCCATTCAATCAACTGAACTTACCACTGGATGGAATCATATATATAGTAGCCCAATGTCTGTGACTCTGTAACGCTGAAATGCTGGCTGTTCCCTCTGGGCGGCGCTGTTGCCTGAGTCACGTCCTTCGCCTCCCGCCATGGTGCTCAGCTGACTTCTGTGCCACTCAGCTGGGCCACCGCAGGGGAGCAAGCTGCGCAAGCGGCCATTTGGGCGCCGCAGTCCCCATGCAGCACCCGGCTAAGCGGCGCAGAAGTCAGCCGAGCGCCACGGTGGGAGGCAAAGGTGCAGCGTGACAGCGGCTCCAGGCCCCGCCCCCTGGCTGTGAACGTTACCGCCCTGCCCCCCTTTGCCTCCTGCCGTGGCGCTCGGATGACTTCTGCACCGCTCAGCCGGGCCGCCGCATGGGAGCAAGTGGCGCAAGCAACCGTTTGCGGTCCACGGTCCCCCGAGTGAGAAGCAGGAGGGGGAGAAGAGAGAGAGAGAGAGAGAGAGAGAGAGTCAGGAGATGGAGGAAAGCTGAGAGAGAGAGGGGGAGGCAGTAGGAGGAGGAGAGAGAGAGACACACACGGAGCAAGAGACCGGCAGCTCAGGAGAGAAGACCGACGTGGAGGAGAGACCTGAAAATCCCATCTTATGATGGGCTAATTGGCTAGTTACAGAGAATTTACCACTAGATGGAATCTACACTGCACAGTTATTTTGGAATAAGCTATTCCGGAATAGTTGTTCCAAAATAGCTTATTTTGAAATAGCACATCTACACTGCAGGGAACCCTCAAAATTAGTCCGAGGTAGGCTTCCCTAATGTAGACGTGCTATCTCAATTTAGAGTCCCAGGAAGAATAATTTAGAATGGCCCTGGTGAGAGGCTATTTCAAAATAGCAGAAGTGGAGCATCTACACACGTCTTATTTTGAAATAGCCATTTTGGAATAGGCGTTATTCGTCATAGAATGAGGTTTACAGAAGTTGGAATAAGCCATCCATTATTTCGAAATTATTTCAAAATAACGGAATTGCTGTGTAGACGCTCGCATAGTTATTTCAGAATAGCAGCCATTATTCCGAAATAGCTTTGCTGTGTAGACACACTCACAGTGTCTGACATTGAGCCCTGCAGATGATTTGAAAAGTGTGGTTAGGAACCTACATTTTATAAACAGAAGGTATCATTATAACACACACATCATATTCCTGCTAGAAGAGGTGACTATAGACCAAATGCTACAGCACTAAGATGAGTGCTACAAATGCTACAGCACTATTATTGACTTCAATAGAGGGAGATTGGCATAACTAATAATAAAGGCCCTAATCCCCTGTAGATGAGGGCAGCCACTGACTTCCATAGAGAGTGCTCTGCATGATTCAAACTATTTTTGTTAATACAGTACATTAGCAAATGCTCTGTATTCATACATACAGCTGGCTGCCTGTATTTGTTATTAAAACGGAGACTCATAATTATGTAAAAAATAAGAATTTGTGGCCAAGCAACACTTGATATAATTGCAGACAGTGGTAATTAGTTCTGCAGGGACAACTGAGGACTAATTAGGAAGAAGAGTATGGATATTAAAAAAAACAAAACACCTTTTCTTTCAGAGTTTGGACGAGGACCCACAAATACAAAATCAGATGAAGTGTCCGATTAATTGGACAGCACAGGAGTCCTGAAAATAACATATCTAGTTACGGAGCATCACTGAACTGCTTCATCTTCAACTAAAACACACCCTGTATCTCGCCGCTGCCCTGAATTCGATAGCAGTGAACCGTGAATATCTTTGTTCCTTCTGAAACAATGGCTGAAAAAAGTGAACCCCACCAAAGCGGCTCTCCTTTCAGGGTGTGCAAATTACTGAGGGAGAAAGCCAGCATGAAGACTCAGTAAATTCAGGTGACTGGGCCACTGAACAGGGAGAGACTGAGTGTCCAAGCCTAACAGCATTGGAAATGTTGATTGGAGCAAAGCCCCAGGGTCTGCCAGAGGAAATGAAGAGGAACTTTTCAAGCAGCAGATAAGAGTTCAGAGTGATGGCTCTGGTAAACTTCACTTAAAGTGAAACTGATGGAGGGGAAACAACTGGAATGATTCTTGGATAGACTGAGTGCTGGCCTAGAGTCTCACTGGAGACCCAGTTAGCATGCTAGATAACAGGAGTAACCAGACGTTTAAGTCTGGGTTATTTCTATTAGCCCAACAATTACTGAGGAGGGCAAGGTTTGCAGGACTTGATCCTGAAATGCGTTATTGAACAAAAGCTTTATTGAGTCCCGGGATTGATTTACACTGTTATTCATACCTCCACATTCGGAACGGGCTTCCTGTCACTCAAGCACTGGGTTTGGAAAGCATTCTGTGCATTTGTGGGAGGTGCTACAGGCACACGTAGGCTCACATAATCAAATTAATCTGATGAAGTGGGTTTTGCCCATGAAAGCGCATGAATTTATATATTTTGGGGAGTCTCTATGGTGCCACAGGACCACTCATTGTTTTTAAAATTACAGACTAACATGCCTACCCCTCTGAGATAACCCAGAAAGACCATTTTGATTTGGCAATTCCACAATCATTTAAACTGACTATGGCAGAGAGTATTTTGTACACACACCTATAACATCCATTGGGAGACATGAGTTGCCTGACTTTTTTTTTTTTCCCCCCGAAAATGTGTGCAGCATGACACAGGCAGTTTGAGTATTTGTGTGGGCAAATGGCCAAGCAAAGAAGCAGCCTGACACCACATGGACGGGTACAATATGAAACCTCAGATGCTGCAGAGAATTATCTCTATTTAACTAGCCGCACAACTCTCCAATAGCCACAAACAGCTTCAGCTATCATGCTCACCAGGAATCTGAATTTGAAAAACACACTCGAATGGCCTGCACATTTGTCAGTTGCCTTTTCCAATGAGTGGCGATGGGTATAAATGACGCTGTCGCTTTCAGCACATACATGTAATACGTTTATGTGTTTACTGTAAGTGTTTCAATGGCCTTTGATGCCTTTCCTTGAAGTCTGGTGTCAAGTCCAGGCTTAATTTATTTATATACCGTAGTTTTACAAGATGCCAGTCTCCTCTGGTGTCTAGGCGATTGATATGTATCAGCTCCAAAGCGCACTGTGCTCTGGCAGTAGGCATCAGATTCGCCAGTGCTGTATATAAACTGCAAACAGTTAAGCATGCAGAAGGCTCCATGTGGCATACTCACAGAACTGCCAACCCCATCAACTGCCTATTCGTGATGCATTCTACATACACTTCTCCATATGCCGTGATGAACTGTAATGAGGTTTAAAATATGAGCAGCTCCCACTGAAACCAATGTGTGGTTTGCCTGAGGACCGCTGAGTTTGAGAAGCCCCCAAGTTGCTCCATCACCCCCCCCCCCCCCCAGTGTCTTTATTCTGAAACTCCATCCTCCGGCTTGAGGATTCTGCCAACCTCAGAAAGGAGGGCTGCAATAATTTTAAGATTGGGAGGGGGAGTTTTCAAAAGTGCCTATGTGATTTAGGAGTCTACAAGCCATTTTTGAAAATTGACATACGTACGTAGGAGTGTAAATCTCACCAAAAGTGAGTGGCAGTGACGCTCCTATGTCACCTGGGTGCATTTGAAATTTTTACGTTAGAGTTTTTAAATGTTTGATCTAAATATAAGCCAGCTGTGACGCTCTTTCATTCTCCAGTGCTGCATTTTCCTTTAAGAGGGTGGAACAGATTAATGGTAGGATGTCCATCAGTCTTAACAATATGTATTTAGAACACTGGACATACAAATCAGCCCTCCCCCCCAATAGTTACAGTTTAAAGAACTCAGCAAAAATATTGCACATTAAAATACATCTTTACAAAAATAACAAAAACAAGTGCAGTATAAAAAGACAGCTCATTTCATCATTCTTTACAGTTCAGATTTTGGACTCTCTCTATAGAAAGTTTCTGAACAAAATGGTAAGAAAAACATGCTGAAAATAACAGGAAAACAACCCAACAATTTTGTAATTCAGTTTGGGAATTACACTTGAGTAATGATGTGACAAGACTGTGCTTACAGGTGTAGATGGTTTACAAATACTGGAATTACGTTGGGGTGTTATTTGCTGTTGTGGCTGATTTGTCACTACTTTTTGCAAAACCTATACTTCTAAGTTCAGATTTTAGATAAAATTTATTCATTGGAATTTCATTTCTTGACAGAACAGAAGCAAGTTACTAGGTCTGAACATTTATTATACAACACAGTGAAAGAATGAAAAATCCTCTTTTAGAAGCAACATATTGTTTCTCACTATAACTTCACCTATAACCCTTTTGTTGTATTGTGTCCGCATTACAGTGCAAGTCCCTTGAGGTATGGACCCTTTCAATAGTCTGTAAAGTACCCCGCTGTGGAATCAATTCTTAATAACAATACTAACAGATTGCACAGCGTAAACGTACAAATGAAAAGTTCAGAGTTATAAAACCCACCATGTCCCCCAGGCCTGTACGTTTTTGATTTTTTTCCTAAAAGATCCACTCTAGAAATTGTTTTGGGGGAGTTCTCTGGGTCTGTGTCATACAGGAGATCAGAAGAGATCATCACAATGATCTCTTGGAATCTATGAATATTTTCATCGACGTAATAATATAGCGATTTGAGACCTTCCTGCTTTGTTTCATAAACATCTTTCTTTTTCACTTGATTCTTTCTCCCTTTCTGCTCACTTTTCCTGCTGTCTTCCCAGACATATGGCACCTCTCCATGGTGCACTGCAGGAAAAAGTTTCCATCTAGCCAATTTCCTAGTAAGTTATCCATTATTTAGCTCCAACGCTCTCTTAATTCCTTGTTCTCATGGGAGAACTCCATGTGTTAGCCTCCATCCACTGCACAAGCGCTCTGAACTAGGGGCCCCGTTCTCTCCAAGAAACAAAAAGGGGACCATGAGCTTCTGTCCTGGAAGTTCTGCTCACTTCCATGGCCAGACAGAACCACAGAGCTTCTCTTGGATTCGGGCTCAGAGGAGAAAGTTTTGCCGGGTGGTACACATTCATTTTGTGAGTGGAAAATTTAGGGCTGGTTCACTTTATTTTACCTGAATTCACTCTTGGTTCAGAAAAACTGGTTCATCAGGCAGAACAGGCCTGACAGGTTTACAAAGAGTCTCCTCCAAAGGAGGAAGAATTTGCAAAAATAGCTGCTGAGCAAACACTTTCTTCCAGAGTTTTCCTATTAAAAAAGCTTCCTCAGCGTAGCCTGACACTGACATCTGATATGACCAGGCTCCCACTGAGCGTCCTGTGAGCCATTGCTACCATAGCTTTTACGCTCCTCTCAGGCTCTTCTGGATGTAGGCCCTGGGCTTCACATTGCCTCATGTACTGCCAGGAATTTTTACTCATTAAAGGTTATGTGAGCTTCTTCCAAAAGGCCCTTTCCTCAGAGGGGAATTTCTTCTTTTGAGTCTAGGTCTCTACCCTGGCTTGTTCTCTGGACACTGTCCCAGATGTCAGTCTAGCAACACCCAGCCTCTATAGCTCTCTTTTCCTCTGTCGATCCCAAAGCATTTGACAAAGGAGGACACTAAAACACCCCATTTTACAGATGGAGAAACTGAGGCATAAAAAACAAAGTGATATGAAGTTACCTGGCAGCCAAGCCAGGACTAGATCCTGGGACTCTTTAGCTCCAGTCCAGTGTCCAATCATAGAATCATTGATCTAATCCACCATGATCTAAAACCAACCCCCACCGATCTCATAGGTTCTCACTGTTACACCCTGCACCTATCCATAGTCAGTCATCTGCCCACTTTTTTTGGGGGTGGGGGGAAGCATCATCTCTTGCTGCTGTATATGTCAAATTCAGCTTCTAAGGGCAGGGAGTGGGTCTACTGTTCCATGCCACGCACACCCCTGTGTTTTCTGAATCACACACAGCAATGGGCTTCTGTAAGTAAGCCTAGACTATGATAACACACCCCCGCCGCCCCAGCACTGAGCCTCACAGCCCAGGTCAGCTGACTGAGACTCACAGGGACAGGGCTACCGGGCTATAAAAGTGCAGTGTAGCTACTTGGGCTTAGAGACCCTCTTTCTGTGAGGGTCTCGGAGCCCAAGCTCCAGCCTGAATGTCTACCACACAGTTTTATACTCCTGCAGCCTGAGCCGCAAGAGCCTGAGTCAGCTGTCCCAGGCTAGCTGAGGCAATGCCATGGGTCTTTACTGCAGTGTAGACATACCTGTGAGGTTACATTTCCCACCCTCCCCCCAGGATTTCAAAGAAAACTGAGCTGGCAGTAGGCCACCGGTATACCATGGGACAGGTTTCAAGTCAAATATTCAGAGGCAGGAGCCGAGACTTTGCCTACTGTGTACTGTTTTAACTGTCCCTGTGTAGTTAAAACAATACACTCCCCTTGTAGGGATACAGTTATGCCAGTCTCACTGTGCTTCCATATAGCAAGAGGAACAAGCGATACCAGAGAACCCCTTTATCTTGATCCAACTGTGTCTACTCTTAGGCTATGTTTACACTGGCAGCTTCTTGCACAAGAACAGCTGTTCTTGTGCAAAAACTTGCCTGCTGTCTATACTGCACGTGCGCTCTTGTGCAAGTAAATTTACAGTATAGCTTTGTAAAACAGGGCTTCTTCCGGAAGAGTTATTCCTCTCCCCACGAGGAATAAGCCCTCTTGCGCAAGAGCTCTTCCACAAGAGGGCAGTGTAGACAGTCAACATGAATTTCTTGCGCAAGCAGCCCCTATGGTTAAAATGGCCATCAGAGCTTTCTTGCGGAAGAGAGCGTCCACACTGCCATGGATGCTCTTGCACAAAAGCACATGCCAGTGTAGATGCGCTCTTGTGGAAGACTTTTTGCACAAGAACTCTTCCAGAAAACAGTTCTTGCGCAAGAAGCTGCCAGTGTAGATGTAGCCTTAGGGTACGTCTACACTGCAACACTATTTCGAAATAACTAGCGCTATTCTGAAATAACTTGAACTGTGTCTTCACAGCAGGCAGTTATTTCGAAAGTGTCAAAAGACTGTCGAGCTGGAGGACTTCTTACTCCGACTCCTGTAACCCTCATTGTACGAGGAGTAAGGGAAGTTGGAGGAAGAGTGCTCTATTTCAAAATAAGTGCTGTGTAGACGCTCCCTTTTTTGAAATAAGCTATTTCAAAATAAGATACGCCATTGACGTAGCTCAATTTGTGTAGCTTATTTCGAGTTAAGCCCTGCAGTATAGACGCATGCTAAGGCTTGCACCATCAAATCACGGCCGTATCCGACACAGTGATCCTGCTGCAAAACCTGTGTCTCGACGAGGCATAGATCCCATTTCCAAACATGACTGAGGCCCTGCCATCCAGATCCTGCAATGTATTTAGTCACATAACACACAGAGAGATTTAAATGTGAGGCACCTAAATACCTGTGCTGAACTTAGTAGCCTATGGGTAAAACAGAAAAAATAACCCGCAGGGGTGCATTTCAGAGTCTGGGCCTGGGGCTTGTCCTCAGGTGCTAAGTGCAGCTGGGATTGGGCTGCAGCTCAGGCTCTGAAACACATCCCTCTCCTCAGGCTTCAAAGCCCAAGTTCCAGCTCACGCCTGAACGTCAACATGGCTATTTCTTGTGCTATAGAGTAAGCTTGAGTCTGTAGATGTGGGCCCTCAGATTTTCCTCTCCCAGGGGAAGGGGGGAAGGGTTGCTGTGTAGACATGTAGAATCATAGAATACTAGAACTGGAAGGGCCCTCGAGAGGTCAAGTCCAGTCACCTGCCCTCATGGCAGGACCAAGCACCATCTAGATCATCCCTGATAGATGTTTATCTAGCCTGCTCTTAAATATCTCTAATAATGGAGATTCCACAACCTCCCTAGGCAATTTATTCCAGTGTTTAACGTAGCCTGTCTTTAACCCCTCACTGGGTTGTATCAGAAGGTCCAGCAATAGTTGGTAGATATGCTTACCACAGACTCACCAAGCTCTTGCTGAACAGTTATGTCATCTGAATATGCACTCTAGCTTGCAATATACTTTCCCACTGCAGTACACAAAACAACTGATCGGTACTGCTGAACACACACAGTGGATAGTGATTTGATTTGCCATGCGTTAGGGGTTTCAAGGGGCTACGTCTAAACTACATGGCTCCGTCGACAGAGCCATGTAGATTAGTTTACTCGACAAAGGGAAATGAAGCGGCAATTTAAATAATCGCCGCTTCATTTAAATCAAAATGGCCGCCATGCTGTGCCGATCAGCTGTTTGTCGGCACAGTGCGGCAGTCTAGACGGGGATCTGCCGACCCCAGAACCCTTTGTCGGCAGATCCTGTAAGCCTTGTTTCACGAGGCATAAAGGATCTGCCAACGAAGGGTTCTGGGGTCAGCAGATCCCCATCTAGACTGCCGTGCTGTGCCGACAAACAGCTGATCGGCACAGCGCGGTGGCCATATTGATTTAAATGAAGCGGCGATTATTTAAATCGCAGCTTTATTTCCCTTTGTCATCCTGCCTCATCTACATGGCTCTGTCGATGGAGCCATGTAGTCTAGACACACCCCAAGTGTCTGTGTGTTCTGTCTTTGCATCTGCCCTATCAACAAAATATTCTTTGATTAAAAGAAATAATCAGTGTTTCTTCTAGAAGTTATGTGGACTGTTTCCTTTGTTATTAAATGCCCAACAACAGTCCGCTCAACAACTTGTGCTCGATTATGAAACATTCTTATCCACACGGAAGATTTTCGGATTAAAACAATTAGATCCCATTTGTTATTTGCATCCAAAAATAAATGTAAAAATTACCTAGAACAAAGTGTGGAAGGTGTGTGGAAATCTAGGCCCCTAATCCTGCAGCTAGGTCAGCTTTTGCAGACCCTTCACCCCCAGGGCACCCACCCAAAGTCAGTGTGCTCTGCATAGGCACAGGTGAAGAAGGGCCAGGCTCTTTCAGTTAGGGATGTTAGCAAACGTTTATTTTTGTAAACGTGTTACCTGTTACATGTTTACATGCAAGGGGGGCAGGCAAGAGCCAGTGCTCACAGGGAACCAGCTTTTATGCTGGCTTCCTCCAAGTACTGGCTTCCGCTTTCCCCCCACTGCTGCCTCTGTTGCTGATACAGAGGCAGCAGTGTGGGGATGGGGTGGGAGGAAGGCAGATGCTGTGCAGGGAGTTGGCTTGAAAGCCAGCTTCCCACGTGTACCATCTCCTGCCTGCCTCCCGCCCTGCACTGCTGCCTATTAGAGGCAGCAGCACAGAGGGCAGGTGACTCCCTGAGAGCCGGTGTTCATGGGGAGCTGGCTTTTAAGCCAGCTCCCTCAAACACTAGCTCCTGCCTATCCCCCTGTGCAGCTGCCTCTGTAGGAGGCAGTAGTGGTGGGCGCAGGTGGCTCGGCAAGAGTTGGTTCCCTAGAAGAATCAGCTCCCACCTTCCCTCTCCCCTCTTGCTGCTTCTGATACAGCTGTAGCCCAGGCTCATCGGTTAATCATGTAAATGACTACACTCTAACATCCCTACTTTCAGTTAGAATTATGTAGACAAAAGTCTATTCCCTTCCCTGAACTCCCAGAAAGTGAGAATTTTGGGGTAGTTTCAAAGAAGACAAGAAAAATACAAGCTACCACTTTCCTATCCTTAAAGGTACAGAGCATTCTGCTCACAGTGTGAATGGGAGATGGACATCTCATTATCTTGCAGATTTGGGTCCCAATATGAGGAGTCCCATACCCCATTTCTCAAAGACTCTATTAAAAGTATCTTGGCAGCAGGATTATGAAGTGCTATAAATCGGTCTGAAGGCTTTATAGTGGATTTATTCATTCAAGATGCAGTTCTGCACTGAAAACCAACTGTAAGATGGCATATGGTGGGCATTACTGGTCAATTTTTTGGTCTTAAATAGCTTTCCTGTAGAAAATGCTGTTTCAACAAAAGCAATTTTTGTGTGTGTGAAATTCTATTTTGACAACTTTTCATTGAGGGAAAAAATTGGAAAAATCATTTTTAAAAGGTTGAAAGACCCCCTTTTCCAGCACTTTTGGAATGGAACATTTCAATTTTTCATTTCAAAATGACTTTATCCAAACAAAACAATTGAACTAACCCCAAATTTGCAAAAAATGGCAATGCTATGTCTTTTCATCCCGATTCCTTTGTTCAACATTTTTCATGGGATGGAAAATTTGTTTTCCAACCAGCTTTAATTGTGGGGCACCATATTTATGGTATCTTGATGATTTTAAGTTCAATTGTGCTCAGTTTACAAAGCATTTGATGTTATTTTTCCACCTGCCAACTCTACAATCTCAACTTGGGATCTGAAAATTAAGCTGGATTCTTTCAGCCTCATGCATTTTCTCCAGTAGTAAAGACGTTTAATTCAACTAGACCCTGTTGCTTTCAACAAAGTTGGGACTGGGGGACAAATTTGGATCTACAACTGGAATTTCGCTCCAACACTTTCATTCAGGAACTCACCCTCTCTCATTGATGCCTATGGAAGGGTTGCCATTGACTTCAATGAGAATAGGATCAAACTCTTATAGTTGTGTTGGCTTTGGTTTGCTAAAGACAAATCAGTAAAACTCATTTTTGCCACACAAGTAAATCAGTTAGATCCGAATCCCAAGTCCTCTGTAACAAAGAAAACTCGTGCAAATCAGAAATTAGAACAGTCAAGCAATATTTAGCTACTCAGTCTTCAACGAGTTAATGACTCAAAGTTTTTAACTTGGTGTAATTCTACGGTTTTGCTCAAATCATATTATGCAAAAAAATATTAAAGGTGTTTCATTCACGTTGGAAAGCATTTGATTTTTTCCCTCACTAGTGTCTTGTCAGGAAAATAAAATCCACTTATGTTTTTGTAAAGCGCTTTGAACAGGTAAAGCCCCATCAGTGCTAAGAATTATCACTATAACTATTATGTAATGGAGCATTTGAACTTTCACACAGATCTCAAAAAGAATCTTAACGCATGCAACTGAATGCTTCCTAAATGGTATACATAGCTACTCGAGTGGTGATTCAGGCATCCCAGGATGTGTTGTTTAATTATTGCACTTACTGAAGTAGGTTTAACGTTTAAGTCTAGTTTGATTTGGATCATTAGATCGCTGTATTGCCCTGCTTGGAAAATCAGAGTGATATTTACAGTGTTCACCATACTCATGCTTCCTTAATGAAAAGAGAAGACACCATTCCATATCACCATCAGCCACATCATGCAAACAAAGGAACAAGGGGACTAGAAAAGGAGAGAAATGATCCTGTCGCTACTTCATGAAACAACATGTAATGCATTGGTATTTTAATGTATAGTCAAGTGCTTCAAAAAATGTATGGGCCAAATATTCCAAAAGGTAAGCACAGAAGCTGCACCTGCACAATGTGCCTGCAATCACACCTTTGTGCTGCAAATGAGGACTGGTGTATCCAATTTGCATGCCCCAGTTACTGTTTTATAGAAAAAGCCAATGCGCGCCTGTTGAAAATGTGGCTCCGTATTGCTCTGATGTATTGCCTCATACAGGATATGATCTGATTCAGTGGATCTTTGCAGTGATATAGGTTTATCATCCGACGTGCTGGAACAATTTGTGTAGTGGGGGGTGCAAAGAGCCACTGAATCAAACTGTAAATCATGTATATGATGGAAACTACTTCAAGCCAAGGGATGTGGGTGCACCCCCTGCGCTGCTAGTTCCAGCACCGATGAATATCATAGATTAAGAGCAGCATAGGCACAAGAATTGACACTGAAACTGGAAAAAAACGTTGTATGTTCTTACTAGTTTATAGTATTTATAGCTTTTAGCCAGTATGCCTTTTTAACCAGTATACTTTTACTGGAACTGTAATTGATACAGTTGTCTCCAAATTTTTTCAAGGTCAGATTAGCTTTGTTACATGTTCTCTCATTGTGAAGCCGCATGAAGTTACACCTAATTTAAGAGTGTAGACAAAAAAACCAACCTCTTACATGCCATGCAGTTCTGGTTAATGTTAGTTACAGAGAAAGAACTAAATTCCCCTTAAAGACAAAGAAATTCACAGTTAAGGCTAACTAACACATCCTGATATCTCCTGCAGAATAACAGAGGCATATCCCCCTCCTGTTTTATTCATATAACTTCCTGTTAATATAAAATGAGAGTTATGTGCATATGGGTCAAAGTCCTGTCCCCTGTACAGTCTGAGTAACTGGGCTGTTCACTGGAAGGATGGAGGGATTAGAATCCTCCTTTCCAAGCAAATATCCTCTAAACCCAATGGGCCTTGACCCCACTGTGGAAGTGGCTGGCGATTGGCAGAGTCACAGCTCACCTGGTGTGTTCCACTCCCAGCCTCAGCCTCCCTCTGTGCTCAAGTGCAGGGAGCCACAGCCGAGTTGTGCACCACAATGGGCAGGAGACTGCCAAAACCAGATTGGATGCACTGCAGTGCAGGAGAGGGGGAGATGAGGAGACTATAACACAAGGCATGATTGCTGTTACCAACCCTATTCCTGTAACACGTGCAACAACTAGGCACATTGGAGTGGGATCCAAGAAAATTAATTGCTGTGTATCAGTTTTAGCCAGGGATTGAAGTCACACACTTTGGGTTAAATCTTTAGAGCTTGGCACTTAAGATGTACCCCAAAAAGACATGCTCCAGCTGCATATGTAGTCCCCATACTTCTATGGGCCCATGAGGGATTTAATCCCTAAATCTGGCCTCTTGCCAAGTGCAACTTGTACCCACAAAATGAACTGGGGCTGCCCCTTGTATCTCCAGCCACTTGATTCCTACCTGCAGTGAAACAGCAGGTACAAAAATGCAGCCACAGAAAGAAGCGTGTAATTCAGCAAAGAGAGTGGGCTGCTTAGGCACCAGGCTTTGGAAATAACTGTCCCTAATTGTTGTTGAAGTGGAATCTCCCCATCGCCCCATCCTCACGCTTTCCTGAAGGAGAAGGCTGAGGGGGAAAAAAACGAAGAAAGAAAATTGTGTCCTAAATGCCTATGAGAATTGACACATCAGCTGCAATGGTGTCTTTGGCTTTGTTGAAATCATGGATTTCAATTTGATACTAAGAGGCATGTTCGCCCTGGGATGAAAGTTTACAACTTCCACTGCTGTAAATGATTCAGTTGCTCAGGAGAACTGTTTTTTTTTTAACCCGATAAAAAGCAATGTCTCTGATTGTCTAATTGATAATGATGCACACTAATTATGAAAATTGATGTAATTTACCTGACTGATTATAAAAGCTTCTTGTGCAAATTTGTATTTGCTTATAGGCACTTTTTAGAAAGTGGGACTTCGACACAAGAGGCCACATTATGTTTGAGTTTGAGTCATTATGGTCTATTGTGCTAGCCTAGGTCAGCAACGCTGCATGTTCTAACCCCCCTACGGGCATTTTGTTGAAAAAAGCAGCTGCAGAAGCAGCATTTGCCCAGATCTGCAGCTGGTGTAAATTTGTTTGGCGCTATTAAAGTCAGCGGAGCTGTGCCAATTTCAGACAGCAGGGGATCAGGCCCAAACATATTTCAAAGTCTCGCTAGTGAGGGAGATGCATCTTTTCAAAACCCTGTCGCAAGATCTGGGCCAAGTTCACCCATGGCGCACAATACTGGTGCAAGCACCCTTCACAACCAAGATCACACACTAGCAATGCAAGAGCATCCTGCTTCAAGCCAGGCAATCGCACGCACTGCATGTGGGCTCTCGGTGTGTTGCCCATCAGCCAGCCCTGAGGGGCTCTGGTAAGGCTCGCAGGAGCTAATGACATCTATTCACTGTGTGACTGGCTGTGCAGGGGCTGCAATCCTGCACCTTCAGCCTATCCAAAGTCCTCTGTAGTCAAGGGTAAGTTCAATAGCATTTGGAGCAAGCACCCAGTTTCTAGATGGGGCTGGATTTCATATCCCTCCCTTTCCCATGCCTTCCTCCCACAGCCCTATTACCTGGGCTTGATGTAGGCGAAGTGAATGTCCCCCTTAGTGAACATACAGTCTGATCATTTTTTCTCCCTACTGGCAATTTTAGCGTTACCAACATGCTTTTAAAAATAAGTGGGTGGGGGGGAGGGTCTAATGCAACCATTTAACGTCAGGCTTTGGACACCACTTGCTACAACCTCACGAAAGAGTTGAGCCTGGATTTCCCTCCCCTTCACTTGAGACCTTCTATGTGATGTCTCAGCCGGGAGCAATTTCAGGGGAGCCCTAAAAAACCTGAGCTTCTAATAAAGACACTGAGGTTGTGTCAACACTGCAATTAGACACCTGCTGCTGGTGTGTGCCAGCTGACCAGGGCCATACACCGAATATGCAACTGCATCAGGCACTGGAAATGGCAGGAAGCACTGGGTCAGCACACTGACCCGGGGAAAGAGCCATGCAAGTGGCAATGAAGCCATTTAACAGGCAATTGCCAACCCCAGGTACATACTGTCAGTTTCTGAATTTACTGTGTCAGTCGACAGGATGCAGGTTTAAATTTTGCTTGAAAAATATTTCATCAGTGTGTCGCTGAAGATTAGAAAATTACATCGATCAAAAATCATCATTCACCTCCTCCCCCTGGGCTGTTGCTGGGGATGGGGCACTAGTTTAATAGTACTGCATAGGGCCCCATACATCCTAAGGGCATCCCTGCAGCTGACTCTGGCTCGTGGGGCTCAGGCCGAGGGGCTGTTTCATTGCCGTGTACCTGTCTAGGCTTTGATTGGAGCCTCAGCTTTCAGGGCGTGAGAGGTAGGAGTCTCAGAGCTTGGGCTGCAGCCTGAACCTAGACATCTGCACTGCTCCACAGCCTGCACCCTGCAAGCCTGAGTCAGCTGGCATGAGCCAGGTATGGGTGTTTAATTGCAGTGTACACAGACCCAGACCCTGTATTGCTATAAGAACCCACCTCATGCTATTCTAACAGCCTGGCCGGAAGTATGTGAATGAATTCTGTCCTCCCACACCCAAAAAGACATACAGGGCGTGGATGTGGGATGTTTTGTTTTGTTATTTTGTACATAATCATTCATTATTATTGTTTCTTACGTATCATGGTGAGAGAGGAGGGGAGCAGAGATCAAACGCATTGCATGCAGAACACCCCCAGTGATAATTTCCAACATTTCAGACCATCACCTGCTGTCCCTTTCAATTCAGCTGAATCCTTTACTTCCTTCATGGGAAATACACATTGATCACCAAGTATACATTATACCCCAATGGAACCATACCAGGAAGTGATTCTAAGAGAGGACTGAGCGTGCCCTTGGCCTCATGTTAATCTACTGTTTAACTCAGCAGAGAGGACAGTGAGGAAAGAAATGCTCAATTCACCCAGCCTGAGATCAAACCTGTCATGGCAATATTGGCAGGATGGACCCTGATGCTTTAAATAGTAACATTGCCTTGGTTAAACAAAAGTAATCCTTTTATTACATAATAGAGATTATAAATAAATGTAAAGTGTGCATGCAGTCAACTGCATATTATACAAGCAATATCTATGTTAATAATTGTTTTCTTTGGCAGGCCAGAATCCAGCTGGACATGCAATATTTACATATCAAAATCCTTGTTGTGTTCAAGTCATATTAGATGCAAGTGAAAATATATATATATATATATTTATATATATATATATATATATATATATATTTACTGTATACACACACATATATATGTATACAGGTATATATACACAATTGCATAAATACTGTATACATATATATACATAGGTATATATTAAAAGTGGATTTCATCTTTTTCTGATTCAGGTGATGCAGGCCTTGAAACACTAAAAATATCTTGACAAGGTATTTGGGGGGGCAATTGGGGCGATAAATGGGACTTGGGGGAAGAGGTCTGGGACGTGTTCTTTTCAGATAATATTTTTAAAATCTCTGCCACCTGTTTCTCCAGGGCAGTCATCCTGCTGCTTAGCAACTGGATATCCTCTTTGAGTTCGTGTTTGACTTCCTGTAGCGTGGTTTGTAAGGCCTGCTCAGGGATGGGGTAAAAGGGGTGTTTTGCGTCAGCTTGGATAGGGCTGTGTTCCAGGGGGCTGCGAGTCTCACCAGCTTTATCCAAACGAAGGTCACTTTTTGTTATTCCACTGTCACAAGAGTCTGTTTTCCTCAATGGATTTTTAGTTACGCTGCTCTCTGAGTCGTTGCACTTGGGGTCATCGGACAACAACCCCATTGACTCAGCCTTTGTGACATTATTCCAGTCTTCCTTTTTCTCCTCTTGGGCTCCCATATTGTTCTTTAGCCGAAGCCATCCTTTCCCATTCCCGGTTTTCATCCTGATGGGGCTGTTCACTTTGAGACATTTTTCAGTGTTGCCATTTGGCTTCAGCTCCATTGCGTCCCTGTTGTTCTGCTTGAGTGGCTCGCTGGTTTTCACGTAAGCCAGGGATGTTTGGATGGGCGTGATCTGAGACACAGTGACCACACTTGTGCCGGTGATGGCGGCCCCATTCTGCATGGTCCGGCTCTCCACTTGAAGCTGGTTCCTCTCGGGGTCGATGTGCGTGGTGCCTTGATTCCGCATCTCCTTCTGCTGCTTGAACTTCTGAAAGAGCTTCCTCACCGGGTGGTCCACAGGGATGCTCAGGGTCACTTCATTCTTCTGGCGCAGACGCTCTTCTTCTTCCTTCTTGACATCACTGATTTTCCGGAAAATGATCTGTGAGGGACAAATCCAAAACATGGTGAGAAGACAATGGATTTTGCGCACCAAACCATGGCTAACATGATTTGAAGATACAGAAACAGCATAGTCCTGATCAGAAAAGTCCATGCCCTGGAGAGATTCTGGTCTAATTTAAAACAAGTGTGTGGACCAAAATAAACAAACAAACCGGGAAGGGAGGAAGCATGGGATAACGAGGGTAACAGAGACAGGAGCAATGTCCACAGGTGTCAAGTAATTCAAAAGCGAGGAGGGCTTTTTTAAAAACTAAGATATTATAATGCAGTTTGTTACAATATCATACCTGGTGCTTAATTTGTATTGATAGAGGTGTCACTGATCAAGCAATTAGGGCTCAATTTTTTACTTTCATGTCTGATGTGGCAAACCCCAGGGTCCCGGGGCTCAGCTGTGGCAAGTCCGGACAAAAATTAAGTGTTGATCATACCACAAGCTCAAGTTCAGGAATTGGTTTGGAATGAAACTCTACAATGACCTGATTTACTGGCCTTTATTTGGTGCTTTAGGAGAGAACAGCACTTCTGTAAAGGGAGCTAAACAGAAGAGGCATGAGAACTAGAATGGGGATAGACTTGTAGAGAGGAGTCGCAGGAGAACATGGCAGGCAAGTGAAGGTGATCTAAGCTAAGCAAGAATCAAGGATGTCATCAGTGAGGTCACGAGAACTGTTGTGAATCAGTAGAAAGAAAAAGGAACAAGCTGAGTCATAGAAAGAGAGTCATAGCCAGGCACAAAATGGGCAGATCCAAAGCAGATTTGGCAAAGAGCGGCAGAACAGGGATCAAGGATTGGCTGGATGAAATTGACTGCACTTGCTTATGCAAGATGGGCCCCCAATTGGTGCAGTACTGAGCAAGTCAAGGAAACTGTTACAAACTAGGCTGCTAAACCAAACACTCCAGCGGGTGATATTTATCAGAGCCCACAGGTTTTTGTTACAATGCCTCATCCCATTCCGCTTGTTTGGGTTTCTTTCTTTCTTGGAATGAGTGACTGCTCAGCAGGACAGTCTACACTGCACAGTTATTTCGGAATAAGCTATTCTGGAATAGTTATTCCAAAATAGCTTATTTCAAAATAGCACATCTACACTGTAGGGAAGCCTCAAAATACACTGTAGGGAAGCCTCCGATGCAGGCTTCCCTAATGTAGATGTGCTATCTCAATTTAGAGCCCCAGGAGGAATAACTTAGAATGGCCCTGGTGAGGGGCTATTTCGAAATAGCATCAGTGGAGCATCTAAACCCACCTTATTTTGAAATAGCTATTTCGGAATAGGCATTATTCTTCGTAGAATGAGGCTTACAGAAGTCAGAATAAGCCGTCCATTATTTCAAAATTATTTCGAAATAATGGAATTGCTGTGTAGATGCTCGCATAGTTATTTCAGAATAAAGGCCGTTATTCCGAAATCACTTGCTGTGTAGACACACCCGAAAGCTCCCTTGTACTAGAGTCTGTGTGTGTGTGTGGGGGGAGGAGGGGGGATGGGACACATGCTGCTATCAAATGGCTTGGCCAGTTTAAAACAGATGTTGGGGGTGCAGCTGACTGCATTTCTTCACAAAGTAAAACCCAGTTTCTTATTATTATCATAATGGATTTGTATGTGAGTAGTCACAGATGCGGACCCCCGTGGACAGGGTGCCGAACAAACACAGAACTAGAGGGCAGTCCCTGCTCCCAAAGACCTTGCGATCATAGCACAAGATGAGACAGGAGGATACAATCAGAGATCTCAGCCCCACCAGTGGCCATAATAATACATCATAATCCTATGTGGCTGTAATTAAATATTTTAAAATATCTACTTCCAAGATCTGTCTGTATATGCAAGCACATAGTCTTTTCAAGCCACACATAAAATGAAACCATCTTAAGATGGAAGACCAGTTGCATTGGCTTAAATGCAGTTACAGTAGGGATGAACGTAGCTCACTGAGATAATGTGAGATCAACATGGACATCAAAGCTCCCATGGCAGCCTCGTAGAAACCTTTCAAATACAATAAACATATTCCTGTTGGCTACTAGAAAATGAAGCTGCTTAGAGTAATTTAGAAATGTAACATGTTTATTATGAGCCCAGTTTGAAAGGCATGGACTCCTGGAAGATGCTTTCATCTGACCTAGATGCAATTCATTTGTATCTTCGTTAGAAGCTGCCTTTGATTAGTTTTTGGCCTCTTGCAGTAGTCACACCTCTATCGTGCAAGCCACAGGGGACAGAAGATACATTTAATAGAAGCTGCCACTGATTAAAGAGGGAAGTAATTACATTTAATTGAAGACACTGTATCTAAATGAAGATACAGAGGGTTTGTTCAAGGGAGATCTTCTACTTAGGCAGAGCACATGTGCTTTTCCCTGGTCACAGCACACTGTCCATGCAGCCCACTGGGGCTCTACCTGCGGCCCACAGATCTCCTGTCTGCTCCCTTCTCCCACACACCTCTTGCACACTGAGGCACCAGAGCACCACACTTCCTACTTCTCCCCCTCCCTCCCAGGACTTTCTGAGCACCACGAATCTGCTGATTCACGTGCTGGCCCCACTCTGACCCCTCCCTCCTAGAGCCGGAATGTTCCAAATCAGCTGTTCATGGCTGCTCAAGATCTGGAAGGAAGC
Organism: Rafetus swinhoei; assembly: GCA_019425775.1. Taxonomy (NCBI): domain Eukaryota; kingdom Metazoa; phylum Chordata; order Testudines; family Trionychidae; genus Rafetus; species Rafetus swinhoei. Next base: position 121,129,511 of record CM033446.1, on the reverse strand, counting down.
AGGAGGAGCGGGGATGGAGCATGACTCAGGTGATTTGTGATGCTCTGGAAGTGCTGGGAGGGAGGAGTAGGAAGGGTTGGGCTCCAATGCCCCAGTGCGCAAGAGTCGCATGTGGGGGAAGACAGGGAGGCTGTGGGACGCAGGTAGAGCCCCAGTTGGCCAGGGGCTGCTGCGGCCCACTGAGATGAAGGAGGGCCACTCATGTTCCACCCACCATTCCTGGTTGCCCATCCCTCGTTTAGGCACTTCTGGTCTAGCCAGGGCCGGCCCAAGCCATTCGTGCGCCCCGGGCCCCGGCGCATGCGCGGCCCCGCCCCCGCCCGGTCTGGCAGCCCCACGCAGCGCCCCCTACAATGGGGCGCCCCGGGCGGTAGCCCGGTCAGCCCGTAGCTTGGGCCGGCTCTGGGTCTAGCCGTAGCAAGATTAGAATTGGCATGAACTATTTCTTCATTTCAGGGTGGCATTGTCTCTCCAAGTGACTATGGGTCCTGTCTTCGAGATTGCTGTTGTCCTTAAGTGCAAGGCTGTGGTAATGTGACCAGTAAACAAACCTAATATACATTAAAGCTAGTCTCAAATTTTGCAAGAATCACCTACAGGGGGCCCTACATGGTTGGTCAGGCTGCACATAAATTGTTTTTTATGATCAAAAGAAGGTGTATAGGAGTGGGGGGAAAGGGGAGAATTAGAAGGTTGTAGCTAAGAAAAATCATTTTATGTTCACCTTCCCCCACACTTGAAATCAGCTGTGAGGAAACGGTCTGGTAATGCTAATCTTTGAAAAATGCTGACTTTTGGAATGCTCGCTGACACTGAATTATACCATTATTTTTTCAAAGGGAGAATGAAGTAAGTGAATCTCTCCTATTACCAATGCATTTTAGATTTCAAATTTGTTCAGTTGGACCAAAAAAGCCCCAAACAAACAAACAAACAAAAAGCCCACCCCACAAAGGCAGCATCATTTTTGAAACTTAGCATGCTTACTGAAATTCCTAATTCCTACAGGAAAATTCTACTGAGAATACTGAAAGTAGATGTGTTAAAGGCATGTTTATACAGTGTTTTACCCCTAAAGTATCCTAAATGTTTTACAAATATTAAATTGATATACAAACTATGCTACAGAGAGAAATCATACACCCTCTGCTGAAATACAGCCAGCTCTTGGGTGTAATGTAACATCAGTATCAACAGTTCAACACAGAACAACAATGTAGGCTAGGAAACTCAATATACTACAGCTACTTGGAACAGCAGGAAGAATTATAGGTAGAAAGAATGAAATTACCTGAGCTGCAATTTGGCTAAGACGGCAGAGTTAATTCTTTGAGAAATGCTACAAGATGTATAACGACTACACTCATCAGGACTTTGGGTTTATACATAATCTAAAACAGCCCTGCCAACAGTGCATTTGTTCAGTATTAACTCAGAGTAAAGAATGCAGTCCATTAAATCTTCGACACTATTTCCTGCAACAATCAGGCATTATCAGTGAAATTGCGGAACTATTAACTGTGGTTTGTAACCTGTCCTTTAAATCAGCTTCTGTACCTAATGACTGGAAGATAGCTAATGTGATGCCAATATTTTAAAAGGGCTCTACAGGTGATCCTGGCAATTACAGACAGCTAAGTCTAATGCCAATACTGGGCAAATTAGTTGAAACTATAGTAAAGAATAAAATTGTCAGACACATAGATGAACATAATTTGTTGGGGAAAAGTCAACATGGGTTCTGCAAAGGGACATCATGCCTTACTAATCTACTAGAGTTCTTTGAGGGGGTCAACAAACATGTGGACAAGGGGGATCCAGTGGATATAGTGTACTTAGATTTCCAGAAAGCCTTTGACAAGGTCCCTCACCAAAGGCTCTTAATTAAAGTAATTTGTCATGAGATAAGAGGTAAGGTCTTCTCATGGATTGATAACTGGTTAATAGACAGGAAACAAAGGGTAGGAATAAATGGTAAGTTTTCCGAGTGGAGAGAGGTAACTAGTGGTGTCTCCCAAGGGTCCGTCCTGGGACCCATCCTATTCAACCTACTTATATATAATCTGGAGAAAGGGGTAAACAGTGAGGTGGCAAAATGTGCAGATGATATTAAACTGCTCAAGATAGTTAAGACCAAAGTAGATTGTGAAGAGCTTTAAAAATATCTCACCAAACTAAGTGATTGGGCCAAAAAATGGCAAATTAATTTTAATGTTGATAAATGTAAAGTAATGCACATTTGAAAAAAATAATCTCAGCTATACATACAATATGATGGGGACTAATTTAGCTATAACGGCTCAAGAGAGAGATTTTGGAGTCATTGTGGGTAGCTCTCTGAAAACATCCACTCAGTGTGCAGCAGCAGTCAAAAAAGAAAACAGAATTTTAGGAATCATTAAAAAAGGGATAGAGAATAAGACAGAGAACATCTTATTGCCTCTATCTGAAACCAAGGTACGCCCACATCTTCAATACTGTTTACAGATGTGGTTGCCTCATCTCAAAAAAATATATATTGGCATTAGAAAAGATTCAGAAAAGGGCAACACAAATGATTAGGGGTTAGGAATGGGTCCCATATGAAGAGAGATTAAAAAGACAGGGACTTTTCAGCTTAGAAAAGAGGAGACTAAGGGGGGATATGATAGAGGTCTATAAAATCATGACTGGTGTGGAAAAAGTGAATAAGGAAAAGTAATTTACTTGTTTCCATAACATAAGAACTAGAGGTCATCAAATGAAATTAATAGGTAGCAGGTATAAAACAAACAAAAGGAAGTTTTTCAACCTGTGGAACTCCTTGCCAGAGGATGTTGTGAAGACCAGGACTTTAACAGGGTTCAAGAAAGAACTAGATAAATTCATGGAGGTTAGGTCCATCAATGGCTATTAGTCAGGATGGTAGGAATGGTGTCCCTAGGTCTGTCAGAGGCTGCGAATGGGTGACAGGAGAGGGATTGCTTGAAGATTCTCTGTTCTGTTCACTCCCTTTGGGGCACCGGGCGTTGGCCACTGTTGGCAGACAGGATACTGAGCTAGATGGACCTTTGGTCTGACCCAGTATGGCCTTTCTTATGTTCTTATTTGAGGATTCCCATCCACCTATGACACTCACCCAACCCAGCTTATTGTGTGAAATCTGATGAGATCATGGCACAAAGAGAGATGCCTGTAGATCATGCCTTTTCATTATACGAAAAGCTGCCATATAGAGTCCACAGTTAAAACTTTCTGTGGTTGCACTTAGATAGGAAAAGTATTCTTTACTATCATTCCTCTTGCACTGAGCTATATGTTTTTCAACCCGTCACCCTTTAAAGTGTGAGGGAAAATTCAGGGGTTGATACAGAGCTAGGTTTTCACCAAGTATTTAACAGGATGGTAAAGAAAAGAGGGTACACAGCCTGGAAGTTGGTCACAAGGGGGTAACTCAAGATCGCAATAATTAGAAATTCAGTACACATAGGAAAAGAATTATTATTTATTACAGGGACTATAACACTTCATAGAAACCCTGACCAGAACAGGAGGGGGGGGGGGGACTGTGCCAAATGCTGCACGAACACAGATTAACTGTGGCCCATAATATGTGGATGTAATTTTGCTTGTTGGGGTTACTGTGAGGGTGCTGGTGGCCTGCTGAGATATAGTCGAGGTCCAATTTGATGAGCTGATGCTCCTACTGGTGTTAGACTCTCTGACTCCCAGCTGCCTTGTCAAACCCAGTAAGGAGCAGGGTGGAGTTTTAGTCTTTGGTAAGTTCAGCCCCATTTTTCCATTTGCCATGAGGCTGTGTCAAGTGACTCAATCCGGACAAGGTTAAAAAATGCTCAGTTCAAGAGAGAAGAATACTGAACTCACACTGTTGGAATGAGACCCCCACGAGGGACTTAGACATCGAGAAATGAGAAGCCCAAAGTATCCAATTACTGCATATAAGAAGCCGTGTTTTCTAAAAGCAAAGTGCACACCTACACTCACCATGGTGCAAGAAAAATCCTGCCTTTGTGCATGAAAACGTGGATGTACGTGAGCTCACACCATTGCCTCTGCTAAAACCTGGCCCCGAAATGTACATCTTGGCAGAACCTCCAGTATCATTGGAGTCAGTGGATAGGCCACTGGAGGGGAAGTCTGGAGTCCTTGGCCTACTCCTACCTTTGCCATTGAACTACTGCATGAGCTTGGCCAAAGGATTTCACCCTGTGAGTCCCATCCTATCTTTGCCCTTCTTGTCTATTAAGACTGCCAGCTTCCAGGGTAGAAACTGTCTATCCCTCTGAATACAGTGCCTAGCACCCCGAGGATGCTAGATGGTCCTGTAATAGAAATATTTTTTTAAAAACAGACTATTACATAGACCGTGAGAGCTGAAATTCCTTGGAAAATGGTAATATGCTTCTTTAAAACCAATCAACCAGAGAGCTAGTTCCTTTTAAACCAATCAACCAGAGACCTAGTTCTTCTTGCTCCAACACTGGGTTACACACAGTCATTTCCAAACGCCAGCGCTAGAAACAGAAGCAGATCCCAGAGGAACTGAGTTGGAAGAAACTAAATTAATCTCTATGTACAGCACTTCTCCTGGGGTAAGAAAACACTTCTTTTTCATGGCAAGTGCTAAACCTCTTGATGTGATGGGAATTCAGTGTCAGAAAGCATTTCCTTTAGGCAAGGGACTGGGACTGTGCCCTGTGACACAAAGCTATGCTGTGAGAAGGGGCTGCTGCTTTCCATACCTTTATTGTATTTATTTGTGAAGGGTTATTTGCGGGCTGCAAGAGGGTAGAGGTTGGCTATTGTGCTAGTGAAGGTTAAGTAAAGGTTAACTGACTGTCAGCCTTCAAAACTGAAGAGTTTTGTTTATCTACAGGGCAGGAATAATACAGATAGCTGTAACCTGAGATTCTCCATCAGTATCTAAACCCTAAGAGGTCTTCCATCCTCGCCTGAAATGAAAGCTAATTCAGGCTGAATGTTAATCCAACCCAATGCTGGACCAATTCCAAAAGGGACACTGTACCAGGTGTGACCAACACTGAACAATGGTTACATTTGATACAGAGCCATTCCCAGCAGGTAGCGTGCAGTGTAATGAAACCTAAAGAGAAACCTGGGCGTCTAAGGCAGGAAGGAAGGAAGGATGGGAAAACTAGTTCAAGCCTGGGACATATAGAGGTTCTCCCTTTTCCATCCATTCCCCAGACCAGTGTTTCCCAAATGGTAAAAGTAAGGGTTCCGCGAGAACTCAATTCCCCCGCCCCCACCACCACCACCTTAAAGAGACAGAGAGATGCCAGCTCCTTTTATGGTTCCTGCCGACTTTCAGACACCTCCGCTCCCCCCACTGCGTTTCCGGCACGGTGCTTGTTTTGTTTTGTTTTTTGCTCGACAACCTTTCCCCTGGTGTAGTGGTTGTTGTTGTTTTTTCTTGACAAATTTTCCCCTGATAAACGTAGGCCCAGCTGGTGCACCACTGTATTAGGTGTTCCTCGAAATTCTTTCAATTTTAAAAGGGTTCCGTGGCCAAATAAAATTGGGAAACACTGCCCCAGACATTCTGCTCTACCTATGAACTGGTAGCCTTTTTTACGACTTTGAAAGGTACCCTTATCCTTCCTCTCCATCCTAGTACATTTGAATACCATGACTGTCAAAAGTATCCTCAAAGGCCAGCTTGAACTACTTACAAAGGACACAAAATAAGCGAGTTTGGGAGATAAAACAGAGGAATACGGTAAATGAGTGGAAGTGTGAATTACAAAAAGCTTAAAAAAAAGACACATACTTCATGTCACGTGATAACTTCATATTCTTGATGGAAATATGCTTATGAATAGTAAAATGGCATAACTCGAATATGCTTTATGCAAAATACTTTACGTAGCATATCATTTAGAAAGTTATCATCTGCTGAATGTGCATAGATGCATCATTCCTGTATTTGAAGTTAGAAATATGAGGTATAAACCAGTCTACTACTCTAGACATGCTAAATGAGGGTCATTAGTAGTACTCAAGGAGTTTAATGGCCTGGTACTCAGGACAATGATCTGTGATCTTGGTTTTCCTGTAAGTCTGGAGGAAGAGACTAAGGGTTGTCCACATGGCGACCCTCACAAAAAGTTAATCCAAATGATCTTTTAAAGTGGATTAATTAAACTGCATTAAACCTCTGTGAGGACACTTATTCAGCATATGAGCAACTTCTATCTGATTTAATCTTGGTCAGCACTACAGTGTTAGATCTAACTCTCTCAGGGTACGTCTACACTTGCTCCCTAGTTTGAGCTAGGAATGTAAATGTAGGCGACCGAAATTGCTAATGAAGTGGGGATTTAAATATCAAACCGCTGATTCGAACCAGGAAGTGCGCTCCGGGATGCGGTAGTTCGATGTAAATGTAGGCAACCGAAATTGCTAATGAAGCGGGGATTTAAATATCAAACCGCTGATTCGAACCAGGAAGTGCGCTCCGGGATGCGGTAGTTGGAATCAAACCCCTTGGTTTGAACTAACATTACTCCTCAAAAAATGCGCATCCCGGAGCGCACTTCCTGGTTCGAATCAGCTGTTGAGCGGAGTAACGCGCGGGCAAGATTATACTAACGAAGCGTGGGATATTTAAATCCCCGCTTCATGAGCAATTTCCGTCGCCTACATTTGCATCCCTAGCTCGAACTAGGGAGCAAGGGTAGACGTACCCTCAGTGTCTACACTACAGTGGTGCTCCCACTGACAGAACTCACCACTACACCACACTACACTACACCAAGGAACGGGAGTTATCTTTCTTATTCCATTTTACAAATAGGGAAATTGAAGCAGACAGGCTAAGTGACTTTTACAAGACTGAAGCAAGAGTGTGCGCATCAGAGCTGGGATTAAAATTCAAACGTCCCTAACGCCTACTGCTGGAATCAGATAGATACACTATGTACATTGAATTGTCAAAAGCAACTGAAGCTACAAAACTATGCCTCAGCTTCCACAATACAGAAGCCGGAATTTGGGGCCTTTTGCCAAGCCAGAAAATGGGGCAAACCATGCACAGAGTCTTCCAGGGTACAATGGGGAGTCACCAGCTCCATGTGGTGCTGCCACTTTGAAATGCCACATGCAGCCTGGGGACACCCCAGCTGCATGAGGCGTTTCAAAGTGGCAGTGCAGCATGGAACCCGGGGTCTGGCTTCAGGCTCTACGTGGCACTGCTGCTTTGGAGTACCCCCTCATCTTCCCCCCCTCCCTTGCTGCCTCTTTCTGATAGAGGCAGCAAGGCGGGGGGAAGCGACAAGTTGACTAGCCTGTTGACTATCCGATAAACATTTGCTTATCGGATAGTTGACTAGTCAACTAGTCCTTAACATCCCTAGTTTGTTTTCCCCCATCCCAGGGTTTTTGTTTGGTTGGTTGGTTTTTTTTTGTTTTTGCGGCAGCATAAGCTTTGGTATATATTCCCTCTCCAGGCATAGATATCAGCTAACCCTTCCAGACACCCTCTTTTTCTTGAAAAGTGACTAAGGGGCAGGCAAATAACTATTGCACTGGACAGTATATCACACTAGAAGATTTACTCGGTGTTGCTCAGGTCTTTAACTCAAATAATTTTTGTTTTTCTTAATGTAAATCATTGCTTTGGGGTGGGGCTGGGATGAGGGGTTCAGGCTGCCCTGGGGAGAAAGAACAACCCGATCCTTCTCTCACTGCAGCAACTTGAGGCCAGGTGAGAAACCCCTGACCATGGCCGCTGCAGTGGGCACAACCAGGGGAGGGGTGCATGTTCCCCGTCTGGAGGACAGACAGACACACAAACAGACAAACTCTCTTGAAGATATAGTAGACAGCTATTTCTTTTTCCACCCCTGTCCCCTGCTGCCCCAATGTGGTTATAGCTGTCCCGGTAGCTATCATTGGCCCTTTGTTGCACCCTTTGGTCATTATACAGTATAACCTGTTCCAACTACGAGACCCTCACCCTTTCCATGTTATGAGAAACAATCACATTCTAGGCACATCTTATTGTCCTGGCACAACCAAACTCTGACTTGATTTTAAGTTATGATAAGAGGAAACTGCATACAGAAGTTGGTGGTCCTAGCTCTTACTGTTTAGGAGGAGTTGTTGAACAAACAGACAGACAGACTCATTCACAGACACACGGACAGACAAATGCTCTCAAATACATAGTAGATAACGGTGCTGCTGTTACCAAGAGAGAACTTGTAAAAATGCCAATTTGGCCCACTGAGAAAACTGGACTAATCAATCACAGGCAGGCTCCAATCCTGCCCCTCTTCCATGTAAAGAACTCCCAGTGAAGAGGCATATAGGTGTGTGGTGTGAGGAACTGATGGCAGAACCCAGGAGACCTCATTATAATTCCCAGGAAAATTGAAAACCTCTTGGCCCATTGTGCTGGACGGTGTGTTCCGTGGAGAGAGGGCTGTGGAAACCAGCACGTGTGTAGACCTCTGCAGCCACAAATGTGAACACATAGTACAGCCTAAGGGGCTAAGGGTAAAGGGTTGAGAGAGGAGAACAGCTAGTGCCCAAGCAAAAAAATTGCAGCTGCAGAAGGACAAAGAATTTGTGACATCGGCAAAGCAGCAGCAAAGAACACTGCAGCCCCTTGAGGATCTGATCCAACTTCCATTAAAACTAATTGAAGTTGTCCCACATGGGATGGATCAGGCCCTGAATTGGGGCCAGTCATTTAAAATCCTGCACCGGCTGGGTTCCCCTGCCAGGAGAAAGGCACAGGGCAGGAGCTCTCCTCCTCTTTGTGACTCAGCTTTTTATACACATAGGTCGGACGTGGCCTTTATGTGCAGAAATGAGAGCACGCTAAAGCCACAAGCATCAAAAGCAAACGTCTGTGCAGTCTCACCAATGCACCCATATTTCAAACTCCTGCTTGAGGCTGCTTCACTCTATTTGCTCTGCTGTAAATCTTTATGACTTCTTAGCTCACTCTATTAATTTAAACTCCTGGGATGTGTAATGGCTGGCTGGCAATGATGGCTTTATTGTTCTCCAGGAGGGTGTACTCCTAAGATATCTTTACTTTGATGCAAAATTCTGCCTTGCAAACAAATTATTCTAACCAGTATTTTCATTGCTCTTCAATAAATTCAGCGTAATCCTCCCCGTACCAAGAGCCGTGTTTTTGCCTTTAAAACACTGCTCCATTTACGTAGAGGGAGGAAATCACTATATGTGGCAGTGCAGTGAAAATGATTGATTATGGTGCAATTAGTTAATCTCCAGAACAGGAATGCTACATGAACAATCTTTCATGCCGGATTTAAGAGGAAAAGAATTCTATGGCTTAGTCTGCGGGTTGCTTGAAAGAAGCTATAAATAATAGTGGGGGGGGGGGGGCGCTTAGCGCAAATTTTCATTGATCCTGACTTCACAGATATTATAGCATGCAAAGAAAAAAAAAGGCTTCCTGCCAGGGACATTTTAATTTTGCTGCAGAGAAACCATATTTACGTAGTTTCATTGTACACTATTACCGACTTGACTGGTGAGAGATATGAAGATTTCCATCAAATACTATAAAGAAAATGTCATTTGAGGGCCAATCTTTCCTGTGGGTTTGAGAGAGACCTTTCCAGGGGAATTTAGTAACATGTGCTGGTCCATCAGGTGTTAATCTCATTCCTGCAGCAACACGCAGCACATAGGTACCACCTACATACCTCTCTGTAACTTGTGAAAAAGGAAGTTACTTGCTGAACCAGGGAGACCAACCAGGAGAAATCCTCAGTAGTAACTCTACAGGCAATTAACAGGATCCCAAAACGTTACTACTTGCTCTGTGCTGTAGTCATTAGATATCTTGGCCCACATTTTTCAGCCGCTTTCTAATCCGAATTCATGACCAATTTGCATGGGACCCCCTTGAATTGACTGAGCGACATCCCTGCACACAGACTGAGCAAATGAGGCTGATCTGTATGAAAAAAACAGGGAAGCCAACTAAAGAGGTGTTGGAAATTTGGCGCTGTCTGTTATATGCTTTATGGAGATCTGAATTTCTACTGAACTAGCTTCAAACATCTCTGCTTGAAGAAGAGGAAGGCTGTGATGTCAGTCCCATACATTTAACAATCAGGAGAGGCTGACCACTGGCTGATAGCAAGGAGGGGCTATTTTAAATTTTCTCCTGTATATGCCACGTTGCTCAAATTGAGAGATTCAATTAAAATGCAAATAAAGGTTTCCCCTTTAGAGGGAACTCAGTTTAAGATTAAGAGCCTAATTCTATAGGCTTGTCCCGAGTGCAGTGTTAGCTCAAGGTGTCACTTGAGTGAGGTCCCTAACCCAACTCCCATGGGGCCACATAAATCTCTAGTTTGAGTTAAATGATGCTTTACAACTCAAGTGGGGGTGTGGGTTGGGGCTGCTGATGCTACAGCAGGTAATACAGTAGGGACACTATTATTCTGTGCAGCTTGGGTCATGGTTTGGAGCATCACTGCTCCTACTCCAGTTAGGTTAAATCAAGAGGAGTGGAGTATAGATCATTTGAGCTAACACAGAAGTGAAAAGTGCTATGTGGTGCTGAGTCTTTTAGACTGGGGTTTTTTCAACCTGTGGATCATGACCCAAATTTGGGTCACCTGAATGTATCACATGGCCCTAGGGGAGACCCAGAAAGGGAGGAGGTTGGGTCTTCCACACCCTGAGCCCTGGGGTGTGGGAGACCCTGGGGAGGCTGCAGAACCCGCCCCATCCTTGAATCCAAGTCACCCAGGGTGACAGCTCCTGAAATTAGGGTCCCATGGAACTGGCTGGGGTTGGCTCCCTGCGCCGGGCACTGCAATCTGGTGCGCAAGGCACAGCACCACTCCAGTAGGGCCCTGCTGCTCCTCCGTCATGGTGACAGAGGGGTGGCCAGGCCAAATTTGAGCGAGTGCGCCGTGACCCTGGGCTGAGCCAAACCTAAACGGTGCTGTAACCGCAGAGGTCACAATGCCTAGAGTGGGGATCTGAGCCCCACAGGGCAGGAGCCCCACTACAGTACACATCATGTACCCATTAAGTACTCAGTACTTATTACAGTAAAATATTACATATGGGGGGTGGGTTATGAAACATTTAGAAACCTGGTGTTCTTTCACTTTACTGGGCTGCAACAGGCTCTCAAGGTGTCCAAATGGGTCCTGAGCCCCAAAAGGTTAGTAACCCCAGACTTAGACCAGTGCAAGCTGGATGTGAAATGCTACCAAATCAGAACAGCATCATTTCACACCCACATTGCACTGGTGTAAATGTCGGCACAGGGTGCAGGATAAAGATGAATAGGGCCCTTATCTTGAGGGATGGGCATGTTAACGAGGGGTATGCTATGCTTTTAAATGAGGGTATGTCTACACTTGCAGCCTATTTCGGAATAGGGCTGCAAATGTAGGCATTCGGAATTGCAAATCAAGCCCGGGATTTAAATATCCCGCACTTGATTTGCATCTTCCCGGCCGGGCGCCATTTTTGAAATTTACAAGCCCAGAATAACTGCCCGCGTCTACACGCGGCAGTGAAACGGGCGTTCCAAATAAAGCCCTATTTCGAACTACCTGTTAAACCCCATTGTAATGGCTGCTTTTGATGCCTGCTGTACTCTGGATTTCTAATTCCAAAGGCACGTGGAAGAAGTGCTCCTTGCACCTTGGATAGGGATGAGGTTTGTAGTGGCTCTGAAATGAGAGCACTGAATCTGCCTAGGGAAACATAAGACCACTTCTCCCCACCCCCTCTGGGAACACTTTTCCCCCAACACAACAGCAGCTGTTTGCCTGGGGTTCCAAAGCAGCCACACACTGTGACAGTTTCTCCAACACAATAGACAGTAAGATGGACACTCGACATACAAAACAGTGACTGTGATTTTAAATGCTGATATGACAGCCAAGCACAGAACGGCGGTGCCCTGTAGAGGTACCCACTCACACCTGAAATGCTTTTGGCCTCACACAGGGGAGACATTAGGCTCAGCCCAGGGGACTCATGGGCCCGCACTGTCCACAAAGAAGCTGCAGGGAGGAATGGAGCATAGGTGCTGACTTTCTAATGTGTCCCCCTCACTCCACCCCTTTCCCCAAGGTTCCCCCCATCCTGCCTCTCTCCACCCCATTCCACTCCTTTACCCCCATGCTTCCTGCTCTCGCGCCCCTTCCCCCCCAGTGCCTCCTGCATGCCACGGAACAGCTGATCTGGAACAGCTGATCCGTGACAGGTGGGAGATGCTGGGAAGGAGGGGGAAGCGCTGATCTGCAGAGCTGCTGCTGGGTGGCAGGCACTGGGAGGATGGGGGAGGCACTGATGGGCGGCTGCTGGTGGGTGGGAGGAACTGGGATGTGAGGAGTACTGGGCGGTGCGGGAGGCATTGTTAGGGGGGCTGCCAGTGGATGGGAGGCACCTAGGGGAGGTGGGAGGCACTAATAGGGGGCTGCCGGTGGGTAGGAGGCACCTGGGGAGGAGGCACTAATGGGGGGGGCTGCCAGTGGGTAGAAGGCACTGGGGGTGTAGGAGACACTGATGGGGGGCTGCCAGTGGGTAGAAGGCACTGGGGGTGTAGGAGACACTGATGGGTGGGAGGCACTGGGGGGTAAGGCGCACTGGGCAGTGGGGTAGGTGCTATTAGGGAGGCTGCTGGTGGGGATGTGGGAGGCTCGGATGGGCGCACCTACCAGCAGACCCTAAGATTTTTTCCCAGAATCGGTGCCAATGGAACGGAGACTCAGCAAGGCACAATTCTTTTGTTCTGGGGTGGTACAGTGCGTCTCTCTTCTTTTCAGGATGCATTTTAGGGCTTATCTACATTGACTGAACAAGATATTCCACAACCGCTATTCCAGAATAACTCCCTGTGCGGAGCCTCTAACCTGGACTAGCTACAGTTCTTTGAATTCACCCCTTGAACCATTCCAGAATAACGTACCTGTGTAGACAAGCCCTGACTATGTGCCTGGAAGAGGGAGGGGCAGACTCAAGACTCCTCCCGCTCCCCCACCCTTCTCTCTCCCTTCCTGCCCACTTGCTCACAATGGGGAGCATCCGGGGCTCAGCCTTTGCTCGCCCCTATCCCCACATCCAGAACCGGCAGCTGCAATTGGAGCCAAGAGCAAGGCGGCTTTCTTGCCCTTTATTCCAAGTAAGAGCTATGGGAAAGGCCATGGATTATTAATCCACTGAGTACTCTGGCTGTCCTCCCTTCATGAGCTTATTTCCTGCTCTCTGGGGAGAATTCCACTGAATACCACTGAGCTCCTGTACGAAACAGAGTCATGCTGCTCGAGGGTGGCCATATTTCCCTGTACCATATATGGGACACCAAGGGGCGGGGGGCTGCTGGGGAATTAGCCCAAAATGGGGGAGCTGCTTGCATTTGGGGCTTCAGCCCTGTGCGGGGTGTGTGTGTGTGTGTGTGTGCTGACACTCAGGGCTTCAACCCTGCGTGAGGGAGGGGGGGGAGCCACCAGCACTCAAGGCTCCAGCCCCACAGTGTGTGTGGGGGGAGCCACAGGTGCTCAGGGCTCCAGCACTGTGGGGGAAAGGAGAGAGGAGCCGTCCCAGCCCCACAGTAGGTGGGGGGGGGGGGAGTAGCTGCCGGCGCTTGGGCTCCAGTCCCACAGGAGGACGGGGGGGAGGAGCCACCGACACATGGGAGAGCTCGGGGCTCCAGCCCTGCAGTGGGGGAGGGGAGGGGCCACCCTACACACGGGGCTCCAGCGGCTGAAGCGCCGAGTGCCCCACTGCAGAGATGAAGTGCAGCCCCGCAGCATGCAGTGGGGAGCTGCCGGTGCTTGGGGCTTCAGCAGCTGAAGCCCGGAGCGCTGGTGGTTCCTCCCCGGCCCCTGCTGCAGTGGAAATATGGGACAATGTGCCTGTTTTAAAAAAAAGTCAGGATGCCGGGAACAGACTTTAAATACGGGACTGTCCCAGGGAACATGGGACGGATGGTCACCCTACTCTGCTCCCATAGAACATGGTGGGATTTTGAACCCCGGGGGTGAAATCCTGGCCACACTGACATCAGCAGTAGTGTGACACTGATTTAAGTGGGGCCAGCATTTCACCCTACGCCTATCTGATCCAAAAGAATCACAGCGCATGCAGCCTTTGCTCTCAGGCAAGAGAGGGGCTGCATGACTTTGCCAGCCATTTCTGACTGAATTCACTGACACAACCTCTCAACAAGCTGAGCCTGAGCAGCCTCGGACACACCTGAGAGGCTGAGGTTCACCTACTAGCACCATCAGCATTACAGCCTGGGGAATCACAAGGCTTAATAATAAGCCTGGGGCTTTCTCTCTCCCATTCTCCCAGCACAGCTGCAGCAGCAGGAGGCATTAATTGACAAGCACTAGCTTCCCAAGAGAACAGCATCAAAACAAACAATCAGGCCCATGTGGCACTAACAAACTGATGCCTGCCCTGGATCAATACCCATTATTGGCACCACTTGGATGAGGTTTAGCTGGTGGCTGCCAACCCAGTAGCATTAATTGAGTTAGGATTTTGCTGCGGTTCAGGGGTGATCCAGGCTGTGGCTTGGAAAATAGGGCACAGAGGAGAAAAAAAGCCTTGCAAAGAAAGCAGTCTCCAGTTTGCTCAGTGCAGCATCCTTCGTATCCACACTGCGATACACACCTCTCGCCGAGTACGAACTGGGACATGTCACTTTGCAAATGCAGATGACATGCCTTCGCCTTCTGTGTGACAGCCATCTGGCTGAAAAATGGCACCTTGGTGACAGCGCAAAGGGAGATGCCAGAGAATCTGCAAACTAACTTGATTCAACCACACATTAAAACCTGACAATAGTAATACTTGCCACCAGTCTGGCACTCTCTATTTCGTAGGTCACAAAATACTTCACAGAGCTGCATGAGTATCATTGCCCCTTTCTACAGCTGGGTAAACTAAGGCACAGAATGATCATATGACCAGGGCTCGAGTAGATTACACCCCGGAAGAGCCGGCGCAGAGCCATCTGCGCATGTGCAGAACCGTGCAGCTGGTAAGCGGGGCTCGCCACCACTTGGTGAGCCCTGCATATGACTTACCCCAGGATACTCAGTAAGTCAATGGTAGAGCTAGGGATAGAACCCAGATCTGCAGATCCCCCCGCCCCATCCTGGTATAAATATCTTGGTTCTGTTATTTCCACTCCAGTTCATCATCTGATGAAGTGAGTTTTACCCACAGAAACTCAGGACACTGTATATATATATTTGTTAAGTCTCTAAGGTGCAACAGGATCACTAATTTTTAAAGTTACAGATTAACATGGCTACCCCTCCGAGTCTATTCACTACAGTTCGGTTTGAGCTGGACAACAGGGATAAGGATTTCAGTCAGCTCAAAGCTGAGAGGTGTTCAGTTGTGGGTTTTAGCTTGGGCCCATCGCTGTATTTAATTGATAAAGCTGGGAATATTTTTAACATCTTTGTCAATGGGCCCTCACGCTGCCAAACCAGACATCTTCCCACCCGTATTGTCAGAGATACCACCTGCAATTCAAATTGTTATTTTTAAACACATCTCACTCTTTAGACATTGTGAGAAAGGCTTCTCATCATGTCACTATTCAGAACAGTACAGTTTCCTTGTAACTCGCAAAGTTTCCTAGAACATTTTAACATCTCCTTGAGCTCCTATATAACCCCATCCATTAATTGTCACCCAGACAGCCTTATAGAATAAGTCCAAAGACTTTAGCCTGACCAAAGCATTTCATTCCTAGGACATTTAACTGTGTGAAACCAGGAAAGAACAGGATAGATGAAGGTGCCACCAAGACCTGAGGCCCTACCAAGGGCAGAACATTGTTTAGGTGAGATCTGTCCAGACAATCCCAGCAGGTGATCCCTGTTCCAGGCTGTAGAGGAAGACCTACCCAGTCCAAGGTCCCTGCTAAACTGACCTGGGGGTAAATTGCTTCCTGATCCCGAATCTGGTGATCAACTGGACGTGGTGCATGTGAGCAAGACTAACCAATCAGGGAACTTGAAAGATGATTCTCTGTATAGGTGGAACCGCTCTAGTCCAGCCCACTCAGGACCTGACCAGTGCTTAGGCAGAGAATTTGCCAGAGCATGAGGGGTAAATATTTTCTAGCAGCATTAGGCATTACCAACACTTCCACTGTATACTGGGCTCTTAGAAGACATTTAGGGGTAAATTAGAGCTAAATAACAGCACAGAACACTGAGAGCTGTAAACAAACTTTATGGGACCACGGGAAACTTGGCCACATGCGTGATAAGTGGACATCCGGCTAACTAAAATCATACCGTACCATGGATGTTGTCAGACCAGAGAGTGCCGGACTAGAGAGGTTCAACCTGTACTAACTCAGCAAACTGGTTCAGAGCTTGAGTTCCAGTATCGGCCAAACAAGTTTTCTATTCCCCTTCCTGCCAGATTTTTCACTTAGTAGCTGTCTAAAACATTTGCCTTCATATAAGAACACGTCTTAATTGTGAAAAAGCTAATCTTGAAGGTTATCGCTATCTCATTAAGCTTCTTGCCCCATTACAGTATATTTAATGTATATCTAATGAAATCTCTAACCCGCTTGATCATATTTTTAGGTGCCTGTGATGTTAACATCTACCTGCTGTTGTCCCCAACCAAACACTATTGTTGCTACCAAGAGTAAACTTACAACGATGCACTGGGCCAGATCCTCAACTAATGTTCAGTGGTATAGCTCCACTGGAATTTTTGGAGCTCTGCTAATTTATTCTAGTTATGGATCTCATGCACAATAGTGTGCACTTTAAAGAGTGGCAAAAAGAAAATGAAAATGTAATTGGCAACATTATCTGTAAAGCTGTTGGAAATGAACAATCACACTTAAAAGGAAAGAAACTCAAATTTAAAGCACTTTAATTAGTGGAATGGCTTGATTTCACCAGCCTATGGGGCCGAATACTCATCCCAGAGATCATGTGTCCATTGCACACGTTAATTAAGCAATTTATCATTTAAGAGTCTGATGTATTTTGTGCCACATTTCTGGGTCTGGAGTGGGGATAGAACTGCAGCATTTGTGGTTCGGCTAGTGGGGCACTGCCCTACTCTCTGAAAGGAGAAACATAATCAATTTAACATTATTTCTCTTCTTCCCTATTGTATACGTCATTCATAGCACCGGACAGGGTGAAATTCACACCCTCCACCCTTCAGCTACACATTCACACAGCCCAAATAAATCAGCTTTCAGCGAGTGGACAACATAAGGATGACTACCATGAACTTCTCCACCAAGTTAAAGGGAGGGAATGGAGACCGATGGGTCACAAGTAACCAAATGTGTTCCCTGGATCCGTTCTGTTCGCAGGGTTATTAGCCATACCCCTCTCGTTTCCAAATTGCCCATGGGTACTTCCAGGAACCAGCAAGGCGCTCAGCTCTGTCATACAGAGGGGACTGCAAAGTCCCTGTGGACTCCTTTGCATTGTTGTGTCTTCTGCTAGTATGCAAGAGAAGCAGGAGCATTTTACCCTTCGTTTCTAATTGGAAGCAACATGTGCAAGAGGATCTCAGTAAATATGCAAATTTCTAAAGTAGCAAAACTCCATTTTCAAACAAGCATTACAGCACAAAAATCTAAAGTTGCCAAAAATGAGCTACTCTCTTACTTTAGATAGGGCGGAAATGTACATTCATTTGAATCTTCGAAATGCTTTTCCTTAAATGTGACAGTGGAAGAACATCCATCTCCCGAAATCTAGGATGTTGCATTAACTCATCTCTAGGGAACTCTGGCTTTATACAGCAGCTTCAAAAGTTATATTGTTTATTCACTTTGTCTTTTCCAATGTTTCCGTGATTACTGAAATGCTTTTACTGCAGTCATCTGGGTAAAAACTCTGCATTACTGGCTGCATGCACATTAGAACATATCCCCTTCTGTTTGGAAACGAGTGGTCATAAATAAATAACTTATTTTAAAGTACAAAACTTCAGCACCATGAGTTCATTTGTTTGAAATGCAACCCAGGCTAGTTTCTTTGTATTAACTCTGCCTTTGCTATGAGATGATGCACCAAAACCTGGTGTATTTTGCTAACAAGCTGGTTTTAGAACGATACTGATGGATCAGCCATGCCTGCTCTGCTGTGTCCTTATCAGCCTCTGACCAAATGAAGATTAAATAATTAGTCGAGGGAGGAAGAAAGATTCTAGGTGGATATTCTAGCTAATTCAAAACCTGGCAACCCATTCTGTGTGGGACAGGCTACTGAAAATATACCACAGTAGGGCTGAGTGTGTTTACTGGCTCCTCACATGCCTGTGAATCCATTTCAAAGTCCTGATCTTTAAAGATGTGCTGAGACTGAGGCCTCTCAGGGTCTGCCCAGAGAGACATTAGGGATAATGAAACCCACATGGCCCATGGTCAGACTTTCAGGGGCTGGGAACAAGAGTGACCTCAGTGCTGGATCCTTGTCCGCAGGACTTTCTGAAAGAGAAATAAGAGAGCCCAAACCTAACCGGCTTCAGAGCCTATTGTAAAATCCACCTTTCCCCACAAACCTTTGTGCAGTCATGGAAACCAGATAATTACAAGAAGGAGAAAGAACAGGGGAATTAAAATAAAAATCAAACCATGGCTAAGCCACTAGACCCAGCGATGCATGAATAAAGTTCACTAGGGAGTCAATGTCTTGCTTCTTTTCAATCAATGCACCTTGAAACCAAGACACTGCTGTGATGGGCACCCTATCCATTTGCTGCATAGCTGAAGTCCCTCCGTCCGACAGACATGAACTCTTTCAGTTGGGTCAGTAGCTCTTTGAAATAACCTCAAGTCTTTAAGAGGTATCCCTAGGGCTCTTACAGCAAAATCTTTCCACCAGGGATTCCAAATGTCGCCTGACTGAAAGACACATTGGCAGGTTCTGAGGAAGAGATACTGCTCTTGGAAACAGATTAGAACCACCTTCTGCATTAATATGGCGGAGTCTTCTGTGGAAAGGATAGCTGCCAGCACGCAATGATCTTTCTGGATGTGAATACACAACTGCCGAAGGCTGCCCAGGTCCAGATGAAACATTCTATGATAGGACATGTGGCTGCATCCTTTTAGAATAAGGACAAGGCCTCACTCACTGGTATGGAAGGGCCATACTGTAGCCATGTATGCTAGGCATAGGGCTGCCACACCCAGTATATTTTACTCATTTTGGTAGAATTATTTTATATCTTAATCAGCATCAATTAGTGGAAAGTCTTTCCCTTAGGGATAGAGAGGGGAAGGAACACAAGTACCACAGCCGTGACCTTGCACCTTTTAGGCAGAATGGCCGACAGCAGGCAAGACTCACTTGGAAAGCTAGTGATCAAACAGAATGCTGTCTGTGACAAAGGGAAGAAAACACAATGGATGTGGGCAGCTTAATCACAAGGTGGGCCCCACCCCGGTGGTGGTGGGTCATTTGAAAAGGGAGCCTTCTGCTTTGCCTAGAGCTCTGCCTCATGAGGGGAAGAAAGGAGCGCTGCAAGATAGTAGTGAGATGACAGCCATGCCGAGCAGACGCATGTGCTGCTCTAGTATAAAATCTGAGAGGGGTGAAGGCTCCCAAAGGTTTGGCTGGACCCAATTGTCCTGTGTTCTCCTAGTTGGTGTGCTATTTGGTGTGCATTGCACCGGCACCTTGGGAAACTCACTGCAAGGACCCTGTAAACCAGGGCTTCTCAACTTTGGAAGCCGCAGGGGCCACAATGATACTCACAGCACATGCCGAGGGCCACAACTTAAGCGTGGTTGCATGTACATGCAAATATATATATATGCAAATAGGCACGAATACAAAGATTAAGGCAAGACTACACAACACTCAGGCCCCATTTAAGTCAGTTCTGCTGATATCAATAAAATGCAATATTTACCCGATCTCCACCCATATGACAGCACTTTTAGTGAGCAATGACAGTCCAGGAATTTAACTACTAAAACGCATAGCAACAGAAGACTATTATATTGACTACTTTTTTTGTTTTGGCTCCCACCTGCGGACTGCATGTTGGGCCCCATGTAAACCCAAACCACATCATGGGCCGCAAATAGGCTGTGGACCGCATGTGGCCCGAGGCCCATGTGTTGAGTAGCCCTGCTGTAAATGATGACTCTGTCAGGAAGACAATGTTTTGTGACAATGTTAATAGGGGCATCCCCAAAGAGTGTAGACATTTGATGCAGCCTGGGAGGCTGAGTAGGACGCTGGGGTTAACAGATAGGGAGGGGAATTGTCATAGCCCTCCCAGTTACTCTGCACTTGCTAAATCAATCCATCCGCTTTGTGTGTTAAGTGCCAATAGGCTGAGCCTCTCCAGGAGAGGATATCAGGGATCTGACTATAGAGAGTAGAGTGAAGGCAGCTCTAATTCTGAGTCTCTTGTGTGCTAGCCATTAGCCAATCAGCAGTTGGGTAGAGGTGGGGGGAAGGGATCCTACAAGCTGCCCTCTGGTTCTGGATGGTGTTCCTACTTTCCACTCTTCCCTATGACCTGCACCATGCTGATCTTCTCTTTGAGGTGCTCTGGATGTGAATCCGCACAAAGCTCACTCTGAGTTGCTGTGTGATCCTGTCAGTGTGCTGACTGAGTAACACAGGATACTCCTCCGGGGCTGAGCCTGCTGCCTCTATTTATCTCATTGCTCCAGACTAGAACAAACCGGTTTATAATCTCTCTGGTTTGTACCCCTTGGGACCCTGGCTGTGTGTGTGATCGGAACTGGCTTCTTTGTGTCCACTGACGGTGGGCTCCTTGAGTAGTATGCACTATAAGTCTGGTGCTTGTATAGAAGTCCCACACTGCCAGAGGGTGGGCTTCCAGATCTTTCCCACCTCTGAAATTGATAATTCTGCACTTCCACATTCATGGCTATGCTTTGCCCTAGTTACACTCTATTCGTGCCCTTTATGCTGTTCTCTCTGCGCACACAATTAACAAAACAACAGCTGGCACCGAATGAGCACTCCTGCTGCTGAGTAGCACCAGATGGAACGATCACAGAACTCTACCTCTGGCTCAATTACTTTAGTTGTCATTCAGACTGTATTAGTTTCAAAATGCTCTTATTGACCTCCAAGGACCTTAATGATTGTGGTTAAAACTCTCTCTCTCTCTCCTGATCATCCATTATACACAAAAGTCCAGAAGAGGCCGTCCAGTGCACACCAAGTTAACTACAGTTCTTAACTTCCTGTCTTTAGTGGTCAATTCTCTAGCCATTAACCACAATGCCTGTGGAACTCCTTGTCCAGAGATGTCTAGGATGCTGGCACTCTGGTCCTCCTTAAGTCAAAACTGAAGACTCAACTGAATTGGTTTGGCACTGATGAGTACATTCATAAATTGGTTTACATCTTTTGCAGAACTCCTTCAGATTACTTGGCACAAAAAGGCACACCGCAAATGGAAGACAGGGATGCTGCGGTCCACTGCTTCAAATGTTGTGATACAAATAATTAGCAAAACTGTAACTATGGAGAGTCTGGATAATCTGTTCTGCTGTTACAATGAAGAAAAATGCATCTGTTTGTCTGACTATTCAATTTAGAAAATCAGCCTGGATGATATTCAGAAAAGAACTGTGATAGGCACAGAGCTAAATATGCAGCACTCATCAAGAACGTTTTCTGCATCTGGAAGATCGGCTGCAAAACTGGCATAATAATGTAAAAATGAGGTCAAAGTGAGGTTAGAGTTCCTAAAGTTCAAAGGTGCTCTGACAGTTTGATTAATGAAACTGTTGTGGCCATTAGAGACTCTTGTATGGATCATTTTCACTGTACTATAATTTTCCCTCACTAATAACTTGTACCTCAAAGTTATATTCCCTCAGAGATTTCTACCATAATGTTAACTACCACCACCCATCCAGAAAACTCTCCGTAGAAACACCCCTCCCCCCTGCAGCATCCAATTCCTGGACACCGATCAGCTTCAACAATGGAATCCTACAGATGACTATATCAAAATCTCCATGGATCTCCACACTTACCTCCACAAATCCAGCTACAACCTCAAACACATTGAGAAATCTGTAACATACAGTGTAC
Organism: Rafetus swinhoei; assembly: GCA_019425775.1. Classification (NCBI taxonomy): domain Eukaryota; kingdom Metazoa; phylum Chordata; order Testudines; family Trionychidae; genus Rafetus; species Rafetus swinhoei. The sequence continues at coordinate 121,107,420 of CM033446.1, read as the reverse complement.
GTCTAGACTACAGGCTTTTGTTGACAGAAGTTTTGTCGACAGATACTGTCGACAAAGCTTCTGTCGACAAAGAGCGTCTAGACTACATCCAGTTCTGTCGACAAAGCAAGCCGCTTTGTCGACATGACAGCGTAGACGCAAAGGACAGTGTAGATGCAATAACGCCTTCTGTCAACAGAACTCTGTTGACAAAAGGCGTTATTCCTCGCAGAATGAGGTTTACAGCCGTCGACAAAACTGCTGAGTTCTGTCAACATTATGTCGACAGAACTCAGCGGCAGTGTAGACGCAGGTGTAGTTTTGTCGACAAAAGCCCACTTTTGTCGACAAAACCCTGTAGTCTAGACACACCCACAGATACCACATTCAGATACCACAACTACTCAATGGAGGTCAGAAAGTGTAGGGGAAAAGTGAGACCTGCCAAACGCCAAGCGGAGTTGGACTTTGCAAATGAAATTAAAACCAACACTAAAAGGTACTATAGTCACAAACTAAAAACAAACAAACAAAAACAAGGAAGGAAGAAGTGGGGCTGCTAAATGCTGATGATGAGGTGGAGACTAAAAATAATCCAGGTACAGCTCAACCCCAAAATAAATACTTTGCCCCATTTTTTTAATAAGGGTAAGGATTAGTTTAGGGGTAATGGCAGTGTAGCTAATGGAAATGAGGATGTGGAAATAGACATTACCACACCCAAGATGGAAGTCAAACTCAAGCAGCTTAATGGGACTACCCTACAAGAATATTAAAGGAATTGACACATGAAATTCCAAGCTCAATAGCATACATTTCTAAACTCGATGGGTGTGCTCTGTGTCTAAAGAACTGCTAATATAGTACCTATTTTTAAGGAAAGAAGAGGTCCATGTAACTACAAGCCTGCATGTTTGACCTCAATTGTATGCAATTTAGAACAAATTTTGAAAGAGAAAGTAGACAGGACATGGAGGTGAACAGTAAATGGGATACAAAAGATAGATCGTGTCAGACCAATCTGATATCTTTCTTTGAGAAAATAACTGATATTTTAGCCAAAAGAAATGCAGTAGATCTAATATATATTGGAGAAGATGGGGATTAATATGAGAACTGAAAAGTGGGGAGGAAACTGGTTAAAGGGGAGATTATAACAGGTCATACTGAAAGAGGAATTCTCAAGCTGAAAGATTACTAATAGAGTTCTTCGGGGATCGGTCTTAGGACCAATCTTATTTAACATTTTTATTAATGACCTTAGCAGAAAAAGTGGGAGTATGCTAATAACATTTGCAGAAGACACAATGTTAGGAAGTATTGGACTATCATACAAGAAAGAAAAGTGGGATGAAATGTAATAGCACGAAGTGCAAGGTCATGCACTATGGACTTGTCTATACTGGCAAGTTACTGCACTGAAACTTTCTTGCTTAAAGGGGTGACAAATCACCCTTCTGAGTACAGCAAGTTTCAGTGCAGTAACTTGCCAGTGTAGACAGGTTCCCAGTGCTGGGAGCTATGCCCCTCATGGAGGTGGTTTTCCCAAACCCTTGGGAGAACTCTCCCCCAGCACTGGCACTGAGACCCCACTGTTGCATAAAAGCTTTAATGTTGCAAGTGTAGACAAAGGCTTAGGGTCTAACAACAAGAATTTTTGTTATGAGCTGGGGACTTACCACTTAGAAACAATAAAGGAATTAAAAGACCTGGTGCACTGGTTAATTACAGAATGACTATGAGCCACCAATGTGATGTGGCAGCGAAAAAGGCTATGCAATCTTAGGATGCACGAGGTGAGGTAATTCTAGCAGAGACATTATACAAGGCCCTGGCGAGGCCTCATCTGGAATACTGTGTGCAATTCTGGCCTCCCATGTGTAAGAAAGATGAATTCAAGCTGGAACTGGTACAGAGAGGCTCTATTAGGATGGCCACAGGAATGGAAAACGTCTGTAACACAGTTTTTAAATTACGATTTGAGGATTTCAGTAACTCGGACAAAGGCTAGGGACATATTGCGGGAGTGGGTGGGTGAGGTTCTGTGGCTGCAATGTGGAGGAGGTCAGACTACATGGTCATGATGGTCTTTTCTGGCCTTAAAGTCTATGAGTCTAGTGTTCTCTGAAGCGCAAGCCCAGGGTACACTCTAAGGATGTTAAGAGGCAGGTAACTGATTAATTGTGGAGTCGATACAATTTGGCTCTTACTACATTTAAAATGCAGAGCCACAGTGGTCCCCAGTCCCAGCTCGTACTGGCTCCAGCAGCCCCTGTCCACAGGGTGGCCTAGCAGGGAACTGGGACCCCGCCCCCCCCCCATGGACAAGGGCTGCTGCCGGAGCAGCCTCTCCTACCCCCCGCCGACCCCCGGACCGCCCCAGCTGCTGACTCGGATAGAGGCAGCAGCGCGGGGCGGGGGAGGAGGCAGGTGGCACCGCAGAGACGGTGCTGGGGGAACTGGCTTTTAAGCCAGCTCCTCCCAGCACTGGCTCCTGTTCCACCCCTTGCTGCCTCTGATACAGGGGGGGGAAATGAATAGTCAAGGAATTGACTACTTGCTTACATCCCTAGTATGCACCTAAACACACTTAAAACCATCTTCACTAAACAAGGACTCTCCACCAGAGAAGATCACACCAGGAACAGAGCCACCTAACTATCCCAAAAGAAATTGCTTCTATATGGGGAAATAACTAAACAAAACCATCTCCCACTGATTGCACCCATACTTACATAAGAATGGCCATACTGGGTCAGACCAAAGGTTCATTTAGCCCAGAATCCTGTCTTCTTACAGAGGCTAATTACAGTGCCCCAGAGTGAATTAACAGAACTTGGAATCATGAAGTGATCCCCTCTCTCATCATCTATTTCCAACCTCTGACAAACAAAGGCTAGGGACCCCATTCCGACCAATCGTGGCCAAAAGCCATTGATGGACCTAACCTCCATGAATTTATCTAGTTCTTTTTTTGAACCCCGTTAAAGTCCTGGTCTTCACAACATCCTCTGGCAAGGAGTTCCACGGGTTTACTATGCACTGCATGAACAAAAACTTCCTTTTGTTTGTTTTAAACCTGCTACCTATTAATTTCATCTGGCGACCCATAGTTCTTATGTTATGGGAACAAGTAAATAACTTTTCCTTATTCACTTTTTCCACACCAGTCATAATTTTACAGACCTCTGTCATATCCCTCCTTAGTCTCCTCTGTTCTAAGATGAAATGGCCAAGCCCTTTTAATCTCTCTTCATATGGGACCTGTTCCAAATCCCTTATAATTTTTGTTGCCCCTTTCTGAACCTTTTCCAATGCCAATATATCTTTTTTGAGATGAGGCAACCACATCTGTATGCAGTATTCAAGATGTGGGCGTACTATGGTTTTATACAGAGGCAATAAGATATTCTCTTATTCTCTATCCCCCTTTTAATGATTCCTACTTGACTCATACCACCCCACACTATTGCCCATATAGGGCATCCTCACACAATTACAACCCCAAGTTGATGGGGACCATATCCTGAAAGAAATTTTCCTCAAACCCCCTGCTCTAGCCTTTAAACAACCTGCCATCCTCACCAAACCCATTCTCAGAATCAAGCTCCCCACAGACCAGGACACATCAACTCAAAGCCGCACCAGACCCTGTCAAAACAAATGCAAAGCCAACGCTACTGTGATCAATACTCCCACAACATACCTTTCGAGATCCCTGGGTCCCACACATGCTTATCACAACATGTGGTGTAGCTCAACTGCATCAAATGCCACATCATCATCCACTTGGGTGAAAGCAGACAATCACTGTACTCTCTAATGAATGCAGGCAGAAAAATGATGAAAGACAAAACCACTGTAGCAGCCGTAGGCAAATGCATTTTATAAAGCACCATCTCTGTCTTCTCGGTCCTCATTCAACCTACACAATACTTCAAAAGATGAGCCTGGGACCACCGTTCAAATTAAAAGCCATGAGCTTAACAGAGAGGCTGGTTTTATGGTTCACAACAAGAATTTGTAAGGCAGCCTCTTGCCTGCTAACCCTTAATTGGCCACTTCATTTGCTGTGGTCTCAACAGCATGTGTGAACCCCTTATACTTCACTTTGAACTGAACCGAACTCCTTATACTTCACTTTTGCACTGGTTATCACCATAAAGAAATTATACATCCTGGAAAACATTGTTAAATATATCTATGGAGGGGGAAAGTAACTTAGATGAAAAGTTTGCATTAACCCATTACTCTTAGTAAAAACAAAACCAGCCCATCCCTTCTATGTTAGCAATGACCATTTGGTGGGTCCCTTTTCAGTGTTAGCACATTGCTGCGATTAGCAAGCTGTATCAGTTTAAGAGTTGTGCAGGAAAACCCTGGAAAAGCATTTTTGGAATGACTGACTTACATGCAGCCAGATCTTGTTGATGGAATAGCTGTGGAAAGTCTTGCAAATAAACTGGGCCCACCAATACTGGAGTAATGAACATTCAGCTGTAAGGTAAATAGGAGCTAAGCCAATGCATTTAAGAAGGAATGCTTCTTATCAACGCATTACTTTTTCTCATACTAGTTAAATGTATTCCTCTGCTCCCACAGTCCTTCCTGTCCTCATTTCCTTCACAGAAAGATGACAAAGATGGAATAATGCAGCGTTGTTGTAGCCATGTTGATCCCAGGATATGAGTGATACAAGGTAGGTGAGGTTTTTATTGGACCAACTTCTGTTGGTGGAAGGAAACAAGATTTCACGCTTCACCAAGCTCTTCCTCAGGTCTTGAGAAGATAACCAGAGTGTCTAAGTTAAACACAAGGTGAGACAGATTCCTTTGGGGTTTATTAGTACTGTAATAAATTACTGTATGCTGATCCAAAACATATTTATATAATTAAAGCTATTAAATATGTGCAAAAAATGGCTGGGTGTATTTAAACTGCACAGAATCGAAAGAGTTTATCTACTGAGCTTTATGTAGCATGTTAAAGTACCCCCTAAACAGTCCTATTTTGCAAACCAGATGGAATATATCTGAAGAAAAACTACAGGAAGAGGACGAATGCTTCATTCAGCACAAAACACAGTCTACAGCGATGAAATTGTTGAAGATAATTTAGGAAATAGATAAAATCGATTACACCTCAGGCAGAAACAGAAAAACTTAGCCAAACACCAGGAAACCTTTCAAAGGTTATTAATGTGATCACAGTGAAATGGTGAAGTTATCCTTTTCATCTATACCTAGTAATTTTTCTGAGACTCTGAGCATCTTTTTAAATTTCCAGAAGGAAGATCTCGTGTAAGTGGGAGGGAAAACAATAAAACTCTTCTTTGTAAAAGTGAAACCCATGCTGGGGTAGAATCTGAAACAACCAAAATTACACTAATAACTACAGGAAGAAATCAGACAGGTTGGAATTAATAATCTTGATTTCTGAATGTTTCCCTCTGGTTAGGTTAATAGTACTGGAAGAGCTGTAGAGCTAAATGTTAGTCTAAACAGGTGAAAGTCTGTAGGCTTGGATGAAAAGATGGCAGAAAGGAAGGTGAGATAATACAGCATTGGTCCTCTTTCTCCATGGAATCCCATCTGTGCACACTCCCTTCTGTGGGTTTGGAATGGGAATGGTTCCATAGCTGGGCAGGGGTAGGGCACAGTCATGGGGGAACCACTTTCAGAAGTCCCAACCTCCTGGAAGCCAGTAGAGATACTACATCGTAAACCGGCTTCTCCCAGTAGTAGCGTAAACGACTTCTGGTTTCATGCTTCAATGCTCTGTTGATGCATTGGGCTAGGCACAGGTGAGGCCACAGTAGCATGGTTCTTTGGAAAGCACTGGAAACCCGAGTTCGGAGAAATAGCATGGGTTTTCTGGACCTACACATAGACATGCTGAGATTTCACATGGGGCATTGGATATCCTGTCTAGTCTGCAGGTAGCAAATCAATTCCACCTCCCTGACCACATGATTTGTTGAAAAACTCATGTTCTCAAATAATTGGATTTTTTTCTACCCAGCTTTAGTTCTCCTGGGGACTCCACGAAGCAAAATCTGAGACTGGGAGCTTATAGGAGGCTTGCAGTCATGGTCCAGGATTCTTCTGTTCCCAGCTAACTCAAACTGCTTTCTAGGCTTTTATATTAACTAAGCATTCCTCTAAAGCGTTCATGAATTTCTCTATCCTTCCCCTGCCACACATGTATAAACAAGGAAGACTCTCCCCTTTGAACTTCCACAGTTCAAACAATAAGCTTTATTGAACTCTATTGCTTTCATAGCCCTGACCAGGCAGTTCTTCAGCACCATCAATAGACTGCAAAATGAACTAAATTCCATCCTTGTAAAAACCCTCTCAGCTTCTTTTGGATGTGTGCCTAACCGACGAGGCAGCCAAGCACTGTATTTCTAGACTCAAAGACTGATTTGGCGATCAGTAGAGCTCCTGGCTACTAAGAGAAGACCCAGGAGGTGGGAAAATATTATAGCTACAAAACAACCTAGAGAACCAGAAACAACGAAATATTAGCAGAATGATTAGCCAGTGAGGGAAAGATTAGAGTGGTGATTAAGATCCTTTTTTTCCCGCCAAAATTCTGCTCTCCAGTGGTTCTGTCCCAGCCCAGTGAGGCCCAAACAATGATGAGCCAGATTATATTTTCCGTTCTCCCAAAGAGTGAGTTCCCACAGATTAAGAGTTACTATTCTATCTACATACATAAACAAATTCACATGACATGTCTGTATACATAAATAAGTGGAATATATGACACTGTGCTGTAAAGATTTTATCAACATAAGTAGGGTTGCCAGGTGTCCGGTATTTTCGCCTCCTGTCTGGTAAAAAAATTCAGTAAATACTGGACACCTAAAATGTCCGATATTTTCTGATTTTTTCCCTTGCCAGGAGGCAAAAATACTGAACACCTGGCAACCCTACACACACTCAGCAATCGGGCCCAGCCCCTGGACTCCCCTCGAGTCCCCCTCCCCCCGCTTACCTGGTTCCGCAGGGGAGCTGTCTTCTGGCTCAGAGCAGGAAAACAAGATGGCCGCCAGCAAAAAGCCTCAAAGGCCTTTCTTAAAGGGGCCATGCTGGTTGTTGTTTTTTAAATTTTTTTGTTTAATAACTGTCAGGGTCCTTTTTTTTTCCCCTCAACAACTTTGGTCCCCTTTTTTCCCCCCTCAACAGAATTTTTTTCCCTGTGGGTTTGTTTTTTGTTTTTTTTTTGGGGGGGGGGGGGGGTATGTTCGGTATTTTTGGTTAAACCATCTGGCAACCCTAAACACAAGTGTAGGATGGGAACATTACTCATGAATGGAAAATGCCTGCTCTGTCAAGGTCATACTGCTGCAGTAGGAGGGGAGCCTTGAGTAGCAATCTCTTGAATTTAACAGAGAAGGGGCAGATTCCAGCTTTGGCCAGAAATACTTGATCTGCAAGGAACATCTGCCCGCCTGGTCTTTTTAAGAGGCTGGTGGCAGGGCCGTCCTTGGGATTTATGGGGCCGTATGCACAGGCTCGGTATTTGGGCTCATTCGCTGCCCTGACTGGGAGCCATGCAACCATGCGGTTCAGCCAACCACAGTGTGCTGCCTTGGGCCTCACAAACTCTTTGGCCGGGCCTGCCTATGCAGTACTATTAAACTGATGCCCCTATACCCCATAGCAGCCCCAGGAGAGGGAGGATGATATTTTAGAGATGTGATTTTATAATCTTCAGCAACACACACGAAATATTTTTAAAGCAAATTTTAAACTAAGGTCCTGTAGTCTAACACAGTAAATTCAGGTTTCAGAAAGGTTGCCATGTTAGTCTGTTTCAGCAAAAACAAGAAGAAATGTGGTGGCACCTTAAAGACTAACAAGCTTATACCACAATAAAATGGTTAATCTTTAAGGTGCCATGGAACTCCTTGTTGTTATATTTACATTAAATTCAGAAACTGGCAGTAATTGGCAAATGCCTGTTAAATAGCTTCATTACCACTTGAATGGCTCTTTCACAGGTTCCGTGTGTGGCTAATAGCTCTGGCAGACTTTGTCACTTTTAAGTTAACTAGATCCTCCCCAGAGGAAGCAGAGTTACAGACTGTTTCCCTGGGCTTGAACAAAGACATTAACTTGATGTCATATTATAAAGCCAACCTTCCCTGCATTTAACACCTTATTTTTACACTGAAAACTAAGTATGGGACACTTCCAGCCCATTTAATTAGCCTCATTAGCACCCAGCTCACAATTGACAGGTACTCCTCCCCCTTCTTTTTCTGTTATAAATTCTGGGTTTCTGTTATTTCTCTCCAACTCATCTGAAGAAGTGGGTTTTGCCCACAAAAGTTCATGCTATGGATCTCAAAGTCACCGTGTTGTTTCAGGCCAATCCCACAAACCAAACATCCAGGGAAGTACTGGAACTTAACTTCACTTACAACTTTGGGACCCACTACAAAGGTATGAATAAAGACATTATGTGGCTAGCACACTACCTTCCACATCCTAATGACTTAGTCAACCAAACAATGGGTACTTAAGAACAATTTACACCTTCTCTATCAGCTTCATGTAACATGGACACTCTAATTCACTATTTTTCCCCCCCTTCCTTCTTCCTCCTCCTTTATCCCCTATTTATTTTGGAACTGGACTTTTAATACTCCATTCATCTGAAGAAGTGGGTTGTACCCACAAAAGCTCATGATACCATCTACATGTTTTGTTAGTCTTTAAGGTGCTGCTAGACTATTCATTGTTTTTTAAGTTTTTCCAGTTACAGACTAACTCGGCTACCCCCTCTGAAGCATATATATTTTGTTAGTCTCTAAGGTGCCACAGGACTATTCATTGTTTTTAAAGTTACAGACTAACATGGCTATTCCTCTGAGAACAGGGATAGAAAGAGGTTGGAAGGTGGACATTAAGACCCAGGGATGCCCCAAATTTTTGAGTGCCCTACGCAACTGTGTATTCTGTGTATGAGTGAGGATGGCACTAGAGGAAGGTGATTGTTCATACAAGGTTGTTTGGGTGTAGAATGTCCCACCTACTGGGCTATATTAGAAGTGGAGTTTTGCTGGAATTAGCTGCTAAATGCACTGTTGTTTCTATTCAATAATACCAGAAGATACCAATACCTATGCTATTTTACTGTCAATAACAAAAATAAATTGCAGATATGGTTCCTTCACTTTCTGCAGCACAGCACATTTTTATTCCCTTCCAAATACAGAAAAGGGATATGAAAGTACTAGTTTCATGCAACAGAGAAGAAATACCATAAAATTATTTTTTTGTGTTTAAAAAGTTAAAAATTTAAAATAACCCCCTTTATTTAATTAAGTTGTTGTGCAGGCCACGTACTGAACCTTCTTTGATCAATGTTACGTGATATCCTATATAATGGTTGGGCAAAATAAGCACCTGTTAATTCTGAGACATTGTTAACGAAATAAAATAAGTTTTAATTTACAAACCGTGTTTCTAAATAAATCGCTCTTCAGCTGGATCTTCCCACAGTATAATTAACTTCACAAATATAACAAACTACAAGCTAACGTAATTCATTTGCAGTCATGTCTAAATGTAGTGAGCAGGGTGGCCACTCACTGACCCTGAGGGGGAAGAACCCCCCTCTAAGCCTGGGTGGGCCAAACCCAGTCCTGCCCCTTTAACTCCCCGGGAGTCCAGAGGTGGGGCAGGTAGGATAAAAGCCCAGCCCAAGAGCTCAGTATGGGCCCAGGTGCTGGAGGAAGCAGAGGCCTGCCCTGAGCTCCCAAACCAGGAGGGCCCTGAGGATAGGGTTGCCAGATGGTCTCCCAAAAAATACCGAACATGCGGGCTAAAAATTTGTCAAGCAAAAACAAAAAAACCAAAAACAAAAACCCGAACACACATGCTATGTTTAAAACTTAACTTTATTATAAACAGTCTTCATCCTACACCATCTCTATGTAAAGAGACTTAGAAGTAATTGTGCAAATGTGCATGCTATTTTCATTGTTTTCTATTCCTCTAAAGCTAAGGCTATAGAAGAATTTAGAAGAACTCCTTTTTATCCTGCAGCTGAAATGACTATAGAGAACTCCCAGCGCCAAACGCGCCCCCCCTCCCAGCCACTTCCCCCAACCCCGCTAGGCTTCTGACACGCCCAGAGTGGCGATTGCGGCCCTGACTCCCAGCTCGGACTCCCAGGCTGGGAGGCGGGGCCGCGATCGGCACTGGGAGCCTGTGATTGCACAGAAGCCTGGCGGGGGCGGGGGGAGTGGCTGGGACTCTCACAGGCTTCTGCACAATCACAGGCTCCCAGCACCAATCGCGGCCCCGCCTTCCAGCCGCTCCCCCCGCCCACACCAGGCTTCCATCCAGTGCGAAACCGGAAAAAATCAGAAAATACCGGATATTGCACGTGTCCGGTATTTTCTGATTTTTTTTTACCGGACAGAGAGTGCAAATACCAGACTGTCTGGTAGAATACCGGACACCTGGCAACCCTTCCTGAGGACCTTGCGGAGGCTGAGGACCTGCTCTGAAGACCTTCTTTACTCTGCCTGAGGGTTCAGACTACGACGACCCCGAGAACTGGCAGCCAGTGTGCAGCGAGGTAGATGCTGAGGGGGAGTTAGGCAGTGGTCCAGGGGAAGCCGACGACTGTCAGGCTGATCTTATAACACTTTAGAGTGTGTCAGCGTGTTGCAGGTCACCGCTGACCCCAGTGGCAGCCAGAGCTGCCACTGTTAGAGCCCTGGGCCAGGACACGGTGGAGTAGGGAGGGCCCTTGTCCCCCCTGCATCTCCACATACCAGGTGGCAGTCTTCCCCTCCCCTCTCTTGTCTGTGGAACTGCGTTTGCTTTGCTGCCCCACCCTGAACCAGGGCCTGGGCCTTACTGACAGTGGGACTACTTTTATGTTGTTGCCCTGCCCTGAATAGGGTTGCCAGATGGTTTAACCAAAAATACCGAACACTCCTCCCCCTCCCCCCCCCAAAAAAAACACTGGGGAAAAAATTCTGTTGAGAAAAAAAAAAGAGGGAGACCAAAGTTGTTGAGCCCCCCCCCAAAAAAACCCAAATTAAAAAAATTTAAAATCAGCATGGCCCCTTTAAGAAGAGGCTTTATTGCCGGCGGCCATTTTGTTTTTCTGTTCCAGCCACAAGACAAGCCCCTGCGGAACCAGGTAAGCAGGGGAGGGGTGAGGGAGTGTCCGCGGGGCCGGGCCAGGCCTGGTTGCTGAGAGTGTCGTAGGGTTGCCAGGTGTTCGGTATTTTTACCTCCTGGCAGGGAAAAAAAATCAGAAAATACCGGACATTTTAGTTGTCCGGTATTTTCTGAATTTTTTTACTGGACAGGAAGCGAAAACACCGGACTGTCCGGGTCAATACTGGACACCTGGCAACCCTAGCCCTGAACCAGGGCCAGGGCCTCACTGACTGTGGGACTGCGTCTATTTGTCTTTATTTGCCTGGCCTGCCCTGTACTCAGGGCCTGGGGTTTGAAGGGAAACGTTGGACATCGATTTACAGGCCTGAGCACAGGTCAGGGACCCAGGACTCAAGCCAACTGGCTTATAGTAAGCGACTATTGTAATTGACTTTAGCCTCTTGTTAAAGCTTGGTCTCACACATTTACTGATTAATGAATTTGTTACATATCATCCAGATTGCATCTGTCCATGTGGTTGAACAAGATTCTCCAATGGCATCAATCAGCATAACTCCATTTACTGACTCTAAACATGCAAAAAAATGTGATTTTTCCCCCCCAGTCCGCATGCACATAAGTATACCAATTCTATTGTAACATTAAAAGACCTTTGAAGAAAAGCACTGTAGCTGCCTTCTATTCTCCCACAAAAATCACCATTGACAAATGAAATCAAAGGCTCTTTTGTTTTAGATTTTGGAAGAGAAGCTTTGTGACCATTAAGAAACAGGCCACCCTTGGCATGGCAAAGGGTTACCAGTTGGTCCTAGTCCTGCCATCAGTGTTTTCCACTTGCTTCAATGCAAGCAGGATCCAAGCCTCTCGGGTAGGTATTTAACCAAGTGATTACATGCAGAATAGAAAAGAAGTTTGCTGGTCACTTGCAGGATTCATGCTGCCTTGGGATATCATTAAAACCATTAGCACATTGGTTAATCTCTGGATCAGTTTACACTTCAAAAGTACAGGGCAGACTGTGCCGTGCTCTACATGAGTGATAGTGCAGTAGGAGTGCTCTAGGAGCCTTTCCTATTTCCCTTGTGCAGCTCACACAAAGGCAGGTACAACTGCATTCCCTCTCTGAGCTGCTAGCTAGGTCTTAGGACCTTCCCCCTGGTATCTGAGTACCTAAGGCGGAAGGAGAGGCAAGGAGGAGACAGGACTACAAACCTGTCACCCATCTCTGCTCAACATATGGAGCTGGCCAAGTGCCGGGGGGGGAAGGGGGCATGCTGCAACCCGAAGCAGGTGTACAGGAGCAGGTGAGTGCCCTCTACACCAGGAGGAGATCTGACTCGGGGCACTTCCTCCTGGAATTCCCTCTGAAGCTGCCCTGTCCTAATGCTGCACAAATGATCCCATAGCACATAAGAAGGCAAATGCAAGTGGACAAAACGAGGCAGGGAGGGAATGGCACACACACAACTGGGAAGAAAATTGCAACGAAAGCTTTTGTAGAGCCTACTGCGTCTAGGAGCACAACTTATAGCCCCGCAACGTTCTGCTGCACCCCACAAGGGCAATCTAAAAAACCAGAGCCGTTTTTGCTCTGAATCTGTTCTTGTGCCTGGCAGAGACACCCACAGCCCTCCAACGACCCACTTCCCCGCTGGGGCCACCTCAAATCAAATCTCTGTGCCCTAGAAGGGCTGCAGAGATCTGTGGCAGCCCTCGGCAGCCATGAGATGCTGAGCCTGACTCAGTCCCGTTTACACTGCGGCAGAGGAGTCCGCTCATGTGGCTAAAGGGGATGTCTACACAACTGAAGGTGTGAGGGTAACACAGCTAAGCACGCCCATGCTAGCTTTCATCTACTAGCACAGGTAACAACAGTGGTATAGACTAGGCGGCATGGGCTAACAACAAGCCCAGGGAGCTGGGAACATGCTCCAATAGCTAGTCCCCATAAAAGCCCATGCCCCCATGTCTATATTACTACTGTTACCTGTAGGCTAAATTGTGACTTGGATTGTGCACTCATGCAAGGACTCAAGAGGGAGTAAATGCCCCTTTATATTCATGCCCACCAGGCTCCTGGACTAAGGGCCTAAGCACACTGCAGTAAGCGGAGCACTCACTTACAATGCACAAGTGGATGGGAAGAGGCAAGCTTCACTTCCCTGATTGGCTCTACCCCTACCCTCATCACCGGCTAGCAGAGCTGAATGGGTTGCAACTTGCTGCCATCATAGGCCACCTGCCCATTGCTAGCCATGCCAAAGCGGGAGCTGTGAGTAAAGTTGTCACCTAGTCCTTGTGTGACGACGCGTTGGGGGTCCCCTGACTCCTGCACCCCCGTAATGGCACGAACAGACTCCACCAGCCCGTAGAATGGAGGGAGTTTATTCCTTCTCCAGGATACAGCCCAGCACAGCACAGCACCGATGTAATCTGGTTACAGGGCAGGTCTAGGATGCCTCAGCCCCCCTTGCGATGGGGGAGATTGGGCCCCTAAATCCCAGCCCCTGGCTTAGGCTGGTTCCTCCATGATCCCAGACAGCAACTAAACTAACTCTTCCAGCCCTGCCCCCAGCCAGGCAGCATTCCCTTCCTTTGTCTCTCTCCTGGGGGTAGCTGGTCAGACAGGTTGAGAGACCCTCTTAGCATAATGACTCATCCTTCTGGGCTGTGGTACCGATGGCAGCCATTGGGGATTACCACAGAGCCAGCATAGGAACTAGCCAGATACCCCCACTACGTCACAGTTCTCCCCTCCGAGAGCGAACTGAGCAGGGTCACTCCACCGTGACCTAGGGAAGTTCGGGTCCTCTGCGTGGGAACCCGCCTGGGGACATGGGTGCTCCCTTGACTCGGGCCGGCCGTGGCAAGGCCCCACATGAATTGGCTTCCTCTGTCCACTCGCCGCATCGCTCCAGGGCGACTGGCACAGGCCTGTCCTCGGTGGTCGCACCCACCCTTCCGCTGGCCTTGATCTCTGGCCAGGGTCTCGGCCGGGCCATGAGCCCAGCGAGCCTTCTCTGACAGCCAGGGCGGCTTCCACCCCGACGCTCCATCCCGGGAGGTCTTCCTCCCATAACTCTCTCAGCAAGCCCAGAGGCTCCTCTATACAGGGTAGGGGCCCTGAGCAGCTTTCTCCCATCTTGGGCCTTCCCGCCTCTGGCAGGAGTCGCAGGACCGCCGCACCGCTGCACGGCTGCGAATATTCCCGCCAGTAGAAGTGTTGGAGCAGCCTCAGCCGGGTGCTCCGGATCCCTGGTGGCCCGCAAAGGGACGTTATGGGCCAAATACAGCAGCTTGAGGTGATACTTTGGGGGACGACCAGCTGCCGCTGGACCCCATGCCCTCACCTTCCTGGGGGAAGCCATTCCCGAACAGGAATCCCCGCCCACAGGAATCTCTCCTGGCCTCCTCTCCCAGGGGCTGAACTGCACGTGAGGCCAGCCTCGTCCTCAGCCTCTGCAAGGAAGGGTCTGCCTGCACCTCAGCCTGGAATTCAGCCACTGGGGCAGGGATCGACCTGTTCCCCACCTTTGCCTAGGTCCGGGGTCCCCGCTTGGCTGGACCCCGTGTCCACGGTGATGGGACCCTGGGACCCTGCCAGGAGTCCTTCCTGATCCAGGTTGCCAGCCCCTCGCTGGCTCTGGCTACGGGCGGTGACTAGAGCCCGCTGGGATTCCTGGGGCCACCTCAGGTCATTCCCCATTAGCACCTCCGTGGGCAAGTGCGGGTGCACCCCACTTCCTTGAGACCTTCCTTGGCCCCCATTTCAGACGCACCCTGGCTACAGGCACCTTAAACGGGGACCCGTCTATGCCCTTCAGGGTCAGCTGCGTGTGGTAGTATCCGGTCTGGGGCCACTATGTCAGATCGGGCCAGCGCCACCTCCGCCCCGTGTCCCAGAAACCCGTCACCTTCCTACCATCCACCTCCAGGGGTATGAGGCACTCGCTCCGCAGGGGCCGCCCTGCCCCACCCGGTACACGGAGAAATCCGCCTCCCGAGGGTCAGACCTCCCAGGGGTGCACTGAGCATCCTTCCCCACTCTGAGCTGAGGTTTGCCTGCCAGCCCCTGCCTCTGGGGCAGCCTGCCCTTCCTCCAGCCCCAGCCAGTTAACCCTGAAAAGTCCCAGGTCATGGGACCTGGTGCACTGAGCCCTCTTTTTGCCCACAGCGATGGCAAGTTAGGCTTTGGGCTGTCTCTGTCCAGGCCCTGGCTGGTTCTCTGGGGTACAGACGACCTGTTCCTTGGGCTCGCCTCGTAGTTGACTCCTCCGTCGCTTCAGCCGACATCCGGTCTCTGTGCGATCCCCTTTCTCTCCGGGACTCCTGCTCACACCCGGACCGGCTCTCCGTGAACTCATCTGCCAGTCTCCGGCCTCCTGGGGGTCTCTGGTCTTCAGTCCTGAGCCACAGCCTCAGACTGGGTGTGCATGCTTCATAGAACTGCTCCATCATGAACAGCTTGAGCAGCCCCTCTGCAGTCTGGGCTCCGACTCCAGACACCCACTTGCGGCAGTATTGCGCCAGGCGGGAGGCCAGGTCCACATAGGTCTCCCGTGGCCCCTTCTGCAACTCCCGGAACTTCTTCCTGTACATCTCGGGGGTCAGCCCGAACTTGTGCAGCAGGGCCTCCTTGACTCGGTTGTAATCCCCTGGCTGTAGGTCCTCCAGCTGATTGAGCACCCCGGCAGCTTCCTGGTTCAGTGCGGGATGAGCTCCTGAAGCCAGTCAGCTGGGGACCCGTTGCAGTCCACAGGCCCTCTCAAAGGAGCTGAGGAACCCATCTACATCGCCCATGTCCTTCAATTGGGCCACCACGAGCTTCTCCAAGCGCCTGGCCGCCTCTGGGCCCTTGGGGCCCATCTGCACTGGCGCAGCTGGGGCCCTGCCGCTTCTCCGCTCAGCCATGGCCAGCTCATGCTGTCGCTGCTCTCACGGTCCTGGACTTCCAATTCCTTCATCTGCAGCTGGATTTCTAGCCGCCGCAGCTCCGAGGGGTTGGACCCCCGGGTGGACTACGGCTTGCAGTGCTCCCTGGGAGGCAGTCCGGTCTCTTCGGCGGCCTCCAGCGCCCGCCTCTCCGAGCCTGACACGCCCCAGTGGGGGTCTGGCTGTTCCCACGGGGACAGGATCCCAGCCCTGTGGCTGGTCATTCTCTTCCAGCCGGGCAATCAGCTGGGCCTTGGTTGCGCTCCGCACAGGCAAGCCCTCTCTCTGCACAGCTTCACCAGCTCTGCCTTCAGCAGTTGGGTAGGCCATCTCCTGCTGGTCCCTCGGTGCAGACTCACCAGTCAGTGCTGCTGCGCCCACGATTCTCAGGAACCGCCGCCTGTTTCCAGCACGCCTGGTTCCATGGCTCTTGCTTCTACTGCGCCTAGTCACTGCCGCTGGATGCTCCATCCACGGGTGCATCCCACTCCTGACACCAGTGTGACGACGCCGCTGGGGTCCCCTGACTCCTGCACCCCGTAATGGCACGAACAGACTCCACCAGCCCGTAGAATGGAGGGAGTTTATTCCTTCTCCAGGATACAGCCCAGCACAGCACAGCACCGATGTAATCTGGTTACAGGGCAGGTCTAGGATGCCTCAGCCCCCCCTTGCGATGGGGGAGATTGGGCCCCTAAATCCCAGCCCCTGGCTTAGGCTGGTTCCTCCATGATCCCAGACAGCAACTAAACTAACTCTTCCAGCCCTGCCCCCCAGCCAGGGCAGCATTCCCCCTTCCTTTGTCTCTCTCCCTGGGGGGTAGCTGGTCAGACAGGTTGAGAGACCCTCTTAGCATAATGACTCATCCTTCTGGGCTGTGGTACCGATGGCAGCCATTGGGGATTACCACAGAGCCAGCATAGGAACTAGCCAGATACCCCCCACTACGTCACACCTTGGTAAATGAAGGGGCAGGTAAGTTTCACCATGCAGAGTGCAAAAAGCCTTCTGAGTATCCCTGCCTTAGGTCAGAGTGATGAGTGACTGGTTGGGTAACCCAGCCCCCAAAATATATAAAGGAAATAAAAACATTTTTGCCTGAGTAACTGAATTGATATCAGGAAGAAGCGTGTCAAATTAATATTCAACAGGCACAAGCCAGCTGGTTTGAAAATGAACCTAAACTCAATGGCCCAGCTAGCTTTATAAGCCAAAATGGAAACTGAGCTATAGGATGTGACTACATATAGTCTTGATCCTGTGCCACTGACCTAAAATGGGCAGAGGATCGTATTCCATTTGAGAGAAAACCCATCAATGGTGACAGGCATGATCACTGGGACTGCCAGGAGGCAGGTACCAGAACACATGTTATAAGGAGGAGGGAAAAAAATGGTTCTCCTTGGCCTCTGAGTATAGGACAAGAAGCAATGGGCTTAAATTGCAGAAAAGGAGGGTTAGGTTGGACATCAGGAAAAACTTCCTGCCTGTCAGGGTGGTTAAAACCTGGAATAAATTGTCTAGGGGCGGTTGTGGAATCTCCATCACTGAAGATATTTCAGAGCAGGTTAGACAGACACCTGTCAGGGATGATTCTAGACAGTGCTTGATGTAAGGGCAGGGGGCTGGACTTGATGACCTCTCGAGGTCCCTTCCAATTCTATGATTCTATGTGGTGACACATTCTCATTCATGGAGACAGAGCTGGGAATTCCATAGGTGCCTTCATTGATAGTGTCATTATTCGCGGACAGCTTCTTTCCACGATTAAATCAAAATGGGTTCTGTTTTGGTCACCATCGGTGACACCTCAAGCAGGAATCGCTATCACAGGACAAGCAGCAAGTCATTGTTCCTAAGGACCCACCAATCAGCTTCTCTCAGACATAGTAAAGCTCATTAAGTCCCTGGATCATATAAGGGCCAGACTGCAAAACCCCATCAATTTTAACAGGGCTAAATCTGAGCAACTGCCGCCTAATGTAAATGAGGGGCTCACAAACTGACCTAAATAACCTTACTGTAGTGTCTGCAGCATGTATGAATGAATATTCTGGAAACTGCACTAATTTAAGGGAAAAAGTGGCAAGTTTTTACAGTTTACCACCATAGTTTATATTTAATATACTTCTTGGTAATGTCCTCCCAAGGCCAAATGGGTGGCAAAATTCCTCAACATCTTTACAGTATTTCTTTAAAAAAAAACCTGAAGATGCACATATGGGGGAGTGACACAAAATGTAAAGTATTAGTCATCCAACATTAAACTGTATTTAGCTAATGCCTCATCCCAAAAGTTGCCGACGCATTTAACCCAAAGTGAGACCACTAGTTTGATCTTAGTCTCAAATGTAAATCTTCTGAACCCTTTAGTCAGGGAAGAAGCCCACATACAGCATGATATGTTCTTCAGCGACAGATTCCCACTGAAAAGCTGACTAAAGAATCTACTTGAAAAGTGGAATAAACTCAACACAAAGGCTCATTATAAATTGCAAAACTGTGGTGAATAAAGTGGGAACAATTGTAGGCAAAGACGACAGCCGCCATGCTGAATAATTTTTTACAACAAATGCGTAAAAGGTCAAATCTGTAGGACACTTTTAAGCAGATGGAATTATACAAGAACTCTCAAGGTTATATAGTTCTGTGCACCCTGATTCTAATATGTTTTTAAATCCACATGCTCATTTAGGGTGTGTCTACACTGCACCCATAGCTCGAAATAAGCTACGCAGTTTGAGCTACGCAAATTGCGTAGCTTATTTCGAGTCAATTTTGAAATAGCTTATTTTGAAATTTGGCGCTGTCTTCACTGAACTTATTTAGAAATAAATCGCTATTCCAAAGCATCTCTTACTCCTTGTGGAATGAGGCTTACAGGGACGTCGGAATAGTGAACCCATTAGACTTCGAAATAACAGATGCGCTCACAAGACACAGAATAGCTATGTCGGGATACATCTGGTATCCCGAAATAACACTGTAGTGTAGACATAGCCTTAGTTTGCATTCAGGAAAGCGTCCAAAATTAACAAGAATGTGGATACCAACAAAGATCTTAATATGAAACTCACTTTGAAAGGATGCACATATTTAACTCAAATAAACATAATTGTTCTTCATTAAAAACCACAAGTTAAAAGTGGAGTACTGATTAAAAGAAACTCTTCTACTTTCCACTAAAGAGAAAAACATTGGGTCATGTGGAGCTCTGACAATTTATACAATCTGAGGATGTTCAGGTAAATAAGACAGTCTAACTCTCTTAAATGTTTTCTCTCTCTCTTTGCATTCCTGTGCCCCATTCTCTGTACACACATTCCAACAGTAAATGTGCCAGAGATCCTATAGACCAGAGCTACTCAACTTTGGAAGCCCAGGGGGCCACAATGATACTCACAGCACATGCCAACGGCCGCAACTTAAGTGTGGTTGCATATACATGCAAATATATATACAAATATATGCCAATAGCTTCTTTCACAAAATGCCCCGGCACTTCTGGCTCCTCCTCCTGGTGGGCTAGAAATGCCGACACCCTGTACCAGTCTGTTCCAGCCAGCCCATCTGCTTGCGTCTTTCAATATTCACTCTGGCTGGGAAACACCTCGCCATTGTGGAGCGTGTTCCCAGTGGAGGCTATGTTCAAAGGACCCCACCTGCGGGGCCACGTGTTGAGCCCCATGTAAACCCAAACCGCACCGTGGGCCGCAAACAAACGGGCCGCATGTCGAGTAGCCCTGCTATAGACAAAGCCTCGTTCTTCACACACCCCTTTTTCATTCCGTGAGCACCATCTGTCCTGGACACGGGGACAAGCCACCGTGGAAAATAACATGCAAATCACCTATATTTTAAAATCATGGGGAAAATGTTGGCCTCACTGAAGTCAATGGTAACATCCCGTATCTTAATGTGCACATAGAAAATAAACATATAATATGTAAGAGTTAGCTGGAGATTTTGCCATTAGCTGATATAGGTATGATGACCATATTTTCTGAACCAAAAATGGGACATGTTAGTGACGCCTCCTGGCCACGTGAGCCACACTCACCTGCCACAGGAAATCCTACCCCTGGAGGTAGTACTTCGGGGGTCAAGGTGGACACATGACTGGAAGTAAAGGGTGTCATGTGACCCCTCTAAGAACTCGTCTTACCATTCTCTACCAATAGGGATGGGTTTGGGCCCCACAAGGGCAAGTATACTGCAATTGCATTAACCCACCTTGCATTGCATTAATTTGGGGGAGGAAGGCCGGGGGTGCCTCTATTTCAGTGGTTCTCAAACTTTTTGGCCTGTGAACCACCTGGCTCAATGTAAACCTTTCCGCGGACGACCAATCGCTAATGGAAACTCACCGTTAATTACACCCAAGCCATTTTGCTAGTGCTTCAGCTAGGGAGAATGGTTTAATTTAAATTATAAAACTGATTAAGCATTTTAACTTTCTCATGTTAGTTTATCAAACTTCATTTTAAATAATGTAAAATGGTAATTTATGTCCAACACAAAAGATTTCAATGTTTTCTTTATTTATGGCAGGAGTGGGGAAACTTCGCTGAGTTTGGGGCCACTGACCCACAAAAAAAAAAAAAAAAAAAAAATCAATCAGTTGGGGACCACATAAATGAGAAGCAAAAAATACTCCAAAAGCCCTGAACCCTCACTGCTGTGGTCCCCAACTGAGACACCTCACTCTTCTGGTGTTCCAGCCTCACGGGGCGAGGGGAAGGGACAGGGAGGACTGAGGTTCAGGGCTTGCCATAGATCAGATTTACTTTTCTGGGGTTCCAGAGTTAGTGGATTTTATGGACCCCCTTAGGCTCTAGGGTGGGGACAAAAATGAGGGGTTCAATGTGCGGGACAGGGCTGCCAGAGTGTGGAATAGGGATCGGGTGCAAGATCTGGGCGGGAGGTGGGGTGCAAAAGCAGACTGGGGGGTAGGATTTCTTGCCAGAAGGGAGGGTGCAGGCGCAGGATGGAGGTGGGGTGTCTGGCCAGGAGGGAGGGTGCAGGAGCAAGGGAGGGTGTCGGAGCAGGCTGGGGGTGTGGAGTCTTGGTGGGGAGAGGGAAGCAAGTGAGGGGGATTGGGGTGTGGGGGTCTGGGCATGAGGTGGAGATGCTTACCTGGCTTTGCACCCCCTTGCAGCGGGGAAGGCCTCTGGACAGCACGGTGGGAAGGGGGAAGTAGCTCAGCCCTCTCCCCACACACAGTGGGGATCCCAGCGCAGCTGTGAGGCTGCAGCACCAGCTCTAGCTCCCCACTCGGAGGGCATGGGGGTGGGTGTGAAGAAACCCCAACCTTTCTCATCAGACCAGGCTCACTGCTGTTCTCCCATCAGGAGAGGGGAGAGAGAGCGGCAGTGCATGGAGCGCACCTGCTGAGCCCGAGCATGACCCACCACGCAGCACCCCAGCTGGGCTCTGCGCGGCCCCTGCCAGGGCTGAGGCAGCAGCTCCAAGGCGCAGAAGTCCGGGAGCGGCTCTGCCAGGTTTTGCCTTGGACCCACTCAGCCCCCCCAGCAGCAGTGGCTGCTGTACCAACAAGTGGCTTGGAGGAGGTGGCACAGCCAGACCGGGGGCTCCACGTGCCAGAGGCAGAGGGGGAGGGAGGAGGCTGTGCAGTGGTGGGCCAGTGGGTAGCAGAGTGACTGGAAACCACGTGCCACAGGAATCCGGCCCGGTGCCTGCCGGCAAAGCTCCAATGGAGCTACCTATGTGCTCTGCGGAGTGGAAGCGGGGCCGGGGAGAAGAGGAGGCTGTTGCTGCTGTGCCGTGCTAGGGGGAAATGGCAGTGCACAGAGCCATTTCTCAGTCGCTTCTTCCCCACAAGCCAGTGTCCCCATCAAGGAATGAAATGTCCAGCAGGGCTTTCCGGGAAATTTCCCTACTTGATGGGGACACCGGGACAGAGTATTTAAAATTGGGACAGTCTTGGAAAATCTGGGATGTATGGTTGGTATAGGTGGAAGCAGTAGCATGGACTGGAAATCTATACTTTTAAAAACATTTGAACTGAGTATTTGTTTGCAGGAACCTCTTTGCTGACACAAAACAGGTCTTGTAAAATTTCAGCCTTCAATAGTATGTTCCTTTTTATGCATTTGACTCTTTATTAGCAATTTTTCTGCACTCCACGTGCCAGGGTCTGATTGCTATGCTAGTTCCATGGGCCACACTTTGTAAAACAAAGCCCTAATTCAAGGAGTGCAGATTCTCAAAAGTTGAGATCATGAATTAGATGATAAATATTCTCTCCCACATCAGAGGTCAGTAACTGCTGGATCCTTCCAAGTGCTGCTCTTTAACCTTCAGTTTTTTGAGATGGACACGGATCTCAATGCCATGGTCAAGAATATCTCTAATTTATTTATTCTGAAAAAAGTTCCATGTTCTGATTCTGCCTTGCTGTCTGCATTAGTGATGTTAGATGTCCCATGAGCATTTTGGTGCGTGCACACACAGATGCACACACACACACACACACACACAAAAGATGCTGAAATGTGTCATGTTATTGGGTTTTAATATGAATAGGCAGATCATTGTTGCACCTACTAACATGTGTTTGCCCGAAATTTGGTGTGAAGTGGGCCATGGGAGGTGTCAAACGAAAGCTTATGCTCTGCTGACCCCGTCTAGGCTACTCATGTATTTGTACAATCTGTGTGTGTAAAGTTATGAACATGGGTTTTGTATTGATATTTTCAATGTTTTCTGCTGGGAGGGGCGGTTGCTCAATACTGCATGGACAATGGCTCTTAAGGGTTGCCAGTTGACACCTGGAGAGCACACAATGGCCCCTTGCCTGAGAAGGACACACCTGGGGAGTACATGACTGCTTCCCTAAAAAGAGACAGAAATTGTTTTGTGGGTCATGTGATCAGCCCATTTTGGGAGGCACCAGCACCCAGAAGAGGAATGGACTTTCCCTCTGCATGGGCAAGATTATAAAGTATCACGAGGATGCCTCCATCTTGTCTTCACTCCTGCCCCCCACTCCAGAACCACCACTGGTAAGCATAGAGGGCCCAAAAGGATTCGTGGACCCATCCTGATATAGGATATACACCAGAGACTTTAAGCTGGCAGTTTGTTACATCTCTGCTAAGAGCCTGTGTCAAGAACTTAGTGACTGATGTGTGTAATGTATTCTCTTTAACAATCTCACTCTCAACCGTTTCTTTCTTTTATTAATAAACCTTTAGATTTTAGTTTCTAAAGGACTGGCTCAGCATGCTCTTTTAGGTAAGATCCGAGGTATAAATTGACCTGGGACGGTGACTGGTCCTTTGGGATTGGGAGAACCTGTTCAGAGTTGGTGAGATTGGATTTTATAACCTCTCACCTGTGTCAGAGGTAGTGCTGGCTGTGCCACAGGGAACACTTGGGGTATCTAAGGGTTTTGCTTGTGAGACTTCTTGCTGGCTAGGATGGCAGCTGAAGTGCTCTGTGTAACTGTTTTGGTGCCTTATAGGGAAGGACTCCAGTCTTGGGGTATCAGTAGCCCTGGTTTTAAGCAATTCACCCTGATCTGACACTTCCTGCGGTGCCCATACCCAACCTGGCATATTACACAACCCTTTGCAATTATAGGTTAAAAGTCGCTTTGCCTTTCTGAACAGGAGAGATCGTTGCAGGTTGAAAAGCGAGCAGCCACTTTATGGGCCATACATTTATTGTGATGGATGAGCCACCTACCAGAAAAAAACTTGAGTTGGTAATAGCACGCTGCACAGCTCTGCTAAGTAGGTCATTCAACATGCCAGGTCTCTGGATATTACTGGGGAGTGAGAAAACATTATTTCTCCACTTCAATGTGCCTGTCTTTTTTCTTGTCATGTGGAACTAACCTTTCATGCTTAGTACTATTACTAATTTATTAGCCTTTTAAATGCCTAAATTGCTGTACCGTCTGTGGACTACATCTTAATGCTTGCTGAAGCAAAGAGTGCTTTGGAAATGTGTGTGTGTAAAGCAATAAACCAGATGGGAGAACAGTTCTCTGTACCTCTGCGTTTGCTACAGTGAGAACAAACAATCATTTTCTGAAGCAGAGAAGAGCCAGTGATATACGATTGTTACAATTAAACGGTGACTCTTGAAAGTGATGATTAAATAAAAAAGGTGCTTAGTGTATTTCTATTAAAATCTGTTAAAAGAGAAAGCGATTTTCTTGCCATTCAGATTAAACGACTACAGCACAAATTGCTGTTGTACAGTGCAACTCCGTCAGTCCACTCTGTTGCGACCTGATTGACTATTTCTGCCAATGTGATGGGACTATTTCTTGAATAGTTAGGGCCTCATTTTCTAAGGGCATGTCCACACTACCCAATGGATTGACGGGAAGTGATTGATCCAGCAGGGGTCGATTTATCGTGTCTAGTACAGACATGATAAATCGACCTCCGATTTCTCTCCCATCGACTCCAATACTTCACCAGAATGAGAAGTGCTGGTGGAGTTGATGGGAGAGTGTCAGCTGTCAACTTTCCATGGTGAAGACACCGTGGTAAGTAAATCGAAATATGTTGACTTCAGCTACCTTATTCACATAGCTGAAGTTATGTAACTTAGATTGATGGCCTGCAGTAGTGTAGACTAGGCCTAAGAAATGAATCTGTAAATTAGCAGTTTTGCCTCTACAATAGAACACAATGGGAAGCATAAAAATCTGCCGATGAAGCTTGATCAAATGCCCACTGAAGTCACTTAATTAAAAACATTTTGGATCGGGGTATAATATCTAAGAGTATAAAAATCTAGTTAGTGCCTAGGAATGAAGCACAGGAAATCCCTACATCAGACTGAGTGTCCTGGCACTGCTCAAACCTAGTTCCTGAGTGTTGAGCAGTTGGCGAAAGATATCATGCATGATCTGTTCTTCACAAACTTTTACTGCCAATCCATTTGTATTTACTGGTGCCCCATGAACCCAAGAGAGATTTCTCCTGTACTGTGAAAGCCAATCTACATTTCTTTCTTTATAAGCTTCATTAGGAAATTCAGCTCCTCTTTGCTTTTTCCCATTGCAAGAAAATCTTCAGGGCACAAATCTTCCCTTTCAACACTTAGTCCAAATACCAGGCTGTGTCCTGGGTAACTCCACCAGTGAAAAGAATTCTCCCACCTTTACCATTGCTGGGCACAGTGGGTACATAGGCATTCCACTTCCATTATTACAGCCCTGAATAGTAACCACTGCAGCTGTAACACAGAGGATCCATGTCTAAGTTATCCAGGCAGCCACACTTTTGGCCTTCCCCAGACTGCATCTCCTGGTCCCTAGGGATGAGCATGCAGGGAGCTTGGTTCTGCATTGCACTATGTGAATAGCAGAATTGCAGGCTACTATTTTGCCAGCCAAACATCCATATTGCTTTTGGTAACGCAGAGCTCTGGCATGGCTCCAGAGGAAGGAGTGTCGTCTCAGTAAGCTAGTTTAAGCTAGGGATGTAAGCAAGTAGTCGAATACTCGATTACCCGATAAGCCTACGCTTAGTGGGTAGTCGAGTTGAGTACTTAACTACTTGCTATATCAGAGGCAGCATGGGGAGGGAGGAAACAGGAGCTGGTGCTGGGAGAAGCCGGCTTAAAGGAGGTAGTGGGAGGCTGCCGCAAAGTAGCCTCTGTCCGTGGGGGGTCACAGTGGGGAAATGTCCTCCCCCCTTCCCCTGTGGACAGGAGCTGCTACTGTGAAGCAGCCTCTGTCCGCGGCCAAACCGGGCTGCCACAAACAGGGGCTGCTGGACCTGGCGTGAGCCGCAACTGAGCAGTCCTGGCTCGTGCTGGACCGGGACCTCTGCGACTCTGCATTTTAAATGTAGTAAGAGCCAGGCGGGTGCGCAGGCAGCCCGGATCCTACTATATTTAAACTGCAGAGCCGCAGCAGGGGTAGCTCCTGGACCGGTGCAAGCCAGCACAGAGCACCTTTCCTTATCGACTAATCGTTTAGTTGATACAAACTGTATCAACTACATGATTAATCAATTACCCGCCTCTAAAGATCCTTAGTTTAAGCAAAAAGCAAAATGTAGGTTTCAACACAGCATGAGTTGTATTAGCTTGTCCCCTGGAAATGTCTTCTAGCATTTCTTCTCTGGTCCCAGAACCATCCTGGTTCCGCCCAGGTTCTAGAGTGGAGTTTTCAGCTCTGGACTCGCTATTCATGGCACATTGCAGGTACCAAAGTGAGAATTACAAAAAGATGGTAAATCTTGAACCTAACCTGGATTTTTACTGGGCTTTCTCGCTCAGATCGGGTGGCATCTGTAGGCCCATTCTATCCTCTCCCAACTTTTCCCCAGCAGAGTCACTTTCGCTACATCTTGTACTTTGCTGACTGCCTTAACAGCACTAGAGAGCCCTAATTCTCTCTGTGCAGCATCTTGTACAAGCTATTGTTGCCAGAATGATACTAGGCCTAATAAGCCACCAGTCTGTTCTGGCTGGGCAATTCCTATTTTACTATAAGCATTGAGCTCTCTTTTTTTCTAAGGCTCAATTGTCTTTAAAACATCACGGCAGTCTTTCAGTAACTTCAGATGAGATGCCTTAGGTGCAGCTACAGAAAAAAATCCATTTCAGCTGTAAAAAGATTTCAGTTAATGCTCCATAATCTATAAATCACTGTTATTAGATTTCCCTATGCAAATCAAATGTGTATGAGCCTCATCAATCTTTAGAAATATCTCCATAACGATTAAATTTTTGCAGTTGCAATGTGAATGAAAGGATCTGTTAACTTATTTTCCAGATACATCTTTATATCTAATTCATTTTCAGATGGAGTGTTCTTTGAAGTGACTAATGAATAGTGAGTTTTATTGATTGATTATAAAATGAGCAGGCAGGTTTAAAAAAAAAAAAGAGAGAGCTGTGAACATAAAATAACTGTCAAGCTTTATTAACCTTCCCCCTATTAAAATTCTAAACTGAGTAAGAAAGAGGCGCAGATATTAACATACTGCCTTTGTTGAGTACAATTTATTTATTTCACATCTATAAATTCCTCTTAGTTGGTCCATGTCCCATCAGCCTGGCCTCTGACCTAGATCTTAGTACATCGGGGAATGAATTTCACCTTGGAAATCTTTGAAGAAGTAATCATTTAGCTTCCATTGGACCATAAAACACAGCCTTATATATTGTGCAAAGGAACAGATACTCTGTGCTCCTAATCTACAGGTAGCTTTTACCAAGCCACCATTAATGAACAGCCACAGCTTTTATTGCAAATTTAGTTAATCTGCACTGGCCTGATAACATCAGGACTAAATTTGGGATTGCTATTTGGCACACGGACTATGTGGGGGGTTCTCAATCACTTTCCCCCTAGGAATGGTAAAAATTAGACCAAGCGCCTTACCCGTTTCCTCAGATTGCAGGTCAGTGTCAGATTCCTCGAGAAGGAGTTTGCAAAAGCTGTATAGAAGTCCAGAACTTTCAGCAAGGCTTCCCGTTTAATAATATGTAAATCGCAGTATGTCAATGCCCGGACATTGGCACACGCATGGGCCAAAGTGGTTTCCTTCCAGAAGATATCACCAAACACATCTCCTTTGCCTGAAAAAGAGCAGGACATATTTATTAAACCATACACATACACTGCTCTTCAGCAAACCAATTATCTGCTCCCTCAAATTTTCTTCAGTTCCCAATTATTCTGAATTTAGCCCATATTTTAAAGGTATTCAGCCACTGATCTGTCCAAATAAATTTAGGAGCCTAGGACTCTTTCATTGAGACTTAGGGCACCATCTTCATTTGCCACACCAGAGATCAATGTTCTGGTATTCGATTTAGCGGGTCTAGTATAGACCCATAAATCGAATTCTGAGGGCAGCTTCGGCCAGCGTCTGTACTCCTTGCAGTCGCAAGTGAGGACGGCACCAAGCTCAGCCTAAGATAAGCTGACTCCAGCTATGTATTCTACGTAGCTGAAGTTGCCTACCTTAAGCCGACCTTCAAGGTCTAGGGTAGACCTGGTCTTAGGTTCCTAAGTGCCTAAGTCACTTTTGAAAATAAACCTTATTAATCTCCTTTTAAAAACTGGTTGGGAGGTGTTTGAAAATTTTACCCTTAAGCATATGTTAAAGCTGTGCACATGCTTCAGTGCTTTGCTGAATCTGGGCCTTACTGAAGTATCTAACAATAAAAGCTGATCAAACTATTAATTAAGAATAACATTTGCTAAAAAAATTAACTTTTTGACTAGCAAATCGTTCAAATATAGATCCTGATTTACATGAATGAACTTGTTGTTCATCTGCATTCACTAAATAGTTCTGACAAATAATTTTCTAACTATTTGTTGCCTGTAACTGTTTGCATTAACTGGGCATCTGTTTCTACTCCCTAATTGAATGACATTTTATTTTTAAAAGGAGACTAACAAATGGTAAATAATGTGTAATGAGCTTGTGTGGTATGTTTTCACCCACACAATCATCTGCTCTAAAATGTGTGGAATTTTAGAAATTTGTGAACATTCTCAAGAACTTCTAATGGTTAATGCAATGAAAATTTGACCCACAAGTAAACTGAATATCACACTTATATTTAGTAGTATTTGACAATATGATTTGCTGCTATTTGACCAGCTCAGCTAACAATTAGATTAACGGATTTTTCTAGATGAAATATTAATTATATACATTATAGTATTATCCCAAAGCACAATCAGGACGAATCTCTTACTTGGATGGGAATTTTATAAAGAGCTTGTTCCTGCCTTGAAGACTTTACATTTAGATTAAGACAAAAGTAAATATCTGACTATTTTCAGGTACTTTTTAACAGTTCTATAACATGGAGCCAGTGTTCTCTCACTTCAGTATATATAAAATGCCTACAACGCTGGGTTTGTTCAAAGATATTGGTAGAGCCCTACAAACTCATGGATATCTGCTTTATATCTTCAGGTATCCGCATCTGCAGATGTGAATGAGGATATCCGTGGTTCATTTTTGCCGACAAAGATGCAAATTTTGTATCTAGAACCCTGCAAATTTGCAGATATCCACTTTATATCCCTCCTGAAGATACCCACATTGGTCAATGAGGATATCCTCAGATCATTTTTGCAGATGTGGATGCAGATGCAGATACCAATTTTGTATCTGTGCAGGACTTCAGCTATTAAGAAGGTTGTGGCTAAAACTATTTTAGTTGGATGTTGCAAAATGAAGTGACAGGTACATATCACATTCTGGGGCATCAGCTCCTCACTCAAGTGGATTCTGTCACAAAAAGGAATTTTCACTATTTTTAGCAGATGGGGTTTCCCTAAGGAGATTTCACCTGACCAAGGGTCAAATTTCATGCCTCAGCTATTCAGCAACTTATGGAAGTTGGGTGGGGCAGAACAATTAAAAGCCATCCCATATCACCCAGAGACAAACGGTCTGGTGGAGAGGTTCAATGGAATTCTAAAATCTAGGCTGGGAATGAAATAAGAGAACCTGAAGCTGGAATGATATCACAGATGGAATGTTACCCTATTTCCTATTCACTTATAGGGAAGTGCCCCAAGAGTCGGCAGGGGTTCCCCATTTGATTTTCTATACTGAAGAGAAGTGAAGGGACCCCTAGATAGTATATATAAGACTCCTGAGAAGGGGACACTGATGCATAAGTAAGTGGACATAATGGAAATGGTTGAGACTAACCTCAGGAACAGTAAAAACAAAAAGTGTGGCACGGCCAAGATACTAGTAAATGTTCTTTTGAATGGGGCACTAACATGCAGAAATCTTGGGAAGGACCTTTTGGGGTGACAGAAGAGGTGAGTGAAGAAGATACCGGCAATGTTGAAAGGCATCATGGTAATAGTATCCCAGAGCTGGTGCATGTAAACAGACTTAAAGCTTCTAACAGCTGGGAAACTATGGTCAACACAAGCTGTTGTGTAGAAAGAGACACTGAGGCACACCACCTCACTGATTGATGGCTGAATGCCAGACTGAGTCACCTCTGGACAGCATCGATTTCTGAGGTGAGTTAACATCAGTGGAAAACGCAGAGGCGTTATCTGTACTGAAAGAACACAGTCAAATGTTTTCTAACACCCCAGGGAAGACTCACAGTCCAGCTCATCAGGTCCTACTGTACCACTAGCAAGGTGTAAGAGCCAATTTGTGCAGAAATACAAAGCATGCTGGACCAGGGCTGCTGTTATACACAGACATCCAGGCTGTGACCTGCACGTTGTTTGGGTGTTTGTGACCTGTCCAAGTTGGGAGCTAGCCTCTGTCAGAAGCTGGGAATGGGCAACAAAGGTGAGATACTTGATTCCCTGTTCTGTTCATTCCCTCTGGGGCACCTGGTATTGACCACTGTCAGAAGACAGGATACTGGACTAGATGGACCTTTGGTCTGACCCGGTATGGCCATTCTTATGTAACCCAACAGTGATGTGGATTGTACCATGGAATGCTATAGTCCAGTTTTGCGCGCATGTGCGCGCGCGCGCGCACACACACACACGTGTGTTTCAATGCCACAGTTAGAACCATGTGCCATGACAAATATCTCAGGGTTAAAATATTTGCTCATATTTACTGTATACCAGAGAAATATAGATCTGCAGAGCTGCTCACCCCACCTCAAAAATGGTTTAGAGAAGGAGGATGAGAATGATCAATAGGTTGGAGAAAAATTTCTCTCATGAAATATTATTAAAAAAACTGGGGATTGCTTACCTTAGAAAGGAGATAAATAAACGAGGACACGATAAAGTATATGAAATTCTGAGTGGAAAAGAAGGCAGATGGGGAACGTCTGTTCTCGCTGACTCAGCGTAAAAACAAGATGACGTACATGTTATGTCTAGACTGCAGGCTTCTTTCGGAAGAAGCATTTCCGGAAAAGATCTTCCGAAAAACTTCTTCTGAAAGAGTGCGTCCACATTGACAAAGCACATCAAAAAAGCAATCTGCTTTTTTGAAAGAGAACGTCCACACTGAATGGACAATATCTCGCATTTAAACTGGGATTACGGTGTGCTTTTTTCTCTTTCCTCTTCTTCCGAAAGAACTCCCTCTTCCCCATCCACAAACGCCTTTTTCTGAAAGAGCTCTTTCAGAAAAAGGCTTCTTCCTTGTAGAAAGAGGTTTACCAATGTCGGAAAAACCCCTCTGTTCTTTCTATTTTCTTTCGAAAGAACGCGATTGCAGTGTGGATGTAATTGAAGTTTTTTTTAGAAAAACAGCTGTTTTTCCTGAAAAAACTCTGTTGTGTAGACATACCTTCAGTGATACCAAAGAGTGAGAAATGCCAAACAGATAGAAGCTACAATAGCAAGGAAATGACTAGGGGAAATATACACACTTGATAAATGTGCCCCATGCTCCAGAGGAAGGCGAAAACCCCCCAAGGCTTCTGCCAATCTGACCTGGGGGAAAATTCCTTCTAGACCCCAAATCCAGCAAGCAATTTGACCCTGAGCATGTGAGTAACACATACCATTCAGGGATCTAAGACAGAGGATCCTTGGCATTCTCTCCATTGACCCCTTGGATGGGGTCCTGGTGAGGTTTTATTTGATAGTTTGGAGACTATTTCCCCAAGAGAAGGTGATAGAGCATGTATCATGTCTTTTAGTGCCCACTCTCTCAAATATATGAAACATATTCTAAAGGTACTTTGCAGCATTGTTTTATGAACTACATACGCTAACCAAATTGACCATATCATTGTTCCAGGTCATCTGGGATTTTATTTCTGTCTTTGTACTGTCTATGACACTGTATGTAAATAATATTCTTCACTAGATCTTTGTAAAACATGAATAGAAATTTCTCCCTGGAGAAAGGTAAAAAATTGCTGATATCGGTCTCTATTTTACAGAAATACTTTAAAAATTTTCAATAAAAGTAATGTCTACAATCTCGGAATCATCTCTTCTAATGAAGATTATAAAGGCTTTCTTACTGAGTCTGGTTTTCAAAGGATTTTACTTAAAAAAAAAATCCTTGAGGGCAAATAGGGAATACATAATCCAGCTAATGTATTGTATAAAATGACATGGCATAAACTAAATGCTTATTGCAGAACATTCACGAGTAATTTATCACTTATCTAATGCACTGATTTTAAAGTGCCCTTTCTTTAGTTAATTGTCCTTGTTCATAAAAACAATTCTGTTTCATACACACAGAGCACAATTACAAAATTTACTGAAAATACAGGCAGTCCCCGGGTTACGTACAAGATAGGGACTATAGGTTTGTTCTTAAGTTGAATTTGTATGTAAGTCGGAACTGGTACATATTGTACCCCAGGTGTCCCGATTCAGCCGCTGCTGAAACTGACGGCTGACTACAGGAAGCCCGAGGCAGAGCTGCTTTGCCCGGGCTTCCTGGAATCAGCCGCTGATCAGTTTCAGCAGCAGCTGACTTGGGGACACCTGGGGTAGAGCAGCTGGGGTGCTGCCAGGTTGGTCCCCGCAGTGCCGAGGTGCGGTGCTGCGGGGACCAACCCGGCAGCGCCCCAGCTGCTCTGTCCCAGGCGTCCAGATTCAGCCGCTGTTGAAACTGACCAGCAGCGGCTGAATCGACACGCCTGGGCAGAGCAGCTGGAGTGCTGCTGGGCTGGTCTGGTAGCGCCCTTGGCGCGGCGGGACCAACCCGGCAGCACCCAGCTGTTCTTGGGACGCCTGGGGCAGAGCAGCTGGGTGCTGCTGGGTTGGTCCCGCAGCGCCGCCTCGGCGCTACTGGACCAACCCGGCAGCACCCCAGCTGCTCTGCCCCAGGTGTCCCCATGTCAGCCGCTGCTGAAACTGACCAGCGGCTGATTCCAGGAAGCCCGGGCAAAGCAGCTCTGCCCCGGGCTTCCTGTAGTCAGCCGCTGGTCAGTTTCAGCAGCGGCTGATTGGGGATGCCTGGGGCAGAGCAGCTGGGGTGCTGCTGGGTTGGTCCAGTAGCGCCGCACCGGCGCTGTGGGACCAACCCGGCAGCCCCCAGCTGTTCTACCCCAGGCATCTGCGAGAAAGCCTGGTCTGCTGGGGAGGAGGACGACTAGCTGCGCGCGCGCCCCAGCAGACCAGGCTTTTCTCGCCGCGAGGACGGGGCGGCGGGACCGCGGCGCTGCCTCGGTGGTCCCGCCGCCGCGCCTCCGCGGCGAGAAAAGCCGCTCCGCGTCTCCCTGGTCTGCTGGGGGGGAGCTAGTGCAGGGTTCCCTCACCCCGTTCGTAAGTAGGGATCCGACGTAAGTCGGATCCACGTAACCCGGGGACTGCCTGTAGACCATTTTTAAAACATGTACAGCATTGCTTAATTTATTTTTTCTTTGTGATGTGCACTTGCAAAAATCGGAGTTTAGCTTTGTGCAATTACAGCCTGAGGTTGAAAATAAGCAATATTGTTGAATTGTCTCTTATCATTCTCCTTCCACAGTGCAAGGGAGATGTTTCTTTTCTTTCTAAATGCAAGGTAATATTACCCAACAAATGAAAGGTGAAAGGATAAAAGCAGATGATGTTTACTTGTAGCACCTGTGTAAGACTCTGAGTGTTAAATAACATACCAAAGTTCCTATATAAATGAATTATCCTTCTGAGAAATCAACAAATATTCATGATGTTTGTTGATGTTCTGTTAAATAGCAGACAGCAGTGGGATCATCAAATAGATGCTGAATCACTACAAACATCTAGAGCAGGGGTGGGCAATAATTTTGAGGGGGGGGCACTCCAAGAATATGGAAAATGGTCAAGGGGTGCAGGAGAGGATGGGGTATGGGAGAGAGTTTGGGTGAAGGAGGCAATTGTGACTTGGGGAAGGGGAGTAGGGTTCAGGAAAGGGTAGAGGGGTTTGGACTGTGACCTAGGGCAGGAGGGGGTTGTAATTTGGGGCAGGGGACTGGGGTGTACGAGGGGATGCAGGGGTTGGGTTGTGACCTGGGGCAGGGTATTAGGGTGTGGGATCTGGGAGGGTATATGGGTGCAGGAGGGGGCCAGAGGGTTTGGGTTAAGTGAGGTAGGGGGGCAGTGGAATGGGGTGCCAGAGGCAGGCTCTGGCTGGGAGACTTACCTGCTGGACTCCCAGCCAGCAGCCTTCTCAAGCAGACTCCCTGTCTGCCCCACCCCTGCACTGGCTGCAGGGACCGTGTGGTTTTTGATCAGCTATGAGCCTGAGGGAAGGGGTGGGAGAGTGCTTTGCAAGCTGCCTGTTAACAGCAGGCAGCTCCCATTGGCTGGAAACTGGCCAATGGGATTGTGCTGTTGACGGGAGCAGCACTTCAAGCTGCTCCTCCCTTCCTCAGACTCACAGCTGTTCAAACAGAGCCCCGCAAGTTTGCAAACAATTGGTTTTCTCAGCAGTGTGCCGGGGCAGGCAGGGAGTCTGCCTGAGGCTCCCCACTGCATCCACAGGACAGATCCAGCTTGCAGAAGATATTTTGCTCAGGCCTCATCTAGGGATATAAGCAAGTAGTTAACTACTTGACTATTCGATAAGCATAAGCGTATTGGTTAGTTGAGTGGAGTGCTCGACTACTCCCTTCCCCGGCCCCCCATGCTGCCTTCGTGGTGCCGCCTGCCCTCCTGCCATGTCTCCATCAGAAGCAGCAGGGGGTGGATGGGAAGGCTGCTCTGGCAGCAGCCCCCCACTGGGACGCCTGCAGACAGGGGCTTCTGCCCCTAAGCAGTTCCTGTTTGTGGCAGCCTGGGCTGGCTGCTGGCAGGGCCTGCTCCAGCCCCGAACAGGGGCTGCTGAACTGAGCAGTCGCGGCTGATGCCAGTCCAGGACTGCTGCGCCTCTGCATTTTAAATGTAGTAAAAGCCGCCAGGCTCTTATTACATTTAAAATGCAGAGCCACAGCGTTGGTGGCTTCTGGTGGCTCTTACTACCTTTAAAATGCAGAGTTGCAGCAGTCCAGAGCTGGCGCGAGCCAGGACTTGTTAGTCTCGGCTCGAGCCAGCTCCTGGAGCTATCCCTGCTGTGGCTCTGCAGAGCAGCCTTTGATATCAACTACACGATTAGCCAAATAACCGCTCTTTAACATCCTTAGCCTGATCTACAGCAATTCATTTATTCATGAGTCAGTTGCCTTTTGAGTCAAATGGCAGTGTGGTAACTTGAAGTAAGGAAGGATCTAAAGGACAGATAAAAAAGGTAATGTTGACATTTTGCACTTTATGGATGGTGCATGTTTCTTTGAACACAAAAACTAATAGGAGCATTAACTCCCTTGGCATGACAAGCACATGGTGATACTATGCTGTGTTCAGACAGAATGAAAACAAGAACGAATAGTGCAGGACTTTTCTGAAGTTGGTGTTTTTTCCAAATATTTGAAAGAAGCTGCACTTACTACATCAGCCAAATTTATTAATAAATGCAATGGGTGACAAAAAGGTAATGTCCTGCAACACAATATATTTTCACCCATCAGGAAACACTCAGAAACTAATCATATATTATATTTTATCTCCAGTTCACTGATGCCTATTAGAAACTGCTTAGTAAACAATGACAAATATGAATATATTTCTCTTTAACTCACCTTTCATATATGTATTGAAAAGGATAATTTAGCTGGTTGAAATTTTCAAATATAAGTGTGCAAACAGCATGCAGCTAAGTTATGCAAGCAAATATGCATGCACAGAGTGCAATTTGGGTATCTAGGCAGGAATGCATGTAGAGATATATCAAAATGGTGTTTCAAAATGGCTGTTTGCAGATATCTGTAGGGTATACATTTTAAAAACCTGTCTCCACAGTTAGGCTTTGACCAAGACTCCTTTAAGAACTTATGCACGTATGATGTTATTCAAGAATAGCTGTTCAGGGATAAATCCATTTGTGCACACTCTTATTTTGGAATGAGAATTCCTTTTTCTTATTAAACTTAATCCACTTAGGAAACTGAATGAACTAAAAAAGGTATATAAAAAGGTGGAGAAAAAGGTACTTTTGATCTGGAATAATAGTGTCTATACATAGAGTTATTCAGAAATAGCGACTATGCTTTCAATTAACACCCCATCTTATTCTGGAATAAGTTTGCATGTTAACAAGCCTTTAAGAAAGGGCCCCGTAGCACCAACATGCTAGGGCTGAATTCACTACTGTCTTGCACCTTGTGTAATCATTTACTCCAGAGCAAAGTGGATGCACATCACTATGGCTTTAAGTCCCATTCCCACTACTCTGATAGTGTAAAGGGGCCTTGAAGAGGTTGAAAATGTGAATGCTACCAAAGCAGAATGCGTAGCTTTTTACATGTATTTACACTAGTGTCAATGAATACATAACACAAAAGGCAAAGGAAAATCAAGCCCTAGATGTTCATGTGGTTGCTAATGGTCTACTGATTTTTGGACTAAAAGAAAGACTGAGATTGGATCCGCAATGGAAAACTGTATCAGTTTGGCTCTATCAGTTAGGACTATAGGGTTTTTTTATTGCAGTAGTTATACAGTCAGGCTTCCTGGTCGGATGGAATTTTGCTGATATGAAGATGCTTGTTCCAGTATAGTTATCTTGCGTTCTGTGTGGGAATAGTTACACCAATGTAAAGCACTTTCACAACAATACTCTGAGTTCCTCAAAAGAGAACAAATCTACAAGCCTTATCAACTCATTTGGGGCTGCAAAGAACTCAAATTCACAGCAGGTTAACAAAGGTTCCAGTTAAGCAGACTTTCAGAGCCCTGCACACATCTATGTAAATCCACTATATATCAGTCCTGGGGGAATTCTGCAATTTTACCATGGTTCCAGATGCAACAATTGCAGGATTCCCCCAAGACTAAAATATACTTCTCCATCTTAAATTGGCTACAGAAACTGAGCATAGATATAATTTAGTGCAGGGGTTTTCAAATTCTGGGTTGCAGCTTGTCAGGTCAAGCTGCTAGCTGGTCACAAGATGCTTTGTTTACCGATGCCTCCGCAGGTACGGGCAATCGCAACTCCCGTTGGCTGTTCCAGGCCAGTTGAGCTGTGGGAAGCAATGTACCGGTTCGCAATGTCTCATTGGCTGGGAACAGCGATCTATGGCCATTGAGAGCTATGATCACCCATACCTGTGGAGGTACAGGTAAACAAAGCATCTCATGGACCACTAGTAGCTTGCTCTTACAAGCTGCAACCCAGAGTTTGAAAACCTCAGTCCTAGTGGATGTGAGAGCCTGACAGGACCTTTGGGGAGAAGTTTGAGAAGATATGGGGAGAGAAATCTCAGAAAATTTAATAATTAAAAAGAGCAAACAAATAAATGGGCCCAGAACTTCCTTTCTGATGTTAAGCTACCCAAACAAATAAAGCCCAGGACAGGAGCAAAAAGAAGAAAGACATGAGTGCCTTCACATGGTTCAAGGAGAGCTAGGACAGGTCTCAGTTAAGGTTAGAAGCCTGTAAGATAGGGGACAGTGAGTCTGCGCTTCTCTGCTCAGAGTGGGTTACAGATCTGGGGTAGCTCAGAGACAGGTGCATTGCCAGACTCAGGGAATGATGCAAACCACTAATCAAAATGTTTGTCCTTTTATGGCCAGCGGTTTGTTCACATAGGAAATACTCCACAGGGAGCATGCCCAGTTTCACCCACCTTCAGATGGTTTTTCTCAGATGTTTCCTTTCAGTTGTTTTAAATTTTAATCAGCCAAAGACCAGCTTTCAGCAATATGGGCCTCAGGTGTCAAAATACAGAATATCCTTTCAACAGAACTATAGAGCTGAATACTGCTGAAGCAAAGTATTGGAACTACATTTAAAATGCTAAAAGTTATCTACAGACCAGGGCCGGCCTGAGCCATTCGTGCGCCCCGGGCCCCAGGGGCGCGGCGCTGCCCCCGCCTGGCCCGGCAGCCCCGCACGGCGCCCCCTATAATGGGGCACCCCGGGCAGTAGCCCCGGCAGCCTGTAGCTTGGGCCGGCTCTGCTACAGACTACAACACCTAGCAAATCTTTTCCAATCCTCACCCATATAGAGGAAACTGAATGAATTAAGCTTTCATTTGTGTTAAAGCTGTGCATTTCTCCACTGATGAAATATTAAAATGTAAACAGTTATCTAACAAATTCTCCATTCATCAAGGTCTGGGGGAGGGGAGTGTTTACAAGAGGGCTGTCATTATCTAAGTGGCTCAGAAGAGTTGCAGAGTCTGTTTCTTCTAGGCAGTTAATGCACTATTATCCTGAACCACCTTAGCCGCAAAGTGAAATCATAAAATGCCAAATCTGGGCATGTGCCAGTGAAACACTGATGAAGAGGAGCAATTACATGTAATAGAGCAACTTCTGTACCAAGAACTATAGAGCAACTGCTGGGAGATACAGTATTTGCTGATAATTTAGGTTGACCCTATGTCTGTTGCAGGGGTAGGTTCCTGGGTGAGTGTGTATGTGGTGTGGTATGTGACTGCTGGTGAGTATTTGCTTCAAGGTTGGGGGGTTGTCTGTAGGCGAGGGCTGGCCTGTCTCCCAAGGTCTACAAGAGTGAGGGATCGTTTTCCAGGATAGGTTGTAGATTGCCAATGATGCACTGGAGGGTTTCAGCGGATGGCTGTAGGTGATGACCAGAGCTGTTCTGTTATTTTCCTTATTGGGCCTGTCTTGAAATAGTTAACTTCTGGGTATTTGTCTGGCTCTGTCAATCTGTTTCCTCGCTTCCCCAGGTGGGTATTTAAGTTTTAAAAATTCTTGATAAAGATCTTGTAGGTGTTTGTCTCTGTTTGTGGGACTGGAGCAGATCCGTATTTCTGATCAGTTTCCAGAATCAACATTTAAAGTGCAAAGTCACTGATGGCATAGCATTTTCTTTAATATATTACTTACTATTCAGGTTTAACATGATTCTTTGAGTTCTACAGTTAACCATACTATTAGGGAGCATCTAGACATACTTGGTCACCATTTAAAGTCATTTACAGGAGATTCTTTGCCAGGAGCAAATTCTATGTCACTGCAGTAGGGTGAACTGCTATCTCCCCGATGTGAGTGGATACCTGATTTCATTAGCTTGCACTTACACATACCTGTTTGATGTTACATTTCTGCATGTAGAGCAACTCTAATTACACTATCTACCTCTATTTGTGACTGTGGGGGGAAAAACAGACTGGACTCCTCAGCATGGCATGACTTATTAGCAATGATTATGACAATTAGAAATACGATGGCTTGTCCTAGCTAGTCATTCTTGCGGTTGCAAATAGAACACGATAAGACTACTGGGGCCTGTTCTGCTCCATTTTCTCCAGTAAAGTAGCTTCACTTTACACCAGAGATGAATTAACTATTAGATCAGCAGTTATTTCATTCAGACAGTAGAGGAAAATAAAGATCCTAACAAAGAGAACTTAATGGGACGCCAGTGTATTTTCATTAAGGAATCCCACACTTTGTGGATCACAGGGCTCAATTTGAATATTCACTTATTTTACTCATTTCTACAATGCCTATTGCTACAGCAGCGGGGCACTTTAATTACAGAACATTAAGGCACAAAATAAGAACTAAACCAAAACAGAGCTAAGCAAAATGATTAGGTCTTGCATCCTACCCGGAAGCTCACTAGATCCAGGTTTTCTTGAGCTTGGGACCAAATTCCAAAGAAGAGGACCTTTGCTGTGAAAATCCTGCCCCTAAAACAAAGGGCCAAGCTCATCCCTACTGTAACTCCACTGAAAGTACTTTTCTGAGACACCAAACCTACAGAGCAACATGGCTACTGCAGCATAAATAGGCGTGGCAAGAGTGAATGAATTAATGTACATAAAGCACTGTGAAATCCTCAGCAGCAGGGAGGTGAGCAAAGAGGGAGAGGTGGAGTAGGAAGTACACTAGCCAAGTCATGCAAGTGATTCATCCTTGGATCTATGTCGTTTGGACAGAGCGCCCTGCAGGAAAGAAGAACTCATGATCTCCCCTGGTTCTGCCATTGCCCTGCTATTCAAGCTCAAGCAAGTCACTGTCCTCTCATATTGTCATTCTAAAATTAAGCCAATAGTTCCTTGCATGGGGAAGTATGGTGAGAATTTAGTTAGTGTATGGAAAGCCCCTTGAGATACTCAGATGGAGTCTTACACAGGCTGTTAGCAAAGGAGAGGTGGGAGGGAAAGCACATGAGTCAGGTCACATGTAGTTTCTTTTTTCTTCTGCGTGAACTGCTCAGGGCAGGACAAATTGATAAAAATTAATCCTTTGATCTGCACCATCTTGTTGTCACTACAAATGCCTTTGCGAGTGCTTCTGAGAAGGGTCCTCTTCCAGGCCCCTTGTAACTAATCAGTTCAGAGCACAAGGAAATCCTCTATTTTGCTTATTACCAGTTTATCATCCTTTAAACTAGATTTATGCCTCCTACCAATTCCTATGCCACACAATAAATGTAACTCTGTTTCACTGAATTAGCTGTCAGCAGTGATGGCAGAATCGAAGGCACTTCCAGTAATTAAAGCCAATTCTCTTTAACTTGATGCGGTGAAAGGTCTCGCTGGTCAGATAGCGTATAACATAGATACTGAATTTACAAAACATAGGAGGTAGAAATAAAGATCTCTCACCATTATTACAGACAAATGGTATTCAGTAATGAACAACAAAGCCTGCATGAAATTCACTGAATGGTGTTTTTCAGTGCAGCAGATTAGTAATTTATCCTTTGTTTTGTTGTAACACCCTCAACACCATTTGCTTGGTTGCCTTTCTTCTTTAAAGAGCTGCAGCACAACGAGAGAGATCCTTTTTGTTACTGAGATTAGTGAGGAGGAGGAGATGGTTCTCTGACTGGAAATACAAAAAATATTTTTCCAGAGAAATTGCTGATTTGAAGAGCTTTCAGCATAAAGGCTTCAATCCTAAATAGGATACCAAAGCATGAAATCTCTACTTTAAAATGTCTCAGTATCATCAAGAATGACGGAATATACCAGGTTTGGGTCTTTAGGCCTCAATTCAGATTCTCCGGCTGGTAGAAATTGGGGATGCACCTTGGAAAAGCAATCTGACTGCACAAACTCTCACGCACACACATATGGCAGTGGGTCAGGACGTTGCTTCTCTTGTCCTTGTTCCTTATTTCTTCCCGTGCTGCATCCTGTCAGCACAGAATGCTGTGATGTGACGAAGACCTGTGTCAACTGGCATGCTCCCTCTACTTTGTACAGGTACATTAGCTTCCCTGCAGGTATTGCTTTCTGCCATCTCCTCTTGTCTCAGACCTGGCAGTGCACCCTGGTACAATTAGGGCACGTCTACACAGCAGGGCAAAAGTCAAATTAAGCTACGCAACTTCTGCTACATCTATTGCGTAGCTAATGTCGAAATAGCTTAATTCGGCTTTTGGCGTGGTCTACACCAGTGGTTCTCAACCGTGGGCCATATGGCTCCCCAGGGGCCATGCCCTACCTCTAGGGGGCCACATGGAAAAAATGGAACATTAGGTAAATTATGTACCTTTTTTTTCCAACTAACAGCGGCTATGAGGGAGGCCACAGAGGTAAACGAGGCTCAGAAGGGGGCCATGAGTAAAAAAAGGTTGAGAAACACTGGTCTACACAGCAGGACACTTCTTCCTTTGGCTTCCCTTACTCCTTGTGAAATGAGGGTTGCAGGAGTTGGAATAAGAAGTCCTCCAGTTCGCCATTATTTTGAAATAATGGCTTGCAGTGTAGACACGCTCTTTGTTATTTCGGAATAACATGAGTTTTTCTGAAATAATGCTGCGGTGTAGACGTACCCTTCCAGTCCCTGATGTCCCCTCCAATAAGACACAAGAGAAGCCAGAGGAGGCAGCATTCTCCATGGGCCAGCCTCCTGAGCAGCCCCGCAGGGGTGTACGATACACCACTCAAGGGACGCAGCAGGAAGAATACTTCCCCACAGGCCAGGGAGCAGAAGAGAGAATTCCCGGGGGAAATGCAGCTCTGCAACTCTGCCAATGCGGGGCTCTGCCTCACAAGCCCAGCTGAGCTCCTAGCAAGGGGAGATGAGGGACTCACACCTCTCAGGCCATTCAGAAGGACGGTTCCTTTGTCTGCTCCTTTACTTAGGCCTCCAATAGTGAGCCACTACTAACCACGCAAGTCTGCCCTCAGCTACACCCGTCCAACTGCCACAACAGACAGGGAGAGATTTGTGTTGGGGCCCAGGCAACCAGTGCTACCAAGCTTGTAACCACAGGGGACTCAGCAGTGTCTCTATGTAATGCCCCTACCCAATGTTGCATGCTGTGGTGTACAACCTGCTTTGGTGACAACTGTGTTAGCTGTATTTCTTGCACCTTAATGTGGCTCTGGCTGGGGCAGGTGGCATATTCTGTCTCTCCTTGTTTAATAGGAAACCTCCTCTCAACTCCCCTTCCCATTCTCTAGACAAATATACATTTGGCTTGTACCCTTCCACCACTGACCACCTCCTTCACCAACAGGCAGCCTATGGAGGAATTTGATCAAGGGGGAAGAGAAAGTCACAGAGGGAATCATATGCTTTCCAGCCAGGGGGATCAAGCAAATGCCTTTGCAGGGGACCTAGAATTGCTAGGGTCAGTCTAATTTGTGTCTCTCCAGCTCAAACTGCTTTTCCTTTTTTTGTTACTGGCCTGGGGACCAATCCACAACAATAACGTAAGTCCTTCCATTTCACTCCCTGGCAAAGAGTTTCTATGTCTTTTGTTCCTGGCTCAGAAGGAAACTCAGCATTGATGTATCAGTGGGGGAAAAAAAAACCAGACTAGAAAACAGGCAAGTGAAACAGGTCAGTGTGACGGTTCACATGGAAAACACTCCTATGAGAGCACAAAACAAAAGTCACCCCTTTCCTTTGGTAGAAGATTTAAAGAATTTCAAGTGCACTGACGCCATTCTGTTATGCTCAGGGACATCCTACCTCCGACCAGCGAGCCAGCCTGGACAGAAAGAGCACTCCTCCAGGAATAAAATGTGAAGGATTTACTGCTAGAGGAGTCTCTCGGGAGACAAAGTGTTTCAGTGCTGTGACAACCACTCGTCTTTCATGGTCCCAATGCACTGCTACAGTGCCAGTGGGCAAGGCCAGTTATTATTTGATGCTATGCAGAAGGAAAGCATATCCACACCTCACTGAGCAAATCATTTCTGCTAAGACAAAACCCACCTGGTCCACAATGTCCAAATATCACTCTCCCCTCTAGCTCCTTCACTCCTGATCTAAGAGGGAATTTGTCACAAGCTGAAGCTATAATTAACAGCATACCATGGTGCAAGACTCTCGGCGTGTGTTTCCCCGAATGCTGGTCATTCACAGCAATTGCATTTCCTAACACAACGGCTTCATGATGCTGGAAATGAGCATTGTTTTATGATCTCTGGCAAAGCGAGGGAAAGGGCTCTCTGAGAATAGCAAATGAAACCCACAAGGTTTGCCTGAGAAATTTTCTTCTCCAGGAATGTATCTATCCACTCTCCACCTTGTATCCTCTCGTTCCAGATTTGGCAAGACTCATGGTCCGCCAAGCCAGCTAATGTTCTAGAGGTATTGAGACAGGAGAAGACACAGAGGCAGAGCCTTTTCACACGCCACACCCCCAGTTGTGGGACACCTAAAAAGAGCAGCCAAAGCTAGACGTTAGCCAGGCCTTGATGGAAAACCCATCTCCTGTAAGTCCTTCCTCCAGGAACAGCATAGTCCCTGAATCAACTCCCAGTTGCAGAGCTAGGACGGAGGGAAAAACAAAAATGAAACTCTCACAATCACACACTGGGACCAAGGCAAGTGGTGAGGATTTTGCCAGCGAGGCAATCATCAGGAGTGGCTTTAATTGGCATGGAGCACTCACACCCCGTGGTGATAAACACCCCTGATTAGACAGCCTGAGCAGCATGAGTGAGTAACTTAGATTTCAAACTAGGTTGTTAGGTAAAACTTGGGCAGCAGTTATTTAGGGAGATTATGACCATTTCAGTAAAGATCACAGTACCTAAAATAGCAACCACCTCATCATCCTGGATGACTTCTAGGGATCCCGACACCACAAAGCAGAGAGCGTCTACGCTTTCCCCAGCATGGTAGATGAGGTCTCCTGGCGCACAGTGAATAGTTTGAAACTCCACAGCCAGGGCCCGCAGACAGCCATCGCTAGCCAGTCGAAAAGCAGGGTGCTCGTTAAAAACCTTCCGGTTCAGATGCACGCAGATATCCGCCCTCATGTCTTTGGGACAAATTGAAAGAACCTGAATAAAGAGGGGGGAAAAAAATCAGTGGGAATATGATACAAG
Source organism: Rafetus swinhoei (assembly GCA_019425775.1). Classification (NCBI taxonomy): domain Eukaryota; kingdom Metazoa; phylum Chordata; order Testudines; family Trionychidae; genus Rafetus; species Rafetus swinhoei. The sequence continues at coordinate 121,063,134 of CM033446.1, read as the reverse complement.
ATCAGTAAGTGTTTTAAGAAACTGCTTCACAGAGAGACATTCCTACAGCAGAATATTTTACCTATGTCACTGTCAGACAATATTCACAGAGAGTTTTCCACCTATATTCAACATATGGGGACAATAATACTGATCTCCTTTGTGAAGAGCTCTAAGATCTACTAAGGAGGCAGTCCTATTGAAGAACTAGGCATTATTACACTATTATGTCAGCTCCCACAAACATACATTCTACAAAACACACCATTCACCGTTGGCACTAATTGGCACCTGTGTCAGCCGCCTCATCAGCATCTGCATTACCCACTGACTGACAGAGATGGGCCCTGCTAAAGCAGGGAATTGAGGTACATTCACAAGGCAGTGGTGGGAGCAGAACCATTCCCTGCTTCAATCCTTCTAAATGGGCAAGAAGAGGAAAGCAAACCCCAGCACTGGCTCCTTCAAAGCAAGGTTGGAAAGATGGGAAGTCACCTAGTTATTTGCTCAGCATGTGCACATGGGATCCATTGAAAGTGCTGCTGAGGTATGTCCTTTAAAAACCTGCCCCCCTCAAAAGACTTGAAATAGATGATCATTTATTATGTCCATTATAGAAGCCCCTACAGCCTCAACTGTGACTAGATCCCCATTGGATTTGATGACCTTTTTAGGTCTCTTCCAGCCCTATGATTCTATGCACAAGGTGCTGGGTAAATACATAGTAAGGGACAGTCCCCTCCACAAAGAGTTCACACGCTGAGTAAGATCCGAAAAGAGTTTCAAGATTAGAATAAACAGGGACAAAATCATTGTGCTTTGTATTTCTTATTTGCAAGGTTGCATAAGGGAGTGAAAAGTTGCACTATGACCCTGACGACATCTAATGATGGATCACTTGACCTTGGCCATCCCATGAGATAAATTCTTGCCTTAAGAGACTTTTCCTACAGATACAGTCAAGGGAAAGTTAGCAAAGCCTAACCACTTAAAGAAAGTGGCAAACTGTGAATCACCAGTAATTATAAAAACTAGACTTGTAAAGTGCACATTTAACATGAACACATTTTCTCAAACTTGCTAATAGTGATGTAAATCCTTAGGTACATGGTAGCTAATTTACCTGGGAATATTCTCTTTTTAAGGCTGCTAATAAAAATGTATGACAAGGTGTAAATTAAGCCCGATGGACACAAAATTAACTACACCGTAAAATTCTCTTATCTAGAGAAGACTGCACATCAACAAAAAATACTCACCTTACTGAATTAAATCAAACAGTTTGCTCCACAAACAGCGAACAGTCACCAGTTTATGAATAGTTTGCCATAGTTTCTAATATGTTGACTATGTCAAGGAATTTTGTTGTAGAAAGATATCTATCTAGGTAACAGTGATCCAACTTTCTGGCATCCAGGTTTGTGTTAAGTTAGAATTTCAATTTCTGATCAATCGAGATCTAGTATAAAGGATATTTTTATTATTACTACTATTATTACTATTACTATTATTTTTATTATTATTGTTGTTATTGTTATTATTATTATTGTATTATATTGCCAAAAGGTCCAAAGCATGGAACTAACAGACAATAAACTATCTGGATCTTAATTAATTACATCAATTTGTGTCCATTCTTTGTTTTAATAGATTTAAGTCATACTGTTATCCTCAAGATTAATGGATTGGAAAACTGAGAAGGGGATTTATTATTTTATCAGATACATTATGACAGTCAAAATAAATTTTAACTTATAAATTCATAAATGTTTAAGGCCAAAAGGGACCATTATAATAATCTAATCTGACCTTCATTATAATATAAATCACAGAATGTGGCATAAATAATTCTTACCTCTAGCCTTCTGGCTGAACTACCGTACATCTTTCAAGAAGACATCCAGTCTTGATTTAAAGACTCCAAATGATGGAAAATCCACCATGTCCCTCAGTAAGTTCTTCTAATGTTTAATTCCCTTGACTGTTAGAAATCTGCATTTGAATGAATTTGTCTAGCTTCAGCTTCCAATCACTGGATCCCTTTAAGCCTTTTTCTGTTAGATTAAAAAGCCATCTACTGTTATAAAACTCTTCCCCATGTGGGTACTTAGAGATCATGATCAAATCACCTTGTCAAGTCCTCCCCTGGATAAATTAAACAGATTGAGCTTCTTTAGTTAGTCACTATTAATGCATGTTTTTCTCATATCTTCAGTGGGATCCTGCAAAAGGTGATGATGGGATGGAATATCCCATAGAAAAATGGTTTCCAATATACAATAATTTTTGAGATCCATCAGTTAGTCAGATTTTAATCAATTTAATAAGGGCTACAGAGATTTTGTTTTGATTTTTTGTCAGAATATAATGCATTACAGACATTATAAACTACAGAAGTCTAGTTTAATACATCATCAAAAAACAATAACAAGTTAGACAAGTCTTGTTTTCCATACTCATGTGGCCTGCCACTTTAAGTCTTTACTGATCGTGTCCCATATCTGCCTTTCCATGATTTGGCCCAGTATTGATGTCAAGCTAACCAGACTATAATTATTTGGGTCAACTTCCTCTGCAACTTTCCCAGTTTTCCATTTGTTGAAAATAAACATTAATGTTGTAGACAGCACCTCGGCTAATTCTTTTAATACTCCTGTTTGTTTTCAGCACCTGCTAATTTAAAAATGTTTACCTTTAATATCTGCTGTTTCAATCCCCGCTACTTAATTATGGGATAGAATTTTTGTCCTTCTATTGGAAGATATGAATACATCACCCTGCTGCTTTCCGATAATAATTATTGAATATTTCTACCTTTTCTGTGTCATGATTGGCAATCTTGCCATTCTTGTCTAGTATCGGACTTACACCATTACTGGGATTTCCTTTATTACCAATATAATTCTTTTAATAACATAAATGGCTTTGACTAAAAGAGGCCATGATCCTTGAATTTCCAAACCCTGAATTAATAATATATCTTATATGCACCTAAATGATTTTGGCGTCCAAACCTTATGTTCCAATGTTCTTCACTTTGGAAGGAAAAAAGTGCCCTAAAACCTCTCAAACTCAAAATATTACAGAGGGAGGAATTGTATTCTGAGAGCATCTCAGGGTATGTCTACACTTGCACCCTCTTTCGAGAGAGGGATGCAGATGAAGACAATCGAAATTGCAAATGAAGCTGGGATTTAAATATCCCACACTTCATTTGCATATTCGCGTTATGGCGCTATTTCGAAATAACAGACGCTGTTAAGATGCTGTTATTTCGAGAGAAAACCCTTCTCTAGAAATAACCCTTATTTCTCATACAATGAGGTTTACCAGTTATTTCGAGAGAAGGGTTTTCTCTCGAAATAATGTCTTAACAGCGTCTGTTATTTCGAAATAGCGCTATTTCGAAACAGCGCCGTAACGCAAATATGCAAATGAAGCACAGGATATTTAAATCCCGGCTTCATTTGCAATTTTGAATGTCTTCATTTGCATCCCTCTCTCGAAAGAGGGTGCAAGTGTAGACATACCCTCAGATTTCCTGGTTAATGTATTTGTTTGTATTCTGGTTACTATAAAGGGATCACACTAATCAAACATAAAGACATTCAGATACCCAAGAAACTGTGAGGCCACAGACTGGTATCTGACTGTTGGACTGAACCACTGTAGAGCCAAATACTTATGGGATGGCTTTGCTTAACTGCTGAGAGTAATTAATACACTGAAGAGGTGCCCTCTTCTGAGTGGAAAATCGACCCTGCTCAGTTGCTGACAAAAAGAATGCTCAGATTTGATTTTATCACCATCTTCAGCCCACAGAGGACAGAGGCCCTAATACAGTGGTCTCCAACCTTTTTAAGCACAAGATCACTTTTTGAATTTAAGTCAGTCCAGGATCTACCTCAAACCCAAATACCCATGCCCCACCCCTTCACCGAGGCCCTGCCCTCCTCACTCTGGGAAGATGGGGACAGAGCGACATCAGCACCCCCTGCCTCTGTCTCCCTCACTCTGCACAACAAGCAGGAGGCTCCCAGGGGGCAGCTCTGAGGCTCTGGGCAGGAGCAGTAGGGCAGTGCGGGGAGGGGCCACTGAAGTGCCGGCACTTGATAGCCTTCCAGCCAAACCAGTTGGGATCCCCCTCAGAGGCTCCAAGATCTACCGGTAGATCATGATCTACGGGTTGGTGACCACTGCTCTAATACAACCACAGCAAGTAGGCAGTTTCCTTCAGCTTGTGTGGTTCATATTTCTAGAACGAAGATGCTAGGTTCTACCTCTGCACGTAGGCACTTTAGATGAAACAAAAAACAGGACTATGTAGCACTTTAAAGACTAACAAGATGGTTTATTAGGTGATGAGCTTTCGTGGGCCAGACCCACTTCCTCAGGCCAATTTTCTTCCACTATTTGATCTGAGGAAGTGGGTCTGGCCCATGAAAGCTCATCACCTAATAAACCATCTTGTTAGTCTTTAAAGTGCTACATAGTCCTGTTTTTTGTTTCAGCTACACCAGACTAACACGGCTACATTTCTAGCACTTTAGATGGTGAGTGAGAGGTATGTACGTAGCCAAAGACTTCTGACAGTGGTGTTGAAAGCTCTAAAATACTCAAAAATAAATGTTACAATACATCTATGTCTCTCCGCTAAACAATCCCAAGGAGGCTCATCTGATTTTTTTTTTCCTCCTAACATTTTTCTAAGTGTACTCAGGAAGTTTAAGAGAAGCCTCCAGAAGAGTTGAAAAAATTCTCCTGAATGGGGAACTTTTTTGTTTTAATCTGGGCCATAGTCTCATTAAATAATGGGATCGTTCCACTGTCAAAGAATATAAATAAAAGATTCTCTCTGAGGCTAGACTTTGTATCTCAGCTCTGCACAGGGAGCAGTACAAAACTACATTGCTCCAGGCGGAGCAAACACAAGCACTCAGTTCACCTGCTGCCTTGGGGCAGCCCTACCAGGATTGCTGATTAACTAGCCTTTACAATGCAGAGGCAATATTTGTCCAGATTATTTTATTTTTCTTGTTGAGTCTGGAGTCACGCCTACATTTCACGGTTGTTGCACCTTGTATATCGTGCAAAATCTGCTTGGCAAGAAAACAGAGAGCCTTGGCTTCTGATCCTAGAGTACGGGGACTGCATTCGTGGTAGGAACTGATGGTGAGAGAGGCTACATAGACAAGTTTCCAGGATGGAACCACATAGAAATAGCAACCTGATTTTATGGGGCATCAGGACATTGGGAGAGATGTCTTGAAGTCATCAGTCTCAAGTGGCAGTACAGGGGTGCCACCAATATTTCATAAGGCCACTGAAGATTTTACTAGCAGTTGAGGGGACTAAATTCCCTTATATTTTCTGAGATTTATGATTCATAATACTGCAGGCTGAAAATATTTAACATAATCCTGTCTCTTCTGAATTATTGCATATTGGGTCATCCCATTAGTAATGAATAGCTTTAATGCTCTATTATTGTCCTGTTGTTTCCATTTCAGTAGTTACAATGTGAAAGTGGCTCTGATAGATGCCTACGTAAAACCTGAGGAATAAATTGTTTCCTTTTAACCTGTGTCTTTCATTGAAAAGTGCCCCATTAAATCACATTAGAAATTATCTCGCCATTGATTGCATTACTGTCTATGAGACTATAACGCCAAACTTTAACTGAGAATTAAAGGAAAGAAGCGTTTGTGCTTTTATTGACATCTCAGAATTTTGCCTTTAGGAGAAAGGGACCTTAGTAGAAATAGCTGTATGTAAACTAGTGGTTGTGCAGGTTCATGTGTAATGACCTATTTTTACAGGAGAGCTGCAATCCATTAATGTTTCATTTGCTGTTGAGCACATTTTGATTAAAACCAAGAAGCTCAAATTCAATATGAACATTTTAATATATCAGACTGTTTCTATAAATAGTTTTACAACTACTTAAAAGATCATATTCTGGTTCACATTTCTCTCTCTCAGCAGAACAGGTTATCTAATGTGCAATGCTGCCTGTGAAATACTTTTAAATATATAATGGCTAATGTGTTTTCCTATGGCTTTACTCACGATCTGTATTTAACTCTTTACTGGGTGAATAACAATGGTACCTTGAGCATGAAAGGGGCTGCATAAAGATGAATTCCTTCCTATGTATGAGCTATGCCTTATCATATTATGGTATATGCCATGCACATGCAATGCATTATGTGTACTGTCCTAGCTGTCAGTGTTAGAGCTGATTTCTAAATGTTTTAAGATGATTGATCAGAGGCCACTGACTCCAGCTTAAATAATACAAATAAAAGGATGCTCTTAGTTGCATTGATTCTCTATTCATAGGTATGTAGAAAGGAGGAGCGAGAAAGAACAATGCACACCGTGGCTTGATCCAGCACACGCCGAAATCAATGGGCACTGAATTGGGCCATTGGAAGGGGCTTTACTTCAGGCAGCCTGTTCTCCGTCAATGGCCCTTTTCTTCATTGTCTTTTTTTGGGAGATGAATAACATCTAGTCCATCTTCACTTTGTCTGCACTATTTCCACACAAGAACCAAACACGAGGCTCTCTGGATTTCTTGTTTGTTGTTGGGCTGAGTGAGATCTTCAATGGCGTGAAACACTAGTATCTCATATCGGACAGATATTTAACTTCACCATTTGAATGCTATTTGTAACAATTAATTAAAGCACTTTTGTTAAAGAAATAGTGTTCCGAGAAAAGGCATTTACTTATATTTTAGTCTCAGGCACATTTCTTTTAGGAACCTTTGCTGTCCCCAAACCTACCAGACTTTATCATTATATACTGGCCTATAGTTACTTATCCAATACAGTTGTTCGTCACCAGAAAAAGCTGCTATAGTATAAATGCAGAGCGTAATTTTGTGTCTATATATGAGCTGTTTTATCCATTCCAATTTAAAGAAAAAATCATTTCAATGTGCCGAGTTGTGTTGCGTGCCTGACTGACAAAAATGTATCCTAATAATGGGTGCAAATGACCTCATAATGCACATGTAAATGTAAAGGGAGCAATGAAGATATAATGAGTAGAGCTGGGTGAAATTGTTTGGCTGAAACTTTTTTTTTTGGGCGGGGAGAAATGAAGATTTGGCAACACTGAAATTAGGAATGTAAAAAAAAATGGGTTAAAAATGTAATCATGTAACCATTCAAAATCCACATGCTGCGGGCTTTGCAGTATAAAGCGTATATATAATCTTATATATAAAGCTTACATATGTATAAAGCTTATACATAAGCTTTATAATTCAGAGCTCCTAGGAAGTGGGGCTGGCAGCCAGGAGTAGGTACATGCCGGGAGCCGGCTTATAACTTTTCCATTCAAAAGTAATTTCTATTTTATTTAAAAACGTAAACACGTTTAAATGCTTAAAATCTAAGTACAACATTTTATCTTGGGGAGACTGTAATGTACCACAAGAAATTGTGGTGGAGCAAAATGATTTTTTATTTTTATGATTTTCTGTAATTTCCAGCCAATCAAAAAAATCTGTTGCTCACTCAACTCTGTATGGAAGAAAACTATCCAAAAATATTAACAATTGCCCATGTTTAGAGGTTTTGGCTGATTCTCTGCACAGTTAACAGAAATATTTGCTGAAGAATAAGAAATATAGAAATATATTAGATGTCTCCACAAATGTAGGGAGTATGAGAGATACTATTATGCACTATGACATTTGATTAAAAACAAAACAGGTGCTGGAGACATACGTTTGGTTTTGAAGGATGTGAGGAATTAAAAAAGACAGGAGAAATGACTTTAAGGATGGATTACTGATCACCTGGACAGGCGAGTGAACACTAGATGAAATCAAGAAAGGAAAAATGTATGTTGAATTTCATTAAAAACTCTCCTACGGTGATGTATTCGGCTATGCTAGTCTCTCAGGGTTGGCTGAAGCCCATCACCAGGGATTTTTTAAAAACTAGACCAGATATAAAAATTAGGAAATGCACTACTGGGAACAATTCTACAGTGGCATAGAGATGGACTAACCAATATAACAATTCTTTTCTTTCTCTTCCATATTTCTACTACAGGATTAAACAAAGCTTATGATCAAAAGACAGAAAAGTTTTCAGGACGGAAGTTCCCAGGCCACAGAGGATTGGAGCCGATGCATTACTTAAGAGGATGCCTGCTCCTGAACTACTTAGTCTAATATTGTCCTATCTTCATTGTGACGGTTGTGATGCATACACAGTAAATAACAATTCTATGACCTGATGCAGTGTGACCTTTTTTTTGGGGGGGGTAAATGTCAACACAGAGGACTTATGTTTTTTCCCAAATGATTTTTAAACATTCCCACCCTAAGAGGTTTATAAAGTGCTAAATACATCCCGAATATGAAGGAAAGGATCAAGTCTCTGTGACTGCGGTAGTTTTGCCAACTAGGACGTACAAATTCGACCTCTGCACTTCCACTGTCCGGTAACATCAGTGGTCCGGCATCCCTGTGGGTGGTCCTGGATTGGAGCACTCATGGAGAAAAGCCAGGCCCTGCGCTCAGCAACTCCTTCCACATCCTCACAGAGCTTTCAGAACACCACAAATAGCTCATTCACAGCATTGAAGCTCAGGGAGGGAAGGCGAGGAGCAGGGACAGGGGGATGACTGAGGAAAGAGGCAGGGTGGCAGTGGAGCCCTGCGGCCAAGGGCCAGGAGCACAGCTCTGGGGAGGGCCGGGAGCACAGCAGCCTGCTGGCCACGAGGCTGCGCTCTCAACCCCCAGCTGCAGGGCTGCTTCTGTCCCCGCTCTTCTCCCTGAGACCTTGAGCACCACAGGGAGCACACCCCTGTCATTGCTCAGTCAATACTGGCTCCTCTGCTGCCACCAGAGTACAGCCCGGCAGCCAGCAACAGCAAGGGGCCAGCACTGACCTCCCCTGGTCTGGAGGATTCCCTATTTCAGGACAGTCCATACAATTTTTTCTCATTTGTTCCAATTGACAGGTTTCATCATTCATTTCAGAATGCAAAGTTCGGATGGGACAAATGACTTTTAAGTGACCTACATGCAGCTACCCCCTGGGTTTGCCAGATGGTGTCACAAAAAATACGCCCCCCCCAAAAAAAGAAAAACAAAAAACGCCAGAAAAAAAATCTGTTAAGAAAAAAAAAAAAGCCACAGGCAAAGTTGTTGAGAAAAAAAAGCCAGGCTTTTTTTTACCGGATGGAAGGAGCAAATACCGGACTGTCCAGTTCAATACCGGACACCTGGCAACCCTACCTTAAGAAACCTAATTTGTGGCTCTCATCCTGCACTGACAACATACAAATTGCTGCATCCACAAAGTTCCATATTTGCTTCAGTGCAGCTCCCAGCAGTTACAGCAAGGTCCTTGCACACTAGCCATTGAGTGGGGATAGCCTTAGCTGGACGCTGCGCAAGAGAACATTTTCAAAGTTGTAACCATTTTTATAGCTACTCTCTTACTGGTTGTCAATAAAGTATTTTAACTGAAAAACTGTACCACATAAAAGCATTAATGGCTGGATCCAAAAGTCACTGAAGTCGACAGGAGTCTTTCCATTGACGTAAATGGGGTTTAGATCAGGAGCTAAACTAAGCAGGCCTCCAGTGTGGGAATACTGTCAAAAAACTAAATCATAGATTTTATGGCCTCATTAATTATCTAGCTAAGCAACCTCTACTACGATGCAGACAAGTGAACGCTACTTACTAAAAGCCAATGATCCGCATGTTTATGGGCTATAACTGCATTTTTACAATCTATTCACAGGAAATGTGGAAATAATGGAAGGGAATCTCAGTAATTAAAGCAAAGTTTCTTCTAATTAACTGCAAAGCACAATCAAAGTCTGAGGGAACCGCAGCAGAAATAATACAACATTCGTGCCTAATTGAAAGGAGATAAATGAGAATGAAAATTTAATTTTTACACATATTTGGCTTTTCACAGCAGAACTGTGTCTATTTACAGCAATTATAACCAATTTGATACTAACAAACTGTAGAACACATTTGGAAGTTAGAATGTCGCTGTATAAATGGAGCTGAAATTAACATATTACAAAACATATTAACATATTACAAAATTAACATATTACAAAAAAATCAAGCAAATTGAACTACAAGCATCCCAAGAAGCCGAAAGTTAACATAATAATACAAATACACAAAAACTGTGTCGTTTTGGAAGTTAATTGCTAACAGGTTAACTAGCTCAATAACTATCACTATGTGGGTTTATAATAAGACTTAAAGCTGCCCTTGTTGTCATAACATAATAATTCCATTTTGTCAAGTTACGGTATTCTTATATGGCCGCTCAGGAGAGATTCAAATGAGGGATGTAAAATCCCGTTTAACTGGTTAACCTTTAACTGGTGATGTTTATCGGTTCTGGTTAATGGGTGGGGGCTGAAGCAGCTTCCCGCCCATCGCGAGCAGGGGCTGCTCCACCCGCCGCAGACAGGGGCGCTCCAACCTGGCCAGAGCAGGCTCTGCCTGCAGCATGCCTGGGCCCACCACGAAGAGAGGCTGCTCCTGCCTTACCAGTTAACCTTTCACATCCCTAATTCAAATGCCACCCAGCTGATCAGCAGAGCACCCACAGGTAGAGTTTTGTGTCTAGTGGGGGGGTGCACATTTGCACATGCCTTGGTGTACATTAAAAAAAACTGCTTCTGCACATGGATGGAAAAAATCCGCACATGGATGGAGAAGATTAGAGGGAACATTGGTTTCCAGTAGTAGGCACTTAGGGTATGTCTAGACTACATGCCTCTGGCGACAGAGGCATGTAGATTAAACTACCGGCATAAACAAGCGGAGATTTAAATAATCCCCGCTTCATTAAAATAAACATGGCCGCTGTGCTGTGCCGACAATCAGCTGATCCGGCACAGCGCCGTAGTCTAGACGCGGATCAGTCGGCTGGGGAAGCCTTTGCTGACCGATCCTGTAAGCCTCGTTTCACGTTTCTTTGCCTATGCCGGGTAGCCTAGACATACCCTTAACGTCCAGTTCCCCGATGGCATAAATCAGCACAGATCCACTGAAGTCAGTTGAGTTCGGTCAAATCACACCAACTGAATATCTCGCTCTTAGACTCCTTCCTTAATCTATGGAGCAGGTATGGAATGACTAGCAGAAACACAAGCTTGCCCAGACTTCCCTGCCAAACCTTAAAAAACAATGAATAGTGCTGCAGCACCTTAGAGACTAACGAAAAATGTAGATGGTAGCATGAGCTTTCGTGGGCACAATCCACTTCTAATTCCTTCAGCCCTGGCGTGGAAAGGACTGAATCTCACAGGGTCAGTCTCTATGGCTACTAAATCTTGCGCTAACTGTGATGCGGTGGCGATTATGGCCCCAAGGCAACCAAACTCATTTCAGAAATACAAACAAGCTCTCCGATGATAACAGCTTTCAGGCACTACTGACCTGTTCCAGATTCCAAATGGTGACCTAAGGCCTGATTCAAAGTCCAAACTCCCAATGAATTGAGTGGCTTTGGATCAGAAACTAGAGCAGAAAGGATCTATATCCAGTTATCAATCTCCTTAGCCAATCAGTGCTCTGTGCCTCACTTTTTAACTAGACCACAACTATACACTGATTTGTTCACTTCTCATTAATGCTATTTTTTTATTATTATTATTATTATTATTATTATTATTTGTTATGATCTCAGCAAGCACTAGAACCACAAATAGTGAGTAAAGGGTAGTTTTCTGCTAGTATGTATAATATGCATGGAAAGAGCTGTTGGCTATATTTTTAAGAGAACAAAATTGCAGCCCTTTTAAAGTGGAATGCTTAATGAAAACAGCGAGTGTATGTACATTTTCCATTTTACAAAATTTTGGAACTAAAGTATTTAGACTTGTAGTTGCTCTGTACAATGTTCTGTTTGGTTTTAGTGCTTTTGATTAATCAAAATAGGCAAAATAGAAACAACTAATCAGCCCTATCAAAGTTGGTTTTTTTTTTCCTAAACATGAAGGATATCCATTTTGAGATTTTATTTTCTCTTCCTCCCCCCACACCTTGCATTTTTCAAAAACTATTTTTGTGAATTTCAAATCTCGAACGCAAAAAGTTAAATAATTCCAAGGAATGTCTGGAAAAAGGAAAGTCAGAAAATAATGAGAAGCAAGGGAACACAATGGACATAATGTTCGTTCAAAATTGCCAACATTTCCAATTTTAAACCAGCCTTCTCTCTCTCTCCGAACACATCTACAAAAGTATTACTGGAATCACATGTGGTTCAGATCCTTATTGCCAGCATGTTTACAGTACTCAGTATTGTTTACTCTACTGGAAAGGACACAGTGAACCGAAATGTACAATATCTAGATTTTTACCTCATACATTCATACCTTCTCTGTGTCGATCCCTTTAGACATGGACCATGTTGAGACAATATAATCCATGACTCGTTCGCTAAGGCCTTTTGGGACTTGATATAATTTTAAGAAATCCCTCACATTGTTCAGCATCTCATGGTACCGGTTGGTGTTGGCATACATTTGCTGGAAAATGGTGGTGACATTTCCAAAAATAGTTGCATAAAGAAGAGCTGAAAGACAGAAAATGGCAAACAAAGATAAATTTCTATATGCCACAAAAGTACGATTAATCATCTATATACGTGTTTTGCAAGAAAGAGAAAAGCAACTGCAAATGTTTGCATATGCATTTGTACCTGTTGAAAAGTTCTTGCCCATATTACCCCTGCCCCTTCTCACACTGTCTTTTTCTTCTCTTCCCTCCCCCTCTCTGCTCACCTCTTCCAGCTCAATCCCTGAACCCAAATGTAGAAAATGACATTTGAAGAAAAAAAACCCTCTTCTAAAAAAACAACAAGTAGTGTGGACGCTCCGGTGCTGCTATTTCAAAAAACTACTCCCCAGATTTATTCAAACTAATTACTCCCCAGTGTTTCCTGAGGTAACAGAGGTAACAGAGCCTGCCTTGGACTAATTTTGAGGCTTCCCCATTGTGCAGGCACGCTAGTTCAAATTTGTTAAATTGTGAGTTTGAGACGAATTTTGTAATTTTGAAATACTTTCCTAGTATAGACCTGGCCTAAATGTGATGGCTTGGAAGCACCCCAATATATCCAATATCTTTCTACTAGCCCGGAGCAGCCTAAAGCCACTTTCCAGCTACATTTTCCAGCCTCAACTTAATGCAGTGCTAGCACAATTCAAGGAAACCTCACTGTCTCCAATTTTGAAAGGAAAATCATTAATGATAATAATGGGACTAAAGCCGATGATTCAATGCTTTTTTGAATAGGGATGGACTTAGGCATGCTCTTAAATGTGTTTAGCTTGCTTATTGATTCAGGACCTAATTATTCTTAAGAAGGAACCATAAATAAATAAATAGCACTCTTCTCTTAAACACTGTAGACTTTACAGAAAATTATTTTGATTTCTCCAAATACCAGTGTGTTCCATTTTCATTCTGTCCTTGGCATCAACTAATATGCAGAGGGGTGTGTGTCATTTTTAATAATCCTGGCTTGAAGTGCTATGCTGCAGAATGCAGCTGTGTTTACATATTCTTTCCGTCTACCAATGCATAACAGTTTTCTTCTGTACACAAAATATTTTTCACCTCACTCTAGAAAACTGACTTCACTTTATGGACATTTTGTCCAGTTTATCCAGGGACAGCAATGCTTTAAAAGCATGGTGTTGGTTTAAAAATACTTGAACAGTAGAAATATTGCACTGACACTTCTCAACAAGTGCTTGAATATTGAAATGTAAAAATTAAACAGCAGAATTAGGCAGAGATACAATGTTCTCTGTCTCATCAGAATCTAGCGGAACAGTATTCCGACTGGTTGGACAGACATATGAGCTCTATGATCAAGTAAGGCCAGAGAAGCAATAGCACTTATGAATAAGAGGCTTCAGTTTTGGAAAGCTGGGGATATTCATGTTCTCACTGTACGGCCATCCAGAAATCAAATGGGTATGCAGCTTGGTCTTCATTGCTTTGCTGATGATATATATTGCATGGTCTGGCTACTAAAATGTTTACGAAATATACTGCATATAGACATACATAAGCATAGTACATACATATACACAGCGTAAGAATATGTGGGTTACACATGTTTGCGCTCTACATGGTTGAATGTCAGCTGTACACATTTTTTGCTTTTGCTATTCTTCCCAGATTTTGTAACACATTAAATTGAAGATGTGCCGCTTCTTGTAAATGCTACTCCTCTATTCCACTCACGTATTTGTTGAAAGGCTGCAATTAATTTGATGGGTGGATCTACAATAGAAATATATTTTCGGTCTTGGCCTGCCTTGTTTTATGCCCATTTCTATGTACTGAAACGGATTGTGACTATAAACCTATCCACAACCCACTCTTGCACATACAAAACAAGAGAGAAGTATAAAGAGGTTGGCTGAAAATGTGGTATTGTCCGGTCATATAGAAAGAACAGATTCAATTCCTGACCCTCAAATCACACCAGCTAGACTAGAAGTGGCTAAGAGAGCCACAGTGGAAACACAGTCTGACTTAGAGTGCCAGTGATGGTGCCACACTGGGCCACAGGGGGTTAAAAGGCAATACCAGGACAGGTAGCCCTGCACCTCTGGGCTTGCTGAGCATGCTCCGACTGGTGGAGCTGTTTAAGAGGGAGCACAGAAGCCAAATTAAAAGGTGGAAGACGGGCTGCAGGAGAGAGGAACCTTTCTCCCAGAAGCCACAGAGAACGTTGAAGTCCGAGGGAACTATAGAGTGGGAAACGACCACAGACAATGCCTTCCCTGACCACCACCTCTTTTGAGAACCAGCAGGTTCTGCAGAGCCCTGTTCCTTTGGACTCCTTTTTCTGTTGAGCATCTGACAAGCTGGACTACAGAGGCCACGTCCCAAACTGAAAGGACCTATTGGTAGGATGGGGAAGTAAACCTGGACTTGCGGCAGAGAAGACCTTGCCAGTGTTACTTCCCAGAGGGCCCGGAGCAGGGACCCAGAGGAGAGGGAGACTCTGGGTCCCCCTGCCACATCTCCTAAAGGCCAAAGACCAACCAGATGCAGGTAGAAAGCCAAAGATTCTAGCTGAAGTTAAGGAACAGGCCCCTCTACTGACCTGACCGAGCAGGAAGGGGCTGACAGCTGGGTGTGCTAACCCCTAAGCTGTCAGCTCTTCTAGCCCCTATCACAGTGTTACTTAATTCCTCCCACAAAAAAACACACCTTTTGACTAAGAACATCCATGAAAAATATTCATCTAAATGATAATTTTATCCAAAAGCAACAAGTGTCTGAAAACAGGAGCTTAGAATGAAAATACTTCTGAACATAATTACTGATATAACAAACCAGCAGCTCATTTCTTGCAAACTGAAATTAAAGAAAATGTTGCTTGCAAATCTACACACCATGTAATCTTCACATACAAAGCCTGGGTCTCTCTTTCCCTCTGTTCTGAAATCAGTCTTTTCTTAGACTCAAATGAAAATTGGAACAGATCCACTTCCATTGTGCAGGTGAAGGAAATATATATTCTAGCTCATTTTACTATGCTGCTGTTCTTCTTGTAGTGTACGTCACATTTTGGACCTCTGGAAAGCAAAGTAAAGGCCTTTGAGGAGCATACTGGGGTCTTGGCAGGATGAAAGGTGTGCCTCAGAAATATTCCTTCCATTTGGTTATTTCTTATTTCAGTTGCTGGCCTTTGTTAATTATTGTCTTTCAAGGAGTCGTTTTTTCTTAATTTTGCATTGATACTTTGTCCATGTCCTGTACTTAGTCTCCGAGCCCACTGTGTATAGGACACACATAAAAGGGTTAAGAAGGAAAAGCCGCCTTTCAGTATTGCCAGGCCACTGTATTCTAACCACATAAATGTTCTGCGCAATTAATTCATTCTGATCATGCATTATGCTTTACCTATTATCTTGGGCTTCATCAGTTGAATGTTGCCTATTGAGGAAACTCTGGCTGGTGGAGTTTTGTGAAAAGAAGTCTGAACTGGTGTTAGTCTCGGGAATGCAAGATGCCTAATTTTCTTCTCTTATACACCATGTTTAGGTTAGGGATGTTAAATATTGGTTAATTGAATTGTCGAGTAACCTCACAAATTCTTATTGGTTAGTTGACTATTTTATAATCCTCGGGGGTGGGGCCGACAGCCATTGCGCTCTGGCCCCATTCTGGAGAAGTCCCCTGCCACTCTGCGCTGCTGCCTCTGTATCAGAGGCAGCAGCACGGGGTGCAAGGCAAAAGCTGGTCCCCGAGGGGAGCCTGATTAAAAACCAGCTCCTGACATGGGACCCAGCGCGAGCTGGAACTGAGCCAGGCTGGCCTGCCCGCCTGGCTCATAATACACTTTAAATTCAGAGACGCAGTGGGGTAGGCACCAGACCTGTTGGAAGCCAGCACTGAGCTGGGCTGCTGGCCAGCCTGCTAAAAAATTTGCCCGCCAGCAGGGGGAGAGGAGGAAATGTGTGTAGTCTATAGCATTAACCTATAAGCTTTTGCTTATTGCTTAATCGGTTAGTTGACTACACTATTGCATCCCTAGTTTAGGTTGGTGTAACTGCAGAAACTTCAAATGCTGCAGAGACTGGGATGAAATAAGTCCCTAGACAGAGGCAAGGGGTCACATCCCCAAGTGGCATGAATACGCCATCTTACACCATCCAAGGCTTCTGCTTCTCTGCACGAATCCCTTAGAAGCTCTTGTGCTATCCTAATCTCACCTGACTGCTGCATCAACATCTCTTATATTTAAACTTGTGCTACTATTTGCATACATGTGGGTGCAATTCAAAATCGCTAATGAAGCACCACGAGAAAGAAGAAAATTACAGCAGTGATCACATGCATGAAAAACAACGAATACCTAATATTTCAGATGGTGTTTTCAACTGTTTCTTAACCACTGAAAGGTTATTGATTTGATTTGGATGACCCCAGTAATTACCAATCAGAACTTTATCAATACTAGGGATGTGAAGGACTAGTCACTTCTCCCTCCCCCCTCTCCCCTCCCCGCTTCCTCTATCAGAAAGAGGGGGGGGAGGGCTGAGAACAGGGGATACTTTGAAGTGGCAGTGCCGTGGAGCCTGGGGCCAGACCCCAGGCTCCATGCAGAGCTGCCGCTTTGAAACGATGCATGCAGCCCCGGGTCAGCTGGGGCGTCCCCAGGCTGCACGCAGCATTTCAAAGCAGCAGTGCCATGTGGAGCCTGGGATCAGCTGGGGACTCCCCTGCTGATACCGGGCTCTGTGTGGTACTGCCACTTTGAAACGCTGAGTGGAGCCTGACGCTGGGCTCACGGCGGCGTTTCAAAGCGGTAGCACCGCACGGAGCCCGGGGTCAATGGGGGGAGTCCCCAGCTGACCCCAGGCTCCACGCGGTGCTTTTGCCTTTGAAGTGTAGCAACAGCCCTAGGGCAAAATGCATCGACTATTCGATTGGTCAATTACTCGCAATTTAACATCCCTAATCAATACACAGCCTGTTAATGAACACACACAAATTTACATTTAAGCATTGCTTCTTCCCCTTCTAAAAGGTTATACACTCTATTTCAGTTAGTTTCATTTTCATTTTTTTGGTTGCAGCAAACAACATTTGCAGAGATTCGGAGGGATGTAAAACACTGGGCATCTCTCCAGTGTAAGAGGATTTAAACAATTTGCAGAGAGACAAGGACATGTACATGTGTACCTGATTAGCTGTAATTTAGTCTCTTCTTTTACGGGAAGCTCAGGGAAAACAGAAGAGCTCATGCTACCCAGAGTGTAGGAGAAATTAGTCTTCCCAATTCCCTGATTTCACTTGCTAGTTAGGTCAGGCAGCATTTGTTCCTCTTCTCACTAATGATTCTTATTTATCTGGAGTTTTTTCTTCATCTGCTCCTGCTGACATGGAACATTTATTTCTCCTAATTGTCTTCCACATGTAAATCTTGGAGAGTCCTCACTACATTTTATATAGAACAATTTAAAATAATGATGCAGGAATATTTTCCTCACAACCCTTAAGGCTATGTAGGTGGTTCAATCTTATTTTAGATTTCTATTTTTACTCCGCAGTTCTCAAAAGTCAGCTATACATTTTGTGTGTGTGTGAGAGAGAAATGTCTGAAGGGTTTTGTAATAACGTGCTATATAAAGCTTTTGCATCTGTTTAACAACAAGCAACTCTCTTGTTAAAAATGGCTCAGACTGTTCTAAATAAACCTACAGCATTTCAAATTGATTAACTACATTGATTGCTTTCTCAATATATATGAATAAGAGGATTTACCATCAGGAAATGAGATCTGGACTAAGAACCATTTCCCCCCCCCCTGCATTCTGCTCTTTATTTCATAGATTCCATGGCCATTGTGATCATCCAGTGGTCTGACCTCCTGTAATGCACAGGTCACAGAACTTCCCCAAAACAATTCCTAGAGCAAACCTTTCAGAAAGCTATCCAAAGTTGATTAAAAATTACCAGTGACAGAGATTCGACCACAACCCTTGGTAAATTGTTCCCCTGGATAATTACCCACACTGTTAAAAAATTGCACCTTATTTCCAATCTATCCCGGGGCTGACAGCAGGAGCCTTGCCATAGAGAAGGCTGACAGCAGGGCCCGATGGCCAGCCCCCAGGTGGCGGGTGTCCCACTGTCAGCCCCATGTATTGATGTTGCAGCTAAATGTCTCAAAAAATTAGCAGGCATAAAATAATACTTGAATATTTATAATGTTCCACCAAAGTTTCCCTTTAAAAAGTCATCTTTGGCTTTTCCAAATTATCACAATTAATGAGTCTATTATTATTTTTCTGCCACTTTCCATGCCTTGTCCACAACTCAGGCACAATTATTTGACAACCATCCTGTGACTCAAGGAGGACCTCACGCCGAATATCATTTATAATATGTTTGGACAGCTCCCAGCATTACGAGGCTCTGACAAGGTTGAGGCCTCTAGACCGGAGGTTCTCAAACTGGTGAGCAGGCCCCCTGGGGCAGTTTAGAATGTATTCACAGGAGAAGGTTTTGGGGAGAGAACTTACTGTGTATGTTAAACCCACAGCAATCAATAATTAGCAAAGCTGATTCCTCCAGACATGTCAGGTCCTCACACGGCACTGTGCGTTTGACTCTATATGGTGCTGTGCATTTTGACTGATTACAGTTAAATTTGCATTCCATTATACAAAGTTGTTACAATCTGTAATCCATTTGACACGACATGGTGTGCACATGTAACTGTAAACATTGACCACAATCACAGTTTTCCTTTTGCCCTTATTACAATGGATCTCTGCCTCTGTTTGAATCGATGCCTTACTGTTTTGAATAGTCAAGGACGGGGTGGGTTTTTTTGTAAGTATCTGTTTGTATGTGGCAGGAGTGGGGTGTAAACCTTTACAGACAGAAAGAAGGAGGGTGTGATCAAATCAGTTTGAGAAGCATTGCTCTAGACACTACCATAAAATAAATGTTAAATAAGGGTAACAATTACATAGGCAAGACTCCCATTGGTGTCAACAGGAGCTTGATCTAAAAGGCACTGTAGGATTTGGGACTATTATGTAATTAAGAATGCCTATAGTAAATTGATGATATTTTTATATATGCTTTTCTTTTATAAAGCATATTCTTTACACAACAGATTGGAACAGCTGGTTTGGAGCCTGCCAAGTCTACAGCACAGCTAGGCATTCAGCACCCTTTATGCATAAATCCTCAAAACTATGTGGAACAATTCTGTTGCCTTTGCACATTAGGTAATTTTTAAACGGTGATACTTGGGCCATTTTTAATAAGAGCAATGAGATAATAAATTTAAGACCTTGTCATTTTGTTTCAAGCTAAGCTGCCCTTTACTATACACATACCCAAAGTCATTCAGATGGCTAGCTATGGTATTTTTCTTGCACAATTGCAGCCTAAAAACAGCCAAATAAGAGTTATAAATTTGCCAAGACTTTCATTAGCCCCGCTATCACTGGCCATTAGAAGAGGTGCTCTTGCCTTCAGACCCTGTCAAGGAGACTAGTATCATCTTGGTGGTTCTGTTCCTTCCTCACTAAGGAAGGAACAGAACTTAGGAGATCGACCCTCCAGAGGTTGATCTTCTAGCATTTAATTTAGCGGGTATAGTGTAGACTGTCACAATGAATGCTGAGGACAGCCCCTGTCAGCATCCTGTATGCCGCATTTTGTGAGGAATAAGGGAAGCCAACAGGAGTGTGTGTTCCCATCAGCCTTCCACAGTGTAGATGCTGCGGTGACTTGGCTTAAGGTAAGCCAAATCCAGCTACACATCCATGCGTAGCTGGATGGTGTCCCTTAAGGAAACTTGCTTGGTCTAGTGTAGACCAGGCCTGAGTAATCATGGAAGCTAGTTGGCACAATTTCACAGTGGCCCTCAAGGCTATTAAAGAAATCATATAGGTTGCTCCAAGGTGCTACCATCTCTCCTTTTAGCTGAGGTGTGCATGAGGCCAAGGAGGGAAATTTGGGTTGCAGTGCCACAGTTTGGTAATGATTCCCTGCTTTATGGCACATTTGTAACCTTTTCTCTTAGACCTGTACCTCATCACAGGAATTAACACTTGTGCCTCTCTAGAATGGGTTGCTGTAACATGGATTGGACCCTAGTTATCTGAGAAGCCACTATTCTTGCTATAGAATCTGAGGTCAACTGCATGGTAGGGTCTTCTCAACAAGGAGTCCTGTGGAACCCTAAAGACTAGCAGATAAGCTTTTGAGAGTCAAAACTGATTTGTCAGATGCATGGAGTCATCTGAGTAAGTCAGTAGTCACCAACCAGTCCATCGGGATCTAGTGGTAGATCCTGGAACCTTTGACTGGTGATCCTGACTGGTTTGGCCAGGAAACTATCAAGTGCTGGCACTTCAGTTGCCTTCCCCCCCATCACTGTCATGCTGCTCCTGCCCTCTGCCTTGGAACTGCCCCCGAGAGCCTGCTGTGCTGCGGGGAGGAGGGGGAGGAAGGAAGAGGGAGCGCTGATATCAGCGTGTCTCTCCTCCCCCCATTTCTGTACCCTATCTCCACACAGAGAAGGTGATGGAGAGAACTTGGCAATGCAAATCTCTGTCACTCACACACAGTGTGTGTCCGTCATTCTCACAAACACACACTGTCTTTCACTCTCCTCTCCTGACCCAACACGTACGTGGGAGGTTGTTACTTCTTTTACTGCTTGCAAGGTGTGTTACGTTTGGTTTTGACTGGTCTGTGCATTTTGTAATTTTCATTTCTCTCTCATGCTTAAATTTAATTTCTTGAGTAGTGAGTTCTAAAATGCCTAACTCGTCATGGCTGGAGTCATTATACCCATGGTAATTGCTGCTCCAGGAAGTGGCTGGCATGTCTCTGCAGTCCCTGAGAAAGGCAGAGCAGGGGGTCTCCACATGCTGTCCTTGCCTGCAGACACCGCTCCTTCAGCTCCCATTGATCAATAATGGGGAACCATTATGGCCAGTAGAAGCTGTGGGCTCAGTGCCTATAGATGAGGGGCAGCACATGGCACCATGGAGCCCTTGCTGTACATGCCAGCTACTTTCAGGAGTGGTGCAGGGCCAGGGCAGGAGTAAGCCTGCCTTAACCCCACTGCTTCACCACCCGGAAGTCGTCTCAGTTAAACGATGCCCAGCCAGAGCCTGCTTCCTGAACCCGTGTCCCAGCACTGAACCTCCTCCTGTACCCAACATCCTGCCCCAGACATGAGACCCCTTGCACTCAAACTCTTTCCCAGAGATTACACCCTGAAATCCTTCCTGGACCCCAGTTCCCACCCTGGGCTGAGCCCAGAGCCCCTCCCATACTCCAAATCCCTTGGCCCTAGACCAGAACCTGCTCTCGAACCCCTACCCCACTACGTGGTAAAAGTGAGAGAGTAAGGGGGATGGAGTGAGCAGGGTGAGGCCTCAGAGAAGGGGTGGAGCAGGGGCAGAGCCTCAAAGAAGGGGCGGGAGGAAGTGGGGCAAGGGCATTTGGGTTTGAGGTAGATCTTACATTACTCTTAAACTGAAAAATGTGATCTTGTGGTTAGAAAGGTTGGAGACCCCTGGACTAAGTGGTTTTGTCCCATGAATCTTATGCCCCCAAAAATCTGTTAGTCTCTAAGGTGCGACAGGTCTCCTCATTGTTTTTACAGATACAGACTAACACGGCTACTGCTCCTGAGGGTTTTCTCAGCAGACGAGCCTTGAATTTGCTTCACAAAGGCTCTGATAATGCTCAATTTACTAAATTAAAAGGAGCAACATAAGGCGTTTCTCTACATTGGCAAATTTACTGGCGGTTAGGCAGTGTGTTTGGTTGGTGGTGAACTTATGTTTAGTCTTTGTTAAAAAGGCACGTATGTGTATGTTGTATTCATGCATCTGGGCACAATGTGGACAGGACATGTTTCATAAATGCAATAATAAGTTAATAAATGTATGAATTAGTAAAAGAAAGAACTAAACAATATTCTACACAAAAACTCCACGCTTATCCAAATATGCGGTACTTTTCCACCTACTCTCCGCTTTGTCACTTGACGTGCTGCCTAAGGTTCTAGGCAGTGGCAAATGCTAATTACAGCACAACTGCCTTGCTAAAGAAATTGGAGATAGTGGAGAAAGAATAAAGGGATTTGGAGGATAGCCAGCGTTCATCAGAAATGATGCTCACCATGAATGCCAGCCAGCAATGCACCTGTAGCACTTTGATCCAGCTCTCATTTGTTATTTTCTTCATTTTGATTATCATTCTTGATACGGGTTCATTTTAATCCCCTTCTCTCCCTCTTTTAATTGCAAAAGTCTAAATTGTACCTGCCAAACATTCTCCGCTATCCATCCCGTAAATTTGTCTCTTTCCTTTCCCCTTCAAATGCTAAAGAATCTACTTTTCCAAGATACGCTGTCTTCAGCATTGTTACTGGCCAGTGCTGACATCTGTGGATTAAAATCATGCCATGTTTCGTACAGTGCCTGCCTCACTATGTCAGAAATGTCATCTGTAATAAGCACAAGACACAAAGGACCTACCACGCTCTTGTATGGATACGTGGAAACTGACAGTGGCTCAAGAGCGATTGCTGACATGAAGGGGTTCCGTGAGTAAATTTGGCAGCTGTCAGTATCAGTGTGAGACAGACTAACAATTTATTGCTGGGTTTGGGCTGATTATTATTTCTTTTTATTACAGTTTTTACTTATCAAATTTTCTACATGGACACTGAGTTCCTGTCAATAAGATGAATACTGGATAACAAGCTGTTGCTTTAGGCGAGATTCCTAAAAATCACTCTCATACTGACAACCACCACCTAATCTTTAGGCCTGTTAAACTACAATGGGAAATTTGTAAACACACCTTTAAACTACTGGAACTGGATCTGTATGTACAGGACAGTATTCCCAGCTTCCAGGGTTAAGAATCTAATTTTCTATCCAGGCTAAAAAAAACAGGTTATTTATATTAAATGAAGTTAATCTGTTTGATCTCCTAATTTTATTTTCAATTTTTAAAGTTTGCCATTCTTTCTAGTGCATCATCTTAATGTGCTTATTCACAGTCTTTCCTTCTTAAATTAATTATTTGATTTTATATCAAAATACAGTTAATAAGAGCAGGTTTTGTGACAGACAATTGACTAAGGTAATCTTCATACAACACAGGACATGTAAGCCCACGGACACAAGAAAAACCACATGTCTTGGTTTTATTTGTAAAATATGTACCACAAAATACTTGTGGTATGCAATGCAGTCAAAATAACATTGCTTTTATTTTGCAGGTCCTGACTCTTCTATTTTAATTCTGCAGCTAGAGTTCTTCACATGCATAGTATTTGCACTTAATTATCTAGGTGCCTTTTAGAAGGAAATAAGATGGGTGTGCTTAATAATGTGAATATTAAAATGCTCCCATTTGATTTCAGAGTTCATATCAAATTGCATTAAAGAACAATTCAGCATTGTAAAAGGATTGCAAATTTAGTTTAATCGAGTTCCAGGTTTACTGTGTCTCGCTCGTCTCCATGTGCCAGCTAAAAATAGTTTTTTCTCTAACTGCCAGCCCTGCAAACTTAACCTGTGCTCTCAGAGGTGAGTTAAATTCTTTCTATTTCACTTAGCAGCACTGGCGCTTCGCTTCAGCAAAGCACTTAAGCATAGGATTAACTTAAGCCACATCCATAAGTCCCATTAGGTAGGATAACGAGTTTTGTGGATAAGGGAGAAGCGGTGGACGTGGTATACATAGACTTTAGTAAGGCATTTGATATGGTCTCGCATGATATTCTTATCAATAAATTAGACAAATACAACTTAGATGGGGCTACTATAAAGTGGGTGCATAACTGGCTGGATATCTGTTCCCAGAGAGTAGTTATTAACAGTTCACAATCCTGCTGGAAAGGAGTAACAAGTGGGGTTCCGCAGGGGTCTGTTTTGGGACCGGGTCTGTTTAATATCTTCATCAATGATTTAGATATCTGCATACAGAGTACGCTTATTAAGTTTGTGGATGATACCACGCTTGCAGGGCTTGCAACTGCTTTGGAGGACAGGATCATAATTAAAAGGATCTGGACAAATTGGAGAAATGGTCTGAGGTAAACAGGATAAAGTTTAATAAGGACAAATGCAAAGTGCTCCACTTAGGAAGGAACAATCAGTTTCACACATCCAGAATGGGAAGCGACTGTCTAGGAAGGAGTACGGCAGAAAGGGATCTAGGGGTTATAGTGGACCACAAGCTAAATATGAATCAACAGTGTGACGCTGTTGCAAAAAAAGCCAACATGATTCTAGGATGCATTAACAGGTGTGTTGTGAGCAAGACACGAGAAGTCATTCTTCTGCTCTACTCTGCGCTGATTAGGCCTCAGTTGGAGTATTGTGTCCAGTTCTGGGCGCCACATTTCAAGAAAGATGTGGAGAAATTGGAGAAGGTCCAGAGAAGAGCAACAGGAATGATTAAAGGTCTAGAGAACATGACCTATGAAGGAAGACTGAAATAATTGGGCTTGTCTAGTTTGGAAAAGAGAAGATTGAGAGGGGACATGATAGCTGTTTTCAGGTATCTAAAAGGGTGTCACAAGGAGGAGGGAGAAAACTTGTTCTTCCTGGCCTCTGAAGATAGAAAAAGCAGCAATGGGCTTAAACTGCAGCAAGGGAGGTTTAGGTTGGACATTAGGAAAAAGTTCCTAACTGTCAGGGTGGTTAAACACTGGAATAAATTGCCTAGGGAGGTTGTGGAATCTCCATCTCTGGAGCTATTTAAGAGTAGGTTAGATAAATGTCTATCAGGGATGGTTTAGACAGTACTGGGTCCTGCCATGAGGGCAGGGGACTGGACTCGATGACCTCTCGAGGTCTCTTCCAGGCCTAGTATTCTATGATTCTATGATTAAAGTTAATGCTTATGTGCACTACTGAATAGGGACAGACAGGTTCCACAAGGCAAAACAGGTCCAGAGTGATTCCTGTGAAACTCCACTACTGTCAGTGGCGTTCCGCAGGCATGACTGGAACTGAGCCAAGAGTTCTGTGGACATACAAAAGGGAATAAACCCTCTAGCTTATGCCATCTTAGTTTTGTTCACTCTGCAGGAAAATTTATATTTGTCACTAAAGTAAAGATGTGACTCTGAATACTCCCAAGGAGAATGTGGGGGACATTTTTACAAAGGGCAAGACTTTTAGGCATCCAAAGATGCAGATGAGTACTGAGTGGGATTTGGTGTCACTCTGGATATTAATTACCAGGCATTTAATAGAACAAATAAAGAAAAAGAAAAAGATATGGAGAAAATAAATAAATATTTCAAACTATACAAGAGTTGAAGAGTTAGAGACCAGGGAAATCCTCTGGCCTGTGCTATACAGGAGGTCAGACTAGATCAGTGATTCTCAATCTGTTTACTACTGTGGGCCACATATGTGTTACGTGGGCTGAATCAAAGCTGTCACACGGGCCGCCGCTGTTTGCTGATTGGCCTTGAAGTGGCCCATAGTCCACAGACCGAGAACCTCTGGACTAGAAGATGGACTAAAAGATTATCACAATGCGCACTCCTGGAGGCAGCAGCGCAGGAGGGGGGCTGCGTGTAACCAGTTTACACGTTTATACTTCCACATCCCTATTTTGTAACTTAATAAATTATTCACCCAACCCATGAAAAAAATCCCAAGATATAACTGGGCCTGATTTTCATTTACACTAATGCCCTTTTACATCCCTCTTGCAATGAAATGAGGCCTGGCAGCATATTTACATCTGCCAGAGCAGTGTAAAGGGATTTTAGAGTATATGAGAATTATTTATATGTGACAGCAGTGGCAGATACTGGCCCAGGTTTCATCTGCTAGAAAAGTAGACCCTACTAAACACCATCTCCTACATTTTGTGAGATTTAAAGATATTCAACATTGCATGTATTCACCCAGAAGTTTAAGCCTCCCTGGTATTTACTGGGCATTCCATACTCAATTTGCTAATGACAACTGATGTGCTAGTTCAAAACTAACCTCAAGATGGCAGGACTGCAAACGTATTGGTATATTTTCAATGCACTCCATAAAAACTTATATTAAATATATGTAAAAACGATGACACTGCAAGGGATGCATATAAAACTATTCTCAGCCAAACCAAAAGTTGCTCCCCCTACTGTAACAAAGTAGTTAACGCCCACTTTCTTCCACTGAAACCCAGGAGTCCTGAGGCCACATACACCTTCATTCTTCCCTTCTCAAAGGAAAGACCAGCTACATCTCGCTCCCCACCTCTGATCCGCACTGCCATCCCATCTGATTACTTCTCCCTCTTCCTGTTCAGTAGTCCAGAAAACGGACACTGCAACGGATTCTGCTGTAAGTGAACGGTGATTTCACAGAAGAGAATGAAAAGACAGTATTGGGAAAGCAGAATCAGACTTGCTGTTCATTTGCCCCGGGACCTCCTTGAGTCAGAGGTCATCAGCAAAGAACAGATCACTCCAAATGCCATTATATAGACATACTACACTAGACCCTCAGCTGGGTGCAGTTCCATTGAAGTCAGTGGAGCTGCATACATTTATATAAAATGAGGTTTGTCCCCTGGAACTGAATTTCTAACTACCCCCTCTGAAAATCTGAAGTGACGCTGAGTAACACCATCAGATTTACACCATGGTAACTGATCAGAATCACTTGTTTCAAGCATGGGGCTTCACGGTAGGTAGGCAGGCAGGCAGGCGAAAGAAAAAATTTTAAAAGGTAAGCAACTGGATTGGTTTGGCATGTCTGATAGTAAAACAGTGACATGATCAACTCTTGCCACGATTTTTAAATATCATTCTAACGCGTGTCCTGGAAATCAAAATAGCATTATAGATCAATAATCCTGTCCTGCAAAACTGCTGTATGAGAAGCTATTTGATCAAATTATGCCTGACTCATTTTGTTGTGACCCCTGAATTTCCTATTTAATGACTAAACATTTGTAATTGAATACCTCTGTGATTGCCTGTCAGATTGACTATACAGTAGCTGCCCCTTGGAAGACTCAGGTAAAACACATGGCACGCCACGTGAACCTCTTGCAGGGAGGAAGATTTTAAATTTATGAACAGATATTTATAGGCCCTCAAAGTGCATTGTGCCCTGGAGTGAACACAGCCGGACAACACGCAGCAAAAGCGGCACCTGAATTATGCAAACCTGTGTGCACTGCGGCTGAGCAGGAGGCTATTAATAGGCAACTTGGCCTTCTCTCTCTCCTTACCTCTCAGTGTGCTCGCTCACCAATGTGGAGGGGAAATTCTCTCCAGAATAAGCTGCATTGTGTTTCCACTGGGTGTAAAATGGTGCTTCATTTCAGCAGACAGAACAGTTGGATTAATAAAGGCCTTTGGCTGCTCTGCTTTGGTGGCTACGTTAGGGGCAGCATATTGCTGTGTCATCTCTGGAGCTGCCTGAAACATAATTGTCCTCTGGACCCTTCTGCTGCTTCAGGGACCGTGTGCCGTGCAGTGCTGACCCCAGTGCAGTGCATGCTCCCTGACTGCGGGCCGGGCACACTGCAGGACACTGCTTGTCCACCACACCCCTCCTGCATTGGGAGGCGATGCAGTGGTGTGTGAATCCTCTCCCTTCTCCTGCACTGCTACCCCTGTTGTACACAGCTGGCACAGTGGCAGACTGATGCCCCGCAGTTTGGCCCAAAATAACGCGACGCTAATGTAACTCCACCTGCTTCCTGGTGGTGGTGTTGTTCTTTTTATTTCCCTTTCATTTAAATGTTTTTGTAATATTATGGTGGACGTCATGAGAACCAGGCTCCAGCCTTCCACAGAGCCTGAGCTCGGACGGTTGAGAAGTACACCCGACTGGCAGAGCCCTGGGCTATGAGGTCCAGATCCACGCACTGATCATGGAGCCCTGGGCGCATGGGACCCCCAGAACGAGGCGGTGCTGTGGGTGTGCGACATCGGTCGGCGCTACACCCGGCTCATGAGGCAGCTGATAGTGTCTAATGCCATCTGGTGTTCCAGAGACATCAACATGGAGCAGGACATGGGCCACTGACAGTACTAAGACTAGTGAACTGATGACAAGGGACACGGTCAGGGAAATAACCCACTTCCTTCCCTGACAGACTAAATATCTTTCCACAGAAAACCCATAAGACACTGATGGACCAAGTGATACACTCCATCCACCCATATGTCTGTGTGCTTCTCCACCAAGGACTGTGATTCTATACCCTATATGGGTGGTGCTCCTGGGATACCTATTCACTGACGCTTTAAAAACTCAGATACATCTATCTGGGACAGTGCTAGTTTTGTATGCTATGGATCTCGTGAACTGTGTAAACCGACACTTGTAATTCTTCATAGCCCAAACTTGACCTCAGATCAGGGGTGGGCAAATTCTCAGGGTTAATCCCTGGTGGGATTCTATCTCTATATTTACCTGTGCCTCTGCAGGTATTGGATGATGACAGCTCTCACTGGCTGCGGATCACCATTTGTGGCCAATGCGAGTGGCGGGAAGTAGTGTCTGATACCTGTAAAGGCACAGGTAAACATAGTGGCGGCAGCCCGCCAGGGACTATCCCTGGTAGGCTGCCAATTTTTTATCGGCCACCTCTGTCCCAGATGTACAGTGCCTTCCTTTTAAACTTGTTTCTTGTAAACTATATTTGAAACATTTAAAAACATTTTTCAGTCATTCCTTATCTCTCCCTTAAATCTCTGCTTATTTCTGGCTAGCCCCACCCTTCTAATCTCTTTCCTTCCTTTCCCCATTCTGCCCTCTCTCTTTATTTACTGCTTTCTCTGTCCAGTATCTGCACCGTGGCTCAATCTGCTTTCTCTCCACATTCGCTCCCCCTCCCTCAACAACAACGTTTCCACAAACCTGGCCAGCCTACCACAAAGCTTCTGATCACCTAGCATGTGTCCCCCCCTGCCAGGCCACACTGGTTTCCTTTGCACAGCAGCAGTAATTGAACCATCCTCCTACAGAATCCAGTGGTGGTCTGCCACTGAATAGCCCCAATCCTTGTGTAAGGCCAATGGACATGGGTCATCATCAGGTGGGACTGAACCTGGGACCTTTGGAGCAAAAGGCATAAGCCTCTTATCACTAGGGTTGCCAGATGGCTGAAACAAAAATACCGACCCCCCCACCCCTACACACACACACAAAAAAACCACCGGGAAAAATTTTGTTGAAGGAAAAAAAGGGGGCAAAGTTGTTGAGCAAAAAACAACCTCCAAGGACCTGGATCACTGCTAGGGGTTACCAAGTAGTCATTTAAAAAAAAAAAAACAAAAAAAACCAACCCGGACACGCTTCCTGGGGGCGGAGGAGAGACCGGCCAGGAAGGGAGCGGTGCTGGCCGGGAAGGGGGGGGGGCCTGGAAACAGCTAACAGGGGAGAGGGGGGCAACGGGCTGGCCAGAGGAGACGGGGGCCAATGGGAAGGAGGGCTGGTTGTGGGGTGTCGGGCGGAACAGGGCTGGCTGCGGGATATCGGGGAGGGGGACCAGCCAGGAGGGGCGGGGCTGGCCGGGAGTAAGGGGCGGGCGGGAAGCACAGCTGGGGGATTGGGGGCCGCGAGGTGGCCGGGGAGAGGGGTGGGAAGCAGAGCTGGCGGGGAGGGTGCAGGGGCCTGGCCGGGAGTTCAGGAAGAGGAACGGGCCGGTGGGAAGCAGAGCTGGAGGGGTGCAGGGGGGCTGGCCGGGGAAGATCAGGAGGGGAAGTGAGGGAGAACCGGCCGGCCGGGAAGGGGGGGGGGAGGGGGTGAGCAAATTGGCCGGCAGGGAGCGGGACTGACCTGGGCACTTGCTGCCTGTCCCGCCCAGGCTCCCGGCGACACACGAGCGAGGAGGAGGCTTCCCCTCCTCCTCACACTCAACTGACTGAGGGCTCCCGGTGGCAATCACGGCTCCGCCTCCCAGCTGGGACTCTGTAGCCAGACAGGAACCCCCCTGTAACATCCATCTTTGCTTGCCTGGATATGGCAGGCTGCTGTAACCCTGAATGGCTGTAAACAGAGATACGCCAGTTGCTGACCAAGAGGCTGCAGAGGAGTGTCCTTGACTGAACCCATATTGATACGAACACACAGCCGTCCGCGGGGGGAGGAATCTCTCGCCCAGTAAAAAAAATGTCTAGTACTCACAATTTAGTTATCTCTCTTGCAAGTGTAAATTAAGTTGAAACTTGCTTGTAAGAACTGGCGTCACAAAGACAGACCAACACAATCTGGCATCTTAGATAAGAAAGAGGATACGGGCCCCTATGGGTATAAAGATGGGTCCAGCAGCACATTTACTCTGAGTGTCAATCTACCATCTATCTGCTGGTCGGGTTAGGTGTTTGACCTCTCGAGGTTCCACAGCGACGCCCACCTCGTATTCGTCTTTCCTAGGAATTGAGGGACCGGCCCTGGCTTGATCCGCTGGAGTCGAGAGGCACAGAAGGGGGTAAAAATTGTACCTGGATGTGGTCCTTTGTCTTAAGTGTACACATAAATTTAGAGCTCTTCAAAGATTAAGCTGTCATTTGGTACCATTATTTCTATTTTCTATCTTTATTTTCTTTGTAACCATTTTTAAGATCTATATTTGCTAGCAGTTAAGAAATAGAGCAATAGCCATTGTAACCATATGATTTATAAGCTTGTTTAATAAACCTGTAACTGTTTAAGTTTTAACCTGACTCCTTCAGTTGCTGTAACAGAACCAAGCACAATTTAAAAGAACTTCAGCCGGTCATAAGGGACAGATACAGGCAGAGCTGAGCGTTTGGATCTGTGTCACTCCCAGGTGACAGGTCCGTTGGGGCACCTCTCAGTCTGTCCTAGGCTGCCCGCTGCGAAGGGATTTTTGCATCCTAGCAGCTAAAATCTGAGGTGTAATAAGCTCTTCCTATAAACAGGGGCGTCTGTTGGCCTGCTGGCTATCCTCTGCGACGGGACCCCGGTCCTAGCAGTAAAGACATGGACGTTAAACCTTTTCTCGGAAACACACACACACACACACACACACACACACACACTGCCCTGACCGTCGGCTGACAGACTCCCAGCCGTTCCCCCGCCCACGCCAGGCTTCCGTCTGGTGCGCAGCCAGAAAAATCAGAAAATACTGGACATTGCACCTGTCCGGTATTTTCTGATATTTTTACCGGACAGAATGCGCAAATACCGGACTGTCCGGTACAATACCGGTCACCTGGCAACCCTACTTATCACATGAGCTAAAGGCCAATTGTTTCTTAGCTACGGCTATACAGCAGACTTACTGATCTCTGCCTCAGCTGTCTCAGTGCCTTTGGGTTACATTTGAATCACAGAGCATCCCAGAAAACATGGACAGTTTGAAAATTCCTGGATGTCCCAGGGTTTGTGGATTGGTTTGTCTCCACTCCTTTTACAGATGCATTTTCTTCCTCATATTTTGAGCTTGATTCTATTAATTTTCCTCATCATGGGAGTTTCACATCATAAGGCCACAATATTGTAAACACTTTGTTCCATCTATAAATTTAGGCATGTGAATAATACCATTGAAATACTATAGGAATATAAGGAGCATTGTTTTGATCTTGTTTACACTGGTTTAATTATATTGATATCAGTAGAGCTACATTGGGTTTACACCAGAATCTCGATCAAGATGTTGGCATGGTGGAATACTGCAATCTATAACTTCCAAAGTGCTGTCATATCTCTCTTTCAAATAGATAGCATCTGCTTAAGAAGAAATTTTGCACTTTCAGTTGGAAGCTTTTCTGTGTCAGTGTGGAAAAATATGGGCTTTGATACTGAGGAAAAGAAGGCCACACCAACAAACAAAAGTTTTTATTTTCCCCTGCTTGCTTTGCCATTTGAAAACAGTTTGCTCCCCTAAAGGTGACTCTCTGCTCCCACTTGATCCTATAGTGAAGTTATGCACTTTGGGACAAAGTCATAACTATCTTGACGTTTTGACATCATGATGCCAGGCACAGTGTGTTGAATTATGGACATCACAATGGTTTCTATGGCAAGACCGGGATGTCTTAACTAGAGGACTCTGATGTAAGGATTAAGCCGAAGAAGCACCCTTGGGACATAGTACTGATAAGGGGGGGGGCCCAGAATGTAGGGAGGTTGGGGGGCTCCTCCAGTGGCACTGTGGAAAAAGTACCTGTCTCCAGAGTGTATTGAGGGGAGAAACACCTCATACAAATACAACTATGACTTAAATGAAGAACTTCTGCAGTGGTATAAGGTTTTCCTTGCTAAATGTTAACTTTTTCCAGGTCTGCTCCAGTCTCAAAGCCATTCAGTGACTTTTAAGTCCCACCAACACCTTTTGTTCAAACAATTTACCTCCCATAGGGAGGAATGCATTCTTCTCGGAGCAAGACAAATATAGATGAAACTGTTCTTTCTTGGATTAGCCACAAATACATAGGCCAAATCCTAAAAGCCCTTAGGAGTCAATGAAATATATGCAAACATAAAGACTTCTGGATTTGGTCCAACAGGTTTTAAGCATGGGATCTCTCTATAACTTTAGCAATAATTGTCAAAGTTTCTCCATTAGAGAACATGTTTAACCATCGAGTTTGGGAATTACATTGTAGTCCCATTGCACCTGCCATCCAAAAAAAGAAGCTAAATAATTGCCTTTATTCAAGTCATAATATACTACTCATAAGTGCATTAGGATATTTTAAATGATCTGTGTTTAAATGTATAAAGCCAAGTTATAGCTATTTACTTATTGTTTCCCCTCTATCTGCATATTTTACCTGCATGTGAATCTTATCAGATAACTCTGAGATGTGATGAGGCACTAGCAGCTGGCCAGGGGTTCCATTAATTCCCCTTGTTGTGAGGGAATTACATTTTAAATTAGTATACAGTAATTCCTCATTTAACACTATAGATATGTTTCAGAAAATGATCGTGTCAAGTGAAAACGTGTTATGCGAGGTCAATTTTCCCATTGAAAATAATGGAAAAGGTGGGGGTTGCGTTTCAAGCGGTGGTGTCTGTTGGGACCGGGACATAAGGTTGGGGGAGAAAGGGGACTGGGTTACAGCAGGGAGGGGAGGTGTTTGGCTCTGGGGAAGGGAAGGGGAGGGAGATTGGGTTGGGAGTATGCCCTTGTGACGGGTCTGCTGGGACCCGCACTGCGTACGGCGAGGGGGGGTCGCCGGGGAACGGCGCGGCGAGCGGCAAACCCTCCGTCGCTTTGCAGGGAGGCGAGGGAAGCCCCGCGCAGCTGCCGAAGATGGGCCGGCTGGGGAAACCCAGCCACCGGCCTGCAAGCGGAGGCGGAGGAGAGGGGGCAAGGCATCCGGAGAGGGGGAGTCAGCGGGGAACAGCGCAGTGAGCGGCGAACCCTCCGCCGCTTTGCAGGGAGGCTGGGGAAGCCCCGTGCAGCTGCTGGCAACGGGCCAGCTAGGGAAATCCGGGGACGGTCATGTAATTCAAAAAACGTTCCCTAAAAAAAAAATCATGCTATCACGAAAACGTGTTAAGCGGGCACGTGTTAAATGAGGAATTACTGTATAGGCAGTTGGGAGCTGGAGTACATTTTAGCTGATTTGTGCATCTAAACAGCAATGCTCATTCCTGTAAATCAGGGCTACTCAACACGCAGCTCATTTGTTTGCGGCCCGCAGGTGGGAACTAAAAGGAAAAAGTAGTTAATATAATGGTCTTCTGTTGCTATGTGTTTAGTAGTTAAATTCCTGGACTGTCATTGCTCATTAAAAGTGCTGTCATATGGATGGAAATTGGGTAAATATTGCATTTTATTAATATCAGCAGAACTGACTTAGATGGGGCCTGCGTGTTGTGTAGTCTTGCCTTAATCTTTGTATTCATGCCCGGTGGTGTGAAAGAAGCTATTTGCATATATATCTGCATGTATATGCAACCACGCTTAAGTTGCGGCCCTCGGCATGTGCTGTGAGTATCATTGTGGCCCCCGGGGCTTCCAAAGTTGAGTAGCCCTGCTGTAAATCTTACTCGTCGTGTACGTAGTTCTCACTCATGCAAGCAGTCACACTGGATTCTCCCGTGAATAAGAAACTTTCATAATAGCTAGCCCTGCGGAATGGAGCTGCTATCAAGTCCTCAGAGTCATGGATGTTTTCCAGGCTTTTCTGTTATTAGCTGCATATTAGATTAGTTTTAGACTAACCTATTATCTCTGATTGATTTTGTAGTGTGGCTCTCTGTACACTTTTAGGTTTGGTTTTACAAAACTGACTATCTTTCTCAAGAGAATTTCACTCCCTACAGTTCATTTGATCTAATGTTTGTGTATTTTCTTTAATCTTATGTAGACTATTGGTCTCATTCTCAGTGCAGCGGAGTGTTTTTGTCTTCTCTATTCAGTCTGATAGATACCAAACAACCTCCATGCAATATTTATCATCCAATGTTATTATTTATTCATGTAAGTATGTGTTGGTGCATAATATCTCTATACATTTACATACTGGTCTCAAACCGCCTTAAACAAAATTGGCTACTGAGGCTATCCTGGTTCTCAATAATATTAAAAGCATTTTTAGCATGCAGCATGATCCAAAGTCCAGCAAAGTCCAGGGGAAGATTCCCTGATGACACTGAATTTGGAAGCAAGCTTTTAAGGAATAGATAGCTTCCCAATTCAGGATAACACGTGCACAACCAGTCTCTTCACTGTCAGTGACAGGTTGCCTATGGAAAACAACTTGCTTTCTTTCATGTGACTCTACAGTAAGTTTCCTAGAACTGGGAAACTACAGATAACGTATTAAATATGATTATTAAACAAAAAGGAAAGGAGATAGTCACAAGAGTAAAACTAGAGCTGGACAAAATGTCTGTGATTTTTTTTCCCCACCAAAAAAAAAAAAAAAAAAAAGTTTCCATTTGATTCAACAAATTTCATGTCCTTTGCAGTTTTCAGTGAAAAGAACCAAAACAAAATGTAATTTCATTGTGAAAAATGGTTTCAAATGTTCAGTTTCCTCATCTCACACACTGTTACTTTTTCCTTCTTTTTTATCCCAATGGAAAAGTGTGAAAAAGTAAAACTGACAAAAAATACCTTTTTAGCTTTAAAACCCCCACAATTTCTAGTAGAAAAGCATTTTTAAAAATGAGAAAAAGTGGGAGCAATCACAATCTCTAACTTATCTATTCTGTCTTTTTTCAACTGGAAAACTTTGGGGGAGGGAGGTTAACAGTTTCTTTCAATTTTTAAAAACTTAAATACTTTCCAATAGAAAAAAGTAAATAAGGAAATGTGTATTCCTCTTCTAACACCTTTGCCAATATGCATGGGGGAAAGGGTAAAAACAGTAAAATATTGAGAGAAAGAATTTTCCAACAATTCTAAAACAAAAAAAATCAGTTACAAAATCTTATTAAATATTTCATCTAGAATTTTTCTCTAAGTATTTTTTTAAAATCCTACTTTCCAACGAAAATAATTGTAACCAGTTAGAACTAAATCCTTTGCCTCATTAATTCCTATCAGCATTTTTGCAAGTTGTTTAAATTCTCTGCCGTGCCCCCACCCCGCTATCCTTTTTCTGAAGTCTTCCAAAAATACACAGGTTATCATTTGTTTTGTTCAGAAACTTAACTTTCCCTCCACTGACAGAGTTTTAAGCTGCTTTTGTTTATTTATCTGACAAGTAGCATTATTCCTAATAAAGTCATTGGCATGGCAGCTCCTCTGTGTAAATCTGGTTGCCATAGCAGCCTTAACCGATAATTTGGTTTTCCCCAAATCCTTGTGCAGGCTGAAAAAGTCACACACAGAATCTTGCCTGCTCTTCATATTGAGCCACAAACATTTTTTTTTTAAATTGACAATTTGTTTGGCCAGATTTTCACGCTACCTTACATCCCTAATTATAGCTAGGCACTACAGTATGACTGGAGCGCTTCAGTGTGGACATTCAGCAGCAAGAGGGATTCTCCCAACACTGCAGTTAATTGGTCTCCGCAAGGTACAGTGGTTAGGCTGATGGAAGAATTCTTGCATCGACCTAGCACTAGCTACACAGGACTAAGTGTAGCTATGCCAATGTAAGTTTTCAGAGTAGACTAGGGATGTTAGATAGCAGGTAATTGAACAGTCGAGTAAACTGCCTGAATTCTTATTGGTTACTTGACTATTCTATAGTCCCTAGGGGCAGGGCTAGAAGCCAGTGTGCTCCGGCCCCACACCTTGGGAGCCCCCCACTACTGCCTCTCTATCAGAGGCTGCAGAGTGGGGTGCCAGGTGGGAGTTGGTCTGCAAGGGGAGCCAGTTTAAAAAACAGCTCTCTGTGCAGACTGGCTGCCTGCTGATACAGAGGCAGCAGCCCCTGTCCATGGGGGGGGGAGGGGGGGGAGTCCGAGCTCCCCACGGACAGAGGCTGCTCTGCCTCTCTGTCTGTGGGGAGCTTGGACAGGGGCTGCTTCGTGTCAGCCTCCCCTGTCCACCATCCTGCGCTGCTGCCTCTGATAACAGAGGCAGCAAGCAGGGGGAAATGCGTGTAGTCAACAAAATTAACCAATAAACCTCGGCTTATCAGTTAATCGTATAATTGACTACATGTTGACATCCCCAGTGTAGACCAGCCCCTAGGGAGACTAAAGCATCACTTGATGGTGCAAGTGTTTGCCTGGTCCATAGCAACCCTGATACCACATTTCTCTCTTACCTCTTAGTGGATTGAAAAATATGCTGAATATCTGAGAGCAGAATAGAACCACTGTGATTTAAAGAACAGATTCAATAAGATGGGATGGGGAACCTCCAGCGCACTGGCCACACACAGTTGGTTAGGGTTAGCTGCTGGCAAGCCGCAAGATGGTTTGTTTACCTAGGCATCCACATACACAGCCACTCACAGCTCCCGGTGGCCATGGTTCGCCATTCCCAGCCAATGGAAGCAGAGCGGGCTGGGCCACCAATTCCTGCAGCTCCCATTGGTCAGGAATGGCAAACCATAGCCACTGAGAGCGGCAGGGCTCCATGCCTGCAGACACTCATTTAATCTAGATGAACCGTGTGTGGCCTGGCGGATTGGAGGTCCCTCACTTCTGCAAGAAGACTTTTGTAATATCCATCCATATTTCTCCAAAGAATAAGTGTGTACGGCTCAACCTGGTGGCTAGAAATGGATGGCATCATCTGTATCTAAAAATCTGTCTTCAAATTTGGGGTCCTGGAAGAGTAGGACTGGGCAAATTATTATGATTATTATTATTGATTTGATTAGCATAATGCCGAGGTGCGCTAGTTATGGACCAAAACCCCATTGTGCTAGGAACACAGACACCCCCAAGAGCGTACAATCTGTGTGCAAGGCAAGAGACAGCATATAGATGCAAACAGACGGGGAAGTACAAGGAAACAATGAGACAATGTCAGAATGGGCTCCCTGGCTAATGTACCATGATCTTCCATCTGAGTACAGTGAAATGGTGTATTCGCCCAAGGAGATCAGCTTGTACACAAAACTAGGAGCATGTGATTCCTGAACTAAAACTCCCTGAAGAAATATGGTGTCATTTCAGAGTTGAAATATTTTGGGTTTAGATGAAAATATTTTGGATTTGGATATTTTTGCTAACATTAAATTTTTCATTGTTGTTGAATTTTTCCATGCGAATTTGGGAGGCATGATACTCTTTCTGACCAGCTGTCGCTATATCAATCTTCATTCTGACATGTCTTGGCATTAATCTATTAGGTCTGACTATTAATGCTATTTAAATGGTCTAAATGAACTTTTGCTTCATTTCATGATTTGAAACTGATTTTGAGATTTTCATTCTTCTCCTGCGAGGATATTATTTAAAATGTGCAAAATATACTCATGAAATATACTAATGAAAATATACTCAGCCTCAACACAGTGAATTAATCTGTGTTAATCGCCTTCTCCACATACCCTCCCCCCCCCAAATGGAAGAGTTGGCTAAGACTAGGGGCGGGCAAATACTGGCCCGTGGCCCAGATCTGTTTCTCCAGGGTTAGCCCCTGGTGGGCCAGCGCTGATGTATGTACCTGCACCTCCACAGGTATGGGCGATTGTAGCTCCCATTGGCCGTGGAATGCTGTTACCAGCCAATGGGAGCTGTGGGAAGCGGTGTCCCCATGTGTGCTGCTTCCCACGACTCCCATTGGCCAGGAAGAGCAATCTGCAGCCCATGGAAGCTGCTGCAGTGTTGTAGTATGGCTGGACCCAAGATACGAGACTGACAAGGCAGGAGTGGTAATATCTACCATTGGAACATCTTGTGTGGATGAAAGAGAGATGCTTTCAAGCTACACAGAGCTCTAAGAAGCAGTTTCTACATCAGAAAAGCTTCAGCCAGCTCTAGTCTTCATGCTCATCAGAGTGGACATGCTATTCAAAGAAAAGGAGGTTCTGTAACATCTCCTGAATGATTTCAGCCTCGGGATTAGTCTGCTCTCCTGCAGAAGTTCTTTCCACAGAGGAATCCCCTCCACTGAATATCATTTATCTGCAGCTCTAACATACTTTGTCCTGGGCTCTGCAAGCTGGATTGCCCCAGAGGAAGGCAGCTGTCTCATTGAATCATGGACAGAGACACATTTGCTAATTTAGTTGGCTGAATTCAGGATCAAGACTTTGAACCTTGATTTTCTATGGGACTCACCTAAGCACTGTGGAAAACGTTGCCCTATTTCCCTGAACATAAGATATGACAATATATTTGATCCAAAATAAGTATCAGTGGCTTATTATAAATTTGTTCAAATTTACTGAAGCAAGAGGTTCTAATATACGGTAATGGTATTTCTTTAACATTTGAAACAATGTAGGAAACTCTCACATATGTATAGGCAAGTTCAAAAAAGGAAAAACCCAATCAAGAAATAAAAGCGTGTTTACACAAAATTTCAAATTTCAAAGTTGTTTAGATATGTTCTGAATGGACCCATTTTTTTTTCCAAAATACTTCCTGATTTCCCCCTATTTTAAAAGCTCAGCATCAAAAAGGCTATTCATTTATATAAATGTTGGTAACCAATCCATTTGCTGTGTTTTTGATAAAAATGTGGGGAAAATATTGAAAACAGCATAACATTTTTCAAAAAATATGACAACTTTTTACAATCTCAATAATTTATTTTACAAGACAAATTGTTTAAAAACTGGCCGGTTTTGGACAAAACAACTTTCTGTTCAATAAAATTTCAACAAGCAATAGATAGATTTTTGATGTTGCTACTTTTCTTGAGACAGCCATGCAGGACCTCATAGCTGAAAATATACTGTACAGTAAACTAATTCATATACAGCATTACAAAGGAGCCAGATACAATCACTGTAAATATTAAGGAGCTTCAGGGGGTAGCCGAGTTAGTCTGTTACAGAAAAAAAACAACGAATGGTCTAGTAGCACTTTATAGACTAACAAAACATGTAGATGGTATCATGAGCTTTCGTGGGCACAGCCCACTTCTTCAGATGACTGGAGTATGAGTAGGGGATATGGAAACTCAAAATAAGTATCTCTCACTACATATTGGTACAACACTTAGCACAATGGATTTCTGTTGGCTTTTTGTGCATTAACTCAATCTATATAATTAAATTAATAACAATCATTATAGAATTAAACTGAGAAATTGTACACACTGAAGTGTTTCCATTGTTCGTGTTATCTTTTCACAAAACATCTCTCTCCCACTAAACTATGTCCATGTCCAAGAGACTTTCCCTTAGGTCACTTTCCTCATTTCATAGAATTGTAGAAAATTAGGGTTGGAAGATATCTCAGAAGGTCATCTGGTCCCAGCCCTCTGCTCAAAGCATGATAAACCCCAACTAAATCATTCCAACCTAGGTTTTGTCAAATCTGGCCTTAAAAACGTCTAAGGATGGAGATTCCACCACCTCCAAAAGCAACCCATTCCAGCACTTCAACACCCTCTTAGTAAAGTAGATTTTTCCTAATATCCAACCTAGACCTTCCACACTGCAACTTGAGACCATTGCTTCTTGTTCTGTCAACTTCCATCACTGAAAATAGCTTAGCTCCTTCCTCTTTTGAACCCCCCTTCAGGTAGTTAAAGGTTGCTATCAAATTCCCCCTCATTCTTTTCTTCTGCAGATTAAATAAGCCCGGTTTTCTCAGTCTCTCCTCAAAAGGCATGTGCCCTAGCCCTCTAATCATTTTTCTTGCCCTCTGCTGAACTCTCTCCACATCCTTTCTATAGTGGGGGGGAGGGGAGGGGTGAGGCGGGAGGAGAGAAAACTGGACATAATACTCCAGATGTAGCCTCACCAGTACCGAACAACACTTGGTTGGAGAAAAGACCTTCCAAATTTATGAACAGGTCTATATCTTGAGTAACTGCTTTAAAGATTCAGTTTTAATGTTTTTTGCTTTTCTGATATTTGTGGAGAAACATAAAACAATCAAGTGTAGGAAATGGTAACTTAGGTCCATTGCACAGTGTGTTTTCAGACACTTTCCGTATGAAAAACAGAGATTTATTTAATTCTTGTAATGCTTCAAATCTGATTCCCTTCCACTATCATATCTCTATCAAAACTATTGTATTAATTAAGAAAGCTGAGGCTGTAATTAAGGCATTTGAAAGTGTTCAATGGAATTACCTCACACAACATTAATGCTACCATTTCCTTCAAAAGGTAGCAAAATGTTAACAATTACATTAAAGATAAAGAGCCAGAATAAATGACCTAGACGTTTTCAAAGAAATCCTCATGGTGTATATTCGTAACATCTTCTAGGTTATCATTAACAATAGCAACCGAGTGACTGCAATATCTGTAAGGCACCTATCACCGGATAAGTAAAACTCTGGCCTGAAAAACACCCTGGGGGCTGAAATCATAATAAAAAAAATGGTATGTATGCTGCATGTTCCCAGGGCACATAAAATATTTACTTCCATAAAATTAAATATATATTTCAGTTTGGATTCACATTCAGAGATTCAAGAAATTATTAAAACCATTTTGATAGCTTAGCCAGGCTTTATGGTTTTGTCACTATATCCGAGCTCTTTCTCTCGTCCATTTATTAAATTACCCCCAGCATCCAAGACCTGAACGTTTTCTTTTTCTCTAATGCCACCTTATATGAGAAGTTTAAAAGTTCGTCCATCTTTTTCTATGGTGGGCATCCTTCCTGCCATTCTAAAGAGCAGGTGGCAAACAATTTGCTCAACAGCTACTATGAATTTACATACACACACAGCTTTAACAACAACTGTACTCTTCCCCTCCAAAGTGTCAATGCAGCCACTGTATCACAAACCTTTTCTCTGCTAGTCTAAGTGGCTTTTATCACCCCAAGGTGGAAACTGCTCGTGATGTGCCTTGATTTCCGTCATTACATGCAAGCCTATAGAC
Organism: Rafetus swinhoei; assembly: GCA_019425775.1. Lineage (NCBI taxonomy): Eukaryota > Metazoa > Chordata > Testudines > Trionychidae > Rafetus > Rafetus swinhoei. The sequence continues at coordinate 121,021,216 of CM033446.1, read as the reverse complement.
CAGTACAAGCTCCCAATGAAGAAAGATCTCTTCGGCTATGTCTAGACTGCAAACCTCTTTCGAAAGAGGCTTTTTCAAAAGATACTTTCAAAAAAGCCTCTTTCAAAAAAGAGCATCTGGACTACAACCAGTACTTTCGAAAAAGCAAGCCGCTTTTTCGAAAGAGAGCACCCAGGCAATCTGGATGCTCTCTTTCTAAAAAGCACAGTTTGCATTACATTGCACTTTCGAAAAAAGGTGTTATTCCTCGTAAAACGAGGTTTTCTGCAGTCGAAAAAACTGCTGCATTCTTTCGATTTACTTTTGAAAGAACGTGGCAGCAGTCTAGACGCAGGGGAAGTTTTTTCACAAAAAGGCCACTTTAAAAAAAAACAAAAAACCCTGTAGTCTAGACACATCCTTCAAGTCCCTTCTGAGCAATTATTTCCCATGAAAAGCACCCTATATTTATTAGCTACAGTTGTTGCAACATAAAATGTTTTTTTCCTTCTGTTGAAGCTTCCTGTAAACAAACTTAGCATCCATATTGTATATATATACCAGGCCCCAGTTATGACACAGCTGTGCCAGCAATGTTGCTGCTTACATCACAGGTAAGACAGGGACTTTATTCTGGTACTCATAGAAATTACTGGTAATCTGGCACCTGAAACACACAGACAGTGCTTTGCCAGCAGCAATAATGTCTATAGTCAAATGAAGGAGTTGTGCTCTAGTAGTTATGTTATTGCCATTTGGTTTGAATTTAAACAACTACCACACAATAAAAACCACACTCTTAAGTGGGTACAAAACAAATCAGATAGTCACCCAAGTCATGGGCTATGGCAGAGCCATCAGATTGGATGCCTCACAGCTGCTTTAAGCATTCCTTTTTGGAACCCAGTGATTACATTGTGGCAAGAATGTAACACATCTTATCTGAGATGGTAGAAAAGACTCCGGATTGATGCTTGATCCACCTAAACAAACGTGGGGGGGGGGGGAGGGGGGCGCAATTGGAAGAACCTGTCTTTTCAAAACATGGCATTACATAATACCATGTAATTATTATGGTATTATTATACAAAAAAATAGCAGACTTGCACTGATGATGTTTGCTCCACAATGCTGGTAGGGTTAATAATTTTGGAATGGAGCGGTTTAAAAATGGATTTTTTTCACAATTCTTGCACTCAGCCAAAAAAATATATATCTTGATGTCTGAGTAAAATATCAAGACTTTTCAAATTAGCGCTAGATGAAAAACTCAAAAGGTAATATCAAAATGTTTTGAAGTACATCAGAAACCGGAAGCTGTCTAAACAACCAGTGGGCCACTGGACGATCGGGATGCTAAAGGAGCAAAAGCCCTTGCAGAGAAACTAAATGAATTATTTGCTTCGGCCTTTATGGCTGAGGATGTTAGGGAGATTCCCAAACCTGGGCCATTCTTTTTAGGTGACAAATCAGAGGAATTGTCCCAGATTGAGACAGAGAAAGATTTTCTGGCCGCTTCTCAGTTAATTTATCTGCTTCCAGGGTCTTTGCCTTAAAAGGTCATGGATCCTAGACTGCCTTTGATTGGGTATTTTTCATTCACACCTTACACACATTCTACAGGTTACAAACATATTCATAAGCAATATGGTTTCTAGGCATAGTTGGGCCTCATGGCCCTGAGTAACAAAAAACTGCATTGTACTAAAGATAACATACCAAAGGCATGATAAAATGCTTAATATAAATTATAACTAAGAAAGCCAAGGTCAGGGTAGAAGGGAAAAGTAGAGGCGTATGTCCAGTTAGCTAGATGCCAGTGGAGAGGAGGGAAGGGGCCTGTGTCTGACTGGTTACAAATTTTTTTTACAGTAGAATCCAAGAACAATCAAAATTTGGAAGATTTCACCAATCACAATGATTTGCGATCATCATTTGATCATAAAATCCCCAAATTTCTTACTGTACCTCTTTCATCTCTGAACTATTCAGAAGATGCAGCCAATGTTCCATCAAATGTTTTACATCCATGTGCAGAATACATTTTGTTATTTGCACCAAGCCATGTGTGAATGTGCACCACTAGCAGAAACATATGCTGCTTGCTCTGGGAGCTTTGCTAATCAGCTAGGTGGCATTTTAATCTCTCCTGGCTGGCCACCCAAGCACTCAGCTTACAGGAAACATTGGATGTAGCCTTCTCTTTCAGATATGAACCTGCCCACAAGGGACCAAGAGAATAGATTACTGCAGTACACTCTGTTTATGTCTGCCCTTGAAAACCACTTGATCACGAGTACAAGCTTATACCCTAATAAATCTGCCATAGGACTCCTCATTGTTATCACAATGTAGTTACATAAGGGTATTAGGCTGTAGGAGTTGGTGATGTCCTAGCTGCATACGCTTCACTTCTACATATTTTTTAGTGAGTCAAGATCTGTGCATGCAATAGATAAAGGCCATAAAGCACATAAATCCCTTATTGTATCTGCACATGAAGAGATTGGCACAGAAGGAAAGAAGCAAATTTAAAATGAACTTTCCAAATCACATGATTAGTCCATAGCATGACAAAAAGAAGAGAAGAAAATGAATAAAGGATGTGAACATTGGGAGTGAGGAAGCATAAGTAGGGGGCAATTTATACAACAGGGTACCTTATATTCAGAGGGAAAAGGGGGTTGTAAGAAAACAGTGAGAAATTCCTTGCCAAAGAGTTAAATTGTTGTAGCCCAAAGTCTCATGTCAAAAATTACTGCTCTACTGAACGAGATTAGGGATATAAGCGACTAGTCATTTCTCCCCCCACTCCTTTCCTGCCTCTATCAGAGGCAGCAAGGGGGAGCAGGAGCTGGTGCTGGCGGGAACTGGCTTAAAAGCTCATACCCCTCTGCCTCCACGGGGGGCAGAGGAGTCAGAGGGGACTGTGAATCAGCGGATTCCTGGCTCACACCCAGTCTCAGAAGCTGCGCCTCTGCTTTTTAAATGTATTAAGAGCCTGCTGGCCAGGAATCAGCTGTCCTGGCATGTACAGGGTCCCATACACCGCGCTTCAGCCTTTTAAATGTACAGTGAAACCTTTGTTATCCGGCATTCTGTTAACCAGAAAACTTTGTTAACCAGCATTGCACCCAGCCACAATACTGTCACATCTTCAGGCGCACAGGCCTGGCTTGGTTTACCATGATTGGCTTAACAATTTTTTATTTAAGAAGTACTAATCATCCTTAACTCAAAATAGAAATATGAGACCAAGTGCCTCACACGTCAAAACTACCAATATTAAAATCCTGAGTTTTAGTATTATTGTCCATTGGTTTTTCCTAGGTTGATGGGACCCTCAGATAACCAGAACACACTAATCCTCGAGCATGCCGAATAACACAGGTTTTACTGTATTAAGAGCTTGCCAGCTCTTAACACATTTAAAAGGTGGAGCCGCAGCGGCTCCCCTGCTTATCGACTAATCTATGGAAATTCTATCGACTAGTTGATTAGTTTATTAAACTAAATTTAACATCCCTAAATGGGATCCTTGTCTTCGTATTAAGTAATGGAATACAAAGTTTTCTGCTCTACATTGTAGGTGTGATCTAAGTGTTGACACTATATTCCTTTCTGAGTTCAAATTCAGGGAAGATGAACTCAGATTCACATCCTTAGATTGAGTCTGCTTAATCTGGGAATCTGAAGACAAAACTAACCCACATATCCTACTCATCTATAAATCTCCCCAAACCAAAACGCTCTGAGGAAATCACTGGGCCCAGATAAAGCTGCCCACTGCCTAGACTAAAGATGAACACAAAGAACCGCCTTACACTCTGGCTGGAGCACTTCTTCTTTCAAGCGGAAAAAGAAAGTACAAGGCTAAACCAGAAGAAACCACCACTCTGGTATGTCCCAAAAATGCTAAATTCCAAAACTTATTTAATCAAGAAGTCAAGGAGTACAAAAACTGGCAAGGAGATTAAAAATCACGCCCTAACTACTGCTATAGTTACTTCTGCACTGAAGCACTTTTTCCTATCCCCTCCCAGAACACATTCAGCAGAAAAAAACAGGGAAAAAAGTCTTGAAAATTGGTGATAGAAAATATATTCTGATACAGACAATGCAAGGCAAAGAATTTCTACAAACCTTTAACATGGCAGCGAAAGAGGCAAAGAGCCTTCCTCTTCTCTACCATCAAGCCTACAAAATCTCCCTCCACAGTAAAATGGATAGTAAATTGCTTTGACAATTCAGACTTTCTCCATTAAACCACAAAACAACATATTTTTCCTGCATGTGGGGTGGCTTCTTTGTCCACCAAGACCAAGACTGAGAATATGCCACAAAACATAATACTTACACTTTCATTTGAAAGAAAATGTTTTCCAATTAACCTGATCTGACGGTTGAATAAATGAAAGATCATTTGTAATCTAGCTAAACTTTTTTTCATTCCTTGCCCTTTATAAAACACTTGTAAAATGATCTAGGTTAAGGAATGTTAAAAGGAGATTCAGCTACTATACCAAAGTAATCACTCTCTCTCAGATTTTAAGAGACAATAGCTATCTTTCAATATACGATTTTTTTAAATAAATCATTCCCCTTCCTGGTACTGCTGAATAAACAAATAATCCCCTAATGCTAGAATCAGTAAGAAGGGCCAAACTTCCTGCAAAAGAGACTTGACTGCTAGCTTCTCTTTAAACACAGTCTTCACTAATAAAATCATTAAATTATTCAAAGTTTGCATGTGGCCAATTAACTCAGCACTGTGAAAGAATTAACCTGATGCATTTGGGAGACAAGCTTTAGACATTGGAGACACTGAATACTTTCACTAGTCCCTATTCTGAGACAGGTTGGCACGTTACTTTTATAATCAAATATTCCAACCAGTTTACTTAAGTTGAGGCATGTCATTCATTGCATGTGGACAGCTGTCACAGGGTAGATCAGCATTTTTCACACTTGGGTCCCAGGCCTGCCAGGGTAAGCCGCTGGCGGGCCTGCACCACTTTTTTTTTTTACTTAACGGCTGCGTCTACACTGGCATGATTTTGCGCAAATACTTTTAACGGAAGAGTTAAAAAAAAAAAAAGAACAAGTCAAAAATCACCTAGAAAAGTTAGATGCCTGTAAGTCACCAGGGCCTGATGAAATGCATCCTAGAATACTCAAGGAGCTGATAGAGGAGGTATCTGAGCCTCTAGCTATCATCTTTGGAAAATCATGGGAGACAGGAGAGATTCCAGAAGACTGGAAAGGGCAAATATAGTGCCCATTTATAAAAGGAAATAAGAACAACCCAGGAAACTACAGACCAGTTAGTTTAACTTCTGTGCCAGGAAGATAATGGAGCAAGTAATTAAGGAAATCATCTGTAAACACTTGGAATGTGGCAAGGTGATAGGAACAGCCAGCATGGATTTGTAAAGAACAAATCATGTCAAACCAATCTGATAGCTTTCTTTAATAGGATAACGAGTCTTGTGGATAAGGGAGAAGCGGTGGATGTGGTATACCTAGACTTTAGTAAGGCGTTTGATACGGTCTCGCATGATATTCTTATCAATAAACTAGGTAAATACAACTTAGATGGGGCTACTTTAAGGTGGGTGCATAACTGGCCGGATAACCGTACTCAGAAAGTAGTTATTAATGGTTCACAATCCTGCTGGAAAGGCATGACAAGTGGGGTTCCGCAGGGGTCTGTTTTGGGACCGGCTCTGTTCAATATTTTCATCAACGATTTAGATATTAGTATAGAAAGCACGCTTATTAAGTTTGCAGATGATACCAAGCTGGGAGGGGTTGCGACTAATCTGGAGGATAGGGTCATAATTCAAAATGACCTGGACAAATTGGAGAAATGGTCTGAGGTAAATAGGATGAAGTTTAATAAAGACAAATGCAAAGTGCTCCACTTAGGAAGGAACAATCAGTTTCATACATACAGAATGGGAAGCGACTGTCTGGGAAGGAGTATGGCAGAAAGGGATCTAGGGGTTATAGTGGACCACAAGTTGAATATGAGTCAGCAGTGTGATGCTGTTGCAAAGAAAGCAAACATGATTCTGGGATGCATTAACAGGTGTGTTGTGAGCAAGACACGAGAAGTCATTCTTCCGCTCTACTCTGCACTGGTTAGGCCTCAGTTGGAGTATTATGTCCAGTTCTGGGCACCGCATTTCAAGAAAGAGGTGGAGAAATTGAAGAGGGTCCAGAGAAGAGCAACGAGAATGATTAAAGGTCTAGAGAACATGACCTATGAGGGAAGACTGAAGGAATTAGGTTTGTTTAGTTTAGAAAAGAGAAGATTGAGGGGACATGATAGCAGTTTTAGATATCTAAAAGGGTGTCATAAGGAGGAGGAGAAAACTTGTTCATCTTGGCCTCTGAGGACAGAACAAGAAGCAATGGGCTTAAACTGCAGCAAGGGAGGTTTAGGTTGGACATTAGGAAAAAGTTCCTAACTGTCAGGGTAGTCAGACACTGGAATAAATTGCCCAGGGAGGTTGTAGAATCTCCATCTCTGGAGATATTTAAGAGTAGGTTAGATAAATGTCTGTCAGGGATGGTCTAGACAGTACTGGGTCCTGCCATGAGGGCAGGGGACTGGACTCGATGACCTCTCGAGGTCCCTTCCAGTCCTAGTATTCTATGATTCTATGAGTTTTTCCATTAAAAGTATTTGCGCAAGAGAGCATCTATACTGGCATGTGCCTTTGCGCAAAAGATTTGCTTTTGCGCAAAAGCATCCGTGCCAGTGTAGACGCTCTCTTGCGCAAGAAAGCTCCGATGGCCATTTTAGCCATCGGGCTTTCTTGCACCAGAAATTAACATTGCTGTCTACACTGGCCTCTTGCGCAAGAATACTTACGCAAGAGGGCTTATCCCTGAGCGGGAGCGTCAGAGTATTTGTGCAAGAAGCACTGATTTTGTACATTACAACGTCAGTGTTCTTGCGCAAATACTCGCAGCCAGTGTAGACAGGCGGCAAGATTTTGCGCAAAAGCAGTTGCTTTTGCGCAAAATCTTGCCAATGTAGACACAGCCAATGTGTACCTAGCCACGGAGCCTCGCAACTTCCCTTGGCTGGAAATGGCGAACTGCAGTCAATGGGACATGTGCCATGGACATGTTAAGCAGTACGGGCCCACTAGCGGCTCACCCTGGCGGCCCCATGACCCAAGTTTGAAAAACACTGGGGTAGATGCTGCAGTAAAATAACCAGTCATGGAGAAGTACGCCTTTTGCACTCTATTAGCATAATGCAGCAGCAGGCTTGACACGCAACAGGAGCTCACAAATCACTCTGAATATTGCTTTATTCATTTGCCATTGAGGCTAATTCAATCCAGCTGATGCCCATTATCAATATATTAAACATGTTAAAGAGGAAGGTAGACTCAGAGGCTCAGTAGACTGGTAACTGGCTCAAATCCCGCCCCCAACCCCTGCACCTCTTCCAACCTAGACCATTACTACTTTACTGGTAGACCATTACCATTTGATCACATTGCTCAGTAGAAGCTGTGTGCATGGGCGGCTACCCGGGAGAGATTCAGGTGCCACTCAGCTGAATAGCAGAGCGCCCACAGCCAGCAGCACGTGTTTCCGTTGGTGGTGCACATCCACACATGCCTGAGTGCACGTAACAAAATTTATTCCACACATGGATGGAAAATTTAGAAGGAACACTGCACTCCAGTACAATTCATTTCAAAGAACTTCACTGATTTTAGTCCAAATATTCCCTGTATGCCACACAAATTTGGTCTCCATTTATACTGGTACAGGTTGGACCTCTCTGGTCCGGCATCAACAAGAGAATTTGCCAGAGCAGGGGAGGTCCCCTGCCACCATCTCCCAAGCCCATCAGCCACTGCTGGCAGGCTGCCCCAGCAGGCAAACCTGCCTAAACCTGTCTGGGGCTGCTTGGCCAGCTACTGCTGGCTCCCTGGATGGCACAAGCCCCGGCTCCTGGGCGGGGCTCCGTTCCTGTGCTGCCAGGAGCAGCCGTGGGGCTGGAGCTCTGACCCCAGCTGTGCGTAGCCCCAGCCAGGCCTCGCACAGTCGGGGGAAGCCACAGGGCTCCGATCCTGGGCCCCTGCACAGCCAGGGGAAGCCGAAGGGTTCCAACCCCGGGCCCCACACAGCCAGGGGAAGCCACAGGGCTCTGGCCCCGGGCTGCCCCCCACGGGCTACCGACTCTGATGTCCCACCCAGCTTGCCCTCCTGTCCTTAGGCTCCCAGACTCTCTGCTCCAAGAGCATCCAAGCTCCTGGATTTTGGAGGTACAAGCTAAAGAAATGATTTATATCAGAAATCCTGAAACTGAAGATACAGAAAGTTATTTACATTAACACAATGAATCCCACAGCATTTTAAATCTCTTGGATGAATAATTTTTGTCTCTGCTCTTTTTGGAGGGGTCTTTGCTCAACGCTGTGTCCCTCATCTGGGCTGTGGCAGGTTGAGAGGTCAGTGGATTATGGGAAAGAGCTGGTGATCTCAGTCCATTTTTCGTGTGCATCACATAGCTTGTGTTCTACTTGACATTCTCCATTACCATAGAAAATACACAGACATTGGGAGGGAACTCACTACAATGTCTGCATGCATTCATATAGACTTCTTTATATTGCTACAAAGCAGTATGAATAACATTTAAATATTAAAATTTAACTAGATGTTTTCTATCAGCATTAAACAGATAATAGTGTCATGAATCCTTTAAGTGGCCTAACTTATTGTTAATATACACTGTACAACTAGACATATGCCAAAGAGGAATATTTATTTTAAATCTATTGGATAAGAATAGATTTTACTGGCTCCTGGTTAAATTGATTTTATCTTCAGACAGTGCTGCTCAGAGCACAAATCACTTCTATTTTCTGTGTGAAAGCTAAAATCACATTCATTTCCAGTTCTACATTCCCTAATAAGTAATGTCCTTCCTCTGCAATTAACTGAGCCCCAATTTTCTTTAAGTGTCACATATGTACTCCGATAGAATAAAGTGTTCAATATTTTTACAATACAATTTTGAAGAAGCTCCCAAGTATAAAATCCTGCTATTCTAATGAACCCAGCATCAAGTACACACACACAAAGAAATTCACCGTATGACTATCCTAGGAGCACAGCAAGCTAATACACAGGAATACATCCTTCGCCAAGCAACACCTGTTTGACATTTAGTGAAATTCCGCCTGTACACCAAATGAAGAATATATGCAATTCTCTCAAATGACTAATAATTGTACAGAAATGTAATCATGTAACTGAAACATTTAAAAGGAAAATATTCAGTTATGCCAGGTGTGCACATTGCTAGCGATTTTATTGCAACTGTGCAGACAGACTAAGATAATAATCATCAGAGCTGAGTATTGTATTAGGCTGGAGACAATATGTTACATTTCCACTGTCGAACCAAAACAAACGTATCCATTTTTGTGTGCACTCCCAAGGGACTTAATGGTTTGTTCATAAATTGTTTCTTTCAATGCTGTGTAAATGCTGCTGAGTGTAATTTTTCCCGGCAGGAATTAGGTTTGTGGTTATTGTAGAAAGTATCACACTCAGCTCTTCTTGGTTACTTGCATTTGCCCTTCCTTATAGGATTACCAAGGGACAAAAGAAAATATATGGCAAGGCAGTAATTTACCACAGTTCCCTCTCCCCAAAAGAGTCCAATAGCAGCTCTTAATTTTTGTGTTAGACTTGGGCAACTTGGCTAAAAGGAAGTAGTTGATTAAGAACATGCTATCAGCTGGCTGCATCATACAGTTTGGTGCCTCTTTTTGACGGAGGGTAAAATAAAGTAGGACTGCACGGCTACCTTTTTCAAAGTATGTCTGTGTTCAAAGTTGCTTCCCTGAATCTTTTACTGATGATGACAGGGCCTGATAGGCCTTTCGTTGTATCCAGTGAGGGATGGATTGGCTTACACTGAATAGCGTGTGTCATAGGTGGCCATGTTAGACTCACTTTCGTAGATAACTAATGCAATTTTAAATTAAGCAATCTCCACAGAGTAAGGAAAATGGATTAAAAACTGAGCTTTTCCACAGAGTTTAAAGTAAGAATGGGCTATATACAAATATGCAAAAATAAGAAAGGAGAATTGAACCATGATTGAAAGAGTAATAAAAATAGAGAAATTGTTATATACGCACAAATACCTAATTAAAATATATCTCCACACATGCATACTCCCCGCCATGCACACTCTACATGCCTTCTCCTTGCTTTTACATAAAGACACAACACCACAGCTCTGTAGAATGGAAAACAGCCTTGCAACACAAAATATTTGCCAGCAATGTGCTGTCATACCTATTTCATTACCTGATTTTTCAACACAGAGTGGTATTGCTTTGATGAGTCTAATGTTCATGTTTCAAAAACTTTTTAGCCCACAAATAAAGATATAATTCACTTACCTTTAAAAAAAAAAAAGTGATTTTAACAGGATTTGCAAAACACCATACGCAGTGTCCTCCTTTTTACAGGAAATATGAGGGGAAAAAAGAATACAGCACAATAAATGTAAAGATATGGAAAATCACCCATGACATAATAAACAACAACACAACGTGATGGTAAGAAATGAAATTACGCAGCTTACGGGGGCTTGCAACTTTTTTTCATTTGCAGATGCCGACTTTTTTTGGAATGAAGTTGCAGACCCCTTTAGCAATCTCAGATAGAGGTAGCGTGCCCACATGCTCAAAAAGCAAAAATGGGACACATGCAAGAGCCCCATCTTCTCTGTGGCCCCACTGTCTGCTCCTCCTCTTCCCCTTCAGGCCCCAAGCCAAATCCAGGAAGTGGAAAGAGCTGCCCAGGAAGCCAGAGCTGCTGTGAGGAATCCCAGACATGCCACCTCTCAAAAGCAGCCCTTGACCTGTGTCCCTGCCCCAGGCATGCTCTCAGGGTAAGTGAAGTCTCTGGGACTCCTGGGCTCTCTGAGCAGCTCTCACTACTGCCCAGCTCCAGCTTCTGGCCTCAGGTAGGGTTGCCAGGTGTCCGGTTTTCTACCGGACAGTCCGGTATTTGCGCCCTCTGTCCGGTAGAAAAATTCAGACAATACAGGACATGTGCAATGTCCGGTATTTTCTGAATTTCCGGCTGGGCGCCGGACTGAAGCCTGGCGGGGGAGCGACTGGGAGGCGGGGCCGCAATTGGCGCTGGGAGCCCTGTGGTCACGTGCAAAAGCCGGGTGGGGCGGTGCGGGGCACGGGCAGTGGCTGGGACTCCTAGCCACTCTCCCCGCCTGGCTTCTGCACAGAACCAGAGGCTCCCAGTGCCAATCGCGGCCCCGCTTCCCAGCTGGGAGCCTCCAGTTGCGTGCAGAAGCCGGGCAGGGGTGGGGGGAGTGGCTGGGAGCCACTCTCCCCGCCCCCACCCGGCTTCTACTAGCAACTAGAGGAAGTGCCTGCTGGGGGCACGGCCTGTTGGACTCCAGCTGCAGCACAGCCCACTTCTTCAGATGACCACATCTGAAGAAGTGGGCTGTGCCCACGAAAGCTCATACCATCTACATGTTTTGTTAGTCTTTAAAGTGCTACCAGACTATTCGTTATTTTGTAAGTTTATGACTATCTGTGATGGATGCTATGAAATGCCCCTCCCCTAGACAATTCCATGGAAAGCATTACATTGTTTTCTTTCTCTTTCTTTCCCCATTACTTTCCAGTTTGCTAGAGAAACAGATTAAGCAGAGGCTCCAGTCTGCAGCCTCCTCCCCCAGTGTGCCTGGCTGACCCGTTTCATTTTCCATTTACTTTTTCTTATGGTTTCAGAGAGAGACAGCACAAACCATCCAATTTAACAGCTGTTCACACCAGAGCCTTGTCCAAGCTTAAGCCAAACTGGAAAACAAGTGTTTTCTTTTGTTTTTTTATTTTAATGAATTAGCTCCCTATCCAGAGGAGTGAAGTGAGAGACACTGGGGTAGCAGAGTCAGTTTACCTCTAGGAAGGTGTTTGTTTCATATGCTAATGCCACTTTTTTTCTTGGCTACAGAATGATTCAAGAGAATGGTAGTTTGGGCATTCACCTTGCTTGTAGGAGACCTACATTAATGGCCCTGCTCCAATGACTCTGTAATTATTCACGTACCGTGGAATAGCATTGACAGAAAATGACAGAGGCCTAGGCCAGTGATTAGGGCATGCTTCTGCAGTGTGCCTGAACCATCTTCAAATCTGGACAGGACTTAACTACCACATCTCAGGTTAGCCTAGCCTCTTGGCTAGCTTTTATAAGGAATGCCTTTCCTGAACCTGTGCCCTCCCCCCAAAAATATGTTTTGGGTCAAATAAAACATGTTTCAATTAACCCTAAACATTTATTCCTTAATTCACTGAAATTTTTGCAATTTTTGGATTTGGTTTGAACTGACCCAAAATTATTTTTATTTCATTTTTCTGAGCTGCCAAGTAAACCAAAAAAACAATTGTTCACCAGCTATAGTTATGAGCCTAACATACATATGTTTGCATCCATAAAAAGATGGTGCAGCTGCTCAAAATCAAATATCTTTCCTTCACTAATTACTGGAGTGCTGGGACATGCAAAAGTAAAATAGATGTGCTCCGCCCCATTACTTTAGACCCTGAAATGCTATAAGAAAGATAAATGCTTCACTGGATTCCTCTATTAGCAGCCTTGATTTCAAATGAATATAATGCTATCAACATAGCAACAACAGTAGTGATGTATAAAATAAATTGAGTCAGAGGACACTATTTTTCCTTTGCACTTCCATGTATCTATTGTGACAAAGATCCTACGAAAGCTCGGTGGGTCCTGCACTTCCTGGCATATTTGCTGGTCTCAGAGGCTCACATCAGCCCACAGTTTTAGGCACCACAACTAGGGCTTTACTTGGCTGTATGTTGAGCTCTTTTCATCATCAGCCAGCGTATCGTGAAATGGAGAATAAACTCCGCAGTCCTTTTCCCAGAGTAGAAATAGGGAGGTGGGTGCTGAGGGGGGTACCCGGGTCCACCCTCTTCTCTGGGTCCCAGCCCAGGGCCCTATAATAGTAGCTGCCTGTGTGAGTCCCTGACACTTGCTTTAAGACAGCTCCAAGACCCCTGGGCTACTTCCTCACATCCTCCCCAGCACCTTCCTTCTCTCTGGTTCGTCCTCCTAGTGTTCAGTTGTTGTCTCCTTTCCTCCTACTCCCAGCAGCACCCTCCTTCATCCTCTCAGCTACACGCATGCCGTAACTGCAGGCAAAGCTTCTTTTATAGCCAGTTTGAACTGGTTTTCTTAATTACCCACAGAAGTCTTAATTAGCCTAGGCAGGCCTGGTCAATTAGCCCCAGGTGTTCCACTGCCCGATTGCCTCTGCTGGTTCTAAACCAGTCCCCCCCTCCCTGGTACTCTGGGAGCAGAGCGCTCCTCAGTCTGAGGCTTATACAGTATATCTCCCCTCCACTATTTTTTTATAGCCTTCTGCTCTGACCCTGTCACACTATATAGGATTTTCCAATGTTTTCTGCAATGGAAAAGTAAATAAACTGCCTTTTGTAGTTGTTCACAGGTGCAAAACCAAACTACAAGAGAGATACGGCACATGCAGTCCTTCACTAACTTTTCTTTTTCATCACATTGCGAAACAGGCGTGTGGCAGTGCGTGCATATGCCGCACTGGGCCAGGAGGAGTTAATGCCTTGTGGGTGGAGGAAGTCCCACGCACCCATTTATACTGGGCATGCTCCAAGTGCTGGGGCAGTATAAAAGGAAGCAGCTCACCTCAGTCTGGGCTGGACACTAGAGAGGAAGGACCTGCAACAGGAGCTCTAGAACTGCAACACAGAGGCAACTTCATAGACTTTAGCTGCTATGCTGTACTGCCCTGTAACCCAAGGGCTAGTCTGCAGACTCTGGCCATTAGGCCGTGCTGCCTTGCACCCCAGGCTTAATCTACAGACTCTGGCCATTAGCATTCGAGGGCTACTACGCAGAACCAATTCCCTGGAGCAACCAGCTGGATGCCCTGCAGCGGTGAGTCATGCAAAACAAATATTGCTTTTAAAACAGCATTAAATATGGAAAAGAATCTGTTTAATGAAGACATTTCCACTGTATAATCAGTCCCAATCTTCATGCAACACCTTGGGCTGAATGTGTGTGCCTATTCAAAACTGAACTCCAACTGAGAATGCACATTAGGATTTCTAAGGGGTTCAGAACATTTGTGCTTTTTTTCATGATTAAATTGGCGTGGAAGATTCTGCAACTATATTTCTGCATTGGGGTGAAATTTTTGCCATCCGCACAAAGCCCAAGTAAATGGACTTTATGTAAGTGGAGCACTGGCAGAAAAGAGAACCCTCCCTCTTAAATCTATTCAGCATACAGGTAGTTATTCAGCTGTTCCACTTTCCCTCAATATAGGATTCCCATTAATGAAAAAACCTATTTTTGGAAACGACTTCCTTTGTTGTGCAATTACTGCCAGTGTTACTGAGGGCCGTTCCGTTATATACTAATTTTAAAAAAAATCATGAAAGTGGAGAGAAAACCCATCCGGATTTTATGGGGAAAACATGCATCTGATTTTCAAGTGGAAATCAAGTAAGATCCATGCAGAAAGAAACGGAATGATTGTTAAGAAATGAGCCCAAAGTGCTCCTTGTTTATATTTAAGTAGTTACAACATTCTAGACTTACTGACGTTGACAGCCTAATTCTGCAAAAGCAGCTTATATATCCTTCACAAGAATACAGAGTAATTGCCACCCAGTGGAAAAAATACTTATGGCCGCGATAAGGGATTTGGAAGATAGCAGAAAAATCTCTCTTTTAGTGGCATAACAAAACCCACTAACCTCCCTCCTACCTCATTTATCCACTCAAATTTGGATAAGATGGGATAGAATGCAAACGGCCTGAGTGTAGCTGTCACGTTTTGGGGCGCAATCCAGATCTATTAGGGCTTGTGTCACCATTTGCAATGGAACCCTGGATGCCTTATGATGTTTTGCTGCTGTAACTCCCAGCCTGGGACACTCAATCAGCCTTCAAGCATGCATGTCACATGTTGGACAGTCCTGGTTCAGCAACAGTGACCCCACCAGCTTGTCTACAGATCCACAGCCCCACTCTTGTATCCACCAACCTGGGTTACAGGTTGGAGACACCCCAACATACTCTTACAGTCCTGAATTTTCACAAATCCATGTGTTCTGTATTGTCCAGCCTTTTCTGGGCTAGTTCAGAGAAATAATACGGTTTTGTTTATTGCTCTAGAAGCATAAAAGCATATCACAGCTTATTAGCCTAAGTGGGGTAATCACAGCCTTCTGTTTAAACATACCACTGTTGTTTTCTAGTAAAAATAAAACTAAATTATTAACAATAGGACATAGGTTAAGTGATGCCCAGTGAAAGGAACGAAGTTAGAAAGGGAGATAAGCACATCAAAGTGAAAATTCATGTAACAGTCTAAAATGTTATCTAGCAAGGCCCAGGCTTTGCTCAAGATGGTTTATCACATACATTCAGTTTCCAAAAACTTCAATTCCCTCCCCTTTAATTGAATGGCCCATCTTTCTCAGCTTGCAAGAGATCTGGCCTCTTGTATCTATCTAGTGATGGATGCCTACGATGGCGTCTGTCTTTGCTTGTATCGTCCAGAGTTCAATGACTTTGTTTCAAGAGGCAGGATGACCTCATGTCGTATGTAAATGGAACCTCCATTGTTTTAATTACACCACACTTAATTTACATAGGAGTCAGATAAATGTCTGCCTTCTCTCCTGTCTGGGAGGGAATCTATTTCCCCTGTTGGTCACAGAATTTAAAGCATAATATCATGAAGTATCCATATACCCCCATTTAGTGTTGATACAGACATTTCACAATGTCACTAATGTGCCGGTAGCTTCCAGAAAAGATTCAGTTCCTGATCACTTGAGGTTGAGATGCTCCCCCTATCTTTATAGACTAGGAACTCTTTGAAATGGATTCTTCTGGGGGTACTCAAAGTAGTTTATTCAAGCTGTACAGATGACGACACGGTGTCTAGTGGTGAAGGAAGCGCCATACTCTTTCTTCCCCCTTCATCATCTTTGCCCTTTGCCTAAAGATCAGGCTGATCAGAGAATCAAATACACATTTCTTTGTCGGGCGGGGAAGGGGCAGACCTATACAAATTCTTCCTGACATGTTTGGTTCAAATACACAGTTATAATACTAGCCTATATCTATAACATTCAAGACTATTAATCGTCAGATCATTATTAGTTTTCAAATGATACTTTGGAAGTTTTCACAAGGCATAACTTGTATAGAGATAACAACTGTGCATTTTGGGTGTGAATACAGGGGAGTTCAGTGTCACCATAGTTAATTTTAAAGTCTTCTTGTTTCAACTTGATTCATGCTTGTAAATATTTTTATCAATCAGCCCATGCAAAGACACTCAACTAAATATTTAGCCTAAATAAGATTATGGAAATGTTTTAAATCAGGCAAATATAATTACTAGTAATTATTTCACATACCACTTCAACTGGTATTACAGTACATTGCTACATGGATAATTTCTTAATGAAATTTAAAAAAAAAAAAACTTTTCATTCAACAGCCACATCTGCTACTGTGATACTTAACATGAGTTTCAGTTGTTATCCATACACTACATCCACATATAGAAACTGAGAACTATAAATATTTACTGCCAAACTGTAATACCACAAGGGCATCCAAATTTGATCCAACTGCGGGACACACTGAACCCACTTTTAATAGGAGAGAAGACTGTGGCTTACCCTTATTTTATTAGTGTAGCGCCCCCTCTCCACCTGGTTACCTTCTTTAAAGCCAATCTCCTTACAGGTTTTGATGGATAGGTCTGGGTTCTTCTGGATCCCGCCACCCACTCAACTTTATTTTTTCCCCATGGATTTATTTGGCGGTGCCTCCACCCCCCTCACTCCTTCCTGGCTGGGTCACCAGGGCAGTTTGGGAGGAAAATTCTAACCCAGGGTAATCCCCATGTATTTGCCAGATAGTTGGAGACTCCCAGAAAATAACACAAACACATACACTATAATAAACACAATTATATTAAACAGGAGACAAATAGAACAGGGTAAAACATTATTTTTAGGGTCACCCGGTGCCCGCAACTGTAAGGTTAGTGTCCTGTTGGTACGCGTACTTTGTTGGGGCCCTTGATGACTTTTGACCACAAAATTCTTCTCTGCAGTGGTTTAGCAGTGGGGCTGACTGGGTCCAGTACAGCCCAAAGGACTCACAAGTGGGAAAAGGCAGTAAATCCCTCCACAGGTTTACTATGCAGCAGGTTATAAAATTCCCAAACAAATTCCCTGACTTATTAACTAAAAGATGGTGCACTCACACACTCCATGAATGAGCCTCAGGTTCAGAGATGACTCAGTCACTGCAGAGGGGCTGCTCTCTTCCGGCAGGGATCCTCTTCGGGTAGGAATCAGGCTGCTACGGTCCCAGAATTTCCCCTCACCACAAAGGGGTGCAAGGCTCAAGGTGCAGGCCACACAACTGCACCAAAATTCAAACCATAACCTCCTACCCCAGCATTCAGACCCACACAGCAGGCAGCAGCCCCAAACCAGCAGACAGAGCAGAGCTGACCATGCGGTGACTGGTCTCACCCAGGGAGCTGGAGAGCCAACTCAGCCTGGCTGGGGAAGCCTCCCAGCAAACTCCACAAACTGGGAATCAACAGTGGAGAATTAAAACCCAGCTGAGGGATCCTGCCTTCAGGTCCCTAGAGGCTAGTTTTCAGGGGGAAACCCTGCATGCAGGCCTGGGGCTTACTAGCTCCCACACATCCAGCCTTCCCCTTGCCCTGGCTGGCTCCAGACTCTCCAAACCATGGCTCCTCCTTCCCCTCCTCCACTCTCTGGGAGGGGCATCTCACTCCCTATGGGTTGCCGGGCTGACTCTGTCCCTGATAGGGAGGGGGAGGCAAGGCAAACTCAGAGTGCCTGTCCCTGAGCTGCCAGCAGACAGAGCCCCAGGAATCTAGGGAATCTCCTTGGAGGTTACATTAGGAATGTGTGGCTCCCAAATACTATAGGTCCCAGCGTACATTGTGCTCCATCTTGATCTAACAGGTTAGGGTAGGCCACTAGGATCAAGATGGAGCACTATATACCTGATAGGACCTGTAGTTTCTGTAGTAAGTTGAGGGTCAGTAACATGGAGTCAGCAGGCCTAAATAGAGGCCTGTAACATGAAAACAGCAACAGGCCTGCAATCTAGTGAGCAAGACTTTGGTTCAGTAACAGGAGCCAAGAAGGAGGCCGTACTGATAACTGTGTGATTGTGTAAGTTAGGACACAGGGCGGCAACAAACTGTAAGCCAAAAGGGAGTAACGGAACATCTTAAGAAATGTCTTGGTACAAAGACTCCCTAAAAACTAATGCACATACTGACCTAGGTTCAGGACCAGGTCAGAATTGACAGCATGAAGGATAGTAAGTAAGCCCCCCTTCCATAAGGTGAGGGGTGGTATCTAAGCAACAGAGGGTGGTAACCCATACAAACAACTTACATCATTTCTTTACGTATCTGTCTATAAAAGGACACCACAAAAGGTGCTCTCCGGCCAACCTTGGGGGGGCGCGCTAGGCGCCTGAACGGCAGGTGTCATTGCCTGAACTTACAGAACGCACAGTAGCTTAACTTTGACTAACTGCTGTTAATATCTGTATATGGCAATAGGCCTGCCTGGTGTTGGTACCTTGTCAACACGGGCCATAGTGCCCAGTGGTGTAACACTGTACTGATCTCTGTTACCAACTGGTAGAGCTTCGCATTTGACAATAAACCTGCTCGATTGATTTCAAACCTTGCCTGCATCTGTCGTTTCCGGGCCTCTCAGAGATCTTCTGTGTTGACCCAACTGCACGGGGTCTAACACTCTAGATAAAGGGAGTACCAATTGTTACGCACGCAGCCGAAAGTTTATCACCACCGACGGAGTAGAGGTCCTGTCAGGAGCGCGCCAGGACAACCCTGACCAGATGACGCTGACGCTGACACTGACAGTCCAGACCACCGAAGGTACCGAGGTACGAAAACACCGAGGTACGACAGTTTCCAAGGCCTCACTTATTAAAACAGCAGAAATGTAATTCTTATTCTGTTGAAGTCAATCACAAAACTGCCACTGACTTCTGGGATGAAACTCTGGCTCTACTAAAGTACCAGAGATGGCACTGTTCCATCTATAACCATATACCTTGCCATTTCCAAGGTTTAACAGAAAATTCCTGCTTCAGTGACCTCCTTGGGCAGTATGGGGGAAAAAAATGAATTTCCATCTGCACAGAAAGTCTTTTAAGAAAAACAGTATGCAAGGAATAGAATCTGGGAGAATCACAGCAAGGCATTCAGACTGCATAAACAGTAGGTGAAATGGATTTAGGAAAATACATTTTCTATATTTGGCTCCACAATGAAGGAATATGAAAGTAGATTCAGAGGAAAGAATATAAATTGCACACTGTGCTCTAAGCACTACCAAGTTTGTGCAAAAAACTTGCACATTTACTTTCTGACATTTTCCAGTCAAGCCCATAAGTGGTTTAGACTCATGATTTTCATTTAGTTAATTTTTACTTTAATTGAAAAAGATAATATTGTGAAATTCAAAAAGCGGTAAATGTTTTATAAACATCTAAAGCTAACATGGAATTTATGACAATAAAAGGAAATAAGATAGTGACCATACTTCGCAAATGTAAGGTTTGGGTGATTTAAACAAGAAGAGGTGAGCATGCTTTGGGAAAGAGAAAAAAAGGGAATTAAATATTCATTAGAGTATAAACAAATAGTGCATTCTATAGTTTCAGGATGAGTTTCAACTTCTATTCTAAGCCTTCTTCATATGTGTTAGATCAGGGGTGGGCAAATACCAGCCCACATTGTTGGATCTGGTCTGGTTGGGTTAGTGTCTGGCAGGTCCCCACTAGGGATGTTAAATATCGGTTAACTGAATAGTCGAGTCATCTCATGACTTATCGGTTAGTCGACTATTCTATAGTCCCTGGGGGCGGGGCCAGCAGCAGAGCCGGGTGCTGGGTGGGAGCTAGTTCACGAGGGGAGACAGTTTAAAAACCAGCTCCTCTTGTGGACCAGCTGCTTGTTGCCCTGTGCTGCTGACTCTGATAAAGAGGCAGCAGTGCAGGGTGCAGCCGCCCCTGTCTGCGGGAGTGAGGGGTCTGAGCTTCTGGACCCAGCACGAACTGGAACTGAGCCGGGCGGGCTGCCTGTCCGCCTGGCTCCTAATACACTTTAAATGCAGAGTCACAGCGGGGGTAGGTCCCGGACCTAGAGTGAGCCAGAACTAAGCCAGGCTGCTGGCCAGCCTGCTAAAAAATGTACTGATTGGGGGAGAGGGAGGGAAATGCGTGTAGTCTATAGAATTAACCTATAAGCTTCTGCTTATCGGTTAATCGGTTAGTTGACTACATTATTATATCCCTCGTACCCACACTGCCGTATTCACCTGAACCTCCACAGGTACTGGGGACTGCAGCTCCCACTGGTCATGGATCACCATTCCTGGCCAATGGGAGCTACAATCACCTGTACCTGAGGTGGCACAGATAAATATAGTGGCAGCGGCACACCAGGGACTAACCCTGGTGAGCCACCGCCATTGTATTGCCCATCCCTCTGTGAGACTAATTTATTTTAGCCTGATATTTTCCTAAGTGTCTGAACCTGAGTGTAAATGCACTTAGAAATTTGAGAAATTTTCAAATGTCAAATGAAAAACGAATGCACGCTATCTCACTCATTCCACCCAGAAGATGTGCAGTTAAAACCACAGTTGAAGGCAGAAATATCCATTCATTTTGTAGCTCTCATTGAATTGTAAGATTTATGCCAAGTATGAACATCATTTCAATATAATGAGCATGTAACAGAGTGAAATTTTGTACAGCTAACATAGAATGTTACTACATTTTTTTACTTTGGTTAATCTAAAAAGCTTGAAAAAAATTAATATAGACAACTTTTTTAAATGAGGAACTCTGGTACAGGCAGCCTAAGTACATCAGTGTTCAAGAATTGACAAGATAAAGAATTGGCAAGATAAGAATTCCAAATCAGGAAATTGTGAAAGCACCTTAGATTTTTTTGTTGTTGTTTTGTTTTTTCTGTTTAAAAAAAAATCTGGAACCAATACAGTATAAAGGCTGAGAAACCAACCACTCAAAAAATCAGGAAATTCAGAGTTAACAGAATGATTAACTCTTCCCCCTTATTCAAATGTCTTATGTCTCTTTATATCAGTGCACATAATACTTAAATTTTAACTTTCATAAAACTATGATAGCTTACTCTGAGAGTCTGCTCCTAAAATTATAATACACACTGACAACAGATACAATTTCTGAAAACTCTTCAGTGACTCAGGAGCCCAGGCGCTTTGAAAAATGTCCAATATCTTACACAATCTCACATATTGCACACACAAGCAGAGATTTTTTCAAAGGTGCCTTCAAGATATGGATGCCTGATATGCAAATTTCAACTATATTCTATATGCCACACAATGCTACTGTGTAAAACCGAGTCTGATTTGCACCAACTAATACAACAATTTAGAACATGAGGAATCTGATAGTTAAAGAATATCAGCATTGGTCCTGTTGTGTTTCTGCCTGCACTGCTTGACCATCGTTTCTGGTTAGAACATCAAAGTCTTTTAAAAAGCTTATGACGGTGTAATATCAGTACATTTCTTTATTGGGCCTGTGGCCTGATTACTGTCCTAATCCACAAAATATTTACCCCTTAGCACAAAGCCTAGGGTAGTAATCACAGAACCCAATAATATTTGTATGACTGTAACCTATGTACATAAAAAAGGAAATATAGTCTTTATTAGCATGAGTAGCAGATGTGGGATATCAGATCTCGCATTCTTCCTCCTGTTCTTCCTGTGTGGACCATCATGAACTTCTTGCTGTCACAGAATACATTTCACTGAAGGTGTGGAAGTGGCAGGTACCTGTTCCAAACTGGGGCAGATGGTTGGGTGCAGGAGGGAGTTGAGTGCGGGCTTTAGGTGATGTTTACATCAGGTGGCTCATGGAAAAGGCCCGCATATCTGTCTCCTAGGTGCAAAGGTGGGCAGAGGGCTCTGCGTGCTGCCCCCATCCACAGACACCACCCCCACAGCTCCCATTGGCCATGGTTCCCAGCAAATGGGAGCTAGTTTGCACTAGTGCTCGAGGCAGGGGCAGTTCATAGAGCTCCCATGGCTGCCCTTGAGCATAGGAGATAGACATGACCACTTCCAGAAGCTTCATGAAGCCAGGGCAGTCACAGAGCCACGCTTAGCCCTGCTGCACTACAGACTGGAGCTGCCCGATTCCCTTTTTCACGCAAGTGGCCCAGTCGAAAACCTGATGACTGGCAACCCTATGGATGCAACATATTGAAATCTGGTTCTCCGTAGCATTCTTTCCATAGTTGACTTGAGATCAGAACCAACCTTCACATATGTGACTAGACCAATTGATGTCAATGGTGTAAATCCAGATTAATTAATGGAGTTAACCCTCCTCTTTTGCTACTCTTATGCTATTTACTTATTTTTTGTATTACACAAGGACCTACGGGAACCAATCAAGATGACAGCAATGTATAAACTTATAGTGACAGACATTCCCTGCGTCAAACAGTTTACAATCTAAACAGACAAGTCACCCAAAGGACTGAAGAGGAGACAGAGGCACAAATGTAAACTGCTTGTCCAGGATCACAAGTGAGTGACAGGTCTGGGAATAGAACCTAGAGCTTCTTATTCTTAGTCAAGTGTTCTCTCCATTAAGCTATGCTACCTCCTTTTTTCCCCAGCTGAGTTACTCCAAATTTACAACAGCTATGTGAAACTCCAATTTACCTCTGTGCATCTTCTATGTCTGAAAATAGCCCTATTTGGCAACTTCTGGGTCATCGTTTTAGCAATTCACAAAAAAAGCTCTGTTTCCATAATATCCAAGGCAATAAACAAAGAGACAGTTAAGTCACTCTAATATTTTGATTGTAATATCATTAAAACAATTTAAAAGTCATACCAGTGCACAGCTTTGTGTGGCATACTGACAAAATGATATGCCTTTATCCAATATACATTTTGTAAGAACAGAAGTATGTGTGTATTATAAACAAAGAAAAGAATAAATCTCTCTCAGCGTATGTCTACACTGCATACTTATTTTGAAATAAGCTATTGCGGAAGAAATACTCTGAAATAGCTTATTTTGAAATAGCACATCTACACTACAGGGAAGCCTCAAAATTAGTCTGAGGCAGGCTTCCCTAATGTGGACATGCTACCTCGATTTAGAGCCCCATGAGGCACTGGGGAGTAATTACTTTGAATGGCCCTGGGGAGGAGCTATTTCAAAATAGCAGCACTGGAGCGTCCACACTACCGCTATTTCGAAATAGCCATTTCAGAACAGGCATTATTCCTCGTGGAATGAAGTTTACAGAAGTTCAAATAAGCCATCCATTATTTCGAATTTATTTTGAAAAAAACAGAATTGCTATGAAGACACTCACATTATTTCAAAATAACATCAGTTATTTCAAAATAACTGTTCTGTGTAGACACACCTTAATTAGATAAAGATAGCACAATGTTTATTCCCCTTGATTTTATAGTCACAAAGTGATATATTTAAGCAAACATCTCATTCGTTGCTTCCTCATCTGGCTGAAAATGGCTTGTAAGGTGTGAGAATGCATAACTTCTTCATTTTCCATTATTTCCTATAATCATCAAAGAGGAAGGCAGCTATCAGAGCACTTCTAAAACCTTAAATAGATTGCAGTGTTTCTTCACCAATGTGTTTGTGTATCAATAATTGACCGACTTTTGTCAGCCCTGCAAGTGGCTGTTGTAAAAAATAACAACAACCTGACTAATTAGTTTATATCAAATCTGTTTCACTGTACATTCAGTTCTATGTGTTTGCGTGGGTGTTAACAAATCACAGAGTTTCCATTTAGGACTGAATCCTGTTCCTTTCAAAGCTCTTTACAAAAAACCCCATCTCTGACATTATTGCAAATATTTACAACTCTGACTTTTTTTTTTCTTGTATATTGGAAGCATTTTAAAAAACGATTGAAGCCATGAAAATATATGAATAGCTT
Source organism: Rafetus swinhoei (assembly GCA_019425775.1). Lineage (NCBI taxonomy): Eukaryota > Metazoa > Chordata > Testudines > Trionychidae > Rafetus > Rafetus swinhoei. The sequence continues at coordinate 120,997,029 of CM033446.1, read as the reverse complement.
TCTGGATCATCCTAATTCCTTAGGTGGTAATCAATAGCTAGCCATTTCACAAGCCATTCTAGTTGGTAGGTTCCCAATTTTTCTCATTAAGGTCCCCAGTTTGGCAAGCACTTCAGCACATGCTTAACTGTAAAATCATGTGTCTTTCTTCAGCTATCCCTTGATGTGAGAATGATGTCTGCCAAGGGGGTTCATTGGTGAATTTTTAAGAGACTGGAGGAGCCCAGTTCTTGCCCTGCAGATTTTCCCACAGAAGTAACAGGTGTAATTTTGGCAGGCACATACTTGTTGGAGGGGATGCTGTGCCCTCTCTCTCACTTCTCTAGCTCAGGGAGCACATCTGTTCTCCTGCAAGTGAGCTGTGACATGGTGTTTGGTTTGGTGCCAGTGATTTCTGTTCCATGCCAAGACCTCCCACTTTATTGGGTTGATGCATCCCTTTTAAAGTGTCCTTTCAGTATGTCTTTCAAATGCTTCCCCTGCCCTCAGTGAGCCTCTTTCCTGACTTAACTGAGAGAAGAGTTCTTCCTTTTGGAGGTGAGTGTCAGGCATACGTACACAGTGGGGATCTGAGTGGAGTTTGTATTTCATGACCTGTGCTACTATACTGCTGATATTAGCTGCAGAAATAATGCTGCCACTTGAGAGGTCATCTGTAGGTTACCCAGATCTCACATCCATAGAGAAAGGTGGGGATGACATCTGCCTTGTAAAGCCTTCCTCCCGCCCCCCCCCGTGCTGCTTCCTCTGTGGGAGGCAGCAGAAGGGGCAAACGGCTCTGCGGGAGCCAGCTCCCCATGGGCACTGACTCCCAGCCCCCACTTGCTGCCTCTGATACAGAGGCAGCAAGGGAGAGGGCTGTGTGTAGTCACTATGATTAACCAATAATAAGCCCAAGCTTATCCATTAATCGTGTAACCATCTACAAACCAACATCCCTGGTTTTCAATTCACATGCCTTTGGCTATTGTGCCTCTCCACAGTTGGGAGTCCTGTCCAATTCTGGCTTTGAAATCTCCCAGGAAAATGAGTTTCTCTGCCTTAGGTGTAGTTATGAGGACTACATCAAGAGGGCTATATAACTGCTCCTTCTTGTCTTCCTCCTCACTAAGCATTGGAGCATTTTCACTGATGACCCTGGGATATTTGTTGTTGCTAAGCATGAGCCAAAGAGCCATAAGATGCTCACTGAACCCCATGGGAAACTCTAATTTTTTTTTTATGGCAAAGCCAATCCTGTGAATATTTCTCTCTATCTTGGCTTTCCTTTCCAAAAGAGGGTGTAGCCACCTCCATCCTCATCCAATTGGCCCTCATCAGCCTGGCGGGTGTCGCTAAGAGCTGCAATGTCAATATTAAGCCTTGCCAAATCTCTGGCAATTAAGGCAGTACTTTCTGGTCATTTGTTGGGCTGAGAGTACATAAGGATGTGACATTCTAAAGCGGCAAAATTCATAGATCAGGTATAGGCCCACTGAAGTCAATAGGATTACTTGGGTGCTTAAAGTTAAGCATGTGCTTAAATGCTTTGTTGAATCATGACCTAAAATAATTGACAAAATATACAATTCAGCCAAGAGGTCATTTTAAGCTTTTCTACTTGTGCTGGGAACCCACGTGAACTTTCAAAAATCTGTTCTCCGTTAAATTCAGCATTGGCAAAAATAAACTGCAGTACCTGTGATGTTACTTGTTTCCCCGCTAAAATTGTAATCAGACAGACAGCCTTTTAATGCAACATAAATGATACATCTCTGCCATGATCCCCGATAAAGATTACATTCTGTCAGCATGAAAAGAATGCTATTTGTTTTAAAATCCAATCTAATGCAACACAAAATCACCTCTAATGCTGCATTATAAAATCCAATCTAAGGCTAAACGCAGCTGCTCATCTTCCCCGAGGAGACAGCTGAGTGATCTCGATGTGCCCGCTGTTTTCTGTGGTGACAATGAAGACAACAGGTTTGCCCTTACATTAGAGTAGGGGTGGGAGGGTCACATCACAAATTTCTAAAGCAGCCTTGAGCTACCCTGGAAGGGGCGGTACCTGAGGTGGAAGGGGTGGGGCCAGGATGCTTCCTGTGCTCCCCCACCCACAGACCCTGATTGGCCTGAGGGTGGGGGAGTGCATGCAGTCTTTGCCCCTCCCCCCCAGAGCCTAGCGAAAACCACCAGGTGTTTTGAACAGCTGACAGTTCACTCTAGGCGCCAGGCCCCCATGGCAACAGGAGGAGACTCTGCACGCTCCCCCCACCCCAAGGCCAATTAGGGACTGGGGGCCGGGGAGCGAATCAAGTCTTTGTCTCCCGCCCCCACGTTGCAAGGGGCACAGCACCTATAGCGAACTGCCAGCTATTAAACAGCTGGCAGTTCCCTCTGGTGCCGCACACCCCCAGCGGGGGAGCAGATTTGGCGTGCTCCGCTGTCCCTGGGTCTCAATTGACCTGGGGGCGGGGGAGTGGCACGGCGGCCGTAGGCTGGATCAACCAGCTTGGCGGGCCGCATCCGGCCCACGGAGGCTGTCTCGCCCACCCCTGCTTTAGAGTCACGAGGGATGAGGAGCCAAGTGGCACCAGCCGCATGAACCCCCCCCCAAAGTCCCACAGTGGGCTGCCAGGCAATCTTCATTTCACTTTTAATCAAGATCAGCATGCAGCAGCATATGTTCTAGCTAGCTCCAGGGCTTGACACCTCCCCCCACTCACACACCCCTCCTAGCAAACCACCGTCCGATGGAGTGCGTGGGCTGAAAGCCGGGCCAGGTTTTTCCCTGAGGGCACTGTGCCTTGCAGAGCATACAGATGAGAGAAATGGTTCCCTAATCACTTGTTTCCCTGAGACATTAGTCTTCCTCATTTTCAACTCTGTGTCCTTTCTTATATGACCCACCTTCCATTATTTAGGAATCAGACCCTGTAACGCTTGCAATGAATTCAGACACAGCATTGATGCTGGCAACCAAAAGCTTTTTCTGTGCTTCTTTTCTTCACTTTCAGCAATCTTTTCTTTTAAAGAGCGAATATGGAAAGTTCCTGTCTGACTGAATATAACTCTGCATTTTCTTCGGCAAAGGTGGACTGTAAATTCAGGCGGAAAATGTCTGCCTGAATGAGAGTCAGTAGTAACCAGAGGGAAGCTGGTAATAACATTGCCACTGCTGTCTATCAGAGGGGTAGCCATGTTAGTCTGTTTCTGCAGCATGTCAGAAATGCCTGACATTCACAGGCGCCCTCATCGTTATCTCTATGCATCCATAAAAAGAGGATGTCTAGTGGTCAGGAGGCTAGTGTACTGGGGCCTGTAAATCAGGAGAGCTCAGGTTTAGTCCCAACTCTGCCACTGACATTCTGAGTGGACTTGGGCATGTCACTTCCTTTCTCTACACCTCAATGTTCTCTTCTTTAAAAATGGCTATCCCAGTCTATTCCTCCTACTTGCTCAGGTTTGGCTCTTTGTAAGGAACTTAGAAATCTATGCACAAACATATACCATTATTATTATTTATTATTATTTGGGGGGCAAACAATGGAAAATCTGTGATGATATCTTTAGTATATGGAGTCAAAATGCATTGCTATGTCATTCTAACACCCCATGAAAAAATAATGCCTGTGTGTTTTATGTCTGTAGGATGGTGAGCTCTTCAGAAGCACTTACATGAATTAGCAATACAAGTTCCATTGACTTTCAATGACTGTATGCACCCAATTCACTTAGCTGCTCCCACCCATACACCTTAAATGAAGAACATTTCCTTCACTACAGCATCAATCCAGGACATGCGTCACTTGAAGTAGCACTAAGGTGGATGGAATTAGTCATGTGCTTAAACTGAAGCAATGATTACAGCCCTAATTCAGGAAAGTATCCCCCTAATTCAGGAAATCTACTGAGCATGTGGTTAAGTGCTTTTCTGAATGGGGCTGAATGTAGGACTATACATAAATGCTTTTCTGAATCAAGGCCTAGGTGTTTTAGTCAATGAAGCAAATCATATAGCACATTTCTATTAAATGATCTGTGTCTGTAGCCCTTGTGATGAGCAAGCAAAGAGGCTTGATTTGAATTCTATAGCCATTTAATTTAATTTTTTAAATTATTTGCTTGTAATACTTGGTATGTTTCTGCTGTCCTCAATGAAGACAATGAATCTTGTAAAAGCACTGGAATTCAAGTTTTACAATACAGTGGTATTCTCTGTATTATACACATATATGCAGATGTATTATGGGCAAGGCTAGTAGCACCGCATAATTGCCTCACATTTCCCATTATGAGACCTCATTTTCAAACACTTATAACTTTGCCAAACCTGAAGCATGTGGGTTGAAAACACCCAGCTAGGTGACTTCCTCACGCCAATTTTTTTGTTGCAAAATGGATCAACCATTTTCAAGAATGAGGTTGGTGGAAAATACACTACTTGGCCCACATTACAAAATGCTGGGGAATGTGGAGCAGAAAAAGGACACTTTGCATTAAAAAAAAAGTCACAAAGAGTTGTAACCACTTAAAAGTAATCTCTTTTTCTCCTTTCACTGAGAAGCAGCACACCTAGAACCACAACATGCCATTTTATAGAGCTGTTTTATGGAACAGGAAAAGAATTTTTTAAAATGACATCACGGAGCTTTCAGGCAACAAGAGGCACCCCGATGTGAAGTGACATCACTTGTGACATCAGCATCATAGAAGAATGTGCATAATTCATTAACCAGTATTAAAATAAGATGGAAAACACGAGCAGCAGCACTGGTCCAAAATTCCAGTTTATTTTCACAAAAGAATTATTAAAAAGAAATGGAAAAATTGTTCTCTTCAAAAATTTGCCACATTTCTTTAGGATTTTCCACAACAAAATTTGGAAAAAAAAAAAAAAAAAGAGGTTCTTATTTGTTTACATTTCAAATTTAAAAATATCATTTTGGGATTTGGATTGTTTTTACTTGTTCTTTGTTCACTTGTTTAAATGCGTGAGAAAACAAACACACTCACTAGCAAGCTACTAGTCACCATTTCTTCTGTTAAATACTCCTCGTACCATTTCCTAAAATACCAAAATATTAGTGAGTTACATTCTCATCAGCTAACAATGGGTGCCCTGTCCTCAACACTGTCCCTGCACAAAGCACTGCACAGAGGAGGAGAAAGATGAGAGATATGCTGGCTCTCCATCTAGCAGGGAACACCTAAGGCTGTGAGTATATGGAGGGTTGGGGCTGGATTCCATCAGAGCCATGTCACATGGACTGAAGACATGACAAAAACATGCAGGCACTGAGGGGAAATCTGATAGGGGTTCTGGTGTGGCCATCAAATGCAATCGGAATCCACATTTTAGAGTGTCCACATTTTAAAGTTCTGTCCAAAGAACTTTAAGACTCTTCATAAACACTAAGCACACTGTGTTACTGCATGACAACAATGTGATTAACTTGCAATGCTACTATACTGCACTGTTCCCTCCCATTGGGCTGGAACTTTATTTCCTACTGTCAAACTCATTAGTCTCAGTCATTTTCAGATGTTTACACCTATCCAGAGATATAAAGATGTTACTTTTTTCTCTATTGCTGACATTTAAAAAGAGCAAAATCTGAGCACAGGGAAGCCTTGATTTAAATGAAAGGTCAGCATTTCTTTAGGGCAGAGGCTCTCCAATTTTTCATACTGTGGCTTGCTTCTTAAATCCTGCTCTCCAAGACCCCACCTCGCCTCCTAACCCCAATGCCACTAGACACTAGAGTTCTTGGTTTCAGAAAAAAATATTTCATTATTACATAAAAACACCTATAGGTCAGACCAAAGGTACATCTAGCCTGATGTCCTGTCTTCCATCATTGGCCAATGCCGGGTGCTTCAGAGGGAATTAACAGACGAGGTTACCATCAAGTGACCCATCCTGTGCCGCTTCCTCCTCCCCCCACCCCATTCCCAGCTTCTGGCAAACAGAGGCTAGAGCAGTGTTTCTTAAACTTTTTAAGACTGAGGAACACCAAATAATTTTTTTTTTAAATGGGGAACACCAAGGATTTTTTTGCTGAGGAAAAAAGCGCCACCAGGGAAAAGTTGTTCAGAAAAAAATAAGAGGCTTGTCCCTTTAAGGGCAGCCATTTTGAGTTCTGTTCTCTCCGCAGAACACACTTTAACAAACGCTGGGCTAGAGATGCTTCGGAGCAGGGTTATAAAGGAGACAAAATGAAAATACCCATTTGCAAACTGAACTGCATAGCGAGCAGGCATACAAAGTGGAAGCCTGCTGACAATGTACATTCTGCTATAAGGCCCCAAAGCTGCTATAACGTCTATGAGGACATACTTTAGTCCTCATACAAGGCCCTACTTATTTTGATGGGGCTCTGCAGAGGATCCACCCACACAGGACTCCCAGCAGGATCAAGGCTTTAATCATTCAATTTACTGTTTGACTTAATGAAGTCATCTGCAACTAAACTTGTAAATTAAAAATCCACAGCTAAATGGCCTAGTGGGGTACTGGATCTATTTACCCATCTAACATAGCACACTAGGTCTTTTGGGGTCTAGATGAGTAATTAAAACCCTTGTTTCCTGAGAAATAGAGATGTTGTGGGTTTATCAGGAATATGTGAGCACCACCACACCATTAGCACATAAATATTTCATTTGTTCAGCTGCATAACCTGTAAATAGGCAGATGCACTGCTAGATGTTCTCCCACACACATTTGGGCTTTTTAAAAAAAAAATCTATCACTAAGTAACTTTCAGTCATTTTAGGTAACATATTACACAGCTAAATACCTTTTCTTCTCTCTTTCCTCTCAATCCCTGCCCCCTCCATAAAGACCATAAATCCTTTGAAATGAATCAACCCAATGATAACAGAACTAAAGCTCTAGATAGAACTTCACAAGAATTCCACCAACGCTCCAAAGAGGCTGTTTTATAGGGTACAGCTGTTTGAATTAAAGCCACACTATGTTTTTGCTACAAACTAACCGCCTGGATATTTTTAAACCTGACACTATTTAAGCACACAAGCAAAACAAAAGAGAGCACACCCACAGTTCTTCTGTCAAGAAAATCCATTGTGTCTTCTCCACTCCTTGCAGACTGAGCACTCATGAAAGGGTGCTGCATGATCTGATTCTTCCAGTTCTGAGTTCCAGGAGTAATTCTAGTGCTGTTTAATTCAGACTGCTCGTTCTGAAAGTGAGACTCTTCCCTCAACTGTTAGAGAATTCCATATAAAATACTATCATAAGTTTAGAGAACATTAAGGCTGCAAAGCTGAGAACTGCCCCGAAACAATTCTGGCTGAAAATGTTTTACCTGCAATTGCTACATGTAACAGATAAGATCACTATAATTGCAAGACACTAGAGGGGGAAAAAGCAGCCCTGGTTTTTCAGCTTGTATATTTGGCGCATTTGATAGCACTTTACATATAATCCAATGATTCTCCACCTTTTCCATACCAGAAATTCTCACAGAATCTAGGTGGGAGCGCCCTTAGGCCCAATTCCCATTTACCGACGCTAGAGGGGCAGTGTTTCAAGGAAGTCACGGCCGATCAAGTTGAAAATCTCTTGTCCAATCAGTTGGATATTTACATATCTATCTATCTTTCTTTAAGGATTTGTGCATCTGCCCGTGAGTCTGTCTGTGAGTCTGTTTGTTCAAGAACTGCTCCTAAACAGTAGCAGCGAAGACCACCAATTTTGGTATGCAGCTTCCTCTTCTCCTAACTTGTGCCAGGAAAATGGGATGTGCCTGGAATTCAATTGTTTTCCATAACATAGAAAGGGAGGGGGCTGATTGGAGGGACGTGATACTGCACAGTGACAACTGGGGAGCTGTGAGCATGGGGGACACCTGTACTGCAGAGTGACCAGTGGGGGCAGCTGCACCAGTAAGGGAGTGGCCAGCTGAGGCAAGACCTCACCACCTTGCCAGCTACTGGCCCAGATAAGTGGTCCCTCTGCCCCAAACCCCTTCCCCTATCCTTTGGCCACAGTGATGGACTGAGGGGGGGAGCCCCGCCAGCCACACACCCCCAGGGAGCAATGCCAGGGCTGGGCAGTGCAGCCCCACTCTCCCCCCCACAGGAGCCACAACCTGCCCCCCCCAGAACCTCCGGTCTGCTTAGCATGCCCACCCCTCTTTTCCACCCTCTGCCCAGGCATGGGGAACACTGTAGGGAGCCAGCCTGCATAGCTCCTCCCCTCTGCACCCCAGTCCAGGCCCAGGGAATGCCAGTGGGAAGGTTCCATGCCTCCTCCCGCCCCTCCCCCGCCTCACTTTCCGCAGGCTGGACCTGGGCAATGCTGGGTAAGTCTTCTAGTAGACTATATTTTTTCCAAGTAGAGTCAGCCAGTTACCCCGTTATTTGTATGGATTTTTCACCAAAGCAAGAGGGAAATGAAACAAACAAATATGGTTGTGAAACAACAACACTGGAAGGAGTTTCAGGGACACATGTAACACTGGGAACTACAATACATCTGGACAAACTGGAGAAATAGTTTGAGGTAAATACTACAAAGTTTAATAAGGACAAATGCAAAGTACTCCACTTAGGGAGGAACAATTAGTTTCACACATCCTGAATAGGAGATGACTTTTTTTTTTTTTTTTTATTAAAGGCAGAGTACTGCAGAAAGGGTTATAGTGGACCAAAGCAAATGAGAGTCAACAGTATGACACTACTGAAGAAAAAAAAAAAAAGGTGGGATGCATTAACAGGAGTGTTGTCAGCAAGACACGAGAAGTCATTCTTCCGCTCTACTCTGCACTGATTAGGCTTCAGTTGGAGTATTGTGTCCAGTTCTGGGCACCACATTTCAAGAAAGATGCTAATAAATTGGAGAAGGTCCAGAGAAGAGCAACAAAAGTGATTAAAGATCTAGAAAACATGACCTTTGAGGGAAGACTAAAAGAATTGGGTTTGTTTAGTTTGCAAAAGAGAAGACAGAGGGGACATGATAACAGCTTTCAAGTACCTAAAATGGTGTTACAAGGAAAAGGGAGAAAAATTGTTCTCCTTGGCCTCTGATGATAGGACAAGAAGCAATGGGCTTAAATTGCAGCAAGGGAGGTTTTGGCTGGACATTAGGAAAAACTTCCCGTCAGGATTGTTACACACTGGAATAAATTGCCTCGAGAGGTTGTGAAATCTCTCTCTCTCTCTCTCAAGGTCCCTTCCAGTTCTAGTATTCTATGATTCAGGCTTGTTTTTGTTTAAACTGATTAGTACACAAGTTGATAGAAAAATAAAAATGTCAAAATGTATTTAATTAACTTACAACACTAAGTCTCATTTTGGGCAGGGATGCAAAACTATGCGCTGAGGCAGGGCTACTCAACTTTGGAAGCTCTGGGGGCCACAATGATACTCACAGCACATACTGAGGGCCGTGACTTAAGTGTGGTTGCATATACATGCAAATATATGCGAATAGTTTCTTTCACACTGACGGGCATGAATACAAAGATTAAGGCAAGACTACACAACATGCAGGTCCCATTTAAGCCAGTTCTGCTGATATTAAGAAAATGCAATATTTACCCAATTTCTACCAATTTAACTACTAAAACACATATCAACAGAAGACCATTATATTTACTTGCTATTGTGGAGCGTGTTCCCAGTGGAGGCCATGCATGTTGAGCCCCGCATAAACCCAAACCCATACCATGGGCCACAAACAAATGGGCCATGTGTTGGGTTGCTCTGTTCTGAGGTGTCCCTAACTTCCATTTGCCTGAAGCTGGGAATGGGTGACAGGGGATGGATATTTGATCATTCCCTGTTCTGTTCAGTCCCTTTGGGGCACCTAGCATTGGCCACTGTCGGAAGACAGGATACTGGACTAGATGGACCTTTGGTCTGCCCCAGTCTGAAAGTTCTTATGCCTCAGGGCTTTGGTGTGCAACACATGGATGAAAGCTTCTTTGAGTGGCCCCAAAGTAACTCCTCCTGTTAAAGACGGGACTTCACTCAAGATGGCCAGGGCAATCGTGTTTAACACAAGCAAAGTTTATCAGCAGCACAAGGAAATTAAATCAAATGCCAGTACATGACCGATTTAAACTGCTCAGTCATCAGAGCATTGTTACACGGCTGTCACCAATTCAATTCATGGCCTAGCTGGAAAAGATCAAAATCAGTGTGTGTTTTATAGAGAAAGATGCTGGCAGAAACCAGGCCATTACCTCTCACGAGGCTTCTCTCACCCCAGGAATCCAAGCGGTGGGCAGTGGGGTTGGCTCCTTATAAGATTCCCTGCCACCCTTCTTTGTCCGCTTACAGCAGCATCCAGCCTTCTTTCCCTTTCGCCCTACTGTCCCTAGGATCTCTCTGATTCAGGTCTAGTGGCAGTGATTCATGTGTCTCACGTCTACCCTGCTCTAACTGCAGCCTACGCTACCTGGCACTGACCCTAAAGAACACTCAGATGCTGCAGTCAAAGCAGCTTGCAGCATCCAGCTCCCTGCTTACTCACATGAATTCATGACTACAATGCAAGGCAACCAAGAGCCTGGTCCAGATAAAGGGTTCTGTCCTTCATCTGACCTAAACTCATCCCTCTCTCATGCTGCTCTTTATCTGCTCTGCAACAGTGGCAATGCATCAGGTGAATGACCCCACCTATGAACTTGCAATTGTTGTGGGCAGCACATGCTTGAGGGAGGGTCTGGGATTACCAAACGGACTTCCCAGGGTGCACAGGCTGAGCCCAAATCTCACCAAGCCGGCAACCTGCTTCAGCCAGCTAAAAAACACATTCCAACAGCTCTCCTGGAAAACCCACTGACCCCTTATCCTGACAAGAAGTCAGCTTAGAACGAGGTGGAAGGGGAGTTCTGCATGAAGGGGAACCAGACCTGACTTATTCCGTGGCATCCCTGTGACCACAGTGTTGGATGCCTATAAATAGCCGGGAAACCTCTGTCAGGCCCCATCATCCACACTCTAGTCCCGTCATCACAAGATAAGCCTCCAGCAAACACCCAAACAGAACGGTGACAGTTCTGCTCCACCTTTGTCAGAAGGCCAAAGAGTTCTTGCAGTCAAGCCTTTTCTGGGAGAGTTCTGTGCGTACGTGAGGGGCATGGTGCAGGAAACGTATCGGCTTGGCCAATGCACTTCAATCCCGACCTGCAACACTCCTGGTGCTCCCGCAGTAAGCCTCCCTGGGCTGGTGAAGTGGAGCGGTGCCAAGCCACACAGTGGTTTCAGGTTTTACAAAACAGTCCAGTGTCCACAAGCGAGGCAGGGCTCAATCCTGCACTTGGGCACCGTGCCGGGAGGAGGAATGGGTGCAAACCAGGCAGACAGCTCCCTCTTCTAGTTCAAGAAGCAGAGCAGGATCTCTGTATGGTACTCAAATAACAGCTAGGAAAGGAGGCCAGCTATAAAGCCAGCCTACATGCCACCTCTTTAAAGAGACAAGGTTTGCGGACCAGTCCTCCAACCTCCTAGCACATATGCTGCTTTCAACAGATGGCCAGTCACATTTGTGGGTGCTACAACCATGGTCTATTTTAACAGCATCAGCTACAGCTATCTGGCAGTTCGCACTGCTCTTGTTTAAAGGAACAGCAAAGGGCCCTCCCTTTTCCCACCCACAGGCCTGTACTTGCCAGGATCTCAAAGGATATGTCTATACTGAACTGTAAACCTGGACTCACACCCTTGAGTTGAGCCCAAAATTCCCCACACGGACACACACTCACACACACACACAAATCTTTCTGAGTCAGGTCAGCAAGCACTCAGCACCTGGGTCCTAGCACGAACCCTACCATAACTCAAGTGCAAGCCCTGTCCTTTTGCAGTGTGGACTCAGCTCAGTTGTGGTCCCAAGACAGAGTCTGTGTGGTGCAGCATGGGCGCACTAGCATGGATGTGTTGTGTAGTGCAGAATGGACGCATTCACACGGGTGTGAGACCCTGACCGGGACCTGTAAACTGAAGTTTAACATGTAATTTGAAGACTTGGTAGGGTTGCCAGATGGTTTAACCAAAAAATACCAAACACTCTTTCTCCCCCCCCCAAAAAAAACCCAAAAAAACAAAAAAAAACCAAAAACAAACAAAAAAAAAAAACCACAGTGGAAAAAATTCTATTGAGAAAAAAAAAGGGGGGAGTCCAAAGTTGTTGAGCAAAATAAAATAAAATAAAATAAAATAAAAATAATTAAAAAAAAAAAAACCAGCATGGCCCCTTTAAGAAATGCCTTTGAGGCTTTTTGTCCCTAACAGTTTGCCGGCAGCCATCCATCATCTTGTCTTCCTGCTCCAGGCCAGACAGCTCCCCTGCGGAACCAGGTAAGCAGGAGGTGGAGGGGGACTGGGCCCGGTTGCTGAGTGTGTGTAGGGTTGCCAGGTGTCCGGTATTAACCCGGACAGTCCGGTATTTTTGCCTCCTGGCCGGGGGAAAAAAAAAAAAAAAAAAATCAGAAAATAACGGACATTTCAGGTGTCCGGTACTTTATGAATTTTACCAGACAGGAGGCGAAAATACCGGACTGTCCAGGTCAATACCAGACACTTGGCAACCCTAAGACTTCGGAACGTGGAGTCCACACGTGCAGGTCCCATAGACCCATGTTTACAATGCAATTTGGATAGACCCAAAGGGATCAGAGAGAGTTAGACCTCTCCACTGGTTCCACAGAAGTAAAAAACTCTTCTGCCCCGCAGAAGACCAGAGAAGGCAAGAAGGAATCACGTCCATCCCACACCTCCCATTCCTGATGGGAAAAGCAGAAGAAACAAACTTCTGTATCATACGTGGGTTAGTTATATACAGGAGAGCTTTAACAGCGCCATATTTTATTCATAGGTTAGACATACACTGCAGTACCTTCCTCTGGCCATAAAACTCCTCACGCATGTGCCCTTGCAAGCCTGCTATTTGTTACTGTGGAAAGTATGATTTAATCTCCATTCCCGGTAATGATTTTTGCTGGGTGTTGCTCTATCAAATATATTTTCATAGGAATTAAAACTAAATCCTACAGGCCCTTGGGACTGCTTGCCTGGAGATCTGCCAGACAAGCTGCTGCTTCCAATTAATGCATCATACACTGTTTAACTGGTGCACAGGTTTTGCCATTGCTTAACACAGCTTCTAGATAACCCTGCCTGGGTCACTCACACAGCACCCTAGTGGCTAGCTACAGTCTGCTGAAAGTGAACTGATGAACATCCCTGGAACAATTAAAAAAAAACAAAACCCCCAACACCTCTGGAATGAAGAATTAATTTGCTAGCGTTTAGCAATAACAACTTATCTTAGCATTGGAAACAGACTATGTCACACTCCCAAACAAGGGATCAGAACCTGAGGAAAAAGCAAACCTGAGGTGTAGGAAGCCTTCAGATGCTCCTGTTTCAGCCCTGTTCACTCACAGCTCATTAGAAAGGGCTCTTTTACAAGGAAAGGTGTATCAGATGAGAACACCTGACCCACTTTCAGCGATAAATGTCTCTCAAGCTTGCAAAACTAAAATAGGGGAAGATTACAGAAATTAAAGCCTCCCACAATCAGTAACAAGGCTGAATCATAACTATAGTAAATGATTATGTTTCCTCTGCTTCCAATCTACAAATGCAAGGCATCACAGTGTATATGCTTAATGCCAAAAGAATTGTCATCCTTTTGACTTTGAAGTCAGATAGCAACTCTCATGATAATACTCTGCAATTGCACTCTGTGAAAATTGCTGCTGTAACTACTAGAAACGGGCAAAGTTGCCGGAGAAAATGGTTTACAGCCTAATAAATTAGGATGAACCCTCACAAAACTAGTTTGAATTAGCAAACTGTGCCCTCTGTAATTTAAACCCTGTGATTCTTTGAAGGACGAGAATGTAAAAAACGAAAGAACACAAACCAGAAAATAACAAAACTATTTTTACTCTAAATGGATGCCTGAACTGTGTGTTACAATAGCGGGTCTAGAATGGCCAAACAGAACATCAAGGTCCTTCTAGGGGCTAAAAACTTTACATTCAGGCTGTGTCTACATTGGCGTGATCTTGCGCAAAAGCAACTGCTTTTGCGCAAAAACTTGCTGTCTGTATACACTGGCAGGGAGTTCTTGCGCAAGAACTATGATGCTCCCGCTCTGGAATAAGCCCTCTTGCACAACTGTTCTTGCGCAAGAGGCCAGTGTAGACAAGCAACATGAATTTCTTGCGCAAGAAAGCCCGATGGTTAAAATGGACGTCCGAGCTTTCTTGCGCAAGTGAGCGTCTACACTGGCATGGATGCTCTTGTGCAAAAGCACATCTCTCGTGTAGAGGCACATGCCAGTGTAGACGCTCTCTTCTGGAAGAGTTTTTGCACAAGAACTATTCCGCAAAAGAGGTCTTGTGCAAAATCATGCCACTGTAGACGTAGCCTCATTGTCTTGGGTGTCTGCAATAACACAGCTACAATCATCCCCTTACTGGAGGAAATACTGCAGCACCACAATCCCCGCAGAGAGGCAAGCACTCAACTTCAATGTTGCCCAGTTGAGATGCTGATGCGTATGTGAAATAGGGGGCTGCACTGTGGGCTTCTATTGTCAGTATGTCCACCAGGAGTAAGACAACCCATTCACACCAGGGGCCCCAGAAGTAGCATCCGAGTAAGAAGGAGTGGTTTGCAGATCTCAGAAGGCGGCAGGGCTATACAACAGCACAAGCATTCTAAATTCCGTAGAAAAATTCATGAGCCAGAACCTCCATGGACAGGTTCTGCCCATGGACAGAACAACTACCTCCAAAGCCGTTTATTTCCTCCCAGCCCACACCATGCACTCTCTGAGGCTACATCTAAACTACATTCCTCTTTTGAAAGAGGAATGTAAATGAGCCCTATTGAAAATTCAAATGCAGTGCAGATTTACAAATCTCACGCTTCGTTCGCATAATCACGCGAGAGCACTTTTTCGAAAAAGGGTTTTTCAAAACAGAAACCGCAGTCTAGACAGGGTTCTTTCAGGAAAAAAAGCTCTTTTTCGAAAGAGCCCATACTCTTCTACAATTGGCAGCAAGGTAGAAAGTAGGAGTGAAGCACTGTGCTGAATTTGTCTCTCTAATCCTCCCTCTCTCTTCTCATCCCAGTGCTCTTTTCTGTTTCCTGATGGTTTGTCTGCTTTCTCCTCGCATCCCCATCTTCCTACAGCTTCTTCCTTCCCCTCAATCTTTTCCCCCTTTGCCTCTTTCCATTTCTATTATTCTTTCTTCTCAGAGCTTCTCCTGTAAGGTTCTTTGTAGGGATGTGAGTGACTATTTGACAAGTTGACTATACAATTAGCAAAAGCTTATCAGATAGTCAACTAGTCTCTCGACTAGTCACTCCTCTCCCCTCTTGATGCTTCTATCGGAGGAGCCGGTGATAGGGGGGGAGCGGACTTAAAAGCCGGTTCCCCCCCAGCACCGTCTCCACGGGGGGGCAGGGGAATAGCTGGGACCGGGTATGAGCCGGAAATCAGCTGATTCCCGGCTCATGCCCACTCCCAGATGCTGCACCTCTGCTTTTTAAATACATTTAAAAATCTTAATTCATTAAAAAAAAAAATCAGAAGTGCAGTGGGGAGGACCCGGCGCGAACCGGGACATACATAAGAATGGCCGTACTGGGTAAGACCAAAGGTCCATCTAGCCCAGTAGCCTGTCTGCCGACAGTGGCCAGCACCAGATGCCCCAGAGAGGGTGGACCGAAGACAATGATCAAGCGATTTGTCTCCTGCCATCCTTCTCCAGCCTCTGACAAACAGAGGCCAGGGACACCATTTCTATCCCCTGACTAATAGCCTTTTATGGACCTAACCTCCATGAAATTATCTAGCTTCTCTTTAAACTCTGTTATAGTCCTAGCCTTCACAGCCTCCTCTGGCAAGGAGTTGCACAGGTTGACTACGCGCTGTGTGAAGAAGAACTTTCTTTTATTAGTTTTAAACCTGCTACCCATTAATTTCATTTGGTGTCCCCTAGTTCTTCTATTATGGGAATTAATACATAACTTTTCTTTATCTGCCCTCTCCACGCCACTCATGATTTTATATACCTCTATCATATCCCCCCTCAGTCTCCTCTTTTCTAAACTGAAAAGTCCCAGTCGCTTTAACCTCTCTTCATATGGGATCCGTTCCAAACCCCTAATCATTTTAGTTGCCCTTTTCTGAACCCTTTCCAAGGCCAAAATATCTTTTTTGAGGTGAGGAGACCACATCTGTACACAGTATTCAAGATGTGGGCGTACCATAGTTTTATACAGGGGCAGTAAGATATTCTGGGTCTTATTTTCTATCCCTTTCTTAATAATTCCTAGCATCCTATTTGCCTTTTTGACCGCCGCTGCACACTGTGTGGAAGTTTTCAGAGAACTGTCCACGATAACTCCAAGATCTCTTTCCTGATTTGTCATAGCCAAATTAGCCTCCATCATACTGTACGTATAGTTGGGGTTATTTTTCCCGATGTGCATTACTTTACACTTATCCACATTAAATTTCATTTGCCATTTTGTTGCCCAATCACTCAGTTTGGTGAGATCTTTTTGGAGTCCGTCACAGTCTGCTTCTGTCTTGACTATCCTAAACAGTTTGGTATCATCTGCAAACTTTACCACCTCACTGCTTACCCCTTTCTCCAGATCATTTATGACAGCTGATTCCCGGCTCACATCGGGTCCGCCCACTGCTCTCCAGCCTTTTTACATTTAAGGCTGGCGGGGGTGGACTGGCGCGAGTCTGGAATCAGATGTCCTGGCTCACGCAGGGTCCACCCTGCTATGCTTCAGACTTTTAAATGTATAAGTGCTTGTCGGCTCTTAATACATTTAAAAGGCAGAGCTGTAGTGGGGTTAGCTCCTGACCCGAGAGTTAACCCCACTGCAGCTCCCCCGCTTATCGACTAATTGATGGAAAATTCATCGACTAGTTGGTTAGTTGATTAAACTGTATTTAACATCCCTAAGTAGCAGGTCTGCAATGCAAGCGTGGACTTCATAATGAAAGTCACCGGATTTGGTAAATTTCACATTTCTGGTCACACACCTCAGGCTCATTCCCAAACATGTTCAGTGATGTGAAACTGACCAAGTCCACTCAGTTACTCTTGATATCAATAGCAGATCTAGGGACTCTGTCAGAGGAAGTCACAAAGGAGGAAACTGGAATACATAAGGGGAGAGCGTAAGCTGCCGGGAGTTAATGGGAGGCTTGCGGGAAAGGTCCCTCAGCCAGGACAGGATACTGCTGCTTCAGGCAAGACACTTGACAGACATATCCACTCTCTCCAATCCGTGCAGCAGAGGAGATGCAATGACCTAATCAATTTATTATAGCTCATTTTGCTTTGAATTCCCGATGTACTTTCTGCCTCCAAAAATAACGAAAACAAAATACACATTTAAACAACCCAAACTTCACTTAAGAATCACAGGTGCCTTGCAATAAAAGCAGTACTGCTTACTGTAGTTTCTTGTTTTCTTTTTAAGTTCAGATACAGCAAACAAACAAAAAATTAACTTAGCTTTAAACACCAAAATGGACTAAGTCAGAAGAAACCCAAGGTACATTCCACGAGCATGGAGCAGAGGTGTTAAAAGCGCTCTCTGCTGAATGAGGAAAGGTGACCTCTCACCAAAAGACTAAACAACCTGCTGAGCGAGCATGACCTCAATGAGCAGCCAGGTGACCAAAGATTTGCCAGATGGACAGCCAACCACATTCACTTTGTTTTTCCACACGGCAATTTGTGCTGTCAGCTGCACAGCCTTCTTGCTTCATTACTTGTTAAATGTATACCCTTCTGTAATACTGACCATTCATGCAATTGCTCCAGATACATTCCTGCGCCACATAACTTCACTACTGAAAATAGCAAACTTCTGGCTTGCACAACAAATCCCTGCTCGTTGATAATACAGCAACACATTTCTTTCACAGAGGAAGACTGCATGTTTAGGCCATTGGGATTGTGATAAATTACTATCTCTGTTTCCAGTGCTAAGCTTAAGACATTTATTTGGCAGTTAGAAAAATGTTGCCAATACCAACCACTGGTATTACCAAACATTTACAGGATTAGCACTATAGTTTAGAGTCTCCCAAAGGAAAAAAATCCTTTCTACTTATTACAGCATCTCCTGCATGTTTTTTCACCCTTTGTATAGTTCCATTTTGGTTTTCACACACTCAGATTGTTAATATGTGCACACTCAAATACACATCCAGTCGGCCTAATAAACACATGCAAATCCCATGACTGTAAAGCATAAGCTTGGTGTTTCCAAGGAGGAATGGCTAGTTAGCCATCTAACTAGCCATGTAAGCATCAAGTGACCAATTTTATTTAGATTTAAGTGCAATTCACTAACAATTATGATATCTGGATGCACAAATTAGGTCCACACCATTGGGCATGCACATCCAGCTCTGACAATCAGATCCTCAAGCATTTGCTATTACATTTACAAGAGATCCAAGCTTCCACGGATTTAATTTTTTTTAAATGGATTCTACTCTCTGTATCTCCCTTTTATAGGCAAAATGCTGCTCACCTTTCTCACGTGACAAAAGCCACCCCCAAGCCAATGAGATTACACACTAGAAAAAGAGAGGCAGGATTTTGCTCCATTGCCGTTCATTCTCTGGACATGCAGATTTTTAGGCTCGGTCCCACTTCATCCTAATCCTTGCAAACCCAGTCACTGATTCCCATGGATAATTCTGCAGGCACCGTTTTGAGTTTCTGGCAAAATGGTGATGCGCCGTGCCTGTGTGTCACTTTGATAACACTTAGGATCACTATCAACAATAGCCTCTTGGATGGGAAAAGACTTTGTCAGACTCGTTCTTATCTCTGGCACATGTTTCAAAGAAGAATGTAGCAACAATATGTCCAGTGGGTCCAGTTTCAGGAAATGCAAAGGTGACAAGCTCCATATCCTCCTCTTTTTATTACTTCTCCTGCCCTGCCTTAGAACACTGTTAAATTCCCTGTGCAAGTCCCTTCCTCTGCACAGCATTAGAGCTCTCCAAAAGAAGCAAGGAAAATAAGATTATTGAACTACTGAAGATGTTGTAAAACCATTCTATTGTCCCAATACTCAAGAGATATGCACATAGTATCAGGCACCACCGATAAAAAATGTGTAACTAGTCACCATTTGTATAGTTTCTAGGTTATATACACAGTAGCTCAAAAACAATCTAGCTTTTGGGAGTTGATTTTTATACATTGTAAGGTTCACTGAAGCACATTAAAAGCAAATTGTAAAAAGACTCATTAAACACAAATTGTATCACAGCACATCGTAAGCACGCAGACTGACTGCTGATCCCCTGCTCTTTAAAACAAACAGAAAAAACTAAAAATAGTAAATAGGTTGAATAACTTGAGGAGCTTCAGGAAAGTTGCTTTTATACAATTCAGTATTTTGCAAAAATGGACCCATGGTGTCAGCTGAGCTAATTAGCAAAGAGATTAGGCAGATCCTATTTTGAAAGGTTTTGTTTGCACCCGTGTTATATAATCACTAAGTGGTTTTACATAGCTTAGAAAAAGCAAAGCATTAATAGATGTGCCAAGGATCATGATTATTGAACAGTAAAATATGTGCCTCTTTTCCCCACATTATATTAATGTTTATTATATTTTTTCAAGAGCCCCTTGCCATAGTTTGCCAACTTCTCAAACAATGCCATATTTTGAAGATGACTTCTCACCAACAGAGCTGCCTGGTGTTCTTGCCTAGACAGTAAAAAAAAAATGAGAAAAAGTGTCCTTTGTACAGTCATTTTAAAGCCATTTTAGAGGAGCTGCGAAACAGCAGGAAGTTGAGAAGAGGTACAATATAGTGACTTGCAATGAACTCTTCTACTTCCAGCTTCCATGGTGACAAAAGTTACTGTTCTCGGGAGATAAAAATAGAGCTTACAGTAAAACCAAGCCAACACAGTAAAAAGCACAACCACCTTACCCAATCATTATGCTTTTGGACAAACAGCTAGGACACCTTGAAGAGAGTGACTGTTTTAACATTATGGGCTAATTTCAGCTGGGCACCATGTGTGAGTGTGCAGATTTTAACCAAATTCAAATTAAGACACTTGAAATGCACTCAAAATGATCTTTAAAATGGAAAGATATCCTAGCCTCACTACTTTATATCTTGCAATCTAATCACACGCTTAATTCAATTTTTGTTGTCGTTTCAGCTTTATTCCTGTGTTATTTACCTGCACTGGAAGATGCTAAAATATATTCTATGTAACAAGAAGCTTAAAATGCAACTAATTATTATCAGTACAATGATCCAGCGCATTTGGTTTAAATACTTCTCTTTTAATATTGTTCTAAAGCAAAGATCTATATGCAAAATAAAATAAAAATTATTCTACTTACAGCCAACCATCATCATGGCCACCGTAAAAATCTTCTCTCCGTCTGTGGTTGGTGCTATGTTTCCAAATCCTATTGTTGTAAGGCTTGTCATGGTAAAGTATAGAGAAGATATATACAAGGAGTCTTTGCTGGGGCCTCCTTCCCACTGCCCTGAGCCGCTGTTATTGTACCGATAGGGTGCCCCTATACTCAAAGCCAACTGGTAGAGCCAGCTGTCTGTTTTGATTGTATTAGTGACTTCATCTATGACTTCGTAGTCCCCAATGCTGTACCATATACATGCTAGCCAGTGGGCTACTAGTCCAAACACGCAGACCAATAGCACTAGTACTGCAGCACCGTATTCCAGATAATGGTCCAGTTTCCTGGCAACGCGACCAAGTCGTAGGAGTCGCACCACTTTTAAGGAGCTGAAGAGGCTGCTGATTCCCTAGAAAAGAGTAAGTTCCATTATATCATCAGAAATATGATACTGATTAAAACAGCATGTAATATAGCAACTCCCAAATTTGCTCTAAGTAACCCTTCGTTAAATATTTTCTTTAATGTTCTAGAGAAGAGAGGATTGTAAACTCACAAAAACCTCCGTAGGCTAGGTCAAGTTCAGTGCTTACTAGACAAGCCAATGAGCTAGGCCGTATCAGTTCTCTTATGGGAACTGAAATAGCATTAGGGAGTTCAAGAGCAAATAAGAAAAAACGGGCAAAAGGCCCAAACCTTTACTATTTTTAAGTCAAATGGAGGTTTGGCATGGATTTCAGTGGGAACAGGTCCAAATTTAAGTACACAATCAAAGAGTCTTCTTTAAGGGCTTGTTTCCATTACATGGTGGATCAACGCTACAGCAAACAGTTCACCGGCGGTTAATTTATTGCGTCTGCTCAGACATGATAAATCTACCTCCGAGTGTTCTCCTGTCGCCTCTGGTACTCCACCAGGACGAGAAGAGTAGCTGGAGTCGATGGGAGAGCAGCCCTTGCTGACCTTACCACAGGGAAGATACCGGGTTAAGTATGTTGACTTCAGCTCCACTATTTGTGTAGCTGAAATTGCGTAGGTTAGATCAACAGGAGATGTAGTGTAGACTAGCCTAAGTTTATTAAAAAACTGCACTCATTGCAGGAAGTCAGTAAGAACACAGAATTGCCATATTGAATCAGCCAATGGAGCCAGTGTATAATATTCTCTGTGCCACATGCTTCAGATAAAGATACAAGACAACCTGTAAAGGACAGCCATGAAACAATCTGCACACAGGGGAACCTTCTACCATATCACCCATCAGTGAATGACTGGCTAATATCCTGAACCAGGAAGGATTACTTCCCTTATTTGTAGTTGCATGCAATGCAATCTTGATTTCCTCCATATAGCTAGCTCACTAATTCTGAGGGTGTGATATTTACCTAATAACTGCCAGCCAACTGCCCTGGATAGTACATATACATCAAAAGCCACTAGTCACAAATGTACATGAGAGATCATTTACTTGCTGGTCAACTCTAGTTACTTCCCTACAGTAATTTTCTTCTCAAGAAAAAAGTACAAATAAATGGAAGCACAAATACTTAGGAAATAGAAGCACAGAGAAATATTAAACAGTAATGGAAACATCTGGGAAGGAGCAGAAAGCATGTGTATTTCCCTGAATGCAAGCATGGTTCACAGTGGTTTTAATAAAAACGAGTTCTATAGCACCTTAAAGACTAACAAATGTATTAGGGCATAAGCTTTCGTGGGCTGGAGTTCACTTTATCAAATGCATGAAGAAGCATGTTTATTGAAGTGGGTGCCATCCCACAAAAGATTATGCCCCCCAAAAAGTGTTAGTCTTCAAGGTGCCACAGAACTCCTTGTTGTTTTTGCTGAAACAAACTAACACGACTACCCATCTGAAAGTTGGTTTTAGTGGGAGTTATATATACAAAATCAAAGAAAAAGAAACCTCTGACTTTACTGTAACTCCATGATATAAGTAACTTCTGCAATTAAATTAACTAGCTATTCAAAATGGAAGTGGTACAAAGGAAGATTTCTAATATAATATATGAGGAAGCCACGGACATTTATTTTAAAATAAAATTTAAGATATTGAATGCAATGAAGCAAATGTTCTGAGTTTCTATGCTAAAATTAAATTGCTGTAATGAATTAGTCTAGTCAAAACATTAGTTAATCATATTATCAAACTGTGAAATAGTGGAATTCCTGGAGTTAATTTCAGCATCAAAAAACCTTACTTCCCTTAGAGGCTCCGTACTGGGGACGCTATTTGCCTGGCTTCCTGATGGGTATGTCTACACAGCAGCGTTATTTCTGAATAACAGACGTTATTCCAAAATAAAGAGAATATCTACACCGCAAGTCGTTATTTCAAAATAATGACGAGCTGGAGGACTTCTTACTCCGACTCCTGTAACCCTCATTTCACAAGGAGTAAGGGAAGTGAAAGGAAGAGTGTTCTTCGATTTCCTGCTGTGTAGACAGCGCCAAAAGCCAAGTTAAGCTATTTCGATTTAAACTACACAACTGACGTAGCTCAAGTTGCGTAGCTTAATTCAGCTTTTGCCCTGCTGTGTAGATGTGCCCTGTGTGACCAGAAATGTTTCCATAGCACCCTGTCTGATTTCTCTCTTCAGGGCCCCTTAGGAGTGCCCTATAGTCTCTCTCAGGGTTACTATCAACACTCACTGGAAACTGGGTCAGTAGCCCAAAGTAGCACGAAAACAGGCAGGAAAACAGGAAGTGCTTGGAATGGGAATGTTTTCCAGAACATGGAAAGGGAGGGGGCAGAGAAGAGGGATGTGATACTGCAGAGTGACCACTAGGGGCAGCAGCAAGAGACTGGCCAGCTGCATACAAGGCTCCACATGGCTGGCCGCCAGACTAGGCAAGTGGCTTCTCTGCTCCAAACAGTGACGGATGGGGGAGCTTCCCACCCACTGGCCCCACCATTCTTGACCCGCCAGTACCATCCCAGGGGCCAGAGAGCACACCCCAGCCCTCTCCTGGAGCCTTGTGCCCCCAAAACTTGCTGCAGTCCAGGAGGGGCATCTGGAGTCTTGGGCAGATTATTGGAGCCTCACTCCCCCCAAGGACCAGATGCAGGCTGGAGGGAGGGTATGCTGGAAGCTAAGGCCAGCCACCAGAGCCTCATCCTCCCCTCTCCGGACCAGCTGCAGGGTGGGGGATAGCTGCCCTCTGGAACCCTCCCTCTGGGCCTGCTGCAGGGTCTGGAGGCCAGGGGCAGCCCCTTCCCCTCAAACCAGCTGCTGGGTCTGGGGGGCAGCTGGAGGCCAGGACCAACCTCTGGAATCCCACCTCCCCGAACAGCTGCAGGGTGGGGAAGAGCAGCTGGAGGCCGGGGCTGACCACTGGACAAGTTGGAGGGTGGGTTGGCTTCCCACAGCCCCTCCTGCAGGAGGAGTCACCAGCCAGGGAGCGAAACCCTGGCCCTTCAAGAGCAGCCGCTGGCTGGGGAGTACAACCCCAGTCTCCTGGGAGGACCTGCCACTGGAGCAGCACCCCCCTCACTACCTCAGGTGGCCCCAGTAAGCTTCCACCCCCAGCCCTGTTCTGAATCCTGCACCTCCCACTCCCTACCCTGAGCCCCCACACACATACACAGCCCATCCCTGTGCCTTGAGGCCTTCACCTCTTGTCCTGACTCCACCACCCTCCACCCCTTGCTCTGAGTCCCCCAACTCTGCCAGTCCCCTACCCTCACTCCTGCCCTGCCACCCCCACACCTCCCAGTCCCCTGCCTGACTCCTGCACCCCACCACCTGCCCTGAGTCCCCACACTCCCAACCCCTTCATCTAAGCCCAACCCTCTACCTCTCAACCCCCTGCCCTGGACAGTCACTTAAATAAAACATTGACATTTTCCTTTTTATTAAAAAAAACGACCCCAAACATTTCTACAGTTAAAGACCTGAGCAACACTGGGTACATCCGCTAGTCACACTATAAAACAAAGGGGAACACTCAATTTTAACAGCTGTTGATATATGCCTTACCTGAAATAGTACTACTATGAAATATGCTCAAATGTCCTGCTAGTTTCAAAGCCGATTTAGCTGGATCAATTGTTTTAAGGCAAGTAAAAAGATTTACAGTCTGCTTAAACCGCGAAGGCAAGCAGTTTAAAAAGTCTTTTCTACAGAGGCCCCATGTCAGCAAAACACATATGCATGTACTTAACTTTAAGCATGTGAGAGTTTCCTATTGAAATCAGTGAGACTACTCATGCGTTTAAATAGTGTTGGGTGTGAATGGGTAACTTTGGTGCTTCCTCCTCCAACCAAAAAATAAATCTCCTGAGAATAATTGTGTAACTGGTAGATTGGTAAAGCCCAGGATTGAACAAAGACTCAATAGTGGTCAAGTGAATTAGGGCAACTGGATTTTCACATTCATTCCATACAGATTTTTTTTTAATCCAACAGCTTGCAAGTTGTCTTTATGCTCCTTCTCCTTTTGGGGTGGGGTGGGGGGGAGCCTGTATTTATATTCTAGCAATTTATGGATCATGAAAAAAAAAAAAATCTATGCTGGAAATCCAACACTATTTTAAAGGGGCTCTTCTAATTTGTCCCCCTCAAGAACTGTGAGAGCAGAAAGGCAATTTTGAGCAAACTGAGCGGTGCAGGTAAGGATCTAGTCCAATTTTCTCATGGTATTGTTCAGCTCTTGTAAAATACATCCTTGACATTGAAAAGGCAGTCTCCCAGAAGGATAATTTGTCAGTATATTAACATATCTGGGCAGCAAGTCAATTGAGCCAAATGCTTGCAGTATCTCATAGACTACATGTTCTCTGCTTGAGGACATCGGATTCTATTATGAGCATGAACACAATTCAAAACCACATCTCATGAAATTAAAAGGGTTGTGGCCAGGGTATTAAATCATGTCACAATGAGACCAGGACACATTTTCTCATCTCACAGCTTGTCTGGCCTTCAGAACTCTAATTGAAAAACTGTTTACACAGAAACTCCATTTCATTTGCAAAGATTTGGAAGCATTAAATCGAAAAATTATATTCAAAATCCATTTAGGCTTTTCTTGTTTTAAAAAGTTCAGAGAATGATCCAAAGCCCATTCATGTCAATGGAAGATTCCTACGGACTTCAAGAGCCACAGAAGATAAGAGACAATAAAATCATCAAATGGCACTTATTGTCAAAAAGCCAAACATTTACGGGGAGTGGGGGAGGAGGAGGCAAGTTATATTAAGTTTAATAGTCCCTGTACTGAAGAGGCTGGTCTCTGGTGACAGCACAGAGATCTGTGTTTATTACAGTTTATTTAAAAAAAATACAGTGGTTAGATCCGAGGAAAATCCTGCCACTATTCTCACTTGGAAATTATTGTGACAGCCTCCTTTTGCTGACGTTTAGAATCAGGCCAATTGTTGCTTCCGCACAATTTTGTTCTTGACCCTTCTCATTGGTTGAAATTCTGTGAGAGATATGCAGGCTTGATTGGTTGACAAACTACTTCTGATAATGGAAAGAGATGACGTATGCATGCCAATTCCTTTAGATCTAGCAGCAATTTTGGTTCTAGTTCATTTCTTCTGGAGAGAGCACAGCAAGTAGCAATTGGGCACTTGTTGTTCTAATCCCTGGGCCCTTGTGATTACTTTAACAAGTTTCAGATCTACATCTAGGGTTGCCAGGTGTCCAGTTCTGAACCAAACAGTCCAGTATTTGAGCTTTCTGTTTGGGGAAAAAAAAATTGAGAAAATATAAATGTCCGGTATTTTCTAAATAAGATGTAATGTAGATTGTGATGCAATGTCACATGTGTCCGATATTTTTGTTGAAACCATCTGGCAACCCTACTAGCATCCTTTCTATTAAATAGGCATGTGAAACCTTTAGGGAATATAGTGGGAATGGCTGTAATTCAGAGAGTAGCAGGTTTTCTTTTGTACGTAACAAGAAGGGCATTTCCAATTAAAGTCCTCAATTCAATTCATTTACTTGCCATTGGTTAAACAAAGCCCACATTTGTTGATCTGGGTATACCACAAAAGTTTATTTTCCTCAAACTTTCTTGAAATGGCACATTCAACGAGGAGAATTAGTTTAAGCGGGTTGAGTCAGCGAGTTTTTATCTTGTTCAATTACAGGCTGGACGAAGATTAATGTGGTCTGACAGTATTATTTAAGGTTGCCTGACACTTCTGATTAGAAAGACTCTCATATCAGTTGCTTAAAAGGTTGCCAAACTTTAATCCAAGGTTGGGCAATAATTTTTGTAGAGGGGGCACTTCACCAATGTTGATAGTGATCACTGGCTGGTCCTGGAAGAACCAGGGCCTCAACTGGAAGGGGCGTAGCCTCAACCAGAAGGGATGGTTCCCTCTAGGCATCACATGCGAAGGGAGCAGACTTCACGCACTCCCCCTATGGAGCAGGGGAGCAAGGCAGGTCTCTTCCACCCCCCGCCAGGGGCACATAGCACCCAGAGGGAACTGGCAGTTTCCTCTGGTGCTGCATGCCCATGATTGGGGGAGGAGAACGCGAGGTCTCTCCCCCACCACCGCCCTCCCCAGCCAGGGCGCACCACATCTAGAGGGAATCGCCAGCCGTTTTGAACAGCCGGTGGTTCCCTCTGGTGCTGCGCACCTCTGGCGGGGGGAGGAGACTTCACGCGCTCCCCCACGCTGGTGTCTTTATTGGCCTGGGGTGTGGCAGGGTGGGCCACAGGCTGGATGAATTTGAATCCAGCCTGTGGGCCATATCTCGCCCACCTTTGCTTTAATCAATTAGGCTGAAATTTTCCATTGTGGAAACCCAATTCAGTCTTTTCTGAGAAAGAGGTGAGGAGAAAAATACATTGTTTTGCCCATGGTAAAAAATTCTTGCAACCAAAAGTTCTAGAATCATAGAATACTAGAACAGGAAAGGACCTCAAGGGATCATCAAGTCCAGTCCCCTGCCCTCACAGCAGAACCAAGCACCATCTAGAACAGTGTTTCTCAAAGTGGTCCATGAAACCACTTTAAGAAACCTGCTAACTGGGCAAACTGGAGCCAATGGGAGCCATGAGGCTCCGAGGCTGTGGTGCCTGTAAATAAACACACCGAGGAGAAGACTGGGACTCACGCCTCATACGCTACACAAACAGCTCCTGCAACAAATGAAGCCAAATCTCCTACAGAAACACAACCCTGATTCATCACCAGAACAGGCTCATCCGGTGCCTAAATGAATTAGGGTTCTGTGATAGTATGTAATTGTGAAATTAAAAACTGTATCCTAATGCATATGCACAAGGCAACCTTAGTCTTGGCATTTCCCAACTTCTGAATGTTCCTCTAGCATAAATTGTGAGAGAGAGAGAGAGAGAGAGAGAGAGAGAGAGATACACACACACAGTCATGCACAGGAAGCACCTATGACAGGGCTTTCCCAAACACTCAGCGTTAGACAAACTCTGCTTCCATTCACTTCACCAAGTGCAGGTTTTAGCCAAAGTTGAGAACAGTGAAAAACCCATTTTTAGAGTCTTAAGGATAGCAGTATTTTTATAAATTGATAGGAAAAAAACATAATACCCTGCCATTATATTTTTATTTGCAGCCATGAAATGTCAATAAAAGATTTTTTTAAACTATTATGTAAATTTGTTTTATTTTCAAATGTCTTCAGCTTAGTTCTGCTATCAGTTATGCAAGTTTTGGTCTACATGGGGCACAACTTCTTCTGAAAAGAAAATATTTTACAGAATAAGAGAACTGCATCTCTGTAGAAGACTTCTAACTGAATCAATTAGTTACATGAAAACTTAGCATAACCTTTCTGACATTTGGAAATCTCTTTCAAGCATAACATTGTAAAATCTGGGCTGAGCCTTCTTTTAGCTAACAGTACTGACAGCATGTTGGATCCTCATGTGCACTGAATTAGTAAATTGCTCTATAACTTTCTAATATTTTACAAGATGATTTTTTCATTCAGATGCATTTCAATTTTTAAGTCTGATTTAGTTTGACCTTGTTATTTATTAAGCTCCGGGCATATATAAAAAAACCGTACAAATTAAGAACAATATCTCACCCTTGAAATCCCCCAAATACATAAATCTGGGTCTCCAAAAAAATTGAGCAAAAACCCCTGCCCCAGAAAAAAGCTGGGGAGAATAGAAACGCTTTGCAGTCAATCCTGAAGTCAATAAATTCAGGCCCTGACAAACTCCTGGGGAAGCAAGTACCAGAGTTCAGAAGTTATCCATAAAGAGATTCCAATTAAACAAGGGTGCTGCTAAGTCAAATACCTCAAAGGTTCTTATCTCTCCCCATCACATACCGAAGGACCTTGTCTTTGGGAGACCCATAACCTCAGTCACAGAATGCCTTACATTAGACCCAGAAATGTCTTAGAAAACCATCTCGGAAGGGTGGCTGAGTTAGTCTGTAACTTTAAAAACAACGAGTCATCAAACAGATGAGCTCATCTGAGGAAGTGGGTTTTGCCCATGGAAGCTCATGATTCTATATATATTTTTGTTAGTCTCCAACGTGCCACAGGACTACGTATTGTTAGAAAACAATGAAATGCAATCCACTGATCAGTGCGTTGCTCAGCCCTATCAGTATCTGATCTATTGAGGGTACAAGTCTACTGTAGAACTCAACTATACTACAGAGCGTGGCCCTTTACTTCCACACATAACACATCTTCAGTGCCAAGATAACTTAGGTGATTGGCAGCTGGGTTAGCCTGGTCCAGGTGTGAACAGCCATGCTGCAAGGCCATCCCCAAATTAGTGCATACGCACTAGGGCTGCATTTATCTGTTCATCCCCCCAGAGGGTTTCCGGGGACCCATCCCATGGTTCTTTCTGCTGAACCACTCACAGGGATTCTTTCCCAGTGGATTGTGGGAGAACCTTTCTGCCCTTCAGGGCACCCAGGAGAAGTGTGGGAAGGCACTGGAGAATTATCAGCATGCATGTGGTTCGGCATGTGTCCTCACTGCCAAGTGGGTGGGTCACCAGCCTAACTGAAAGCAACACCCCATCTCTCACCTACTGCCTCATACAGGACAGCTAGTCCAGGTTGAAAGTACCACTAGAGTCAAGACGTGGTTTTGAGTGTGGACGTAAAAGGGTTTAGAAGCAATACCTCAGTGTGAGCCTGGGCTAAGTCTGCAGTGAAGACAACCACAGAGACTCATGGTTTTAGCTGTGGGAATCCATGGTTCAATCCATGATATTGGTAAAGATGGCTTCCGTCAGAGACACGCAAATAAAACATACTCCCTGCACATTATGAACTACTAAGGCTTCCAGCCTATTGAAATCGAAGCTGGAGGACAAGACAAAAAATGAACATCTTGATCAAGATCAAAGTTTGTTTCCTCCCCCCTGCCTCCGCCTTCTTGATTTAGTCCACATGAACATATGCAAAGATAAAGTTAAAGATGACCCTCTTCTCTAGCTCCTGCCAAGCCGTCGATCTTTCAGGAGTAATAAAGCGATCCTTCCTCTGGCACTGGGAGCCTGCTTCACAGCCCCTTTGAAGGATCAAAAATAATAATGCAACAGGCACTCAGGATTCGACGTACACAAGTTTGATTTAGAGGTTGTCTAGATCTACTGCAATATGTTATAACACTAAATCTTGTCACAGCGAGTAATAAGCAAGCATAAAAACATCTCCAGAATGTACATAGCTGTGCAGTGCAAAACAAGCACTGCATCATGACATTTTCAAGCAAATTACTAAAAAAAAAAAACAAACCTTCCTGTGTTGAGCTACTTAAATAAAGCTTATCCTTAAAAGCTTAATGGGTCTTTTCTGAAGTTAAAGGAAGATTTATTTTGACAACACATCATGCACACTCACAGGCCATTTCTAAGTAATCAATTAAAGTATTAAAGCCTCATGGATACCAATCTAAATGCTAGTGCAAGAAAAAAAAAAAAGGCAACTTTTTTAAGAACTTGATTTAGGTCTGGACTCATTCCTCAAGTCTCCATATGGGCAGAAAGGCATAGCCTCTGCACAGCCTACTGAGACCTTAAACCCAGATACACAGAGTCCCATTTACACCACTGATGTCAATGGGATTTAGACACGGACTTCAATCAGTTTAGGATTGAGTCTTTCCTCCCCTCACAGAGAGGAGTGGATGGGGAGGGGCAAGGAATGGGGGAAGCTGTGTCACTAGCCCTCTCACTAGGAATGATGTAATTTGCTGACAATAGGCCAGCAGCCAACTACCATATCAAAGAGAAAGCAGTGAAACAGTAGGAAGAGGGTTTCTCAGGATAGGTCTACACTATAAACCTAGGTTGACCTACAGTAGGTCGACTTACTGTGCACGTGTACACCACACTCCCTGGGTCAGTGGTACGTGTCCTCACCAAGAGCACTTCCACCAACCTAAGAGGGGCAGTTTGGGGAGCTCAGAGACTGGTCTCTCAGCCCCACTGGCAGCTCCCTGCCAAGAGCCTGGCTGCACGGGCTGCCCACCCCTAAACTTCTTGCCTCCTCCACTCAGCTCCCCATTGGGGAAGCCACCAAAGGCCTCTCATCCTGGGGGCTAGGGGCCAGCTGACCCAATTTCTTAGGCCCCCTCTTCCCCGCCCATCCCCTGGCAAGACTGCCTGGCTCTTGGTAATTTCATAAGGAATGAACAAGGTTTCCCCAGCTCCAAGCCCGGACTCCCAGCTGTGGGTGACGAAAGCCCTCCAAACTTCTTATCCCAGCTTCCTTCTGGGAGCCGGGTCCAGCCACCCAGCTTTCCAAGGGAGCAGGAGTTTCCTTGTCAATTTCACAACTCCTGGCCTTAGGTACTTAACAAAAGTAAGGCTCGCGTCAAGTTACAATATCATCTCCCTTTGAAAACAAGGGATCTTTTTTTACTATGACATTAGCCATTCATTTGTTTTTTTTTCTCTGCCATCTTTGGGCTCCATTATGTGTATGAGAATGTTACACTCCAAACATTGTAAAGTGGTCTATTGCCTCCACCTCATTCTTCATGAATTAATTTGAATATTACAGATTTGTTCCTCTGCAGTCAGTGTTATTTAGATTTATATCATAAGAACATAAGAACATAAGAACATAAGAACGGCCGTACCGGGTCAGACCAAAGGTCCATCTAGCCCAGTATCCTGTCTGCCGACAGTGGCCAGCACCAGGTGCCCCAGAGGGGGTGGACCGAAGACAATGATCAAGCGCTTTGTCTCCTGCCATCCCTCTCCAGCCTCTGTCAAACAGAGGCCAAGGACACCATTTTATCCCTGGCTAATAGCCTTTTATGGACCTAACCTCCATGAAATTATCTAGCTTCTCTTTAAACTCTGTTATAGTCCTAGCCTTCACAGCCTCCTCTGGCAAGGAGTTCCACATGCTGACTACACGCTGTGTGAAGAAGAACTTTCTTTTATTAGTTTTAAACCTGCTACCCATTAATTTCATTTGGTGTCCTCTAGTTCTTCTATTTAGGGAACTAATAAATAACTTTTCTTTATCGGCCCTCTCCACACCACTCATGATTTTATACACCTCTATCATATCCCCCCTCAGTCTCCTCTTTTCTAGACTGAAAAGTCCCAGTCGCTTTAACCTCTCCTCATATGGGACCCGTTCCAAACCCCTAATCATTTTAGTTGCCCTTTTCTGAACCCTTTCCAAGGCCAAAATATCTTTTTTGAGGTGAGGAGACCACATCTGTACACAGTATTCAAGATGTGGGCGTACTATAGTTTTATACAGGGGCAGTAAGATATTCTGGGTCTTATTTTCTATCCCTTTCTTAATAATACCTAGCATCCTATTTGCCTTTTTGACCGCCGCTGCACACTGTGTGGAAGTTTTCAGAGAACTGTCCACGATAACTCCAAGATCTCTTTCCTGATTTGTCGTAGCCAAATTAGCCCCCATCATACTGTACGTATAGTTGGGGTTATTTTTCCCAATGTGCATTACTTTACACTTATCCACATTAAATTTCATTTGCCATTTTGTTGCCCAATCACTCAGTTTGGTGAGATCTTCTTGGAGTCCCTTACAGTCTGCTTCTGTCTTGACTATCCTAAACAGTTTGGTATCATCCAAAACTTTACCACCTCACTGCTTACCTTTCTCCAGATCATTTATGAATAAGTTGAACAGGATTGGTCCTAGGACTGACCCTTGGGGGACACCACTAGTTACCCCTCTCCACTCTGAAAACTCACCATTTATTCCTACCCTTTGTTTCCTGTCTTTTAACCAGTTCTCAATCCAAGAAAGGACCTTCCCTCTTATCCCATGGCCATGTAATCTACACAAGAGCCCTTGGTGAGGGACCTTGTCAAAGGCCTTCTGGAAATCCAAGTACACCATATCCACTGGATCCCCCTTGTCCGCATGTTTGTTAACATGCGGAAAAGATTCCTTGACTTGCCTTGTTTTCTTCCTAAACCTTCTCCTCCTTTTGCCACAGAGAGAAGCAGGCAGGCCTCTATGCTTCCCTTGAAAGCCTTCCACATGGAATTAGCCCCAATTAGACTCTGCATTAGTTAGTGTGTGTCTCACTAAAGATACAAATTAAAATGACTTCTATCCAACATCTGTTTCCCAGTAATATATATATAGTACATAAAATGAAAAATCTAGATGAAAAGCATAATTAAAATTCAATATCCTATAGTTTAAATAATTGGCTAGAAAACTTGAATAGAATCTGACACGGCAAACAAATACCCTGAAAAAAATTCACTCCTGGTGTAATTCTAACAAGTTCAATGGGCTTGCATTCGGAATGTGTTTGATCCATTATGACTGTGGGGAATGCCTAGGCAAGACTAAATTTACTCTTTGCCAGGCTAAGCAAGTCATTGTATTTATTACATTGTATATTTCTCTGCATAGCACAGGGGGAGTATGTTATTCTTCATATTTAATGACTTTCAGACTGCACGGAAATGAGAAATTGCCAAGGCTTATTCTGATCACTTCTGTCATTGTGTTGCTCAGAGTTTTCATCATGGCTTAACACTCAGCTTCAATAGTGATTCAGTTCTGGATGACATTTCTGTCAGCCACTTGGAGAGAAACAAAAGTAGCTAATATCAGACTATCATTTAATACCAGTGCTACTTTTCATTAAGTATGTTAATTCATCTTGCTAGCACATTGAAATCAGATCTCATAAACCTTTCATTGACGTTCTTTAGGAAAGGTAATACTTTTGCTAAGTTATTATAAATGGTATTACTGCTGAACTAATTCAATTAGCTTTCAATTTATAATAAGTGCTATTTTAGCTAGTAAAATGAATGCATGGAAGTTTCTGCTCCCACTATAGCAGATCAAAAATAGTAATAAAATTATGTTAAAGTTTCTATGTCTCAGCTGATATGTACAAATTCATAGATTGATGTATTTCATCTAGTCTGTCCTCCATAGATTTGGCCAAAGAATTTCATCAAGACTATAGCATATCTTCCATAAAAGCATCCAGTTTTCACGTGAAGACTTCAAAAGATGTAGAATCCACCACATCTCTTGGCAATCTGTTCCAATGACCAATCACCCTGCCTGTTAAAAATACGTGCCTTACAGTAGAACATCAGAATTAGAAATAGCTTGGGAACAGAGGTTGTTCATAATTTTGAAATGTTTGTAACTAAACAAAAGCTTATGGCTGTTCTTTCAACAATTTGAAACTGAAAATTGACTCAATGCAACTTTGAAACTTTACCATGAAGAAAAATGCTGCTTTTATAACCCACACACTTAGGCCATTTCTACACAGCAGCGTTATTTCAGAATAACTGATGTTATTCCAACATAAAGCACGTGTCTACACAGAAAGCCATTATTTCAAAGTAATGGCAAGCTGGAAGACTTCTTACTCTGACTCCTGTAACCCTCATTTCACAAGGAGTAAGGGAAGTCAAAGGAAGAGAGTTCTTCCTTCGACTTCCTTAGACAGCACCAAAACTCGAATTAAGCTATTTCAACTTCAACTACGCAATTAATGTACCTGAAGCTGTGTAGCTTAATTCGACTTGTCCTGCTTACATACCCCTACTGGGTGTGGTTCACTGTCCCATGTAGTGGCACTTAGACCACTTTGAGAGAAAGAATGAGTTTGCTCTACTGTCCTAGCTGTAAGCCAACCAGCTTTTAACTCAAGCTGTAGAGGCTCATGTATGAAGCTCCAGAGGTCCCAGGTTCAGTTCCGCCTCTTGGAGTTACACTTTCACTTTATTCTTTTAGTAGTTTATGTTTAACACAATACTGTACTGTTTTTGCTTTTGAGGGAAAGGTTCTGCTGCTGCCTGACTGCATTCTTCTGGCTCCAGATGAGGTCTGCGATTGACCGATTAGTTCCTAATCTGCTGTTCTAACTCTAAGGTTCCTCTGTATTGCCAATTTGAATATGTCTGATTTTAACTTCCAGCCCTGGGTTCTTAAAGATTCATGTTAGGTGCAGAGGAATGTGCTTAAAACTAATTTGAAAACCAACGCTGCTGCCTGGTTCTACTACACCACAAATCCACCTCCGTGTCAAGACTTCCTATGTCCCTCTTTACAGAGCCAGATGTGGTATATCACTGCTGTTACTCTGGCAGAGTTGGGCAAACACTGCTATTTTTTGTTTGATTACAAACAAGAAACCTCATTAATTTACACAACAATTCACAGCAGTATTAAGAGCACCACTCTTTTAGTAAAACTTCGAAAAATATGCCTGAAGGACTCACCCCACTTTACAATGGTGGGGAAACAATTTGAACTAGCATGGTCTACCTTCCAAATAATTATTTTTTGAATGATTCTGTTCTGCATGAGTTCTTATGCTGCACTCCTCACCATAGTATCTAAGCACCTATATCCAAGACTTCTCAGTCCTATGTCCAGATTTACTAAAGTGGTGATTATAACATGGGTAACTCACATTGACAGTCCGTGGGTCTTTGTTCTCCTCTAGTACCTGGACCAGGTATAACAGTTATTCCTTCAAGCTGATTGCCCTGGTGGAAGCATATGTTCAGAGTTTTAAATCCAGAGATTCAATTCCCACAGACAGTGCAACTAGGGAAACTGTTTCACCTGATGGCAAACTCAAACAATAGTTGTAGTTAAGACAAGCCTTAAGTGCTGTGCAGCTCTGTAATTAGCAAACTTGCAGTACCTATCTTAGGCTAAGTGATTCTTGGAAAAAAAAAAAAATCCAGAGAGTCAGCACACATTTGTGATATAAGACATCTCTGCTTCTGACCAAACCATGGAAGTAGCGGATGACTTCACCTATTTAAGCAGTAAGATATCAAACAGGTTCAGCCAACCAGATATTCTAAGGAGCGTTATTTTAAGCACCTTCCCCCAAAAAGGCCTGCAAGAGGTCTGAAGCCCAAAGAAGAAGTTATCAGCAAATGTGAGGATTTACCAAATCTGCACATTTCAAATCCTTAAATATGGATCTGAAATATGGCTGTTGCTTCAGCAATACATTAGGAGACTGGAGGTATTTCATAGGACTGCTAGGTATAATAAGATGGTTTGACTATATCAGGATCTAGGGAGGTATTCTTGTTGCCCTTTTGGGTCATGTCCTCCACCTCAAAGACAAAGTCCCCACACACAAAGTGCTGAAAAATCAGATCTGAGGTCAGGAGGGGACACTGCTCAATCACAGCTGCACCAGATCAGTAATAACCCTGTGGCACACTTAGGGTACATCTACACCACACACTTATTTCAGAATAAGCTATTCGGGAAGGTATATTCCAAAATAGCTTATTTCAAAATAGAGAGTCCACACTGCAGGGAAGCCTCAAAATTAGTCCGAGGCAGGTTCCCCTAATGTGGATGCGCTATATTGATTTAGAGCCCCAGGAGGCACTGGGGAGGAATTACTTAGCATGGCCGTGGTGAGGAGATATTTCAAAATAGCAACAGTGGAGCGTCCACACTGTAGCTATTTCAAAATAGATATTTCGGAAGAAGAGTTATTCCTCTTGGAATGAGGTTTACAGAAGTCGGAATAAGCCGCCCATTATTTCAACGTTATTTCAAAAGTACGGTGCAGTGTAGACACACCCTTAGATATCAGGAATAAAGCCCTACAGTGTGGTCATCCAGAGCTGTTGACCTCCCCTGCCTAAGCATATTACTGTTGCTGCTGCTGCTGTCCCAGACCTTACATATTTATAAATATCCACGCAGTCAACAGGAGCTTGAAATGGGTAAAAGCTTTGGATTCAAGCTTTACGCCTTTTTTTTTTTTTTTTTTTTTAAACAAAGGTTAGTCCCAAATCTTCAAACTTTTAGACACCTTCCTTTTTACTTTAACAGTTAACGAGGTGGTCTGATTTTCAGAGCTGTGAACCCAAATCTTCAGACCTGGGTTATGGTGCTTATGCTTATGCTTCCAAGTCTGAACAATTTAGCCTTTTGTTTTGAATTGACTAGCACTAGCAGTGCAGCTAATATTTTCCAATTAATGAGGACATCTGGGATTGTTTCGATTTCTAGGCCTCTGTTATCATACTCATTTTGGCAAGTGATCTACCAAAGAATTATTCAATTTCTTTCTTCAAGTATTTTTCTTTTCACTAACATATTTTACCATGTTTTCCTATCCCCCTAATACTACTTAAAAACCATAATTCTCCATCTACCGTGACAATTTAGATTGCTTTCACTGCGTGGTTCTCCCTCTCTCTCATTATCCTACCTTTCTTCCTATCTGTCAGATTATCCAAATCCTCTTAAGTGCATCATAAGATGCCTCTAACTTTTTACCACGTAAACCTACACCACTTCATCTGCATGAAATTGTCCTAATCCTCCCTTCCTAGATCTTAGTGTTACAATTATTTTCCTCCACATTTTGCTGCTGTGACTACCTCCACAGAGCAATAAAAGGACATAGATTTCCAGTCATATACACCTACAGATGAATTCTAAAAAGTGCTCAGCACTGGCCTAACTCTGTTCCCAATGAAATCAATAGTAAAATGACCCATCTGGCCAACGTTCCCTGCTTTTGAGGATGCCACCCCAGTGTTCTCTTTCCATGCACTTTCACATTTCAGGTTTCTTGGCATATCCTTCCTATTTCTTTCCGAGCAGCAGTAATCTACTATATATGTGAGAGTTTGTCTGAGAGTGTCTGTTTGTTCAAGAACTCCCGCTAAATGGTAAGAGGTAGGACCACCAAATTCAGTAGACAGTTTCCTCTTATAACTTAAAGCAACATAAGGGTTTGGTTGTGCCTGCATAAAACCAAACAGAAACAAGACAGGATCACCAAAGCAAGTACGAGCCTCAAAACTGACATAGCTTAGTGAAAGTTGAAAGAGACAGAACCAAGATGAGTAGAAAAACAGGATGAACCTGGAATAGGATTGCTTCTCAATAAACTTTACAGAAAAGAGATAAAATGGAGAAATGTGGAATAATGCTCTGTTTTAGCACAGCTAAATCAATGCTAAAGTTTTGAAAACTAGAAGAAAATGTTATTTGAAATCTAATTCACTATAGCCCTTTTTGTTAAAACATAGTGAATGGTAAGAGTTTATAGGGATGCAGAAATGACATACACAATGGAATTCCTGAATTACGGACCTGGGCAACACCAGGTAAATCTGCTAGTATTACATATAAGGGTAGAGAATGTATATCTTAAAGTGAACTGTGGGGACCCTAGTATTCTACATTTTGTTCTCTCTGGGCTAAGATGCATGTGCATTGTGTGTGCAGGACTAGAGGCACCAGAAACCCATACTTCTAAACCTCCCACCCTTCCCTTCTACCCTCATTGATGCTGCATTGTAGGGCCTTACAGAGAGGAAAAGCTACAACATGGTTTGTCTCCTCCTTTCCTACCATTCTATCAACCATTTTCATCCTCACAAAAATGGCCAGATGCATCTGATGAGCAATGTGAGGAGAACAAGAGGGGGGACACGGGATCTGTAGGGATCCCAAATAAGAGGAAAAGGCGGCAAGAGTTTCCTCCCTTCTTACTGTGGGACTTGAGCAGAATGAAGGCTCAAGTTGCAAGTTGAAGAGCTTTTATATGACTGTAAGTAGTCACTTGCTTTGCCTGCACTTAGGATTAACCCTGCCTTTGGGTCATCCTTCATTGTCAAGCCATGTCCCCAAAATGATGCTGAGAGAGAAAGAGAAATTTCTTGTACAGTCAATGCCCTTTTACAAATATTGCAGGTGTGTAATTAGCCATGACATACTAGAAAAAAAAACGGTTAGCACACAACGAAACTGCATATAGTTTATGTGCAGTAATGCATGTCCTACTTGTTTTCAACATTCAGACACTCAAACCTGAAAACATGTAATGTTTTTGTAAAACCAGGTTCTTATTAACATAGAATGGATTATTTCTGACTGTTATAAGCTATGATACATTAACAACCTTGTTAGGAGCAGCTTCTCCCATGGACTGTCTACATAACTTGATTCTAGATAGGCAGCCCTTATGTGAGCTTGCATTTAAACTGCAAGGTTTATCACTTGTCGCATTTGCTATAAATAAAATGGAACAATGTCAAATGATTATACTAAGCAAAGAGGCAGGGGTGGCATTTAAAAAGAGCTTTGCAAAATCTGTACCAAAAAACCTGCATTAAGAAATAGGGGTATGGATTTTTTTTTTAACGTGAGGCTATATAACTGCAGTGATAAGAATTCGTGAGGAATAAAAAGTCACTTGTTCAAACAATAAAAAATGAACAAAGGGTTTTTCATCTGTTTAGCATCCTAAGGATATGGGGCCCCAAAGGGAAATTAAAATGAGTTCTGATACCATTACGAGTGCAATTTAATAATGATTTTTGTCTACAATGATTCATGCATGCATTATTAATTGCAGTTATTGCTTGTTTCTCCATTATCTTAGCCTGCAAGCTTGATTTTTTAAAATGTTATTAAGGGCTAAAAGTTAAGAAGCTTTAATTCAGTGGCCTTTAAGATTTGCACTTTTTTCTTGTGCAATCTCTAAAAATTCAAGATATGGCTCTAATTAAGTCTTTTATCATGCAAATAATATGGACACTAGAAGGGTTCATCTCTAAAAACATAAATTTTAAAAGAATTTGCAAGGAGGAAAGAAAAAGCAGCAGGGTGTAAACAGCAATTATGGCCAGGATCTTCAAAAACACTCAAAGGCGGCATTTTGTGCTCTCATTGGGTATGTCTACACTACAGGATAAGGTTGAATTAAGAT
The DNA here is from genome assembly GCA_019425775.1 of Rafetus swinhoei. Classification (NCBI taxonomy): domain Eukaryota; kingdom Metazoa; phylum Chordata; order Testudines; family Trionychidae; genus Rafetus; species Rafetus swinhoei. The sequence continues at coordinate 120,957,413 of CM033446.1, read as the reverse complement.
ACACAACTTCAGCTACGTTAATTGCATAGCTGAAGTCAAAGTACTTTAACTCAACTTTTGGCGCTATCCCCACTGCAGGAAGTCGAAGGGAAAACACTCTCCCTTCGACTTCCCTTACTCCTCGTGGAAGCAGGACTTCCAGTATTGACCGGAGTGCCCTTCTCAGTTCGAATTAGCATGTCTTCACTAGACCTGCTAATTCGAACCTTGGAAGATCAACAGCGGCAGCTTCAATCTTCTCTGTAGTGTAGACATACCCATTGAAATCACTGGGAGCTTAGCCATTGGCTTTAGTGGAAGAAGACTTAGGTCAACAGTGAACAACTTTCAAAATCGTGCCCTGAAACTTTATATATCAAGTGCACCTCTGATATTCTCCTTGGGTACGTCTAGACTACATGGCTCCGTCGACGGTATGCCTCGTGAAATGAGGTTTACCAGAGCGGTTGACAAAGACTTCCCTTGTCGACCGCGGCGTGTCCAGACTGCCCCGCTGTGCCGCCAAACAGCTGATCGGCACAGCGTGGCAGCCATTTTTATGTAAATGAAGCGGCGATTATTTAAATCGCCGCTTCATTTTCCTATGTCTAGTAAACTCATCTACATGGCTCCATCAACGGAGCCATGTAGTCTAGACATACCCCTTTGTTGCTTAGCAAGACACTCTCTCTTCCCAGGTAAGATAAAACTGTTAATCAAAAAGCTCCACAGCGAAACTCCATCCTCCAACTATTGCACAGAGTAATATTATTCACTATAGTGAGAATAAATGTGGCCCTACATGAATTCACAATTAGAAATAACCCAGAGCAGTCAATTTTATGCAGACTGAAATTGCTTACCTCATCTACATTCTCAAAGGCATTGATGATGTCATAAGGTAAACAGGACAGAAGGTCTATCACAAACCAAGTTTTCAGGTAGTTCATCCTTATGAGTTTGGGATCAGATATAACCTCTCCACCAGGGCCAACGAAGGTCGTATGAAAGTTTAAAACAATGTCAACCAGAAAAATAACATCCACCACGCTGTCCAGCACCAGCCAGGCTATGTTGTTCTGTTTTGTTTTGAAGGAGACATTGTAAGGAACCATAATCGCTGTGTAGAAGGTTAGAATTAAGATGACCCAGTCCCAGGTGGTCTTAAAAGCACAATAGTGTAAAATAATGTGCGGAGGAGTCTTTGGAGCTTCTTGTTTATACTGAGGAAGAATATCCGAGCCAAGCTGGAGAACCTAGAAAAGAAAGAAACACAGATGTTGTGGCTTTCAGTTAACAATTCTAATGGGCACTTTATGAATTTGTGTAACACACAGAATTAAGGAGAGAATATTTTCATTATTCCCTGAAGGTTCCATGGCTACCCATAGTTTCTAAATTCTTTAATTTATTAATCTCATGAGCTCATCAGTGCATGAATCATGTAGGCATGGATGGAGGTAACTATCACTCAGAGGCTATGTCTAGACTACGCTGAAGTTCCGAAAGAGGATATGCAAATTCCCCACGGAGGTTTACGTGGCTTTTCGAAAAAGGGGGGGGTGCCGAAAAAAATGTATCCTGACTACGTTCACTTTTGAAAGCTCTGCTTTCGAAAGTGAGATCAGAAGAAGATATGCAAATTCCCGTGGAATTTGCATATCCTCTTTCGGAACTTTTCGGCATAGATGAGCCTCCAGTGAGTGGGAAAAGTTAAAGCGTAAGGATAATCTTACAAAAATGGGGATCATTTGCAGATGGATGGAGGGAAAATTATGCCAACAATTGCTGGTGAGAAGTTCAAAGTAAGGTACTCTGACAAGTAACTGGCACAAGGCCCATTTGGATACAGCTGTGCCAGCTCATGCCCTGTATTTAACAATATGAGCTCCCATTCAGATCTGCAGGTGCTGGAAAGCTTAGCATTTATGCCTAAACTCTCTCTGAATCTAAAAAGTAGCCAACATATTATCCTATCCAACAATCTACTGGACTTTATAGCCTCATTAGCCGACTTCCTTTTAAAGGAAAATACAGGTTGAATCTCTCTAGTCTGTCACCTTCTGGACCTGACCAGTGCCAAACCAGAGAATTTGCTGAACCATGGGAGATCAATGTTGTCTAACAGTATTACCAACACTTCCACTGCTTACTAGGTTCTTAAGAGATATGTAGAAGTAAACTAAAGCTAAATAACAGCACAGAACACTAAGAGCCAGGTCTGGTGGCTGTAAACAAACTTTATTGGACTGTGGGAAATTTGGCAATTATAAGTGGACATCGGGCTAACTGAAATCATGTCAGACCATGGATGTTGCCAGACCAGAGAGTGCCGGACTAGAGAGGTTCCACTTATACTACATTCATGACTTCTGGTCCGATTATAATCCTATCTATTCATACAATTGCAATTTATGCTTCCTCACCGTTCTCTCCAGACAGCATAAAACACTGTTACCATTAAAACTCAATATTTATAATGACTTAATATTATTTCTCATTTATACATTCTCATATCCAACTCACTAATGAAATTATTGATCAGTAATGAACCCAGGACATATTTATAAACAATACTATTTTGAAAATTTGCATTTTCCCATTATTTTCTGCACACTCATCGTTGTAAAATATAGAATGGCAAACTTTATAAAGGAGCCAAAACAATTTATTCTAGCTTGTCTAATTATCACTTATCTTGGTCCACCATGAGAAATTAAAGTGGGAAGCAGCAAACAGTGATTACCCTAGTTTACAAACTTATCAAGCTGCCAAATGAAAGACTTAAGAGACAATGGATTTCAGGAAGGCAGATTTTTGGTAAGCTCAGAGAGCTGGTAGGTAAGGTCCCATGGGAAGCAAGACTGAGGGGAAAAGAGACAATGGATTTCAGGAAGGCAGATTTTTGGTAAGCTCAGAGAGCTGGTAGGTAAGGTCCCATGGGAAGCAAGACTGAGGGGAAAAACAACTGAAGAGAGTTGGCAGTTTTTCAAAGGGACATTGTTAAGGGCTCAAAAGCAAGCTATTCCGCTGCATAGGAAAGATAGAAAATATGGCAAAAGACACCTTGGATCAACCAGGAGATCTTGCATGTTCTAAAAATAAAAAAGGAGTCATATACAAAATGGAAACTAGGACAATTTACAAAGGATGAATATAGGCAAACAATACAGGAATTCAGGGGCAAGATTAGAAAGGCAAAGGCACAAAACAAGCTCAAACTAGCTACAGGCATAAAGGGAAACAAGAAGACATTCTATACATATATTAGAAGCAAGAGGAAGATCAAGGACAGGGTAGGCCCATTGCTCAGTGAGGAGGGAGAAACAGTAACAGGAAACTTGGAAATGGCAGAGATGCTTAATGACTTCTTTGTTTTGGTCTTCACCGAGAAGTCTGATGAAGGAATACCTGACAGTGAATGCTAGTGGGAAGGGGGTAGGTTTAGAAGATAAAAAAAAAAACCAAAAACAAAAAAACACAACCCGAACAAGGTAAAAATCACTTAGAAAAGTTAGATGTCTGCAAGTCACCAGGGCCTGATGAAATGCATCGTAGAATACTTAAGGAGCTGATAGAGGAGGTATCTGAGCCTTTAGCTATCATCTTTGGAAAATCATGGAAGACAGGAGAGATTCCAGAAGATTGGAAAAGGGAAAAATATAGTGCCCATCTATAAAAAGGGAAGTAAGAACAACCCAGGAAACTACAGACCAGTCAGTTTAACTTCTGTGCCAGGAAAGATAATGGAGCAAGTAATTAAGGAAATCATCTGCAAACACTTGGAAGATAATAAGGTGATAGGGAACAGCCAGCATGGATTTGTAAAGAACAAATCATGTCAAACCAATCTGATAGCTTTCTTTGATAGGATAACGAGTCTTGTGGATAAGGGAGAAGCGGTAGACATGGTATACCTAGACTTTAATAAGGCTTTGAAATGGTCTCGCATGATATTCTTATCAATAAACTAGGCAAATACAACTTAGATGGGACTACTATAAGGTGGGTGCATAACTGGCTGGATAACCATTCCCAGAGAATAGTTATTAATGGTTCACAATCCTGCTGGAAAGGAGTAACAAGTGGGGTTCCGCCGCAGAGGTCTGTTTTGGGACCGGTTCTGTTCAATATCTTCACCAGCAATTTAGATATCAGCATACAGAGTACGCTTATTAAGTTTGCAGATGATACCAAGCTGGGAGGGGGTTGCAACTGCTTTGGAGGATAGGATCATAATTCAAAAGGATCTGGACGAAATGGTCTGAGGTAAACAGGATGAAGTTTAAGAAGGACAAATGGAGAGTGCTCCACTTAGGAAGGAACAATCAGTTTCACACCTACAGAATGGGAAGCGACTGTCTAGGAAGGAGTACGGCAGAAAGGAATCTAGTGGTTATAGTGGACCACAAGCTAAATGTGAGTCAACAGTGTGATGCCATTGCAAAAAAAGCCAACATGATTCTAGGATGCATTAACAGGTGTGTTGTGAGCAAGACACGAGAAGTCATTCTTCCGCTCTACTCTGCGCTGATTAGGCCTCAGTTGGAGTATTGTGTCCAGTTCTGGGCACCACATTTCAAGAAAGATGTGGAGAAATTGGAGAAGGTCCAGAGAAGAGGAACAAGAATGATTAAAGGTTTAGAGATCATGACCTCTGAAGGAAGACTGAAAGAACTAGGCTTGTTTAGTTTGGAAAAGAGAAGATTGAGAGGGGACATGATAGCAGTTTTCAGGTATCTAAAAGGGTGTCAACAAGGAGGAGGGAGAAAACTTGTTCATCTTGGCCTCTGAGGATAGAACAAGAAGCAATGGGCTTAAACTGCAGCAAGGGAGGTTTAGGTTGGACATTAGGAAAAAGTTCTTAACTGTCAGGGTGGTTAAACACTGGAATAAATTGCCTAGGGTGGTTGAGGAATCTCCATCTCTGGAGCTATTTAAGAGTAGGTTAGATAAATGTCTGTCAGGGATGGTCTAGACAGTACTGGGTCCTGCCATGAGGGCAGGGGACTGGACTCGATGACCTCTCGAGGTCCCTTCCAGTCCTAGTTTTCTATGATTCTATGATTTTGGAACCAAAAGCAGATTTAGGATTCCTAATGGGCATTAGCATAGAATAAATGCATTCGATTCAGTCTCCAAGAACTGACTGTACTATCACATCACCTACTGTGCCACTTCCAGGAAGTAACGCACCATATTAGCCGTGGCCGCTACATGGCAAACAGAACTGCCATACTGAAAGTTCAAATCTAGAATGTACTCTTGATGAAAAGGGAGTGAATGGGTCTGAAATAAACACAACAATATTGAAGTGAATGTGTTGAAATATAAAAGTATTGCAATTACAAGTTTCCAGTTAATTAGTGGTTTTAATTAGTCTTTCCAGGAAAAGGGTGTTGCTAAAATTGGGGTGTGAAAACTGTCTGCACAGAAGTCCATGGCAAACTTCAGTGGACCCCAACCAAGCAAGCCTTTCACTCAGGGCCAACCATGGACAGTGCTGTTAATTTAATAAAATATTTGGAATAAAATTGTCCAGTCCACCCTTAAGTCCTTTCACTCCTCATTTGGCCAGCCTGTAGCCTCACTCCCTAGGGCCCGGTTCCTCTACTACTCACTCCCAGCAGCCTCTGTACTTTACTCTTGTCCCCCTGAATCTCCCACTCTCTGTATCTGCTCTTTATAGGGTAGCAGCTGATCTCTGCTCCAAGATGCCTTCTTAGTAACTAGGACTGGCTGGCCCCAGGTGTCTATTCTAGCTCTTAAGGGGACAGCCACCCTGTTACAAACTCAAAAAAACAAACAAACAAAAAACCACAACACTTGCAAGTTACATGCTGTGCAACTGCTAAGAATGTAACTGTGTGAATTGGCATTACCCTCTTCTCTTTGTCACAGTCACACATTTGTCACATGGTGCATCTCATTTCAGATTAGACCGTAATCTCAGTGGGGCAGAGACCAGGTCTCTTTCTGTGCCTGCCAGGCTGCAGCCCCTTATTAGCTCCCATGCAATACGTAACCAATGATAGTATAAATATAAAAGCTGTCTTTAATTCCACCATGCTGCACTTGACATAGCATAGAGGCAGCAAAAGGCTTGCCTGTAGAGGACAATGAATTATAAGGAGCATTCCACTTCATGCTGCTCAATACTCTCTGGATTGTTTTTGTCTGCAAATGACACACAGTTAATATTGAAATACGGGCAGTGGATTCCACCATGAGTGAGCTCTATCCCATCTGGAATGGCAAACGTCTTGCCCAGAACTACTGGGCATACCCAGGTTCACAGGGCACTGAGAAGTCTTTGAAACAGAGAAGCTAGGGAAGGGAGCAACCCATTATATCATCTAGGCGGTCTCGGGGCCTATGGAGGACAGGACGTGGAAAAAACCAGCAGTGAAAATGGTGGAAAACTGTAAAAAAATAAATAAATAAATAAATAAATAAATTCAACTTTGATTTCATTAAAGCCGAACTTTTAGTATAAAGGTGTGCAAAAATTATGATGGCCGCAGGATACGTTTTATGCTGCCATCAATCTTGAACATTGAACTCAGTACAAAAGCCCTCTGGCACAGAGAGACTGATACTGTCACTTTCTGTAGCTCATATTGGCAGCTCCCATTTACCACTGGGCTCAGAGAAGAGAGCAGCAAACCTTTTTTATTGGTTAACCTGAGAACATTCACCTGCTGCATTATTTGCACAGCTAAAGGTATATTTGCTGGCTAACACCGGATTTAATTTGCAGTTGTTAAAGAACGAAAGGTGATGAAAACACAGCAGGACAGACTTTTAAAGCTGGTTGCAACAGATGCACGAACAAAAACACATGAGCATGTTCTGTGCATGCAAATCATTATATGGCCAAACAGGGACTCTTATGGGATGATATCTTAATCCTCAAGCACTCCAGAAGTTATTTCTTTGGCACTAGAGGAGCAAATTACTACTCAGTGGCAGTAAGGTGTCACAATCTGATTGTATTTGAGTGCAAAACTGCATGCTGAGGGAGGTAGGGTTGCCAGATGGTTTCAACAAAAATACCAGACACACTTGACATTACATCACAATCTACATTACATCTTATTTAGAAAAGACCGGACATTTATATTTTCTCATTTATATTTTCTCAATTTGTTTCCCAAACAGAAAGCTCAAATACTGGACTGTCCGGTTCAAAACGAGACACCTGGCAACCCTAGAGGGAGGAACTGTGCACCCTCAGGTGTGCAAATACCTGATTAATGTACCAAAATGACAGTTACACAAACACGAACAAAGAGCAATGCAGTTAATAGAGGTCTGTATATTTTTGCATGGGAACCAGTCATGCCCCATCCAGAAAAGATGGCTATACATATTCAATATGCTCTTTCTTATAAGGGATATATTTTGAAATCAGTAGCAGGGACGGCGACTCTTTATATTAAAATGCAGTGAGCAATGATGCCACTTATTATATCCTTCACGTCCTGTCTTTAAAACATGTACAATTGGGAATCTGTCTCACACTTACTTCTGCTAATCTTGAGTGTTTGTGCACCACCTCAGCTTTGTTCATTGGCGTTAGCTGCTGCAGAACACTTCGGCTGTTTGTCAAAGCTCGTGTCAATCGAGCAAACTTTGTCCAACCTGTGAAGAGAAGACAACAGTTGGATTGAATTACGATTGAGCAAATGAAAATCTCATTCATGTTGAATGATCGAAGGGCCACGGCATTAGACACTAGACTCACATCCCCTACAAAATAAAAAAATACCAACCTATGCTGTAGGTACCTCTGTTAGTTAAAAATAATCAAGTGTAAAATTTACATACTTTGGCATTTACTTTCACTGGATCTTGATTTCACTAGTCATTGCATCAAGCCAGTCTTGAGTACTGTGTCTGTAATCCAGAGAACTCTACCAGGGGTTTAAAGCCCAATGAACCCAAAGGGCAGACTCCTGATGATTTATGGATTTTGGATTAGGAGCTAGATACCTAAAGTTGACCCTTCCTTTACCTGCCTCTCACCCCTCCAAAAAAGATCCAACACCAAATGCTGCATCCCACTGTAAAGCCAGAAATCTCCCCATATGCAGTAAGCTAGAAGCCTTATTTCTAGCCATACAAGAGGTGAAATACCAGATTTCAAAGGGACAGATGCTTTCTCGGTACAGAAAAGTAGTTGCAGGAAAAAGATTTAATCTTGCTTAATGTGGGCATTGGGCAGGTGCAATGTTTGGGAAAGGAAGGAAGAAACATTTCTAAAATTGTATTTTTAAATAGCAACAGTGTGAAGTCTCACAGGGATCTGGAATGTTAGGAGAGTCCTCTGGTGAGTGGCCCAAAAGCATGTGGGATAGTCAAAGGGGCTTTACTTGTGTAACCCCACACTGAATCTGCAGTGTAAAAATGCACAACATCCGTGGACTATTATTGTTTAGCTATCCAATGACAAGCCTTAATTGTGAACTGCCAATAACATGGCATGTTCTCTTTCTCTTCAGAAGTTGTTGATATTCAATTAGGAACATGTACTCTGCTCTATTAAACAATGTCAAAATCGATTTCACTGTTCTGAATATGAACTAATAATTTGTAGCACAAAAATCTTGCACTTTATTTTGTTTTTAATTGCCCTACAGAATTGGCAGGGAGCAGGAATGAGGAAGTAGTAAATAAAAAGCGTCAGAAGAGCTTTTATCTTTCCTAACCAGTGATTTCAGAGAGCAGCTGGGCACATTAGTGGAATTATGACAACTCAATGCCTATGTTTCACATAATTGCTAGAGGCCACGACATCACACAGTTTCCCTTCAGTACTGTCCAACCATGCCACAAGAACTTCAGAAAAAGGGCTACTCTGTTCAGAGGTGCGATCACCCACCTGCATACAGGTGTGACTATAGAGCTATATGTACCCACTGTCCATTCTCCCTGTATGGAACATCCATTGGTATCAGTGGGAGTGAACAGAGGCTAAGATTTAACCTTTAATTTGTAACCATTTCCTGCAACCCAGAGGTCACAAGAATAGGTCATCAGTGAAGCCAAAACTGCTGTCAAATATCTGGACTCCATCCAGGATTCCTTCATTTGTCTGATTTATCTCAGCTTAGTCAGCTATACAGAACTTTAAAGCAGCAGATGGTCACTGAGTCAAGATTTACTTTGTTCCCTGAAGTTTAGGTCATTAATCTGCCTAGTGATTAGATGAGGATTTTTCTTGTTTGGTTCTGTGGATGATGGACTCGCAAGGCATTCCCTTTTTTTATATCCCTTTCATACAGCACCTTCAGTACGTGATGAACTGCTGGTGGTCTCCAGCTAAGAGAAATTTGGATTTAAAAATACCACTCGTGTTACAACCAGAAAACTGGTGAGAAATACCTAACAAAGCCATCAATAAAAAAATCATCTATTCTGTGTTCTGATGCTTAGGCCAGTCCTCTGAGGAAAATATACAAAGAGGGGTTGAATAACTATTCGGGTGCATCTACAGGCAGTCCCCGAGTTACGTGGATCCGACTTGTGTCGGATCCCTACATACGAACCGGGCTTTTCTCGCTGTGGAGGACGCGGGCAGCGGGACAGCCCAGACGCGCCGTGGTCCCGCTGCCCGCGTCCTCCGCGGCGAGAAAAGCTGCTCCGCATCTCCCTGGTCTGCTGGGAGGCGCAGCTGGCGCCCCAGTAGACCAGGCTTTTCTCGCCACGGAGGACGCGGGCGGCGGGACCGTGGCGCGTCTGGGCAGTCCCACCGCCCGCGTCCTCCTTGGCGAGAAAAAGCCGCTCAGCGTCTCCCTGGTCTGCTGGTGGGGGCCCCAGCAGACCAGGGAGAGCAGCAAAGCCGCGGAGGGCGGCGGGACGCGGCGCGTCTCGGCGATCCCGCCGCCAGCGTCTCCCTGGTCTGCTGGGGCCCCCAGCAGACCAGGCTTTATCGCCGACACCTGGGGTAGAGCAGCTGGGGCGCTGCCGGGTTGGTCCTGCAGCGCCGCTCCTCGGCGCTACTGGACCAACCCGGCAGCAGCTGCTCTGCCCCAGGCATCCTGATTCAGCCACTGCTGGTCAGTTTCAGCAGTGGCTGAATCAGGGCGCCTGGGGTAGAGCAGCTGGGGTGCTGCTGGGTTGGTCCAGTAGCGCCGAGGAGCGGCGCTACTGGACCAACCCGGCAGCACCAGCTGCTCTGCCCAGGCATCCCAAGTCGGCCGCTGCTGAAACTGACCAGCGGCTGACTACAGGAAGCCCGAGGCAGAGTTGCTCTGCCCGGGCTTCCTGGAATCAGCCGCTGATCAGTTTCAGCAGCAGCTGACTTAGGGACACCTGGGGTAGAGCAGCTGGGGTGCTGCCGGGTTGGTCCCCGCAGTGCCGAGGTGCGGCGCTGCAGGACCTACCGGCAGCGCCCAGCTGCTCTGTCCCAGGCGTCAGATTCAGCCGCTGTTGAAACTGATCAGCGGCTGATTCCAGGAAGCCCGGGGCAGAGCAACTCTGCCTCGGGCTTCCTGTAGTCAGCCGCTGGTCAGTTTCAGCAGCGGCTGAATCTGGGCGCCAGTTCCGACTTACATACAAATTCAACGTAAGAACAAACCTACAGTCCCTATCTTGTACGTAACCCGGGGACTGCCTGTACACTGAAGGGATTAACTCGAAATAAGCTACGCACATTGAGCTATGTAAATTGAGTAGCTTATTACAAAATAGGGAGCGTCTACACAGCACTTATTTCAAAATAGAGCACTCTTCCTCTGACTTCCCTTATTCCTCGTACAATGCAGGTTATAGGAGTCAGAGTAAGAAGTCTTCTAGCTTGACAGTATTTTGACACCATTTTGAAATAACTGCCTGCTGTGTAGAGGCAGAATAGCACTAGTTATTTCGAAATAGTGTTGCAGTGTAGACGTACCCATACAAGACAAAAACCACAATAAATCATTTTTAGCTCTAAGAGAAAAGTCAGGGAAGATATAGCTTTTAAAATACATTCACCTTGGCAAGTTTATCTAATAACATATGAAAGACCAATGAAATTTTGATTCATAGATTTGGAGGCCAGATGGGACCATTGTGACCAACTAGTTTGACCTCCTGAATGAGATACACCATTCATTGAATTCCACCCTGTGCTTCCTGCAACAAAGTTCACAACAACTTCCTGTTGCACTAAACTAATCTCTTAAAACAAAATCCAATCCTGAGTTAAGTTCTTATATTCTGCAGTGACTTCCAGCTTATAAAGTTCTATTGGAGCCAATGGGTTTGCTCCGGAAGGAAAGCACCATACAATATGGCCTAGAGTGACCCTACAATAAATCAACATGAGGTCCAGCATACTGTTTTCATCTAATCTATCTGGCTATTATGTTACTGAATAAATGCCAAGCTCATATGTGCACCCAATGAAGACACAGCAACAGCAAGGTACTGGGGTCTGAGTGGGAAGACGAGAGCAAATGTAGCCTGTCTTGTTCTCTGTCTCCATCTTAAATAATCATGATACGATACCATGCCAGACCTCTGGCCTTGTCTCAGAAGTCCTGCACTTCCAGGCAGATAGTGTTTGATTCAGAGGCTTACTGTGCCCCTCCCCACAGCCTCTTGTCCTTTAGTAGAGGTTCAGCCTACTGAGCCACTCTCATTACAGTCTAATGGGTTTTGGGGTGAACCACTCTTTAGTCCCAAACTCTCCCTTCGAGGGTAGTCTCCATGGTGGTACAGGGAGCACTGGGGGGAACCCAGACCCACCCTCTGCTCTGGGTTCTGGCCCAGGGACACTAATGGCAGCAGCAGCAGGCTGCCTCCACCACCAGAGATGCAGCTTTTCTCTGAACCACTTCCCTCAGCACCTTTCTCCTGGTGCCTGACATCATCCTTACGCTCTTCCCCAGCACCTCTTCACTCCCTCTTCTTGGCCTGCTGGCCCTCCCTTAAGGGAAGCCTTTTATACTAACCCCAGCAAGGTCCTTCATGGGCTGCAGGTGTTCTGATTGGCCTGCTGCTTCCGGCAAGCTCCTAATTAGCCCCAGGCTTTACCTGATTGCCCAGCAGCAGCCGCTGCCCTTGTAAGCCCAGGGAACAGAAAACTGTTCACCCAGGGCATGTCTACATAACTCCCCTTATTTCAAAATAAAGTGAGTGTCCAAACAGCAAGCCCGTTATTTCAAAATTATTTCAAAATAACAGGTTTGTTATTTTGAAATAATAACCCCTGCTTCTCATGAGGAACAACATCTATTTCAAGAGTTATTATTTCAGAATAACTTATTTCAAAATAATCTTGTAGTGTAGACATAGCCTCAGAGACCAGCATATCTACCTCCCACTATATTGTGGTAGCCAACTTGTCTGGGTCTGTCACAATACACAATTATCTTGACCCTGTTGTAGACTGGCTAAATGCAGAATTATATTTAAAAGTCACGTGTGTGTTTAAATATGCAAGACACTATTTACATAACGGGCTAATGCTGTCAGTGATCTTTCAAATGTCACCCAATATATTCCTTCTCTTCCCTGTTTCTATACAACAGAGACTGAAAAAGAATTCTTATTTAGTGTGTGTGTGTGTGTGTGTGTGTGTGTGTGTGAGAGAGAGACCACCAGACCAGAAACTGATCCTGTCTCCAACAGGCCAACACCAGAGTACTTCAGAGGAAGATTTAAAAAAAAAAAAAATACCATAATTTGGGGAATAGGCTGACCATAAGAGAAGGGTTTTCTTTCTTAAATTGGTTTCTGGTTCATGCACTGTATGATTAAAGATGACCATGTATATCATTGATATTACCACCGATAGACAATCGCAACAAACTTGTGTAAAGTGTCAATGGAAAAGTTATAATCTTTCAAGTATGATTATTCTGATTAAATCCAGGCATCATCTTTGTATCTGAAGTTATGATACTAGGGATGTTAGAGTTTACTCAATTAACCGTTTAACCAATAGGCTGATGCTTATCAGTTAATGATCTCGGTTAAACTCTGCCAGCTCCCAGGGAGGCAGCTTTGCTGTGGTAGGGCAGCGAAGTCTCCCCAGGAGCTGGGTAGGCAAGAGCTGCCTCACTCCCTGGGAGCTGAGCAGTCAAGAGCTGGCTGCCCCACTCCTGGAGAGGCTTCACAGCACACTCTGTAATAGAAAGTGAAACTTTATACTGCACAGCTCGTGCGCATGTAACTGCTAAAATTTTTTGCAGATACAAAATTAGCATATTATATTATTTTTAAAATTCCTAATGAATATTGGCTAAGTATTTGTATCTTCAACATGTGTTTTGTTCTGAGGTAACACCCTCCAGTAGATCTGCATCATATCCTTCTCAGTCTTCTCTTCTCCAAACTAAGCAAGCCCAATTCTTTCAGTCTTCCCTCACAGCTCATGTTCTCTCAACCTTTAATCATTCTTGTTGCTCTTCTCTGGACCCTCTCCAATTTCTCCACATCTTTCTTGAAATGTGGTGCCCAGAACTGGACACAATACTCTAATGGAGGCCTAATGAGCGCAGGGTAGAACGGAAGAATGACGACTCGTGTATTTCTCGCAACACACCTGTTAATCCATCCCAGAATCATGTTTGCTTTTTCTGCAACATTGTCACACTGTTGACTCATTTAGCTTGTGGTCCACTATGACCCCTAGATCCCTTTCTGCAGTACTCCTTCCTAAACAATCACTTCCCATTCTGTATGTGTGAAACTGATTGTTCTGTCCTAAGCGGAGTACTTTGCATTTGTCCTTATTAAACTTCATTCTATTTACCTCAGACCATTTCTCCAGTTTGTCCAGATCATTTCGAATTATGACCCTATCCTCCAAAGCAGTTGCAACCCCTCCCAGCTTGTATCATCTGCAAACTTAATAAAAGAATATGAACATGGAGAGTTTAAATGTCTCAGGAAAATATGAAGTGATTACTAGGATCTTTGCTCTGCTAAAAATCCAGATATGACTTAAGAAAACATTAGTGTAGCTCTACTGGGTTGCAATTAACCTTTTTGTCAAGGCTTGTCTGATCTTCTAAGTAAAGGAAATAATGAAGGCATTTAAATCAATGCATCACGATACTATCTAAGATCTTAATCTGCACAAAAATGCTTAGGTTAACAATGATATTCTTTGCAAAAAGACTACAAAAGGGTAATTACAGCAATTCTAATGTTGATTCTTGCTCACAGGAGCATAAGACAAACCTTCAGACAATGAAAAGGCCTTTTTTCATCTTGCAGTACAGCATGAAATGGTTAATATACAACACTTTAAGCCATCTATATTCTATGCCACAGAAACTAAAGCAGAGAACTAGCAATTTTTGAGTCAAGGAGTTTGGAAATATAAAATGAGAACGATATATCAGCTTCTAACATCAGTTATGCAATTCTAAATCATTTATGGCTGTTCAGCCAATCAGATCGTTACATTGGCTAGATGTTTGTTTCTTATTATGGATAACAAGTAGCTAGTGAAATAGGCTATTTTCTATGATAAATTTTTCCACTGTACTGTTGCTTCACCGGAGATAGAGGTAAATGGGATATAAGCAGGCCCACTGAAGCCAAAGAGACTATTAAGGAACTAGATATCCCAGAGGTATTAGGCCAAATCTATTTACTTCAAAATGCTGTGAATTCCTTTGTTTTATAATATGCTGTAATACTAGGATACAATTTAGGCACGACTTCAGATTTTGCACAACCATTTTTGAATGCACCACTGATTGCATAGTAACAAGTAGGCACACACCTATTTTGCACTCACAGCCCGCCCCTGGTCAACTCAAAATGGGTGCATAATCATGGGGTGAGCTTGGGCAAGTCACTGAACTGCTCTGTGCCTCCAATTCCCCCTCTGTAAAACGGGGCTAATGATACTCCTTTCCTTTACAAAGTGCTTGGAGCTCTACTGATGAAAGGCGCAATATAAGAGATAGGTATTTTTATATAATACACATTTTCAGCCTTCCTTCTAGCTGAACTGACACCCAATAATGCACAAACTCATTAAAATACAGAAAGTTACATATTTATTTTACAATTCTTTTTCTTAACAAGTTTCGTGACCCTGCCATTAATGTGAATTTTTAGATTTAAGCTCAATAATAAATGCAGCTATTTGACCTGATCTGCAAGTACACAAAAAAAGCATTAGAAACCTGGATATTTAGAACTATATTCATTATTTCATATATTGCTTAGGAGTTATTAGTTTAGTGTGCAGAAAATGTATCCATTTAAACAAATTATGTAACTCTTTTATATCAATTTTTATTTTAATTGTACCTCTTGGTGGATTAGATTTTCTTTCAATGGATTTATTCTTTCACTAAACATTAACTGCAAGAGATTTATAGATTGTTAATGTGTTTTTGGGTTGTATATGGAACTAAGGTTGCCAGATGGTCGAAACAAAAATACCGAACACCCCCCCCCCCCCCGACACACAAACACTTTAAAAAAAAAAAAAAAAAACCCACACTGAAAAAATTCTGTTGAAGGGAGACCAAAGGGCGGGGGGAGGGGGGGGGAACCATTTTTCCTGGCCGGGGAAAAATTCAGAAAATACCGGACATTTTAGGTATCCGGTATTCTCTGAATTTTTTACTGGACAGGAGCCGAAAATACCGGACTGTCCGGGTGAATACCGGACACCTGGCAACCCTATATGGAACATGTATGTTTCTATCAGGAATATTCCTTTAACTGGCATTTCCAGATTTTTGTATGTGAATTTAGTTTTTGTGGCAGGCACTACAGCCCTAGAAACTTAAGCCCTGGGTTTATCAACAGCACATATAAAACACTGGCAGCACCAATGGAAACTTATAAGTGCAAAATTCAGGCCTAGAGGAATCACTTCTAGGAGTCAGATAATAACTAATCCTCCATCCTTGCTCAGACTGCTGAAAGAAGTGCCAGCTGCAATGACGATTTTTGTGAGGTGGACATTTCCCCACTAGAAACTGGACTGAAGCCACCAAAACCAAGGAGATGCTTTTTGGCAACCCATCCATCTGGGTCACATTGAAGCCGAAGACCTTGAAGGGAAAGATTCTGTATCCTAGCCTGAGTCACTTCTAATTGTTATTATTTTAAACACTCTTTGGGCTTTGCAGGAGTGTGATGTATTATAGCTCTAGGATCTGGCAATATACTTGCCGATACTGCAGAATACATTGAATGGCCGGATTAGTATATAATGGCATCAATATTTTATTGCTGTTGAATTTTTCATCTTAAATGAAAGAGACATCTTAAATAATAGACCATAACTCAAATACACCATTCACAGTTACATTGTGCATATGTTTCACTTATATGTTATATATATTCATAGCCCTGGTAAACTCTCAAAACAAAAAAGTCTTTTTTTTTTTAAATAAGCTCTTTGAACAACAAATTCTAGTACTTTAAAGCAGTGTTTTACTGTAGTGCTTTTCATAAATGCTTCTAAATTTCCCAGTAAATTGTAATTTATACATCAAGCCCATAATTCAAAACTAAAGTGCTCTGAGAGGGTGTGAGCATACTATGATGTTATCTGCAAGACAAATGAATTATGCATATCCTATAGCACTACATCTGACAAAGTAGTGCTGTAATTCCAATGCAGGGGGATAACATGGCCTCATTCATTTGAGGCACAAAAGGCAATGCAACAGTGCTGATTTTCTCTCCCCCACATACTGATGCCAACATTTATTGTTTTATATTTTGAGAGAGAAATGTATGAAAAAAATTTAGGGAGCTCCTCCTGATTTTCATCAGCGTAACTGAGAGGAATATCAGGCCGATGATGTGGGGCTGTCAGACTTGCATTTGATATTTTACACAAAGTACTCTGATCGATTGCTGTTAGACTTCTACCTCTCCGTCCCCTGAAAATAGGTTTACAGAAGTGTGTTTTTAAAACTTGCCGGCTACGATCTCAGCCGGCTTTCCTGCAATGTTTTATAATGGTGCCTACATTTCATAATTGTCATTTGAAAATGACGACACCCTCCCATTTCAGATAGCAGCAACAGACAGAATGTTCACAGGTTCTTAACATTTCCCCCCCCACCAACATATATCGCTGAAGTGGAACCCACATGAATTTAGGGTTGCCAGATTATTTTTTGTGAAACTCTGAACATGGTGGGGAAAAAATTGGTTGAGGAGGGGGGAAAAAAAAAACCACACCAAAGACACCCACAAAAAAACGGGGACCAAAGTTGTTGAGGAACCCCCCCCCCCCCCACACACACACACACACACACACACACAGAGTCACAGCGCTCCACCTGCCCCCACTAGATGTGGCTGGGGAAGGAATGTCCCAAGCAGCCTTCTGTCCAAGAAAAACAATTTACATGTCCGGTTTTTTCTGGGGACAAAAGCCAGACACCTGGCAACCCTATGATGGATTCTACCGCAGCCCCCCGGACTGGAGCGAAAGAGGGTTCAGCCACCACCATTACACCATCCACCTTCTTCCCTTCCTAACAAGCACTCTGCAAGGATCTATACAAGGGGACAGGCAGGCAATGAGTTAGCTGGGGCTGGGAAGTAGACAGCCCAACAACAAACAAGGGCAGGAGATGGGTATTATCAACCCCACCTGGGTTTCCTAGGAAACCTCATACAATCTGAGCTAATATCATTGCTCTGGTTGGGATTCCTGTTTAGCAGTCCTTGCCTAAGCAACAACAACCAGGGGAGCTCTTGATAACACAGTGCCATTGGACTTGTGCAGCAAGAGAGTGACACAGGGCCTCCCTCTATCCCTAATGCAGCACCCTGTGGACAGGCAGAGCTTGAGGGCTGATTCCATGAAGGGCAAGCCCCACACTCTCAAAGAAGCCGTCAAGGAGGGACAAGAAGGATTTGTCCCCATATTATTACACCTGAACAATTAATAACTTATTCTAATTAGCTGGAATTTACCTTGAAAGTTCCAGGAAATTGTTTTCTGGGCTGAAGCACTGGTCATGTGCATGTTTCACACCATGGAGTTTATTGTATAACAAAGGAACATTAGTGGAGATACTAACTCCACTGTAGTGGCAGCAACACCTCTGGCTGAGAAGGCATTTTCATTTCAGGTGTTCATGCACTTACACTTTACAAAGAATTCATCTCTAGGCAGAAATTTCTCACACTTGGTCTTAACTCAAAGATGTATTTTTTAAATCATACATTTGTTTGTTTGTTTCCTTAGAGTTTGAAGTAAATACTGGCAGAGCAGGTGCCAGCTCATGCCAGAGCCCCAAGCCTCACTGAAAACTGACATTCATAGCAGGCAATCACTCTTGCCCAGCCATGTGTTAGTATTGGCAAAATAGATGTTAAAGTTTAAGAATTTATTTAGTGTTTAGAATTTATGAAATGCTTATACACTGCTGCATATGTTAAACCCACTTACCTTATATCATAGAATACAGATGTTGTAAGTGTTTGCTCTGTAACTATAAACATGTTCGCTTTAAAACTTTAAACCCACCCCATCAAAAGAGAAAAAGATACCAAGTATGAAAATCCTAGTTTAAGTTAAGGGAGGTCATCTCCTGCCCAACAAAAGAAGGCCTATGAGTATCAGACCAGCCATTGTGGAACATCATCTGCCCTTCTCTCTCCCCTCTCCGCCCCTCCCTCCCACCTCACCTCCCACCTCCAAAAAAAATCCATTAAATGGAAATGTGCATAAAACCTTCTCTCATCAATCTGGGGAAAGGGAATAAAAATCTGTGTCAAGAAAAACTTTCTAAGCATAAACAAAGGATCCCTGCTTAGACTGGGTTAGCCTTCAAGGATGCAAAGAGATTGCATATTACAGCAACATCTATTATCTTTTGATATTTGAGACAGTAACTTATTTAGGTCTACTTGTGTTGACCTTCTAAATAACTCATTTCTTTCTCCTAATAGTTAGTTTAATATAGGATTAGCTACAAGCAGAGTGTTTGAGGAGCGATTTAAGGTACAAATGACCTGGGGAAAGTAACTGGTCCTTTGGGACTGGGAGTAACCTGAACATTGTTGTAATTTTTGGTGCAAGGGACCATCATTCACAAAGGCAGGTTTGCCTGGGTGACAAAATAGATAGTAGATTAATGATAGCTTGGTGCTTTGTTTTTCTCCAGAACCCAAAAAGCTGAAATCCATTTCTTTACCTCTCTGGGACTCCATGTTAAGGCTGTTACAGTGTCTGAAGAGTTCATACTTGTTACTTAGTTGGTGAAATCTAGTCACAGAACATACAGGTTTGTGTCTGGTTACTTGACAGTTTGCCTGGAGGTTGACATACGTGTTTGTGAGCCTCTCCAGAGACCTTGACAAATAAATTCAGTATCCTTTGAGTTACCTAAGCATGGATAATCAGATGTTATCCTCACTGCAGGAAAATCATTTAGAGCTGGGATGACACCAAGAGTTTCTTTAAAGCTTTTTGTATGCATAGCTCTCCTTGAGAACACAGACTTTGCCAAGTTTGGGGAGAAAGGTGAGGAATAAATAAATGATAAGCAAATTCAAAGCAAATCTTGGATGCGCATGCAACAAAATATTAATTCCCTTAACCAAGTACAGAATATGCCTCGGGATCAAGGAGAACTATATAAACAGGTCCTTTTCACCCTTCCCAGTAGCTGTCCTGGACAAAGATGAGGATCTGACCCTGGGTGCTTATTTGAATAGGCCCACTGCACATCCAAATGAACACCATCTGCAGCTGCTCTTAACAAATAAACACAACAACTAGCTATGTGGATTTCATTGTTGGCAAACAAAGAACAAGCAAAATAGTCCGTTTCATTGTAACTTCACCTTCAACATAAAAAAAACCCAGTGTTTACTAAATGGAAAATTATAATCTCTCTAGGGAAAGCTATTTAATTTTCAATCCCCTAAAACAGTAAAACTTAACAAATGATTGAAAATGGCTAATGATGGCCAAAAGTAATACTAGTTTCTAACAAACAAAATTTAGCTGTGCTGAAACAATTGGTAAAACCATACTCTCCCCTCTTCCCGTCCTCCCTGCCCCGCGCCCCTCCCCGCCCCCCCCCCGCAAAAAAAGATATACCAAGTCTAGGGACAGCTGCAGCATCTCTTAGTGAATGTTATATACATAGTACTTGATCTTAGAGTTTTATACCACAAATATAGCAGAATGATGCAAGAATTCTTGCATATTGCTAATTATTTCCTGAAGCCAAGAAATATTTCATATTCATAGTTTGCTTCTCCACTGAGATTCAACTTCAAGATGTGTATTTTAACATTAATAATAAATATATTTCAAAAATTACCTTTTGTTGAATCATCTTCAATTGGTTGTTTGAACAAAGTGATATCTTTAAAAGTGCACAGAAATAAAACCACTTTTTCATGTTCATTTCTTATAGGTGCAATTTGCATGTAGAACCAAACCGGGGTTCCTGGAGAAGAGAGAAAGAAACCATGGCATGTGGTAGAAACAGCAGCTTTCTACAACTCCTACATGGGGCATTTTATGTTTTAAATGCTGTATTAAATACATGTAACTGAAAACCATTTCTAGACATCTGTACCTTTGCCAAAACCTTAATTTCATGTTTATTTGGGTCTATAATATAGTTCCACACACATTAAAGTGAGGAAACACTAGCAATCCAATTAACTACCACAAGTGACCAAAGCACCCAAATACTCTCTGCTATAACACTGTTTTACTGGTCCCCTTTTAGCCTGGTCTCTCCAAATCATTCACCACCCTCTTTGGAGTTTAGATGAATCTTGTCCTCAGGATAGGCAAAATTTTCTGATAGTTCTAAAGTAACAATCAAGGTGGGAGGAAACCTTGAAGGCCCACATTGCCCTTTTGTTTTGGTTCTCTATGATGTGTAAAGATACCTTTGCATTATCCCTCCGATAGCAAGCTTATAACACCTGACATCCATAGACAAAGATGCTCCAAACGGCTTAGTATCATCAGCATGGGGCATGGCCTCTTGGCAAATTGCCATAAGGGTTAATCTCTGGCAATGTGTTAAGATGATGTGATTGTATATTCGGTTTAAGTCCATCCTGGCAATCTTGTTACAACATTGAGTATTTTGGCAAACAGAATTGCTGGCCAAGTAGCAGCATTCTTTACTACCCACTTTGCCATTGGTTGGTCTTCCAGTCTAAAAATGTTGAGACCAAGAAAGCCACTGCTGGTGGAGATGGCTGCTGGTTCAGCTTTTAATATCCTCATTTCTGAACTTGTTCTGCCACTTGATATGGAGAAGTGGACAGAGACCACAAGATGACTAAGGGGGATAAGACCGAGGTCTATAAAATCATGACTGGTGTGGGAAAAGTAAATAAAGAAGAGTTATTTACTCCCTCCCATAACACAAGAATCATCAAATGAAATTAACAGGTAGCAGGTTTAAATTAAAAAAAAAAAAAAAAAAAACCTCTTCACACAACACATAGTCAACCTGTGGAACTCCTTGCCAGACGATGTTGTGACATCCAAGACTACAGCAAGGCTCAAAAAGAACTAGATAAATTCATGGAGTATAGGGCCATGAAAAACTATTAGGCAGGAATGGTGTCCCTATCCTCTGTGTCAGGGCAACAGGGGATGGATCACTTGATTACCTGTTCTGTTCATTCCCTCTGGGGCACCTGGCATTGGCCACTGTCAGAAGACAGGATACTAGGCTAGGTGGACGTTTGTTCAGATCCATTATGGCCTTTCTTATGTTCTTATGCAATGGAAAACACCATTCCAATATTCTTCAGCTTTCTTCTGTGCCCACACCTCACTTCCATTCAGAAGCGTTGGTCTAAGTGTGATTCCACAGAACTGGAGCATCACAACAAGCGTGATGTCTTGACATTCTTCACCGAGGCTACTGACGGGCCAAGAACAGGGCAGCGAAGGCTGCTTCACAAGCATCTACGCATCTTTTGAACATCTTCAGGCCTGATACTGGAGGATGGCTTAGCAACATGCAGAATGCCATTTGGATTAGACACGCTTCCCGCCACGTTAAATAATGTTTTCAGTCCGAACTATTTTAGTGGCAGTATGGGCATAGACTAGTGCACCCACAACACACTGTTGGCCTTTCAAAATCTCCCACCACTCATTGCTTCTGGAGTTGCACCAGAAATTGCAGAATAGCTGCCCAGAGGGCACAGCAAATAAAATGGTTTAGAATAGGAGCAGTGTGGACTAGGGATGTTAAGTAGCGATTAATTTGCTAGTCAAGTAGTTGACAGAATTTCCATTGGACTACTTGACAAGCACTTCCACGTTCTGCCTCTGAAATGTACAAGAGCCCCAGCAGGGGCTCTTATGCATTTCAAATCAGAAGCACCCGCATAGAGCCTCGAGTCAGCAGGGGACTCAAGAGTCCCATGCTGGCCCCAGGCTCCGTGCTGCGCTTCCTGTTTGAAATGCACAAGAGCCCCCACTGGGGACTCACTCTTGTACATTTCAAAGCTTGCACACCGCACAGAGCCTGGGGTCAGCTGGGGAGTCCCCAGCTGATCCTGGGCTCCACCTGGCATTTCAAAGTGGCAGCACTGCACGGAGCCCCAGGTCAACTGGGGAGTCCCTAGCTGATCCCGGGCACCATGCGGCGCTGCCACTTTGAAATGCTGTGAGGAGTCTGATGCCGGGCTCCCCACAGGAATCAAAGTGGCAGCGCCGCACCGAACAGCTGACCCTGGGCTCCATGCACTTTTAAGTACCCCTTTTTTCTCCCTCCCCCCCCCTTGTTGCCTCTGTAACCACCACCTGGGGCCTCTGGAGCTTAGTATAGGAGCCTCTACTCTCTGAGCTAAAAGCCAGCTGGCTCCCAGCCCATGCTGGGTCTCTTGATCTTAGCTGTTGCTGTGGTCTAGGTGCCACTGCGTTGGTCAGTGAACGACACTAGGTGTATGGGTTACACCTCTATCTGACAGAGGCGGGGGGGGGGGGGGGGGGGCAACTAGTCCTTTACATCCCTAGTGTGGACAAGGTCAAAACTGCAGTTCGCCATGGCTAGTGTGGCTACATTGACCTGACTGTGATTAAACCAGTACCATAATAGCAGTAAGTTGTACAAGCACAGGGAAAGCCTGTTCAGTGTTTATTCTAGGGATATTGTGCTGACTGCACCATCATTTCAACTCCCAATGGCCAACTTAGGTTTTACAGACCTGAACGCTGAAGTCTAAGAGGTTTTGTAATGTGCAGCGCTTTAGACAAGTAACTAATTAAAAAAGCAGAAGGCACTCTAATAAACATAGGGAAACCAGGCAGTCCTCATAGCAGCAGGACTAAAATGCTATGTAAGTGCCCAAGGGCAGCAATCCTGTGGATAATGCTAGAAAGCAGCAGGCTGGGATAATACCTTGCACTATGCTGGAGGCAAAGAAGAAGCCAAACAAATCTCAGTTGCTACCAAAAGGATAGCTCAGGAGAAAAACCTGAGCAACTCATAGGCATGAGGACACAGCACAGCTAGACATGGAGTGGGGTTTGAAAATGAATGCTGGGTGTTCTCTCATTTGGTCTAAGAAAACGCAGTGAACTCAAAGCAGAACTGAACTGAAACACCTGGCCTTCAATGGGAATAAAATGAAACCCTTCAGTCTGTATTTTCTGCAGGTGTACTGGAAGAAATGTACACTTCCTATATTTTGCTAGCGTTAACCTAAACATGTGCTTTTTTAGTACAGTCACTGTAAGTCACTTGGTTTTCACCCACGAAAGCTTATGCCCAAATAAATCCGAGCATAGTCTCATTGTTTTTGTAAGAACATAGCTTTTTCAACCTGCAGAAAGCCAGGTGTAGGTTACAACTGATAGAACCGAGTGCTGGACAATGCATTTGTTGACACACAGGTTAGCCTGTGAAAGTGTTAATAGCAAACAGCGTCTTATTCCCTGGCTTTTGGGGAAAAGGAGAGAGACAGTATTGATGGATGGGCTCTGTTCCAAGATTGAACAGAGAATGACCCTATAGACTGTACTTGGATATTTTCTTATTACAGAGTCCTTTCATTATCCTGCATATCTTATAAAAAGCTATAGACAGAAGAGCTGGAAATCTGGGTACAGCTGAAGGTTTTAATGAGGAAACTGTGTTGCAGAGAATTATTGAGAGGCAATCTACTCAAGCAGGCAATATTCTTTTCTAAGAAAAAGCCGCTGGCCTGCTATGGAAAAGGGATCAGGGGAAAGCTTTTATTTTTTCTATTTAAAAATAGAAGGGAAAGGAATTCAATGAAAGACTGACAACTGCTAACCAGGAACTGCCACTTCAGCTTATTTTTAATAAGATAACCCAATAGCAAAGGAAGGGCTGAATCCCACGGGGCCATCCTGTGACCAACAATTTTCCTAAAATGTGGGAGCAATCAGGCAGACTACATGGACAAAAAAGCAGAGCAGCAAGAAAGCAAAAGCACAGACATGACCATATCCCAAAGACCAGACTGGGTGTCATTCACAAGACATGTCCAAACATCTACAGCAATACTTGGAAGTGCTCCTCTTTTAAAGGAAAAGTTTGCTAACATACTTTGGGAATTTGGGGAAACTTAGGATCACTTGTAATTGCTTAAGTGAGCACAAGACAAAGGACAGGATGATTTCTCGTAAAAAGGGAAACGAATTAAAGTATAAAGAACACACGTACCATTTCAGAGATTCTTAGCAAGTATAATCTCAGGAAGTAACACTGTCTGAAATCCTCTATTCATAGTTACCAGAGAGACACAGACGTTTTTGGGTGACATATGACCCAACTATTGGATGAGGCTCTGGAACAAGGTCTACTCTTTCCTAGAGGGCATTATTTTCCTGTAGTACCATAGGAAAAGCTATGGACCTAATTCTGCAAGCAATTCCATGCAAGCGCAGGGGTCTGCCTCTAGAAAGCAGTGTGCAAGGCTCGGGCCTATATTACCTAGCCCCACACATCTGAAAGAACATGCAAGTTAGGGGGTCAAGCTTCCATCACCTCATGGTAGCAGCATTCTTAGTATAGTGATTAAGTCCAAACTTTAAAAAAACCCTAGCGGCTGTAAGAGTTAAAAACACCATAGTGTTACTGTCCATAAACTCTGCCAGGCAATCCACAATTGACAGGTTTTGTCTAGTATCATGTTAAATGCTGATGAGCAAGAAGAACAGTGCACAGGAGAGCATAAACACCTAAGGAGACATTCATATTGATGGCAATATCTAATAGCGAGTAACCTGACCGAGGTAAAATTATATCCAGTTCTCAAAATCTGCTGCAGAGGCCAGCCAAAGGAAAGAATATTCACATGGCTGAGTAACTACATAGCCCTCTGCCTTTCAATAACCTTGTAGTAATTCCTGACTGGGTCTTAAGTTTGGTGGTCTCATCCAAGATCCCACTGGGTGGCTTTTATGCCTCACAGAGCCATCAAATAAGCAAGCACCATTGGCAGGACCTTCTCATAAACACCTGGGTCACAAGTGTTCCAGGTCACAATTGAGGGACATTCTCTGATCTGCATGAAGCACCTGGCAGAGTGTTTCCTACCAAGGTACCTAGTCGTATTCCCTTCATTTACCCAAAAAGTTTCAAAAATGAGTTGTGTTTCTGCAGTCCTCACCTGAGACATTTTAAAGGGACCAGACTTTCAGAAAGTGCGGAGAACCCACTCTCTAAAAACCAGACCCTTTTAAGGGCTTTCACGCTGCCCATTCAAATACAAGTCACCCAAAAATCATTTGTGACTTTTAAAAATCTTTCCCCAAACTCCCACACTAATGTTTCAAGAAAAATTGGTGTTGATCAATTATTCTTTTTTTTAAAAAGTACTGTCAGTGTTCAAAAACTGTATACAATTTTATACTTACTGTTTTTCTTGTATAGAAGAATTTCAAAGCAGTTTGACTCATAGTTGTCAAAAGTCTGTCTGACTTTTTCAATGGTCTTCTTATCCGTCAGTTCTCCGTACATAAAACTGGAAAAGAAAAATCCACTTCTGGTTTTTTTTTCCCCCCCACAGTCAAGTAAAATAAAGCATTGGCTATGCTGTATTTGTCATTCACTGAAATTTAACTATGATTTACACCTCATTTCAGCATTTATCATACTCCAAGATTTCCATTAAACCTACAAAGCAAACAACTGTGGCTGCTTATCTATTGTAAGAAAGATTTATGTGCTGCCATTTATCATTTTATATAAGTGACTTTTTAGTTATACATTCAAGGCTAGTTTTTTTTAAAAAGAGCTAACAATATATAAAAGCATATGCTATTACTATTGCTGGGGCAACACATAAAAATGATACAGTAACAAAATAATGAAATGGAGAAGAAAAGTAAACAAAAGCCATGTAAATTCTAAAATCCTGTTAGATTCCCTTAAACTTCTGAGGCAGAATGGAATCTACTACAAGTTATTCCTGATGATCCAAGCATCAGTTATGAGAATGTTGAGTCACCCAAAATTTGCTTTCATGGCCCAAATCCAAAATTGAGGCAAGGATCAAAGTTTGGGGGCCGGACTCAATGACCTCCTGAGGTCTCTTCCAGCCCTATGATTCTATGGTTCTGTTCTCTGATTATCTGAACGTCTCAGGGAACATCCGGATAATTTTAGAGTTTATTTATAACGGTCTGATTAGGAATCAAGACAAAATTTCTTCAGCAAGAAATAAGGGCTGCAATTCTCTCGCAAACCAGCCCGGCTTTAAAGAGCATGAATTGTCCCATCATTTCCGTTTACCCCTTGTGAGTGGGGAGGAAATCACTGGAACAACTCATATCCTTAAAGTTAGACGTGCGCTTAAGTGCTGGATCAGTGCCCCTGCTACCATGTTCAAATTATCACTCATAAGTGCCACCCTCTGTAATTCATATTGGCAGGGTGAATTTCAATAGAAGGGCATCCTTGATTCAAATTCTCTGTGCTGATGTAAATGTGCAAAACTCCATTAAACTCCTCTGAAGTTTATGTACACAATATTTACCTCCCCTCTCTATCTTATGCAACAAAACAGAACCGTATGTATTGCCTTTTATTGCACAAGTTACGAAACCAAACCGCTAGACTATTATGCAACATTTTAAGAAGCATGCGAATGCATTCATTCATGCTATTCAGTTATTTTGTACCATACTGTTTGGGGAAAGTACCAAAATGCATCTGTTCATTCCTCCCCCTCCCTTCCACTGAGCGGGTATAAATGCAAATTTAAGGATAATGTGGGTCCGCGGCTAATTGGAGGAGGTGAGCTGATAGAAAATGATAGGAAGGCAGAGCTGCTCAATGCCTCCATCACTTCAGTCTTTTCTCAAAAAATAACGTGACCAGATCACTAGTGAAGTCACTTTAGACGGGACACAGACCAGGATAAGTAAAGAACACGTCAGATCTTCTGGCAAATCTGAATGAATTCAAATCAGTGAGGCTAGGAGCTATTCACACAAGGGTACTGAAAGGATTATCTGACGAAATCTTGGTGCCACTGGCAATAATATTTACAAACACATGGATGAAAGGAGAGGTCCCAGAGTGCTGAAAAAGGGCTAATGTGTAGGCCCCAGCTTTAAAAAGGGGGGAAGTAGGAGTCAGGGAACTGTGGACCAGTCAGCCTGACTTTGCTCTAGTAGCTTCCTAGATATCGATGTATAAATATTCAATTTACGAATGCCTGGAAGATGAGGGGGCAATTACTAGCAACCAGCACAGACTTACCAAGAACAAATAATCATGCCAAATCAGCTTGATTTCCCTCTTTGACAGGGTAACTGATGTGGTGGTTAGCAGGAATGCAATGGGTATAATATATGTGGACTTCAGCAAGGCTTTTGACAGTCTCACATGACATTCTGGTAAGTTAGCTGGGGAAATGTGGGCTCAACAAAACTACCATTACGTGGATTCATAACTGGGGGTTCCACAGGGATCCAGTCTGGGTCCGGGGTTGTAAACATCTTTCATAAAGACCTGGATGTAAGTAGAGAGAGCAGACTGATCAAGTTTACAAATGACACAAATCAAGGAGGGGGTGCCAATTCTTTGGAGGATAGACCTAAAATTGAGATGGATCTTGATACACTGAAGAACTGGGCTATAGACAACAAAATGACATTCAGCGAAGACAAATGTAAGATGCTGCACTTAAGGAAGAAAAAACAAATGCACAAAGACACCCGACCCTCACTAGTGTGGCCCCCAACTGAGACCTCACTCCTCTGGTGCTCCAGACCCATGGGGGGCCGGGGAGGGACAGGGAAGACTGAGGTTGAGGGTTTCCAATAGGCCAGATTAACTTTTTTGGGGGTTATGGGGTTAGCGGATTTTCTGCCCCCCCCCACTCTCTGGGGTGGGGCCAAAATGAGGGGTTCAGTGTAATGGATAGGGCTGCCAGTGTGTGGGATGGGGGTACAGAATCTGGGCAGGAGGTAGGGTACAGGAGGAAGTGAGGGTGCAGAGTCTGGGTGGGAGTTAGGGTGCAGGAGCAAGCTGGGAGTAGGGTATCTGGCTGGGGAGAGGGGGCAGGAGCAAGAGAGGGTGCAGTGTGTGGTCAGGAGGGAAGATGCAGGAGCAAAGTTGGGTACAGAGTCCAACCAGAAGAGAGGGTGCAGGAGCGGGCTGAGGGCAGGGTATCTGGCTAGGGTGGAGGGTGAAGGAGCAAGGGAGGGTGCAGAAGCAGAATGGGAGTAGGGCAGGGGTGGGCAAAAGGGCTTCTGCGGGCCAGATCCGGCCCGCAGAGGCCCTGCTGCTCCCTCGGCCCCAAGCCAATTAAGGCCTGGGGGTGGACAAGAGCACGGAACCTCCTCCTGTCCTGCCAGGAGCATGTAGCACTTTGAAGCACCGCAAGCTGCTCGCAGGGGATGGGGGGAGAGCGGAGGAGGCTTTGTGCACTCCTCTATCCCAGGCCCTAACTGGCCTAGGGGCAGGGGAGCGAGGGCTGTCTCCTCCCATGCCAGGGGCAAGGGCACCTTGGGGGGGGAGGGGGGGGAGGAAAACGTGGGGTAGAGGCACTCCCTCACCCCAGACCAATCATTGTCTGGGGGTGAGGAACTCAAAAATATCGTGGCCATGCCCCTTCCGCTCCATGCCCCACCCCTTCCTATGCAGCCCAGGGCCACTTCAAAAATTTCCGAAGTGGCCCCCAGCAAAAAATTAGTGCCCACCCCTGGCGTAGAGTGTCTGGCCAGAGGAGAGGGTGCAGGAGCAAGGTGGGAGTAGGGTGTCTGGCCGGGAGGGGTGCATGGTCTCAGCAGAGGGTGCATGAGTGGATGGGGGTGCAGGGTCTGAGCAGCAGGGGGCACTTACTTGCCTTTGTGCTCCCCACTGCTCCCAGGAACAGCCTCCTGCTTCTCCCATTGTTCGGATTCTGGCCAATGGGAGCAGCAGGGAAAGCCTCCAGGCAGTACATCCGTGCACTGCTGTGGCCCCAGCCAGGGAAGGGGAAGCGGCAGCGCACAGAGCCACTTCTGGCTCCTCTTCTTCTCCGCAAACCAGATCCAGTGGGGAGGCTCGGGATTTTCTCTTCTGCCCCCTTCCCCCCCTCAGCAGGAAGCTGCATTGGCGTTCCAGCCTTGCAGGGGGGGCCACAAGGCTGGAGCACCAGCGTGGGCTCCCCACTGGCGGGGGAAGGAAGTGAGAGAAAGAAGGAGAGCAAGAGCAGGGATTGAGCTTGAGCTACAGACTACCTGCAAAGCGTGCATGCACCACTAGTGGTCCGCAGACCCCACTTTGAAACCCACTGTTGTATAGTGTTACTATTAGAAGTTCAGGAGTAATTATACAATTCTGCTGAATATTATCAATCAATTGGATGCTCGCATTTAAATCAGCTTATGATGGCAGTCAAATATTTTAATGTCTTGTGAAATGTTCCTTCTAATATTTTCCACCCATGTGCAAAATAAATTTGTTTGTGCCAAGGCATGTGTGAATGTGCACCACCAGCAGAAACAAAAAACCTAGCTGGGGGTGCTCTGCTAATCCGCTGGGCAGCATTTGAAACTCTCCTGAGCAGCCGTACAAACACATAGCTTACAGGGAACACTGGTTGTGTGCTACAATGACAAATCTTTTCAATAGACAAAGTTTGAATATCAGGTACATGAGGAACTTGCAAAGCAACCATCAGGGGCAAGATTAGAAAGGCAAAGGTACAAAATGAGCTCATACTAGCTATGGGAATAAAGGGAAACAAGAAGACTTTTTATAAATACATTAGAAGCAAGAGGAAGACCAAGGATAGGGTAGGCCCACTGGTCGGTGAGGAGGTAGAAACAGTAACAGGAAACTTGAAAATGGCAGAGATGCTTAATGACTTCTTTGTTTCGGTCTTCACCGAGAAGTCTGAAGGAATACCTAACATAGTGAATGCTAGTGGGAAGGGGGTAGGTTTAGAAGATAAAATAAAAAAAGAACAAGTTAAAAATCACCTAGAAAAGTTAGATGCCTGCAAGTCACCAGGGCCTGATGAAATGCATCCTAGAATACTCAAGGAGCTGATAGAGGAGGTATCTGAGCCTCTAGCTATCATCTTTGGAAAATCATGGGAGACAGGAGAGATTCCAGAAGACTGGAAAGGGCAAATATAATGCCCATTTATAAAAAGGGAAATAAGAACAACCCAGGAAACTACAGACCGTCAGTTTAACTTCTGTGCCAGGGAAGATAATGGAGCAAGTAATTAAGGAAATCATCTGTAAACACTTGGAAGGTGGAAAGGTGATAGGGAACAGCCAGCATGGATTTGTAAATAATAAATCATGTCAAACCAATCTGATAGCTTTCTTTGACAGGATAACAAGTCTTGTGGATAAGGGAGAAGCGGTGGATGTGGTATACCTAGACTTTAGTAAGACGTTTGATACGGTCTTGCATGATATTCTTATCAATAAACTAGGCAAATACAACTTAGATGGGGCTACTATAAGGTGGGTGCATAACTGGCTGGATAACCGTACTCAGAGAGTAGTTATTAATGGTTCACAATCCTGCTGGAAAGGTATAACAAGTGGGGTTCCGCAGGGTCTGTTTTGGGACTGGCTCTGTTCAATATCTTCATCAACGATTTAGATATTGGCATAGAAAGTACGCTTATTAAGTTTGCAGATGATACCAAGCTGGGAGGGGTTGCGATTGCTCTGGAGGATAAGGTCAGAATTCAAAATGATCTGGACAAATTGGAGAAATGGTCTGAGGTAAACAGGATGAAGTTTAATAAAGACAAATGTAAAGTGCTCCACTTAGGAAGGAACAATCAGTTTCACCCCATACAGAATGGGAAGCGACTCTCTAGGAAGAAGTACGGCAGAAAGGGATCTAGGGGTTATAGTGGACCACAAGCTGAATGAGTCAACAGCGTGATGCTGTTGCAAAAAAAGCAAACATGATTCTGGGATGCATTAACAGGTGTGTTGTGAGCAAGACACGAGAAGTCATTCTTCCACTCTACTCTGTGCTGGTTAGGCCTCAGTTGGAGTATTGTATCCAGTTCTGGGCACCGCATTTCAAGAAAGATGTGGAGAAATTGGAGAGGGTCCAGAGAAGAGCAACAAGAATGATTAAAGGGCTAGAGAACATGACCTATGAAGGAAGGCTGAAAGAATTGGCTTTGTTTAGCTTAGAAAAGAGAAGATTGAGGGGGGACATGATAGCAGTTTTCAGGTATCTAAAAGGGTGTCATAAGAAGGAGGGAGAAAACTTGTTCATCTTGGCCTCTGAGGATAGAGCAAGAAGCAATGGGCTTAAACTGCAGCAAGGGAGGTTTAGGTTGGACATTAGGAAAAAGTTCCTAACTGCCAGGGTAGTCAAACACTGGAATAAATTGCCCAGGGAGGTTGTGGAATCTCCATCTCTGGAGATATTTAAGAGTAGGTTAGATAAATGTCTATCAGGGATGGTCTAGACAGTATTTGGTCCTGCCATGAGGGCAGGGGACTGGACTCGATGACCTCTCAAGGTCCCTTCCAGTCCTAGTATTCTATGATTCTATATGTTACATAAGATCTCTGTTGATCTCAGATTTAATTTAATTTTGTCTCTCCTATTTTTTCCACAGAGATGAGGGTGGGAGAGAAAGGAGAAGGACCACCCATCTTTACACCTTTAATCAATCACACTATCTTCCTGTGCCACTTGTTCTTGTTAGTTATTACTTGTACAGTGCTGGGATGTAAGAGCATAGTCGATTTGATAAGCAAAAGCTTATCAGTTAATGCTATAGACCAGTGTTTCTCAAACTGTGCTCCGCGGAGCCCCAGGGCTCTGCGAGACATCTCCAGGGGCTCTGGGAGGTTGACAAACTGGAAACATCGATAGGTACAACACATACAATCAGTGGACCGCTGGGGCTCCGCATAAATTTTTATGCATGTAAAGGTCTGCTATAGACTACACACATCCCCTGCCCCCTGCCCCCAGTAAATTTTTTAGCAGGCTGGCCAGCAGCCCAGCTCAGTCCCAGCTCGCACTGGGTCTGGGAGCTCAGACCGCCCCCCCGGACAGGCGCTGCTGCCACACCATGTTGCTGCCTCTGGATTGTAAACTGACTCCCCTCGTGGACCAGATTCTGCCTGGCACCCTGCGCTGCTGCTTCTGATACAGAGGCAGCAGTGCGGGGTAGCAGGGTGCTCCCCAGGAGTGGGGCTGGAGTGTACTGGCTGCCAGCCCGACCCAGGGACTATATAATAGTCAAGTAACCAATAAGAATTCATGAGGTTAATCGACTATTCAATTAACCAATATTTAACATTCCTAGTAGAGTGTGCTATCAACGCTTGACAAGACAAATATCAAGAATACCCCTGTGCTCCAGATCTTACAATCCAGACAACGGACTTAGTGCAGAAACACAAGACTCACTGAGATATTCACAGAAAGGAGCAATTTTAGCTACATTTTTCTCTCTCTTAAGCAGGTCATTTTTTACTTATCTTGTCCATGGTAGGGATGTAAAACCCCATGTAATTGGTTAACTGGTTAAACATATGGTCAGAGCAGCCCCTGCCTATGCCCCACTCGTCCAATGCAGGGAGGGGCTGGAGCAGCCCCTGCCTGCAGGGGGTTCTGCCGCGGACAGAGGCTGCTTCAGACACCAGAGTAGCCCCTGTTTGCAGGGCGCTTGGGCCCACAGCGGACAGGGGCTGCTCCAGACCATCACCCTCTGTCCACAGTGGGCCCCCTGTGGGGCTGAAGCAGCCGCCTGCTCCAGCCCCCACCGGTTAACCTTAACCTACCAGTTAATTGGTTATACAGTCACATCCCCAGTCCCTTGTGTCCCTCCCAAGCACCCCCTGAAAGAGAAGAACCACCACGCAATACAAAGCGGCTCTAAGCGGGTACAGGACTCTTGTATCCCTAGTTAATTTCAGAGAGCTGCTGCTAGTGTCACCCGTAGTGTCCTGTTTGTGTTAATGGATGAATCTGTGAGTTTCTGAATGCTGGGTGAGCGGCCAAGCATGGCAGAATCCTAAACCCAAATTACAGCCTTACTTACCAAGATGCATTAGAGGAAACGGGACACAACAGCATTACGCTGGCCAACGCCAGCTTGAAAAGGATTAACCCAAAATGAACAACAGCCACCGATTTATGAATTAAAAACTTCAAAAGTCTGCAAGTTCAAGCACAGCCACTCTTTATAAAGAACATTATGAAGGTTCTCAATGACCCTGGAAATGCCAATGTGATTCTCATTCACAACAAGGGCTCTTTGCACCATCCTGATAGTGGAAGGGGGCCTTCAGTGTAAATGTGAAATCTTCTCAGTGTCTAGCTTCATTATTCCTGAATGCTGACTTCAATACACTAGACCAGTGTTTCTTAAACTTAAGACCGAGGAACACCAAATAATATTTTTTTTTAAATGGGGAACAGCAAGGATTTTTTGTTGGGGGGGAAAAAAAAAAAAAAAAAAAGTTGGGCGGGGGGGAAAAAGGTCAGGGGAAAGTTATTGAGAAGAAAGAAAAAAAAAACAGCCATTTTGAATTCTGTCATTCTCTGCGGCACACCTCCGACTGCCTCGCGGCACACCGGTGTGCCACAGAACAGTTTAAGAAACACTGCACTAAACACACAAGGTGACGCCCTGGCCCTACTGAAGCCAAGGAGAGTTTTGCCATTGACTTCAACAGAGCCAGGATGTCACCCGCAGGCTTTTCATCCAACTTTAAACAGCAGTAAATCAAACCGGGAGTGAACGTTTCCCTCAGTCCTTGAGACACGGAACAGAGTAGTGCAGCAGTTTCCCTGATAATGCTGACTATAAACAACCAGTTCAATAAAGAGCTCCAGTCCCCTAATGATCTTTCCCTTTATGCGTGGTTCAGCCAGCATACACAGACTCTCACAAAAGGTTCAGAAATGCGTAGCCCTGTGGCACCTTAGAGACTAACAAAAATATAGATTAAAAACCAACAAATAGTCTAGTAGCACCTTAAAGACTACCAAAACATGTAGATAGTATCATGAGCTTTTATGGGCAAAACCCACTTCTTCAGATGAAATGATCTTGAGTGGAGGAAAAAAAGGGGGCACCCTCAGAAGAAGAAGGGAGAGGGAAAAAGAATGATCCATCAGTTGTAGTCCCAGTGCTAATGAGGCTAATTGAGTGTGCTGGAAATGCCCCATACTTAGCTTTTGATGTCAATAGAGTGTTGAATGTAAGGAAAGCTGGTGTTATATGTTAACCAGTTCAAGTCTTTGTTCAAGCCAATGGAGACGGTGTCAAATTTTCATATGAAAAGTGTGTGCAGAATTTGACACCGCAGACTACTCGTTTTTAGTTACAGACTAACACAGCTATCCCTCTGAGCCTTCCACAAAATGTTCAGGGAACCCAGGAAAGCTCAGGATTTCTCTGAAAACTGTTGGCCACACCCAGCCCTAAACCAAGCCCTGTCGAGACAGTCAAGCCAAAGAGAGGACTGGAGCAGTGCCCAGACAATGACAAACGTACAATGCTTGGGGAAGCTCTGCTAACCAAGTGCTCAACGGGTGGATTTTTTCCATGAGTACTTGCATAAAGGAATCAATGGCTACTAATGACCATTGCGTTCATATTCTGAGAATATTACTAGCAGTATCATTTTCAGAAAGATTTTATAACAGTTCATTCTTTTGATTTATTCAATAAGGCCTAAAATTTGCATGAGCATGTTCAGATGCAAGAAAAATATTTCTCTGGGGCAATTTAAGCTCATCATGCAACTGGAAGTAAAGAATTGTTGTGTGTGAAATTACAGCCTAAATATGCTGAAACTGCAGCTGCCCCTCAGACCTTCCCAGCTCTAATTTCATTGGTGCACAATATTCATCAACTGACACTCATGTTTCCACCCGCTGAAAAATGTTGTGCATGGGAGAATGCTGTGGTGTTTCCAATTGACCACACAATTTCTGGTGTAATATGTGCCATGCAAAGATATATTTATATCCCTAATTTTCATGCTTGCATTGACCATTATGTGCCACTCAGCTGCTACAAATATGCCATAAAGCCAGTCGATCTGGTCAGGTTGGAAATGTTATTGCACGGGATAGGGATGTTAAATTGCGTTTAAATCAGCTAATGGAGTAGTCGATGGAATTTCCATCGACTACTCATTTAGTTGATAAGGGGGAAAATGCAGAGCCACAGCAGGGTTAGATCCTGGACTCAGGAGCTAACCCCACTGCGTCTCTGCCTTTTAAATGTATTAAGAGCCACCAGGCTCTTAAAACATTTAAAAGGCAGAGGTGCAGTAGGGGGGACTGGGAATGAGTCGGGAATCAGCTGTCCCAGCTCACACCCAGTCCCCCGCTACACCTCTGCCTCCCCTGCCACCTCCCCGGCCCCGCCGCAGAGACGGTGCTTGGGGGAGGGTGGGGAACCAGCTTTTAAGCCGGCTCCCCCTCAGCACCAGCTCTTGCTCCCCCCTTTGATGCCTCTTGCTGTCAGAGGCAAGGGAGGGGGGGGAGAAAAACAACTAGTCGAGTCACTACTCAACTACCCAATAAGCATATGCTTATTGGGTAGTCGACTAGTTGCTTACATCCCTCGCATGGGATTATCCACAAGTGGTGAAGAGCTAAAGTTGAGGCCCATGGTGGCAGGGGGCATGACTGTGGGTGCATCTCTATGCTCTGGCTACTCTCAACCACTTGGGACTGTCGACAGTCAGGCATAAATTAGAGCAGCCTCGGGTCTGCTCCAGCATATACTGGGGGACAAACTGGCCCATGTCCAAACTGATAGACACAATAGTGGAATACAACTATCTTTGTCCTTCACCACATTTAAGACCTGCACCAAGCACAGCTTGTACCACATGAATCAGGGCCTAGAATCTAAGGAATTTTGCATTATGTATCTCTCTGTATGTGTATACACTTTTGGGCTGAAAAGCAATATAAATGTAGCACCATAGCATTCTGATCCCATAGCATCAGAAATCTGCTTTGCTTTAATCCATCTAATGCAATGTTTTGTATCAATTCTATTTTGGATACACGTGATGTTGCAAGCAGTCTTATCACATGTAGACTGAGAACCTAATTCAGAAAGAAAAAAAAACCTATGTATCATGTTGATCAAAATTACTCCATGTATCCAAACCCCAGGCATTTATTGGCTATCATCTTCACAATCCCTCCTCAATATCACTTACTATACTTCTCACCCTCAACACCACACGCTCAAGTGAGCAAATCTAAAAAAAGACACAGTCCACGCAAAAACTGTTCTCTCTTACATACAGCAGCATAATTTTTTTAGAATAGTTTCAAAACTGTTCCTATCTTGAGTTGTCAACAATGACTCATGCTTTCCTGGAGATTTTTCCCCCCCGCCCAACACCATACAATGTCATTTCCTTAAAATATCCCATTAAAATCTCCAGGACTGCTTTCAATAGTCGCTGGGAGACTGAGGCAGATTTTGGGAGACTCTAGAGCAGTGTTTCTTAAACTGTGTTCTGAGGCAGTCAGAGGTGTGCCGCGAAGAACAACAGAGTTCAAAATGGCAGTGCTGCTATTTTTAGCATACTAGCTTGATCTGAGCTAGGTCAGGTATGTCTACTCTCCAGCTAGACATTATACCTGCCAGCTCCAGTGCATATACCCAATGCCCACGGACCATTTTCATCATCAAAATAGGACTTACGAGGGAGTTAAATGGTGCACAGGCCTCTTGCTGGCTCTCCCCATAGGGGAAATTTAACCCCAAATAAACTTTTACATTCTCAGAAAGAGAAGGTGAGAGACTGCTCCACAGGTTATACCCATAGCACATAAATATGCATTAAAAACGCTGCTAGGCAACAAACCTTATGCACCTCCACTGTTTGAAGTATAATTGAGGTGTTTTTAAA
Source organism: Rafetus swinhoei (assembly GCA_019425775.1). Taxonomy (NCBI): domain Eukaryota; kingdom Metazoa; phylum Chordata; order Testudines; family Trionychidae; genus Rafetus; species Rafetus swinhoei. The sequence continues at coordinate 120,920,137 of CM033446.1, read as the reverse complement.
ACAGGGAACTCACAAGTCCACATGTTTCAAAGGTATTTAATTAGCATTTTCCTGTATTTCTGTTCTGGACTTGTAATGGTTTTAATTTAGATCCGTACTAGAGGCTCCACTGGTAGTGGGTGTGTTTCAGTACAAAGAAAAAAATAGATGTAATCGTAGGAGTTCAACAGGGCAATTGTATCAGTGCATCTGGGATAGCTGCGAGAAGGTTGTCTCTCTCTCACTCCCCGTGAGTTTGTAAACTTGGTTGCTATTGCCCGTATTCATATTGCATGGTAATATCACAAGCTTGTTCCTATACCATTGTCTGCTGTGGGAAACCTGAGTACTTTCAGGGATCTTGATTCCGAAGGTTTCCCCTCCTCCTCAACAGAGAAAAGCAGAGCAGGCTACATTTTACCCATTCCCATTAGCGATGCGCTCCTTGTCTCTTGGTGAAAAGAGGGTGATAGTTAACATGCCACACACAGAGACTCAGATTTGCTCCCTGGGATGCTCCAATTACCAGCAGGGTTACCCTGGCAGCAGCAACTTTGCCAAAATTGTTAGTGCACATTCTTTATGGGGCTTGGAATTGGCCAACCCAGTCCACAGAATGCATCTCCTAGGGATACAGCCATAGCATCTCCCGGGCATTCAGTTGGGGAGTCTAGAATGGATGCTTGGCCATAAATTAAAGTTGTCCTCTCCTGGCAGACCACTAGACATAGAATCACAGAATCCTAGGGCTGGAAGAGACCTCAGGAGGTCATGGAGTCCAGCCCCTGCCTAAAGCAGGACCATGGTGTGATAGAATGTCTACCCGCTCCTGGGGGTAACTACCCTAATGGTGACAAAGGATGTGGTTTGTACTTCAGTGTGTTCATGGGGGTAGGCCATCAACTGCTGTATCAAGGTAGTGAATTAAAGGAAAAACTAGCTTGTTTTCAAAACACGGCAGAAAATCTAGTCATTGGTAAATGTTATAAGCTAAAACCAAATCTATATGATCATCAGAAACATTCTCTTTTTATTTAGGGCTCAATCCTGCAAGATGTTGAACAGTCTGGCCCGGCTCCAGCAAAAGAACTTGACCAGTTCCATTGACTTTAGTGGATTGATTGACTCCAGAGCTACACATGTGTAAACAGTTAGTCACATGTTTAAGTGCTTCACTGGATGGGAGACAAGGTGGTCAGCATTGTACAGGATCCGGCCTTAGTAATTATAAATTCTATTGACTTACCTTAAACAGTTTATTTTAGTTGTAATTTTACAAACTTTTAACCAATCATTTTTAAATTAAGGCTTTCAAGATAATTTAAACATTGTAAAGCAGAGTACAAGGTTGAACCTTTCTAGTCCGGGCGCACTCTGGTCTGGCAACATCCATGGTCTGGCATGAGTTTAGTTAGCCAGACGTCCACTTACTCTGGCTGTGGCCAGGTTCCCGCGGTCCCGTAAAGTTTGTTTATAGCCACCAGTCCTGGCTCTCAGAGTTCTGTGCTGTTATTTAGCTCCAATTTACCCCAAATGTCTTCTAAGCCCGGTAAGCAGTGAAAGTGTTGGTAATGCTGCTAGACAACATTGACCTCCCCACAGTCTGGCAAATTCTCTGGTTCAGCGCCAGTCAGGTCCCAAGCGTGCTGGATTAGAGAGGTTCAATTTATACTAATTTTCACTCAATACATATAATTAGCTTGTAAAATATACAGAAGCTACATACCTGCAAGTGCTACTTTTCTGCATGACGTCAGCTCGATGATATCCAGAGAGTTTACAAAAACCATCATTACTATAAACTACAGGCCAGTCCACAATCTGGGCATTTCCCAGTAAAAAACTTGATTCTAAAAAAGAATAAAAAAAGAGAAGAAAATTTGTAGTTAACCACCAAGTAAGGTAGCATAATCCTTGTGTTATAAACTAATTGCAGACATTTCTTCATATTGATAGTATCAATTGGACAGGAGTTTAACAGACAACTTAATTATAGGCTCTAATAAAATAAGGATGTGGTATTATAAAATGAAAAGTTACATTTGACTGGACATGACTTGTTTCTAGTATGGTTTAAAGCTTTTCACCTAAAAGTACTAAAGCACCAGGTCTTACCTATGAACAGCTGATCAGGATATTGTCACTTGATAAAAACCTTGAGCTACATTATAAATTGTTTTTTCACGTTAAATTGTCAGTGTGCCTAGAATTGATAACAGGCATGCTGCAAAAGACGACAAATAAAATACTATACATTTCACAGTTCCCAAAGTGTTTCAAACAACTATTCAGAGGCAGCTACTTCTAGGGAGGAGGATGGCAGTCAACAGGCAGGGGGAAATTTTCACAGCTATTCACGGTGCTATATCGCGTCTAAAATGGCAGAAAATATTTAAGCTGAATGGAACTCTAATATAGTAATGGGAAGCAAGGAAAGTTAAAAAATTCATATTATAGATATAGACGGGAAGTGTCTATTTACAACATAAAAGTGTTGGCTCTAGTTCATTCTATCAGCCTATATCATTTACTGTAAATGCTAATATTTGCAGTGAGTATTTTCAGGAGGCTGACCCCACGTTGAAATGTCACTTCAATCATCTGTTCTTCTTTTACTCATGCCTACAGCTCATATACATGGATTGGAGCTAATCCTAAAATAGTCTGTTCCTCCAAGCTTCTTTTAGTAAGGTGTTTCTGAAGCAGGAAGTATCCATTTTCTTCATCTATATTGCCACAATGTTACATGTTTATCAGCAATTCAATGCTCTCCCTATAGTCTAAAGATGAGGTTCTCCTGTTGTGATCCAGCGTTATCTTTCAACGTTACGTAAATATGGCTATTAAGCTGCTACTAAAAAACTAATGAAATATAGCTGTTAGACATTTCTAATGTACAAACCTTAGTAGTGATACAAGTCTCTTCCTCTCCGTAAAGGTATTATTCAAAAAAGGTCCAAAGGTGAATTTTTAACAGCTATCATTACAATAACTAAAAGATAATTATGCCCACTGCTTTTATTTATTTGATATATTTACTTTCCTTTCATATCAAAGGATGATAATTTGAGTTTTATAGGTTCTACATTATACTTTTTTCTATGGTTAATTGGCTTGAAAGGAGAGTATATAATCCAAATAGTATTTGATTGAACATGGTAAGTATATTGGAAACAATTTGACTTTCTACATACCTCTTTCTTACATACTTTCCAAACTTGAATTTTTTTTTAAAAAATCTGAAGATAAATATTTTTCCTTGTGAAAATCCAATACAGAATAACGTAAGGATAGAGATTTGGGTTTTGTGAAATTTAACCTTTTTAGATTTGTATAATTAGTCTGAGTTCACCAAAAATCTCTCTTCCTTCACCTCACAAGGGGGAGTCAATATTTTTTAAACCTCTTTTTCTATCTACAGAAAAGCAAATGGTCAGGTCTATGACTAGAGCTTCTATGCACACAAATAGATACAAAATATGGGGTGACACTGAAAGTTGTACCATTGACTTCAACAGAGCCAAGATTTCACCCACTGTACCGGTATTTTCTGTTTTTTTCCCGGCCAGGAGGTAAAAATCCTGGGTGCTTACCAGGTTCCGCAGGGAAGCTGTCCGGCCCGGTGCAGGGAGGCAGAGGCAAGAAAAGCCTCAAAAGCCTTTTTTTTTTTGGTTCGGTATTTTTTCAGAAACCATCTGGCAACCCTAGAAGTAATGGGGAACCCCAGGCAGGTTCCCCTGCTTGCCCTGCAGCCCCACACACAGCTCAGCAATGCGGCTGCGGGGCACATTCTCTTTATGAGTCTGGAGGAGAGAGGGGAAGATTCAGACACAGCTCCCACCCCCAGCACAATCCCTTTCTCACCAGAACTGGCCAAACTGGCCAGCGGGAGCTGTATGTTTGAATAACAGGAAGCCACGAAGCAAACCCCCTTCCCTCCTGCTCAGTTACTCACTCAAGCACATGGCCGAACAGGAAGAAACATTTTAAGCTCTGCAAGCCTTTAGCTCTGCAGGCAGGTTTGGCTGCTGGCTTGTAAGTCTCCTGGCCAGAGCCTGACTCTAGCACCCCAGCCCCTCCCTTCCCAACTCCCTGCCCCCCAATCCTGCCCTGCTACTCCACATGCATCCATACCCTCTCCCAGATCTGGCACCCCAATCTCCTGCCTGAAATCACAATCCCCTCCTACCCTCGGTCACATCCCAAAGCCCTGCCCCCCAGTCTCCTGCCCTACATCATAACTGCCTCCTTCACCCAAACTCCCTACCAGACTCCGTTCTCCCTCCTGAACCCCAATCCCTTACCCCAAGCTCCCTTCTGCACCCAACCTCCATCCCAGACTCTGTACCCAAACCATTAATACTATGGAAGAGCGTGGCCCTCGACCACTTTCCAATGTCTTGAAGTGGTCCCCCATCAAAAATTATTGCTCACCCCGTTCTACACTGTCTCTCTCTGTTTGTAACCCTCCCTGCATCATTTCCTCCCTACTTTCTAATTTGGACTTTGTTCTTTCTCTCGCTATCTAAGAATAACACTAGTCCAGAAATGTTTGGGTACGAGTTCAACTTTTGAACCCAGGATATTTAGTGTGTGCATCACTAATAGCTGGAGCTCTAAAAAGGGATTAAAGGACTTCGTGGTGAGGACAAAAAAATATATATATATATCCCAGGACCTTGATGAGCAAACGTAAAAGATGGTCAAGTTTGGAAATGTAGCCAGAGTTCTTTTCTGCACCACTCTTATTTTCACAGCACTACTGCAGGATTAAAAGGACTTCATCCTTTAGTAACACCCTCTGCCTTTCCAATTCTGAATATGACTGGTCCCATAGGACAATTCAGTGTTGTCCAGTTCATCTGCCTATTAGAACTGCAAAATGCTCTTCACAACATTCAGCCCAATTAATTCCTCTTGCGTAGGCTGGAAGACGCACACGATTCAGAGTTGGTGCAGGACTTAAACGTTTCCATGAGAGGAAATTCTACTCGGGAGACGTGCTAATCTACAAGTAATATCGCACACATGCACACACTCATTTTATATGATTATCTTCCCTAAGATGTTCTAGACACTTGCAAATAAAACACGCCTTACATGAAAACAGGGAATCTTCCATTCACCAGAAGCAAACTGACTGGCTAACGTTTCCATTGTATACATCTATCAACAAAATCAGATAGCCAAATGTAAAATCATTCGGGGACATCACGTGGATGTGACACTCCCTTGGGGACTTGAGGTTCACAAACCAATAAACAGATTATATAGATATGAAGTCTTATCATTTGTGACAGACACAATCTTGAGCCTATATTCCTGTTATGTAACTATTTCAGAACACAATATACACAGCATAAGAGGCATGTCACAGCCAAGAGCAGACATATGGCATGCCTGATTTTTGTTTATATATTTGCACTTTTACAGCACCTTACATCTGAGGATTGCATAGTGCTCCAAAAGTATTAATTAACAAGACTGATCAAACCCATGGGAGACACGAAAGCAGCACTTGACTTTGGGTTCTTATTTTGTTCTGGTTTTGCTTTTTAGATTTTTCATGAAAAAACCCACAAAAATCAAACAAAAATGCAAAAATTTAGCACATCATTGTAACAAGCATCAGGTCAAAGAGAAACAAAAATACAAGCCTCTTGCTTTTTGTATTTAGCTTCTTCTCTTTAAAACTTTGACTAAGAGCCGATTATATACACATACCAGGGGATCAATGTACAAAAGTTTGTAAATACAATCTGGAAAATGATGATTTAGTAATCACATCCTGTCTAAGTCAACTTAGAACTGCTTTAATGCGTCCATGTAACATCAGTCTTATCCCCCTTCCCCATTGGATTGCTGAGTTATTTTCTCCATCTAAGTTGTGCTTGACAACAACATTTACATTAACTCTGTGACTTTGCCAGAAAAAAAAAAAAAAAAAAAAACTTTAACAGCTTTTTGCTAGCACCAGAGTTTCGACACAAAGCAGGGTTAGCTTTCCCTCATCAGGACTGGAGACACCAGTCATTGGCTAATCTATCCCATATATGTTTTGTCTTGACACAAATTCCTAAAATACCATGGGGGTCTGTGCAAAGTTTGTTCAACAGTTCTGAATACAAAATTCTGACCTTCTCCAAGCACCTGTAAATTAAATTATTTTTCCTGAAAACAGCAGGAAAAGGGCACTGACATGCCTTCTATAAAATGTAGATCTCTAAAATCATGACAGGCATGGAGAAAGTGAATAAGGAGAAGTTATTTACTTGTTCCTATAACATAAGAACTAAGGGTCACCAAATGAAATTAATAGGTTACAGGTTTAAAACAAACAAAAGAAAGTTTTTCTTCACATAGCACACAGTCAACCTGTGGAACTCCTTGCCAGATGATGTGAAGACCAGGACTTTAACTGGGTTAAAAAAAAAAGAACTAGAGCAATTCATGGAGGTTAGGTCCATCAATGGCTGTTAGCCAGGATGGGTAGGAATGGTGTCCCTAGCCTCTGTTTGTCAGAGGCTGGAAATGAATGACAGGAGAGGGATCATGTGATGATTACCTGTTCTGTTCACTCCCTCTGGGGCATCTGGCATTGGCCACTGTCAGCAGACAGGATTCTGGGCTAGACAGACCTTTGGTCTGACCCAGTATGGCCATTCTTATGTTCTAGTGGTAAGAAATTAAGTATTCAGGACACAGAAATAGAATACACCTCTATTTTATTCAGACAGAAAGGCACAGATTTGAGTGACATGCACAAGGTTGCACCCCAAATCTCTGGCTTGCACCCAGGAGTCCTTGCTCTTACCTCTCTGTTCTGTTAACATAACATACAATGTTACACATTTTTGCACCCTTATTTCTTTTGCAATCTAACCTCTAATCTATGTAACAATAGACATAAATTAACTGAGGGTACGGCATAGCAACTTACGTGGGTTTTACTTGGTATGAGATGTGATTTTGTGCTGGGATCGGGGGTTGCTAAAGTACGGAGGGGCTTTCCCTGTCCCATAGTTTCTGCCAGGGACAGGATCAGGGGCTGCTGGGGCAATTCCCTCATCCCACCTGCCCAACACTGCTACTGCAGAGTGGGGGCAGGGCATTGGGATTTCTCCCACACGGTGTTGCTGCCACAGAGTGGGATCAGGATGCAGGGTCTTCTCCCTATCCTGCCCAACAGTGACCCGGACTCTGAGCTTAATCAACTAATCCGCTATTTGGCGTAGTGACAAAATTATAACCCCTACCTACCTAAGGCATTTCTAGAACATCCATCTCCATTGTGTCCAGGGTTAAGATTTATACAGAACTGACTATAGTGGACTCTGCTCTCCATCTCCCCTAATACTCTGCTGATTGTATTTGCTGGGAGTTAGCTTTGTTTCTGTTTCGTGTTTTGTACTTGCAGGACAGCTTGGGTCGGTGCTTCATGTTCAAAATGCAATTGACTTTGGGTTCATTCTCCTCTGGCAGGCTGCTCCAGAGCCACAGAGCACTGTGGCTAGAGAGCCTTATCCAAGAAGAATTCCCCAAGACATTGGCCATGGAAGAAGGCATTTTTTGCCTCTGCTAACATCTGGGTAGTGATAAAACTTCCAACTACTTTGATAAGAAGAATGAGGGCAGTAGTCAGGCTGTATCTTTAGGCAGTCTCCCTCTTTGTACCAGTTCCCTTGTGTCAGTGCCAATGGACTGAAAAGTCCAGGGACGAAAAGGTTTAATTTATATTTATTTTAGTTTTGTAGAGTTTGGAGAATTTTAAAGGGCATGTTCCCCTTAGGTTTCTTTGGCTTGGTTTTAATTAGATAAATCAATAAAATTAGCAAATGCTATGAACTGATATTTTACATATATAATTGGAATCACAAGACCCCCACAACCGGGGTGGGCAAGAATTTTTATTGGGGAACCATTCCAAGATTTTGGTAAGGGGTCAAAGGCCGCTCTTTTCTATGGAGGATGTGAGGAGTCTGGGACAGAGAATGGATGAAGAGAGCTCAGGGTAGGGGACTGGGATGCAGGAGAGGGTGTGGGATCTGAGAGGGAGTTTGGGCAAAGGAGGGGGTTGTGATCTGGGGCAAGGAATTAGGGTGCAGGATCCGGGACGGGGTAGGGAATACAGGAGTGGATTTTGACCCGGGAGAGGAGTGTAGAAGGGGGTGAAGGGTCTGGAAGGGAGTTGTGATCTCGGGCAGGCGGGGGAAGGGGGAGGTGCAGAGGGTTCGGTGGTAACTTGGGACAGGGAGTTGAGGGGTAGAATGAGGTGGGGTTCCAGAGGGCGGCTCTGGCCAGCAGGCACTTTCCTTAGGCGGCTCCCAGCCAGCAGCCCAACGGGAACTCCAAGGCAGGCTCCCGGCCTGCCATAGCCCCAGGCTGCTCCAAATGGCTAGAGACTCCCTCCATGTGTCACTCCAGCCAATGGGAGCTGCAATAATTGGCCTGGGGCAGGGACAGCACACAAAGTTTCCCCCTTCCCACCCCGCCACAGACATGCCGTGCCTAGAAGTAGTGCCAGCCCTTTTGAGCAGACTCAGGCAGCAGCAGGCCTTATCTTGCCCTACAATAAAGGAAAAAGAAAAGAAAAGGAAAAAAAAAATACAGAAGTACTTACATCTACCTCTGTATTTGCATTACTAATATTTTACATAGGGTATATTTAAATTGTAGGCAGAATAACCCTATAACTGTCCGATACATATTCCACAAGCTGATAAAATAATTCTTTGCACAGCATGAGGTTACTCACATGAGCAAAGAAATAGTAGGATCATGACCCCAGTGTGTAGTCTGCCTGTGGAATTCATGGCCAGGGGAAAGGCAAGCTCTCTAGCTTTACAAAGAACTGGATTATTTTATGAGCTATAAATGACATCTGATGTTCTGCATGGCAGGGTACAAGTAAACAAACCCTTGATAACATATGGGTATTAAAACTCCTGTAAACTAAGTGTTGTATGACCCAGGAAGGAACATTTTTCCTTCCATGTACAGCAACACACAACTTGCCATGTAAATTGCTGAGGATGTGAAGAAGTGGGCAGCACTTAAATTTGGACCATTCAATATTGGCCATTGCTTGAACACCAGATATTAAATGGGATAGACCCTCATCCAAGACAGGCATATAGGAGCAGACAATTTCCCAATTAGATAACTGGCATGCTTTAAAAAGATTCACATGCAGCTAACTTTAAAATGTTCCCACTTATTAAGCTGACATGTCTATTTGTGTATTCACTCTTGCTTGGATTTAATTGATGTGCTGAAAATGCACTTTCATTTTCCATGTCCTTTGATGAAAGTCCATTTTTATGGTTTCTAAGCAGGTCTGATGGCCCGGTGTCCACCAAGCATTTTTCCCACCCTCATCTTGCTAGTGTGTTGCATAATGCATGAAGCAAAGTTCAGTAGGATATATATATTCCTTTAATTAGATATTTTTAAAACACTGATGTTTGTAGGAGAATGCAGGCATCAGGCAGGCCTCAGGCATCAGACATGCCTGCCTCAGAAAGAGTTCCTAGAATCTCAGAAGGGTCAACAGCCTTAATATTACTCTCATATTTGCAAACTTTAATACAGATGGCAAACAACTGTACTACTGAATGAACACAGTGAGCAAATCTTCTACCTTTTGCTAGCACTGTTTCTTGTAAAAATCAAATGTATTTTAAGTTATTTGTGCTTCTATTTTGCACATAAGCTCCTTCATATAAAAAAGTAGGAGAGGGTATAATACTATGTAGGTCTATGTAATAGTAATATCAGCACAATCTCACAATAGCTAAAGTTCAGCTTTTTGCTGAACCTGGAAACCTTGTTTTTAAAAAATGAGTACAATGTTCAAGCAATTTTTTTTAACAAAGTGCCCAAAGCCATGTAAAAATACATGTTACGTAATGATGGGAAAGCAAGAACCGCTAAATCAGTCTAGGAGAAGATGTGTTTAGCCAAGTGGAGAACATTGTCTCTCGTTGTCTTGTCTTAGAAATAATCAAGTACAATTTGTATTACCATGTCATATTTACATCTCTTCGCAAGAGAATACGCAACTAGCTTTTTAAGGTGCCAGCCAATGATGTTGAAAGGAGAAGATATACAAAAGACGCAGTAACACAACCAGAAATAAGAAAAAAAAAAAAAACACACACATCTTTCCATCTGAATAGATTTATAATCCAAATCAATTTTACATATAGCCATCCTTCCAAAGCAGACAAAGCACAGCCAGGACCTGACAAGCTGTGTGAAAATGCCTGGAAATTAAATTTAAATTTTGGTTTGCTTCTTAATTCTCTTATGAGAATCCCAAAGCACTTACATGACTGTCAATCAACTGTCCCAGTAACTAAACCAAGATCAACGTAGTCCTGCAATCTGCACAACCTCCTCTTGGAAAACTCATGAGACTCTACAAAATAAAAACTTTTCAGCTTCGCCCTCCCCCCGGTTATATTAGATTTCCTTTCAGCCAATCTAATCAAGATCTAACACAGGCAAATAAATTCTGTTGAATTTAGTCAATGGATCAGACTACACACTCACGGCATGGCACGCAACCCTACAGAATACAATAGAAAATTGCGATCCTGCAAACTGACCTGCATATACAGAGCCCCACTAAAGTGAAGAGCTCTGTGCAGTCTATCCATGTGGAACAGTTTGCAGAATCTGGGGCCAAACTTAAGCACGGTGCTGTAAATGAACCATTACGCTGATACCACAAACATCCTTATGACAGTCTTAATCTGTATTGTAAAGGCCAGTCTACATTTTCTAAGAGAGTTTTATTTCTCATGCCTTTTAAATACATAGAATTACGTCCCCCTTTTCAAATTCATCCAGAGCTAACTTCTGAGATCTGCTCGACAAATTAATCACAGAACAGTTTCCTGCTCCCGACCTTTATTGTTACTATTATTGTCATTAATATTTATATTATGATAGCAAACTGGGGAGCAACTCCTGATTGGTTCACCATTGTGCTACATGCCCTATAAGCCAGGGTCCCTGCTCCAAAAAGCTGCTCGCCAAAAGTTATAAAATTGGGCACACACACATGTTTAACTGTTTTATTACCATGTGGTTTGTATGGCAGTTATGAGCATGGCAGTTGTCAACAATTTCAAAGGCAAACACAGAAAGAAAAACAGTATAATCTGCATTTAACTTATTGTCCAAAAATTGAAAACTTAAATTGGTTGCTGCACAACAGACCCAGTCTCATATATGGTCTGATCATTCACTGTTTACTGACAGACACACATACTGAGGTGGGTGGGAATGATGTCTCAGTAAAGACAACATAGTGTACCTATTGCTCGCTTGAGAAACTGTTTTACTGCAGGATGGCCATAGCTTTTACACTGCTTGCCTTCTAAACTCATGTCTATATGTATAGCACTGCAGAGGCACATCTGATAAAGATGCTCTATGCTGTTGGCATAAAAAACAACCCCCACAACTCCGCAAATGAAATAAGCTATGTCGGCAGATCATTTTGTGCACACAAACACTTAAATGAGTGTAACTTTTGTCACTCAGGAGAGTGGAATATTCACACCCCTAATTAAATAAGTTTTGTCGACATAGGCGGTAGGGTAAACATAGCCTAATTTACCACAGAGGTAAATGAGTTCCAGTCTTTCTTAGTTACCTTTTAAAATGTCACAGATACAAACAAGCTACCCATAACAAATGTCTAGTGAGTCGGTTCTCTATTAAAATTATGCACGCTGCGACTGGACTAGGGATGTAACAGGATAGTCGATTAACCGATAAGCAAAAGCTTATTGGTTAATGCTATAGACTACATGCATTCCCCTCCTCCCCTGCCAGTAAATTTTTTAGCAGGCTGGCCAGCAGCCTGGCTCAGTCCCAGCTTGCACTGGGTCCGGGACCTACCCCCACTACAGCTCTGCATTTAAAATGTATTAGGAGCCAGGCAGGCAGCTTAGCTCAGTTCCAGCTTGTGCCAGACCCTCTCCCCACCGGACAGGGGCTGCTCCCAGGGCAACAAGCAGCCGGTCCTCGAGGGGAGCTGGTTTTTAACCTGATACAGAGGCAGCAGCGCGGAGTGGCAGGGGGCTCCTCGGGAGTGGGGCCGGAGCGCAATGGCTGTCAGCCCCACCCCCCGAATACTATAGAATAGTCGAGTAACTGATAAGAATTCAAGAGGTTAATCGACTATTCAATTAACTGATATTTAACATCCCTAGACTGGACCAAATCCAGCCTGCCTTGTTTACCTAGGTATCTCCATTACTTTTGAGTGAAAACTCCTGGCAGTAAGGCAAGCAGGTTTTAAGATATTTTCACCCAAAATGGACACCTCAAAAGTAAATATTAATTTATTACTAATTGCCATTTATTAAACTCAATTTTTACTCTAAAAGGCAATAGTTTCATTTTTCTGTTTTCTTTCAGATTTAAACACTGGTCTGTAGATGCAATAACACTTTGCACGCCCTCTAGTGGCAAGTACTGAAAACTGTTCTCTCTTATTAGAGGTAACACTCCCTCCTCCAGTGCAGCATCCAGCTGTCATTAACTTAGAAAGAAAACTTACATACAGACATAAAAGATACCATCACAGTAATCTGGCCAATCAAACGTCAATGACAAAAATCAAGCTCTTTCCTTAACCAACAAGATGATATGTTCGTGTTTCTAAATATGAAATTGGTATCGATTTTTCACGATCCAATTTTAACTGTATTTTAAAAACCACTATAAATGTGTAGTTGTTGAATACATAAAACTCCCCCTGATTTCAATAGGAATCACAGGCACTGAAAACTTCAGGATCAGGCCCCAGAAAGGAAAATCTTGGGCAAGAAGAGGGTGTCTGGGCTAGAAAGCTCTGCTAAACAATTTACTGAAATTATATAACACTTATAAATGCCACCCAAACATTCAATCAAATTCCAGTTGCAATCATATGGCTATTTTAATAGTTATGCTCTGCATTTCAAAACCCTAAATGATCCACTAATTATTATAAATGTATTCCACCAAGTTTATCACTGACCCGACTGCAATGCAGCCAAATGAGTCAGACTACACATTAATTTGGCCTCTCCTTTATAGCACTTGTGCTTAAGGATTTACATACTTGTGAAAGGCGCTCTGCCCTAGTATTTCTACTCACTTGTAATACATTTTCCACAATGGAAGGAATCTTCAGTTCTATCAGGGTCAAACAAAAATTCATTTAATCGTCTTCCCGCCTCCTTACCACACGTATAAATACGCTGACCATATGTCCTGATTTTTCCAGGACTGTCCTGAATTTAAATACTCTGTCCCAGTGCCCCATCAAGTACTGAAATGTCCCAGAAAGCCCCACTGGACATTTAACTACTTGATGGGACACCGGCGGCGGCGCAACGCAGCAGCCTCCTCCCTCTCCCCCCAGCAGGGCATGTAGGGCAGCCGGGCCAGCTTCCAGTGGAGCGCAGCCCCTTCCTCTCTTCCTCCCACCGCGGGACTGCCTTTGCTGCGCAGGGTCCTGATCCAGTGGCCCTGCCTCCTCCTCCTCTGGGCTGCTTTGGAGCCCCGGCAGGAGCTGTGCGGAGCCCAGCTGGGGTGATCTCGGGCTCGGTAGGTGCCAGGACTAGAGCAGAGTCCCCTGTGGTGCTATTTTTAGCGCTGTAGTCCAGGTCCTCACAGGCAGCCCTGGCTCCAGTTGGAGTCAAGCAGCAGCCACGCAAGGCACATTCCAGCCAGGGCAGCCTCACCAGGATGGGCTTCATGGGCCACTTGACTCCAGCTGGAACTGGGGCCACCTGTGAGGACTGAGGCACTAAAAATAGCACCACAGGCAGCCACTGCTCCAGTCCTGGCAAGCAGTCCCACCCTGGGAGCAACTGGGGCCAGAGCTGCAGGGACTTCTGGGGCTGGACCATGGTCTCCAGTCCCACAAACTGGAAGGCAGAAGGTGAGGGAAGGGGCAGGGGGAGAACTAAGGGGAAGGGGGATGAGCAGAGGAAGGAGCTTGTGCTGAGCGGGGGAGAGGGGAGAACAGGGCAGAAGAAGAAAGGGGAAGGCACCAAGGGGCAGGGTGAAGGAAAGAACAATGCTGGGGGCCAAGAGGAGACAATGAGGAAAAGAACAGGAGGGCAGAGGAGAGGGAAGGTGTCAGTGGGGGTGGGAGCGGGGAGGGGACAGGGTGATGCTGGGAGAGGAAAGGGGAGGGACAATGGGGGCAAGAGGGAGGAAGAGGAGAGGATGCCAGAAGAGTTGAAAGGAGGGGTGGGCATGAGGAAGGCAGGGGATGGAGCAAGTCATGTGTGAGGGCACAGAGGGGTGAGGAGAACTGGGGCAAAGGGTGGCGAGGGAGTGGGCACTAGGGGAAAGAGGGAAAGGGGGCAGGTGTTGGGAGGGCAGGGGCAGTCAGGGAAGGGGGAGGCACCAAGAAGGGTATGGCTAATGTGTCCCTAATTTTGGTTCAGAAAATATGGTCACCATACATATAAGGGATCAGGAAATTCTAGATGGCTAGTTTGAGAGGACAAAAGAGGGGAGCTGGTACTTATGTTATTTACTTAATATTAATTTTAAATAATGTAAATATATGTATATAAAAAGGTTGCATACTTGATTGTACTCTTTTCCTCTCCGCCTTTGTGTTTCACCTGTCTTCTTAGCTCCAGACCCTACAACTGGTTCTGCAAGGGGCAGTTCCTTTATAGGACCGCACCGAAAACACGGAGCTCCATGTGAAAACAAGGGCCCACCCTATGGAGCTGACTGCAGGATTGTGGCATTAAAAACTGTAAGTTCTTCTGGGCAGGAACTAAAGTGAAATCCTGGCCCTAAAGACAAAACTCCCACTTCCTACAGTGGAGTCAAGTTTTCTCCCTAAGTCTTTGTGTGTGTTTGTACAATCCTAGCGCAATGGGAGCAGGGTGTGGACTGGGCTTCTAAGTGTTAATGCAACAGAAGTAATAAATAATAGCGGGATTGGTAATTATAACTCTTGGTCTTTAAACTAGGGCAGGAGGTCTCAAACTTCATTGCACTGTGACCTCTCCTGACAACAAAACTTACCACAACACGCCAGGAAAGGGACCGAAGCCTGAGCCCTCCTGAATCTCATTGCCCTGGGCAGGGGGTCCAAGCCACAGCCCAGAGCAAGGGTGTCAAAGCCCAAGCCCAAGCACTTCAGTACAGGGGCACCATGTATGGAGGGCTTTGGGGGGGGGAGGGGAAGGGGAGGAAGGGGCACTAGCCTCCCCTCCCCCCTCCTGAGTTTGAACACGTGGATTTCATGTTTGAGGTCTGCTTAAAGCCCATACCCTGACTCTAGAGGCAGTTCTTAACTGCAACAGTTTGAGCTGCTTGAAGCTTTGCCTTTTGGAGCAGGGAGTTTGCTATAAACAGAGGGAGGGGCAGGGTGATTAAGAACAACAAAAGGCTGGTTATTCCAGTAATTGAAGGACTGTTAGATCATCATGAAAACATTGCTGGGTACCCCCACTTAAATAATGGAGGGTAAAAGTGTAGGGATGAGTGTGGTACTACAGGGGTCTGCATTTGGATCACTGCTGTTGAACTTCTCATAAATGTTCTTTAAAAAGAGGTAAACAATGACTAATCTAAAACTGACTGCAAAGAGTTACAGAGGGATCTCACAAAGCTGGGTGACTGGGCAACACAAAGGCAGATGGAATTCGGTGTTGATAAGTGCAAAGTAATGCACATGGGAAAATATAATCCTAACTATCGATGCAAAAATGATGGGGTCTGAAATAGCTGTTACCACTCAAGAAAGATCTTGGAATCCTTGTGGGTAGTTCCCTGAAAACATCTGCTCGATGTGCAATGGCAGTCTAAAAGCTAAAAAGCTAATAGAATATTGGGATTCATTAGGAAAAGAATAGATCATAAGAAAAAATACCATATTGCCTCTCCGTAAAGTCACTGTAAGCCCATATCTGGAATACTGTATGCAGATCTGGTCACCCCATATAAAAAAGGCACAGAATTTGGATTTGGAAAAGGTAAAGAAAGGCCACAGAAATGATTAGGGGGTGAGGAACAGCTTCCATATGAGGAAAGATTAACAAGACTAGTACTTTTTAGGTAGGAAAAGAAATGACTAAAGGGTGGGGGTAGTTTTAGAAAATCATGAACGGTGTGAAAAAATAGAATAAGGAAATGCTATTCATTCCTTCACTAACATAACACAAGAAGCTGACCCAATTAAATGTATAGGCAGCAGATGTAAAACAAACAAAATAAATTATTTTTTCACAATCAACCTCTTGCCAGGAACTCTTTGCGAGGAGATAGTGGAAAGGCCCAAACCATAACAGGGTTCCAGGAAGAAAATAAGTTCAAGGAGGATAGGTCCATCAATGGCTATTAGCCAGAATGGGCAAGGAGGTGCCCCTCACTTCTGTGTGCCAAAAGCTGGGAATGGGCAACAGGGGATGGATCATGACGACTGCCTCTGTTTATTCCTTCTGAAGCACCTGGCACTGCACTGTTGGAAGACAGGATACTGGGCTAGAAGGACCTTTGGTCTGTCCATTCTGATGTTCTTATATAGAGCTGAAACGTATCTGCCCCCTTGCTATAACCCACTAGACCACACTTCCCTTACAAAGCTGAGAGAAAGAGCCAAGGAGTTCTGACAGGGTCTCTCTCTCCCTCCCTCCCCCACCCCCCCGAGTTAATAAAGTAAGAATACACATTAACATTTTAAGGCTAATAGGGTCTCTTAAGAGGTCAGAATATGTTAGTATTAGAGCTGAGTGGTTCTAATATTTATTTAATTTTCTTTCTTTTATATAGGAATTAGATACAGTGCTCCTGTCAGCTAACTGTTAAGTTGTCTGCCATAAAAGCAGAGTTTTCCAGTGCCTTAGTAGCCCCTGGATAGAGGTGATGTGGGGGTGGGAAAGGAATTGGTTCCCCCACCCCCGCCATTTGGTGCTTGGCATGTATTGAGCATGCTCAGTAACACTGTGGAAGCCGCTATCCTCAGTCTGCCTCCTATACTCTCACTCTCTCCCCTTCCCATCATGGCATGCACAGGTCACCCCACCACCACCAAAATGTGAAATGGCACCCCTGCTTCAGTACCAGGCAAAGGGGCCCGTAACCTGAGCCCTACCACCCAGGGCTGAATCCCTCGACTCTGGGCAGTGGGACATGGGTTTCGGCCCCAAGCCCCAGCGAATCTAAAAATAGCCCTGGCAACCCCATTAAAATGAGGTCACAACCCACTTGGGAGTCCCAATCTACAGTCTGAGAGCTGCTTGCCTCCCTGCAAACGACTTTTGCTTTCTATTGCATCATGCTGAGCATTTCCAAAGGTAAACAGTTACAAATCGGTACATCTCTATGCCATCAGATTATGTCCTAAACACATGGTTAGGACATTCTGGCTGGATTGTGCAAAAGGAGAAGATGGACAGTGAGGACAAATTTCTCCTTTATGTAATAGCACAGCTCAACTCAGTGCTCAGCTTCAATGTTCAGCTTTCCCTGCATGCATTACAGAGATGGGCCTGAGCTGCAAACTTCCACTCTGGAATCAAAGTTGAAGGTTGTCTGACTCCAGGTCCCATCTCTCATGCTGATATCAGTGGAAGCTCTGCACGTATAAAGGAAGCAAAATCAATGGTGTACACTTCTGTGATGAGTTGAGAGGAGGATTTTGCCCTAAGAAAGAAAAGTCCTTTTCAAAACTTCAGTTCTAATAAAGGTAAAGGAAACATCAGTGATGTGTTCTAACAGGATGTTCGCACACAAAAATTCTCCCTGTATCTGTGCGAAACCTCATTTATTAAGGGTTTTTTTTTTCCCTTAATTTTGTTTTGTTCCTAAAAGATGTACTGAATACATTGATAGTATAGCACAGCGACTAGCTTAGGCAACATGAGCTGTGGGTGGGTGAACAATCTGTAAAGAAGCCCAGAGTTACCATCCTCTGTGAATCCTTTTCAAACTACTTAATGAAGCAATTTGGTGCTGTCCAAAACCCAACACAATTTGCTCTTCAAGAGCACTCTACAAGCTCCAGGATGAAAACTCATCCCAGCAAAGCGGATTTCAAAAAACAGGGAGAGCCAGAATGCTGCCAGGAAAAAACAAAGTCACCCCAAATCTTCCCATACTTTTCAGCTAGAGGTTATAATATTAGTCCAGGGGATTCTGGAGTATACGATCATAGAAACACAGTGGCCAATGCCTTTCTTTGTAAATGCATTTTCACTCTCTCCATGAGATGTGTCATGAGTTTTATCTATTTTGTAACCAAAACAGAAAGTTTCCAGTTCGTGTTAAAATCAACCATATGACTGTTTTTAACACCAAGGTCTGTCTACCACACTCAATCTGTGCACAAAACTGACAAAAGACAGAGTCAGCGGTGAATTTCAACTTTATAAAACTAGTGTAATACTGTATATGAATGTTCAGTTGTTCAATCAAAATATATGGCTACAAAGAAGTCTGATAGGACTTCAAATGTGATGAGAGATTGTGAACAAAAATAGCATTATTTAATCTAGAAAGAAAGTAAAGGTGACTACATTGAGATACTCAAAATGTTGAAGATTATAATAAAAAAGCCCTTTTTGTTTACCCTGTTCCATGACAGTGAAAATTGACTTTAAATCTGCAGGATAAGCAATACTACTTCACAGGGTGGATAATCCTTATCGTCTTACACTAACTACAGACAACACTACTGGGAATAGGAATTGGCCCACTCAAGAGCCATTCATTTTGATACCGGCAATATGGAACTCACTGCTAATGAAAGATGTCAGGGAATCTAATAGTGCTGCTGATTTCCAAAATGCATGAATAATGTTATGACGATGGCAACATTAGGCATTAGGGTATAATACTGATTACCTGCATGAGCTAGGAAGACTTTCCCAACTCATCCATCAATGTACAACTGGCTTGGTGCATTATGGGGAGCCATTACATTCCTCCAGCATCAGAAGTCAGCCACTAGAGGAGGCGGATTAGAGGAATCAGTAGTTTGATTCTATATGACAAATCCCATGATCCCAGTATTGGTCAAATTTGAATTGGATGGAAAATAAAATATTTTTAAAGTACCATTAAAAAATTCTATTGAGCTAAACTTCCATTAGACCATGGTCACATGGTCTAGAAGAACAAGAGATTAAAGCTTCTGTTGCCAGCCCCGCCACTGATTTCCCATGTAACCTTGGGCACAATTGAAGTGCTCATGCCTCAGTTTACTCGTCTTTAAAATAAAATGCTTATTTGTACCTCCCTGATGTTGTGAAATGTAATTATAATTCATCCAACATTATGAGTTCCTCAGAGGAAAGGTGCCATATAAAATCCCATTATTTAACCTTTCCTTTAAAATACACTGTGGCAAAAGACCCCAGCTTTCCACGATCCCATCACAGAACTTAACACAGAATCCAAGCAGAGCATTTGATATTGGCAATATGAAAGGAAGAAAAAGATAAAAACATTAGCTGGCTAGTTATGAAGCTGACATTTTAAAACCAAGAACACCATTCTTTGACCAATAATTTTTAGGTTGCAGCCCTGCTCCCATTGAAGGGAATGACAAAACTCCCACTGACTTCAATGGGAATAGATAAGCCTCCAAACATTTCATCTGACATCAGTGTCAAACAAAGCTAACAAACCATACCACTTCAGGCAGAAACATGGAATAAACTTAGCATGGAAGGGACTACTGCTGAGCAGGACTTCAGAGAGCATTAGTGTATTTCTTAATGGTACATGCTGCAACTTTTTTTTAATAGCTTTCTTCTGCTCTGCGCATTTTTACGATTCATTTTACTAGATTAATGCAAACATGGCAGCATATAAATCACCAGTGTTAACCATCATCTGAACTTGTGTAGTCTAAAGAGAAACCTCTATTTAGTATCAATATGTCAAATGCTGAAGTCTTTTCTGTCTTTATTCATACACATGCCAATGGGAATTTGCCTGAGTAAAGATTAAGCAGATGAGAGTTTATCCCAAAGTGTCAACTAGGTTTTGTTGGAGGGATGATCTGTACCCATTATATATATATCAATGTGGCTGCATGGGATATTCTTGATTGTGTTTCCCGCTGCCCTACAAGGGTAAAAGAGATTCAAGAGGCATTTTAACCCCATGGAATTTTGGAAATCCCGTAGTCCTGTAATTATACAACGGAGTCTGAGGGTGTGGAACTGCAGACAACACTCAGCATGTATACACGGCCACTGGATTACTGCCACGCAAGCCACTATAAAAATCCTCATAGCACCTTTGCAACAGAAATTAGTTTTAAAGTGTTACAAAACTTCAGGAGCTTTAGACCAACTGAAGGATAAAAAGTGAGCCTATTAGGCAGAACCATTTTTAAAGACATAAAATGAATTAAGTATGTAGTGAAGATTTGGTTTCAAAATATCTTTGGGGTATTTTTTCTTGGAACCAGTTTCACAAAAACTCAAATTATTTAACTAAACTAAATAATCAATAACAAACAAATCATAATTAATAAATAATAAACAACAACAACAATACAGGTTGGCATGGACTAAAAAAAGATAAACAAAACAAACAAACAAACAGAAAAAGGTACCTAAAGAAGAGCAGCAATGGCTAGCTAGACCAGATATCTACAACTATGGGTAAATTATGCTCTCTACAGAAATTATTTTTTCTAGAAAATTAACAGCATATGTCAGTGAAGATACACACACAAACATGCATGCTTTTTTCAGTTTATATAAGGACAAAAAGGCTAGGATGAGAAAGCTGAACAATTTTACAATAAAATTATCTTCTCTAATTTGTTAGTTGTCTCTGTTTCTATTATGGCACTCACTGTGGAACATTTTTTTTAGCTAGATAGCTAAAGTTACCAATGACAGATGATGAAACCTACCGAAGAACTTCAGGCATCACGTGAAATTAACCAAATTCCTTACGTTAAAAGGGAGGGAAAAAGCTGCTAAACGAATCAGGGCTTTATTTCTGTCTGATCTGATTCTTCACCCCTGAAAAACAGTTTCCAAGATACAAATAATCGGGAGGGGGGGCGCGCTTCTTTGTTATTGCACTGATGGGGGTCGGAGGGAATTTTTGAAAAGAGAATGTAGGAAGTTTGATTTCCCCCAGCCAGCCACCGTGCCAAGCAGAGGAGCAGCATCTCTGCGAGGAGATTAAGAGGATGCCCGTGGCTGGAGGGCTGCAGCCGCCTCTAAGGACACCCAGCTCACCAGAAAGTTGCGATGATAACCCAACTAACTTTCCCCCCGCTTCGGTCCTGATCTGCAAGTGGCAGGCTCGGGCCGGGCAGGGGGCGCAGCGGCAGGGGACGCTCTTACCGCTGGAGCGCCGGACGATGTTCTCCAGGAAGGTGTTCTGCGGTGCCACCAGCCCTCTCTTGCCGCCCGGCATCCTGCGCCTGCAGAGCCGGGCTCTGGCGCGGCAGGGGCGCGGCAGGGGGCAGCCGGGGAGGTGTCTCGCGCCCAGTGCCGGTGAGTCGCTCCGGCCAGGATGGAGCAGTTCATGGTAGTAGCGCTCGGGCGGCGGGGGGAGCCCAGACTGTGGCGGTGCCGCACGCCGGGCTCGCGAACCGCAGGCTGCGGGCAGATTGCGCCTGCGCGCCTGCCCGGCCGCCACTGCCGCCGCCGGCCCGCATGGCCCCGCGAGCTCGCCCCTGGCGAGCCTGCCCGAGCCCGCCGGGCGGGCGCTCAGCTCTCCGCGGCAGGGAGCCGGGAGGGGGCTGCCCCTCGCTCCGCGGGCCAAGCAGAGCCCAGGCGGCTGCGCGCCACCCCCTGCCGGGTTAGCGAGCAGGGCTGCAGCCGGGCGCAGCCCCCCGCCGCCCGCCTCGCCCCTGGCCGCCCCGTGCGCGCTGAGGAGCCGGGAATGCAGCCGGCAGGACGCGGCGCCGCGCAGAGCACAGGTGCGGGGGGCGGTGCAGGCGGCGTAGAGCCCGCGGGCCGGCGGCGCTGGGCCGGGCAGGCTGCCTGGCAGGGGCGGACTCGCGGCAGGCGCGGCCCTGCCCACTGCCTGAAAGTTTCGGGGAGAGGCTCCAGCGGGGGCGGATAATTCCGGGGAAGCCGGCGCTGGATGCAGAAGCGGGGGAAGGAGGAGACAGCCCAGCCACTAGCGCTGCCCGGAGCGGGGCTGCGGGGGCAGGCGGAGAGGTGGGGCTTTAACCCCTTCCACTCCCCGCCCGCAGCGGCAGGCTCCGGAAGGGCGGGGGCACACACGGGCATCCTCCCTCGGCACCTCCGCCCGAGGCCGGATCGGGGGGAAGGCAGGATAAATCCGCAGGGACTCGCCCAGCCCCTGGGCTGGGGGGGCCAAGCCGCCCGACCACAAACGGGGCTGTTGGAGGAGGGAGACGCGGCCGGGTCAATGCCTGAGAGACGCCGAGCCACGGGCAAGGGGAGAGAGCCACGGGAGAAGACCTTCGGCTCCCCGGCCGGCCTGTGGGCACAGCCCCATTGGGCTCAAATCCGCCCCCGTGAGAGGGCACTGGCTGCGGGGCTGTTTTATCTGCGCCCTGGGAGGGGAGATTCCCCGGGGCAGGCGTACGGGGGAAGGTTAAAACCCCCCTGGCGGATCAGAAACCAAGCTCCTGCAAGAGGGGAAAAGGCTACTGCGTTGCAGTTGCCCCCAGCCAAGAAAAAATGTAGCTCTCTTCCCCGCCCTGACGGGCAGTGTCCATCTCTCCAGTGCACAGATACATACACTCCCTGGCAGCCATCCCGGCCTGCTTAATATGTCCCATGAAAGGGTCTTGCTCTGAAACCATATGGCCAGAAACACTGGATACTGTCCGATGAGTGAACCTAGCTGGCGGCTACACCCTGCCATTAACCTGCTTCACCGAGGTCCTGGGGCAGGAGCTGGCTGAGGAAAGGAAAGGAGAGTAGAGTTGCCAGCCCTCTGGGATTGTCCTGGAGTCTCGGGGAATGAAAGATTAATCTTTATGTAGAAGTTACATCATGGGATGGAACCTCTGGGCATACCTCCAAACAAAACTGGTAACCCAAAGGGAAAGGAAGACTGAGGATGGAGGGCAGGACAGGACTCACACCCTTTCCTGTAAGTCCTTCCTAGCAAGCCTTGGAGGTTGCCAGCCCTGCACCCAGATTTTCCCCATCTACATACTGTTGCCCCTTCTTAGTGAATTGTTGAATGTGACAAACAGCCCAGTTTACATTGGTGAAACTTTTCCTTAGTATCTGGTTTGCCTCTTACTCGTGTGTGGGGTTCCGTTCCTGCATCCGCTCACGTATCCGGGCAGAGTTCCACTGGGCGGTGTCCGCGGGCTCTCTCAAGACCTTTAAGGGGCAGTGGGCGCTATCCGGGGTTCTCTGCTCGGTGTCCCCGTCCAGTTCCCTCGTTTTAGCCCTTTGACTCTCACACCCGTCCCTGTTTTTTTTTTATTTGTCCCAAGTAATTAGTTGTTTTTTCTGGGCTCTGTGGACCCTCCCCATAGGCTGGGGGGCGGTCCTTTAGATGTGGGTGGGCGCTCCCGGACACCAAATAGGACTCCTGTGTGTGGCCCGCTTTAAATGGCAATTCTACCAACATACCTGCTTTTAAAGGGAGACTGTCATTGTTTTTATACCCCAGATCCAATCAGCCTGAAGCAGGGTTACAACTGATGGGGAAAGTCTTCCACATGAGGCCATTGGCCTGACCCTCTGGTACAGCCACACCATATTGTATGGACTGCATGCAAGGACAGAGTAAAACAGCCTTACAGTGGGAGTGATTCCCAATTCAAACTGGCTCTATAATCAGGTTTGGGCAATAGTAATGACACTGGTTAGTTATACTGCCCCAGAGAATCTGGTGTTAATGGTGTGAAACAGCCTATCACTGAAAAACAGCATTAAAGTAATAAACCTCATAACCACAACTATAAGACTTTTGCTAACATTAATCTGTGATGACTTAGTTTAGTTAGAGTCTAGCCGAACCCAGCAGCTCCTCCTCAGGGCTGGCATCTTGGTAGGCTAAGACCAGAATAGGCAATGCTAGACATAGTGCCTCCCTCATGCAGTTTACAATCTGCAAGATAAGCAAAATGGAAAAGCTGGGAGGAGAGAGAGACACAGAGACATATCATTTTTCTATTCACATGTATTTTTAATTTTTGTAACTTACTGGCTTTCCTTCACTGCCTTTCAATGTTTTGCCCCAACTGGTCCTCATTCTAGCCATTAAAAGTTGGGTAAATACCTTGCAGATGTCATGGCAGAATTGATTCCAGATTATAAATATTTTAGGCCAGGTATTGTGTCATACTATGTTTATACAGCACCTGGCACAACAGGTTCTCACTGAGACACAATCTCAACACAAGTTATAAAAAATAGTGCAGTATTGCCAGCTCCAGCCATTCAAAAATTATGAGTCAGGCACACACAATCAGCTTTTAAAAACAAACTTTAAATAATATCTGGGGTTCTTTCTGGCTTTTTGCCTCAAGGGTGCTTGGGATTGACATTTTCATGATTTTCTCTGCAACTGAGGGCAGTGTTAGAATCTTGCTTTTACAAATGAAAGCTGAGATTCTCATATATTTCACATGACCCCAGGAACTGGGTCTGGAATTAAAAAAGATGAAAATCACAAAAACTGGCAACACAGATAATGATCTGTGACACAGAGCAATGTTTTAGCATAAAGTGCAAAACTGGCTGCACGGGGGTGGTTATGCATGCAGAGAAGGTGGCAGCTGGGGCAGAGATGTCTCAGCCAACTAAATTTTATTTTGGTATCCAGCACTACCCTATCTCTCCTTTCCTACATCAGAGTCCCAAAGGAATGATGAGTCAATGTGTGGTGAGAGAGTGCACATTAATTGCTGTGCGTGCTTTTCTACACTCTTGACCAGTTGCAGTTCCTCCTCCAGCATGATCAGAAGTTACATAGTAATTCTGACAATTCCTTTATAAGTTATGGAGAATAAAATCCTGTGAATGTGGCAGTGACCCTGGGAAAAAAGCTGTGCATTTATTTGTTTATGCTATTAAAAAAAAAATTGAGACTACGTAGGGTCATGGAAAAAAGAGAGAGGAGCTATTAAGTCCTCTAACCTGCCAGTACAGGAGGATATCCTACAGAATATTCTCAAAGAGTTCATGCCTCCCCTTAGGAGATGATAAACCAGATGTTTGCTGTGGAATAATCAGAATCTTTTCAATTTCTCTGCCACTTAGGCCTTGATCCAGAAAATCAAACTAAAGTCAATTGAACTTTAACTGTCCTTAAAACTAAACATGCTTATGTGCTCTGCCACACTGGGGACCTTTTCTGGCTCAACCCCTTAAGTTACTATTTAGCGCCCCAAGTTTCCTGTGAATACGTGCAGCAGCCTAGTAGGTAGTTACCTGGACTGCTGAAAATCCAGGCCCAGGTTATGTTCTCATTCACACTAATGCAAATCAGGAGTAGCAACAGTGGAATGACACCAACATACAACTGGTACAGGAAGAGAATCAGGACCCAAATGTCAAACTTTTAGTGGACTATCGCCTCATAAACAGAGCTGAAATGTTCAGGGGTTCTCCTTCTGGGAATGATTTCTAAAAGCTCTCCCCATTGAGCTCTGCCCTAGGGATAGAAAAAGGCAGCTGCTAATGAACTGGCATGTGAAGTACTCTGTGGATGCTTCTCTAAGGAGATGTGAGGTGGCTCTTTGAGTGCACCCATGCATAGCCAAACCTGACTGACCTAGCTATTTAGTTATTCTGCTTCCAGCTCAATATGGATTCTTTTATGGTCTTGATAGCTATTTCCCTCGCTTCTGAAAACAAAACCAGCTCTTTGAATTTTTGATCCAAATCCTCGCTTGCTTCCCCTTTTTCCTTATGTTTATTTCACTTTGCCTCAACATTTTAAAAATGGCAATTGAGTCCAACCGTCAGCCCATCTGCTACGCTTCAGGCATCTAACTGAATACCACATTTTTTAAAAAGTAGTTCTACCACACTAGTTTCAGTAGCACTAATTGGACTGTCGGTTTTTGAGGGGAGCAGGCTCCAGGGATAAATCCTTAAATGTCACTGCTGTCTGGAAGGACAAGAAGAATACAGTATATATGGTGGGACCTAAGTTTTGCTTCAAACATTTCACTAAGATGCCAGAAGGTGCTCTAGAGGGCATCTCATTTCTATCCTGAGTTGTTCAGTAAGTCTAAAGATAACCTTAAAGGTCTGATGTGAAAGAGAGCAAACGACAAAGGAGACGCTCATCGTCTTGTGGGGATCTTCAAATTATACTTGGTTGTTAGTTGGAAACAGTGTCAAACTAGCAAGCAATGAGCTGTCAGATAGATTTGAGATTGGTGTAATCTGGGAAGAGCCTGCTAACCATTTTCCTTCCTGGTCAAAAATGCCTCTCAACTGTCTGTTCTTAAGTGGGATAGAAAATTCATTTGAGTGCCAACTAGACTTTCCTGACAAAAATGCTAATCCAAATCATGCCCTCCAGTTTGTTCATGCTCTACCACCTGAAATCCTGTGGTTCAGGGAATCATGTATTTTTTAAAACGAAATACAATAATCTGGTTTAAGCACAAAAAAGGTACTTTAAGAAAAATCAAATACTTCCAAAAAGAAGGAATCAAGGAATTAGAACATTTGAGTACAGGAGTAGAAAATTAAATATTATTACTACTGTATTACCATAGCACCTAAGAGACTAGTCAAAAGAACTAGTTGTAGCCTTCCACTTAACCAAACATCACTTAACAGAAAGATGCCCATTTCCAGCCAGCGTCAAACCAGTCTCAGTTGTTTTAAGCCACCTTTGGTAGGAAAGCCCACTAATTCAAGCAATCTGCTTAATTATTTTCTATACAATTACCATATGAATTTAAAAATGAACTCATTTTGGCACAAATTCTTTCTGCAAGGAGGAGGGGGAAATGGAGGGAGGCACATGGCCAGCATAACGTAGCACATAAGATGTTTCTTGATTTTTTTCTTCAGCTGAGTTCTCAATCATTAATGAAAGAAGAGCTTTTTAATCTGTTCATAATTTCGACTTTGCTTTCAAACAAAGTAACAAAGTGAACTAGGTTCCTCTGGAGCTGTCTGGGCACCATGGAGGATCCACCCACATAAATATAAAAATATTTTTATACATGCAGTACTGAGAGGAGTGATGCAATTAGCATTGCTCACAGCTGTTCTACATTGCATCTGCACCCCTGGAGTATGTAGAGCACAGACCTTTACATTGTAAAACTAATCTGGGAGGGCACAGATTTTTTTTTTTAAAGACAAGCAAAAGCCCTGTGTAAACAGCAACAGGAGTAGCATGAAGATAAATATTGGGTCTTATTCTCCATTCCCTGTACATCCAAAAAATCTTATTATTCCAGATCATCTACTAATGAAAAATCAGCATTGATTTCAGTGAAATTATTCCAATTTATGCCAAATTAGGATCTGGCTGATTGACATCAAATGAGGAGTTTTCCTGTGATAGTACTGCTCCCCTTTTACACAGAGCCTGCAGGCAGGTATTTCTGAGCCTGCTGAAGCAACAAAACAGGAAATGGCTAATCCTGTCTCCTTTTGTAGCTCAGTGACAAAAGATTGTGGTATATAAACATCTCTGCATGGGGAGCAGGATTAATCTTTGGATCTCTGATGGTAGCAAAGGCCTATAGTGGGAGTTCTGTCTTTCCAGATATTCAGTGTAAGGTCTATTAAGTGAACGTTCAATGGCTTATATAGGTCTGGTCTGAGCTTGAGAACATCCTTAGAACAGGGTAGGGGTAATGTAGTAGTACACACCATTTGAAGAACTTACAGAGTTGCTTTTAAAATGTATTTTTCATAGACATGATTGAATTAAAGTTTTTATTTTTTTCTGAAATCTTTCATGATTTGGAGGGGGCGGTCTATGAAAAAATTCAAAGCAATTTTTTTTTCATTTCAGAAGTCATTTCTGTAAATACCAATTTTTTTTTTTTTTTGAATTTCTCCCTTTAGAAAGAGGGAGATAAAAATGGAACAAAGGTATTTTTTCCTTTCCAAAAAATGTTTTTTTTTACCAAATCCCCACACCCATCACATATTTTGTCAGAAAAAAACTTTTTATGGAAAAAAAAAAAAACCAGGCCTCAGTGTGCCAGTGAGCTCATTGGCATATCAACAGCACTCCTTACTGGTCCTTTTATGATGTTAAATTTGTGGCATGCTCTTAAGTTTGATGCTAAGACTGAATTGTTATGTGGGAAGACAGACTAGATAATGACAGCAGGGACCATTATGACATCACAATTATGATTTAGGGTTGATTTAGTTGGGATTGGTCCTGCCTAGAGCAGGGGGCTGGACTTGATGACCTTCTGAGGTCTCTTCCAGCTCTATGGTTCTATGATTCTATGAGAGTTCAGGGCTGTGCGCCAGGTATTGGTATGATGAATCTCGGACCTCACTCGCTGTGTTACATACTTAAAGCCAGACAAATACATAACATTGGGGGTGAAAAGTCCTCCCCCATTAGCCCAGTTAGTTATGAACAACATAAAGAAGCAGAAATTACATACAAAAAACTGCATTTGAAAATACTCAGGTTGCAAAGTTGAGCGCTCAGGAGTTAGAAGGTTGCACCAACACCAGGTGCTGGATGGTGTTCAATGACTGGATAATTAGTCAATAGTTCTTTTTATACTTAATCAATGTGCGGTCTCATGCTGTATTTACTGCAGGCCATCCAAATCCTGCACTGAATTCTTAATTTATTTGTGACTTCTCTACAGTGCTCATCACCATAATATCAAAGGGCTTCATAGACATTGAATTTGTCTTCTCACAACCCTAGTGAAATAAGGAAATATTATACCCATTTTGCAGATGATAAACTGAGACATGAGGCAGAGGTCCTACAGACAACAGCTACTTCACTACAGAACCCTGATTAATTCCTAGAGAACAATCCACATGATGCGCTGAATAAGGCAAGAGATCCTGTGGAAAAACAATATGTGATAATGTAATTAAAGACTATGGTCTGGACTGGAACAATAATGCATGCACACAAGGGTGCTGAATTAAAGTTGCATAGGCAATGTTAATACTGACATTCATTAATTTTTGAGTGTCTGAATTTGCAACCTTAACTGTCTTCAGTGTACTTATTTTAGATATAATATTGTCATATAGGTTCAAAAAGCCTTTCAGTTTTTATTGGGGGTATATTTCATAACTTCTACTAACAAAGCCAGATGCTTTAGTTATAGATCCAACTGTGCAGGACTCAGAGAAAGCCATAAAGTCTCTAAAATTTCCTAAAATAGTTTGTTTATATGTTTAAAGCCTCATCTTTAAAAGAGCATTATCGTGGTACCTTCTAGGGCTGGAAGAAGGCCCTGATTCAAAGCTTCAACAGGCTGTGGATCAGACCCCAAATACTTGGTCCCACTGGAAAGATGGGAATCCTCCTATTTCCAATGGTAGAAAGCTCCCATTTCCATCCTGGCAGGGCAATGGGATAACAGATAATGATATTGTGTCATATTTATGTCGAGAAAAAAAATTACTAGAGCAGGAATGAAACTTTCCATCCTGGAAAGTAGAACTTTTGGAGGAAATGTCATATTTAGTGAGAAGAGAAGGAAATATTCTCTAAAGGGTGGTTTGTGTGTGAGAGAGAGAAAGTGAGAGAGAGAGAAACTGCTCTGGAGTAGGAATATTAAGAACCAAATTAGAATAGATCAGATCAGATCTGATTTTAGGGAGCTGAATTGTTCACCAAGAGGAATGAGATGGACAAAGGTACATGATAAATTAACTGTATGGCTCTGCCATTTATAGCATGCATATCACCTCCTTATGTATAGCATATAGGTACTGTATCTTTCTTACATATGTAATGTACTAGAAGATTTGCCTGGTGTTGCTCAGGTCTTTAACTCAAATAAGTTTCATTTTTCTTCATTTAAATCATTGTTCTCTGAAATATATAGTAGATAACTGTCCCTGTCTCCACCCTTGCCCCCTGCTGGCCTAGTGGGGTTATAGCTGTTCCCAGTCCCCATCTCTGGCTCCTTGCTGCTCCTCTGTGGTCATTCTGCAATATAACTGTATCTCCTGCCAGGCCCCTCCCTTTCCATTTTATGAGAAACAGTCGAATTCCAGGCACATCCCATTGTCCTGACACAACCAAACCCTGGCCTTGCTTTAAGTTATAATAAGAGGAAGCTGCATACCACATTTGGTGGGGTCTTACTGGATAGGAGGAGTTCTTGAACAAACAGACTCACAGACAGATACATATTTCTAAAATATATAATAAAAATAAAATACAGATTTTGCAGAAGAGGTGGTTGGTCAATGTGCAATGGACTGAAATGGTTCAATACTTGAAATAAGAAGGGGAAAGATAACTCCACTATAAGGAGACCAAATGTCAACAGTAAAATCACCAGCGGTTTCTAATTGACCTATAGGGACTTCCTTAGCAACAGTTCTTCCTGAGAACTAGAGGTCTAAAAGCAATAACTTTTATTGTTGGTAACTCAAGATTTTTAAAGCTAAATTTTAAAAAAACTCAGTCTGTTTTTCTTGGCTTTCTGAAATTAGAGAAAAACATTTCTGTCCACAAGCAGATAATGCCTGAAACAACAAGTATATTAAATGTGATAGCAAAGAACTCACAAGGTCCAAAGTCATATTCTCTTTGGGTTATTTCTGCCAATAGCTGAATCATCTCAGAAAAGGATGGATAACTAACAGTGACCTACAGTTTCTCTCAGAGGATCCATCTATCAAATGTCAACATTCACACTTTTGACAAATAGGGTCCAATCCTGCATCTCCTTACTTGCATTAGTAATTTTTACTTAGGTGAGAAGTCCCGTTAAAGTCTATTCATATGAGTAAAAACAGGGTGGGTTTGCAAGATCCAGCCCTTTATGGGATCAATCCTTTAGCCACTGTACATACAAAGTTCCCCTTCTATTTAGTAGGAGCTATGCATGCGGTACTTTGAATCCGTAGGAAATGTTAAATGGATGGATAACTAACAGTGACCTACAGTTTCTCTCAGAGGAGGCACTCTATACCCAAGAGTACTCAACAACTAAAATGCCTAAAATAAGTACTCTTTGAAGACTCCACTGCCGGCTCATTTAAGTATTTTAACTCACATAGCTAGGACTCATGACTTTTTAAAAAATCCCACTAGGCTCCTAAGTAACTTTGAAAATCTGCCAGCAATCTTAATACACAGCATGTTAAGTTATTTTGCAGCTTAGGCACATCTCTGAAAGCCAGGAGTGTATTGACATAAAGATCCACATTCTTCTAGCATGGGTACATCACATTGATTAAGTTCAGTGGATTCTTTCAAAGAACCATATCTTTCTCTTTCTGCGGTACCTCATCCAGTCCCTTACATGGGGGAAAATCTGCCAGCAATTTTTAGAGGTGAGTGAGTGATTTAAAGATCCACATTCTTCTAGCATGGGTACATCACATTGATTAAGTTCAGTGGATTAGCAATAACATGGGACCATAGTCCCTCAAACTGATGACTCTTCATCACACTGGGAGTGATGATGGTAGTGGTAGAGATTTGCCCGCTCCACCACGGACAGCCTTATGGGTGATAGTTCAAGTTGCCATGCTTTGCACAGTAGGCTCCATGGTCAGAGCCTACAGAGAGGCTATGCTCACCATGGAAAGACCAGTAGGGACAGGGCTGGATTATGACAACATGGGGCCATAGTCCCTCAAACTGATGACTCTTCATCACACTAGGAGTGATGGTAGTGGTAGAGATTTGCCCCGCTCCCACCACGGACAGCCTTATGGGTGATAGTTCAGGTTGCCATGCTTTGTGGGCTCCATGGTCAAGAGCCTACAGAAGGGCTATGCTCACCAGGGAGGTAGGGGGAGGGGAAAAGACAGCTGCAGGATGGGAGCCAGGTGTTCACATGAACCCACCTCTGCTCTCCCAGAATGATCTGAAGGAAGGGGTAATCAGTGAGGTGGCAAAATTTACAGAAGATACAAAATTGCTCAAGATAGTAAAGTCCGCAGCAGGCTGCAAAGAACTTCAAAAGGATATTATAAATCTGGATGAGTGGGCAACAAAATGGCAAATGAAATACATTGTTGATAAATACAAAGTAATGCACAGTGGAAAACAATCCCAACTATGCATATAAAATGAGGGCGTCTAAGTTAGCTGTTACCACTCAAGAGCCAGATCTTGGAGTCATTGTGTATAGTTTTCTGAAAACATCCACTTAATGTGCAGTGGCAGTCAAAAAAGCAAGCAGAATGTTGGGAATTAAAAAGGGATACACAAGACAGAAAACATCTTTATAAATCCATATGCCCACATCTTGAATACAATGTGCAGATATATACTGGAATTGGATAAGGTTGAGAAATGGACAGCAAAACTTATTAGAGGTCTATAAATTCGTGACTGTCGTGGAGAAGGTAAATAAGGAAAAGTTATTTGTTTCTTCCCATAACACAAGAACTAGGTGTCACCAAATGAAATTAATAGACAACAGGTTTAAAACAAAAGTATTTCTTTACACAACACACAGTGAACTTGTGGAACGCCCTGCCAAGACTATAACAGGGTTCAAAAAAGAGCTAGATAAATTCATGGAAGATAGGTGCATCAATGGCTATTAGCCAGGATAGGCAGGGATGGTGTCTCTAGCCCAGTGTTTCTTAAACTTTTTAAGACCAAGGAACACCAAACAATAATTTTTTTAATGAGGAACACTAAGGATTTTTGTTGAGCCTCCCCCCCAAAAAAAAGGGTCAGGGGAAAGTTATTGAGCAAAAAAAAGGAAAAAGGTCGCCTGCCCCTTTAAAGGCAGCCATTTTGAACTCTGTTGTTCTCTGCGGCACACCTACGACTGCCTCGCAGCACAATTTTGGCCATTGGATTACATTCAGAATTGCTCCATTGCTTGGTAAAGTATCTGCACTTGTATATGCTAGGTATCTCTTGTTACCTATAATAGGTAGGGATGTGAATGCTTACCCAGTTAACAGATAAACATCTCCCTTACCAGGTGATGCTTATCAGTTATGGTTAATTAATGGGGCGCTGGAGCAGCCCCCCTCTGATCCGGCACACCATGGGCAGCGGAGCTCCAACTTGGCCGGAGCAGCTCCCATCCGCAGTGAGGGGAGTGCCGCACCAGCCCATCCTCATTTAATCGGTATGGGATTTTACATCTCTAGTAGTAGGTAGGGATTTGTTCTTTCCATTTACCTGATAAAAAGTGTGATTCTCCCTTCATATAAAAATGTAAATCAAGAGTAACTTCAATGAAGTTACATCACTCTTAACTAATAGCTCAGAATAAGCTATAAGAAACACTGCTCTAGCCTCTTTGTCAAGGATGGGAATGGGTGGCTGGAGATAGATCACTTGATTATTACCTACTGTTCATTCCCTCTGGGACACCTGGCACTGGCCACTGTTGGAAGACAGGATACGGGGGGTAGATAGATCTTTTGTCTGACCCAGTATGATTTTCTTATGATATTCCTCCCCACTCAGTTATTGTTCCAGGTTCCCTGCATTGCCTACACTCTGGTCACATTTGCAAGTTTTTCTTCACAGGCACAAAAGCAAGAAACATTTGTTTAAAATGAAGGCTGAGATTCTCACTATGCAATCATATGACTCCAGTAGCAGATGTCCTTTCTAAGCCTTTATGTGGGATCAGAGCAGAAAAGCTGCTCCCTGACCCAGCAGATAGCACTTCTGACAGGCAGGAAAACCTGGGTGGGAAGAAAGCAGCTCTGGGTGCTGCTCAAGGCAGAGTATGCTGCCAGCCAGTCTGTGCTAGTAAGGGCACGTCTATACAGTAGGACTAAATTCGAAATAAGCTACACAACTTCAGCTAGGCTAATTGCGTAGCTTAAGTCGAAATAGCTTATTTTGACTTTTGGTGCTGTCTACACAGCAGTTATTGAGTTAGAACACTCTTCCTCCAACTTCCCTTACTCCTCGTACAATGAGGGTTACAGGAGTCAGAGTAAGCAGTCCTCCAGCTCAACATTTTGACATAATGTTGAAATAACTGCTTGTGTGTAGATGCAAACTGTGTTATTTTGGAACAACATCAGTTATTCCGAAATAATGCTGCTGTGTAGACAGCCTCAGTCTCTAGGGCTACATCCACTGCAGGCTTCTTGTGCAAGAGCAGTTGTTCTTGCGCAAAAATTTGCAGAGCGTCTACACTGCACACATGTTCTTGCGCAAGTAAATTTACAGTAAAGAGTCGGAAAACAGGGCTTCTTGCACAAGAGTTATTCCTCTCCCCACGAGGAATAAGCCCTCTTGTGTAAGAGCTCTTCCACAAGAATGCAGTGTGGACAGGCAACAGGGGTTTCTTGCACAAGAAAGCCCTATGGCTAAAATGGCTATCAGAGCTTTCTTGCACGAGAGAGTCCACACTACCATGGACGCTCTTGTGTAAATGCACATCTCTTCCACAAAAGCACATGGCAGTGTGGACGCACTCTTGTGGAAGACCTTTTGCACAAGAACTCTTGCGTAAAACAGTTCTTGCGCAAGAAGCCTGCATTGTAGACTTAGCTCAGGGGTATGTCCACACTACAGGATAAGGTCAAATTAAGATACACAACTTCAGCGACGTTAATTGTGTAGCTGAAGTCGAAGCAACTTAACTCAACTTTTGGCGCTGTCCACACTGCAGGAAGTCAAAGTGAGAACACTCTCCCTTCAACTTACCTTACTCCTCATGGAAGCAGGACTGCCGGCATCGACCAGAGTGCCGCTGTCAGTTTGAATTAGCTGTCTTAACTAGACCTGCTAATTCAAACCTTGGAAGATCCACAGCAGCAGCTTCGATCATACCCTGTAATGTGGGTTTCTCTTCCCAGAGTAGTTATCAGCCTCAGAAGCACATTCCATCTCCGTATGTGTGAGAGCCATGCCAAGGGTTTGAAACCTTCCCTCAGACTACAAGAGGGGAACAGTAACTAATGTCACTGGGTTTTAGCAATACATGAATGCATTGGAGATATTCTGGAAAAAATCTCAATCATCTTGACAATTTAGGATAGTGTAAATTGATTACATGAGTTTGTACTAGGAAACTATACTCTTTAAAGCATTTCTCTGGGTTTTCTTACTTTAAAAAGGAGAGACCATTTACACAAATCTAACTGACAAGATTAAGTTAGAGCATTTCCTACATGAGACATAAAATGTTGCAAAGATGTACAGAATGAGATGGTTCTTCGGTTCTAACCTTGTTTAAGTTTGCTTTAAAAGCTTCTTCAAAAATTGCTTTTCAGTATAAAACTACTTATGAGGTCAGCTCCCAAGTGAATTTTTATGGACATTTCCATTAAACGCCATTCAGCAGGCTGTTAACATTTCAATTTAGATATACTCAATAGTATTTGTATTACAGTAAATTTTAGAAGCCATCCCATTCTAGGCACAGTCTGTACACACACACACACACACACACACACACACAATCCCCACCTTGAAGAGCTTATAAGAGAATCAAAGTGTGGGAGAAATAAATTATTGTGGAGATAGGAAACTGAGGCACAACATTGTCAAGACCAAAAGGGAGTCAGGAAACCTTTGGCAGAGCCAGTAATTGAACAAAGCTCTGAGTCCAGTACTTTATCCACCAAGCTGTCCCGCTTCTCCCTGCTCTGATCAAAGTAACCTCAGCTACAGGTCAAGAGCAAGCTTTGCTAGCTATTGTGTTGTTTTTTCCACACATGCAGATTTAAGATGAATGCTGCCACCCTCTAATTTTAAAATAGGGTACTCCCATTCTGTGTGAAACCACTTAAGGACACTAACACATAAAGCAGGGCAAAAGGGATAGAATTCTACAAGGTAGCTGAACACTATTCCTGTTCAAGTCCCACTCCTCCATCTAACTCCAGCTACAGTATACTGAGTAGCTCTGCCTATTTCTCCAACGCTCAAGGCGAAACTGGTAAGACAGAGTAGAAACTTTACAGAAAACATCTAATTTAGCAAAGCATGTTTGCACCTCGGAAGATGCCTTGTCCGAACCCAATGGTGCCCTGAAATATGTAAAAATAAGCGCTCCAAGCTTAGAGCTGGAACCAGACAGGGTTCCATCCTGCTCAGAATGAAATCTGTGTGAGTTTTGATATTCACTACAATGGAAACAGGAGCAGAGCCTTACTCAGCATGTTTAAAATATTAAATCACTCCCAGACAAATTAAGAGCCTTAACTCGGAATTGCTTCTCAAGCGCAATTAAAATCTCAACCTCTCCACCACTGACACATTTCTTGTGTTAACTGTTATTTAGGTTTTGTTGCCGGCAATGGAGAAAATATGTATCGTAGACACAGAAGCTCCTGATACTTGATCTGTATGTAATGAGTATTGCTACTGCTGCTCCTATTCCAGAGCTTCTTTAGAATGCAATAGTGTCCTGACTTCCACATGACTAATTGATTAGCATGGAAAGTGTCCCTAATTTGCTGTCCTATCAGATAGTTAAATAACATCACTTTTGTAAAAGCTGATCCAATAGAAGTACTGCTTTTTGACATACAGTTTGGACTGAGCTAATATTGAATATGGGTGCATTAATGTTTAATTCATGTTCAGTGAAGCTGTTATGTTCCTAGTATGCCAGAACATTGATCAGTAGACACATCAGGAAAGTTCCAAAACATACATCATAATGATCAAGCTGTTGCACTGGGACGGCATACATGCCAAATAAATGATTCAGTAAAATAAATTTAGATTTCATAGTCAAGGGCCTTCATATGCATTAATAACTTGCACATGGTGCACTATCGTTGCAATCAGTGATTTATTTGCAAGTTTCAAAGCACAAAAAGTCTTACAGCTGCCAGTTGGGGTGAGTAGCTTTCCATAAGAGATTAGCAAATGATACTGCAAATCACAGAAAATATACACAGCCAAGAGAAATGTCATTTCCTGCCTGGGAACTTACTGAACATGCAAAGGAAACAGGTAGGTTTTGAAGGGGACTCGTGCTGGTTTCCTCCTTACAGAGAGCTGTTACTTTAGGTTACTGCTTCCGATGGGTTCGATTTCAATTTTTCATTAAGAAGTAGGATTTTTTTTAAAGTTAACTGAACCAAGTTTTCAAATTACACTGCACTCTTCCATTGCCCAAATGATTGCAAAGCTCTAATAGGCTATGTCTACACTACCGGATTATTTCAAAATAAGTTATTTTGAAACAAGATTATTCTCCTTGTAAGCAGGAGTTATTATTTTGAAATAACAAGCCCATTATTTCAAAACAGGCTTGGTAGTGTGGATGCTTGCCTTGTTATTTTGAAATAACCTGGTAGTGTAGACATAGCCTGTTAGAGCTTTGCAATCATTTGGGCAATGGAAGAGTGCAGTGTAATTTGAAAACTTGGTTTAGTTAACTTTAAAAACATACATCATAATGATCAAGCTGTTGCACTGGGACAGCATACATGCCAAATAAATGATTCAGTAAAATACATTTGAAATAACTCCCCAGTGTAGACATGCCCATATTGTCTGGAATTTATTTCTAAAATAGGTAGAAGGATAGACTGATATAAAGGACAATAAAAAACAATAAAAGATTAAATAAGAGACTATGGAACAATTACATTTTAGAACAAGAAGTAACTTACCTTTGAAATCTTAAGTATTTAATTTACTTGTGAAATAGAATCTGCAGCAAAGTACAATCAGATAAAAATAACCCTGCTTTTTAAAGCACATATAGGTCTGGGCCAGACCCCTCTCATATTCAGATATTGCAATTAGGAGTACTTACAAATAGTTCTCATATGTGCAAATATGTTTTCCATGACCTATTAACTCAAAATTCTGTGATTGTAGGCCTGAATCCAATGCACAGACTAAGATAGTTGGCTGTGTGCTGCAGAGGTCCTGCTTGAAAGGAATGGTCAGGGAGTGGCAACAAGTTCTCCTCACAAATTCCTCCCACCAGCTGTGGGTGGGGAGGGAAGAAGAATAGTCTCTGGCCTACTCTGACCCCAAACTGTGGGGTGCAAGGTGCCCCAACGGAGCTAAACTCTGGAGCAACATACTAGAGTTTTATAATTCCTGCAGTGGCTGTCCAATTCTGTTCCCCTATCCATACAGTGGAAATGCATTAATCCAAGAGTCATGCTGGCTTCTGGGAGTGGAAAGAAGATTTGCCCCTATAAAAGCTGTACATTACGTGGCATGTTTTTCTTCCAAGTGGATCGTTAGGCCCAGTCCACCATCACTGCAACAAATGTCCTCAAGAAAGGCCATGATTAGGAATACCCTGCCTCCGGAAATATGAGTTCAGAAAGGCAGGTGGAGGAGGGAGGCAGGAGAGAGGTTGTTGGTCAGAAGTAATTATTTATGGTCTATCCATTAGGGCAAATCCTCAAAGCATGGCTTGGTCCATCTCCCCCAACTCCTGGCCTCCTCAGTCTTAGGGGACATCCAGAGAAATCTAATAGCCATTCTTCCTTCCACTTTCAGCTTTCTGGGGAAGATCAGCCCTCCAACAGCAGAATTCCACTTTCTTTTGGACTGCAAAGCTTTGAACTTTTTGCTGGTGGGTGGATACATCACAGCTAGAGGACCTTAACCCTCTATAGCCTGTTGATCCAGTTGCCATTATTTTGATCCCAGATCAACAACTACTTTGTCTTAAAATCCTATTTGGTACCTCGCTGTAACAAATAGTAAAGTTACTCTGTTGTGTTAAATAAATAAGGCGGTTAGGGGGATATTATGTGCCTTAGGCTAAGTTTATACTACAAAGAAAAGTCGAAAAAAGATATGCAAATTGCGAACTTGGCATATTGTTTTCCACTTTTCTTTTGAAAGAGGCTTTTCCGAAATTTGGCACATCGACACGGTGCCAAATTTCAGAAAAACCTTCTCTTTCAAGCCATCCCTTCTTCCTCGTGAAACGAGGTTTATAGGGATGGTGAAAGAACGCGTCCGCTTTTCTGAATTTTTTTTTTGAAAAGTGGACACGTTCCTTGGACATGGCATAGCTTTTCCGGGATACCGGAGAAAAGAGCTGCAGTCTAGACGTAGCCTAAGTGTGGTTTTAGCTCTCCAATATGCAATGCTGTCGAGAGAAATGCCTTTTTTTCTTTCCACTAGGGTAGAGAGATCAAAAGTCAGTTACCTGGAACAATTACCCTGAGTAAGAGAGTAGGTGTTAGCAGCCATAATAATCACCATAATAAAGATCATGTTCATTTTTAGAGCCTGAAATGTGCCTTATGTTGATGATACGTATTATGAATGCATAACCCCTTACTAAAATCATTAAGGATTAGTAGCATGTAGTTAAATAATAATTGAGACCAAGATGGGTTTATACAGAACAGTTCTACAATACAGAATATTAAGGGGACTCAATAGGTTTCCAAAAATGGCAGCTATATTCTATTAAATGTACTGTTTTAGCCCTGCTATAATTTTTGCTTAGAAATGTGGTGTGGCTTGAAATTTTCCAGTTTTATTATGAAGGCAAGTTCGAAGAGAATTTGTCAAATTTAAGTAATTCAAAAGTTATTCTGATTAGAACTTGATTTCTGTCTTGTATTACCTTATCTCCATATTGCTTTATAACACGCACTAGCTTCACTTAACGAGGGCATAATTACACAATTAATTATATTTCTTGTGAATAAATAGGGACCCAATCCTACCCTTAGTGATTGAAGTTCGGAGTCCAGCCTTGCTTGCATTGAGCTCAATGCAAGCTTTTCGGCATTTGTCTCCAGTGTGTGGGTATAGTTACAAGCAGTAAATAAATGTGAGTGTGTTGCCCTCTATTGGCCAAAAAAAAAAGTAGTAAGGGTCCTTCTATATTTTACAGCTAACAAAGGTCTCTCATTCAAGTGATGGTGCAGGGGGCTAATTAGAATTAAGAGCATCTCAAATTGCACTCAGCTGCAGAGATTAGAATCAAGAACCACCTAGGTGCACACGGTGATTTGCTCTTCAGGTGAATAGCTACATTCTGCAGCATCTGAAGCTTTTATGGACTTCAAGGTTAATCCAAAGTAATGTGCATGTCTCTAGCCTGGTCTGCAGGAAAGGAAGCTGTGGATGATTCACAAGCATCTGAGAGAATGAGAACTGCTAACCGTTTCATGGCTAAAAGTCTCAGAGGGGTAGCCATGTTAGTCTGTAACTGTAAAAATGAGTAGTCTTGTGACAACTTAGAGACTAACAGAGTGTGTGTGTGTATATATATATATATATATATATATAAATAAACACCACTTCTTCAGATGAGATCAGAGTTGATCGAAAAAGGCATACTATTTTACACTGGGGTTTTATTTCCATAAAAATATTTTTTCCCTAACAATTTCAGGTTTTTCAGTGGAGACAAAAAACCCTAAAAACCTAGAAAACTGATTTTGTTAAAAAATAATATTTAGCATTTAATATTTAGCAAAATAGTGTGAGGTTTTTTTCTAATAAAGCAAGAAAAATATAACTGAAATGAAAATGTTCTGGAGAAGAAAGTCATTTTGGTCAAAAAGCTATTTTGCATTAAAAAACATTTTGATTAAAAAAATCTAGCTCTGCTATTCATAGGTGGTAGAAATCACAGTGCGCCTCTGCTGTTATCTGACACTGCAGAAGCAGTCATGGATCCAGTGAGATGCCAATCTGAACCATTTTAGGCACTAGTTTGTACATATCTGCCCTTTCCTCTACATGTTTTCATCTGCCAACAGGCATCACTGCCAATGTTTGTAGTTTAACCCACCCAGTTTACTTCAGCTAGCTACTATACGCATAACATATGAAATACTGTATCCTTACTGCGTACCTGGTTAGACTTCCACTCATACAAAAAGACACTGCTTGCTATGGAAGTGTGACAGAACTCAAACATCTGCAAAGAATTTGCTTCTTTGGCAGAGCTGGGTAGATCAGACTCAGAGCAGAG
Source organism: Rafetus swinhoei (assembly GCA_019425775.1). Lineage (NCBI taxonomy): Eukaryota > Metazoa > Chordata > Testudines > Trionychidae > Rafetus > Rafetus swinhoei. The sequence goes on along the minus strand of CM033446.1, from coordinate 120,879,183 downwards.
CTCAAAATTTAAAGAGACAGAGTGATGGAACTTTTTGGGCCCTGGCCCACCCTGCTCGAGGCTCCCTCCCCCTGCAGCTGGAAGTTGGCACTGGTACTCCAACCTTGCAATGGGGCTGTCGCGCCAGCACAGGCTTCCTGCGGTGGGGGTGGGAGGGCCGAGCCTCAAGCTGTGGCCCACCTGCAAGACGGCCATGGACCAGTCGTGGGGCAGTGCATGGAGCTGCTTGCTCCCCCCGCAAGCCAGATACGGCCCGTGAGGCTCAGGACTCCCTCCCCCTGAAGCAGGAGTCCAGCACTCTAACCCTGTGGTGTAGCAGAGGAGGTAGTTCCTTATTCACCATGTCATCCCTTGGGTATCATAAGCGGAGAAGATTTTGAGGTGGGAGCTGCACGTTGTCTCGCCAAAGCCTCATAGGGAACCCAGACTCATGTTAATGAAGTCCTATTAACTCTTTCACAAACCCCTCTTTGCCTGAGCACCTCTCTTGCAGTGATTCCCCCTGTGGCTCTGGAAAACTCTTTCTCTGGAAGGACATCTCCGATGCAGAAGCACTACCTGCAGCTGGCCCCTCCCAGTTAATAGCCCTTTAGACAGGCGTGGGCAAATACTTGCCCACATTCCTGGCTTATGTGAGCTGTGAGAAGCAGTGTCCTGGGCCACACTGCTTCCCACCACTCCCATTGGCCAGGAACAGCGATCTGCGGCCAATGGGAGCCGCAATCACCCGTACCTGCAGCCGTGCAGGTAAATGTAGCCGTGGCAGCCTGCCAGGGGCTAACCTTGGCAAACTGTTGCCATTGTTATTGACCGCTCCTGCCTTAACACCAAAACCTAACTTCACTACACCCAGAGTCATTTAGGGCAAGCTCCACACGGATCTTCATTTGGGTTTCACCTTCACCCTCTGCTCTGCCAGTAGCATTGTTACAGAAGGGGACAATCCAGGCCAGTGCCTGGAAATTGCTGGCAAACATTAACTCTTCATTAACAACCACTGGCCCTCAGTCACTGAGTCCTTTATCTCCCATACAAGATGTTGGCATCAAAAAACCCCAACCTTTTGAACATGAGTAGAGCTGTCTCTCCCAGCATGTTTGCCTAATTCCTCCAAGCTAAATTCTACATAGCTGCAACTGCATTGATACCATTGCAATGGCAGCAAAAGTCCATTAAAGGGAAGACTGTACATATTGAACCCTACACATACGTCATCTGTAATTCCTCACAGCCCCTTGAGGCTTATAAAAGCTATGAAGACCATGTATAAATTAGAGCAGAAAATAATGAACAATAAAAGCATTTTTTAACCTTGCTGCATCTGCTGTCTGAAGCATGTGAACTGGGTGTGAAATGCAGTGTAATTTTGGAGTCATATATAGCACACATGCAATGTGGAGCCTTAAAAAAACAGGTCAGAAATTATTTTGGCTTGTAGCAAAAAACAAAAAACACACCCCACACACAAAATGTCCTGCTGAGAGGACGCCCATTCTATAGATGGATAAACTGAAGCACAGAGATTGAGTGATCAGGGCAAAGTCAGAGCCAGGAATAGAACCCCAAAGACTCCTAAATAACAGCTCTACCTACTTAACAACCCCTCCCCCCCTTTAGCAAGCATACATTCTCCTAACAACTTATCTTTCAGGCAGCTTACACATATCAATGTTCAAGGGGATAACCTTTGTTTTACTAACATCCCCCTGCCCCAACAAATTATAGAAACAGTGTTTGTAAAAAAAGTCCTTCTCCTCCAAGGAATCAGATTTAAATAGGCCTGGGATTTGGTCTGTTCAATAGCTGTGAACCCCTTTCCTCTAAAAGATAAATAATAAGCATTAGGTGTTTCTAATTGGAACTGAAGGGCCTTGCACATGTTAGTAACTAAGAACATGAATGGAGTGTTACAAAAAAGTACACTCAACAGATAACAAAGCTTCCCAAGTATTTAATTGAATAAAGTCTGGCAAAAATATGTTGCATAATAAAGGTCCTGGCAGCTTTGCAGTGACATGGTGGTTATTTCTTTAAAAGACAATGGAGGTTTTTCTCTCTCTCCCCTGTAATACAAATAGAACCTCTCTAGTCCGGCACTCTGGTTCAGCAACGTCCGTGGTCCAGCATGATTTTAGTTAGCCAGATGTCCACTTATCATGGGTGTGGCTAGGAATTCTGCAGTCCCATTAAGTTTGTTTACAGCCACAAGTCCTGGCTCTGTGTTCTGTGCTGTTATTTAGCTCTAATTTACCCCTAAATGTCTTTTAAGAGTCTAATTAGCAGTGGAAGTGTTGGCAACACTGCTAAACAATATTGACCTACTATGGTATGGCAAATTCTCTGGTTTGGCACCTGACCTGCTCAGGTCCTGAGGGTCCTGGACTAGAGAGGTTCAACCTGTAGAAGCATCATTCTTTAGATAGTTCTTTGGACTTTCATTCGTGGAATGAGGGGTGCTGGAACAATTTTTATAGTGGGGGCACTGAGAGCTATTGAACCAAATTGGAAATACTGTATATAATGGAAACCACTTTAAATCAGGGGGTGCTGCAGCAGTCCCCATATCCTTGGTTCCAGCACCTATGAATGAAATGTAGCCTATAGTCAAATACATAACTACACTCTTTTGTTCTCTGTGGACACAAAAATCTCTACACTGACCTGTTCATAAACCAACTGAATCAAAATGATTTTGCTAAAATTAAAGTTGTTTAGATTCCTTAGCAATGTTACATTTCTTTCTTGCATTCCTCCACGTAACATCTTGAAATATATTTTAAAAACTCAGTGAGTGGTGAAAAAGAAAAATGGAGAGGAATATCTTGCATTTGTTTATTAAAGTGTTTTGTGTAATCTAGTCTGACTCTAGGGCAAGTAGATTTTAATCCTCATATGTTTGAGACCCTTCTGACCATGAAGATGAGAACAGCAAAGCTTTTACAATAATGCAATGTCATGTCTATAAAGATGTCCTGCAAATCTGCCTGTGCGATTGATAGTGGGGAGGGGGCAAGGGAGAGAGGAGAGATCCAATTTAACAAAAGCTTTAAAAAACACATGTGATACACCACAAATCCATGTAACTGCTCAGCAGAATTAAAAGACAAGGGGGAGGGGGAACACATCTGTGAACCAGCATCACAGTTGGCACATGACGCACGTTCACAATACGGAAATCTTTGGAGCCTGTTTGGTCATCAAGTGAGCTACAGGGGGTTAAAAGCTGTTCTAGTTTGCTTTCTACTAGATTTGAATTTCAAGATATGTTGTACCAAAAGCTCTGTCTTAGTGCAACTTTTTAAAGTCTTGCAGGACAGACTGCTAGTCTGGTTGAGCTCTGGAGCTTCTGAGCCTCTGTCTTATGTATTTTCCATTGTAGGACTTGCTGAGAAAATTTCCAATGTGTTCTTTTTTCAGTTGTTTTTTTCTTTATGCTTCAAGGATATGTAGATTTAATGGCAAGAGCTTTAAAAAATAATGTTTTGCTGACAAACGACAATACAGTTAAAAGCCATTTGTTGTTTCCTGACGACAGCTTTTTTGCCAGCATTAACAAAACAACCCCACACATAATACATAACGATCTATGCCATGAAGCAAAGCAGTCAGCCTCTTCTACAGCTGCAGCCAGGACCAGGCTTCTGTTCCCTCTTCTGTAACTACAGTCTTTACAGGGACACATTTTCCTTACCATTTTTCTCATTTGCCTTCAAGTGGCCACACAAGTCAGTGCTCCTTGAAGTCACTGTAGGACAAGGCCCACAAGGTGGTGTGGCAGAGCTCTGGCTGTGCCCCATGGGTTCTGCCCTTCTGGTGGATAATGGCTTGCTGTGACCCTCCACACGGCCTCTTCTTTTCTAGAGGCAAGGGTCACAGCCTACTGAGCCATACTCATCACAGGCTAATCCACAGTTTGGGGTGAAAACTCCTACATAGTCGTGATCTCCCCACTCAGGGGCAGACTCTGTAGTGGCATGGGGAGGATTGGGGGAACCCGGGCCTGCCCACTACTCTGGGCTCCAACCCAGGGACTTGAAGGCAGCAACAACAGATAGTTGTTTCCTCTACTTCAGCTACTTCCCTGGGCCACTTCCCCAAACGATCCCTCCCGGTACCTTTCCTCTGGTACCTGAGCAAGCCTGTCCTGCTCCTCCATGGCACTCTGCCCACCCAGAGCTCAGCCCTGATGTTGATGGACATCCTATCGGCTCCTCTGACAGCATGAGTGTCTGGTTGTTCAAACTGTGCATCCAGCCACTGTGTCTCCTTGTTCCACCCAGAACCAGATGCTTCACCCCTACACTCACACAAATTATGTAAGCAACAGCATGTGGCCACCGCCTTGGGGATATGATCTTTCAAAAAGTTCCGCCTGCCATAGAGACACCTCCATCTCACTTTCTGCCAAAGGCACATTCAGTAACTATGTGGCACTGGCTTAGCCTGTTGAACTGCTCCTTGCTGCTGTCCAGGTGCCCTGTGTAAGGCTTCATGAACCAGGGCTTTAAGGGGAAGCCATGTCACCTAGGATCATGTCCACATATCCAACTGTAATTTTCTGGTTTGGAAAGGAAGTCCTAGCATGCAGCTTTCTGAACAAGCCACAAGCATCTTTCCAGACCACCCCATAACTATGTCTGTGAAACACCCTCAGTGATCCCCTGAAGCCTCCTGGAGAAGTATCCATTACAATTGTTGTATTCTGAGGCAAGGTGGAGTGGAGCCACAATGGGAATATGTTTTCCATCAATTGTTCCACCACAGGTTGGGAAGCCTGCACCAGCAAAGCCAGCCACTGTGTTATCCACATTTCTCAGAGTCACAATCCTACGCGGCAAAATGTGATTTATTGCCCTGCACACTTGCGTAAGTGCTGCCCCAGTGGTAGACTTCCCCACTCCCAACTGATCTGCAGCAATTGGGACTCGCCAGCTTTCACAAAGCAATGGCAACACACTTCTCTACCAGCTCAGCACACAGCTCCAGGAAGGTCTCTCTATGCATCTGAAAGTTCTGTAGCCACTGATCTTCATCCCACACCTGCATGACAATGTGATCCCACCACTCAGTGCTGGTTTCCCTAGCCCAAAAGTGACAGTCTTAGGAGTTGACTGAGTTTGGCACTGTCTCCACAGCAAGAGATCAATAGGAGCCAATGCTCTCATTGGCTTCCCTTACTCCTCACGAATCGAGGAGTACCGGCGCCAACCAGGGCACCCTCAGCGTTTGATTTAGCAGGTCCTTACTAGACCCGATCTCTGGCATGGTAAGTATAGACATGGCATAAAATATTGACTCTATATGAGGAACGCTGGAGGCCAAAACTGGAATGAAACCTTTTAAAGACACATTTTTTACATGCATGCAAAAAATAGAAAATGACCATTGAGCAATATGTCACAGAATTAAGGAAACTCAGTAAAATCTGTGACTTTCAGCTGACAGACTCTAGTCAGAAAGAGAATCATTCGTGGCATTAAAGACAATGCGTTAAGAGGGAGACTGCTCCATGAAAGAGACTTGACTTAGAGAAAGCTCTCCAAATATGCATAGCAACAAAACCCATGAAAGCACAAGCCAAAGAGCTGAATTCACTAGAAGCAGTTACCCATGTACTAAGTACAAAAGAATATACCCAGAATAGGTTCAAACAAAGAGTGGAACCACTCGATATGAAGACCGTTGCTAGGCCAAAGATGGTCATGTGGACAGTTTGGATCAGAGCATGGCCCCAAACAGTGTAACGCCTTTGGGAACCTGTTATAAATGTGGGATAAATAATCCTTTTGCAAAAGGCTGCAGATCTCAAATGCAGAAGAGTCAAGTATATTCAGTTAAAGACAATCTGGTTGAGAAGTTTTTCATAGCTGTACTGGGATTTAGCAAACCCGATTAGAGTAACTGTATACTGCTTATGACAGTGAATGGAACAATTATTCCACTGAAACTGGACACAGAAGCTCAGGTTAATATTCCTGAATGAATATAAACATGAATGGTATTTGATGCAGAACAGGAGGAGTCACTAGAAGATTTAAAACAAAAACTGATACAAGAGCCAATGTTGAAGTTCTTTGCACCAGGAAGGCCTATTAAGATTTCAGCATATGCTTCACAGTATGGGTTAAGTGACGTGATTTTACAGAAATACAAGGATTGTTGGCAAACAGTGGCATATGCATCCAAATCACTGACTGAGACAGAAACAAAAGTATGCACTGATCAAGAAGGAGTTTTTAGGAATATTGTTTGTCTGTGAGGCATTCAATCAATATATTTATGGACAGACAGGGGAAGATGAAATGGACCACAAGACCCTGATAGTGTTATTTAACAAACCGCTAAATGATTCAGAGGGAAAGCCGTGTTAGTTTGTAAATTTAAAAACAATGAGTAGTCCTGTGGCACCTTAGAGACTAACAAAAATATATAGTATCATGAGCTTTCAGGGGTAAGACCCACTTTATGAGTTGAGTCAGATGCTAAATGACTATTTTAAGGATTCACAAAGCTTCAAAACTGTGATTTGTGACCTACATGCCCAGTAAATTCACGTTGATTGCAGATGCACTTTCCAAAGCAGTATCACCCACAAAACCAGAGAAAACTTTGGAGATGGAGATGTTAGCTTATGTAGATTTGATAGCAAAGTCATTTGCCATAGCTAACAGGAAACTGCAACAAATAAGAGAGAAAAATGGAGAAAGATGAAACACTGGGAATCCTTAAAGAAGTGATAATTAAAGAGCGGGTTGAAGAAATAAATTATTGCTATCCAAGAATAAGAGACTATTGGAACTGCAGACATGAATTTACTGTGATAGATGGGGGTGATTTTCAAGGGCAAAAGATTGTAATTCCAGTTAGCCTCTAAAAAGAAATGCTACAGAAGATCCACCAGGGTCATTTAGGAGCTGAGAAATGCAGCCTGTAAGCACGAGAGGGACTGTATTGGCCATGGATCAATCACAACATTACTAATGTGGTAGGAAATTGCTTTTCATGTTTGAAAGTGGCTCTGCCTATTGGCAGGGCTTGTATGAGAGCTCATTCAATTCCACAAAGGCCTTTTGAGAAGGTCGGCATTGACTTATTTGCATGGCAATCAAAGGATTATTTAATAGTCACAGTTTATTATTTTCTGTATCCAGAAACTTGCACACTGTGCAGTACTAGCAATAACCAGCATGAAGGGAATTTGCTCCAGACATGGAATTCCAGATGAAGTTTTTAGCTATAATGGGATGCAATTTTTCAGTGCTGATTTTAGGCAATTTGCCAAAGATTAGGATTTTCATTACAAAATATCAAGTCCAAATTATTCCAAATCTAATGGGTTTGTGGAAAAGTTTGTATTGACCGTAAAAAACCTTATTAAAAAGATTTGACACTACAAGTGTTTTGTACAAACCATTACTGATTTGCCGAAATACACCCCTGGAGAATAGCTTTTCTCCAGCTCAGCTGTTAATGAGAAGATTCAGATCTAATTTACCAATTACTGATAGTTTGCAGAAATCTCATAACAGTTCAGTCATATGGACAATGAAGGAAAATCAGAAGTGGAAAAAAATATTTTGATAAAAAGGCTAATCTCGCATCTCTTAACCCAGGTGATGGGTTGTGCTGAGGGACCACACCTCTAATGCTTGGGGCCAAAGGGGTACCATTAAAGAATATCGACATCCAAGGTCTTATGCAATCCAGACAGACCAGAGAGACATTTCAATGTACTCAAAGGGATCTACAAAGTAATCCCAGAGAGTTTTAACACATTGCCAGTAGACGTGGACTCTGGCATTCCCCCTCTGACTGATCCTTATCAATGCATAAAGGAGAAACTGCAAAGGAACAAGAGAACAACTCAGATGCTAATGAAAGATTGATACAGAGAAGGTCAGACCAGGAGATTAAATATCCTGAAAGACTCAGACTTGCTAACCTGGCTGGAGAAGAGGTATTTGAGAAAAGTGAGTGGTAAAGACTCCCTCGAGAGTGACCTCTCCACTCTAGGTAGTTGACACATTGGGTACAGTTATTTTGTTTCTTAAGAGGGAAGATGTAGAGATATATTTGTAGAAGATTATAATTTAGAGATGCTCCCTCATAAGAAACAGTATTATGAATATAGGAATTTGGAGATGGAGATTGCAGCAAGTTCAGAGACACACTTCAGTTTGTTTTATTCCCTTCTCACCAGGTTGCTATTTAATGCACCTCACAATTATGGATACCCGACACTACACAGGTTAAATAGTAGCTTGAGAGAATGGAGATAAATGTTGGCAAAATGTAATGTAAAGTCGCTCTCTCTGTAACACAGCAGCACACTGTTAAATGGAGAGATCTGGTGATTATATTACTGTCTAATGTTTCTCTAAACAAAAGTTCAATGTTGCAACGATTGTTGGATGTACATGGCAAAGGTGTGTAAAGGTGTAAACATTTCCTAAAAAAAATGTAAAAGATAATCCCAGACTATTGAGGATTACAAAGGGATGGGAGAAGGCAAATACTTGTATATTTAGAACTGTAAATATACAAGTGATGCATGTGCTGGCATAACCAGACAGATAGCTATCATCCTCACATTAACCCCATCAAATGGGGTCATTTGCACTGCTGTGTTCAGTCTGATATGTTCTATCACACCTCATGCTAGTGTCTTCTTTTATGACATCCCACCACATCTTGGGCTGGCCTCTCTTTCTCTATCAGTTGTGATGTGTTGGACTCGCTAACCCACATAGCTGACAGACCACTTCCCATGCCCAAGCCATCTGTGCCCACCCCCCCATTTTTCCATTTATGGGTGTTACTTTGAGCATATTTCTAAGGGCTTGTTTACACTTGAAACACTACAGTGGCATAGCTGCTGTAGTGCTTCATATGGTAGACACTTGCTAGAGTGACGGGCTGGGTTTCTGTCAGCATAGTTAATGTACCTCACTGAAGTGGTAGCTAGATTGATGGGAGAATTCTACTGTCAACCTAACACGATCAACACCGTAGGTTAAATCAACTTATCTATGTTGCTCCACCCTGGGGGTGGATTTTTGACACCCAGGAGCTACATATCTGGGTCATCCTAAGATACACATTCCTCACTTGGGATGTTAGATATCATGTTATTCTATAGTCGTGTAACCGCATGAAGTCTTATCAGTTACACAACTATTCGATAGTCCCCAGCGGTGGGCTGGAAGCCAGTGCCCTCCCGGCCCCACTCAGAACCCCCACGGATAGGGGCTGCTGCCAACCACACTGCTGCCTCTGTATCAGAGGCAGCAGCGTGAGGTGGCAGGCAGAAGCCAGTCTGTGACAGGAGCCAGTTTAAAAACCTGCTCCCCACACACATCGGCTGCCTGCTGCCCCCGCACTAGTGCCTCTGATACAGAGGCAGCAGTGCGGGTTGGCAGCAGCCCCTGTCCATGGGGGTTCTGAGTTCCCTACGGACAGAGGCTGCTGCAGGGGCAGGAGAGTAGGGGGGCAAGGAGACTACCATGAAGCAGCCTCTGTCCACGGCAAGCCTGGGCCAACTGCAGACAGAGGCTGGTTCCCGGCAGCAGCCCCTGTCCGTAGGGGGTCCAAGCCTGGGCCTGTCACAGACAGAGGCTGCTGCCTCCCCCCACCCACCCCCCACATAGAGGCAGCAGCATGGAACTGGTGCTGGGGGGGAACTGGCTTTTAAGCTGCCTCCCCCCAGCACCAGCTCCTGCCTGCACCTCTCCACTGCCTCTGTAGGAGGCAGCAAGGGGGGGGCAGGTGGTCCACAGAGCCAGCAGCACGTGTGGCGAGCCAAAAGCTGGCTCCCCATGTGTATTGGCTCCAGCCTGTAGGGTTGCCAGGTGCCCAGTTTTGAACTGGACTGTCCGGTATTTGAGGGTTCTGTCCGGGAAACAAATTGAGAAAATACCGGACATATAAAATGTCTGGTATTTTCTAATTAGGTAAGTTTTATTATTATTAGGAGTATCAATATGTAGTTGCGTACTGCCTGGCTGGTAGACATGCTCACACTGCGTGAATGCGTCTACCAGCCAGGCAGTACGCAACTACTTGGGGGAGAGGGGGGGACCAGGGCAGTATGCAATCCCCGGGGCCAGACTTGCTCATGCTTCACCGGGACCGTGCGTGGGACGCGCAGCACCCCAGGATCTGCGTACGCCCAGGTCAGTCCCGCTCCGTACTGGCCGATTCTCTCCCCGTTTCCCCCCCGGCCAGCCCCGCATCTCCCAACCAGCCCTGCTTGCCACCGGCCGGTTCTCTCCCCTCCTCCTCCTCCCGATCTCTCCCGGCCAGCCCCACTGCCCCCAACCCCGTCCCCGCCAGCCCTGCTCCCCTCCCGGCCGGTCCCCCCTCCCACCATCTGAGATCAAGTGGGTCCGGTATTTTTTTTGAAGGCACGTGGTAACCCTACCAGCCTGCCCGCCTCACCCTCCATGCTGCTGCCTCTCTATTAGAGGTAGCAGCACAGGGGTGGGGGAGGCAGGCAGATTGGGTGCTCATGGGGAGCCTGCTTAATGATATGGAGGCAGCAAGGGGGGAGTGTGTGTAGTTGATGAGATTAACCGATTCGACTTATCGGTTATTCGTGAAGTGGACTACACGTTGACATTCCTATTCCTCACACCGTCTTTCTTGCTTGCATCACTCATCTCTCTCAGGAGTCATATTTCTGTGGAACAAGTCATTTGGTCATGTTTTTTCTTGGTTTCCCACTACCCAGTGCCATACGTTAAAACCAAAGAGGCCATCATTTTCTAGAAGGAGGACCAGTGTAGGAGCCCCCATAGTGGCTCTAAAGCACCCCAAAATTCTCCTAGGTAGGAGGAATAGTCAGGGATTTGGACCTATGGCTTTCTGGCTATTTTGCATCACTCGCAACACACTGCTCAGAGCCGCACCTTTGGTTGTTTTTGACTTTTGTTGTTGTTGCAGATCATTTTCAGTTTGACGGGAAACAAAATGGCTTCTCAGAGATATATTGTATGTAAGCTCAGCAGGCATACAAGCAATTTGAAACAGGAGAGGGGAAGAAACCAGAGAAGAAAAAATTAGACATTCTGTGGGTTATTGAAAATGTTGAAACAGCAAAAACAATTTCTACATTTTTAATCTTAAATACATTTTAAACTCTACCAGACATTTTATGCAGTGAGCATCACATTTTTAATCAATCACAGTTAATGGCAAGTTACAGTCTATTAAAACCAATGGAGGAACAAAAATGCACCAAACCACAAACACTCCCTTTCAATCACACATGCAGTCCAATACTAAATCCTTTGTCCTCCCCATTTCTCATTCCACCTCTTTCCTTCTATGCCATATCTTGGGTTCTCTTTTCATCTTGGCTCTGGCCTTGTATTTTCTACCCTTTCTTGCTAACTTTCAACTCTTCCTTCCATCAAACATCTCCTAAGTGACCGGAGAGAAAATATGAATATTAAGAACCCTGGAAATATGTGGTTTGAAATGTTCACATTTTTATTTATAAGTAAAATGGAACATTCTTAAAATGAGACATTTGGAAAATGGCCCACGACAGCAACCCCTGTCTTTCCCTCTGCTCTCCTTCCTCCCCCAGTCTCCATGTCTTACCCGTGCCCTTCTGGACTGGTTCAGTATTAAAGCAATACAGATGTCTTATACCCCAGAATGAAGTGTCTTTTCCAGTAGAAAAGTCTCTACTGGATCATGAAAGGACTTAATGGTATGGAAGGCTGCTTTTGGGGATAGGAATGGGGTGGGGATTTATATTAAACTCTGGGGTGATCGGCCCCACAGTCTAGTGAATGGGACATATAGCTTCTGCTTGCAAGGTTCTCTCATTTGTAGGTCATCATTCAATATCTTATTTGCTTCTATCTTAGGATTTTATGTAGTGCTTGGTATAAGGTCTTTCCCACCCATCCTTGCATTTTCTCTCCCTCCCTTCCCCTTTGCTTTCCTATTCACCCCAGTTCCCTCTTTGCTCTCAGCATCTTCTTTCAGTCTTCCCTCTTGCACTTCCTCTTCTCCTCCAGTCTCTCCCCTTTCACCATCTCTGCTTACCTCTCCATCTCCAGTTTCCTTTCCCAGACTTCAGGGGGACCCATTCCCCACCCCATTGTGGATTCCCAGAAACAATCTCCTCCCCACATGACTCATCACTGTCTTACTCCAACACTGTCCTCACCCTCCAAATAGCTCATCCTCCCAGCTCTGCAGTGATGTTTATTTATCGTTGAACTCTTGGCCCACTAGATGGATCTGTGCTGAACAGAGTTCTCTGGGAAAAGGTGTGGTCTCCACTCACAGGGAGATGCTGGAAGACAACTGAGCAGGTCAAAAGTTTGTGTCAACATTTTTAGTGTCAGATTCCTGTTTTTCCACAGGGCTACTGAAAGCAGTTCATTTAGTTGGCAGAGTGGTGCCTTTTCTTCATCACCTGTTTTTTAAGGAGGACTACACCTCCAGAATGTATTACATACCCCTCCCTAGTCCCCACATCTCACAGCCACACCCATCTGCTCCAATGACCCCCCACTCTGTATTGCTCACTCCTTGGCCTTCATAGCCTCTAACTTTTCCCTTCCAACCTATCTAGTTCTTCCCCCTCCACATCAAGAAACCTTGACCCCATAGCCATGTCTCTCCCTAGGGCCATCTGTAGGATTTATGGGGCCCTGTGCAGTACTATTAAACTGGTGCCCATATGCTCAATGGCAGCCTGGGAAAGGGGGCAATTGTTTAGAGATGTGATTGTATACTTTTCAGCAACACACTAATGAAATCTTGTAAAGCAAATTCTAAACTAGTTTAGACTAACACAGTCAATTCAGAAACTGACAGTATATACCTGGGGTTGGCAAATGCCTGTTAAATTGCTTCATTCCCACTTGAATGGCTCTTTCACAGGTTCAGTGTGCTGCCAATAGATCTGGCAGGCTTTGTCACTTTAAGTTAACTAGATTCACTCCAGAGGGAGCAGAGCTGGGGCGGCTCGTCCATAAAGGCGAACTAGGCGGTCACCTAGGGCGCCAAGTTAAATGAGGCGCCAAATGGTGGCACAATACCATTGAGGGGTTTGGAGATGGGGGGCGCCGATTGCATGGTTCGCCAAGGGCACCAGTTGCTGGCAGCTAGTCTAGGGCCGTTAGAACAAGGATAGGGAAGAGGTAGATGGGTACGACCCAGTAGTACCCCGCATTTCCAGGTGCCCTGTGCAGTTGCATATTTTGCATATGAGTAAGGACAGCCCTGTTTCTCCCTCTATCTTCTCAGTTCCAGATCTCCCATTTGTCAAATTTCTCTCCTCCCCTTTGCTTTCTCCCCAGACCACAAAAATATCTCCCATCCTATCTCTCTGCTCTCTTCGGAGATGAAGTGACCCAAATGAATTGCAGTATTTAAGGAGAGGATTTTCCATATAATATTCTATTCCTTGTTAACATGGCTCATTTCATGTTTTTTTTTATGGCTGTTCTGCATTGTGCACAACTCTTCACTGAGCGCTTCACAATGCTAGAATCATAGCACTGGAAGGAACCTTGATAGTAGCCCTGCGCTCATGGTCACTCAAGATGCCAACATAAATCTTCTTCAACCAAGAAACCACAAGTAATTACCTGCATGCCCTGCCAGTAATTACCCAGGGTCCAGGCAGGCTTGTACAGCCCCTACTGAAACATGCTCTGAAACAGTTCATTATTCCAGTATGCAAACTAGCTCAGGTAAATATCAAGCCACAGTCCCACCCCATGACTGTAATGTAGAAATACCCTCTGGCCAGCTCTACACTAGGGGGGCAATGTTGAACTCAGGTACACAACTCCAGTTACATGAATAGTGTAGCTTGAGTCAACGTACCTTAGTTGGAGCAGACTGTGTAGAGCTTCAACAAGATCTCACAAAACTAAGTGATTGGGCAACAAAATGGCAAATGAAATTTAATGTTGATAAATATAAAGTAATGCACACTGGAAAAAATAATCCCAACTATACATACAATAATGGGGACTAATTTAGCTATAACTACTCAAGAGATCTTGGAGTCATTGTAGATAGTTCTCTGAAAACATCCATTCAGTTTGCAGTGGCAGTCAAAAAGCAAACAATGTTAGGAATCATTCAAAAAGGGATAGAGAATAAGACAGAGAATATCTTATTGCCTCGATATAAAACCATGGTACGCCCAACATCTTGAATACTGAATACAGATGTGGTCGCCTCATATCGAAAAAGATATATTGGCATTGGAAAAGGTTCAGAAAAGGGCAACAAAAATGATTAGGGGTTTGGAATGGGTCCCATATGAAGGGAGATTAAAAAGACTGGAACTTTTCAGCTTAGAAAAGAGGAGACGGGGGATATGATAGAGGTCTATAAAATCATGACTAAGGAAAAGTAATTTATTTGTTCCCATAACATAAGAACTAGGGGTCACCAAATGAAATAGGTAGCAGGTATAAAGCAAAAAAAAGGAAGTATTGTTTATATAGTGCACAGTCAACCGGTCGAACTCCTTGCCAGAGGATGTTGTGAAGGCCAAGACTATAACAGGGTTAAAAAAAAGAGCTAGATACATTCATGGAGGTTAGGTCCATCAATGGCTATGAGCCAGGATGGGTAGGAATGGTGTCCCTAGCCTCTGATTGGCAGAGGCTGGAAATGAATGACAGGAGAGGGATCATGTGATGATTACCTCTTCTGTTCACTCCCTCTGGGGCATCTGGCATTGGCCACTATTGGCAGACAGGATACTGGGCTAGATGGACCTTTGGTCTGACCCAGTATGGCTGTTCTTATTAGTTACTGTGGTGTCTCCACTGTGATGAGGGGGGAAGGGTCGATGGGAGAAACTCTGTCAACTTCCCTTACTCTTCTCACTCCGCTGGATGGGAAGATGATCAGTGGTTGATTTAGCAGGTCTTCATTAGACCCGCTAAATTGACCACCCAAGAGATCGATTCCCTGAGCACCTATCTTCTGGTAAGTATAGACAAGGCCTCAAGCTATGCATTCTGCTACAGTAGTCTAAGGTGAATTGGAGTGTCAACTATTTCTCTTAGATCCTTCTGGAGTTCCTCACAGTCTTCTCTAGCTCTGAGGCTACATCTAGGCTGTGGGCTTCTTGAGCAAGAAGCTTTTTGCAGAAGAGATCTTCTGCAAAAACTTCTTGCGCAAGAGCGCGTCCAAACTACAAAAGCACATTGCAAAAGCAAGAGAGCATTGAGACTGAAATTTCTCCCAAGAAAACTCTGATTGCCATTAATAGAATGGCCACCAGGGCACCTGTGCTTCTTTCAATAGGCTGTTTTTGCGCAAAAACCCCCTGTTTCCCATCCACACACACTCTTTTGCACAAGAGCTCTTGCACAAAAAGGAGTTATTCCTCATAGAAAGAGGAATACTTATACTGCAAAAACCCCTCTGTTCTGTCGATTCACTGTAAATTTTCTTGTGCAAAAACGCACTTGAGGTATGGATGCTCCATGAGTTTTTGCACAAAAACTCAGCAGTGTAGACATAGCCTGAGTAACTTAAAACATTCTGTTCAGAAAGCAAATTTTTCAACCTCACTGATCTCCTTCTTTCATGTAATTCTGTTAAACGAGTTTTCAAGTAGCCAGCTCAGGAGTTTAGCTTCAATATTTAAAGCTGTTCTTCAATTTTTAAACGATTTCTCTTCAGCTGGAATGTTTTCCTGATAGAGTGTTTGGGTCAGATCCTCACCTGCTGTAAACCGGCCTTGCTCCATCTAACTTAACAGCTACTTTAGTCTGCACCAGCTATGGATCAGAGCCTTTAAATTACATGTAGTTAAATTACAGGAGAGGGTTTCCCTCCCACACCCCATCAAACAATAGATTCTCTCATCAACACAGGATGCAAGAGGTCAGTATTAGGTCTCCTCGCATGTCTGTGACTATCCTATTGTTGCCACAGAATACAATAGGAAACACTGATGTAAGACTTCTCTAACACTTGAAAAATCAACATGATTGTTCTTAGATGCACTTTAAAATGGAGGGCAGTGTTCTTCCAGTTAAATCACATTTGCAGTTCCATGGAACCCACTGCTTCTCATTAGTGGCAGCAATTTTCAGATACAACTCTAGAGCATGCAGCAAATAACTTTTATTCTCCAGCTACAGGCCCAGTTCTCTAGTTTTATGTTGGTGAACCCCTGGAGTTACACTGGTATAACAAACTTAAAAAAACAACAAATAGTCTGGTAGCACTTTAAAGACTAACAAAACATGTAGATGGTTAGTCTGTTAGTCTTTAAAGTGCTACCAGACTATTTGGTTTTTTTAAGTTTATCCTCTACAGATTAACTCGGCTATCCCCTGAAGCTACTGGTATAACAGTAATTGGTATCAGGCCCTTGATATGTTATCATAATAAATTCTCAGCTCAGTACAATGAGATTTCTTTTGCATTTCTCCTATGGTACCCTGTTGAATGCAATAGTGGCAAAGCTGACAGAGGGCTCTTCCCTACGAGGTGTTGAGACCCTCTTGAAGAGAGTCGAAGGTGCTGAGCATGTTGCAGTAATAGGTCCTTTGCTTGATTCTTACAGATTGACCAAGTCATGATTGACTGTTCAAGCAAAGAGAAAATCCATGAACATTGCAGATTAATCTAGACATGATTGACTGTTCATGGATTTTCTCTTTATTAAACTTCTTGAGCATTATTATCCTTAGTGGCTCCATTCTGAGGTAGGTATTTGTCAGCACTGTCACCACATGTCCACTAAGTAAAGCAGATGGATATTTCATTATCCCATAGCAAAACTCCTACTAAAATGCTTGCTAGGAAAGTAATTTTTAAACGTGTTCATCATGTCAAAGCATCTGAATAGCAGTGACATGTCCCCTGATCCACAGAAGCACAACCTCAGGACAGATATCATTTAAATATTCCTGATAGACACATGTCTAAGACTCATGTTTTCAGATGATTTTGTGTAAGCACTTGAAGTTTGAACCATTTAAATAATCCTTGTGCTGGGAGTGGTTCTATAATGACAGTGCTGTTGTTATCTATTTCTTTACACTCAACCTCTCCTCTTGTAGTGTGTGCCGAAATTGTATCTGAAGAATAGAAGAAAGGAGGATATGGGAGTTCTTGGTACTTTGGGTTTGTAAGCGTAATTATTTGTATTGCAGACAGGGGGCACTGACAGCCTCCGTGGGCCCCTGGGCAAGGTAAAAAGCCTTGACTTGGTGCTCCTGGAAGGGGCGAAGCCTTGGGTGGAAGCAGGGGATGGGGGCAACCAGTCCTCCATGCCACCCAGAGTATGCCACCACCTTGCCCTCCGCCAGCCTGTTTGATATCGCACTTCATTGCCACAAATCTATATTTAATTTTCCTAAATTCACTTCTATTTTCCCTTTACTAATGCAATTCCTTTCTCAAGCAGAATTTGATCGGGATGCAATATATGCTGGGTTTTTCATATTAAAGACTAGACTGTGGGAAGAACGTCCTCTCCTTGCAAAGACTGCTGCCTTCTAGTGTCCACTAGGACACGTGCTACCCCAAAGAATCATGCCCTTCTTAGGTGCATTTGGCAGCAAAGGCAGCTGAGCATGTTGGGGGACTACGTGTGGCATCCCCTTAAAAGACACGTCAGCTAGCATGCTCCTTGAGCACGTTAGAGAGCCCCAGGATTCAATGTCCCCTAGTGCTCATTGCAAGGCAGTGTAGTTCCACACAGTCTATTTGGTACAGATGAGCCCTTAAAGAGCAAAAATCCTGATTCTCAGTAAGGGGCTTTTTTGTCACTTAGGATATGTCTACACTAGCCCCCTAGTTTGAACTAGGGAGGCTAATGTAGGCATTCAAAGTTGCAAATGAAGCCCGGAATTTAAATATCCTGGGCTTTATTTGCATCTTCCCGTCCGGGCGCCATTTTTCAATCCGCTTAGTCCGAACTAACTGCCCACGGCTACACGCGGCAGTCAAACGTTAACTCGAACTAAGTCCTTAGTTCGAGTTAACTGTTACACCTCATTCCTCGATTAGTCGATAAGCGCCTCTGAAGAGCCACAGTGGGGGTAGCTCCAGAGGAGCCGACTCGAGCCGGGACTGTGCAGTCTGGGCTCATGCCGGCTCCAGAGCCACCAGCACTGCGGATCTGCAATTTAAATGTATTAAGAGCCACTGGGCTCTTACTACATTTAAAATGCAGAGACGCAGCAATCAGCGCAAGACAGGACTGCTTAGTCCAGCAGCTCCTGTTCATGGTGGATAGCCCTGTCCGCCACGAACAGGGGTTGGTGCCTGGGGAGCCCCTGCCCGCAGCCAGCCCTGGCCACCGCCAACAGGGGTTGCTTGGTGGCAACAGCCTCTGTCCATGGGGGGGAAGGGGCAGCAGCTCCCTGCTGAGACCCCTGTGGACAGGGGCTGCTTCGCTGCAGCATCCCCCATCCCCACCCTGCTGCCTCTGATAGAGGCAGCGGGGGGCAGACGGCACCTGGAGACGGTGCTGGGGGGAACTGGCTTTTAAGCTGGCTCCCCCCAGCACCGGCTCCTGTCCCCCCCCTTGCTGCCTCTGAGAGCATTTCAAAAGCAGAGTAGTGGAAACCGGTGTGAGAAGGGACTGAAGCAGTCCTCACTCGCGTCATTTCCCGCTGTGCCTCTGCCTCTCCTGCCCCCCGTAGAGACTGTGCTGTGGGGAACTGGCTTTACTGGTTCCCCCCCAGCACCAGCTCCTGATTCCCTCCCCACTTGCTGCCTGCCTCTGATAGAGGCAGCAAGGCAAGGGGGAAGCGACTAGTCGAGTCAACTATCTGATAAGCATTTGCTTATCAGATAGTCGACTAGTCGCTTACATCCCTACAGAATATGTCACTTAAATTGCTTAAATTACTCTAAGAACCCAATTACATATTGAGACCATTCATTTCCTGGTTAAAACTCTTTATTAGCACTAACTGAAGGCTCCCCATAGTTCTCATATGGGGTTAAAGTTTTCACTGTTGACTCAAAGTTTTCTGTTGACTTAATAACCAGAGATCACAAGCCTAGAAGGAGTAGGTAGAATCTCTGGTTTAAATTCTAGTACGGGTGTTGATCTGGGAACTTTAAACAGCTGTTTCAATATTGAGGAAGCACAATTATTTCTAATCTTTTTATCTGTGGGGAAGAAAGATATTTAAGAAATATGTGCACTGCAGAGGCAGAATAACTTGCGATTGAATTACAGTAGGGAGAGAAAAATGAATGCTTTTGACATCTGCAAGTGTTACTGAAAATGTAAGAACAGATTACGGCAACTGAAGGGCTGTCTGAGAAAATAGCATTTTCCATACTTGACAATCTTACATTGGGGAATTTATTGTCCTTTAATTCATCACTGAATTTCAACCTTTCATTTCGTGGGCCACTGCAGTTGCTATGCAGAGTCCCTTTGTAGATTTTCAAAGGCAACCAGACAGGAGCAGCTTTTAACACACTCAGAGAGCTGGTCTGGAAGTTGTGTGTGTGCCAGGAATGGTTTGTTTTTAAGTATTCATGAAACTATAAATAGGGAGCCCAGTTCTTCACTGCCTTGGCCCTTGGACATAATTTATACCTGTGCAAAGTGAAAGAAAGGGAAGAGGACCTCAGGGTGCATCTACACAGCACACTTTCCTCGAAATAAGCTTATTTAATTGTGTGGCTTATTTTGAGGTTATTATGAAATAGCTTATTTCAAAAATTGGCACTTTCTTCATAGCCCCAAATTTTGAGATAAAGTGCTATTCCAACAAGTCCCTTAACCCTCGTGGAACTTACAGGGATGCCGGAATAGTGTGCCCGGCACACTTTAAATAGTGTGCATTTAAAGATGTAGAATTGCTATTTTGGGATACTTCCAGTATCCTGAAATAGCCCCGCTGTCTAGACACAGCCTCAGAGATTGTGGGTAAAGGTATGCAGATGCAACATTTTTTATGCTGAAATTTTATTTAGTAATAAAATCTAGAAATCTCAATATATTTTCCCTTTCTCCACTATATATTCAGAGCCCCAACATACTGTTATGTTCAATCTAGCCAGAAAAACTAGAGTTACATTTTAACATAAAATTAGTGTTGAATTAAGGACCTTGTCATGGCATATGCACACCCCATCCCTTGGGGTGCAGGTGTGACGGACTGGGCCAGGTCTGGGCACAGCTGAGGGCGTCAGCTCAGGGCGCATTGCTTAAAACCAGGGCTACCTACAGCCCTTGACTGGAGACCTTTCCCATACAGGCTACAGACCAGTCATACAGAGCGCTTCAGTTGCCAATCTGGCCAGCAGGAAACCTACAAGCAAAACCCCTCAGGTACCCCAGCTCTCCCTGTGCCACAATCAGCCCCGGGCCTACACACAGGTGAGGGGTTATAGAACCCAACCTCACCAACCCCAAACGGATCCTCCCAGTCTCAAAGAACCAGCCACAGATCCCCAGTCAATTTATACTTTAGTTCTTACCCACAAGAGCATGCTGGGCCAATCCTTTAGAATTTAAAATCTAAAGGTTTATTAACAAAAGAAAGAAAAGGTTGAGAGTAAGGTTGTTAAGGAGAATACATTACATGCACCAATCACCAAGTTCCTGATGCAGGCTCTTAGCAGAGATGTTACAACCTGCTGTCTTAGAAGTCTCTGGTGTACATCCTTTGTCAGGATGGGTCAGCAGTCCTTCTCGGCGCTCTGTCCCTAGCAAGGCTGCATCTGGGATCAGTAGCAAGACTGAAAACAAGATGGAGACCGCCTCATAGCATTTTATATCCATTCCTGGTGTCTCCCAAGCTGGAGCGGGTCACAGAGTCAAGTGACCTGTCTGTGTTTCACATGCCGGCAACCATTATGCCCTGACTGATTTGCACGTTTCCAGACGCATTCCTCAGGCCTGTATTGGCCTCTCTGAGAGCCATTGTCCCCGAAGCCATGCTGGTTAGCATAGTCATTCATTGGACATTCCTTCCTTACAGCAGGCAGTCCAGGCCATTGCTCTGTCTCAGACAGAGAACATTCACAGTACCAGCACAGAGTCCAAATTCATAACTCCACATACAAACATCACCCAAGTACATGAGTAGCATACATAGAATCAGTAGGGCATAAGCTTTCATTTGACACCCCACATGGCCCCCTTTGTACAGAATTTGGGGCAAACACCCCCCCCCCCGCCCCCCACGGGCACAGCAGTGTTCTGTCTGCTCATTACAAAACCCAGTAATGTGACAGCAGGTACCAAGGGGTGTGGATGCTGCCTGTTCAGCTGTCAGGCTTTCAGCAACCTCTGTCAGTCTGTCACTCTGAGACAGTGAAGTCTATTGGCCTGGGTCAGTGGCGTAGCCTTTTTATTCACAGGGCAGCATGGTCCAATGGTTAGCATGAGTAACAACAGCCCTCAGGGTCAGGGCAGCACAGCCTAATGGTTAAAGTCAATAACAATAGCCTACTGGCTAGAGTCAGTAGCAACAGCCCTAAGTTCAGGGCAACATAGCCTAGTGGCTAGAGTCACACATTTGGGGCAGTAGCCCTAGTAGGGTGGCCCAGGCCCAGGCCCAGGCCCAGGCCCACCCTACTCCACTAGGCCCCAACTCAGGGCTCTGTTAGTGGCAGAGTGCACCACCACTCACTCAGCAGGGAATCTGACCACAACATGCTAAGCTCATGCAGGGGGAGATACCACTCCCGCACCTCCCCAGGTCACTTCCTACCAGTGTCAGTGTAATGAAGCTCCGTGTGGTCTCCAGGTCCTCCAGCTCCACTACACCAGCCTCCCTCTGGGGCTTCTCCGGGACTGGCAGTTCAATGCTATCTCCTGGGTCTCGCTGGGGCATCTTTGGCACTCCAGCAGCAGGTCCTTCTCCTCCAGTGTCCAGCCCAGACTGAATTGAGCTGCTCTCTTTTATACTGCTCCAGCATTTGGAGCATGCCCAGACTGGGTGGAGTGGCGGGACTTCCTCTGCCCACAGGGTTTTTACCCCTCCTATCTCAATGCAGAGTATGCACACTTGTCACAGACCTGATCTTGCCAACACATAAGCATATGCTCAAATATAAGCGCATAGCAGTCCTGTTAACTGATCAATGAACCAGGACTGGACAGGACTACCAAGGTCACCAAGTCTCATCCTCTACTGTCTCAGGCATCTCCACCATATCATCCCCCATTCATAAATGTATCAAGCTCCATCTTAAACTAGTTAAGTTGTTTACCCCCACTACTCCTACGCCACGGCTTTTCCAGAGCCCTACAGAACTACTTAAAGTACATGCATCCAGGGTTCCATGAGCAGGAGCTAAACTTGAGGCCTAATTCTTTAAAAAACAAAGCTTTTATACAACTGTAGCCCAGCTGAACTATTTCCTCAAATTCCAATGAAAACTGTTAAACAAACATTTCCTGTAGTGTCTGAAACCCAAAGATTTTAGAAACTAAAACTCATTATAAGCAGAATGGAAGTGTCTGCTCTGGACTTTCACTTTCCAAGAGGGGGAACATGCAAAGGCTAAATGCAGTGCAAACACGATGATAAATACACTGGGTTTTAAAAATTCTCTTTCTGAAATGCAAAGATGAGGAAAAGGGGAGATTATAAAGCTGCTAACACTGCAAATACCTTCTGGATACCTTGTTTTTTCCCCCCTGTGTTGTCATGTCCTTAATAATAAAAAAAAATACCCATGTATGAATGGTAAATATTAAATAATTATCCTCCAGGATATTTGTATCTGCTCTGGCTTACCAAGGGAGTTCATCTAATCATCTCAATAACTAATCCTGCAAAACAAGCCAACGTATTAATGCCAAATATTTTTAAACTGTTTGGGGAAGTTAATTCATTTTTTATTAAACTGCAAAAATAAACAAAAAACTTTCCCTGTGTGAGCAGCATGGATTAGTATGTATGCGATCACAGAACTAATCAGATATGGGCCTGGAGTCTTTTCTGTTTGTTCATACATGCTGGAAGTGGAAGGACAGGCCTGTGATTTCAATGACTCCAATGTAAATCCAGAGTGACCCTATTAACTTTGATGGAGTTATTCCTTATTTACATCAGTGTCACTGGGATGAGAAACCAGTCTAGGATGAAATGTCTTATTAAAATATTTTTCCATAAACTTTTTATTGACTCTCATGCTGCTAAAGAGCACGCGTTAAGCACACCATTCAATTGTGCCGTTTGGTTTTTCTGCCTTCTCCTTGCTGTTTTATTATTGCTCTGAATGTCCCTGGCTGGCTGCTAGGACTGCTTCTGATTTCTACCAGCAATGAGCCATAACCAGGGTTCTTTCTAATTTGGGGGGAATTTTTGCGGTTTGGAATGCAAGAGGGAGCTTCAGGTTTGGGGAGGGGCTCAGTCCAGAGGGTTGGGGTTCAGGAGAGGGTATGGGCTCTGTACTGGGGTGGTGGGCTTTAGGGTGGGGCTGGGGATGAGGGGTCTTGGGCACCACACTGCATCCTGGAAGCGGCCAGCAGGTCGAGCTCTTGGGAGGTGGGCATGAGGCTGTTGCCCACAAGCACCACCTGTCTAGCTTCCATTGACCAATGGGAGTGCAGAGCCAGTGCTCGGGGCCAGGGCAGCTTGTGGAGTCCTGTGCGCCCCCCCACTCCGCTTAGAAGACAGAGCTGCTGCTGGCTGCTTCCCCACCGGCCCCAGCACAGAGCTACCGTGGTCACAGAAGCTCCATGCTGTGACTGCGGTAGGGGCCCCTCTCCTCTTTTGGGGCTTGGGAAGAGGTATCTGTTCCCACTGCAACCCTGCATCCCTGCATGGGGCTTAATGGGAAGCTGAGCAGCTGTACAACTTAGAGGGTACTTAGGTCATAATTCTTGTGTTTTAAATGCAGTGTTGTTTTGTTGCTTTTGTGCATGGAATTACCTCCACCACATCACTCAGACAGCAATGGGCCATCTCCTCAGCTGGTTTAGATCTGTGTCTTTCTGCTATTTTACATCATCTGAGGCTCTGGCCCTGGATTTTTATATAATGCCCCTCTAATAATGAAAATAGGACAAAGATCCTCAGGCCCCCCAGAGCTATGCTTGGTACACATAAATCATAAAAACATTAAGCTGGAATGGATCTTGAGAAGTGTCCAAGTTCAGCTCCTTCCACTTGTAACCACCACCTGGCAGAGTTGAACCAGGGATTTTTGGAGCTTCATATAGGAGCCTCTGCAGCTTGAGCTATAAAATCAGCTGACTCTCAGTTTGGGCTGTAGAGCTCCCTTGTTCATATGTCTTGCTGTACGTGATCTAAGTGCCACTGCATGGAACAGTGACCCCCACTAGGGCTATGTCTACACTCGCGGCTTCTTGCGCAAGAACATCTTGCGCAAGTGTTCTTGTGCAAGAAGTCTTGCGCAAGAAAATGTCCACACTGCCATGTGCCAGCTGTGCTTTTGCGCAAGAGCGCCCATGGCAGTGTGGACGCTCTCTTGCGCAAGAAAGCTCTGTTGGCAATTTTAGACATAGGTCTTTCTTGCACAAGAAATCCCTGCCGAGCGTCCACACTGCCCTCTTGCGCAAGAGCCCTGCACAAGAGAGCTTACACCTGTTAAAAAAGAGCGTAGCTCTTGCGCAAGGAGCCCTCTCTTACCACGCCGTACTGTAAATTTACTTGCGCAAGAGTGGGCGGGCAGTGTGGACTCTCTGCAGATTCTTGCGCAAGAACGGCCGTACTTGCACAAGAAGCCGCGAGTGTAGACATAGCCTAGGTGTGTGGGTTACACACTGACACAGGACCAAGTAAACCGAGACCATCCCTGACAGCTGTTTGTCTAACCTTTTCTTTGAAACCTCCAATGATGGGGATTCCACAATCTCTTTTGGAAGCCTCTTCCAGAGTTTAACTACTATAGTTAGAAAGTTTTTCCTAATATCTAACCGAAATCTGCAGCCCATTACGTCTCATCTTACCCTCAGTGGACATGGAGAACAATTGATCACCATCCTCACTATAACAGCCCTCGACACCTCTGAAGACTGGTATCAGGTCTCCCACTCTCAAGTCTTCTTTTTTCAAGACTAGGCGTACCCAGCTCTTTTAACTATTCCTCAGAGACCAATGGGAACATTAGGATCTTTCTGCCCCCTTTTTCTGACTCCCATCTACCAATCCTGCGGACAGCTCTGATCTGCACCACCCATAACAGCCCACCAAGAAACCATTCTACTGGCTCCTGATCATGGGAGTGCAGCATGTTCCAGCCACACGTCTGTCTCCATTTATTTTGGAGGTTGCAGGCTCTAGCACTGTTCCATTTCACCTTAATTCCCCAGCCACATACACATTTCCCAAGACTTTACATCGTGGTGAGTGGACAAATGTGGCTGGACACATTCCCAGCTAGAGTGCCTCAATTCCAGGGGTGGGCAATAATTTTTAATGGGGGGCCACTCCAAGATTTTGGTCAGTGGCCGAGGGCCACACTTCTATGGAGGGGCTGTGGGGTCTGGGGTGGCAGGTGGGGTGTATAAAAGAGCTTGGGATAGAGGACTGGGGGTCAGGAGAGGGTGCGGGGTCTGAGAGGGAGTTTGGGTGAATCATAGAATCATAGAACCATAGAGCTGGAAGAGACCTCAGAAGGTCATCAAGTCCAGCCCCCTGCTCTAGGCAGGACCAATCCCAACTAAATCAACCCAGCCAGGGCTTGGTCAAGCCGAGACTTAAACACCTCTAGGGATGGAGACTCCACTACTTCCCTAGGTAACCCATTCCAGTGCTTCACTACCCTCCTAGTGAAATAGTTTTTCCTAATATCCAACCTGGACCTCTCCCACCACAACTTGAGACCATTGCTCCTTGTTCTGCCATCTGTCACTACTGAGAACAGCCTCTCTCCAGCCTCTTTGGAACCTCCCTTCAGGAAGTTGAAGGCTGCTATCAAATCCCCCCTCACTCTTCGCTTCTGCAGACTAAACAGACCCAACTCCTCAGCCTCTCCTCATAAGTCATATGCTCCAGCCCCTAATCATTTTGGTTGCCCTCCGCTGACCCTCTCCAATGCGTCCACATCCTTTTTGTAGTGGGGGCCCAGAACTGGACACAATACTCAGATGTGGCCTCACCAAAGCCGAATAAAGGGAATAATGACATCTCTGGATCTGCTGGCAATGCTCCTCTTAATGCAACCTAATATGCCATTAGCCTTCTTGGCTACAAGGGCACACTGTTGACTCATATCCAGCTTCTCATCCACTGTAACCCCAGGTCCTTTTCTGCAGAACTACTACTTAACTGGTTGGTCCCCAGCTTGTAACTGTGCTTGGGATTCTTCCGTCCCAAGTGCAGGACTCTGCACTTGTCCTTGTTGAACTTCATCAGATTTCTTTTGGCCCAATCCTCCAATTTGTCTAAGTCACTCTGGACCCTATCTCTGCCCTCAAGCATATCTACCTCTCCCCCTAGCTTAGTGTCATCCGCAAACTTGCTGAGGGTGCAATCCATCCTCATCCAGGTCATTAATAAAGATATTGAACAAAACCGGTCCTAGAACCGAACCTTGGGGCACTCCGCTAGAAACCGACCGCCAACCTGAAATCGAGCCGTTGATCACTACCCGCTGGGCCCGGCCTTCTAGCCATCTTTCTATCCATCTTACTGTCCATTTATCCAATCCGCATTCCCTTAACTTGCTGGCAAGAATATTGTGGGAAACCGTATCAAAAGCCTTGCTAAAGTCAAGGTATATCACATCCACTGACTTTCCCACGCCCACACAGAGCCAGTTACCTCATCATAGAAGCTAATCAGATTGGTCAGGCACGACTTGCCCTTTGTGAATCCATGCTGACTATTCCTAATCACTTTCCTCTCTTCCAAGTGCCTCAAAATGGATTCCTTAAGGATCCTTCCATGATTTTTCCAGGAACCGAGGTAAGACTGACCGCCTATAGTTCCCTGGATCGCCCTTCTTCCTTTTTGAAGATGGGCACTACATTTGCCTTTTCCAATCATCCGGGATTTCTCCCGATCTCCACGACTTTTCAAAGATAATGGCCAAAGGCTCTCAATGACATTTGCCAACTCCTCAGTACCCTCGGATGCATTAAGTCCGGACCCATGGATTTGTGTACGCTTAGCTTTTCTAAATATTTCCTAACCTGTTCTTTACCCACCACGGGCTGTCCATCTTCATCCCATCTTGAGTCACTTAACGCAGAAGTCCAGGAGCCGACCTTGTCCGTGAATACAGAGGCAAAGAAAGCATTGAGTACTTCAGCTTTCCCACATCATCTGTCACTAGGTTACCTCCTTCATCCAGTAGGGGCCACACCCTCTGATCACCTTCTTCTTGTTAACATGCCTGTAGAAACCTTTCTTGTTATCCTTCACATCCTTAGCCAGTCGCAATTCCATTTGCGCTTTCGCCTTCCTGATAACCCCGGCATTCTCGAGCTATACATTTAAACCCCTCCTGGTCATTTGTCCAAGTTTCCACTTTTGTAAGCTTCCTTTTTGTGCTTAAGTTCACCAAGGATTTCCGTAAAGCCAATCCGGTCTCCTACCATGTTTGCCTCTCTTGCTTCGGCCGGGATGGTTTCTTTCTGTGCCTTCAATAAGGCTTCTTTAAACTACTGCCAGCTGTCCTGGACTCCTTTCCCTTCATGTTAGCATCCCAGGGATTCTGCCCATCAGATCTCTGAGGAGTCAAAATCTGCTTTTTTGAAGTCCAAGGTGTGTATTTTACTACTCTCTTTTCTTCCTTTGGTCAGGATCCTGAAATCTACCATCTCATGATCACTGCTTCCCAGGTTGTCACCTACCTCCACTTCCCTATTAGTTCCTCCCTGTTTGTGAGCAGAAGGTCAAGCTGCGCATGGCCCCTGGTCGGATCCTTCAGCACTTGCAAGAAGTTATCCCCAACATTCTCCAAAAACTTCCTGGATTGCCTGTGTACTGCCGTATTGGTTTCCCAACAGATGTCAGGGTGATTAAAGTCCCCACGAGAACCAGGGCCTGCGATCCGGAAGCTTCTCTCAGTTGTCCGAAGAAAGCCTCATCTACCTCATCCACCTGATTCGGTGGCCTGTAGCAGACACCAACCACAACATCACTGCTGTTGTTTGCTCCTTTAAACTTAACCCATAGACTCTCAACAGGTTTTTCTCCCTCTTTATACTGGAGTTCAGAGCAATCATAGTGCTCTCTTACATATAGTGCAACTCCTCCTCCTTTTCTCCCCTGCCTGTTCTTCCTGAACAGTCTATACCCTTCCATGACAGCACTCCAGTCATGCGAGTCATCCCACCAAGTCTCTGTTATCCCAATTAAATCATATTTCTCGGACTGGGCCAGGGCCTCCAGTTCTTCCTGTTTGTTGCCCAGGCTTCTCGCATTAGTGTACAAACACCTCAGGTAACCAGTTGATCGCCTCTATCTTCTCCATTCAAACAGGGGTCCTCCTTTCTTGCTCGCTTCTGCTCTGCATTTCTTCCCGGTATCCGACTTTCCCACTCCCTCAGGGTTTTGGTCACCGCCCCCGACTAACCTAGTTTAAAGCCCTCCTCACT
Organism: Rafetus swinhoei; assembly: GCA_019425775.1. NCBI lineage: Eukaryota > Metazoa > Chordata > Testudines > Trionychidae > Rafetus > Rafetus swinhoei. The sequence goes on along the minus strand of CM033446.1, from coordinate 120,850,676 downwards.
AGGTTTGCAAGCCTGCCCGCAAAGATGCTCCTTCCTCTCTTGGTTAGGTGGATCCCATCTCTTCCTAACAATCCTTGTGCCCGAACAGAGTCCCATGGTCAAGAAACCAAAGCCCTCTCTGCGACACCACCTGCGCAACCACGCATTTACGCCTCAATTCGACGATCCCTGCCCAGTCCTTTCCTTCAACAGGGAGGATGGATGAGAACACCACTTGCGCTCCGAGTTCTTGATCCTTCTTCCCAGCGCTACATAATCCGCAGTAACCCGCTCAAGATCGTTTCTTGGTCAGACGTTAGTTCCCACGTGGAGAAGCAGGAAGGGGTAGCAATCCAAAGGTTTGATCAGTTTGGTAAGCCTCTCAGTCACATCCTGAATGCGAGCTCCCAGTAAGCAGCATACCTCTCGAGATTCCAGGTCCGACGGCAGAGGGATGGCTCAGTCCTCTTAGGAGGGAGTCTCACCACCACCACCCGTCGTTTTCTTTTGGGGTGGTGGCCGTGAACCCCATCCCTAGGACTGCATCCCATGCCTTCCAGTAGATGGTGTTCCCTTCCGGTTTCTTCCTTGTGAGATCCCTTCCAAAGCATTCAGCACAGAGCCTGTGGAGAGAGCCTGAAAGCGATTACTTACCTCTATAGCATTGGGGATTCCCATGCTGGCCTTTTCCCCTTCTAGAAGTTACATGCTGCCAGTTCTCTTCCTGGTCACGTACTGCCCTCTCCGGCTCTTCCGCCTGCGCTTGAAGGATTAAACGCTGCCTTCTATCGAGGAAGTCTTCATCCTCTGATCGGCGTAGGGTCGACACTTGGGCCTCCAGCCCTCTAATTTTTTCTTCCAAAATGGCGACCAGCTTGCACTTAGTGCAGATGAAATCTGTTCTTTCTTCCGGGAGGAAGACAAACATGGCACACTCCATGCAGGTAACAACAGCAGAACCATCACCATCCATCCCTGCTGTCCTGTTCGCAAGCTCGGTGAAGGAGGTGAAGGAGGATGTTATGATCTGGGGCAGGGGCTTGGGTTGCAGGGTCCAGGAGAGGGTATGGGTGGAGGAGAGGATTCTGGCCTGGAGGAGCGGGTGCAGGGTCTGGGAGGGGTTTGTGACCTGGAGGAGGTGGGAAGGGTTTGGGTGGTGGCCTGGGACAAGAGGAGGTGATGGCTTGGGTCAGGAAGTTGGGGGAAGGGAGGAGGTGGGGTGTCAGAGGCAGGCTGTGGCTGGGAGCCACTTACCTAGGCAGTCCCCACCCGGCAGCCCTGCAAGAACCTGAAACAGACTCCATGCCTGCCTGCTGGGCTGGCTGCTCCACGTGGCTCTGCTCCAGCATGAGGAGGGGGGAGTGAGGGAAGGAAGAAGCTTCACTCACTGCCCCGCCTCCAGCAACATTTCTCAGTGCCTATTGGCCAGAAACTGGCCAATGGGAGCTGAGGGATTTTGCTAGGGGGTAGGGGACAGCGCACAAAGCCTCCCAGTCTCTCCTCAGTATGCAGAGCATGGAGAGCCAGCCTTTAAAGTGGCAGCTGCTATGTAGTGAGGGTGCTGGCAAGGTGGCCATGGGCCATATCCAGCATCTTGGCGGACCGGCCTCTTGCGCCCCCCCACCCCGCCCGCTCAGTATTGATCTGGATGATGGTCATGGGCCATCACTCTAGAAGAGATCCAGGAAAATAACTGACTGCTGGCCTGGGGAGAGTGATCCAAGTTAGACCCATATGTAGATGGCCCCAAGTGAAAGCTGTCACTATGACACCAGGCTAGCCCCAATTAAGCTTTTTTTAAAATATTGGGATAGGCCCCCATTTAGCAAGATGCATGTACATAAGTAGTTCAAGGTGGTAGGGTTCTTAAAGCTAAGCATATGCTAAGCAAAGGCCACAGATGCCAAGAAATATGCACCTCAACAGATGCCACCCTGCGTCCCTTTTATGGGCCAAAGTCTAAAATAGGTCAGATATTAACTACCTTCAGATACTAGATAACCTACAAGTAAGCCTGCTAGCCTTCTTTCACATGTTGAAAAGAAGTGAACTGAAATGTAAAAGGATTTATAGGAGTATTGTCTTGTACTATCATAGGTTTCTGAAGTGTTAGATGTAAAAATAGTGAAGCACACAAGACCAAGTGTTTAAAAATTAGTACAGCTGCTAGTAGTGAAAAAGAACTCCTGCTCTACAATTATTTGTTGTAATATAAAAGTGTTGATAAGAAGGTTAAAGGAAAAGCGTACATTTATCTCTACATGAGTCATTACACCCCAAAAGAGAGTGCGTCAGCACACAAAAGGTCACAGTAAAGTCTAACGGAGAAAGTAATAACTATGTGTGTGAGACGGTGGATAAGTAAATTTCACTCAGGCGTCCTAAGTTCCAAACATGTCCAACCAAATCTCTCAAAAGGCCCTATGATCTGTGAAGATCTGAACACAAACCTGCAGCAGAGTCCTCTATCCCCTTTGGCTCAGCTGTGCTGGTGGGACATCTTCCCAATAGCTCCTGTTATGTGTAAGGGATAAACCTGCAAAAGGTTTGCATTTCATTAAAATGATACTCCATCAAATAGATGGCACAGACACTGGGAACACACTTCTGAATGCACTAGATGGGCATTATGTCCCCCCCCACCTTCTAGTAGGAAAATCCACACAGAAGATACTATGCCCGCAAACAGGAAAGTTTGTCTCAGGCGTCTGAGTGCCCCTCTCCTGTGGACATTACAGTAGAAAAAGCACCAGTGGCTTCTCTAGTGTCATTTTTTACCATTCCCTTGGTCTGTCACTTTGTTTTGGCTTGCACGTGTTGGGTACAAGTGACTCCTTAGCGCTTATCTCGGTGAGAAAAGGAACATCAGAAAACTACTAAGAAATAGATATCATTGTTACTGCTGAGGCAACAATGCAGCCCATCAGTTCCCCCAACCCCGCCAGACACACCAGCTCAGAGCATGTTTGTAACTCTCCAAGTGCATTGCCATAATGACCCATCTGTTCAGACTGTTACTGTTCTTCATGTAAAGTGCCTTGCTGACTGGCCACTAGGTGGCAAAAGAAGCTTAGTGACCCTTAAAGAGGACGTCAGTAGATGTCAAACCCAGGAGGGCACAATCATCAGCTTCAACTGCACATTTTTGGATGGGAACTTTTATTTCCCTCACTTGTGCCGAAGTATTCAAGGATGTGAGTGGAGTATCACCAGTGTATGGTGTCTCCTATTTTATTACTCTTCTCCCTGCCCTAACACGTGGGGTTTTGTCTCATTTTGTATTGTCTGGTTTTGGAGCTTTGATGAGTTATAAGCATAATTCTTTGGCAGACAGCGCGAAGGCCACAGTATTTGGAAGCGTATACAAGCTGTAAGTCATTTATCTTTTTGCAACATTCATTTTGTATGCTTTTTTTTTAAAAAAAGCATTTTTGGGGGTGTCTGGTTTTTCCAGCAGGATGAGGTCTCACACCTTAAACCTTGTCACTGATCTAGGAATGGACATAATAGTGCAGTGGTCTCCAACCTTTTTAAGCAGGAGATCACTTTTTGAATTGAAGTGCAATCCAAGACCTACCTCAAATCCAAATTCCCTTGCCCCACCTCCTTTGTGCCCCTTCTCTGAGACCCCGCCCCTGCTCATTCTGTCCTCCCTCCCTCCTCCACCACTTTCACCAGGCAGGGGCAGAGGTTTGGGGTGCAGGCTCTGGTCTTGGATTAAGGGATATGGAGTATGAGAGGGGCTCTGAGTTGAGCCGGGGGCAGGCAGTTGGAGTGTCAGAGGGGGTTCTAGGTGCAGGCTCTGGGAGGGCATTTGGATACAGGGGTACTCGTGGCTAGGGATTTGGGGTGCAGGAGGGGATTCATAACTGGGGTAGGGTTTCAGGATGTGGGCTCCAGCTGGGCTCTGCTTACCTCAGGGGGCTCCTGGGTGGTGGTGCAGTGGAGCTAAGGCAGGATCACCCTTGTCCTGGCCCTGCACAACTCCCGAAAGCAGCCAGGAAACTCCCTCCCAAGTCCTACTGTGCCCCCTCTCTGCTCTGTGGAGATAGGATACTGAGTGGGAGAGGGGGCACCTTGACACGAACACCCTTCCTGTCCCTCCCCAGCCCTGCCCAGAAAGCAGGAGGCTCCTGAGGGGACAGCTCCAAGGAAAAGGGCAGGAGATACACAGTAGTGGGGGAAGGAGCAGCTGAAGTGCCAGCACTTGATAGCTTCTTGGCTAAACCAGTCAGGGTCACCTATCAGAGGCTCAAAGATCTGCCAGTAGATCCTGATTTACTGGTTGGTGACCACTGTAATAGTGCATGTGCTGAGCACTGCAGCCAATGTCATCTGTGGGGGTAGAGTCCTACTAAGAGTGGAATTAATCGGATAGATTTTTCTGGTTGCTGTTGGGTTTTGTTTTTATTAAACAGCAGCTTTTTTGAAGCTGACGTACTGAAGCAGAGTCATGCCTGAACCTTAGTGTATGTACCCTACCCAGCTCTCCACATGTCCCACCAGTGCTTGACACATCCGTGTTGCTATTTTTAGCAGTGTGGTGTCCCCTTGCCTCCCCGCTTCTGGAGCCTTCCCCTGCTGGAGGGAGAGGCTCAGGCACCAGCAGGAGACAGGAGGAAGGATCTGGCCACTCCCCACAGGCAAAGCCCTAGGGGATAGGGCACTTGCCTGGGGAGGACAGGGTTGTGGGTTCAAGTCCCACCTCCCCCAGGACGGGATGGGATGGGACAGTCTGTCTCCCACCTGCCAGGGGCTTTCAATGATGCCTGTAGCTAAACACCACAGTGTGGACACAGCCTGCTTTGCATGGCAATGTGTGACTATATGTACAGCACATGCTGCCACCTGTGGTGGCATAGCCTCAGAGACAGTCCCTGTCCCCACAAGAGCTTACAATCAAACCTAGAGAAGGAAATATTAACTTAGTTTTACCGATGGGGAAGTGTAGCACATAGAGATTAAGTGATTTGCCCATGGTCACGCAAGATGTCTATGGCTGAACCAAGAGGGGAATCCAGCACTCCTCTGAACCAGAGGCCACGTTGCCTCACTCCATAGGCATCTATGAACATTAATTTTTATTAATGTGAGTAATAGGGAAATGGATGCAATGGATCCCTGCTTTCCTCTGCTAAACACAACCCCGCCCTGTGAAGGTCTTCCTGGGCATATCACAGTATGGGTGATTTATTCATCAGTTGTGATTATTAAGGAAGTATTAATCACAAGATACTAAATAGCAAGAGAATCATCCATTTATAGACCCTGCCATGACCAAGGTTTGAAATAGAGACCCATCTGTACTAAGGATGTAAAAATATAACTGTTTAAATGGTTAACCGATAAGCACCTTCTTGTTGGTTTCCATTATGGTTACACTCTGACTCCAGGGGGGCCAGCTTTGCTGCAGGCTCTTCAGTATAAAGTTTATATAAAGCCTGCTAAAAATCCTAGTGGTTACATGGTTACACAAGCTGCGGGCTGTGTAGTATAAAGCTTATATATATATATGTAACCACTGGGATTTTTAGCTATTATAGTTAAATTTTTAAATGTTTTTTTATCTGTACTTGCATACAGGTTATAATACAGTCAGGCACCTACATTGCCTGGTGTGGCCAAGCAACCGCAGAACTTGTGTTCACAAATGTGGAGATGTAAGGACTGTGGGATCTGGCCTGTACTGAGACAGTGTGATTGAAGACCCTTTCATATGCCATGGTATTATTTTGATGGCTGCAGTTGGAGATCACATTCATAATCCCCAGAGGAGACCTCTGAATCTGATCCAACCCTGGAACCTGGGGGACAAGATCGGAAAGAAGCAAGACTAGCAGCTCTCCTCCTTACCTGCAGTCCTATCTGAGAATTACAATTGGGCTTGCTATTAAAACAATCCCAGTTTCTGAGGAGCCTTGGAGTGTTGGTCCCTTACTAAAACTCAGTGGGGGTTTTTGGTTGGTTCGCTCCCAGTATCAAAAGGAAGGGGAAGTAGGGTTGCCAGATACTGTCACAAAAAATCCCGAACATGGTGGGGGAAAAAAAAAAGGGAGACCAAACTTTCCATGTCTGGTATTTTCTGGTTTTTTTTTTTTTTTACCAGACAGAAGACGCAATTACCTGACTGTCTGGGCGAAATTGGACACCTGGCAATCCTAAGGGGAAGGGTCTATGAGAAACCAGGATCCTGAAACTGACAGCCCCCAGGAATAATGGAAAGAGGCCAGCACTCCAGGTCAGACTGTTTGACTGGGTGGGCAGGCCAATGAGGGAGTGAGGAGGCTGAGGAGAGTCCTGTCCACCATGTGAGCTGGATTTGCATGGATCAGACTGAGTGGGCCGGAGTTAAGGAGACAACATGTGCCTGAGCTGAGCTGGGAGGAGAGCCATGCCGGCCAGAGAAGGCCAGAGACACAGCCTAGCCGCAGATCTATGCTGGGGGGAGAGCTGCAGTCACAGATCCTGAGACACGGTGCAGAGAACAGAGCCTGAGACACGGAGCTGGGACTGGAGCATGCTGGAACTGTGAGTGGTGAGCTGCAGCGGAGAGCAGGCGGCTGAAGTTGCATAATTAGATCAATCTTCCTCATTCAGACAGCACAGAGTGAGCTGCTTTAACTTAAGCTGAAGAGCCAGGACTCCCTAACTGGGGCTCCTGTCCTCAGAGCATCAGATACAGCAGGGGACCTGTAACGCATATTCACCATTAGATTGTATTGTCATTGTGCAGCCTTTCTTGCTGGGCAACTCTTCATTGAAAAACTCTTCATGGGAAAGCCTCCAACCACTACTCCATGCCATTCCGCAGAGGCTACTTGCCATTCTGAGATGGCACCTGCGGTTCCTACTGAAAGCAATAAGAGCCCCTATTTAGCAACTGGAAGGCAAATTTGGCCAAAAGATTTGATTAAAAAAATAAAGAGCCATGAAATGCTCATTAAAATCTGAGTCCAGCACACACAAGAACGAACACGAGAGAGCAGTGCGAGTAGATTTTAGCACTCAATAATCACTGTGCTTAGGGAGCATAAGCAGCATATTATTGATGGACATTTAATCAGTTATGGCCTCTGCAAGTGCATTTTGGGAGTTTTAAATTTTTGAGAAATAGTAAGCAAGACCCCATGGAAAGACCAATAAGAAAGCCAAGGAGCCGAAGAGGGCTGGTAGTTCCTAAAAGACATAGCACTAGAGACTCAACCTCATGCTCTTCCTATGCAGAGAGAAAATAAGAAAAGACACAGGAGGACAATGTGGCCAAACAAGAAGCTTTTTAGCTATCTAAAACCCAAAAGGGATACATACAAGAAATGGAAGGATGTCACCCAAGGAAGTACATATTGGACTAGTGTCAGTATGTAGGGAAGAAAAATGAGGAAAACCAAAACAAAGAATGTGTTATAACTGGCAAGAAATATTAGAAACAACTAGAGGGGGTTCTATAACTAAGTCAGACAAAAAATAGGTCAAGGACTATGTGGCTTCACTGATTAATGGAGAAGGTGAGCTCGTGGGAAGATAATAGGAAGGCAGAGCTGCTCAATGCCTATTTCCCATCAGTCTTCTCACAAATTATAATGTTACCAGGTGACTAGCAAAGTTACCATAGATAATAAAGGGGAAGGGATCCAGATCTGGATAAGTAAAGAACATGTCAATGACCTGACTAATTTGAACGAATGTGAGTCAACAGTGCCTGATGCTCTGTACCCCAAGTGTTGACGGAGTTAACTGAAGAAATCATAGAGCCACTGGCAATAAATTTGCAAGCTCATGGATGACAGGAGAAGTCCTGGAAGAATGGAGAAAGGCTAGCATGTAATGCCCATCTTTATAAAGGGGATAGAGGAGGGCACAGGGCGCTATAGACCAGTTAGCTCAACCTTGATACCTGGGAAGCTACTAGAGTAGGCATGGGCAATAAAAAATGGCAGCCTACAGGGTTAGTCTCTGGCAGGCCATGTGACCACTATATTTACCTACACCTCCACAAGTTTGGGGCAATTGCAACTCCCGTTGGCTGTGGATCACTGTTTGTGGCCAATGGGAGCACTAGGAAGTGGCATAGACCAGGACACCACTTCCAGCCACTCCCATTGGCCATGAATGGCAATCCACGGCCAACAAGAGCTGTGATTGCCCAATACCTGTGGAGGTGCATGTAAATATAGCAGTGGCAGCCCATCAGGGACAACTCATGACCCTTGTGGCTTCCCTTTACTTGCTCATCAAAAGTCATTTTTCTGCCAAGTGCAAAGAAATCTGTGGGGGCCATGAATCTTGTGCATGCACAGTGACATGGAATTCCCCCAGGACTAACAGTTTGGAGGATACGGCTAGAATGCAAAGAGATCATAATTAAGCTGGAGAACTGGGCAATAAACAACAAAATGAAATTCAGAAAAGACAAATGTCAGTTGCTACACTTAGGGAAAAAAAATCAAATGCACAAATACAGCCTGGGGGCAGTTCTTATCTAATTTGACCCTCTGCATTTTCCTTCTCGCTATGAATACTCACTGTGGTTATTTATGATTTGTATTACATTACTGCCTGGAGGGCTTACAAAAATGAGATCAGGGTAGACATAGTAAGATTTAGAAGTCCCTGTCCTCAAGAGCTTATGATCTAAACAGACAAGATACATGAGGGATAGGAGTGGATATGGCAAGATGAAGTGCGTTGCCCAGGGCAACTAATGCTTTGATATTAGATAGTAGAAGAGCCAGTTCTCTTGACTCGCAGTGCAGTGCTCTATCCACTGGGCCATACTGTCTCTCAGTTTGCTCTCTCTACCATTTCCTCTAAGGCCTTTATCTAGCCTGGCCTATCTTGACTAGGTCCAGTAATGATCCCTTGAAGACCTCCCTTGTTTATTTCACTGCCCAGAAATTTCCCCTCTTACTTAACTGAAAACATCTAATATCTTTAGCCTAAGGTGATAGTTCCGTGTCCTGCACCTTCTGAAAGTTGAGTAAAGGCTTGATCCAACTCCCACGGAAGTGAGCTCCATGGCCTGAAACCTTGGAAATTTTGATATACCAGAGAGCCAGATAGTTGTTTTATTCTGGCAGGAATATGCGTGCTTATGGAAGGCATCTTTCCATCATCACTCTTAGGCTATGTCTACACTACAGGGTTTTTGTGCAAAACCAGCTGTTTGCTCAAAAACCCGCCGAGCGTCTACACCTCAAGTGCATTTTTGCGCAAGTAAGTTTACAGTATATCAAAAGAACAGAGCAGTTTTTGCAGTGTAGGTATTCCTCTTTCTATGAAGAATAACTCCTTTTTTCACAAGAGTTCTTGCACAAAAAGGTGTGTGGACGGGCAACAGGGGCTTTTTGCGCAAAAAGAGCCAATCAAAAAAAGCACAGGTGCTCTGGTGGCTATTCTGTGAATAGCAATCAGAACTTTCTTTCCATGCAGTCTGGACGCTCTCTTGCGCAAAAGCGCATCGCTATTGCGATGCGCTTTTGTAGTGTTGACGCGCTTTTGCACAAGAAGTTTTTGTGGAAGAGCTCTTCTGCAAAAAGCTTCTTGCACAAGAAGCCTGCCGTGTAGACGTAGCCTTAATGTTAAAGTCAGTGGGTGAATTTAACAGGTGCACCTCCATTTTCCCCCTTCTCACTCTTGCCAACCATTGCCTTTTGCTGTCTTGACCCATCCCCACTCCTTGTTTCCTACACCCTCCCCATCACCATCCTGTTCTCCTCCTGTACAATCACTATAAAATGGAATTGGAAAAATGAATTCTAAACTTCCAAGTAAAACACAAAACTCTCACCCTGCGTATCACGGCTTCAAATTATTTTTGATAAAAATAAGCTGCAAAGATCTTTACAAGTAAGAATGTCTTTACATCACCAGCTACCCTGCTAACTGCTGGAAAAACCCGAAGTCCAGCAGAGCTTTTGGTAACTGACTGAAAATAATTACATTTATGATAGTTGAATGTTACTTTTAAAACAATCAATTTTCTCACATTCAGAGCCTTTCAAAATGAATTATAAATTGTTCCACTTTATTTGTGTAATTTTGATCTACTATATACATAAAATTATCCAATAATTGCAATATATTTAGGGAAGGAATTTTAAATCTCAAAATTATAATTAATTATCCAAATCACTAAAAATATTTTTATTGCAAAGTTATTCTTCCTTCTCATAGTCCTGGGATCCCAGCTTCAGGCCTTCCAATTGCCCCTACTATCACAGGGCTTAGCCTTAGCCTGGGATCTAGCAGCAACTTTTCCTCTGCTCCTACACACCTGCCGACTCATGAGGAGGGAGTCCCCAGTCCCAGGCAAAGAAGTCATCCCAAGTCATCGGGGTCAGGGGAGTGGGAGCATTGGAAAAAAGTTGCTATTGGATTCCAAGCAGAGGAGCCGTTCCAGAGTAGCTAGGGGCAGGAAAAAGCTGCTGTTGGTTCTGGGGTCCTGGATTCAGGAGTAGCTTTTCCCCAGCTGCCCCAGGACTACTCTGCTACTGCTATGGTAGGCTCAGGCCATCCATGAAGGCTCAAAGATAAGGGCAGGTCTATGTCCTTACTTCCACCCCAGTTCTCATGCAGAGCTCTGCACTCACGTCCAACCCTAAAAAACATGGGAATGGAGGAACTGCTCACCTATTCACAAGAGCTCCTCCTATAGGCACCAAAATACAGAGACCTGTATTTTGTGAGAGCAAGCTGCTGTTGTGCATCCTTACTAGAGACTGCCCATGCAGCATTATACAGAGTTGCAGACACTCCACCTCAATTTCCCAGTGGGTCTTCCTCTTCTCCAACCATCTGCTGAGTTTCAGAACCTTAACCTTCCAGCTAGGTCACTTCCAGCTCTACCTCCTCCAGGGCACTCAACATCTAAAACATGTATGAAGCTACATAAACTCTAGGGCTATGTCTACACTGGCATGTTCTTGCGCGAGAATGGCTGCTCTTGCGCAAAAACTTGCCGCCTGTCTACACTGGCCGCGCGTTCTTGTGCAAGTAAATCTACAGTAGAGTGTCTGAAATCAGGGCTACTTGCGTGAGAGCTCTGACACTCCCACTCAGGAAGAAGCCTTCTCGTGCAAGAGTTCTTGCGCAAGAGGCCAGTGTAGACAGGCAGCCAAGAGTTTTTGCGCAAGAACCGGCCAAACAGAAAAACAGCGTAGTGGCCGCCTGGACGCTCCGTACCCGCACTCACAGCACCAGACTTCCTGGTAACTGGAGGCCCCTTAAAGGCACGCGCAGCCTGCAGAGGCCACGCAGCAGCAGCACCTCTGCCACCGAGCTCTCCCACACGGCTCTGTCCTGCTGCAAACAAACGGCCCACCACCATGTCTGCTCCAGGGGGGCACCAGGAACCATCACCCTCCTCCCAGCAGCCAGCCCAGGGGTCGCAGGAGGCCCCAGGGAGCACCAAGAGGCATGCCCCGTCTTGGTCCCCAGTGGAGGTAGAGGCCCTGCTCAACCTGTGGGCCGAAGAGGAGGCCCTGAATGACACCCGTGCCCGGAACAGGTCCGGGCAAAGGTCAAGGAGCTGTGCCTGGGCTACGTCCAGGGGCAGGGGCCGACAGCTGCCCGCACTATCAATGCCTGCATGCCATCCTTGGTGAGACAGCACTCGAAGGCCCCTCTGTGCCTGTGGACACTAGTGTCCAGCCACCTGTCACCAGGCCAGTCGAGGAGGAGGAAGAGTCCTAGCTGCCCACGGGGTTGGAGGAGGAGGAGGAGGAGGAGGACGACAACCAGGGCAGCGGCATCACCCTGCACATCCTTGAGACAGTGCTGAGCAGCCAGGACGTCTCCCAGGCTTCGTCGGAGGCCGGAGAAGGATCCTCTGGTGAGTGTTGCGCTTTTCACTCACAAGGGCGGGGGGAGCCGGGCGCCCAGGGGGGAGGAGGAGGGAGCGTCACTCAGGCAATTCGAGCTGCAGGCTGAGTACCAGTATGCAGCTTGTGCAGACTTGACTGTGCGGCATGTGGATGCGCCTGGCAGCTGCAGGACATGCCTGGGACCGTGCTGCTTGCACACGTCCGGACCGGGGGGGAAGGAGAGTGCCGGCTGGAAGCAGCCAAGGCCCCAAAGAGCTCAAGTCAGACCCCACACCTCCCAAAGGGTGCCGCACGCAGCCATGCCTGACCGTGCGACACAGCAGCTGCTCCTGGGAAACCCGCAGTGAGCCAGCCCTGTGAGCACAGCCCCCACTGAGCCCCTCGCCTGCTCCCGGCCCCTAGGCTGGCCCCCAAAGGAAGCCCCTCACTGTGGCCATGCATTTCCCTGGCCAACTTGTCTGAGGGCTAGCGGGAGGGGGAGGGGGAAGCGATCGGCCTGGCCCTAGGGCCACTTGAGTATTGCTGCAAGAACGGTACACACCCCAGTCACCATCTGTCTCCGAGGACATCACCACTTGACAGGGGTCAGAGAGCCCAGACCTCGTCTCCCAATACTTGCTCTCATGGCAATGTGGGGATTTATCTTGCTCCTCTCCAAATTCTGTTGAATAGTCCTAAGCCTTCACAGCCTCCCGGCAAGGAGTTCCGCAGGTTAACGCAAAACATGCCAAGGGGCCAGGACACAGACAAAGGGTTACAATCCATGGAAGATCACTTTACTCCAGGGGGGAGTCCTGTATGCAAACATACTCACAGGAGGGGGACCGAGTGGGCCCAAGCCACAGTACTGTGGTGTCACCTGGGCTCACGGCGGAGGGCACAGGGCACAGGGCACAGGGACACTGTGGGCAGGGCTGCCTGACCAACCCACCATTTCCTCTGTTTCCTGCAGCTGGACCATCCAGGAGCAGGGGACCCTCCAGCCCTGCGGTGGCAGCAGCACCCCCAACAAGAGTGCAGGCACCAGCCCGGCGGGTCAGGCAGTGGGACCAGCTGCTCCAGCGCCATGTCCAGGCCATCGAACGCATCGAGGCGGCCATCACCTGAAAAATCAATGCCAACCTGAAGTGGCGCCAGCAGGCATGGGGGCAGTTCCTTGAACGCTGTGACCGCATGTGCGATGCCATCACGACGCTGACAGCACACATCGGGCACGCCGTCCATTATGGCATGGCATTGCCACATGCCCTTGCCCCCTCCTGCTGCCGCCATGCTCTTACCTGCTGCACCCCATCCTGCCCTGTGTGAGGGAGGGATGGCACAAATCTCTGGGTGACGGGGCGTCCCCCACTCTCCCCACCCCCAACCATGAGTGTTCCCTTCCCCCGGGCAGGGAGTGCAGCACCCCCTCAGGACTTACCTGCATCACAACGGCACCGACGGTGAACCTGCCCACCCTGAACTGGTGTGCCACCGAGCGGTAGCTGTCTGGGGTGGCCAGCTTCCAGAGTGCAATGGCGACCCTCTTGTCCACGGGGATGGGGGCCCGCAGCCGGGTGGTGTGTCTCTGGAGCGCAGGGGCGAGCCAGGCACACAGCTCCAGGAACGTCTGTTTTCACATTCGAAAGTTCCGGAGCCATTGCTAGTCATTCCATTGCCCCAGGACCAGCTGGTCCCACCAGTCAGTACTGGTGTCCAGTCTCCAAACAGGCCTCTCCACAGTGGGGTGGGGATGTCGCAGGGATGCCACCACATCCATGAGGAGTGAGTCCAGAGCGACCTCCATCTCGAGGTCCTGGAGGAGGAGTGCAGCAGCTGCAGGCACTCCAAGATGGCCGGAAGGGGCCAGAGCAGGCACAAGGACACCCCTGGCTCCATGGCACAGCAAGGTGAAGGCAAAATGAACCAAAGGCAGTAGAGCTCAAAGCTGTGGTGTCCAATAAGGCAGAGGGCAACCACAACTGGAAACTGCTACGGCTGTCAGTCCCTACAAGAGGTCCTAAAGCTCGCAGCAGGAGAGAAATAGCTGTCCAGGGAGATCCCTTTAAGCACGTGTCTCAAAGGAGCTCCAGCCCCCGCCCCCAGAAAGTCCTGGTGCCCTTTTGCCCTCTGCAAAGTAGTTCCGGGCTCATGCTTTTGTGCAAGAGCGTCCCGCCAATGTAAACGCTCTCTTGCGCAAAAGCGCATGGCTCTGACGATGCGCCGTGGCCAATGTAGACACTCTCTTGCGCAAGTACTTTAATGCAATAACTCTTGCGCAAAATGGTACTTGTGCTAGAACGCGCCAGTGTAGATGTAGCCTGGGAGAGCTACCAGTCCCTGGCTCCAGCCAGCCTTATTTTCCATTAGGGCAGCTGTGTTAGTCTGTATGTGCAAAAAGAACGAGGAATAAATTAACAGACATATTAGGGCATAAGCTTTTGTGGGTAAAATCCACTTCATCAGATGAGTTGGCGTGGAGTTTACAGAGGCATGGGTATGTATACAGTAAAACTCCATTAGTCCGGCATCCAATGCTCCGGCACTCCTGATGGTCCGGCACCATCAGGAACCTGGAAGTGCTGGGGCAGCCGGACAGGCTTCCCCCATTCAGCCACTGCTGAAACTGACCAGCAGCTGAATCGGGGAAGCTGGGAGCAGAGCAGCTGGGGTGCTGCCGGGTTGGTCCCGTAGTGCCGCCCCTCGGCGCTGCGGGACCAACCCGGCAGCACCCCAGCTGCTCTATTGCAGGCATCCCCGATTCAGCTGCTGCTGAAACTGGCCAGCAGCGGCTGAATCAGGGACACCTGGGGCAGAGCCGGACTATCGGAAGGGGGCTATGAGGGGTCTGGGGTGGCATCCCCTCCCACCCCACTCCAGACCCCTCATAGCCCCCCCTTCCGATAGTCCGGCATATCTGATAATCCGGCACCCCTTGGGTCCTAAAGGTGCTGGATTATCAGAAGTTTACTTTATATAAGTGGTTCATTCACAGAAGAAGGAGGAAGGATTAAAATAGAGAAATATTTATGGAACTTGCATTATATATGTAGGCCCCTTTTACTATAGGAGCCTCTGATCTTTATTGGGAAGATCCTGTGTGCGGTAATCCAGCCGTAGAGACTACAACTCCCATGATGCCTTGGGAAAACAGAGGGAAACTGCTTTCTTCCAGGCAGTACAGAGGGACAAATAGTGGGCTCTCTTTTTGCAGAGAGGAGCCAGTTTGCTGGTGAGGAGCTCTGTCCAGATCAGGAGCTGCTGCAGGGAAACTAGAGCAGGGGTGGACAAATACCAGATCTGGCCCACCAAGATTAGCTCCTGGCGAGTCCACTACTGCTACAGTTACCTGCACAGCCACAAGTACCAATGATCGCAGCTCCCGTTGGCAACATATTGCCATTACCAGCCAATGGGAGCTGCGGGAAGGGTGTCCCAGTCCACATCACTTCCCGCAGCTCCCATTGGTTGGGAACAGTGATCGCCGGTACCTGCGGCTGTGCAGGTAAATACAGCAGCAGTGGTAAACCGCTGCCATGTTATTGCCCACCCCTTAGCTAGATCCTGCTGCTGACAGCCTGCTGGGGCTTTGATCCAGCAGGGAGCGTCAGAGGCTGTTGGTGGCTTTCCCTAAAGGGGGCAGGGTGCGACTCTTGCTGTGCCTGGAGCTGGCTGAGATCGTGCTGCAGTGAAGGAACTGTGAGTGGCTGTGACTGTTGGTGGGGAAAGTGCTTGCCAGGAAAGGCACCCGGAAGAGAGACTGAGTCTGAAGAGCGGCTGAGTGATCTGCCCAGTGAACCAGGACCCAGAGCTGTTTGGTGGGGCCAGCTCACAGCTTCGGAAGGGTTGTGCGGCTTGTTGCCTTGAACTGACACACACAACCTACAGAGTGCTGTCTCCACTCCTGCTGCAGATCTTCAAGTGCCCCCACACAAACATCTAGGACTCTGAAATCCAGAGGCGTGCCCGCTCTGGGTAGGGCAAACAGTGGCAGTGTAAATGCCCATTACATACATTTATTACTGTATATTGTATTTGTTAGTTAATTTTATTTAACTGCACACCATGGATTTAAATTAGGAGTGATCTTTAATCTTAGTCCGCTAAACTCTGTTTGTTTAAATTGTTAAGTAAAGGTGGATTAAGTGTAATTTATTTGTAATTGGTATTTTGGAGTTAGACCCATGTCACAGATCATTATTAGAATGGGTTTATTCCTGGAAACTCCCAAGGCATCCCATTGAGTGCGTACTGGGGCCAACCAGATGGAGGCACCACCAAAACTGAATTCTTTAGAAGTACGAGGTTGCAGCAGAGGGGTGGATAGAGGACTCCCACCTATCCAGCATCACCACTGGAATACACAGAATCTCCTTTAATATCAACAACAACAGGCGCCCAGGCACACAAGTGAGTGTTGTCTGCTCCCAAGTAACCCAGGGAGGAAAGGGTGGGTTACTTATATTTCAGGGATAGGGTGGAAAGAGATCAAATTGCATTGTGGGTCCTGGAATATTGTAGAGCAACTTTGATTCCCCTACTGTTTAAAATGGGAAACTCTTCTGGGTTCCTCCTCCCAGTGTAATCTCATGGGCATTACTGTTATGGTAAACATTCACTTCCATAAAGATAGCATTGTCTCAAATGCTTCTGGACTGAGAACAAGTGGGTGATTCTGATCTTTCATGGCAGAAGTCAGAAACAATCTAAAGCAGCTCTGATAAGATGGCAAATTAAAACGGCAACCAATTTTACTTTACTGTGTAGCAAAGAGCAGGTATTGTCAATAGAGGCTACAGTTATTAAAAGCAGCAGTTGGCTATTTCACTGTTTCCAGGATAACACTTTACACCTTATATTTCACTAATGTCACTGCTAATTAATAACTAAAAATAATAATATTTAGCACTTCTATAGCCTTTCCTATGAAGGGATCTCAAAGCCATTTAAAAGTATGAATGAATTAGGTGTCAGCACTGTTATTCTCTCCACAGCACAGAGAGATGAACTGACTTGCCCAGACTAACAAAAGCGAGTCTGAGACACAGCTAGGAACAGAATGCAGGCCTCTTGAGTCCCTGTCATGAGGTGTGGCACATTTCCTCTTTTTAACTGCTGTTCCAGTTACAGAGCCTTGCCGTGGGGAAAAGCTAAGAGAGATCTTGAAAGGTTCATGTAGTGCTTATCCTTAGGCACCAAGCAACATTTTTCACACCTGGGGAGCATCTTTTGGTATAGGGTTGCCATATGGCTTAACCAAAAATACCAAACAACCCCCCCCACCCAAAAACACAAAACAAAACACAACGGAAAAAATTCTGTTGAGAAATAAACAGGGAGACCAAAGTTGTTCAGCCAAAAAAAAAAAAAAAAAAAGAGACCCCGAAAGTTGTTAAGCAAAAAAAAATAAAATTAAAAAAAAAATTAAAAAAACCCAGCGTGGCCTGCTTTTGAGGCTTTTTGGCCCTAACAGGCTGCCGGCGGCCTCCTGCCATCTTGCCTCCCTGTGCTGGGCCGGACAGCTCCCCTGCGGGACCTGGTAAGCACCCACAATTTTCACCTCCTGGCCGGAAAAAAATCAGAAAATTTTAGGTGTCCGTTTTTTTCTGAATTTTTTTACCCAACAGGAGGTGAAAATACCAGACTGTGCGGTTCAATACTGGACACCTGGCAACCCTATTTGGTAGCCCCATTACTATGCTATGTATGGCATTCACTCTTTGTATGACTGTAGCTTCCAGGTCCCTGCATAGGATATGGTTACATTACCAATGCTACAGTGCTATAGACAACATTGCCACTGTAGTGCCATAGTGTAAACACTTCCTACTTTGATGGAAGGGAATTTTTCCATTAATGTGGTTGACCCACTTCTGTGAGAAGTGGTAGCTAGGCCAACAAAAGACTCCTTCCATTGATCTAGCTGCATATACACCAGGGCTATGTCAACCTCACAATGGCATGCAGGGAATGAAATGTTTCAGAGTCGTGAGTGTTGTAGCTAGGTCAGTCTAATTTTTAAGTATAGCCAGGGCAGTCCTTGCGCTGAAGAGTTTACAATCTAAACAGACAAGACAAAGGAAGTATTATTATCCCCATTTGACAGGGAGGGAACTGGGAGACAGAGGGATTAAATGACTTGCCCAAGGTGGCCTAGGCCATGGCATAGCTGGGATCTAACCAGACCCTCCCAGCATCTTAACTACAAAACCATCCTTCCTTCCTATCTAGGCTTTCCAGAGAGACACAAAATAGAAACAACCCAGGGTAACTTGTAATTTATTAATACTTGCTGGCTTCTTCCATTATTGCAAGGGACTGATGTGTGCATTTTATTTGCTCATCCCCTTTGTTTGTGCCTCAGCCCTCTCTTTGAGCTACCCATTCCTGGAATGTGGAAGACAGTGAGAGCCTTCTATTTATTTGCATGTGGAGGCAGAAAGATCACATAAAGCACAAAAGCACATTTTCTTCTTGGAAAGAATCCACTCCCCCCCACCCAAGAGCGTAAAAACTCTGCATGAACGTTTTTTGAATCAGCTGTGTGAATGTTTCAGCAATAAACCCAACTTGGCAACGTGGACCAAAAAATGAGACACTGGAAAGCTAGAGTCCAACTAGCAGTTTTAAAAATACAAGCCTGTTTTCTCCGGGGCTTTAAATTCAGTCACACCTGACTTAGAGCTGTTTCTGTGAATTTAAATCAAAGGGGAACTAACCCCCCAACCCCCAAAATATAACCCATCCAGAGGTAGACAACATGGATTCATCTTTAAATGAGAAGAGACATGCTTCTTCCTACTTGTACAATGTCACCAAACCTACATACGCACCAATATGGGCCATCTCTGTGGTGCATGATTTTATTTTGATCCTGTTTTCTGATTGTAGTACCTTTATATTCTTATCAGTCCCCTGTCTTCAGAGCCAGATGCCAAATTGTGAGGAAGAGGTAATGCCATCTGTTATAGATGAGACAAGCCATCTATGTTGCCCCTTACTTAGGTTTTTATTGTTTGTTTTATTGCACCCATCTATTTCAAATATAATAAATCTACATTAAAAGTCTATATGGAAAACATAACAGGCAGAGAGGAAGAAATTGCATGAAGGGATATTTTCCGTGCAATGCCAATAGTACTCACAGATCTTGTCAATTTCTCGCTGCAACCCAATCAGTAGTGGGAGGGTGACTGCACAGGAAGATTATAACTTTAATCACTTGTCAGCTGATGTTCTGAAGAAAGAAAGAAAGAAAGAAAGAAAGAAAGAAAATGAAGGGTCAGGCAAGAAGGAGATAGAGTACAAAGGACAGAGTGGATGAGTGAGAGCCGGGGTCTGAAAGGAAACCAGACAACACTGATGGAAATAGAAGAACATGGTGATTCCCTGGTGTATGAATTCAGAGGCCAGTGTGAGCTGTGGCACCTCCTATGAATAACTAACGCCTCAGAAACAAATATGTGAAGCTACAAACGAAACAGCTGGAAATAAGGACACTGTCCTAATGCCAACAACTGGATTTATGGGTAAGTAACTTGACATTATCTGCAGGAGATATTACACAGAACTGTGAATTAAGAGGTCAACCCCTCCCCTCCCAACCAAGCCCTAGCAATGTGTGATTCTCAGTGCATAGCAGTCACTTTGAGGAAGGTCAAACACAGTTTAAAGATGACGGTAATCTGATGGGCTGGACATGAATCATTCTTTGTTGGATTTTGTCTCCTCAGTAATTTTCTTTATAAACAAACCTTTTCAAGACAAGGCCCTCTGCATCCCCAGAATCACTATAACCATTGCAGCAGAACTAGCCATGGAACATCTTCTCCAAAACAACTAGATTGTTGTTTAATTTGCAGGTGTCATTCAGAACAGCACAGGATTGCTGTATAGGAATCCGTTCTCACAGAATAAGCCCTAGAAGCAAATCTCAGCCCTTGTCTTCTAACAAACTGCACAGCCAAAAATGCCCCAGATGTCTCACAAGAGGGATGGAAATGCTAGTGCTAAACTGCTATGATTTTTTTCTAATGTACCACTTTCACTTTTACCACTTTCACCTTCCTACCTGTAAGACTTGAGGATCAGATCACATGAGGGAAAGGCTGATAGTGCCAGAGGTAAAGCAAATCAGAAGGATGAGATCAGGGAGGGGAGTAACATGCATTTCATTCCAGCTATCCTCAGCCCTAAGTATAAGTGGGATCAACCCTGAGGCTGCTCCAACTTTGACCGGGGTCGAGCAGTTACCCACAAAATTTGGAGGGGAGGGTCAGAAATGGCTTATAGCAACCTTGACCCTCCCCACTCAGGTCTGCTATCAAATGCAGCTATGGAGTCACTGAGAAGCAGGTCTACATCTTTAAAAGAGGTTAAGAGCACTAATCCATCTTTCAGTTAATTTTATGGTGCGTGCCTCTTTTGACAGAGTGCATAGAATGTCTGAGTCAGGGGAACTTCCTTTTGAAGCTCAGTTTGTTTAGCAGACGTCACAATCTCTGTGGTCACCTCATCTCAAAAAAGATATACTGGCATTGGAAAAGGTTCAGAAAAGGGCAACAAAAATGATTAGGGGTTTGGAACAGGTCCTATATGAAGAAAGATTAAAAAGACTTGGACTTTTCAGCTTAGAAAAGAGGAGACTAAGGAGGGATATGATAGAGTTCTTTAAAATCATGACTGGGATGGAAAAAGTAAATAAGGAAAAGTTATTTACTTAGGGTATGTCTACACTAGCCCCCTAGTTCGAACTAGGGAGGCTAATGCAGGCATTCGAACTTGCAAATGAAGCCCGGGATTTAAATATCCCGGCTTTATTTGCATGTTCCGTCGATCGCCATTTTTAAATGCCACTAGTCCGACTAACTGCCGCAGCTACGCGCGGCAGTGAACGGTAATTCGACCTAAGTCCTTAGTTCTAATTACCTGTTACTCCTCCTGGAATGAGGTGTAACAGGTAATTCAAACTAAGGACTTAGTTCGAATTGCCGCTTCACTGCCACGCAGCCACAGCCAGTTAGTCCGACTAGTGGCATTTAAAAATGGCGATCGACGGAACATGTAATAAAGCCCGGATATTTAAATCCCGGGCTTCATTTGCAAGTTCGAATGCCTGCATTAGCCTCCCTAGTTCGAACTAGGGGGCTAGTGTAGACATACCCTTATTCCAACAATATAAGAACTACGGGTCACCAAATGAAATGAATAGGCAGCAGGTTTAAAACAAACAGAAGGAAGTTTTTCTTCACTCAGTGTACAGTCAACCTGTGGAACTCCTTGCCAGAGGATGTGGTGAAAGCTAGGACTTCAACAGGATTCAAAAAGAGTTAGATTCACGGAAGTTAGGTCCATCAATGGCCATTAGCCAGGATGAGCAGGAATGGTGTCCCTAGCCTCTGTTTCTCTGGAGGTGGGTGACAGGGGAGCGATCACGTGAGGATTACCTGTTGTGTCCCCTCCCTCTGGGGCATCTGGTACTCGTCACTGTAGGCAGACAGGATACTAGGCTAGATGGACCGTTGGTCTGACACAGTACGGCCATTCTTATGTTCTTACGTTCTTAATCTCATCTCATGGATCAAGTCTTTCCCTGATATGTAAAAAGATCTTCAACTCTATGGAAAATGGCCTTTAAATCACAAGTGGGCGAAGGAGCCAAGTAAAAGCATTTCAATTCCAAGGGCACAGAGATTCTGGAATACTATGGAGCCTTGTTTCCAATGAATGAAGTAAGTTTTTCCTCTTTGCCTAAAGATCAAGGAAGTGATAAAATGTCATAAAGGAGGCTACAGTGTAACATTTTCTTCAGACTTGTGCACAGTGAACCAAACTCAGCATTAATTCAGTGAGCTACTGCAAGAACAAACCCACTAATTCTAACGGAGCCCCTAAAGATCCAAACCAAAGACAGTGGCATATCCAAGCTCAGGCTCTGGCCATTGTAGGCTGGGGACGGCTATCCCTCCCCAAACAGCCCTATGTGGCCCTGCCCATGCTTTGCCTTGAGGAACCCTCCTGCTTGCCCTTCCCCCTTGGCCTCAGCCCAGGCAGGCTGTTTGTCTTCCAGGAAGCAAGGTAGGGTTGGGACTAAAACAATGGCATCCAGGACTATCAGGCACTGGGAGGCGGGAATCAGGTGCTGGAGCCATGCTGCTTGCCCTGCACTCAGGGATCTGGGGACACTAGCTCCCTGGTGCTTGGGGGGCCATGTGCCACCCGCCTGGTGCTCCAGGGCTTGATGCAAGCAGGTAGCCGGGGGTTGAGGCAGGGGTGGCTGGCAGTCATGGAGAGAAGGACTCTGGGATCTGACAGGGGAAGGGGGCAGGAAGAGGGTTTCAGGCACAAGAGGTGGGCCAGGCTGGGGCCTAGCCTAGCCTAGCCTAGCCTCGCCTCCCTGAGCCCAGAGTTCGCCCTCCACCAGGGCCGGCCCACAACATTTTGGCACCTGAGGCGGGGAGCTCAAATGACGCCCCCATGCCCCCTCGCTTGAGCCAAAACTTTGAATTTTCTACACTCTGTGTCCTAGTGGTGCCCCCCCCCCCTCCCAGTCTGGCACCTGAGGTGGCTGCCTCAGTTCACCTCATGGTAAGGCCAGCCCTGCCCCTCCACCTATGACTCTGGCTCAATATATCCCAAATCAGCTCTGGCATCCGAAGCAATCATGGTTTGTGAACAAACTGACTGGACTCTTCATTGTTGCCTTATAAATATTTTCAGCACGGATCCCTAAACTGTGGGTCTAAGGCTATGTCTACAGTTGTGGTAGCATGTAGCATACAGGCACTACATGCCCAGCTAGCATATGTGCAAACAGCCATGTGGATGAGGAGGCATGGGCTAGGCAAGTAACGTATCCTACACGCCTGAATACTGGGCGGCACGTACCTTACATGGCACTTCCATGACTGCACTGCTGTTTTAGCACTGTCGAGTCCCACTGCCAAAGCCTTTCACTGCTGCATGTAGCTACTGTAACAGGGTCAGGTCTGAGGGATATAAAAGAGTAATGTAAGGGAGGTATATTAGCCTCAGACTGAGTAAATCTCTGTTCCCAGGGTAACTGGCAGGGAATAGTCCAGAATCAGCCAGAATTTGCCAGCCTCAATCCGGGCAATTAAGCACCTGCAGCTAATTAAGTGGGCTTCCAGAGTCAAGTGAGCCTAGGTTAGTTAGAACACCTGGGGCCAATTAAAGAACCAGTTAAAACTGGTTATAAAAAGGCTTCTCTGCAGTTAGTTAGTGAGTGAGTGTGTGAGGAGCTGAGAGATTGGTGGGAATGCTGCAGGGAGTTTAGGAGGAACAAGCCCCAGTAGCTACAAAGAGGGAGAAAAGGAAGGTGCTGGGGAAGTAACCCAGGCATTTTGTAGCTGTCTTGCAGCTGGTGTTGGAGACTCTTATTAGCAGCTGCTATTACAGGGCCCTGGCCTGGGACCCAGAGTAGAGGGTGGGCCCGGGTTTCCCCCAACACCCATTTCCACTCAGGGAAAAGACTGGCTGGGGGGAAAGAAAGGGGTTCACCCAGCCCTGTATCACTTAGGGGTCCACCAAGACAGGTTTCCATCTATACCTTGTGCTGGCCAACGATAAGAGTAGCTCAACAAGCAGCAGGCTAGCGACCCAAGTGTGGTGCCTAAATTGAGGGCTGCTGTGAGCTTCTGAGGCAAATCTGCCTGAAAGTGCAGGACCCACCAAGTTTGAGCAGGATCTTTGTCATACTACACACATAGTGCCTGTACACTACATGCTGCCCTACGTATAAGCAGAGCCTCAGATGAATCTTTATTTTTTCCATTTTTATTTTTTATAGCACCTCAAGGCCCTACCTGAGAATGGAGACCCATTGTGCTACTGCTAGGTGCTGTACAGACATATAAGACAACATAGTTCCTGCTCTAAGCAATCCAAATAGATTAGTTGACAGATGGGAAAGAGGTGAAGTGACTTGCCCAAGTTCACAAACAGAGCTGGGACTAGAACCGAAGACCTTGTGACACCCACACCACTGCCTTTTCCCGGGGACCATGCTGACTCTGTACAAAATGCTACATTGACCTCTTCTGCCACTCATATTTTTGCTGAGCATTTCTCTCATGCGAGGGAGGGATGTGGAATCCATCTCTACTGCTGCCCCCACTGAGCACTCAGGAAGGGTGGCACTAAACATCTGACATGCTCTGTGCTAAGTTTTAAAACATCCCTAGCTACACTGACGGCCAAAGTATTTTCAGCTCTGGTTGTGCTGGGGCCAAGGGGACCAATCCTTGATAGCCATTCCTAAAAGCCCCGGAGCATGAGGTGTTGGACAAGGCAGCTTGGCCTGAGCCCAGCAGAGCCTGCCAGACCTACTGAAACCACATGAAGGGAAGGGTAGTGGAGGCTGGAAGGAGGCCTGCTGGAACCAAGAGAGAAGAAAGCTGAGGGTCTGATGTGGGAAGAGAAACTGAGAGCTGGAGAGGAAAATGAAGCTGTGGGCGCCAAGAAAGGGAATTGGGTCTAGACCACAGACAATATCCAGAGCGAATGGTATTGAGAGGCAAGGAGACCAGATTCTGTATCAGCTGAGTGGCAGGGAGAGAGGAAGGATAAGACTGAGAGAGGAGCTGGCTGGTTAGGTGAGGGAGGAAGGAATAGGGCAAAAAGGCCTAAAGAAATGAGGGATAAGCATCTGACTATCAGATTGATGCCACCTGAGTCTTATGATGATATTAGACGCAGTAATGGGACAATCTCAGGTAATTCTGCATGTTCTGTGCTTATTTTTCTGCAGAAGAAGTCTCATCTGGTGAAAGCAGTGAAGAGAGAGCATGGCCTTGAGCCAGCATGAGATTGTGTGAGGTCACAGGGGTGGGAGAACACAGTGCCCCTCTATTTTTCACCTTGATTTGCTCTGCTCTAACCACAGGACACAATGGATTGTTAGGATAGGGTTAATTAGCAAAGGCATTGTTCAAATAGCTGTGGTAGAACTAACAGATTACCAGCAGCCAAGTTAAAAAGTCCTTCATCTCACCAGTTAACACCTATGGTCGCTCAGGCCTGGGCAGTGTCATGGGCAAAGCAGTTTGCATAATTTCTCGGTCAGAATTACACAGCTGAAAATGGAAGTGCCCATGCAGGTGAACAAAAAGGAGTTGGAAGAATTTAGTAGCTCAGAGGATTAGGCCTACTGCCTGTAGCCCCTCTGTTCCTCAGTGAGCCAATGCAAGCGCACCACCAGGAACACAGCTACTTTGACTACAAACTGCTGGCTAGCTGCCTCAGGTTGCAGCTTCACTCCACACTTCCCTCCACCCCCACTAATTGCCTCCATTGGCTTGGCTCAGCTTCCCCACTTGAGGCTGTGGCCCTTTGCTAGCCCCTTGGAAAACCCAGTGATGGGCGAACTGGTTCGGATGAGGAAGGACTGACTGCAGTCTTCACCCAAAATGCTAACCAAGCCTTTCTGGAAGTTCAGAGGAAGTGGGTTAACTTTTTCTTTAGGTCTTTTGAATTTTCACACTCTGCATCTCTTTAAGACTTTGGCTGGAAATGGAGGTACAGCAATACCGAGGGAACTAAGCTGTCCTTCCAGTTTTAGTGAATTGCTGGCAAATAAGGAAGCACCAGGAATTTCATAGAAAAGAACCTGAAAAATTCAAACCTGATATCCAGATTAGAGAAGGTTATGGTGTGTCTAGACTACAGGGTTTTGTTTTTTTTTAAATGGCCTTTTTTCGGAAAAACTTCACCTGCATCTAGACTGCTGCCACGTTCTTTTGAAATTAAATCGAAAGAACGCGTCAGTTTTTTCGACTGCAGAAAACCTCATTTTAGGAGCAATAACACCTTTTTCTGAAAGTGCTCTTTCAAAAAAAGGCATTATTGAACATAAACAGTGCTTTTTCAAAAGAGAGCATCCAGACTGCCTGGGTGCTCTCTTCCAAAAAAGCGGCTCTCTTTTTCTAAAATACTGGCTGCTGTCTAGACGCTCTCTTTCGAAAGAGGCTTGTAATTTAGATGTACCCTTAGAGAATTGCAGGAAACCTATGGATTCAAACTAAAACTTCTAGCTCTTTTAAGCCTTGCCCATCACTAACACCCCCATATTTTCCAAACCGGAGCGCCCACACAGCTGTGCTGTGCAGAGGTAGCCTCGGGAGATTTCAAAGGCAGCAGAAGGCTCCAGTGCACCTACACCACTGACAATTCCAATCTGCCGATTAAGAAATCAAAAGTTCTGAAGAAACACCCATTACCCAGCACTGAAGACAAGAAAAACATTCAGCAACATGTGAGAGCAACTACTCAACTGCTCACCCTCCCCTGCAGCAGAATTCTAAGAGACACATCAGAGGGGCAGCAACCTGTTATAGAAAACAACTTGCACTGCCGCAAACTTTGCTCAAGTTGAGCAGTACTGGGCTATTAATCCATACTGCAAAGTAAGCGCCATCCCCACAGATGTAAAAGATTCATCCGCAGAGCAGTACAAGGGTTAATTGTGGCTCTAGCTATGCAGCCAAAAAAACCTTGCAATAACAGTTATTAAACTTGGTTGCAACTAAACCACATTTTCATCTGGCCTTTGTGAATGGGGGCCAACCCACGTTAAAGAAAACATATGCTTTTAGGCCAGGTACAGACCTTTATGGGGTTTTTTTTGTGGGGGAGAGGTAAATCTGCTAAGCTAGTCTATTCACATTGTTTATGTTTGTAAAGAAATATTACAGTGCTGAATTAAAGAGATTTATGGGCAAGATGTCAGCCTTGCTCACTTTAAAGCTAATCTCATAAATCATCGCGTTGGCCTCTTCAAGGAGAGTCATTAGCTGGTCTTTAAGATCATGGCCAAAAGTGAGTACTGTGCTTTAATAGTTGCCGCCAAGGCAAAAGAGAGAGGGGTTTAGCTCCTTTTATTGGCAGGTCTAAATTAAAACGGATTCCTCCCAAATGTTTCCCAAACCACCAGCAAAAGGCCAATTTTGAGGGTCCCTTTAAAGCAGGGCTACTCAACTTTGGAAGCCCCAGGGGCCACAATGATACTCACAGCACATGCCCAGGTCTGCAACTTAAGTGTGGTTGCATATATATGCAAATATATATGCAAATAGCTTATTTCACATCAATGGGCATGTATTAAAGATTAAGGCAAGACTATACAACACACAGGCCCCATTTAAGTCAGTTCTGCTGATATTAATAAAATGCAATATTTACCCAATTTCAGCACTTTTAATGAGCAATGACAGTCCAGGAATTTAACTACTAAAACACATATCAACAGAAGACCATTATATTGACTACTTTTTTGTTTTGGCTTCTACCCGCAAGCACATGTTGAGCCCCGTGTAAACACAAACGGCACCATGGGCCACAAACAGGCAGGCCCGCATGTTGAGTAGCCCTGCTTTAAAGGAAGGAAAGAGGCAGCAGCAGGGGATGGGAATAGAGCCGCATAAACCTTTCACTGTAATCACTAGGAAACTGGATAACTTTGTCCATGTAAAATGAGGAATCAGATACTGCGGGTCTTGTCCTGCCCATTTCCCACTCTCACAATTGCCAGGACACTGGGCAAGGAGAGGCAGGCTCAGGAGCCTCTCCAGAACCCTTGTTATTATGAGCACAGCTCAGTGGCAGATGGCTCAATGCTTTGTATTTAGATCAGCCTTCCTACGAGGGAGCGAAAGGAGGAGCAGGGGGCACCATGGATCAAATGTTCTTCACAAGCAAAACCCCAGAGGAAGGTTTAAAGGCAAACGGTGGAGACCCACTTGGCGCTCTGGCTAGCACAGACAGCAGGATCCAGTGTTCTGCACACATCTGCCCCTCTGTGGGAATGAAGTGAGGGCTTGATTCAGGGAACACTCCCATTGACTTTAAGGGGCTTTGGCTTGGGCCTTTAAGGGGCGGTGTCTCCGGGAGTCTCTACTGCACTTGCTTCATTACATCAGTGAGGTGTGACTTACAGTTATGTGGCCAAGATGACCCTGTTGATCTTTACTGCTTGGGGAGGGAAGGGTCTCTCTCTCTCTCTCTCAGAGCCCAACCCATCCAACACTATGGGGCTGCAGACTTTTGTTTCTGGGCAGCTGGGAGCTAAACAGTGCATGTGTTGCACCTTGCCAGTTCTTACCTCATGGTGGATTTCTCTGTTTCCCCACCTGGAGGCTTTAGAATCTGAGTAAGGCAGACGCAGAGTAGGCAGCGTGCACTGGAATGCCCAGGGAAGAGAACGGCTGATGTGAGCAAGGGGCTGGCTGTTTGGGTGACTCTGCTGGAGATTGCAGGAGTAAAGAGAGTAAGGTTCGACCCTAAGTGTGTACCCACGGTGAGATCTTTGGTACAGACGTACAGTAAAACTAAAAAGGAGGCTCAGAACTATATGAAATACTACAGCAGAACTGTGTGTCTCACAGGAACACAGATGGCTCAGGGTTTTAGGGAATAAAAGCTACGCCTTTTAACTCTGGTTTTACACAGACTGTTCTGTAGCTTTGCCCTGTAGCCTTCACCTTTTAACAGCTGTCATTCTGAATTCTCCATCGGCTCTCTTCCCCGGCCCGCTCACACATCTATACCTGAAAAAGTCTAATTTGTTTGTTGGGAGGGGGACAGGGAGGAGAATGTCTTAGTTCCTGGCTTGATAAACCTGATTTATTACTGTACCCAGATTGTTAAAGAGGTATTTACATAGGAGAGCATTTGTGTTCCATTCTACTCCCATATACCAACACCCCCAAAAGAAAAAGCACACCCCAGGGTGCTACAGCAATGTGTGGCAGCCGAAACCCCTAAGATGGACAGTACTGCACATTTTACAGGCCGGTTTCCTTACAGAACGCCTGCCATTCCCTGCTTATTCATTTAAGCCTGAATCCCTATTTTTCACAATGTTCCCCACTGCAATCCTCTACGTATCTATGAGCTAACACCAGCCTCATCTCAGCCAGCCCAGAGAACAGTGCTTTAGATGAAACAGGAAGCCTAACAACTTTAGCCTGCAGTGAGACCTCTAGTGTTTTTCTTACTCTATGTCCTGGCATAGTTCCTCTAAAGTACAAACGCACACAGAGCTCCTATTGTTTGCAGCCCTTCACAAGCCCACTGATCCTAATATGGAATTCAGCAGGAAACCCATGATTTCCTGACACACAGCAAGCTGAGGAAAGAAAGGAAAAACTCCATTAAAAACCTCCAGCTTTCCTCCATGTTAGAAATGAAATGGAAAATGGAGTGGATTTAGCAGGAATCCCGGAATCCTCTGGCCAAACTGGAGAAGGGGAGAAGAGAATCAACGCCTCTGACTGCTGATATTTTTAAAGTTGCAATAAACAGAGGTCTCTCCGTCAGGATGAGTATTTCCTGACTCCAGCTCACAAGAAAGGACAATCCTTTTCTTTAATTTTTAATAGATGTATCATTTATTTACCTCAATGCTTCTCTTTACTGATACGGTAATTGTTAGAGGCAGCTGGAACAGCCTGGAGACAGTATGATTTCCTGAGGTGGAGAGCCTCCAAAACTCAGGAAGAGTTAATACAATTGCACTTCATTTTTCCTTCATGTGCACTTGGAAGTCCTGGGACCAGCAGCAGCGCCGCAAGAATGAACTGTAAGGAGGAAGATGACAACAGCACCGACTGCAGCAGCAATAACGTGAAGAAGATGTTAAAGTGCGTGGTGGTTGGGGATGGTGCAGTGGGGAAAACCTGTTTGCTGATGAGTTATGCCAATGATGCCTTCCCAGAGGAGTATGTGCCTACCGTATTTGACCACTATGCAGGTAAGGAAGTGGTTTTTACAAAGAAAACTTCAGGGGGAAAGGGAAGGGAGACGGAGGGCAAAGGAGGATGGTTCAAAGAGGATGTCAAGGGACTACTAGCCCGAGAACATGAGTCAGGTTTGGAAGGCAGCCAGGCAGAGTAGAGGGCAGCACATGCAAGGAGGGCACTGAAGGATTTGTTATTTGTTTCCCATTTTTCTTTTGTTTTTGGCAAATACGCAGAATTAGAAACACAACTTTAAGTAACCTCCCCTGGCTTTAAAGGCAGTGGCTATAATTCAGTGTTTCTATAGTTATTTGCCAGGCTTGTTTTGAAGTTACAAGCTGAACTCTGCCCGCTTCAGTCCGCCTGACTCTAACATGCATTTTGTCAGTCATCTTTTTCCTTGTGTGGCAAGTGATTCAGAAGTTGCAATACTGAGATCCTCTCTATGAACTAATCTTTGAGAAAAGCAGTGAAATCTCACCTAGTGCTGCCGGAATGAAGGTCACTTTGTTGTATTGGTATTTATGATTAATAGTAGTTAATATCAGAATATTAGAGTAGTTAATAGTAGAGCAAAGCAGCAGCGTTCACTGGTTTTAATGCTTAATGATGAATGCGCTTGTCTTAATGAAAAAAAAAAGAACAACCATTCACAGAACATAGCAAAGATCATAACTGATCTTGATTGTATCATAGGGCAAAATGACAAACATATCTTAAGAAGATCATGGTTTAGGTACAGTATTCACAAGCCACTTCTGCTGTAGCAACTCCTTGAAACTTTTTTAGGTGCTTCAAAATTTACCATGTGTACTGTGCAACAGGCTGAAAACAGTCTTTAATGTTGCTTTAGTTTTCCTAATGCAAGAAATTGGTTGTCTTCATCATGTTAAACTACTGATCCTTTTTTTTTATTTATAAGATCCTTAAAAAACAGATTTTGTAAGTTCTACAAAACTTATCACTGATCTTGCAGCAGTTTTGTTTGCTTTTTGTTTTCTGTTTCTCCTAAACTGGATTTTCATGGCATGGCTTATCATAGATTTGGTATTCTGTAATGGGAAAATCTCAGCTTTCACCTTGGCTTCATGTCAGGTTTAGCAGAGAGACATGGCCAAAAAAGAAAACTGTAAATGCTGAGTTTGATATGAGGTAATGTGAAACCCTTATTTCTCCATAAATGTGTGTAGCTTTGTCTCTAGATGTTAATAACAATGTCTTTTCTCTACCACCTCACCCATTTGTTTTAAATTCCCACTTTTAAAAAAACCTGTTTACGCAAAACAGAAATAGGAATAAAAATGTAATAAAGATAATATGTGAAAATATATATATTCCCATTTAAATGTCAATTTTACAAATGTATTTGCAGGGACTGGAGAATTAGGTTTCTGAGATTGTCTCCAATTATTTTATTGAAATTTTGAAACATTAAAAGCAACTAGTATAAGGAAGAATGCTTTCTAGGAGAAAGCCCAGAAAGCTTAACAGATTGCTTTCAGTCTTTGGATATTACTGTACTATTGTGGGACAAACTCTGTCTGATTGGTGTGATTAAAAACTAGAGGTAGTCAGAAAACAAAATTTCCATTCCAGGGGAAATTCCAGCATTTTGAAATCTGTCTTTGTTCCAAATCAGCATGAAAAGCAAAATGTTGAAATGTTCCATGCAACAGTATTAAAAAAGGGGGAATGGGGGTTGATAGTGTCAAACTGCTGAACTGTCAGAGAATTAAATATAATACAATACATTCGATACAATTTAACATTACAATTCTAATATAACCTATACATCAAAACAGAATCAAAACAATAATGTTTGAACAAAACATTTTGACATTATCCAACCACGAATGTTGAAATGATTCATTTAGACTTTTTCCTGTCAAAAATGTCATCAAATTCAACACATTCTCCCAAAATGTTTTGACCAGCTTTATTAATACCAGTGTTGTGTTAGCAGTGTTCCTCCCGTCTCACAGGGTCAGTGTCACAGCCTGACTGGGAACATCAGATTATTTACTGATTTCCTTCTTTCTCTTGCAGTAAAGGAGCAGGAGAGTCAGGGGAACCAATTCTGATCTAAAAATCACTTTTGCACTGGCATCACTGTTATCTTCTAGGGTACTGTTCTGCCTAGCACAGAACTGGGAATAGCTTAATAACACAGTTGTCACTGAGCAAATGCCGTTAACCATCAAAAGCATCTGATCACAATTATGCTAACTTGCCCTATCTGCTTTCTAGCCTTTGTTCGTGTGGGCCGCAGATGTGGGAAAGGTATTCATATTATTGATGCAAACAGAGGCAGGCAACATGAGTGTAGGAAAGGAATTCTGTCAAATTTCAAGGGGCTAAGTGCCAATTAGCATTATAAATAGTCTATATTTATACAGTGCCTTTTACACTACAGTACCTCATATAGTGGTATGAGTTTGTGTATCAATGATGTATAGTGTTAGTGTATAGAATAACTTCATTGCTCTGATTAAGATTCTTACTGCAAAACTCGCAATAAGCAAACATGATGAGGATATCTTACATTAAATGAAAGAGGTCAAGATCAGAAGGCAGCAAATCCACAAACGTTGAGATCCAGATCAACATGTTATGACAGGATCCCTTTCCTACATAACACCACATTCATAAAATTAAGGTCAAGTAAGGGGTGGGAGAAATAGGCACAAATTAAAAATGACATCTTAAAGGTGGTCATATGGTAGAAACTTTGGTGGGGCGATGGTTTAAAAATGGAACTGGGTTTTTGCTCTGGCGCCACATGGTTTAAAACGAATTATTCCATTATGTAATGTACACATTGACAGTTTGCTCAATCTTTACATATATCTTGAAAGAGAAAGAAAAGGAGAATGTTTTGCATCAATGGTGCATCTAAAGGTATGTGTAAATTCAATCATATCCACAGCCGATGACAGAATGACATTTAATTGGAATGTACAACACTTATGGTGAGTTGGCAAGAGCCGGGTTTGGTTTTCATACATTTTAAGAACAGTAGGGAGCATTAGATCCTCTAGTCTGATTTCCTGTATTGCACAGGCCATAAAATTTCACCCAGTTGCCCTAGTATTGAACCCAATAATTTGTGATTGACTAGAATATATCTTCCAGAAAGGCAGCCAGCCTCAATTTGAAGAAACAAGAGCTCAGTCTAGTTAGCCTAATAAAGGGAAGGTGAAGGGATGATTTGATCACAATCTGCAAGTATCTACGAGAGAGAGAGACGCAGTGGGTGACATCACATATTTTATTGGACCTTCTGTTAATGCAAGAGAGAAGCTTCTTAGCTACACCTGAGGAAGAGCTCTGTGTAACGTGAATGCTTATCTCCCTCACCACCAGAAGCTGGTCCAACAAAAGATATCACATCATCCACCTTGTCTCTCGAACATCCCGAGATCAACATGGCGACAACACTGTCAAATTTCTATTCCCTTGTATGCAACGGACTTTTCGCACTAGCAGAGAAACACATAATAAGAACCACTGGCTGGAAGTTGAAGCTAAATACATTCAGACTGGAAAGATGAATTTTTTAATTGTGAGGGTAATTCACCACTGGAACAACACTGGTGGATTCTCCATCACTTGCAATTTTAAAATCAAGGCTGAATGTTTTTCAGAAAGATCTGCTCTATGAATTATTTGCAGGGCGGTCTATGGCCTGGGTGGTACAGATGAACAGGCAAGATAATCACAGTGATTCCTTCCTTCTGGCCTTAGAACCTATGAATTATTCTGTTTCTTCCTCTGGATCCCCAACAGAGCGCACCTTCTCTGTAGAGTCCGAGCCATGGGCTACATATAATGCCAGTCTAGTTCAGTGGTGGGCTGCCTGAGGGCTGCATGCCGCCCATCGGGGTTTTATGTGTGGCCTACAAGCCATTATGTTTACCGTTGCCCACACGCAAGGTTGCCAGATTCCACTGATTTCCATTCACATAGGTATTTTCCTATCAGTATTACTGAATGTGTTACTACAGTGACATGCATGTACAGCAAAGGCACATGAAGCAATGTGTGTGCTGATCGCAGGTAACATGGACTGGGAGAGCCACATGCTGCCTCTGCATGCAATCAAAACTCTGCTATGGTTCAATTGGTACACCCTGTGATTCTAGGTACGCAGGTGCAGTGAGCAAAACTACCCTATTGCAAGAGATTGTCTTGGTTACGATAGTCTTGCAGTCCCCTGAAGGAGGGCCACTCGTGTCGTCCACTCGCTAGCCTAGGTTGCCCACGGCCTAATTCCCCAGCTGGTAGCAGACTCATATCCCTCTAGATCTAGCAAAGAGATCAACAAGTAGCCAGGATAGGCAGGAATGGTGTCCCTAGCCTCTGTTTGTCAGAAGCTGGGAATGGGCAACAGGGGATGGATCACTTGATGATTGTCTGTCATGTTCATTTCCTCTGGGGCACTTGGCATTGGCCACAGTCGGAAGACAGGATACTGAGCTCAATGGACCTTTGGTCTGACTCAGTATGGCCATTCTTATATTCATACGTTAGGTGGCTGAGACAAAGGAGAAAAAACTTGCCCAGGGTTCCTAAACAACAGAAACCCCTAGCTTTTATGTAAATGTTTCCACTTCTGCAGGATGTGGTATGGCTGTATTATACCAAATCATCAGCAGAATGTTTTAGTTGCTGATTAAGTCAACATAAAATTCTCCCTTGACATTCCTTCTCATGTGCTGTCCACTTAGGAAGACTTGCTGCAGATGCCCAGCTGATGGGTGCATGTAAGTGCCACCGTTTATCATTCTGTTTGTTTCACTCAGAGTATACAATGCTGTAATATTTCAGTGGCCATAGCCAGGACTATCTGCCTCATGGAAGCAATAGGGGAGAGAGATGAGGAAATACATTTCCTTAACTTATCCTGTCAAGGCAAAATTATTCAAAATGAAGGACATCTTTTGCCAAATTATTACTTGCCTTTAAAATGAGAAAATGCTAGGTAAGATATTTGACCTCTACCTGCAGAACTGATGCTCATTTACCTAAATCCTGGGAGACTGCTGGTGCATCCCATAGGTTGCTGGGCTTCTAACAATCAAAGAATTGCAACTCATTACCAAACAAACAATCACCCAGCCCAGGATTTTCACTTCTTCATTTTCCCCAAAGTTCTGTTGAGGACTTAAATAGCATCTAAAACCATCAACAGAGAGCTGGGCAGGGGGAGAAAATCTCCCTGCTGTGCAAGCTGGCATAGCAGTGACTCGTGAAGTTCGTGACTTTAGCTCCAGTCTCTGGGGGAGGAGGCAGCTGCTGGAGAAAGCATCCACCACTAGAGTGGGAGGGGAGCTGAGTAAAATCTACAGCCACAGCTATAACAATTGCCCATCTACAGAGGACAGGGATACGGGTGTTGCTGGGGTGGGAAAATGCAGCAAAGAAGGGGAGAGGCGTTCTCCTCACAACACCATGCCAGGAGCCTCTCCCTCGCACCTCAATCCAGCACCAAGCCAAAATTTAATCAGATTATTAAAGAAATCAAAGCCAAAACCATGAGCATTGATAGAGTCAAGACCCAGCCTTTCAGACAGGGAGTTAGCATGAATTTGTGCAGGAGAATTGGACAGATCCGTCCTGCCACGGTGCAGGAAGAAGAGCTAGATGCCTCCTGAGAGCTCCTTTCCAACCCCAGCCTTTCTAATGGGGAAAGAAGCAATGTCGTGTGTTAAAAGACTTTCTGGTAAAGACATTGAGCAGTGACTGCAAAGTAATGCTATTAACACGATCAGCTAAGGCTGGGTTTTCTGCACTCCTTATGGCAAGCAGACCTGTAGCACCAAGTGGGAAAACAAGCATATTTCAAGCAAGTTGTTAATTTTTTATCCTCTGGGAAATGGGACAAAAACACCCCTCCTGCCCCCTGCCAGAAATAATCTATTTATAATAATGTTTCTTTGTTGAGAACAGACTGTCAAAAAAAACCCTCCTAAGGTTGGAAAATGTGTTTTAAGTTCATAAATTGTTTCATGCTCTAGTTTCAAAGCTGGCAGTGAGCCAATCACGATGAGCAATTTTGTCCTGGAAGGACAGACCCTCCGTGACTTGTGCCGTCTTCTCGTTCTGCACAGTCGTGCTAATTCTGGATCCAAACCTGCTAATCTCACTCAATACATTTTCCTGCCACAAAGCCTCGTAGCCACAAGTTGCTGGTTTTAACCTTTGGGACTCGGTTAGCTGAGACTTCCTCTCTGGGTGAGCAACACCACTGCAGTGGTGACTAGCAGAGGTGCTTCAGGAAACACAGGCACACAGCGCCATGGAACAGATATTCAGAAAAGTGGACAGCCTGCCTCTCAAGCAGTCTGCATCCAAAATTGGGGCCAGATTTTGAGCTGAGCTCCTAGCTATGGAATGTCTGTAGTGTGACTGCAGCTTCAGCAGACATACTCACACCCGCTTTCGATCTAGCCAGCTGAGGCACTGGAGCAGCAGAGCCATGGGGGGAGGGCTGCCAACTTTCCAGTCGCTCAAACCCCAACACCCTTTCCCATCCTCGCTGCACCCCTTCTCAGAGGCCCCAAACCCCTGCACACTCCATCCCACCTCCCTCCATCGCTCTCTCTCCCCCACCCTCACTCACTTTCACCGGGCTGGGGCAGGGGGTTGGGATAAAGGAGGGGGTGAGGGTTCTGGGTGGGGCCAGAAATGAGGGGTTCAGAGGGCGGGAGGGCACTGTAGGCTGGGACAGCAGGTTGCGATGCGATAGGCGATAAGCAGGGCTGTCCCTACCTATATGCAAAACATGCAACTGCATAGGGCACCATGATATATGGGGCACCAAATTGCCCCAAATGTCATGGTGCCCTATGCAGCTGTGTGCTGCCTATGGACTCCAGCAGCCTCCATTCCTCTCCTCCCCCGCAGGCTCAGTGCTGGAGCTCTGGCAGCCCCCAGCCACGACACCCCCCTCCGTCTCCCAGGGGTTCTGGCAGCTCCCAGCCCAGGCCCTGCTCATGGAGCGGTGTTTGTGGGGCCAGAGGACACACTGAGCGGAGGGCAGCCATGCAGCTGGTGATGACACACATTGTCAAGGGAAGCCTGCTGGCTAGGTTCAGTGGTGGTCTAGAAGAACTGCATCACACCACTGAAGCTGCCATTGCCAGGCTATCGGACTATGCCCACACTCAGTAAAAGGAAGTTAGAGCACGTGTTAAAAATGTTGCATACTGTGTGTGGGCTACTTCTCATTATGGCCAGCATGGTGCATAGAATAAAGACAAAAGGTCTAACTTCTGATCTCATGCAGGTGTAAATCAGGAATAACTTCACTGTACTCAGAGGAATTATGCTGATGCATAGCCAGCATGAGGTCATATTCCAGTTTTTAGGGTTCAATTCCAGGGGTTTTGTGGTTATCATATTTATTTTTAATCACCCAAATGTCTTGATATGAAAACTGCCATTCTGGGTGGGCCAGGGAACTGAACCTGCAATCTATCGTGTTAAAAATGCAAGTTAATACTGCTTAACCTGGAGGAAGAGCACTGTCCTCTAGCACCAGCAGTCGTATCCTAGCATGGTACATGAAGTGACCTTTATAGGGCTACACGCCTCTTTTCTTAGCATGGGTTACGCACTTCCCCAACCTGGATAACCACATCCCGAGTGTCTGAGGTCCAGAGCAATTCAAATCCCTCTATGGCCCACCGTTTGTAACAAATCTCTCACTACGGACACTCAGTGGCAAATAAATCCCGAACCTTCAGTGCTAAGAGGATCAGAACATACTATAGACAGCACATAATGAGTTAATTCTTTAGTTCAGGTGGAAGAGGATCCTGGTTTTTTAACCCTGAAGACTCAGAGTTCAATCCCCAATGAGGACCAGTGACTGATCGTATCTATTCATCTAGTCTATTCATTCATTGTGTGCTGATCACCACAGTATTCAGCTTTTAGCCTTGCAAACCATAGTCCAGCATGAGGGAAGATATATTTTGTTACTGACAGGGGATCAAGTAAAGTTTAGATGCGCCTAATCATGATGGTCAGTTCCTGCCAATGAGCACAGAAAGGGGTGGATCAAATCATAGCTGTGCCCATCCTAGAAAAGGAGGGAGGCAATAATTTTTGCCCGGGGGCCACTTCAAAAATTTTGGAAGTAGCCCCAAGCTGCACAGGAAGGGGCAGGGCCTAAACAGGAAAGGCCAGGGCCTAATCAGGAAGGGGCGGGGCTGCCCCACACCCAGACCACGATTGGTCTGGGGGTGGGAGAGCCCCTTTGCCCCCCCCTTCCCACTAGGCACCCATGCCCTGGAAGAGGCTTGGCATGCTCCCCTACCCCCAGGCCAATCAGGGTCTGGGTGCGGGGGAGCGCGGGAAGCCTCCTCCAGCCCTGCGAGGAGCACGTGGCACTTTGAAGTGCCACAGGCTCGTCGCAGGGTCGGGGCAGGGCACAGGAAGCTTCACGCAGCTCCCTCGCCCCCAGGCCCTGATTGGCCTCGAGGCAGGGGAGCACGTGAAGCCTCGAGGCAGGGGAGCACGCACCCTCCCACGCGAGGCAGGGGAGCACGCTCTCCCCCCCCTTCGAGCAGCACGTGGTGCTTCAAAGTACCACATGTTCCTGGCAGGGCGGGAGGAGGCTTCACATGCTCCCCATCACCAAACCAATTAAAACGTGGGGGAAGGGGAGCGCGCGAAGTGCCGCACGCTGCTCGCAGGGCGGGGGCAGAGCGGAGAAGGCTTCGCGTGCTCCCCTGCCCCCAGGCTTTAATTGGCTTGGGGGTGGGGGAGCAGCAGGACCTCCATGGGCTGGATCCACTTGCTTGGTGGGCCGAATCTGGCCTGCGGAGGCCCTTTTGCCCACCCCTGTCCTAGAACATATAGTCAGTCATGCCAGGTTTGTAACAGACATGGCCCTTGAGGGATCAGGGTCTGAACCAGGTAGCTGTCATAGTAAGATAGAATAGTGTGGGCTAAATAAGTTCCAGGCAAACGGAAATCCTTGAAGTGAAGGAATTTGTTGTGTGTAATAAAAAGCCAACTAGGAGATCTATACAGAAGCAAAGGAAGCAGATAATTTCCTTAATGTATTTTTGCGCAAAGTGCTTAGCTCCTAAGAAATCAGAACAAAGTCATTTATGAAGCACAACAGTTAATTTATCAGGAAGGCGGCATCAATTTATTTGCAGGAGATGCAATGAAAACGTCACATATTAATAATTGAGCCATTTGTTTTTGTCAGAGCAAGAACTATTAGATTACAAAAAAGCCTTGTGTTTGTTTCCTTGTCCTGATTTCTCCCTCCCTTCCTTCCCCCCATTCACTATATTGAATTACATAAGTGTTCAGACATTCACTTGTGAGAATTTTCACCCATGTCGTTTGCACAGATGCACGTTGCGCCAGGAAAATTATGGTCCAAATTCTGTTCTCAGTCACACAGGTGCAGCCCCATTATTTAACCCCAGGAGCTTTGTGTCCAGCTATCTGCTAGCTAGAACATACGGACTGAACTGAAAGTGGTGGATCAGCAGAGAAAAATCACACTTCGTCTTCCCACCAGGGGATAGACAATACCTGAATGCTCCATGGGCGTGCAA
Source organism: Rafetus swinhoei (assembly GCA_019425775.1). Lineage (NCBI taxonomy): Eukaryota > Metazoa > Chordata > Testudines > Trionychidae > Rafetus > Rafetus swinhoei. The sequence continues at coordinate 120,811,559 of CM033446.1, read as the reverse complement.
GGGGCAAGTGTGCAAGGGGCAAGCGTGCAAGGGGCAAGCGTGCAAGGAAGAGTCCCCACCTGAGCAGCCCCACGCACAGGGGCTGCTGTCTACTAGAGCCCCATGAAATACAAGGCACCCCGAAAGAATGGGGATGACAAAGAGGGTCTGAACTGGGCACAGAATGCTGAGCATGCTACCTCTCCTGAAATAGCCTGTATAGCAGGAGACAGCCTTCCCCTGCACACATGGGGGTATGTCCACACACCACAAAGAGAGATTTTTTGTGGGTTAGCTATTTCAGGTTAAAATAGAAGTGACAACAACAGCAAAGTGAGTTCTAGCCTAGGGGGCGCCATGGAGTTGAACCTGAGCTGTTAAGCCCACTTGCCAAGCTTCCACTGCTCTTTATCTCAGGTGAGCTAGCCCAAGTTGAAAACACGCCTTTGTTTCCTCCCCGATGTCTCTCGGAACCTCACAACGCCACAGTAACGGCAGCAAGACACAGTGGCTAAAGGCAACTGGTGGAGAACAACAGAGGCGAAACTGGACAGTCTGGGTAGTCAAAGACAAGAACTGATTTCAATCACTGTATAAAACCCAGACTGAAGCAGAATCAGTTTTATATAGCTGAGCCACTCCTGGGATGGAAAAAACAACCTGGCTGGTAATGATTTTCCCTCTCCTGTCTACATGCCTCTGTTTCAGTTGGGACCTAGAGTGGAAGACCTGGAAATCTCAAGAGATTTCCTGCCCTTGCAAAGTTGTCAGCTGGGATTTTCAATGGTGCCTAAGGGAGTTAGATACTCAGGGTCCAATAACATTGATTAGGGGTTAGGCACATAAGGATATTAAGCTCCTTTGACAATTCCTTCCCATATTTCCCATTCCAAAGAGACTTGCTTCTGAACTGCTAAACCTCAAGAGGTTCTTCCATCAGATTTGAGTCTCAAAAGTGCAGAGCAACCAGCACTCTGAATGTTGTTTTGTGTGGGCTTAAAAATAGCCTGTATGGATGCTGGTTAACCCTAACCCTTGGCTATACAGTCACGGATATTCAACAAGAATCTGGCGCTTTTTTAACAACTGTCTCTAGTAGGTGGTTGCAGAAGTCAATGTTAGACACATCACAATACTTACAATCACCCCTTCACCAGAAAGCTCACAAATCCACCAGTTCAATAGACAGACATGATTGTTAGGTGATATGTACTGACATCAGAAAAAATCTAATCCATATAGTTCATAATGTTCCAGTGGAATTTATATCAGCCAATTTCCAGATGAGAAACATGAATTCTGAGTTGCATTTATACCTGGAGGCACCACAACCAGAATTTCACTCTCAAAATGCTTCTCTCTCCTTTCTTGGCACTATAGAGAAGCATAGGCATATTTACTAGACCTACAGCTCTCCCCCATTTGAAGTCTGATATATCTAGGAGAGATTTAAAGGCAAAGCAGGTCTTAAACTAGAAGAGAGAAAAGCTGTGGACATCCGTATGCCCAAAGAAAGAGAAACATTCATGAAACAAAGCCAATTCATTAGTAGTAACTCCTCTTCCCTGCAGATCTCCGTGATGTGATGCTACATTAATGAAAGAAATGGCATGTATGTCATGCCCTGTGTATCGCTGCAATGAATGACCTTGTGTGACATTGAAGGTAGCAGGATCTCACCTAGTAGGTGTGGCACCCTCCACCCCCATGTCAACATCTTTAAAATCTTTCTTCCATTTACTAGAAAATGAAAACGACATAAACTGTAATAGTAAAATGATACATAGGGATCAAATGAACATGCCGACAGCATTAAAGCTCTGAAAAAAATGCAACGTGCGAGTTTATTTGTTCACTGTGTTAACCACCATCCATATGGGTAGCAGGTAGTGTAGGCAAAGGAAGGGACTACCTTCCCAAAACTGCCTACATGCCCCGGCTGGCGGGGAAGGCTGGGGCCGCAACACAGCAGTCCAACTTCCTCGGCCACCGGGAAGGCTGGGGCCATGGCATGGCAGCCTGCCTCCCCAGCCACCAGGGGGGGATGGGGCAGTGGCACAGCTCAGGAGCCCCGGCCCTCCAGGTGACCAGGAAGGATTGGGCTGGGAGTGGGCATGGCTTGGCTCCAGAGGCGTGGCCTCGGGTGGAAGGGGTGTGGCTGGGGCTTGCCTTCGCCAGCTGGGCCTTCACCTGCTGCCTATGACCATCCAAGTACAATGATATATATTTCAAAACAATAGGGTCTCTAGCAAAAGCGTGGAAGAAAATAATCAATAATTCCTTCGGTAGGGTTATCTGCCTTGTTGGGGTGTGGAAGTAGCTAGGATTATCCAACAACTAGAGCACACTACTGCTATTATTTTAGATCACTGTTTTGTTAAATTATTTTACAACATCATAGTCCTTAAAACATCTTTACTATTTAATGGGAAATTATTCTCAATGGCTACTAAATGTGGTCTAGAAATGTTGCATCATCATCATAATAATAATAATAATGCCTAGCACTTTTCATAGGTAGATCTCAAAAAATGTTTTACAAAGGTGGTCAGTGTCATGGCATCCATTTTTACTGAAGGGCAAACTGAGGCACTGGGCTAGACGTGACTTGCCCAAGGTTACCCAGCAGGCTATTGGCAAAGTTGGAAATTGAAACCTGGTCTCCTGAGCCCCAATCCAATGTTCCATCCAGTAGGTAACACTACCTCTTCTATGACTATACATTGGCCCTTTTTTTCCCAGCTTGGGGAAGAGATGAGGGTTTAAGTTCTGCTTCCTATCCCAAAAAGTGTCCTAATCAATTACAAAGATGGCAGTCATTCCACTCTTGAATTCAGCTATTTATTTACACACTGTGGGTGAAATCCTGGCTCAGTGAAGTCAATAGGAAAACTCCAGCCAGTGTTTCCTGTAAGCGGAGCACTTGGGTGGCCAAGATTCAAATGCTGCCCAGTTGATTAGCAGAGTCCTCATAGCACCCACAGCCAGCAGCTTGTGTTTCTGATAGTGCACATCACAAAATTTATTCCACACATGGATGGAAAAATTTAGAGGGAACATTGGCTCCAGCCCACAAAAGCTTGTGCCCTAATACATGTGTTAGTGTTTAAGATGCCACATGACTCCTTGTTGTTTTTGCTGAAACAGACTAATATGGCTACCCTCTAAACTATTATCCTTTGTATTTCTAAACTGAAATACCATAATTAAAAAGCCTCAGGATCATCTTATAGGCACCAGGTCAGCAAAGCACTTAAGTATGTGCTTACCCTTAAGCATGTTATTAGTCCCATGGATTTAAATGTTAATTAAAGTTAAGCATGTTTGTAAGTGCTTTACTGAATCAAGGCCATAATTACGAGAGCTCACATTACACAGTTCTACAGCATGAAAATAATTGGATTTATTTACTATGCATGCCTTGGCGATAGAGACAAGATCCTGGAGCTTTCTTCTTAGCTTGATACTTCTAACCACTTCTGACAACAAGTATGCTCCAATTATGCTGGAAGCAAAATGGTAATATCGTGACACATTTCAGAAAGTGAAGTGCAGTTGTTGCTATGTTACTGTTCCAGAGAGAAATAAATTGGAGGAAGGCACAAGATGTAAAAGGGGGCTTTTTAAAAATACACACCAGTATATTTCAGAGCACATTTGGATTATACCGTCTCTCTTCAGCTAGACCTCTGGCTGTGCTTATTTTAAAATTTATTGCTGTGTTGGGAAATATAGCATGTCCAAATTAACGGAGAGTGGTGAGTTGGAGAGTTAAATGAATTCTCTGTTTCCTTCCAGTACAATTCTCTCAGCAGTAATTGCTGCCCCCCGCTCTTGCCACCAGTTCCATGTTGTGTCAGTGCTGAAGTGTTTAACCACAGAGGAAATGATGTTGTTCTTGTGGCTCTTCAGGGTTCATTAAAATGATCCAAACATTTTTGTTCCTTAAGAACATGGAGAGTAGAATCATTCCTTCAGGGAGTCACGTGAATTATTTAGAATTGGACACATGAACATTTAGATCCAAATTTCTTTCAACTGGAAAAAAAGTGTGTGTGAGGAGGGGTTGTGTGTTTGTCCTGGTATTTAACTAATGAGTGGCACTGAGTCAAGAAACTTCTTCGACTAACTGGTATCAGCAGATCTCACTGTAAATACACCCGTATTTTATTCAAATATGCATGGCATTTATAGCTTCAGATAAGACGAGTCATAGTATCATTGGACAAAACATGGTGAACAGAAAATGTCAGGAAGGAGGGCCAGAGGTCTTAGCAGTTGGACAGAAAATTAACAAAAGGCTCATGATGAGCAAAACAAAACCTTTCCTGGGATTTCCAGTTTATACACAGGGTTTGTGTTCCATAAGGCGAAACCCTGGGCTACACTCACTTCATGCAGCTGAACAATCTGTTAACACCAGAGAAAGCACAGCTAAGGCAGCCAGTAGGTCTCTCCCTCTCCTGATTTCTGCCCAGACACCTCTCTTCAGAGTCATCTAAGCTCCTTGGAAGGCTCTGAGCTCCCAAGAATCAGCTGCAACTATTTCAGCTCAGGGGAGCATTCCCTGCAAAGGCTTTGAAAACTCTTCCTGGACATACTCTCAGGGCAATACTGATGAGGGTGCAACAGCTGAGGGGCTTCTTCAGGGGCGGGCAGATGTACTTTCACAGCCACATGCTAATCATAGAAGGTTTTGTCAGGCCTCAATCCCTTTTATCTCTGTTTACACACAGGGCTGTAGTCCTGCCAGACCAGACCAGGACCAGGTTGGCAGAGGCTGAAAAGGGGTCAGGGGAATTTGCCCCTTGGTCCCTAAGGAACCAGCTTGGGCAGTATTGTTCCCTCCTGCTCCCCACATCAAAGCCCAGGCATAGTGTTACAGTGCTTATCCCTTCTTCAACCTTTTCACTTCCTTGGTCCTTCTCACGCGAACAGAGAACAGCAATACCAGAAGACCAGAGATGCAAACAATTCAGTGTCTATGGGGATTAGCTTCCAGCAAGCATGAGTCCAGTTTCCTTTCCTTTGGTTATCCTCCCCTCCCTCCATGTGTCCCCAATGTCTATTGTAATATTTTCAGGTATACCATAGCCAATCATTCTACTAAAATTAAATTAACTAATTCTAACATATTATAACATGATCATTTAACCAATTATATCCCACCACCTTAATTAGTTTACACCCAGCAAAATTAATTAGACAGGAAGAGATAGAGACAATGAAAGAAACAATAGAGAGATGGGGATTGGGTGCTTGCCAGACGGAAAGCGGTCAACTTAAGTTTCAATGACTGGTCTGGAATGCACCTTCCTTACTGGTTTGGAATGTATTTTCCTAGCTTAAGCACAAGGCATCAGACAGAAAGACTCTGATATCGATCCTTTGTTTTTATACCCCTGTAACCAGTAAAATGGTACCTAAATTCTTAAAGTATAGGCTTTCACAGGCAGGCCTGAATATGTGTGTCCTAACACATAGGCGGGAGGCATGGCCTGCTAACTGCAGAGGTAGAAGGATTCAAAATGGAAGCTGGGCTGTGGTATTCACTATGAGAGAGTCATGGGGGACAGGTGCCCTTTCACTGAGGTGGAGCCCAGGGGAAATTGTAGGAACCGACCCCTGGAGTAGGAAGAGCTTACAGTGATGGGCTTCCTATGAGGGTGGGTGGGAAGTGTGTGGAGTCCCTAGAATATTCCACTCACCTCTAGTCTGGGATGGGGAGTATATGGGGAGACTCTGGTCACCTCTGGTCTCCCTACCACCCCTGCTTCACACACTGTCTCTCACCTCTCCAAGGTAGCTCTAGCAGGGAGAGTAGCTGGGACAGCACGCTAGGCCTAGAGCAGAGTCAGGGTTAGGTGTGGAGGTGGGACAGGTGAGGCTCTATAACCCGCAGGTGATAGGAAAGCCAGGTTGCTCCCTGAAGCTCAAGCAGAAATGTTGCAACACCCACTTTTGGTGACAACAGCACAGCTGCTTCATCCCACCCCCCCACCCAGGAGCTGTGCTGTGTGGAAGGACAGAGCATTGTAATGCATCAAGCTCCAACTGAGCAGAGACAGAAAGGACAGACTCCACTGTGCCCTGCAGGATGGTAGTACTGTAGATGAAGAGACTGGAGAGGGGAGAAAAATTGCATTGTGATGGGTGCATTTCTGTAGGGCTCCATTACACATCACTGATTATTTGTGACTTTGTAGAAGAGACAAAGAACTATATCCAGCTGCATTGTTCTTACCATATTTAAGCACCTATGACCAGGTGCTTTACAGAGGAACAATTGTACATGAGCATGCAGCATGACACTGATGGCAGAAACACCAGCGCTACACTGAGACATGCTGTAGAAAAAAAAAAGAGGTATCATATAGGACCAGGTAGCAATTATTCCACTCTGTTTAGCATCTGGAGCATAGCAAGCAGTTCTGGATTCCAAAAATGATCAAATTAAAGTGGACAGTATCCAAAGACAAAAATAATGCCAGGTTTAGAAAACACAGCCTGAAGGAGAAAGTTAACAGAAATGAATTTCTCAAGCTTAGAAAAAAGAAACCAACAATAAGGTAAGAGTCTAAAAATACAAGGAATAAACAAGTAAGAAGTTTGAAGGCAAAGTTGTTATGAAGAGTCCAAGCAAGCAGAAGAAAATATAATGGCCTAAAATTAAGAACATTTTTCTCAGTAAAAGACAAGTCAACTAAAAAGCTGAGTAAACTGCCACAGGAGGTTCTTGGGACATTTATCATTGCAAGTACTGTATTCAGGGTAAGACTAGGCAAGAAACCAATGGAGCTGCTGTAGAAATCTATGAATGCTACCCTGTAGAATCAAAAAGAAAAGAGCAACACCCAAGACATTGAGATGTTGAAATGTCTTGTTCTCTGAAAGACTTAGAAAATGTCCTCGATTTTGTCACCTTGCACTGGAATTTACACAAAAGAATAAAGTAGGAAAATTTACCTTGGATAGTCCTTTTGTTGTTATAGCCTTTGGTTTTGAGCTTCAAGGTGTTTAATAGTGTAATAGTGAGCGCTCTCTGTTCTGGTCAATATGTTTCATGCCTGCTGGCTGTTGAGCTGTAATTGTCAAAATACAAACCCAAAATTCCTCCATGGGCCAAAAAAAAAAAAAAAAAAAAAAAGCTCCCTGGAGGGAAAGATTTAATGTACCAAGCTCCCCCCTAAAGCAAACAAAAGCTTATATCTTGCTTTATAATGTAAGTCACGTCTATAACTGACATTTTAATTGGAATGTCATTATTTTGCAGGCGTGTACATATCGGGCACACGATGCAAGTTTTGAAACATTGGACTCTACCTCCCAATGTGTGCACATGGGCCAGCGGAGAAGCTACCACCAAGCAGAAATGTCTCACAATGAGCCAGATCCTGACAGTGTTACTCATGCTGAGTAGCAGCTCGCTCCCCTCTGAGGAAAGTACTATTCACAATGAATAATGCTCTCAGGCTTTGGCTCAGAGACATCCTTTAGGCTTTGCCTGGCTCACTCAGCAGTGGTCTGTTCACTCACCCAGCCTCTTGTTGCAGTGATCTGTAAAGAATGATGCCAAAAAGGTTGCTTCTAAACACTGCTGTGGATAATACTGTATTTTATGACGCATAAAAAAGCCATAATTCCAAAAAAAAAATGGGATGAAAGTGCTTCTCTAATAGCAAAATTATCCATCTCACTACACTGTAACAGTATAATTATACATTTAAACAGATACTCTGTGGTTATAAAAAAAACCAAATCACTTCACAACTATTCAAGGCAGTAGTTAAATAACAGTAGGAATATAGCCTACATGTTTTATTATATTGTCTTCCTCTTCCTCCTCTTCTGCATTTCCTTCTTTCCACCTCCTCCCCACTCAATTTCCGAACTGAACCAGCACAAAACATCATCTGCTGTCTCACGCCCACTGGTAACATTCAGGAGTAATCTCATCAAACTCAATGGAGTAAAACCTGAGTAAGTGAAATCAGAATCAGGCTCTATCACTTTCCAATCTCATGGCAAGAGCAAGAGAACTAGTCAGTCTGGTGCGCTGTAGCCATTTAATTCTTGAATAATGGAAGGTGGAGCAATTACCTGCGAGCTGCTAAAATGTTTCTAATGGTGATATTGAACATGCAGAATTAAGGCCTGCCATGAGCGAGTATCTCAAAATCTGCAAAGTGCCTCTAAAAATGGATACAAAAGCATTTGTTCAGTTAATGTATCATTGGCCCAGATCTGTTCTCATTAAAGCCAGTGTCAAATCTCCCACAATGGGAGAAGAATCGTGCCCAAGCTGTTCTGCCAGCACTGGTACAAACATGAATCCATATTTTCACAAGACGTCTTTATAAAATTAGGAAGCTGAATTACCTGTGAATACACCTTTCCCCTGCTTTCTGTTCCTTTACTGTTTCCTAATGCCTTACCTTAAGCTGGGAGGTCAGGCTGAATGGCATCTTCAGGAAGAAAATCTCCTTCCATCCATCAGCTGAGTGCATCATCAAGCAAAGCAGCAATAAAGCCAGGAGTGCTATTAGCCAGAGAATGCATTACCTGCAAAACATATTCAGCCTCAGTTGGTCTGGCTTTGAGTGTTTAATGTGGAAGCAATTTCTACTTGGCACAGATTTTGCTGTCGCACCACTGGGCTGGTCCCTCAGATGTTTCTTCAGTGATATTCAAACCCCAACAGACTCCCATTTGAGAGTCCCATCTGACGAAGTGGGTCTTTGCCCACGAAAGCTTATGCTCCAATACATCTGTTAGTCTATAAGGTGCTACAGGACTCCTTGTCACTTTTGCAGATCCAGACTAACACGGCTACCCCTCTGACATTTGAGAGTGTAATTGATCTAACCATATGCATGCCATTGCCTAATGATCATCTTTCTTTCAAGTGGGACTAGATTGTGACTTGAGCTACTCACCCATACAGGGACCACAGAAAATAAGAACCACCCCCTTTATAACCTATGTGGGCTGCCCAGACCAGGGATCTAGGACTAAGGAGGTGCTGCACACTCCAGCTACATCTACACTATTGTGGCGATTGACACTCTGAGATCAATCTACCAGCAGTCGATTTAAGAGGTCTAGTGAAGACCAGTTAAAACAACCGCACATTGCTCATTGGTGGACCCTGTTACTCTGCCCCAGATGACAAAAATGAGGAAAGTCAACAGAAGAGTTTCTCTCATCAACCCCTCATGCTGTAGACCCTGTAGTAATGCGACCTAAGGTGTGTTGACCTTAGGTCGACTTTCTGTGGTAGTGTAGATGTAGCCTTGGCTCTGCTTTTCTACTTGTTGCCCAGCACAGCTGAGATAGCCCGGGGAAGCAGGAGGTGTCAAAACTTATCATTTGAAAGTACTACTCTGAGGTGGCACAGCGGAAGCAAGGGAGGAACTGTGTCCTGGGCAACTCCCGGGATGAAATTTACACACCACTCCTTACTCAGGGCTGTGCCTAAAGCTACAGCTGAGCCCTGAGTGTTATGAACGTCATTTCAGTGCCTGGTGCTTTCATTGTAGCTAAACAGGCATGTAAATGGTTTTATCCATTTGTGGCAGCACAGGCACCACATAGGGTGAGGGGACCTAGGTTTATGAGCACTGCCTGGCCCAGCTTCAGGCCTTTTTTTCAGTGTGTAAAAAATAACCCGTGGTCTACAGTAGTTTAGCTTAATGGGTAAAGTCAATAATGTTAGCCCTTACCTCAGGGCAGTACAGGCTAACTACCAGAGTCAATAGTTAGCCCTTGTCTCAGGGCAGTATGGCTTAACGGCCAGAGTCAATGGTCAGCCCTTGTCTCAGGGTAGTGCATCCTAATGGCCAAAGTCAATGGTGAGCCCTTCCCCCAGGGCAGTGCAGCCGAACTGTCGGAGTCAATGACAGGGGATGGCCCTAGGTTCAGGGCAGCATGGCCTACTTGCCAGAGTCCATAGTGAGTGGCCCTTTAACGCAGGGCAACATGGTCTAACTGTCAGAGTCAATAACAGGTGGCAACAGCCCCCGTAGGGAGACCCAGGCCAACCCTACTCCACCACCAGGTCCCAACCCAGGGCCCTATGAACAGCAGAGCATTCGGAATCTGGCCAAAACATGCTGAGCTTATCCAGGAGGGAGATACCACTCCACCACCCTCCCTGGGTCACCTCCTACCAGGGCTGGTGGGGAGGCATCCCACATGGTTCCAGAATCTTTTGGTTCCCCAGCAGCTGCTTTTCCCTGGGTCTCCTCTGTTGTGGGTAACTTGCAGCGGTTTCCAGGGTCACTGGCTCGTGCAGCTCTGGATGGAGGTCTTTCTCCTTCAGTGGCTAGCCAAGACTGAGCTACTCTCCTGCCTTTTATACTGCCCCAGCATTCGGAGCATGCCCAGTCTGGGTGAAGGGGCAGGACTTCCTCCACCCACAGGGTTTTAACTCCCCCTGATTCAGTGAGGGGTATGCACACCCCATCACACCATTCTAGTCAATGAGAATTAAAAAACTACAATAGTCAATATTTAAATCTGAAGAGGAGAAAAGAGGCAGAAACAGACTGTGACTCGAGTACATTGTCCCTCTTCTCAGAGCAGATTTTCAGAATACCTTCAGCCCTCTATTTTAAAAGTACGTGTGCATGTCCTCTTACATAACAGCATAACATAAAAATGGCCATACTGGGTCAGACCAAAGCTCCATCTAGCCCAGTATCCAGATGCCCCAGAGGGAGTGAACAGAAGAGGTAATCATCAATGATCCCTCTCCTGACATCTATTTCCAGCCTCTTTTAGGAGCTCTTGAAGAGCAATGCATAATGGCATCAGTTGGGCATGCCAACTAATTATTTCTTGAAACACCGAGGAAGGAAATCTTGTTTATATTATGACCTTGCAAAGCCATCCAAAGGCTGGTTTCCAGTTTGAATAAGTATGTATTTTAAATTAGTTTGTGCTTTGACTGGTTATAAAAAAAAAAAAACAGTTGCTGAAAGCACAGAAGAGATTCCACTTCATAAAGATAAGTAGCCAATCACGTGCCAATCCCTTCACCAAAACAAAGGAAACTTTTCAAAGAATATGGAGAGAGCACCGAGATACTTGTCATATGGCTGTTGCTATTATAACTCACATTAATCCTGGGTTGAAGGCTGATCTTGGTAATGCTGGCACTGGAATTTCAATGAAGGTCTTAAGATTTCATTAAGTCGGGTCCATTAGGAAAATTAAATATGGATGCAAGACAACCATAGTAAACTTTTATCAAAACTGCATTTCTCAACTTGCACGCAGGCTCTGGAAATACAATACAGGACTTTCTCTGATCCAGTATAGAAAGTTGGAGACAATAGAGCCATTTTTCTAGGAGTATTTTATTTCACTTAGTAGAGACACTGGCTTATAGTAATACAGGGAACATGCTGCAAAGTTCAGCCACTCCATCAGCAAATAGAGTTTCCACCCCACTCCAAACAGAGCATATGCACCCACAAGATACAGTCCAAAGTCGCCTCTTTCCTGGGGTTTGCCTCTATTGTTTACTTAAACAAAAAAAAATCCACAAAACAAATCTCAGGCTTAAGATTTCACCTACTTCAGTTGTTCCTGGAGTTTTCTTCTGTAGGACCTCTCTGACCCTGCCCCTATTTTCCCCTGCCCCTTAAGAGACAATCCAATACCTCCTATATCTGGACTGGCACTAGAAGAGCCCTCTTAGCAGGGGGTCTGGGTAAGTGCCCTTGCTCTGTTGCACTCTCTTTTCCCACAGCTCTTGCTCCTGTGGGGATTGGAGGGAAGGGGGCGTGACTGCTGCTGCCACATGGCATCAGTGATCCCCAAAGCTACAACCTTGGGAAACAGGGTGCCATGGGAGGAAAGGGCAGGGTGATGTCAGGAAGGGGCGGGGCTTATGGGCCCATAACAGACAGCCGCCTCCCTCCCCCAATATGCCAGGAGTCCCGGGCCAGATTGTACAGTTGTTCTAGCTGGGACTGGCCACAGACCAGGAGTTTGAGACCTCTGGCTAGAGAGACAATTTGTATATGACTAATCTGAGGCATATAATTAAAGGGAGAGAAGCTGCTGTAATTTATTAGCAGGCTAGAGCTTCTGGAAATGATTTCAGATTATTTGATGAGGTTCAATAACATTGATTTATACCTTCTGACAAGGTTTATTGGTTTGCTGTGGTATAGAATAAGGGTGTTAAGAAGCAGGTAATTGACTAATCGTGCAGTCCATACAATTTGTATTGACTACATGATTAGTTAATAAGGGGAAGCACGAGCCGGAGCTACTCCCGCTGTGGATCTGAAGTTTAAATGTAATAGGAGCTGGGCACGCGAGCCAGGACTGAGTGGTCCCAGATCATGCTGGGTCCTGGACTGCTGCACTTCTGCCTTCCCTGCCCTCCCCGCTACTGTGGAAACAGTGCCCAGCACCAGCACCTGCTTCCCCCCCCACACACACTCCTGCTGCCTCTGATACAGAAGCAGCAAGGGGTGGGAGGAGGAAGCAAGTAGTCAAGTAGTGACTCGACTACCCGATAAGCCAATGCTTATAGGGTAGTTGGCTACTCAACTAATCCCTAGTATGGAAAAAGGCAGTTCTTAATCCTTCGGTGATATATTAGTTTGTTGCACAGTATTTTCTGCTCTCTGCCATTCCCTAAATCCCAGACTGTGATACCCTTACTCCTGCTGAACAATGCCTTAATCAACAAGTTATCCTTTTGAAACCAATGGAGCTAATGAAGGAGCAAGGTACTATGGATGTGAGCTAAAGGCGCAGAGCCTAGCCTTAAGGCATAAGCCACCAGCAATGTCTCTGCAGCCAGAGGAGGAGAGGTAAAGCATTTCCTTACTCTCCATGCAGGCAACCAGTACCACTGGGCCTCTGCATACAGGGTCTCTCCTGTGGGGCCTATCCTCCCACCCTGAACAGGGGCAGGAGAGTGGGTGTTATTCAACATTGCAGACAGGGGGAGCCGGCATGGAGAGGGAAGTTAGCTGAATCATGTGTAGGGCTGGCATAGCTCATTTGCTCCCTGGAACAAGGAGAAAGTGAATAAATTGAGTCTCCCTGGGTATGTCTGCACTGCAGTGTAAGCCTAGAATTTGACCTAAGTCTCAAGCGTACCCCCTCCCCTTCCATTCTACACAGAAATTGTGTTAATCCAAGGCTCAGAGACCAGGATCCCACAGGAATGGAAGATCTGAGCCAGAGTCCAGAGTTCATGCCCTTTTGCCTTGCAATGTAGGCTCAGCCCCACTGGACTTGTGCTCCGCAAGTCTACAAAAAAGTGTCCTACAGGCTGATGTTCAACATCCTCTGAACAATCCAGTTTGCTGGACAGTCAAGTTTTCCCTGCTGCTTCATGAACAAAGGACTAGAGCAATCACATTTCAGAAGCACACTAGGAAGTCTGGGGTGTGGCATGTTGGACTTGGGTCTGTGTGCTGCAGTATGGAGGCTGGAGACTTGAGTTTGGGCCCGATCAGTATAGCCGCTCAGGCTATACTGCATTCCACTAAAGGCACTGTGGTGTAGATAAACCCTATGAAGGTATCTCTACACTGTAATCAGAAACCCATGGCTGGCCCATGCCAGCAAGTTCAAGCATGGGATTGATTAATTACAGTGTAGACATTAGTCAGCAGCCTGATGTCTGGGACTGGTCCACCTCAAGCATGGATTCCAGCCTGAGCTTGAAAGTCTACACTGTGATGAAACAAACTGCTAACCCCGAGACCCGCACCTGAGGCAGGTGGCACAGGCTGACCGCAGGCTTTTAATTGCAGCGTAGCCATGCCCTGAATTACCGTTCAATCCACAGCCTGCTCCTAAAACAGCTGCCGTTTGTGATAGCTCCGCAATAGAACCCTAAATAATTGATTCCTGAGCAAAGTTGTGAGGATTACTCCTTATAAGAGGTGAAAATGTAACCAATGAACTGCTGTACCAGAGCATAACAGGGTGGGGAGAAAGATTTTGATACAATACTTTAGTAGCTCAGAGCTCTTAGCATCAAGTTCAAATGGAAAAGAGATTGAACATCCATTCAAGATCTAGCACTGATCCATTCAAGATCTGGCACATTTTAGAGGAAAGAGCGAAGACATTCAAGGAATCAGAATCTCATTTGTGTTCATATCGCTTGAAGAGAAGAAAAGTGTTGGGGCAGAACAGGTCAACACCCAATAATCCAGGGAGTTTATTCATTCTCCCATTGCAAGGTACAAGTAACTCTCATTTATTTCAATGGGAGCCTGCAGCAGAATAACAGAGCTCCCAGAACGTGCATAATGAAGACTAATAGGCCAAAACTGAGGTTTGTAATTGCTTCTTGGGCATGCAGGGGCAATAGAGATTTTAATCAGGAGGCCTCATGGTCTTGTTCATGGGTCTGAGTAACTCACATTGGTTCTCAAAGGGCATTATTCATGTCCATTCATCCTGTCATGGGAGATTTGTGCCCCCGGTTTAAGAGGTCCAATCCATCTTCCTTTGAAGTGAGTGAGGTGTTTCCATTGATTTGAATGGGATTCAAACTGGGTGGAATGATAGAGGAACCACAATGCTATAGGACAGAAGACATAGCTTCAGATGCTATTCAGGTCCAAGTATGGGACTGATTGAGATTTTATATATATATATATAAAGTGTGAGCTGGTGAAAACTAGCCAGGGTATATTTTGTCTGACAACACTGGTGGGTTGGGTTGTTTGTTTTTTAAATTAGAGCCATAACACAGTAAGCAAAAGGGGGTGAAGTAGTAAAAATAGATTCCAAAAGCGTTCATCGCCACACAGCACACTAATGACTAAGATTTTCATACAGGGCATAGAAGGCCCAGACCTTCAACAACTCTGACTAGGTCTGGGAAAATACTCTTCTCAAAAACTATCTTTGCTCTACCCACATGTTCTGCATATGACTTTTGTAGATTCACTCCTTTGCCAGTGTGATGTTCCCTGACAAGTGTCTAGCCTGCCTAAGAGGGAAAGTAGTGGTATTTTCCCATTGTGACGTCCAAGAGCTTTGGGTGCTGCCTTTATTGGAATGGTTTTCACACAGTTCCCGTGACTGCAGGCAGAAATATGAGATGTCAATAGAACACAAGTCAGAATATACAATTCTAACACATTTTGTGTTAGACAATCTATGTGGTTGTGACTTCTGTTATTACTGAGTGAAACTGATGATTCAGTTTAAGAGAAAAGTGATGTTGTGTGCAATTTTGCACTCCCAAAATTTGAGTTAATGCATGTAACAGGGTGGTCTGCCCCTTTATGAGCTGGTGGGGAGGTAGAGGAAGGGTGGAGAGCAGACCCAGGAATTTCTGCATGTTTCCGGGGAAAGTCACTCTTCACTCAGTTTCAGGTTTACTGAGTTGATGTTATTGAGGCTATACGAATAATTGGAGCAGAATTAGAACTCTCATGATTAGAAGCAGTACAAATAACATTTACTAATGTGTAAGAATATTAATGCGTTGGTTATTTAAATCACATTTAAATTGCAGTTAATCTAACCATGTACTATTAAGGATCCCTCTAAGACTATGGCATGAGCTGAGATTAGCACTTTAGGAACACATTAAATTACGATTTATAAAAGGTTGATTGATAATATACAATTAATAGATGCAGCTGCCATCTGTAATTTCCCCTTATGAAGGATGAGAGTAAAGTCCTTTATAAATACATTCCTAGAAGATAATATCAAAACAAGCTCTGCAAGTATATTACAGCCTATTGTTAAAACGATCTATGTGGTTGTGACCAGTGCTCCCTGTAAGTTGAGTGCTTGGTCCGCCACCCAGGAGAGATTCAGATGCTGCCCAGCTGATTGTCAGAACATCCCTAGCTCTGCACTGCTGGCAGCATGTGTTTCTATTGGTGGTGCATGCTTCGGTACATGTGGATGGAAAAAATTAGAGAGAGAATTGGTTGCAACAATATCATTTTAAACCATAGACAGCATGCTGCAAAAAGGGGGAGGCAAATTTTTTGAAAAGTGATTTAGGGAACCTTTATTTTTGGGAGCCCAACTTGTACCAAATTAAAGGGGCCTGATTTTTAGAAAGCTTAGCACTTGCCCACTGAAACTTAAGCCCCTTTAAGGTGTTTCGAGGTATGCCCCCAAAACCTGTAGCCACCCCAATTCACTCGTTTCTTTTGAAAAAAAACTGGACCAAAGTACATTATTAAATAACTAGCAGATTTACCTGGCATTGCCTGGTAGTGCCAAAACAGAGCACTATTCCAAATTTCTCCATTTTATCTCTTTTCTGTAAGGTTTATTGAGAAGCAATCTTATTCCAGGTTCATCCAATTTTTCTGGCTCATCTTGGTTTAGTCTCTTTCAACATTCACTCAGTTATGTCAATTTGTGAGGACTGTAGTTACTTTGGTGATTCTCTTTTCGGTTTGGTTTTATGAGAAGCAAACCCATTCCAGGCACATCCCATTTTCCTCGCAAAACCAAGCCTTTATATTGCTTTAAGTTATGATCAGAGGAAGCTGTACACTAAATTTGGTGGTCTTAGCTCTTACCATTTAGGAGTTCTTGATCAAATAGACAGACAGACAAATTTTCTAAAATATATAGGGGTATGCCTACACTAGCCCCCTAGTTCAAACTAGGGAGGCTAATGTAGGCATTCGAAGTTGCAAATGAAGCCCGGGATTTAAATATCCCAGGCTTTATTTGCATCTTCCGTCGGGCACCATTTTTAAATCCCCCTAGTCTGAACTAACTGCCCGCGGCTACACGCAGCAGTCAAACGGTAACTCGAACGAAGTCCTTAGTTTGAGTTAACTGTTACACCTCATTCGACGAGTTACACCTCATTCCACTAAGGACTTAGCTGTTACACCTCATTCCACTAAGGACTTAGCTGTTACACCTCATTCCACTAAGGACTTAGTTCGAGTTAATGTTTGACTGCCGCGTGTAGCCGCGGGCAGTTAGTCGGACTAGGGGGATTTAAAAATGGCGCCTGGACAGGAAGATGCAAATGAAGCCCGGGATATTTAAATCCCGGGCTTCATTTGCTACTTCGAATGCCTACATTAGCCTGCCTAGTTCGAACTAGGGGGCTAGTGTAGACATACCCTAGTAGATAACCAGAGGGTGGGTTTTCAGAAGTGAGTAAGTTACTTAGGAGCACAGATCCTATTCACAGGGAACTTGTGCTCTTAAATCATGTAGATACTTTTGAAAATCCTCCCTTGAAGCCCCAACACAGCAAAGCATGTAAATGCATTCTTAACTTTAAGTACTGTAGTCAAAGGGGTTCTATATGGATGCAAGGATCTGACGGCACAAATCCAACTGCAAGTCTAGGCATAACATATTTATTATCAAATTTACATGAAATATTTACTTAGTGGCTCCCTTCTTATTGGTATCAGCATTGACATGTGAGTCTTCCCACAGTCTTATGGCCAGTGACATTTAAAGGGAAAAACTCCTTTTATAACACTTGCAGCATTACCCTGAGATCCATAAGACATCAAAGGTTTCAATATAACACCACATCATGCATGCGTGGATACAAGTCCTACTTATATTTTGATAAATGTTACCTGTGTGCTGACTTGTGTGAGGAAGGAGGGAATTTTCTCATGTACACTTAGTTGCTTTGTCTTTTCATTCTGTTATCCACATGAATGTCAGCTATTGGCAGGCTACCATATACAACCCCCCCCGCCATTCTATTATTCTTGTGCCTATATGAACAATTTGCAGCAGGGATGGACTTGGCTTACACCTGTACTCTATGTCCCCACGCACATAATATATCTCCCACTTAGGACCAAAAGGAGCTGCTCTTTCCTCACGAGACCTGGGTCAAGGAAATTTCATAAAGAGTCACTGTGGGGTGAATTGGTTGAAAATGGCCTTTTTTCTAAATGAAATTGTGTCCGGGTAAATTTTCACTTAAGTGAAACATTTTAATGCAACCCCAGAAATGATTTTTTTCCAGTTTTCATCGACATCTGAAAACTTGTATCATTCTGTTCTGCTTGGCACTTCCCACCCAAAAGAAAAAAAAATTACTTTTTTGATGCCAAAACATTCTCCACAAGAAACAATTGACTTTTTTTTTTTACCAGCTGTCACTCTGGGCAGTTGGGCCCCACTCCTCGCCCCTGCTCTCCTGTCGATTCCTAAATAAATCAATGGCCTCAGGGATCTGCCTTGGGGGAGTCAAGGCCACAAGAGGCAGGAGGACATAAAACACCTACTGTGAAATACAGGCATTGCCCATGGGCTACTGAGAGTTTGAGCCACGACTTTCAGAAGTGATTAATTATTTCAGGTGCCTCCATTTTTGGGAACCTAATTTGGGGAAGCCTTAACAAAGCCTGATTTGGAGAGGGCAAGTGCTCTGCACAGCCTGAAAATTAGGCCCCTGTAAAGGTGTCACAAGTTAGACTCCCAAAAATAAAGACACTCTGGCTGCTTTGGAAAATCTGACCCAGGATCAGAACTCTCTTGTCCCTCCCTCTTATTCCCTTTATATTATTATATTTCTGGTAGTACTCCTACTGTAATAGACTGACTCACATGCAGGAAGTCTCTCATCAACAGGGAATGGTGCTGGACAGAGCGGTGTGATGCTGACTAACAAGATTAATGCTAATGACAACTGCACACAGAATTTAAAGGAGGAAACTGAGCCTCCAGCATTCTAGGAGAAATCTCTTCAGCAAGGATTTATCATGTCGTTCCTGAATTTAGGGACACTTTTGAACTGGTAATGAGCCAAGAGAAGCCAGCTCCTCCCACTTGCTTTATTCCTAAGAATGAGCATAAACTTGGAACGTCTGAGCAAATGCTCCATGGGTATGTCTGGCATTTGGATTGGCTTCTCGCACCGGCTAGCAGAAAGATGAACTCTCCTTCAAAGTCACAATGAATGTAGTAAAACTCCCTGAAGCACACAACTGTAGAGAAAGGGAGCACGAACTCCACTTACAGAAATGACAGGCCTCTGGCCCTTTATCACAGTTTGCACAGGGACACTTCAGTGAGCGGATTAATCCCTAAGTAGCTGTCCTTCTTTAGATTCCCTTGAGGCACATACTTCACAACCAGTTGTGTACATTTACCGTTAAGTAAAAGACATTTCTGCTGACTGCCTGTCCTATGGAGCTGGGTAATGTTTTAACGTACTGTACTAGAGCCAGACTATAATTTTACATGATTCAGAGGAAAGGGGGTGGAGGCATAAAAATAGACAAGGTATTTAATAAAATGACAACTTAGTAACAATGTTGTTGTACCTGCCACCATACTTACTTAACATGTATAACATTAAGGGAGGTCATGAGATACTCAGAGCTATGCTACCAGCAATAGGCAATTCTATATATCCTTTTCATTGGGTGCAGCCAGCACTGGGTCCCCTGATATCTCAATCCCTGAAGGAGATTGGAACCTGGAGGGAAAACTGCTGGATTGGATTAAACCTAGAAAAAACGGAGGTGGTGTGAGCTGGAAGAGAGAAAAGCGCTTGGATACCAGCACGCCACACACCCCTGAGGATCCTTCAGCACTGCATGCGTTTGTCACCAGCAGGTTAGACTATTGTAACTCACTCTACCTAGGCCTACATTCCAGAAGAAGCTCGATGCAGCCCAGCATCTTAGCAGAAATATCCCAGGAGGCTAGACTACCATGCACATGCTTGGTAATGGCAATGGGTCCCCATCCTGTGCTGGCTCCCCTTCAAAGCTCTGGTAGTGGTTTACAAAGGCCTTGGTGGAATATGCTACTTCAGATCCCACCTCTCCTTCTGGAGCCCATCACAACAGATGCTACAGTTTGGCAAGCCCACATGCATGTTCAGGGGACCTGGAGGGGATGCCTTCCCAAAATCCAGCCCCAAGGATTTGAGCTCCTGCTTCAGAAAGCTCAAGAATTGCCCAAACGCCACCACAGTCATGTCACATGGCAAGGCTCAGCTCTTTGCCAGAGCATTCCCACCAAACAACCAGTGCAGCAGGAAATCTGACATCCCTTTCAAAAGTAACAGTATCTGGTTAAAGGTAAAGAAACGGCTGCTTCTGTGGTTAATTCTCATTGTTTTTATAATCCATGCATAGCAGCTATAGCCCATGGTTTACTGGTCCGTCTATTGCAGTGCTTCCCAAACTTTTTGGCATCATGCCCCCATTTTTGATTTTTGAAAAACCCTCATGCCCCCCCCCCCCCCCAAAAAATAGCGGCAAAACTTGAGCAAAAAAAAAAAAAGGAACTGAGCGGGGCAGCAAAACTTGATGGGGGGGGGGAGGCTGGGATGCCTTGTGCCCTCCCTGGAATTTCTTCATGCCCCCCAGTTTGGGAACCCATGGTCTATTGTATACCTACTACAGTCAGAAGGACTAGAGCAGGGCTGGGAACAAGCAGAAGCTACTGCAGCTGGGGGGTGAATGGTTAGAGCAGCCACTGAGCAACTGTTGCTACTGGGATGAAGAGCTGGTCTGCTGACTCTTCCAGTGAATTGGGCAGTGCACCCAGTCACATCTGGCAGCCAGTTACAGGCCAGCTGCAGTCAATAAGTTGCCTGGCCTCGCTTCCTCAAGAGAAGACAGACACAGGGCCTCAGAAGGGGTGTAACAAACAAGCAGAGTGAACAGTGTGATGGCGGTAAATGTCATGTTAGTTCCACAGTTGCAATTACAAGCATGCAAGTGTAAACAGGAATCACCAGGCACAGTAGGATTGAAGGGATGATAAAAGTTGTGGTATAGTTGTTTAGATGTTAGTGTAATGCAGTATAGTTGTTGTAGTATGTTTGAGTATATGTTAGAGACCACGTTTTCAAAAGGTAGAATGTGTATACAAAAACCAGAGTTTATGAAGGAAGCCAGATTTGTATGTACAAGCTAGACAATTGCCTGTGCAAATGAGTACGCATTTGTACACGCAAGTGCAGATACACACAGATGTCAGCCAGCATCTCTGGAAAATGTGCCTAGCATACACCATATATACAAACACAATAGCGTACCATTAACACAGGCCCTGTTGGTGTGCTAACACTATATAGCATCTGATAGGTCTAATTGGTAGATCTCAAAATGTAATTGTAATGGGGAAGCATCATTGAGTGGGTGTATTTCTAGCCCGGTCCCAGAGGGATCTGTTCTTGACCCTGTGCTATTTTACTTTTCAAAAATGACCTGGAAGAAAACAAAATAATCGCTGGCAAAGTTTGCAGAGGACACAACAACTGGGTGGTAGTGGTGGGAAATAATGAAGACAAATCACTAATACAAAGCAATATGGGTTGCGTGTAAATTGGGTGCAAGCAAACAGTATGGGTTTAATACAGGTAAATGTCAATGTATACATCTAACAACAAAAAATGAAGGTCACACTTTCAGGGTGGGAAAGATTATCCTGAGAAGCAGGGATTCTGAAAAAGATTTAAGGCTGATGATGGTTAATCAGCTGAACATAAGCTCCCAGTACAATGCTATGGCCAATAGGGATGTTAGATATCATGTAACTGAACAGTCGTGTAACTACATGAAATCTTAGTGGTTACATGACTATTCAGTAGTCCCTGGGGGTGGGGCCAGCAGCCAGTGTGCTCCCGGCCCCACTCCGGGGAGCCCCCTGCCACCCTGCGCCTGCTGCCTCTGTTCAGGGTTGCAGCAGCCCCAGTCCATGGGGGGGGGGGGTTGAAACTACCCATGGACAAAGGCTGCTTTGTGGGATGTGGAGCAGCCTCTGTCCCCGGGGAGCACGGGCCTGCCGCTGACAGAGGCTGCTTCATGGTAGCCTCTCCTGCCCCCTCGCCCGCCCCCGCTGCTGCCTCTGATAGAGGCAGCAGTGGTGGTGGGGGAGCTGGGTAGAACCAGCTCTTAAGCCAGCTCCCCCCAGCACTGGCTCCTGCCTGCCCTCCTCCCGCTACCTCTTTAGGAGGCAACAAGTTGGGGAGCAGCTGGGTCTACAGAACCAATACATTGCAGGGAGCTGGCTTGAAAGCTGGCAACTCATGCATATCAGCTCCAGTCTACCTCCCTCACCCTCTGCAATGCTGCCTCTCTCTCAAAGGCAGCAGTGCAGGGTGGGGAGGCAGGTCCGGTGCTCGTGGGGAACCGTCTTTTAAGCCAGCTCCTCATGGGCACTGGCTTCTGCTTCCCCCCACTTTGCTGCCTCTGATACAGAGGCAGCAAGGGGAGGGGGAAGTGTGTAGTCAACAAGATTAACTGATAAGCCTAGGCTTATCAGTTAATCGTATAGTTGACTACACGTTGACATCCCTACTGTCCAAAAGGGCTAATGCAATCCTTTTACATAAACAGAGGAATCTTAAATAGGAGGAGAGAGGCTATTTTATCTCTTTATTAGGCACTGGTGCAACTGCTGCTGGAATACTGGGTCCACTTCTGATGTCCACAATTCAAGAAGGATTGTGATACATTGGAGAGGGTATAGAGAAGAGCCACAGGAATGATTAAAAGGTTAGAAAATGTACTTTATAGTGATCAACTTGAGGAGCTCAATCTCATTAGCGTCACAAAGAGAAGGTAACTGGATTAGTCTGCAAGTACCTACATGGGGAACAAATATTGAACAATGGGCTCTGCATCTAGCAGAGAAAGGTCTAACACGGTCCAGTGGCTGGAAGTTGTAAGTAGCCATGTTGAGGCAGACTGGAAATAAGACATACCTTTTTAACAGTGAAGGCAATTAGCCGCTGGATTCTCCATCACTTGACTTTTTTAAAATTAAGATTGAATTTTTTTTCTAAAAGCTCTGCTCTAGGAATGACTGTGGGGAAGGCCTATGGCCTGTGTTCTATAGAAGGGCAGACTAGATCATCACAGTGGTCCCTTCTGACCTTGGACTCTGTAAATTTTAGTCAGCCCAGTGAAAACCCTCTAGAAGGCAGCTATGTTGCTTACTGAAAACTCTAGAGAAACTGACTAATGTTGTTTCTCTGTCAGTTGCTGCACGTGAGGATTCATTACATGGAAAGTCATAACCCAAGAGAGAAGCATGCAGGCCTGTCAGAGATGGAACATCTGCTGCAGCATTTGGAAGGCAAAGGGAGGCTTAATAACAGGATGTTAGGGAAATCCTTGCAGCCTAGCTGTGGCTAACAGTTTGCATGTCCCATGAAATCACAGACGTTTGCTTTGACAGCCAATTTGCAGAAAAGCGAGGAAGAAAATTTGCTTTTCCTGTGATGAGAGAATTCACAGAATGGTTCAAGTGAAACCACCATTGAAAGAGGAAGGAATAGGGGAGGCGAAGACTGACACTTTACAGAATTGAGGCCTACGCTAGCAATCTGATTGGCACAGGCCAGAGCCGGCCCAAGGTACGGGTCAACCAGGCTATCGCCCGGGGTGCCCCATTGTACGGGGCGCCGCATGGGGCTGCCGGGCCGGGCGGGGGCGGCACCGTGCATGCTCCGCACACCCGGGGCCGCGCCACGCATGCGCCGGGTGCCCGGGGGCAGGGCCGCGCGTGCGCCACGCGCCCAGGGGCAGGGCCGCGCATGCGCCACGTGCCTGGGGGCGGAGCCGCGCATGCATTGCACTCCTGGGGGCGGCGCCGTGCTCCCAGGGCCCGGGGCGCACGAATGGCTCAGGCCGGCCCTGGCACAGGCATAACTCAGTGAAGTATCCAGTGCCCCCACCTGGCTCAGACTGCAGAATCAAGGCCTTAGGATCTCCTCCACACAGAAATGCATCAAGTCTGCTGCTGACTGCTGGCAACCCGATTCAGGTATTGTTTTTGTCCAGTTCCTGGTGATTTGCACTGCTTTGATTGCAGCAGTTCTGTCGGACCCAAAAATCACACTGGAAGCAAGCTCCAGGAAAGCAGCTGGGTTAGTTTTACCTTAAATGTTTCGTAAAAAGGAAATCTGTTTGGCTGCTGCGTTAGCCCTCATTATTACAGTGACCTGGTCAGAACAAGAAGGCTGGAAGGGAAGGAGAACACATGCACTGATCAGCGTGCAGAAAGTATCAGCAATTAGAGGAAAGACTAAATATTTCTCTTTTTTAAAGTGTGTTTAGGTTCTAGTCCAAAGTCTTGTAGTTCCTGGCTCTTCCTCTTCAGTCCCACTCTGGATTGCCACAGGTCATTATGAACACATTAGGCAATCGCCAGCTACAGAGCAAAGCAAACTGTCATGCAAGAGCTTTGGCAGACAAGAAAGCAGGAAGGGTTGTATGTCCCAAAGAGATCCAGATGTGTAGGGTGCTCCCGCTACTCCTTAGTACCCATACAATGCTCAGAGTGCAAGTCAGTGGCATGTATTTCAAACCAGTGGGAAGTTCCCATTTGCACTTTCCTGATCCTAGTGCTATTCTGGGACACTCTTCCACCAGGCACTGTGTACTAGAGCAGCATATGAGCGGCTCTAAATTATGCCATAAAACCGAGAATCTAGCCCAGGATTGGTATAGTCTAGGGGGGCTTCCTGACCCTGACTTCTTGTTAGTAACCATACTCCCTTTCCCCACAACACTGGGCACCAGGAAGGGTGGTGGCACAAAAGCAATCGAATCAGTTCTACACCACTGCAGGGTCATCCTTAGACGGCGACTATTTTCTTGCACCTGCTGTTCAGGATTTTATAGCTAATATACATGATCAATGCGCATAAGGCAGCCAGATTACACTTGAGGACCTGACCTCTAACTTTCAGGCAGTGTTTAAGATTAGCTCATTAGCCGGTATAAGTCATCACTGATCCCTTGGCTTCCCAAAGTGACTGCACTGAATTACGCCTCTTAAGAATCTGGCCCTTAAATTGCACAGCCTTCCTTAAAACAAATGTAACCCGCGCGCCTGCTGGGGGTGGTTCACTGTCCCATGTAGTGGCACTTACAGAGGGAAGGAATGAGTTTGCTCCACAGCCTTACCTGAGCACCATTTGGCTTTAACCTCAAGCTGTTGAGACTCATGCACTGAGATCCCAGGTTCGATTCTACCTGTTGCTGTTACACAAACACGTTGTGTATTCACTTTGCTTCGTTTAAAAGTCTGGGGACGTTTTCATTCAGACCACCTTATCTGGAAGGAGGGAGTGTGTTTAAAAAAGTGTGTTCTACATTGGTTCCTTAGGCTACGTCTACACTGCATGTTTATTTTGAAATAAGCTGTTTCAGGAAAAAACCCTCCAAAAATAGCTTATTTCGAAATAGCGCGTCCACACTACAAATGCCCATTGACATAGCGCTGAGCTATTTCGAAATAGCGCGTCCACACTACAAATGCCCATTGACATAGCGCTGAGCTATTTCGAAATAGCGCGTCCACACTACAAATGCCCATTGACATAGCGCTAAGCTATTTCGAAATAGCGCATCCACACTGATTGGAGCCTGAATCGTATTTAAAAACCCCAGAAGCACTTTGGGCAGGGCATCAGGACAGCAGTCACTTCCTGGAGCTGTTAACTGAGACTAGCTGAGGCTTGTGCTTAAAGGGCCCCCCTGTGCAGTCGTGTCTCAGGCTCTTCTTCTTTGCCTACGTCCTCGAGGGACAGCAAACTCCTCTCGCTGCCTGATCTGGTTGCCCTTGTGGACACCACAGCACGCCCAGCCATGGAGCCAGACCTGCTGCAAAGCAGTCGCTGGCTCTTACACCTGCTGATGCACCTCCTGGTGCAGTTACTGCAGGCTGCCCTCGTGGCTCTGCTCACTGCGGGGCACCTCCTCACCTCTCTCCATGTGCTGCTCATGCAGCATGATCCCTCCCATCCTCCCCTGCACTCCCCTGGTGACAGCACACCAGTTCTGTTTGGTGGGACCGGATCATCATGGAGCGGTGGGACGACCAGCAGTGGCTCCAGAATTTCTGCATGCAGAAGGACACCTCCCTGGAGCTGTGTGAGTGGCTCGCCCCTGCCCTCGGGCACCAGGACACCCACATGAGACCTGCCATCCCCCTCCAGAAGTGGGTCACCATTGAGGAAGCTCACCACGCCGGACAGTTTCTGCTCTGTCAGGAACCAGTTTGGCGTGGGGAGATCGACTGTCAGGGCCATGGTCATGCAGGTATGACTCTTATGATTATCCTAGGAGGGTGGTAAATTGCTGCAATGGGGTTCCGGAGTAAGGGAAGGGGGAGGAGGTCGGAAGCTCTCTCCCTGGATGGTTTGTCAGTCCCGCCTTCACAAAGCCCTGCTGGGTGGGGCAAGCTGGGGTAGGGCTTGGGGTGTGGGAAGGGGGGGGTTGGGCTCAGGGAACTCCCGAGGGCCCTAGTAACTCTGTGATTCCCTGTTTGTCTCCTTCTACAGGTGGTGAGGGCCATCAACACCATTCTGCTGTGCAGAGTCATCACCCTGGGCGATGTGGATCCCATTGTCATCAGCTTTGCCGCCATGGGCTTCCCCAACTGAGGGGGGGCTATTGATGATACCCACATTCCCATCTGAGCCTCTGACCACCGGACCTTGGACTACATCAACCAGAAGGGGTACTTTTCTATGGTCCTATAGGCCCTCGTGGACCTCCTGAGGCTGGCTCACTGACATCAACGTTGGGTGGTCAGGGAAGGTGCACGACGCCCACATATTCTGCAACTCCAGCCTCTTCCAGAAGATGCATGCCGGCACTTTTTTCCCCGGCCATACGATCAGGGTCCGGGACGTGGGCATGCCGATGTGCCTCATGGGCAATGCAGCCTACCCTGTGTTTCCCTGGCTGATGAAGCCCTACATTGGACACCTTGACCAAAGCAAGGAACATTTCAACAGCAGGCTCAGCAGGGCCCACATTGTTGTGGAGGGCGCCTTTGGCTGTCTCAAAGGGTATGTCTACACTGCAGAGCTTTTTCGGAAAAATGGCTGTTTTTCCAAAAAAAACCCTCCAGTTACGTCCACACTGCAATCGCATTCTTTCGAAAAAAAATCGAAAGAACAGAGGGGTTTTTCTGACATTGGTAAACCTCTTTCTATGAGGAAGAAGCCTTTTCCGAAAGACCACGGTTGGCATGGCACTCCTCCAGATCTGTGTCAAACCTCTGCTCCTGCCAGTCCAGAGACCACTGGAGGGAACAGAGGCAGGCTACGTGCTCCCACTGGAGGTCCTCGCAGGGTCAGCAGCGCCTGTGGGTCTCGTGGGTTTGGGAGCCTGGCGCGGAAGATGTGGCTCACGCCCCACTCGCAGCTGGTCCAGCTGTGGAGAACAAAGAGAAGGGCAGTCATCCCAGGAGACACTGCATGAAGCCTGGCCCTCATCTCTGAGCTGACACCAAAAGGTCTCAGTTCAGACAAAGGTGATGTACTTCAAGTGAGGCCGTCTGAGGCCTGGACAGCAGACCCTTTCCTGCAGGGCACAGATGTCCCAGGGGAGCCTCACTACCCCTTTGCCCTGGGACAAGCAGGTATGGGAAGGAGCTGGCCAGGCCGAGAGCCTGCGGGTGGGAGGGGGGCAGTGGGGTGGCTCGGCTTCCCTCCATGCCACACACATGCCAGGTCTGGCAGTGGCGGTGTCCCACTGGAAGAGGACTTGTATCCCTGCCCTCTGGAGGAGAGGAGGGAAAGTGTTGGGGGGTGGGAGGTGTGTGTGAGTGGTAGACGCTGCTGGGCACCCCCCCACACACACTTCCTTCCCCTCCTGGCAGGCTCCACTGGCAGGGGACCAGTCTCCTCTGCCTCGCCATGCTTGCCCATGAGTGGATGCTGCCCCGAGAGCGTGGGCATGCCTGTGTGCCACATGGGTACTGCTGTGTGTGTGTCTATGACCCCATCCCCCTTAGTGATGGCTTCTGATGGGAAGGTGTCCCACCACGGGGTCAGGAGTAAGGCAGGCCTGTGCAGGAATTCTGTGAGCAGGAGCACAAGGTTCCTGTGTGGGAGCCTCATTGCGGCTGTGTGCTCCGGACTGGCGCTCCTCGTGCACCCACGTGCAGAGGCTGCTGACGCAATTCCTAGGCTGAGAGAGGAGTGTGCAGCCCCTCGCCACCTGCCGCCTCCCCCCCCACCGCATGTGTCTAGGGACAGTGAGGGTACGTCTACACTTGCTCCCTAGTTCAAGCTAGGGATACAAATGTAGGCGACCGAAATTGCTAATGAAGCGGGAATTTAAATACCTCGCGCTTCATTAGCATGATCTCGCCAGCGCGTTACTCCGCTCAACAGCTGCTTCGAACCAGGAAGTGTGCGCCGGGACACGTTAGTTCGAACCAAGGGGTTTGATTCGAACTAACGCATCCTGGCACGCACTTTCACTTCCGAAACAGCTGTTGAGCGGAGTAACGCGCTGGCGAGATCATGCTAATGAAGCACGAGATATTTAAATCCCCGCTTCTTTAGCAATTTCGGTCACCTACATTTGCATCCCTAGCTCGAACTAGGGAGCAAGTGTAGACGTACCCTACTGGAACTCACGTGATGGGCCTTCCCTGGCCTCGTCCGACCCCTGGGACACATCCTGGGAGTGGGAGGACAGCTCCCGGGACAAGTTGAACTCCTGGCTGGCGGGCACGGTGTCAGCGCTAGCCTCCTCATCTTCCTCCTCCTGCACCTCTTCCTCCTCATCCACAGCCATACCCTCCAGGAAGCTGACGACAGGCATCTCCAGCCCAGAGTCCACAACCGGGGGGAGGAAGGGGCTAACCCTTCCCACCCCCCCAGGATGCGTTGGAGGTGGTCAAAATACTGGCAGGAATGGGGTGCTGCCCCTGAGCGGGAGCTGTGCTCCCTGGCCTTCATGTAAGCCTTCCTCAGCTCCTGTGGACATATATGACCGTAGTGCCGACAGCCTGGGACAGAAGAGCCACAGCCGCACCCAGGCTGTACTTGCCCCTGGGTGCGGCTGTGGCTCTTCTGTCCCAGGCTGTCAGCAATACGGTCATATATGACCACATTCCTGCATCTGGTGTGGAGATCCTGGAGGTTTGCCTCCTCTCCTCAGACCTCAATGAGATCTAGGATCTCTGCATCAGACCAGGATGGTGCCCTCCTCTTTCGCCCTCGGGTAGGGGCTTCAGAGCTGGCTGCCGGCTCTGTTGCAGCTGCAGAGGGCTTGGTGGGAGCATGGGGGTCGTTCCTGGCAGCAGGTAATGCCGTGAAGGCTACTGCTGTGTAGCACAGGGCTGGCAGGGCTTTCCTGGTGTCACAAGCCCTTTC
This sequence comes from Rafetus swinhoei, assembly GCA_019425775.1. Taxonomy (NCBI): domain Eukaryota; kingdom Metazoa; phylum Chordata; order Testudines; family Trionychidae; genus Rafetus; species Rafetus swinhoei. The sequence goes on along the minus strand of CM033446.1, from coordinate 120,782,473 downwards.
CCCTGAAGCTGCATCTTTGAAGACTGCAGGGGAAGGGGAACTAGACAGTTCTGATGCGTGTGGACAGAATGGCTGACAGGACACCTGTGAGAATCCCTGGAGGCCTCTTATTCTGAAATAACCATAGCTGCGCTGTCTACACACGCCCTACTTCCAAATAACCATTTTGGATTAGGCATTATTTCTCATGAAACGAGGTGTGGCGGGGTCACCGGCCCCGCCCCCTCCAATCCCCAAGGCCTGGTCCTTTGCATGGAGGCCCAGCGGCCTAGTCCTTTATGGGATCCCCTCTTCGTCCGGGATCTGGGAGGAAGGGGTAGGGGGGCTCGGGCCCTCCCTCTCCACCGGGCCCCAACCCAGGGCCCTATCAGGGGCGGGTGGTTCCCACCACTGGCTCAGCGGGGAGTTCTCCCTGAAACTCGCCGATCCCGCTGGGTCCTTTCCTAGTCCCCACCCTGGGTTGCTTCCTCGCCCTGGCTGATAGCGGTCCCACCTGTGGATGCGGGTCTGGCTACAGCAGCAATGTTGGCAGGCGTGGCCTTGGAGACAGCAGTGGCTGGGGCAGCGACAGCTTCTAGGGGGGCTGCACAGAGCAGCCGGCGTTGCGGTCTGGCTCGTCCCGGGGACAACAGCGGCAGGGGTAACTGGCCCGGCGCCTCTTGTTCCAGCTGCAACGGCTGTGGCTCCTGTGTCTGAACAGGAGCTCCTTCCCCTCCGGCGGCCCGCCCCAAATGAGCAGCTCTGCAGCCTTTTATACCTGGGCTGCACTGAGAGCATGCCCAGCAGGGCTGCGGGGGAGGAGCGTATTCTACCCAATAGGTGGGCTCTCCACCCCCTTGTTCAGTGCAGGGCTGGCCAGCCCCATCACAGAAGGGTTACGGAATTCGAAATAAGAAGCCCCTTATTTCAAAATTGTTTCAAAATAACGGGCTTGCTGTGTAGCCGCTCACTTTGTTACTTTGAAACAACGTGAGTTATTTTGAAGTAATGCTGCTGTGAAGACATGCCCTAAGAGGGCACAAACAGCACAGTGGTTTGAGCAGGCCTACAGAAACATACAAGAAATCCATCCTCTTCCTGACATGGTTTTCCTTCCGGAAGAGCCATGTGTCCAGCTGAGCTTAAAGGTCAAAATGGAGATCCCTTTGATTTAATCTGACATCTTGATTCTTTGTGGCTGTACATTCAGAATGAGCTCCTGGGAATTTGCAGTGGGCATTACCCAGACTGTCTAGGAAGGGTCTTATCTAATGAGCTGAGTGAATTCTAGCTACATGGGCATTCTGGTGCAAGAGTGTTAGACCCTCTCTCTACAAGTTCCTGGACCATTTCAGTCAAAAATAAAGGAATATTAGAAAATGCCTGGAAATTCAGCAGCATTTCAACCCTGGAAAGGGAAACATTACGACTTGCAAAGTAATTGCAGCCAAGCAATAAACAACTCTTGTGCTTGCATCACTGTAGTGTTAAAAAACAAATGGTTTCTAGTGCCAGTATTGGCTAGCAGTCCCAGGGAAATCTGTGAAAGCTGTTGCTTGTTTCTGTTGAAGTGTTTAAAGGCAAAGATCTATTACTCTGTACTACTGAGTGCATCTCCAATAACAACTGACCTGGGTTTGCTTTTTTATGGGCAAGCTGCCATACAGTACACACTGGAATTATTTGGATTATCAGTTCAGGAACTTTGGAAGGTAGTGGTCTGTGAACATGACAAACACCCAGAACTTCTTAGTTAGCTCAGTCAAGCAAGGAACATTGGCCTTGTGATAAGGCAATGGACTAGAACCCTGGAGATGTAGGGTGTATCCCTGCCTCAACCTCCCCATCAACTTGGCTGAGTCATTTCATCTCTCTCTATCACCAAAATCTATAAAATGGGAATAATCATCCTTCCTTTTTCACACCCATTTTTCTGTCTTCCTTATAGGATTATAAGACTTTCAGCACATGGTTTCTCTCTAGCTGTGTTTGTATAGCTCTTAAAACAATGCTATTTTGATTTCAGTTGGGGCCACTAGCTAGTGCCATAATAAAAATAGTACCAAATAACAACGTTCTTCTTAAAAACAGATACATGGTTTTGTATGAAATACATACCGATGACAGTTTATTATAAAATATATAGTATATCCACCAACTCTATTGCGTATTTCCTGCTGTGGAAGTTATTTATCAAGTCAGTGTGACACTTTAAAGAATACCAAGATAAGGTTCTTATACTAACCAGTAACTGAAATTAAAGCCATAGACTCTGTAATAGTTCTTGTCATCTACTTGGCAACATTACACATAAAGTAATTGTAGCTTTTTCTACCTCGAATAGTGTATCTTTCATTTGCAGCATTCTAAGGTTTTATTTTCAACATCATAACCGCCTAAAGGAGACACAGGACCCATAAATATCACCTGAAATGTAACTGAAGAAGAACGTCAACATTTTCTAATCGCCAGTACAGAGATTAAAGCTAGCAAAAATAACATGCAGTATACTGCTGAGCACTCAGAAGCTCAATGTGAGATACAAGATGTACTGAGAATTGTGTTTAAAACTGACTTTTTTCAGATTGTCCCTTTTAGGAGCTGTAGAGTTGAGTAAGTTATTACGTGAACACTGCCTTAAAAATGGTTAAATGGAAAAATCAGTGATGTTCCTTCCCAGATGGAAGAGTAATCTGTGTAGATGCCAAGGTTTCGTACTGGGTAATATCTCACTTTTGAAATGAGGTATGAGCTGATGTCCAAAGTTTAGCTTACTGCAGTCAGTTCTGTTTCAAGCATAAAGGGGGCAAATGTGTGTTACGAGAATAACAGTTTGTGTACCCGTTTTTCTCTGTAAACTTTTTAGAACTAAAGACATCTGTTAGTTTTTAAAATTAAAAATATTATCAGCAATCAACATACGCATATACACATTGCTTATTTCAAAATCCATCTATTTGTGTGTGCATGCAAAGACAGTTCAGCGGATTCTGCTCTCATACAAATGCACCTCCTCTGACTGGGAAAGAAGAGAGAATCAGGCTCAATAAATCTTCTTAAATGCAGATTTAAGCTAAATGAGTTACCATTTACAGGGAACATATGCTGCGCCTAGAAAGTCAGGCTACTTTGTAACACATGATAGGACTTAAACCATAGAGAAAGATGAAGTTGGAGACAAAGCATCAGCCAGATCGGAAGAAAAATTGGAATATCCCTCCTGCAAAAAATTCTGATCTTTCGGAATTTGCTTGCATCCCAAATGGGGATGAAAAACTGAAATTTTGATATTTTCAGCAAAATGGAAATTCCAGAAAATTTCAATTTGGAAATGTGGAAACATTCATTTTCAAGATTTTGTATTGAAATAAAATAGTTTTACTTTACTCCCTGGCTCAACTACATCTCCATTAAAAATCCCAGAATCATTTGGCTCCCATGATGTCTCATATAATCAGAGGGGAGTCCTTGCATTGCATTATGGGAGATACAGTCCACCAAGGAGCCCAGCCCATTGGAGAGAATACGGCCCACAACTACAGTTTCCCTAAACAATCAGTGCACAATAAGGAAATGCAGTTTAATGTTAAAATTACTCATAATTGGTAATTGGCATCAAAATCAAAATTTTTCCACAGAAATTTTAAATTTTACAGAAATTTCATTTTTAGCTGGAATGATTTTCCAACAGAAAATTCCCAGCCAGACCTAGTTTCAGCATTTATAGTTCAAGCCTGCAAAGTGCCAACTACTCTGGCCTTGATTCAACTAAGCACATTAGCACATGCTTTATGCATGTGCTGAAGTTCTTTGTTGGCTCGGGGCCTGTGTAGTCAGCCTTTTTCAATATCAAGCCCCTGATGAAATGGTTAGTCAAAAAAATCAATCTAAAATGTCTTGAACTGATGAGTAAAGAAGAGGCCTCTTAGTTCATTGTGGCAATCTCATACTCAGTCTCACAGAGGACAAATACACCACACTCATAGATTTTCCCTTTTAACCCCCGTCTGTCTCTGTCACATACACATGAGTTAGGGCTAACTTCTGCCCAAAATTCACATGAAGAACTCATAGTCGCCTCCCACCCATCCAGATCATTTGCTTTTCGTTGCATTACAACTACTTCATTGTTCATGGGCGCTGTAAAACTGAAGAGGAAAGTGGAAGATTAGGGGCATGTCTACACTAGGAAATTATTTCAAAATAACTTATTTTGAAATAATAACTCCCACAATAACTATTTCAAAATAGTATGTCCACACTGCAGAGAAGCCTCGAAATTAGTCCAAGGCAGGCTCCCTTAATGTGGACGTACGATCTCGACATAGATTCCCCAGGAAACACTGGGGACTAATTACTTTGAATGATTCTGTGGAGTAGTTATTTCAAAATAGCAGCAGTGGAGTGTCCACACTACCGCTACTTTGAAATAACTATTTCAAAATAAGAGTTATTCCTCGTGGAAAGCAGGAGTTATTATTTCAAAATAACCAGCCCCTTATTTCAAAATAACAGGCTTGGTAGTGTGGACTCTCCGCTTGTTATTTTGAAATAAAGGGAGTTATTTCAAAATAATTCGCTAGTGTAGACATGGCTAGGTCTTGAATTCAGCAGGCAGGAGAAAGTGCATTCAGAACATTTAACAACTTCACGATTCTCCAAGGAGAAAATATTTTCAAAATTCATCCTAACTTCAGGTTTCCAAAGACCATCACTGACAGGTGCTAGTGTACCCTGTTCTTTAAAATCTCCAATGAGAGATTCCACAAGCACTGAAGCAAATTATTTAGGGAGGTTCACAGTCCTTAAAGTTAGCAAGTTTCTCCTACTGTCCGACCTAAATTTCTCTTACTGCAATTTAAGCCCATTACTTCTTGCCCTAACCTCAGTAGATAAGTTGTTCTCCTTATCTCCCTCCTCTTTAAAGCAATCTTATATATACTTGAAGATTATTATCATATGCCCCTCTCCGTGATCTTTTCTTTTCTTGCCTAAACAAACCCAGTTTTTTCAGTGTTTTGTATTTTCTTGATTTTTATTGATTTCTGTTGCTCTTCTCTGGACTTTTTCCAGTTTGTTCGCAACCTCACCAAAGTGTGGTGCCCAGAATGGTACTCTCGTTTAGGCCTTATCAGTGCTGAGAAGAGTGGAAAATTTACTTCTTGTGTCTTGCTTACAACATTGCTGCAAAAATATCCCAGCATCGTGTTTGCTTTTTTTTGCAACACTATTACATTGTTGACCCACAGATAGTTTGTAATCTACTATAACCCTCAGATCCATGTCTGTAGTTCTCTTTCCTAGGCAATCATTTCCCATTTTATATTTGTGCAACTAACTCGTCCTTCCTAAGTGCAGTACATGGCATTTGTCCTTACCAAACTGCAGACCATTTCTAAGGATGAGCTTGCTTTGGTGAGAAGAAGCATGCAACCCACAGGTGAACATATGTTACAAATCCACCCTGTGCCCAATCTGCCTTCTACTGTGTGTGTCCACTCCCCTGGTAGATTTGCCAACTTAGAAATATTAAAAAAATGGACACTCCAGCAGGGCTGCAGGGACCTTCCCTGCCCTGCCTCCTCACCCCTCTTCCCCAAGATTCCCTGCCTCTTCCCCCAGAGACTCTGGCCCTGCCCTGCTTCTTCCCCCAAGGCTCTGCCCCCATGCATTCCACTGTCCCCTTCCCCCAGTATTCATTGCTTCCCCACCCCACCTCGATCAAGGGGGAATTTCTCTGCTTTGCAGGGACTGGTGGCTGCAGCTGCCTGACACAGGAAGAAGACTGATTAGAGACTGCAGGTGATAACCCAGCGCCTACCTTTCACCCTCGCCAGCAGTAACCAGACTTTGTGTGTCCAGTCAGTAGATCTGACCACACACTGCCAAGTCTCCTTTTCAACTGGACTTTCTAGTCAAAAACTGGGCAGCTGGCCACCCCACTCCCTGGACTTCCCCCAGTCATGACACTGCATCATTCAAGACCAAAGGCCTCATTGTAGTTCTCACAGCCATGATGAGACAGCCTGGAAAGATACAGGCCTGCCTGTGAAAGTAACCAGCCTACTAAATGAAGCAGGCACTTAACAGTGGCCCTTAGTCTTTTGTCTTGAAGGACAACATGACCTTCTTTCGGCTCAGGCTTCCAATGCCCGGTCACTACACATCCGAGTAGGGCCTGAACACACCCTCACATCCCCCCGTCATGGTGCTTAGGGGGTGGAGCCCTGTGAGCTCAAGGCCCCCAAACATTGTCACTCTGGTTGCCATATCCCCACTCCCACCTCCTTTTAGATCTGCACTGGACTGCCAAAGGTCTTTCCCTAATAAGGTTTGTTGCTCCCCCATTCTTCCCTGGCCTGTGAAAAATGTTTTTATAGCGCTAGGCAAATGACTGCTAGACACCATGTTTGGCAAATCATCATAAGCAGTATGATAAATAGCGGCTAAAAGCTGGCACCTGAAACTAAATCATCCCCAAGGAACACAGCATGAAAATATTTTCCCTGCCCTCTATAGCAGCAGCGTCAGGCTTCATCTCTTACCTATGCATTAATGTCGGTGTCAACGTGATACTTAAGAGACCTGAACATGTAGGGTTTGGAACAGAATTTATTCAGACTTATTTATCCTTCGCCCTGTCCCTACGTCTCTCATATGCCATGCATAAAAGGCTCAGATGTACATTGATTCAATTCAGTGTGCCCAGTGTGTTTCTGCCTTGGCAGCATAGGGAACAGAGAGTCAGATTCTGCTTTCAGCTGCACTGTTGTAAACTTGGCGTAACTCCTCTGGAGGCTGCTATTGTAGATGTTGGATTTACTCCAGATCTACACCAGTGCTGTGCAGCAGAGAACCAAGCTTGGCCTCAGATTCCTGGAGCAGGTGTACTCAATGATGTTTGATGAGCATGCCAAGATGTTGCTACATGGACCTGCTTTCACTAATGCACTTGGCCCAAATGTGAAATGGTAAAACTTATCATAAGGTAAATACGATGAATAAGATAAATGGAATATTTGTACAATTAAAACAAAGTCTTTGTAATTGGTGTTTTGGGAATCCCTAGTGCTGTTTTACATTCTTTGAACCTTAATCATATTTCCCCTGATAGCACTCTGTTATGGAAAGCATCAATTTCTGTCCCTTCCCATGCACTTCAGTGCTAGATTTATCTTCCTCAGCCTTTCCTATCTATCTCCGGTGTCTGTTTCCTTTGTACCTTGGCAAAAAAAAGAATCCAATTTTTCTTTGTTTAAGTGTATACAGTAATCATAGGAGGGGTGGATTGATGGCCCAGCAGACTGATGTCCTTTATCTGCCCCCAGCATCTCTCCAAGAAGATAAGTCATTTGCACTAAGTGAGACTCCAGAAGAGCTGAATTTAAAGCTCCTTTACTGAAAGTGTGCCAGCTAATGCCAGGATGCTAATGGCATCTTGGAGGTGGATAGGACATTGTGATCTAGACCAGTGTTTCTCAACTAGGGGTACGAGTACCCTTGGAGTACTCGAGAGAAGTCTGGGGGGTACGTCAACAACTGAAATTTGAAGAAAACTGAATTTTTGTTTTAAGGTTTACAGTGCTTTATTATTTTTGTACTTTTTACACCCCAAAATGTCATGCCCAGCTACGATTAAGTTGTTTAAACAAATTCGTTGGATTGTAGAAAAAAATTGTGTGTGTCTGAAAACTGTAGGTACTGGGGGTACTTATAATTTTTTGTAAAGGGGTACTTTATAAAAAAAAAAGGTTGAGAAACACTGATCTAAACTGAGATCATCAACTACCTCCATGCTGAACACTAGCCCTCAGAGTGAGGACATTTATTCACTCCTAGCCGTAGTCAATTCTCCCCAGACATAGCAGTGAAAGACCCCAAGATCATTACCGATCTGCTGAGCCATCAACCTTCCCTAAGAATTCAATCGGCTCAACCTGCACGTGTATAAGCTTACAGCAGCTGCTTGGAATTAAAATGTTTCCTGGATTTGCAGCACTGTACTCTGTAAGCCTCCTGTGTTTGTGGACAACCATTAATAATTATTGACAACTCCCAGTGGCACCTATTGTGTCAAAAGTATGTTTCCTGCAGATCACTTGTGCCTCTCCAGCAATGCCTATACAGGCCTGTCACAGATCTGGGTGAGCTCTCCTGTTGGGCACTCGCTAGACCGCTGCAAAGGCTCTGAATCCCAGGTGCTGGGGCTGGGCAAACTTTAGGGCAATGGTGGGCAACCTGCGGTCCACAGGCTGCATGCGGCCCGTGGAGGTTATACATTCTGCCTCCAAACACCTCCTCTGGCCCCTCACCCTGTGCCTGGGGGCCTGCACTTGCCTACTCCTCCCCCTCCCTCCCAGAACTTCCCCAATGCTGTGACTCAGCTGATTCACAGTGTTCAAGCTCTGGGAGGGAGGGGGGGAGCAGGGATGGGGCAGAATCAGCTGATTCACAGCATTCCAGACATGCTGGGAGGGAGGGAGAGGGGAAGGAACAGAGCGTGCTCAGTGGAGGAGGCAGAGACGAGGTCAGGTCGGGGTTTGAGGGAAGGGGTAGAGTGGGGGCGGGGCCTGCAGTGGAAAGGAGTGTCAAGCAGCCCCTGGCAGAATGAGAAGTGACCCATTTAAAGCAAGGGCACGTGTGAGGCGCATGCTGCTTGGACACACCATTGTAAGTGCCGTGAACTCCCTCTTCTTCTTGATGTTACTTTTGCCGGCAATTTAATTGGCCCCTAATCATGGATCACTTTGTGCTGAAAAAAGCACGATAAAGAAAGAGAATCAAGTGCAATGTAGATAATCTTCTTGGGGTCATAGTGCACAGGCCCAATTTCAATCTTGCCACCCACTAGGGGGATATGAGAGAGGTCTATAAAATCATGAGTGGTGTGGAGAAAGTGAATAAGGAAAAGTTATTTACTTGTTCCCATAATATAAGAACTAGGGGCCACCAAATGAAATTAATGGGCAGCAGGTTTAAAACAAATAAAAGGAAGTTCTTCTTCACACGGCGCATAGTCAACCTGTGGAACTCCTTGCCTGAGGAGGCTGTGAAGGCTAGGACTATAACAGGGTTTAAAAGAGAACTAGATAAATTCATGGAGGTTAAGTCCATAAATGGCTATTAGCCAGTATGGGTAAGGAATGGTGTCCCTAGCCTCTGTTTGTCAGAGGATGGAGATGGATGGCAGGAGAGAGATCGCCTGTTCGATTCACTCCCTCTGGGGCACCTGGCATTGGCCACTGTTGGCAGACAGGGTACTGGGCTGGATGGGCCTTTGGTCTGACCCAGTCTGGCCGTTCTTATGTTCACTGAGATGAAGAAGAGCCACTCATGAGACCCGCTCACTAGCCTTGGGTGCCCCTCACTGCTTTAGACGGGGTTCCTGGCTTTGGGCCTCTAGGCACACACTCCTGGTGTAGCCCTCATGTCTTGCACCCTTCGTGGGAAGGGGGATCCCCACTGATCCTGTTGCCTCCTAGGACCTGACCCGCATGTGATATCCCCAACAGCTCCTTCCACATCCCCCAGAATCCCACCACAGGTGCAAACCTGCTGGGTCGCTGTTTGCCTCTTTGGGGGACACACGACGATTAATGCCAGACAGACAGACTTTGCACAAAAATGCTGACGCATCACTAGCAATGCTGCGCAGCATGAGAAATACATAGATCTCTGCAAAATAATGAACACGCCTATATGCCTTTCCTTACCCCACCGCTCTGGAAAGTTCTTTGGACTTGGGGAGAGTCCTTCGGGGTGTCCACCATCCTTTTCCTGCGGTACACGACTTCTCCTCAGAATCGCAGAGTCTTTCCAGCTAGTGAGCTTTCTCTGACCCTGGTTGCTTACACAGTTAAACTGGACACCCTCTGCTACAAAAGTCCTGCCCAGCTCCTCCCCTTCTTCCCCAAGCTTCCTGTACATACAGAAGAAAAGCCCAAGAGGGAACAATGCTCTACAGCTGTAGTGCCCAAACTTTTCCTGACATGCCCCTGCTTGCCAATAATGGAATCTCTCCATGCCCCGCCCCCCGCCATTACCTCCGCAGAGGTGCTCAGGCTAACGACGTAGTTGGGGGGCACAACTGGGGATGGGGAGGAGCTGGGATTAGAGGCAGATCTGAGCTGGGGAGAAGCAGGGGGCGAAGCAGAGCTGCGACTGGAGTCATAGCTGGGCTGAAGGCAGAGCAGGGCTAAGTGAGGCTCCCTCTTCATCCCCTTGTGTTCTTGCCTGGACTCCCTCAAAAACAGTCCACCGTACCCACCCTCCGGGAGCTCACACCACTGCACTTCAGACTACCTGCATCTCCCCTGGCCCCATGCTATGGAACCCACATCATTTGCTCTACTTCTGGAGCCTAGCGTGCCATTGTAACATTAGGGGAATTTTGTTACGGCGAAGAGTCGATTTAAATAACTGCAGCTGATCTTATCTGTGTTAAATAAAGTTGAAAAAGACATAGTGTCTGCTCGTTTGCAGGCCAAGTCAGCTGTATGATCAGCTGAAAATATTAAGACTATTCAGAGCATCAGCTATTGTTTCTTTAATTAACTGATTGTTCCCCTTCTTTTGATAGTGATCTTAGATAGAACAATTGTTCTGTCTAGTTAGTGTGCTATGGTGATGGAAGCATTATAAATATAATTATTAAGCCATACACTGTTAATTTCACTTTTGCACAGGCTCATGATACAATCTCAGCCAAACTTCCCTCTCTCCCTTTCCAGCCCATTTCTGCAACATGAACCATTTGATGTCTCACAGGGCACTTTCACTCCATCTAGGTGAAGGTGCTACATCATCACTGTTTAGAGTTAGTCCTGGCATCTCTCCTGCCCAGATTTTGCAGGTGTTCATTCTACTTACTGCTACACTCATTCCTTTGCCCCCATGTGCTCTCATTTTACCACTATTACTTTCCATCACAGATGATAAATGCCACTGAAATGAGGACGCCTGTGCCAATCTGCAAACACCTCTACTTCATGTGCCTAGACTGCCTCTACAGCAACCTCTGTACTACAAGATTCTCTGCTAAACCACTCCTGATGTGCTGCTGTTGGAAACAGCAGTTCGCAAAGCACACGGTGGCCACTCAGTGTGTGGCCAGCTAGAGCGTCTTAGATTGACACCCCAGCTTGCTGTGCACTAAGTCTCTGTGTACACATGCCCTGAGATATAATTATTCCTTAATTCCCCAAACCTTGTAATCGCATTAGCATTTCACTCTTTACAATACCTCTGTATAACATTTAAACCCTGAAACACCCGAGGGAAGGATTACAGAGAGAACTGGGTATAGTTCTACTGTAAAAACAGAACCAGGCTATATAACACTCTTCCATCAGGCAAAGTTACTTTGCTCAATAATTCCTTAGTGCAGCAATATTGTAATTCACTGGGGTGCAGGGGAAATCCTCTGGTGCTGAATTTACAAAAAATGGGGTCAATGATTCTTATAAATCATCTTATTTCATGCTGTCTATAAATAACCAGCATCCCAGACGAGGAAGGAGTAGGCTCATATTTTTAGTGTTGCATTTGTGCTGAAGGCTTTGGGAATTTCCATTCCCTTTCATCTATTTCTGGGCTAGATTTATGCTGCTTTCTCTTTCTAATCCATCTCCGCTGCCTGTGTGTTCTTTGTCGTGTAAGTTGGCCAACACCAAGTTCAGTGTTCTCCAGGCACTTTCAAAGATTTATAGAATTTCTTATAAGCTGCTTGGATAAAAATGGTTAGCGGACTGATATCTCTCTTTTATTAGCCTTGTCTGCATACCATGTACCTAGCTGCGGGGAACTGAGAACAATTTATAGACCTAAGTCCTAGTAAAACACAGCGGTATAAGACTTGCTCTGTGCAAGGCACAGATTCTCTTAGGGAGTCGCACTGTAGATGAATTCATTTTTATTTGGGAATTGGATGATAGAGCTGTCATTTGATGTAGGCCTGCTTTTCTAACCTGGCTGTAATGCAAGTGGAGGTGGCTGTATTTCCTCATTATCTCAGTCTGAATTCCCCACCTACTAAAAACAATACAGACCTGCATTCCTCAGTACACTCATTGTTGTGCCTGGGTTGGTGCTTTTTAGTTAAATCTGAGTGAGGTGGGAGGAGGGAGTTGGAACAAGCAGCCAATCAGCAACGGGGAAAGAATGTCCTGCAAAACTGGACGGCCCAAACTCAGGGGGTTGTCAAACGCTAGTAGCGTAGTGTAACCACAGCAGCATGAGTGGTGGAGGGGCTGTAGCCACCTCCCTAGATACCCATCAGAGACACTCACCCGTCAGCCCTGCAGCCACTTGCTCTTCTGTTGCCACACTCTACTTTTAGCTCTCTCGCTTAGTCAGACCTAGCGTGGGTACCTCATCTCACACTGGAAATTACACTTCCAGATCATGGCGTAGGCAGAGCCCAAATCACCCCAAGTTAAAGGCCATTTGAGAAGTGTTAACACTTGCCTCTCTGTGCCTGTGACCCCGTCGACACAATCAAGATAATAATGTTTCCATGCGTCTTCTTTCAAATGTGTGTTCAACGCTATATCACGGGTCATTTATAGCGTTGAACGAACCAGGAGGACGAGTGTTCATTGTTCGGTGACTAGTCGATGACATTGGTTATGTCAGCGGGATAGTGCTAATCGCACAAGTCCAAGAAACATGTAACAGTAGCGCCATGGGAAGGCTGTCATCACGCTACCGTTTCCATGCTAAAGAGATACATTGTGAGGTGTGAGTCCCTAAAACGTGCAAAGCACTTTAAAAGCAGTAGGTGCTGTAAAAGTGCAGTACTGTCTTTTACTTTTTTGTCTCTTGAATTTGAGGCCCTACTGAGTATTTTAGGCATTTCAGCACAGTTTGAAGATAATACATTTTGTTGTGTTTCAACCACTGAGTGCCTTCATGCATGAGGAAGAAGGAGAAAGGTTTTTAAAGAGGGTTGTGCTGCCAATGTTTTAACAAGAGGCTCCCACAAAAAAAAAAACTCCTTTAAGTCTGTGAGGAAGCCTGTGGACCAAGGGTGGAGGGCAGGTTGTGCATGCGAAAGGAGTGATATTTTCCCATTTAATTCAAAATGCTTTCTCATACCCAAGGCAGGAAACAATGACATGCAGCAAACATATCAGTTGCACTGGTTCGGATCCTTTCTCCCTGTAAAGCACACAGAGTTCAGTAGATTCATGACACTCTGGGGTGTCTAAGTGCACTTGGAAATGGGGGCCAAAACTGCTACCATTTAGGGCAGGGGTGGGGAGCCTTGGGCCCAGGGGCCGGATGCAGCCCCCAACTTGCCTGGATTTGGCCCCCCAGGCTCAGGGATTCCCCTGCATTGGGGAGCCCACGCTGGCACTCCAGCTCCTCTGCTACCCACCTACAGGGCTGGGGTATAGAAAATCTACTAGCCTGGGCCCCCCCAGGCTCTGGTGTGCAAGGAGTGTCTTTTTCCTTCTTAGGGGCTTTTCACTTTGCTTCTCACTTGTGTGTGGCCCCCGACTGATTGTTCTGTGGGTCAGCGGGCCCCCACCCAAAAAAAGTTTCCCCACCCCTGATTTAGGGGCTGCAGGGGTGCCCTCCCCACTGAGATATTGTGAAATCCCCTGCTGCTTGGTGCAATCCAAAGGCAAAAGCATTTGCTCCTCAGACGTATGTTTGGATCACAAGTCATGCCCAGCAAAAACAGTTAACAATAGCCAAAGAAAGTGGGGGGGGGGGGGCAAACTCTTCTACGGAAATCATCTCCACCCTCCTTTCAATGTGGCAGCAGAACTTACTGCTCGCTGGTTAAAGCACTTGGAAGAGACCACGGAAGAATGAGAGCCCCTGCCCATCGCTAACCATATTTTCCATTCCTGGTCAGTACTGACAAACAGCCCCTCCCTTTGATTTGCAGCCAACATACGGATGCAGCTTCATTTGTTGATTCAGGTAAGGATTTTGTTTGGCTAGTCACCACCAAACACCTGCTAAAGCAAAAACAAAGTGCTTGGAGCTACACTGTGAAACTGAACACAAGCTGACGTCAAGGGTTGAAAATAACAGTTCTGTCAGAGTGGGATCCATGTAACCAAGCTCCCCTGCAAGTGACAAGGCAGCTTTAAGGGACACACATGGCATCTTGCACAGGAAAACAATGGTGCGAGTCTAGACAATCAGTGCTATTCTAAGCATTTAACAAATCAAGATTCTGCATCCCATGTCTGCTAGGGGTTATCAAATGCTGCCCTTCCATTTCTCTTCCCTTACTTCACTGTTTAAATAAGCTTGTGATACTGTTTATTTCTATACCAATCTATCACACTCTAATGGGGAAGAGTTAGGTAGAAATTTTCGCTATGGGCAGGTTATCCTATAACCACCTCCTGCATATCTTGCATCATTTCTGAAGCAGTTGGTACTGGACTCTTTTGGAGAGGTGTTTTTGCATTTAATTCAGTATATTTTGTCATCATCAGAGCCAAAGAGAGAAACAGCACATTGGACTAGATACGTCGCTGCTGCTATCTGGTATCACACCAGGCAATTCCTATGTTTCTGTGTATTAATTGGCTGGTAATTTAGCTGGAACCTTTAAGAGTGCCTTTGGTTCTTCAAAGCAGTGAAAAGCTTGCTAAGAGTTCCCCTCCTTTCTTTTCCACTTACAAGCAGAGTATTGAATTCCATCCATTGAATCCTACTTTCGTGTCATGTATAAGAATTCCATGTGGCTTCAGGTTCAATAGTCTAAGGCAGGTTACTAAAAAGAGTTATGGGATGGCATCAGCCATCTACCTCTCTGCTCTCCCAGTGAAGAAGGAAGTTGCTGGTGATGTGCAGCTGGTGTCTCTTTTGAGAGTTTAGTTAAGTTCCATACATATGGGTAGCAGTGAGAATGATAACCCCACTGTGGTTTTTCCATGAGGAAATGGACCAGAGGAAGGAAGGAAGGAAACCTCATCTGGATGCTGCTGGACTGGAGGGAGGTTTTGAACACTGGGCGGATGTTTCTGAAGCAGCTTTAACAATACAGACAAATAAAAATTGCATAGGCCCACAGGATCTGTAGGCCATTTTGATGGGAATGTGGAATTCCTCACCAATGTTTTTAGATCCTGTGGAACTACATAACATACACCAGAGAACTGGACTGTATCTGCTGTCCTGAGAGCAATAGGAGGAGAACTTT
The DNA here is from genome assembly GCA_019425775.1 of Rafetus swinhoei. Taxonomy (NCBI): domain Eukaryota; kingdom Metazoa; phylum Chordata; order Testudines; family Trionychidae; genus Rafetus; species Rafetus swinhoei. The sequence continues at coordinate 120,767,325 of CM033446.1, read as the reverse complement.
CACACTATTATATAGTCGGAGGCAACCAGAGAGACCAGAGACATCCTCATAGAAAAGAATGTGCATGTGGTTCAGTCACGCTTTCCTCTAGAGCTATTAGTGTTTGTCCTTGAAGGGTACATGACCATGATGCTTAATTGACAGAGCCAGCGATCTAGGGCACCTCTGTCTGCCCAGTTCACCCTCCAAAAAGCTACACAAACATTCAATCATCATGGTTTGCACAGAGCAGCTAGTGCGTGACAATTAAACTTCGTTTATATACTGTTACAACAAAACTTACAAAGCTACAGTTCACACTTCTGCAAATAAGCCTGTATCTCATCTCATGACCTGATAAGACACATGCTGGTTTTGGTTTACTGAAATCAGTGAGGATATGTCCAAGAACATATGGTGCAAGTGCAACAGGCAAAAGCAAATTAATAGCAGGATATAAACCATCAAACAGGGTTTCTGAACCTGGAAAAGTAGCTGCAGTTCATGGATATGCTACATGCTGTGATCACTGCTGCAACCACTGTCTGCAGAGGGGCACACAGAGGCTACGTCTACACTACATGCTTCTTGCTCAAGAAGCCTTTTGCACAAGAGTTTTTGCGCAAAAACTTCTTGAGCAAGAGCACATCCACACCTCAAAGCACATCACAAAAGCTATGCGCTTTTGCACAAGAGAGCGTCCACACTGCATGGATGCTCTTGTGCAAGAAAGCTCTGATGGCCATTCACAGAATTCACAGAATGGCCATCAGAGCACCTGTGCTTTTTCCCATAGGCGTTTCTTGTGCAAGAAACCCCTCTGGAGCGTCCACACTTGCCTTCTTGCGCAATAGCTGTAGCGCAAAAGGGAGTAATGCCTTGTAAAAGGAGGTTTACCTACACTGGCAAAAGCCCTCTCTTCTGCCGTTTAACTGTTGATTTACTTGCGCAAAAGAGCATTTGAGGTGTGGACGCTCCACGGGTTTTTGCACAAAAACCTTGCAGTGTAGAAGTAGCCAGAGTCATCTCTCACATTGCAGAGGCATGGTGATCATCTCTTAGCCGGAGCTGTGATAGCTTCATTGGAAAATTCACCTCTGATGTCTGTTTCACAAGCACCATGTCTGTGATACGATGGAAGTTCTTGTTCCAAAATATCACAATGTTGCTATTATAAGTGTATGTCTCGTGCCAGGTGGAGTTGGCAGCGACAAGGGACGGGTTCACTATCTAGGGGCTCCGTTTTAACAATAAAACACACAACTCGCTCGAACCCACATCCAGTAATCTGGGAAAATTACACCTCGCCTCTGGAGCCTCCAATACCGCACCTCTCATAAGCATTGAGTCAGTGTGTAGAAAAGAAAGTTGTAATAAAAAGGGGAGAGTAACCCGGCATTGAGTTGGGAAAGTGCCGCAAACAGGATTCAGAAACATATGACCAATACACCCAACCACAGTATGTTGGGCACTGTCCCTTGCCTCAGGTTCTCATTCTGCAGTGAAAAAGTCCAACAAACAAAAGGTCCTTTAATGTGCCCCTCCCTTCACCGCACCCAGAGTTCTTGTCCATGGTCAGGGAAGACGCAGAGTTCAAAGCTGCCTTACACAGAGTGAAAGGTGAGGATCCAGTGGTGCCTAGGACCCTTATGCAGACCCCAGACTACTAGTAAAAACACCTGTCCCCACCTTCTCGACTGGGCTGTCGCCCCCTCTGCTCTGTGCTTGGTGAACATTGTGCAGGCAAGGGAGAACCTCTGCATCAGGACATGCCAAGCACAGTTCTGCTCCTCTTGATTCATATAATACTTTATTACCCCGGCCCCTCCGATCACAAAGTGCCTGGCAAGCAATCCAACACCAGCCGAAAGGGATCACTTGGGCAGAGCAACTCCACCATGCTGTGAATGCAGACAGAGTGGGCATATCAATCCAAACAAGGTCAATTCCTGAAGCCTTCTCCCCCAGCTCGTCACTAGATGTCAGAGGAGAAGCCCTTTCAGACTCAGTCTACACAAGGGTCAGAAGACCTCCCAATTATTTGACTCGTCGTCGACAAACTCCCAAAAACCGGGGTTACCAAAACCATCCACAGGGAAAGCCAGAATTCAAAGTACAGCAGCTACCTGTATCCTAATTTACATTCACATGAACAAACTAAATCTACTAGAGAGAAAGAACTATGTTACATAGTGGTAGTGTGTTCAAGAAACATATTTCCTCAAATGACGAGGGGGGGCACAAAATCCAAGATTTTTCAACAAAAAGGAGCAAAAACTGCATATCCTTGGGAGAATTAAGAAAGAGAGCAACCTGCCACTGGACAAGGAATGGACAGTAAAACACAGACAAACACAGGGGAACAAAACTCCTAGCATGCTGGGTGCTCAAGACAAAACAAAGAGGACATTTTCAAAAGGAGTCTAAGACTCTGTGCCTCTCAGGGGTCACTGATTTCAATGAATTAGTGCACTAGTGAAAATTGTATCATGTGCCAATATATGGCTGATTCCTAAGATATGTCTGACTCATTTACACTTTGGCAACAGTGCCATAGCTTGTTATTCCAACATTATAATAAGTAGTTGAATAGAAAATTTTGTCCTTCCCCCCCCCGCCCTGCTTACCTGTCTTCTTGAAAGGTAATGGGATGGCATCAACTGTTTTCTGTCTGTTATCTCTGTAGAAGAAAAACAACAACAAATAGAGTGGCTGTTGCTGACCTGCAGCTGATGTGCCTTATTTCATAGCATCATAAAACTAGAAGAAACCTCTAGAGGTCATCAAGCCCAGTCCCCCGCATTCTTGGTAAGACCAAGAACAAGCTAGACCTGTGGTTCTCAACTGGTGGTCCATGGTGACTTTTTCGGTGGTCCACAGGAACATTGTCCAAAGTCACATGGCATGAGCAGGCGCCGCCACTAGGCTGTTTTGCGCCGTGTTCACAAGCACGCGGCGCATCATCCATAGTGTCACCTAGGACACAACTGCGTTGTGTTGCCAGTAACTTCTGTCTGAGGTGCTGAACATCAGTGTAGCTGCCACCGTCGTGCTGAGCGGTTGCTGTGTCATTCGTCCTGTGCTACATGTGCTGGAGGTGGTCCACGAAAATTTTTTGATTGGCCTGGTGGTCTGTGGACTGAAATGAGTTGAGAACCACTGATCTAGACCATCCCTGACAAGTGGGTATCTAATCTGCTCTTAAAAATCTACAATGATGGAGATTCCACAACCTCCCGAGGCAATTTATTTCAGTGCTTAACCACCCTGACAGGGCATTTTTCCTAATGTCCAGCCTAGCCATACTGCAATGTAAGCCCCTTGCTTCTTGTCCCATCCTTAGAGGTTAAGGAAAATAATTTTTCACCCTCCTCTTTCTAACTATCTTTTACATACTTGAAAGCTGTTATGTCCCCTCTCAGACTTCTCTTTTCCAGACCAAACAAACCCAGTTCTTCCAATCTTCCCTCATAGGTCATATTTTCCAGACCTTTCATCATTTTTGTGGCTCTTCTCTGGACCTTCTCCAATTTTTACACATCTTTCCTGAAATATGGCACCCAAAACTGGACACAATACTGAAACTGAAGCCTAATCAGTATGGAGTAGAGCAGAAGAATTGCTTCTTGTGTCTTGTTTACAACACTCCTCTAATGCATCCCAGAATGATGTTTGTTTGCTTCCTCCCACCCAAAAAAAACAAACACTGTTGACTTACATTTCCCTGAGCTTCTTGCTTTTCCACCTCTCTAGCTACACTCTTCCCTCAGGGCTAGAATCCCAGGGCTTTCCTGATCAGCTGGGCTTCCTCCTTCATTAGCAGTTGCTCATCAAGCCAAATTCCCCCTCAGGTGTTTCCTATCAGGTTAACTGACCTCTTATGGGCCTCGTTAATGCTTACCAGTCTAGGATGAGGTCAACTGCCCATCATAGTTCCCCACCGCAGCAAGATTAATTTTTGAAATGTTGTGGGTATTTTTCCTCTGAAAAAGACCCATCATGTAAAATCATCAGCTAGGGCGTGTGTGATGATTCTGAGTCATACATCTTCTCAACATGAATCATTAATCTTTCCCAGTGTTCATTAATATTAGAAGACTAGCAAATAAGTACCAAAGTTAGCCCTCCCCCAACATGCATGAGAGTCCCTTCACCTGAATGTTTTAATTTTGAACAACACTGCTCTAAGATGTGACTATCCTGCACCTGCTTAAAATCTTTTCCTCCTGACTAATGGGGGGGGGGGAGGGGGTTGAGTACCCAATTCTCTCCCCAATTGAACTTTATGATTTAAGAACATTAGTCGGATAACTAACCTCTATTAGAGCAGAAGATATTTTGGATGAAACTATGTTGATTACTGAGACCAAATTATAAACGGTATTGTCCAAAAAGTCCATTATAAAATCTGGTGAATATCCTGGAAAATGTTTGACATCCCCCCCCACCCTCCCCAGGATTGTACTACTATGTTCAAAGTGTGTGTGAAGCACAACAATTTGTAATAATCATAGAATCATGGAATCCTAGGGCTGTAAGAGACCTCAGGAGGCCATCAAGTCCAGTCCCCTGCCCAAAGCAGGACCAATCCCAACTAAATCATCCCACCCAGGACTTTGTCAAGCTGGGACTTAAAAACCTCTAGGGATGGAGATTCCACCACCTCCCTAGGGAACCCAGTCCAGTGCTTCACCACCCTCCTAAGGTATGGCTACACTGTGTCTTTTTTCCTGAAGAAGGTATGCAAATCGCGCTCATATTTGCATATCTTCTTCCGTTTTTTTTTCCGGAAGAGGATTTTCTGATATTTGGCCCATGTACACGGGGCCAAATATCAGGGAAAAAACCCTCTTTCAGAAGCCCCCTGTACACCTCGTTACAGTGGGGGAGATTTAGGTTGGATATTAGGAAAAACTATTTCACTAGGAGGGTGGTGAAGCAGTGGAATGGGTTACCTAAGGAGGTGGTGGAATCTCCATCCCTAAAGGTTTTTAAGTCTTGGCTTGACAAAGCCCTGGCTGGGATGATTTAGTTGGGATTGGTCCTGCTTTGGGCAGGAGGCTGGACTTGATGACCTCCTGAGGTCTCTTCCAGTCCTATGATACTATGATTCTATTGGCACTGAAAAAAAACCACATTGAAAAAGGAGAGATTGAGCAAAAAAGTAATGCATTTGCAGTGATCCATATTGAGGGTTACCCACATCCAAATAGATCGTTTCATGGCACTGGAATTAAGGAAGAAAAAAAAAACTAAGCAGAGTAAATACCAAGACCAGACATAACCCAAACAGACGCAGTGGGGAGCAAGGTTTCCTGTGCTTTGGATGCCTAATGACTTGCTAGTATCAGCTGGTGGTCTTATAAACATTAGCAAATGTCTTTAGATCTCTGTGTAACCAAACAGCATCAATGCTTACTGTTTGTCTATCTGTTAAGACATTAGACCTCCGCCAAAACCATCTGCTTTTGTTGTGACCTTAGGTTACCTTCATTTTGGGATGATTCTGTCAACTTGTTTTAGAATGTACATTATAGGGCACATGCTAATCTGCCTAGCACCAGGGTACATGATTAAGAAGTGTAAAATCATAACTACTGGCTGTGGCTTGCATCTCACAACCTCTTTGTTGTTTCTCTCTTCCAGTGACTGTGACTGTTGGAGGCAAGCAACACTTGCTGGGACTGTATGATACAGCAGGACAGGTACATTATTTTACCTTCTCTCCCTTTCTGATTTTTATTACACTTGTTTCTATATTAAAAATAGCATCCATGCTATTTTGTGGCTGATCTGACTGCCCTTTTCTTACACAGATTTTATACAGGCTCAGTATTTAAAAACACCCCCAAAATGTGCCACAGACTGAATTGTTCTAACTAAAAATAAACCCAGGCTAAACTATGAGGTCATTTACATCTCTGACTTCTGTCAAAGGGACAGTTCCCCCTTTAATACGTCAGCATTTAGTGACAGTTATCATGTAGTTACTGCTGAGATACAGCCAGTATTTACTATCCTGAATATAGAAAATAGAAAAGATCTGCATGGTAACGCTCAACAGCCATTAACTATTAAATGGCAACTACTGTTGGTAACTTTAACATATACCTGCCAGTGCAAGGCTGTCACTTGCATTATAGTCTCCCATGTCTATGCCTGGTCTAGACTTACATGATGCAATTTATGAGGCTTTTACCACTTTCCTTGCCAGACTATTCCATAGCCTACCAAACATCCTTTTGAGAATCAGACTACTAGAACTGGAAGAGACCTCAAGAAGTCAAGTCCAGTCCTCTGTCCTCATGGCAGGACGAAGCACCATCTAAATTATCCCAGACAGATGCGTATCTAACCTGCTCTTAAATATCTCCGGTGATGGAGATTCCACAACCTCCCTACACAATTTATGCTACTGTTTAACAACCCTGACAGTTAGGAAGTTTTTCCTAATGTCCAACCTAAACCTCCCTTGCCACAATTTAAACCCATTGCTTCTTGTCCTATCATCAGAGGCCAAAGAGAACAATGTTTCTCCCTACTCCTTTTTCCTATTCCCTACACCCTTTTAGGTACTTGACACCCATTTAGGTACTTGCACCTAACATGCACCTAATTGCTGTGAGTGTCTCCGCAAGCCAAATTAATTAATCCAGAAAAAATGTGGAGGTTTGTTTAAAGTATCTCATTCTTTTGCTGGTGAATCTCTCTCTGTTTAAATTGTTAAGTCTGCAAGATCCTTACAGAAGCAACCTTTAGTCTTCACTCCAGGGAAGATTGATGCTGCAGCGACTGATCTTCCAGAGTTCAATTTAGCAGGTCTAGTAGAGACATGTTAAATCAAACTCAGTGGGTGCCCCTGTTGGCAGTCGGTACTCCTGCTCCTGAAAGGAGTAAGGGAAGCCTCTAGGAGCGTTTGCTGTCGTTGGCCTCCCAATGTGAGGATAGCGGGGAAACTCAAATCAAGGTACGTTGATTCCAGCTATATAATTAACATAGCTGGAGTTGTGTATCTTAATTACACCTTCCCCTTTAGTGCGGACCTGGCCTTACTAACTGTGGATTTAACACAATGGCAACTCCTGTTTCTAAACTTTGCCCTTTCATTCTTCTCCCCCTTCTACTGTACCAGTCATAGGGAAACACTGTTATTCCATAGAACATCATGGAATACTTTCTATTCTACATCATTGTGACCACACAGAACTTGAACTGGTTTAGCTTAATCGGCGTAAAAACATGACCTATGAGGGAAGGTTGAAAAAATGGGTGTGATCAGGCTGTAGAAGAGAGGACTGGGGCGGAGGTGATAACAGTTTTCACATACATAAAAGGTTGTTATAAGGAGGCAGGAGAAAAATTGTTCTCCTTAACCACAGAGAACAGTACAAGAAGTAATGGGCTTGAATTGCAGAAATAGAGGTTTAATTTGGGCATTAGGGAAAACTTCCCAATTGTACAAGTGGCGAAGCACTGCAGCAAATTACACAGGGATATTGTGGAATCTCCTACTGGACACTTTTAAGAACAGATTAGACAAACACTCATCAGGAATGGTCTAGTTATTACGTAGTCCTGCCTTTGATGCAGGGGACTAGACTAGGTGACCTCTTGAGGTCCTTCCCAGGTCTGTACTTCTATTCTTCTAAGATCACACTGCATGGGCATGAAAGTAATTGAGGCCCTTTAATGAATAGTATCAACACCTAGCTCTTATATATCACTTGTCATCTGTAGATCTCAAAGCTCTTTACACAGCGGATGTCAATATCCCTCTTTGACAGATGGGGACACTGAGACACAAAGAGATGAAGCTTAATGCCCAAGGTCATCTGATAAACCAGTAAAAAAACTTCAAGCAGAAACCTTTATCATCCTGAAAGCCAAGATTTCAGGGCATGGGATTTCCCTATGAAAATCAAGAAAATTGGGATTGTAAAATAGTGGATTGGATTAAGAATTTTCAACCTACCAACTGATATCCCAAGAGGGATACAGAGATAGGTGCAGAGAGGCACAACCTGTGGTGGCGTAGTCGGGGTTCCCCTGATACTGCACCCCCATAGCAGCAAGACAAGACTCCCCGCCAGCCGGTAGAATAGAGGGGGTTTATTGCTTCTCCAGGATACCGCACAGCATAGATGTGATGTGTCTACAGGAGTCTGGGCCAGGATGCCTCAGACCCCTTGAGATGGGGTCCCTAGGCCCCTAGATTCCAGCCCCTCCTTAGTCTGTCTCCTTCATGGTTTCAGCCCAAGACAGACCCTTCCCTTGAACACTCACTTCCCTAGTTCCCTCGCTGCCCCAACTCGTCTGACCGGTTGGGTCTTTGTCTACCTGACTTAGGCAGCCCACCTGCTGGGCAGTGCTCACAGGCAGAGGCCAGTAGGGGTCATCCACAGCCCACAACTCAAGCACAGCAACCAGCAAGGTACTGATACTACATCACAACATGTAGGTGAGTCAGTGGGAATCACACATCACAGCGCAGGGGAACCCCGGGATACAGAGCAGACGGCACCCCCAGTACATCACATCTCTCCCCCTTCCAAGAGCAAACTGAGCAGGGTCACTCTGCTTGTGACCTGGGGAAGTTCGGGCCCCCCTGCCTGGTAAAGCTGCAGTGGTGACGTTCTATCTGTCTGGTTAGATTGAGATAGGTAGTATGTCCTTTTTGCTGCTATAACTTGTGGTTCATGGTGTGGGAAAGGATTTTGACCACTATGTTATGTGTTCAGCTAATGGGTATAGCCACTGTTATGTTTGCTGGGATAAAAATCATTTTGATATGCCCCATTCTTTAAGGCACAAAGCAAATAGCAGCTGTGAGCACAGGAATATAGGACTTGCCAGATTGGATCAGATCCAAGGTTTATCTAGTCCAGGATCTTGTCTCTAACAGTGGCCAGCCCCATATGCTTGCATGGTATTCTGGACCCCATAAAGGTCTAACCTTGATCTCAAATAGTTAGAGATCAACAAAAGCCCCAACACACACGCTTTAATATCTCTTCCAAATTTGTTATAATTAAAAACAACTCCTCTGGATAGTCACCATATCTAACTAAATGCCTGGTCCCTTTCTGAAACTTGTTAAATTCTTGGCCTCAATGACTTCCTGCAGCAATCCAAAGCTACCCAATGGGCAGGTGGTCCCAAAGGTTTATGACGGGTTTTCTTCCACTGGCCCTATGAACTGCCGATAGTGGGCCCTGTCAGATTTAGGACGCAAATCCTATCTGGCATGGCAATTCCTGTGGGCCCAGGGAGTTGGATTACACGGGAGCCCTAGATCTAATATTCCCTTGATATGCAAGCATAACTCTCATGCTTGTCAGTGTCAACATGAGCAACCAACGTGGCTTGACAGGAGACAAGATCCTTATGTGTAATGTGTAGACATCCTTTCTCTTCCCACCTATTGCTTATATAACATCTCATGCTGCAAACACGAAATGAGAACAAACAGTCCTCATAAGCTCCAAAGTGACAAGCAAAATAAAATTAAATGAACTTTCTGAAAAGACCTGTCACCATTATGCAGAATGTTCAGGGCTTTTAGGCTGTAGTTTTTAACAGCACACTAAGTTTCAGCCTCTCTAAATAAGCAAGTCTTGAATTTTTAAACCAGATATATTTAGCCAGCTGATTTGCAAGGTCCTAAATAAGAAAATGCATAGAGTATCTGCTGCCATCTTGTGTCTATCTGAAAGATCTGTTTTGTAACAAGCAAACCAAAAGTGTATGAAAAGCCAATTGCCACGCAGCTTCCAGTACCAGCCCATACTGAGATTGGATAAGTGTGTTTACCTTTGGAGAAGTCATCGACTTTGATATTCTGGATGTAGAATGATTTCCATAGTTAAAATAACATATAATACAGATGGCAGGAGGCCAGAGTTTTGACACTGACATTTTCCCCTCCTCCAAGCCACACAAAACTCAGCCATCATCGAATTGTTTCACTAGGCAGATAATGCTGGCTCCAGTGTTCCCTCTATTTTCCCCTTGCATGTGTGGAATGAATTTTGTGATGTGCACCAAAAATGGAGTACGTGGGGGGTCAGGGCTGGGGTGCAGGGGTGTGAGGGCTCTAGCGGGGGATTGGGGCTTGGAATGAGGGGCTTAGGGCTGGGGCAGAGGGTTGGGGTGGTGGGGTGAGAGCTCTGGGTGGGGGTGCAGGCTCTGGAGTGGAGCCGGCGATGAAAGGTTTGGAGTGCAGGCTGTCCTGGGACTACAGTGGGAAGAGAGGACTCTCCCATACTCACTCTTCTCTCTGCACCAGCACCTGGGCTGGAGGGAAGAGGTGTCTCTCCACACCATGACAGAGCTGGGGCTGCAGGATAGATGCCTCTTCCCCAGCCATGGCGGGTGCAGGGCTGGGCCAGGGCTGGCAGAGAGAGGCACCTCTTCCTGCTGCAGCCCTGCACTGCACTTAATAGGCTGCTAAGCCTTAGCGGGAACTTAGGTTGGCTCCCTCTTTGACTCCCTCCACTCACTGTATCCAATGGAAGCTTCTTGTCATCCTCAACCATATGTCCCTCCCTGTTTTGCCTCTTGTCACAGCATGCTCTCTGCTCCTCCAGCGGTGCCAGCTGTGAGGCACATTTAGCCGATTCTCCCACCAGTGTCTTTGCATTTTCTTTCATGCTGATCCTGGTGCATGAAACCAGGGGGGCTTACAGCTTTCACAGGCCCCCGGGCAAGGTGTGACGGGGCTGGCTCTGTGTCCCAGAAGGGGTGGGACCTCAGATGGAAGGGGCGGGGTCAGGGAAGCTGGCCCTCAGAGATGCCCGGAGCACATAGCATGGCAGTCTGGTGGTGATTTAAAGGGGCCCAGGACTTCAGCTGCCACCACTGCTGCAGCAGTGGCAACCAGGAGCTGCAGGTCCCTTTGAATCACCGGGGCCCTGGGCAACTGCCCCTATTTCGCCCCCACCCCTTATTGGTGGGCCTGCCTGGAACATCCTCCCTGAACTGATAAAACAGGCCATTTCCTTCTCACCACTCAGTCCCTCCTTGACACCCCCACCCGCCTTGTCCCCTACAAAATATTGGTCAGTTAATGATCACTAGTCAGAGAAGCAGCTGGGGATTGTTGATACTTTTCAGTCAGTGTCGAAGGGTTACTATGAGCTCTTGTGCCAACCAGCACCCTGCCAACCCTACTAGAACACGGTCGCCCATTACCCCGCTTTTTGTCTTTCAGGAGAGAAACTGCGTTTTCCTGTACCTTCGTGCAATGTGTACGTGCTGGCAGCCATCTTGGCTGACACCAGGGTTCGAACTGGAACCCTCCAGAGCTAAAAGCTTAAGTCCGCACATTTTAAGATGATGTGTAGGCATATAGCTACCACTTGAAACTGCCTCATAAGCTGGTGCAGAAGAACACACACCGAGCAGTGAGCGACCCTACACATTTTGGGTGCTCCCATGATATAAATAATGAAAAAATTTCAGCTAAGTAAAAGCGCTGCTTTTTCACATGGCCCAAGCTTCAAACCTGGAGGAGACAGGAGCAGAACATTTCCAGAGGTCTCTGGATTCCCTGTTAGAAAAACATTTTGCTCAAAAGTGTCTTTTTTTGTCCGAAAGGCTATTTTCCATTCAAAAACTATTTTGACACAGAAGTTGCTGGAAGTCAGGGAAGATCACTCTAGCTGAGGGCTGCCAAGTGTGGGCTAGGCCAGGATTCTAATCTGATGACTCAAAAAGCCTAAGCAGAGATCGAAAGGGGTGACCTCCACTAACTACTCCCACAGGCTAATGCCATCCACACTAAGAATGTTTGAGCCACTTGCAGGAAAACAGAAAACCCTAACTTCTACCCAGCATCTCTAACAAGAATGTGACTTATCCAAGAAGGGACTAGTGGGCAGTGTTCCCTGTAAGCTGTGCGCTTGTGTGGCCGCTCAGGAGAGTTTCAAATGCTGCCCAGCTGATTAGCAGAGTGCCCACAGCTAGGTTGTTGTGTTTCTACTGGTAGTGCACATTCACACATGCCTCAGTGCACATTGAACATTTATTCTGCACGTGGATGGGAAAGATTAGAGGGAACTTTGCTGGTGAGGCTCCATATGCTCTTACCCCAGATCCATTTCACGTGCCTTGCAAAATTCCTACAAATGCTTCAACGCTCAGGACTGAGAGGGAACCCAAATTTGTCCTTCTAACAAGCTTCCCTGTTATCCAATCAGCTAACTATGTGGTATGTCTGAGGGAACTGAAAGCTGCTCTTTGGCACAGCCTCACGGGGAAGATGACCTCTCCTCTCACCAGACAGAAGCCAGTGGAAATATCAAATCACTTTGGGCATGTCTACACTGGGGACGTATTTCGAAATAACTCCCCTTATTTTGAAATAAGAAGGCGAGCACCTACACTACCAAGCCTGATATTTCGGAAATAATAACTCCTGCTTGTGAAGAGGAATAAGCTTATTTCAAAATAATTATTTCAGGAGTTATTATTTCAAAATAACTTATTTCGACATAACCTCGTAGGGTAGACCTGGCCTTTGAGTCACCAACTGGATTCAATCTGCCGAGACGCTGCTAAATTCCCAGGATGAGAGGTCCTCTTTCTGACTGAAGTGGCGTTGGAGATAATGTGAGAGTGTGATGTAACTGAAGAGCCAAAGGCTCATTTTTGTTGTGTCTGGCCATGCCTGCACTATTTGTGAGGTTTTATACACCCTGCAGAAATGACTTAGCGTAAAGTGCACAGTGTGAATGTCCTCTAGCGTGGTTACCTGGCGCCAAGGAGAGTGGCAGTCAAATAATCATTCTGGGATTATGGTCTATGGAAGGCTAAGGCCTATAAGTACAACCTAAAGAGCTGGTTTTACACCCAAAGGCTTTTTTTTCTTTTATCATCAAAGGCAGCCCCTGTTTAGCTTACCTGTATACACTGGAGTTGCTTTGAAAACAGAATATGCATCCCACTGCCTCTCTGCGCAAAGCTCATGTAAAAGGTGCTTCAGAGACTGGACTCCGCCAATGAGCTGGCTGTGGGAAACCTTCATCACCCCGTTGCAGTGACCGTTCCACCCTCTGGAATGTATCAGCTCTCGCTGACATTCAGCAGCCGTGTTGTTGGGACGCACGTAATGTGCATGCAGATGCGCGGTTAGGCTGCCTGTGTGACCCATGGCTAACACCTGCCTTTGCTCTCTGACAGGAGGACTACAATCAGCTCAGACCCCTGTCCTACCCAAACACAGATGTGTTCTTGATCTGCTTCTCTGTGGTGAACCCTGCCTCTTACCACAACGTCCAGGAAGAGTGGGTGCCTGAACTGAAAGTCAGCATGCCGCATGTGCCTTATGTGCTCATAGGAACACAGGTAGCTATTAACCAGGAAGCCAGCTGATCAGCACAAGGGGTCTTGCACTCTACAGCCAGGCAGGCCATGTCTACTCAGAGCCAGGTGGAACTTGCTCAGAGTGAGGTTTGGCTGCTGTCCCAGGCAGGCCTGCCAATAGGTGGGGGAAAGGAAAGGGGCAGTTGCCCCATGGCCCGGCAATTCAAAGGGGCCAGGGACTCCCGGCTGCTGACATTGCAGCAGTGGCCAGAGCACTGGGCCCTTTAAATGGCCGCCGGAGCACCGTACCACATGCTCCGTGCAGCTCTGAGGGCTGGAGGGAGCCCTTCCACCTGAGGAGCATGGAACCAGCCCCCACTCCCCAACCTTGCCCAGGGGCCCATGGAGGCTGTTGGCAACCCTGATCCCAGGGTCCCCTGAAAACTCTGCTGTTCTGCACACATAAGAACATAAGAACATAAGAACTGCCGTACTGGGTCAGACCAAAGGTCCATCTAGCCCAGTATCCTGTCTGCCGACAGTGGCCAGCACCAGGTGCCCCAGAGGGGGTGGACCGAAGACAATGATCAAGCGATTTGTCTCCTGCCATCCCTCTCCAGCCTCTGTCAAACAGAGGCCAAGGACACCATTTTATCCCCTGGCTAATAGCCTTTTATGGACCTAACCTCCATGAAATTATCTAGCTTCTCTTTAAACTCTGTTATATTCCTAGCCTTCACAGCCTCCTCTGGCAAGGAGTTCCACATGCTGACTACACGCTGCTTCCACCCTGCAGACCTGATACCAAACTCAAAGCAAACCTCACCTCAAGTGAAACAAGCAGGCTTCCCCAAGCCCTGAGAAACCGTGATGCGTCTAGTTTCCCAACCCTCCCAAAGATCACTCTGTGGGTGTATCTACATTATAATTCCCAGGTCGAGAAGGCATATTCACACTGGCTCCAATTGAACCCACACACTAAAAACAGCAGCAGCAGCAGCGGTATCGATTAGCCACCCAAATACAATCCCATCTAAAACCCTAGATACAGACTCAGGTTGGCAAGTCCACCTCACTACTCCTGCTGCCTCGGCTCTCCCTTCCTTGGGAGAAAGAGAACGCAGAAATCAGAGCCAGATCTGTTATTTTCCATGCACTAGCTTGATCCAAGTTAGCACAGGTAGATCTACCACGTAGGAAATTACACCTACAGCCATAGGTCCAGTGTAGCCATATTCTGTGTTAATGGCTCCTCAATATCACTGTTGTTTTTAACTGAGTTTTAAATTAATTATATTTTTCTGGAGCCAGACCCATATTACATCCCCCAACTATAACTATACCCACAACATTCACTCCCTTTCCTGATTAGCCTGCCATAAGCCATGACGGAGTCACAAAATCTTTAGAGCCAACACAGCTTCTTCTAGCCCAGCTTAGAGCACTTCCTCCCCCCAGAGTCTGAATGGATAAGATCCATGATCCAATATCCTATCTCCGACCGTGTCTGGCACACGCAGTTTCAAAGGAAGATTAAAAAAAAAAACAGAGTAAGCAGACTGTTGAGGCCAAGTCGTGGGCAGCCAGACCTAGTGCTTAGAGCCAGAGTCCTCATTCAAGAGCCAAGATCAGCTGGGTCAGGATACTAGGACATCAGAGGCAGGAGACAAACCGAGGCCCGTATGCAGGAATGGTGCGAAGGGTGCAAATGCAGGAGAGGCCGGGGCCCGGCCCCACTGACCAACATCCCTGCCCACACTCATCTGGCACTGGCCTCAGCAAGCGTGTAGAGCAGCAGCAGGCAGAGCCAGCTGAGGGAGCGGGGGGGCACGGTGGCTGAGCTGCCCACCATGATCCCAGAAGATAATTTCTGTAAAACCTTTATTGCTGTATATATGTTTAGTGTGTTATAACAAAATCATTTTACCAGTCACTGTTTCCACTCAAATTTGTCATTAACTTCTCTTATGCACACTCATTGCATGGCTATTTTGAACTCCTTTTTATTTAAAAAAATTGCAGTCCACATTTACCCAAAAAAATCATCCACCCCCCTCCAAAGTTCCTGTGTACAAGACTGAAACTGGAGGTTAGGAGCCAAGCCAGGAGAGCAAGAGCAAGAAGCATGCAGTCCATAGCAGGCTGGATTCCAGTTGTTCAGACAGCTTCCTGTTCCTGTTGCTGGCTTAAATAGGGCCAGCAGGCCAATCAGCTGCTCTGTGGCTCCACCAATAGGATGTCAGGGGAGGAGCCTCACACTGGGGCTGCGCTTCATGGGTCCTGGGTCAGCAGCTGTCAGCCACTACCAAGAGGAGGGACGAAGCCTAGCTGCAGAGCAGAGTCATAGGCACATGACCACCTGTTCAGACCTATATTTTTCGTCTTTATCGTCTTCCTCCAAATGTCACCAGATATCCCCAACTCGGAGGGTCCCTCCTGCCAAATGGTCACATTAGGATGACTATATTCTTCAGAGCTGGATTTTTTTTTTTAAATCAATCGCTGTGTCGCAAAAACATTTGTAAGTTTCAGCTAGGCCAGTTCTGCAGCTAACTTGCACACACACTCTTCAGGTACATCTATACAGTAGCGCGTACCTCGAAAGAAGCTACACAATTTGAGCTACGCAAATTGCATAGCTTATTTCGAAATTTGGCACTGTCTTCACAGCACTAATTTCAAAAGAAATCGTGATTCCGGCATCTTAATCCTCGTGCAGTGAGGTTTACAGGAAGCTGGAATTAGCAGCCCATTATTTCAAATGTATTTCGAAATAACGGGTGGGCTGTTAAGACACACAGAACGCTATTTCAGGATAACGGACTTTAGCCCAAAATAACGCCGCTGTGTAGATGTATCCTTTGTGATGGGCCTAATCCTGCAAGCTGCCAAGTATCTCTTGAGAAAGACTAACACCCTCTGGTGAGAGCGGAAGGTGTTCCTGCCTCTTGCAGAATGTGGCCCAAACCTGTAAAATTATTGGAGAAAAATCAAGGTTTACCAAATGAAGAAAACATTTTTCAAACTTCTAAAAGGATGCTGCAAATAATGGTGAGTTAGAAATACATTAGACCCTATAGACCAACATCTTTTGGAGACAGTGTCCTATTTAGTCCATCTTTTGCTAAGGTGTAAAAACTAGAATTTTTCATCTCTAGCTGGGGACAAAAAGGGTGTCCTTGAAATATTCATTCTTGCATGAGGCTGTGGAGCCATATGCTCTGAGTACCTGTTTCAATGCATCTACAGGAATGTTGTGTTTAGCACTGTGTGTGTGTTTTACTGCTAGATTGATCTTCGTGACGATCCCAAAACTTTGGCTCGACTACTTTACATGAAGGAGAAACCCCTCACTTATGAACATGGAGTGAAGCTGGCTAAAGAGGTATCGTTGTTTTCCATGGCCCTCTTGTCGGGAGCCAGGCTGTAAAATAGTTTGGCCACAACTTTACTTTCTGTATATTTCAATCACATACAATTCTTTCATTTTTTCCTACAGTTTCACTCAACTTGGGCCTATCCTACAACCTCAAATCCAAACATTCTAGATCCAAACCTGCAATGTGTTTGCACCTTTAAGCCTGTCTTTAGTCTTACATTGGTTATTCTGTAATCCCACTAATACATCTCTGATATATAACAAGCACACTGCATATATGAGACATCTGAATGAAATGAAACATCTAATGTTTTTATGCTTGGTTTGGGACCATCCCCTGCAGCGTTTTACCTTATTTGGTCATAACAAAATAGATACAGAATAGGTTGTTTTACACGTCATGTTAAACTGTACACTGTGGGTGTTATTCATTTAAATTAGCCTATAAAGGCAATCCCTAGTTCTCCTGGGAGAAAATTTACATCTGTGTTTGGCAGAGTAACATTCAATACTGCAAAAAATATATGAATCACAACCTCTAGAAGCTGCATGTAGCCTGCAGTGGTGAGAATGACCTGGAAAGTTCTCCTCTGGATGGGAGCTTTCCCAAAGTTTCAGTGTGTTTAGATCCTGCTTTTTAGCCAACGTCCAGATGTAGGAGATGGATATAAAATCTTGTCTAAAATAACAAGCTGGAATATATTTTCTCTGGTGCTACATGGGCTAATCACGTTGCGACAAATTCCACTCTTATGGTGCCTCCAGACAGCACCCTTCTGTCAGAATAAGCTACGCAATTTGCACTACACAAATTGAAAGAGCTTATTTTGAAATTTGGCACTGTCTACACAGCGCCGAATTTCAAAATAAGGCACTATTCTGACAAATCCTTTAACCCTCATGGAATGAGGGTTACAGGGAAGCTGAAATAGCGCACCCGCTATTTCGGGAAATAGCGGGCGCTTTTAAAGACACGGCATTGCTATTTAGGCATTGCTACTTCCAGTATCCTGAAAAAGCAACGCAGTCCAGACGTACCCTTAGTTACTCCCACACAAGCACATCCAACCTGATTCTCATTTACCTGCTGAAGGCCATTTGACACAGCTACATACAGGGGCCTTGCTGCAAATGAGACTCAGGCCCATAGACTTCTGTTTTATGGGATCGTCTTTTCTATTTAAAAGGTGTTACCGCTCTGGGTTAGGAGACAGGATGGAGAAAAGAACATGAAATATGCACGCCTGCCAATGCCAGCAGCATTCAGACACGAGCACATTCCAACAAGTCACTGCCCACGTTGCTATTTATTCAGATGGCTCTAAAAGGCCAAGCAGAGGAATTGCATTTATCCAAATGTATTTCCACAGGCAGGTGCATGGTCCACTCAGCATATGAAAGGTGGGACGCCACTGCCCACAGAACAGGGAGGGTATTTTTGACTCATTGGCATTGTTCCTGCAATCACCCTGACCCTGTAGAAGCACCTCCATAAGAGCTTCAGCTCTATGGAGTTTGACAGGCCAAAAAGCATGGAAGGGGAGCTAAGGATAGTTATGTTAAGTGACGACTCAACCATGCTGCCAGGAAGCACCTGAGCCAATGCCTCCTGGAAACACTGAGATCTAGCATCTTTTCTGTTCAGTGGAGCTCCTACAAATGCTCCGCTGGCCTACATGGTACTTCATCTTCCTGGCTAACCCCACCGGCAGACTGTTGCTCTCTCCACTTCTCCCTCTGCACTGAGACAATGCCCTGGCATCTATTCTCAGTTCCTGTCCCACAAGGCCTGGTGGTAGAACCAGAGAGGAAGCCAGGTACAAGGCAGAGCTGGGATTGAGTCCCTGTTAAAGGCATGGCTCGCTCTATATCTGGGAGTTACATGCACCTGAGGACAACAGGAATCATGGGTCATAAACATGTGCTAGTGTCGTCTTCTCCAAACTGTGTATTCATGACCCCTTTCTCTCTCTTGTTTAAGATTGGAGCACAGTGTTATTTGGAATGTTCGGCCCTGACACAGAAAGGCCTTAAAACAGTCTTTGATGAAGCAATACTCACCATTTTCCACCCTAAGAAAAAGAAGAAACGCTGCGTGAAGTGCCGCCGCTGCTGTACGGTTGTATGAGGCCACTTGAAAAGCAAAGCAACACAGTGCTATTGTTCAACTAAACCCCCCAGGTTAGAACGGCAGTGAGCATCACACCCAAACTGAAACGGGGCACATGACCAGAAAGGAGTCCTGGTAAACCACATAGGATTCCTCCATTCTGTGAAACCTCAGGCTGTAACATGTTAGCCAGCTAGTGTCTATTTGCTTTCCTCAACCTGTAGAGCGTGTGTGCTTCCCACACTATGCTCGAATGCACTGAGCCAGGACAAAACAGGATGTCTGCTAATGGCTGACTCTGAATCAGGTCAACGTGCTGCATTGAAAACTTTAAAGACACTGTAATACAACCAAAAAAATGTCATTTGTGGCCTTAAGCAAGAATTGACCAAACGTATAAATTTATAATACTTAAGAATTGAATATGAATGAATCAAAAGCACAGAAAGATCATTAGTAATTTAATATGTAATCATATACATTATATATAGGATATACTCTCAAATTACTTTTCTTTATAAGATACTCACAGATTTCAGGATATACTTCCGTTTGTTTAAAATGATATGAAGGCAAAGCCTTAGTGACTCCAATTCCCAATCATTTAACTCTGTCAGTATGTTACAGCACCGAGCCATCAAAATGGATCAACATTTACCTCCAGATTGAAGGAATGTTCTTTTTACTACAAGAAATAACAAATAATTCTATTTTATACAGAAAAGTGTCCACGCAGGGTCACGAGGTTTTCAGAAGCTGGGTGAGGCAGAACAGTGTAAGTGAAAAACCATAGATAGCATCAATTTACAGAAACAAAGTAATCATATCACCAGAAAATCTTGTAACAGGCAGGAAGAACCAGAGAGGTGGTGCATTGCCGTATTATAAATTTAGTCTATAGATTGGTTGCATTGCCACGTCTCACCCAGCAGATGAAAACAAAAACAAAGCCAAAGTCACTTCATTGATTTGAAGTGCTTTATAATGATCCAGTTGCCTTAGTTGAAACAGAATTTTAGAAAAGAGTTTGTGTCAAGTTATTCATTCTGAGTCGACTTTTAATCATGTCTATTTACTGTAGTTCTCTCTCTGCTATTCACCACTTTGTCGGTGTCTTCCATGTCCATTATTGCAAATAGCAGTGAAGGTATAGTGTGGGTATGCTACTCAGGAACTTTGTTTCAGACAATAGGCAAGATGATATGCGTGCAGCATGTAGGCCGGAGACAGGAAGCCTGAACCTCGAGGGAATGAAAGCTGACAATAAGCAGTCGGGGCTGTTGAATAAAGTGTACCTTTTTGCTAAGGCTTCTCCTGGGAGCCTGTTGTTTTGCACATCACAGTAAGATGCTGTTTTACCACAGACATTCGGAGGTGAACTGTGAGGGTGTCTTATTACTTACATCTGCCGACAAGTGCCTTAGAAAGGCCCAGGTAGCTGTCTTGTTATGGATTTCATTTCCGATTGTACCTCTCCAAGGCATACAATTCAAAC
Organism: Rafetus swinhoei; assembly: GCA_019425775.1. Lineage (NCBI taxonomy): Eukaryota > Metazoa > Chordata > Testudines > Trionychidae > Rafetus > Rafetus swinhoei. The sequence continues at coordinate 120,747,060 of CM033446.1, read as the reverse complement.
GCCAGCAAATCTATGTTTCTAGACCTATAAAGTAACTCCGTGAAAAAAGCTACTTCCAAAGTCAGTGTTTCCAGCCCTAGTATGCATTGCCCTAGTATGAACTGCACCCTCTCCCACCAGCAAGTGCTAGCCTACATGGTAAGTTACTCACCCATTTTGGGGAATTCTCCTCTTTGGGTGTACTGTACCATGCTTGCGTCTACAAAAGAGCAGCTAGAAAGCCTCTGCCATTAACGAGAGATTAGGGAACCAATCCTACACTCCTTCCTCAGCAAAACTCGCACTGAGTTCAGTGGGATTTTGAGTAAAGACTGTGGCATTCGGCCCAATGTAAGCAACGCCATGGATACAAGGCCCAATCCTGTGTTCATTGCACTCAAAGGCAAAAACTCCCATTGGCTGCGGTGATGATGACAGTATCCTTTATTACCTAGATATTTATCATTGCTGTTATATTTTGATAGCTTTGCTCTGGATTCCAGCTGCACAGTGCCCATTGAAATCAGTGGGAAGTTCATAGCAAGAACATACTGGCTGTAACTTAAGAGTAAATGAGGCAATTTCTGTTTTAGTAAATGCAACTCACTAGAATTCAAGCGCCTGAATCCAAGGGCTCATGATCTTACTGATACTAACTTATGCTTGGCCTTTGGCTCTAATAGGTGCAGGATCAGACCCCCAAAACATTTACATCCGTACAGGTCACCCATTATCTCTGAGACACCAGGGGCATTTAGCCCTGGTAATTAGTAAACAAGTGCCTTTCACTTTATTATTTCTAAGGATACAGTTCTGTCATGGAGGTCATGGATTTCAGGACTTTCCAGGCCTACCAGGACATCTTCCAAGGTAGGGCTGGAGTAGCTAACAGCCCCAGGGACACCAGAGCAGCAGCCCCAGGGCTGATGCAAGGGCCAGAGTTAAGCCAGCTCCACTGCAGCTGTTAAGCCCTACAAGGTCCAAGGTCACTGCAGCAGCAACCCGCTAGTTCACTGGAACAGCAGGTCAGCAGTTGCCCTCAAGCCACCATAGCAGTGGCCAGAGCTCAGCCCCAAGACTGGCAGAGCAGCAGCTGGGGTTGAATGAGCCTCCCCCCGAGAATGGAGCAGCAGGGGGGACAGAGCAGATGCCTGAGGTTAGTTTCCAGCAGCACTCCGATTGTTGGTCCCCGTGGGGTCACCGGCGTCTGTGGATTTTTGTGTATTGCCCATGATCTGTCCCTGATTTTTAATATAAATACCCCGTGACAGCATCTTCACCTTAATTATTGCATGGCGGAGTGTGACAAACATTAGGTCACTGTGCACCCACATGGCTGAAAACGAAGTTGTCGTAAGTCAGAGCCGCGAAAGAAAATCTGGTGAGCACCTTACACCTGGGGCGTATGTCCCTAGCGAACAGCCTGGATCTTGTTCCATCCTGTCAAAGGGGATGTCTTAGAATAGGTTGACAGAAAGCTTGGGAAAGTCTAGAAAGCAAGCCCGACGATGATGCCACTGACATCCTTCCATAGGAAAGGCGCTGTGGTTTGCATTTCAGCCTGATAAACATGTCAATTTCCTAGTGCAGCTGGGCTACCTGCTAGTGTGTTTGGCAGGGGCTTCTCTGGATTCCAAAGAGCAGCAGGAAAACTAGGAGCAGAACCATTTTGGGGACCATTTTATTGACTTAACGTCTGACCCGATCCGACCCTCCATGAAAGGAACAAAAGCTCCCCCTGTCCCACCCAATTTATTTCAAAGGACATCATGTCAAGGGTTCAGACTTCAATCGGGCTCTACTGAGATTTGCCACTGATTTCAAAGGAAAATGGCACTCTTATTCTGTTCCCCACCAATTGAGCTGATAGACAGTATACAGGTACATATGAGTCTCTGGTTAAGGAAGACTAGGAGCAAGTCTCTTTCACTTGAATTGCAATACATGCCTGAAGGATGGATCTACCAGATAATGTTATAGCTTCTGTAAACAGAAGAGAAAATAAAACTCTAGATTGGCATATAAGCTTATCATAAAATAATGAGTCCATTGAAAAAGTGCAATATAGCATTCCCATCATGCTTCTATGAGGAAGCCATAAATAATTGAAGGATGGGGTTTGGGTGCAGCTTAATATCACTGGTGCCAGCAAATACACATGGTTTGACCTATGATAGGCATGTTAAATCAGAAATTAAATGACCAGTTACAGTAATTTTGGGAAACTAAATACTGTGATAATAGAAATTAAAATGCTAATATCTTAATATATTAAAACAGACCTCTGTACAAATCATTGCATAGTAGAGAAAGCAGATGGAGGAATATTATTATTCAAGAAAAAATATTTTCATTAATGCAAAGCAAGACTTTTGTTGCACTTACAAAGTTAAGTAAATCAGTTTTGCAACGTGCTAGAACTGTGAATTAACTAGATGCATTCAAGCTGCTTTTGACCAAAACTTGAGCTGCCCTTGAGGGGTTACACACCACTTAGAAAGGGCCCCAGGATTCCATGTATTTTTTTTTTTAATTCCCTGCCATTAGAAAAAAATGTTTTAAATGTACCATAGTTTATATAGGTCCTACAAGGCCAAATTTTCAGAAGGCTTCTTTAATTGCCCCCACTCCCTAGATTTTTGAGTGCACATATTTCTATGCCCAAACTGGCACTTATAATAGTAACTTCCCAGCTGTGAAACTCACTATGTATTTTTGAGGGAAGTATGTTGGGTTAGATCACAGAAATCCTCTTGGGATTGTCCTCCGATGTGCTGATCAAGCCACTGACACCTGCCTTCCTGTCCACTGGGATTCCCCACCACCCTGTCCTGATGGGCCAGAAGCTCTGCTGAACCCCAGCCAAGGCACAGAATTGGGGTCACCACCCCCCTGCAGAGCAACACAGACACTGAACCAGTTCAGCTCCAGGAGGGCTCAGCTATAAGGCCCATTGACAGCACCCAGGAACCTAACCCACAAAAGGGACCAAAACCCCAAATAAATCCATCTTACTCTGTGTAAAAGTTTTACACAGAGAAAGCTCATAAGGCCAGTCCCCTTTATCAATGAAAGAGAGATATGCACAGTGGTTGCTTCCCCTGAGGTAACAATTATTTACACTGGGCTTGATAATAAACAAAAATGTGTTTATTAAGTATAAAAAGTAGAATTTAAGTGATTGTAAGTGAAAACAGGCAGTTCAAAGTAAATTGCTAAGTTAAAATAAACAAAAGATGCCAGCTAATTCTAATATACTAAGAAACTTGTTACATGCAAATTCCTACCCTGAACAGTTCTTATATCAGGTAAAATGCTTCAAATCAGAATTGATCTTTACTCTGGCCTGGATCTACAGCTTTCTTCAGAGTTCTTTAGAGTCCTTTGTTGTCAGTTTTCTTCATGTTAGGGTAGGTGAGGCAGTTACAAAGGCCAGCTGAAGACGGATGCCTGATTGCTTTTCATTCCTTAAATAAACTTTCCTCCAGGGTGGGAACCTGTTCTTCAGTCTTCCCTTCCCCATGGAAAAGTACTAGATTCAAGATGGATTCCAGTACCAAGTGGTATGGTCATGTGGCTTTCTAGCACCAACCACAGTTACAGCTTACAAGACAAACAAGACCATTCACAGATTGTTGGTTTAAGTACTAAGCCTCCAAGATCCTAAAGTATGGTCCTCATTAACACATTTAGAATAGAAACCAGATTCACGCTTCATATTTCTAACTTCACATACAAGAATGATACATGCACAAAAATAGGATGTACAGATTCAGCAGACAGCAACTGTAAAATTGATCTGTTACATGATTCATTTTGCATAAAGCATCTTGAGTTATGCATATTCATATTCATAAGCCAATTTTCATAAAGCATAGGGGGTCATGACAGAAAGGAACTTAAATTGCATGGGTAAATGTGAGTTTAGAGGCACAAGCTGATGCCCTTTCCAAATATTGTGGGCAGAGTTAAGGATGACCTTTGAAATTCTGCCTACAGTCCTTGTGCTTTTCTGCTGCGGAGCCAGCAGATGGAGTATGAACCGATAAGCAAAGATTAGTCCCAGAGTTGTTGTGACAACACTAGTGGTTCAAAAGCACAAACATGGAAACGAACAGAAATGTTGCATTGTTTTTCAAGCACCAATAAACATTTGCCTACTGAAAGGCTGGAGACCCGCAACCTAATGTTAAGGTGCCCACTACCTTCAGTGTCCACTGGAATTCAAACCCTGAATTCATAATGAAGGCAAATGTTGTTTTAAAGCTTATTACAGTAAGTAAAGAATAAAAACTACTCCAAGAAATTATTTGACAATGATAAGAGTTTCTCTCAATTGATGTCAAAGCCCTTTCTGACAGACCTACTTTTGTTAATAACCTATAATCTTTTCAAATGCTTTCAACTCTTACAAGGAACATGCTAAATTCTAACCTGGGCCTTTTTAAAACCTACATATTCTATCAAGAGTTGGTTTTAATTTTATATATATACACACTAATAAAATATACATATTCCCATGGATAGGGAAGGCTTGTCTGTCTACTTGAGAAACTCCTTTAGCCTATTAAAATTCAAGAGCTTTTCTAATTCGTTTGGAAGAAAGATTTTGACTTTATTATTATTTTCACTGGAATCAAGCTGCCCTGAGCAACGAACTGTGTTAAGCATGGCGCTGTTAGCATGCCACCATTCTTAAGTCTGTAAAACAGAAAGCACAGCCTGGGCCCTGTGTCCTGGACTGGAAAACTAAAGCTGAGGTTTTCAAAACTGTTTGAACTGGTCATTCTGCTCCTTTAGGCAACTTTTGGATCTCTCTGACTACAGGTACTAAGGTCTTGTAGTGCAGGGGTTCCACAGAGCCTCTGTGTGTCTCCCTTTTGCCCTGTAGGTTCTAGCTAGTGAGCATACATGCCTCTCATTGCTCTTGTCTTTAAAATATCTATCACCACAGTTGCCACATGACTTGTAAAGAACAAGAAACTACATGTTTTTTCTCATGTTTTGCCTAGTCCAGCACTCAATGATGTCAATAGGGTCTTGATGACCTCTCGAGGTCCCTCCCAGTTCTAGTATTCTATGTTTCTACGCCCACATCCTATTCAGATGCCCACGTGGCACAGTGCTCCATCAACCTACTGCACCCAAACGGTCCCACAAAACATCTCCAAACTCCAGGCAAGAGAAGTGAAGCGGGGGGAGGCAGGGCAAAGCCACACTCTTTGCCTGCTACCCAGAAAAAAACAAAGCAAATTACTCCCACCTCTGAGAATCAGGATCCTCTTAGATTGGCCCCAGAAATCAAAACACCCACAGTCACTAGCCACCAATGAAATTCTTGTTCCCTGTCTACACTGGGGCTTTCAAGCATTGGTAGTGAACAGCAGCATAGTTCTTTCAGTGTACACCCCTACTATAGGCTATAACCACCAAGTGCATTGGAGCAGCTTACCTCCTGCTTGAAACTAAGTTCAGCTACCCTGGTGCAAGCTGTGGTTCCTAGCCATTCACTTTTACAGGGCTGGCTATTGCTGGGGTAGCTGCACTGGTGTTAGTGGCAGTGGCTAGGGCAACTTCTCGGTGTGGACTCGCTCCTAGCTGGATGGGATAATAGTCTTGTGTTATAGTGATGTCACTCTTAGCCCCTTTCACACCTTTTTGCTAAAAGAGGGAAGAGGTGGCTCCTTGTTTCTAGGTTTGTTCTTAGAACATACCAGCCCAAAACTTAACTGAATTGTCACTGATTCTTTCCATGGTAAACCAGGTTGGTTTGAAAGCACATTTGCACTGCAGCACGAAAGTAATGCAGCCTGTGCTCTCAGTGACACAAATGCTATTTGTTGTACAAGTCAGTAGTTTACATGTGCCTCGCTGCACGTGCTCTGTCCTTCATCAAATTTTGCCCTGGCTCAGGGGATTTCTATCATGTTTCATGTGCTTCCAAAAGCTGTAAATGCCTGAATTTTCTTTAGTTGCATTGCATTAGGAGGACTGGAGCTGCATCTGTTCTACCAGGAAGTGAGCTCAAAATAATCTAGATCAAAGGCAGTTTCTAGATGTATTTGACCATGTAAAAAGGAAGGGGAAAAAAATCTGTAACATGCAAATATTTTTCTAGGGGGAATGAGGAGCCACTGAAGTCAGTGGAAAGATTTCCACTGATTTCAGTGATGCTGGTTTGCAACCTCCATGCTTACCACAGAAGATACTGTAATTAAATATGCATGGAAATGTGTATGAATAGTCAAAATGCATAGAAAAGCCAGCTAGGTAACAAATGCAGCAGAAGTGTGAAGTATTTTAGGCAAATAGCAAGTTTCATTATTGTCTTCTGGAGCAGAATTGTAAAGTCACAGTGCAAAGACAACAAACAGTAAATCTGGGCCCCCAAAAGTAAGGTGTTTTTTAAAGGCAGGGAGAATTCAACAGCTGCTATGGATAGAAATGCTTTCAGTATTTGTTTTTAGTGAATCTTGGGGGTAAAGGTAAACCTGTCTGACTACTACTGTGGGGATAGGAGCAACAGCATGAAACTTACTAGAAACAGAAAAAGAGCTAACAAATCTAGCTTTAATATTCCAAGCCATGCAAACATTACATAAGTGGGCATAAATCAGCACAAGGCCACTTGAGTTTTGAAGTTCTGTTTTAATATTATAAGATGCTGCTGGTAATTACTGCCCCTTGAAAGAACCACTTGGCTATACAGACCCCTCCTACCACACACAGACGGCTGTGCAGTCTCCAGCTAAATCCTCTAGTAACTACAGTCAAGTATGGGATTTTCAAAAGTGCTCCTGATTGGCCTAACTCTGCTCCTAGTGACGTCAATGGCAAACTTCAATAGGAGTTGAATTAGGCCAAAGCTGAGCGTATTTGAAACCTCTCCCCCATATTCTGTCTTCTTTATTAAGGCTGTCGATTCTTTGAGCAGATAGATTGAGCCAATTCCATCATCTGTTCTAATCGCACTGGGGCTGAATTTGATCCAAGGATACTCCAGTGACCTTCTAATGAGGTTTTGGATTTTTATTTAATACAACTGCCCATATAACATTGAGTGACACTCTGAAGATTATTTACTGTATAGATGTAGTCTGATTTCCCCATGATAGCTGCAACTATTTTAGGTTAATCAGTGTTGCCTATGCATTGAGCAGGCTGTTCTTGACCTACTTACATGTCCAGAATTTAAAAGCTGTTTCTTAAGAAGATGTGCATCTTTACTAGAACTGGTTGGATAATGCCAATTATTTTTTCGTTGTTAAAATTTCATTTTTTTTAATCTTGCAAACAATTTTCAGTTTTCTAAAACTACTTTGGTTTTAAAAAAATCAGGTTTTGGGTAACAGATTTTGTTTTTCAAAAACAAAACACTGGATGTTTTAAAAGCCAAAAACAGAAATTATTGTAAAGTGGAAAATAGTTTCTGACTTTTCATCAAAATCCATAAAATTTGACCAAAATGAAAATTGTTAAAAAAGATTCAGTCAAAAAGACAAATAATTGTTTTTCATCGAAAAAAATGGTTCAATTAAAATTTTTTGACTAGTTGTAGTCTGGACCTCTGCCCCTCTGGGCAGCAAAGACAACTCTTTTGTTTTTAAAGCAAGACTTACTTTCTAACTTACTGCATGCAGTTTCCTCTGTCATTCTCAGTGCTTCATGAACTGGAAAGAAACTGAGAACTGACCTTTGCATCAGTGGGCAGCTAAGACCCAAGCCAACCGTGCCCAGGGAAAGATCTCACTGAAGTTTGATGGGCTCGACTTCAGTGGGTTGTTTTATCTGGGTTATGTCGACTGGGCCCATAACGTCTTCACTGATGAAATTGTCAGGTATGTGAAGGACGATGGTCCATAACTTCGTATAACGCACTGTGCAGTGTGTGTCACGTGCATCCCTCTGCAACTGTTCTGCAGAAGATTACCTAAGGATATGTCCACACTGTAACTAGGCATCTGTGTCCAGACCATGCCGGCTGACTCGTGCTTGGGCTAAGGGGCTGTTCAATTGCAGTGTAGACTTCCGGGCTCAGGCTTGTGCCTGGGCACTAGGACCCCGGGAGGTGGGAGGGTCACAGCCAAGGTCACTGACAGTCTCCAAGGGCCTCAGGGCAAGGTGGGGGGCGGTGCCAACTCCACATGCCCAGGGCTTTGGCAACTGCCACAATAGCATCAGCCAGTCTCAGGCTTTTTTGAATTGCTGGGCCCTGGGGCAACTGCCCCCTTCACCCCTCCTCCTCCTCCCTCCACCCCTGTTGGCAGGCCTGGTCACAACCCAAGCCCAGAAGTTTACACTTCAGTTAAACAGACCCTCAGCCTCAGCCCTGTGAGCCTGAGTCAGCTGGCATGGGGCAAGCTGCAGGTGTCAAATTGCAGTGTAGACACACCCCATGGGACTACAGCCCAGGTCCTTAAAGGTATTTAAGCTCCTACTCCTGCTTTTTTTAGTGGGAGTTATACTCCTCCTCAGGATCTGGGCCTTAGTTCTTTAGTTCAACGTTTGGGGCTCTGCTTTAGTCATGGGATCCAATCCCTGTTGAAGACCATTGTAAAAGTCTTCAACAATGTTTTTCAAGGGGAAGTAAGTGGCATATTTTTCAGAGGCTGAAACTGGATTGATCGGTTTCACTTCCGCCTGTGAGGTGTTACTAGGCAGGTTCCCACCTTCCTTGTGTACTTGGTTCACCAGGTTGCAACTTGGGCTACTTGTAAACTCATCATTGATTCTCATCATCTCATCATCACTTTCACTTTGATTCAAGGTTGATTTATAGGTATTGTCACTGACCTGTGATCTCCAGGGCTCAAAATGTATCCAACAATGTAATGAGAAACAGGTAGAAATCCTTACCTGGAAACTGTAGGAATGGTTTGTTTTTAGAGTCAGTGTTTGTTTTTAGAGTCAGCCCTCCCGCTTGTGGAGCCGCTGTAGTGAATGCAGCCGTGACTGGAGGGATGCCTGAGCCCAGACTTCCTAAAACTTTTAAAACATTCATTTAAAACCCCCACGCATTTCAAAGGTGCTTCTGGGAGAAGGGGCCCTGGGAAAGCCGATTTCTGTGGCAAAGGGAGTTGATCTCCCCTTCTCTCGTGAGGTGGTCCGGAGGGGTGGAGCAATGGTTATGGGTGAGGTGTGTCATGAGACTGGTTATAAAACTGGTCATGCCCACGGCACTTGCATCTCTGGCCAGCCTGGTGGAACCCTGGCAGACTTTCTGCATTTCCAGAAGGTTCCTCACTGCACACTTTTTTCAGTGGTGAGTTGAGTACATCACAGGGATAAAGAGACGCATAGGCCATGACGCAGAGTAAAGACATGCCTGAAACCTATGAGGATGTGCCCAGGTCTGTACCCTTTGGGGATCTCTACATACCCAAACGATGCCTCTGTAACACCCACACCTGAGCATGGTGCACTGACCCATCCAGTGGCAGAGACCATGCACAGAGGGAAGGCTGAGTCTGCTCTACAGCCTTAGCTAACAGCCAGCTGGCTTTTTGCTCATGCTGTAAGCTCAGGAGGTCCCCGGTTTGATTCCACACACAGACAACTGGGGTCTGCCAGCATTACACCTCCCTTTCCACAATGCTGTGTTTGGCACCATAATGTTCCTCTGCCTCCCCACTGCTGGAGCCTTTCCCTGCCCCAGGAAAAGACTCCAGCAGAGGGAAAAGGCTCTGGCAGGGGGAAGCAGCAGAGAAAGGGCCTGCCAGCTCTCCCCTGCTAGAGCCCTCCCTCACCGTAGGAAAACTCTGACAGTAGGATGCTGTTGGCATTCCCCACCCCATCCTGACATGTGTAGCTACACACCCTAGCACGGACGCAGCTTGTTTTTCATTATAGAAGGTAGCAGCCCGTATACTACATGCTGCTTCTACTTCTGTGCAATGTAGGCATTTTATTTAACAGTCAGACCATGATGTGGCCTCCCCTCACCTTCTGAACCTTGTAGGCATCAAAGTGGAAATAGACTAGACAGAGTGAGTGACAAGGAGACAAAACATTTAAGATTTTTTAGTATAAAGGTCATTGAATTCAGATCTTTCCGTTAGTTTGTTGATGCAGTTGTTAAATAAAAGCATTCCTCTGAAACCTGAGACTCAAGAACACAATAGACAAAGGAGTTTCCGTTCCTTTTTTTTTTTCCTGAATACTTCAGCAATGTCAAAAACAATAGTGAAAATGTTTTGAAGTGACATTTGTTCATGATGGAAACATAGTCATCTGCTTATGAAGCAAAAACTACCATTCCCTCTGGCTCTATCATATTATAAGCCAATTTCTGGGAAGACAGCAGGTTAAGAATTGAGGCATTTATTTTTCTTCATGAAAGAATTTCTGTGTCTGCTAACATTTCTTCCTAAAAGCATTCTGTAGAGGGTCTGGTTCAAACACAGTTTTAGTGTTAGGCTATGACACCATCATATCTGCGTTTCTGGATGCAGACCCAGTTTGAAAATTCAAATTAAAAAAATAACTTGAAACCAAGCAAGTGCATGTAAGCAGTCATATTTTGCTTATGCAAATGTTTAACAATGTTCAGTTTCTATTTAAAAACCAGAATTCTGTATGCTTTGGCTTACTTTCTTTTAAACATGTAATTAGTGTGTATTATAACAATCCATTAATATCTTGTACATAGTAATACAGTTATCCAGTTAAAATAAACTATGTCTTTTGATGGCCTCATTTGGAGAGGGACTCAGTAACTGTCCAGTGCCTCTGTATTTATTTACCCAGGCTGAAACACACTTTGAACACCTCTAGTTTGCAGGATATTGCGAGTAAACAGAACTGCAAAAACATCTGGTGTTACTGCAAAAACATCTGGTGTTACTTCCAGCAGGCACTGCAATCCACAGCCTCTCACACTGTACCCCTCAGCCTGGCACATTTGGAACAAGGGGCAACATGGAGGTTTACTTGACTCCAGCTAAGCCAGGAGCTGGACTGGATGACATGGGATGAATCACCTGATAATTACTCTGTTCTGTTCATTCTCTCTGAAGTACTGGCCACTGTCAGAAGACAGAATACTGGGCCAGCTGGACCATTCTGATGTTCTAACCCTGACCGAAGAGAATGGAAGTAAAGTCATGAGGAGATGGCTTCATACACTCCTTTGGCAGAGATCCCATAGGTCTAATGGCTGGCTTTCATCAGCAATGAAAGGCCCAGATTTCTAAGTGGTGTCTTGTATTCACATGGCACTGGGATTGTGACAAGTAAGTACCACGCCCCAGAAAAGTGCACGGTTGTGGCTCCATTTTGTTAGCTGAAAGTAATGCATTTTTAAAGCAGGTTAGTGAAAAACAGATTTTCACTTGACCTAAACAGCATACAGAGGGTGTGTGTGTCTGTGTGTGTGAATATTAATGACATTTTTTCACTTGACCTAAACAGCATACAGAGGGTGTGTGTGTGTGTGTGAATATTAATGGCATTTTGGAAAGAAGCCAGCTTGAAGCAGGCAAACAGACAGTGTGACTACTCCCAGTACAGCAGCTATTAATAACTCTAACACAAATGTCAGTTTCCTGCAACTCACTGACAACTCTAACTAGTGGGTAATAAAAAGCCTCCAACAAAAAGCTTATCGATGACAAGAAAGATGATTAGTTACATAACCTTCCTCCTGAACAAGGGAAGGGGAGGAAAAGAAGTGAAATATTAAAAGTATAGCAGGTAAAACAGCCCATCTGTGCTGGTCTGGAAACAAGATTCTGATCACTCTCCTGCAAAGGAAAGTTACGAAAATGTGCTAAAAAGAGATGCTGCCTTTCTTGTCAAACGTTTCCTTTTCATAGCTTTCAAGGCTTAGAGGGATCATTGTGATCACCTCACCTGATCTCCTGCCCATCACAGGCTCGGGACCCTCACTCAGGAAGTCCTGCCTCCAGCCGGTAAAATCAGATTGAGCTAGAACCACCTTACCTATTCAAAGGCAGAGTTATATTTTGGGATTGCACTGCAGAAAGTGGAGCCGAGCAAAGAGGCAGATTAAACTTTCATGAAATTTTTGCCTTCTGTTTGGTCACAATTTCTAATTTTGAAAATCTCTGACCAGCTCTAGTGGATAATCTCAGATGGAAGGTGGTAACTAGTGTGCACTCGCAAAGGGGACATCACTTGACCAACCTTGGATGGATGAAGATTTGAGTGGACCCTCATTTGAAAATTTCACCTCTAGCTTTAGTGGAGCTGGCTGACACATAAGCCCTTGTCAGTCTGCCACAAAGAAAATAAAGCCCAAGTTGGCAAATAGATTCCACACGCTGAACAAAAAGTAGCTGAACTTTGTTGACAATGAATAATCCTGTGGCATCTTAGAGATGAAGAAAGGTAAAGAATCGTGAGCTTTCGTGGGTAAAACCCACTTCATCAGATGAGTTGGAGTGAACTTTGTTGAGCATTTTGGCTGCCATGGCTACTGTCAAAGATGCATTTTTCAGCTGAGCTTTGGAAAGTTATTGCCATATGGCCTTCCCCAATGAGCGGTGACTATCACAAAGTCAAGTGTTTGCCCCTTTTCCACATACTTGTTATCCTTCATTTCTCTCTCCAAGGTTGTATGGGATTACAGATCCAATATTACACAGGGCACACGCTGCATTTATCCGCCATTAAACCACTGCAATGCAACAACATTAGCCAAGACCCATGTGCAAATAGTCTATATTGCACAAAAGACTACTGCAGAATTTATATAACTGCAACTATAGTCTTAATTACCATCCTCACCATCAAAACAATCCCTTACAAGAGAGAGTGTGCCTGGGACCAAATTCAGCCCTGGCATGAAAGAATCTTTCCTTAGCTCAACTTCAGATGCCAGCTCCCAAGGACTACATCAATGGGAACTTGCATGAATAAAGACTCCCAAAGCAAACCCCAGATGTATGCTTGTTCACACCAATGTTGAGTTTAGCCCCTTACATGATGATTATGATACTGCCAACTCCATGATCTCCAGAGTTAATTGAATGGGGAATAAGCAATAGCACCTTCCATCTCAAGGGTACCATCACAGAGTAACAGTGTCCACTATTAACCAATGAAAGTTCAGAGGAGTTCATAGGAAATGAATTGGTGGCGTCAGTCTTAAACCTTATTCCTCCCAGTCATTCAGTTTCTTCACTTGTTTTTGCTATTTCCTTTGGAAACATCTAAACATCTTAGTTTGGTTCTAATCACTCAGCTCTTCCCACTCTTCCTCTTCCATCGCCCGAGCCACCTGGCCCCGTCTTCAGTCGGAACGTTCAGTCATAGTACACAATAGCTCCTCCTAGACACTGTCTTATCTTTATGCTTCCCCTGTGTTACTCACTCCCGCATTTGGGAAAAGTCTTAATACTCTGTTGGCTCTGAAGTGCACATCACCCCTCTCAAACCTCAGTCCTAACCCTGTGACTACCAGCTACAGAACAATCAGGCTCATGGTAAGAGGCCAGGCTAATGATGCAAATTTGAGCTTCACATAGTTTAATTTTAACAGGTGCCCAGAACAGTTTGCTGCAGCTTAGTTAACCATGAAATGGAAACACATCTCAAATGGCTTTCATAGTAGGAATTGAGTTTTATTAAGGACACAGGGAAATGGGCAAGTTGCTCATGATATGAGCAATGGCATTTACATGACTGGAGAAATATGAGCTGCATATTGAGACAAATTGCAGAATTGTTTAAAGGCAGTTAAGATCCTGGACAGCAGAAAACTGCTCCTACACTGTCACTCAGGGCAGCAATCGGCCTATTCAAGTAATCTGCAGGGCACAGCTATGCACATCAACCATGATTCCTACACAAGTGGCAGGCAGCTTTTACAGTTCAACAGACACAAAATTACAGCGTTTAATAAATTACAGCTTAAATGAAAAGATATGTTTCAAAGGGCAGATGAAACTTCAAGCAAGCCTCCTTGGTGGTTTTAAGCAATGCATTCTTGGGACCAGAAGGAAATCTAACTAGGCGACAAGGCTGTTTGATTTGCCTAATTTTCAATCGCTATTCAGGGTCCAGGTGAGGAAACTACATGTTTGACAGTCATCAGTTCCAAAAGCCTATCACCACTATGTTGGAAAGTTGTTCTTCTCTTGTGTGTTCCTGCTAACAGCTCACAATGGGCCAAGTTCCCATTTTCACAAAAATCCAAACCAACCTTTTTTGTAGGGTGAAATGCTGATTCAGGAATAGAAGACACCAAATCCTCTTTGCCAACCACGGGACACTTATGAAGCAGGTCAGGGGCATTGCTGGGGTATACTAGCCACTAGGACATGTCTCCTCCCCACGTTTTGATCAGTGGGATCCCTAAGCACTTGTGGATTGTGCTTAGAAACATTTTTGCAATGGCCTTTGTAGCTGATTGAAACTCCTGCACTAAGGCAGATCACATTTATTGTGGCAATGTTAGCTAGGCATCAGAGGCACAATTCTAAAGCACTAATGATGAGCACTCTACTTGTATTACCCCAGCCCATAGTATGTGCATCCTCCCACAGAACAGGTCTCCTTAGAAACAAAGTGGCACAAAAGACTATAGAGTGATCCTACATAGTCCCTCGTGGGCCCCTGGTTGGAACCCTCTTGACAAACTGGGAGGGATCATCAAGAGAGACTCACAGGCCGTGGAGAGCCTGTTTGATTTGCATTAAATCAGTTCAGGTCCTCTTCCCAAGCAGAACCAGCATGGGTCGAAATGATTCATTTCGTCTTGAAGATTTGAAGTGCTTTTTCTTTTTTTCAGGATTTTTCTTCTGGGTTGGCTTTTGCATAAGATTCCATGTACAGTGGCTCCAGTAAAACATGCTAACTTGAAGCATGTTTGAAACTCCACACTTATTACACAAAGTAATTAAGCAAGTGCTTTTGGGCTTTGCTGCGAGAGGATCAGTATGATGCCATTTTCTTAGCATTACTGCATTTATATTACAGATGTTTTGGAACCCAGTTCTGGTCTCATTCAGACTGGTCTTAAAGCCTTATAATTCCATGTTCCTTGCTGTTGTTATTCCTGGTTTACACCCATGTAAAGGGGAAGAGAAACTGCCTAATGAGAGTTGAGGGGATTCTGTTGAGTATGTTTGAGTTCAGGGCTCAAGGCTGGGAGACATAAAACCTGAAATGTACAAATTCATTGTTCTTACACCCTTAATGGTCTTTTTGTCAATTTCAACACATCTATGACTTCTTATTAAATATGCCTTTTATGCATAAGGCAAGTTCTCATACTGTGAAATGCCTGTGGCTAGGACAAATGGTATTGGTACTTTCCATCTAATATGTTGCTGTGAGGCTCCTTATTACATTGCTACATCTAACAGATCTTTAAACAACTGGCAGCCAGGAGAACCTTATGCCTCTACTGTACAGAAGGGTCATTGATTAGAAGCATTTTGGCCATAGGGTTAAATTCCATGCTGATTTACACCACCCACAACCCTGCAGTTACACTGTGTGTACAGCAGGACAGAGTTTGACCCATGATGCCTAGAGCAGCTGTCCAGCAGGGGACAGGGGACTTAGACCGTCTCACATTCAGTAGTGGCAGTGGAACAAACCCCGCAGTCACACCGTATGGCCATAGGGTACGTGTAGGAAGGATCCACAGCGGCAGCACAACTCGGCAGCTTCACCGTAATCAGCTTAGTCTCATTGTAGGTGCAGACTCGATGGTGCGCGTCGATGTACGGGGGATCCAGCACTGGTTTCTGTTAGTTGGGGGGAAAGGCTGATGTCAGATAAAAGATCATTTGTCAGAGATGATCTAGTTCAGGGGTGGGCAATAATTTTTTATGCTGAGCCACTCCAAAAGCGGTCAAGGGCCGCACTCTTTTATGATATTAGTGGAGGAGGTGTGGGGTCTGGGATGGAGGTTGGGTGCAGAAGGGAGCTTGCGGGTGTAGGAGGGGGTGTAGGGGCTGGGAGGGATTTGGGGTGAAGGAGGGGGTTGTGACCAGGGGCAGGTGGCTGAGGGAGTAGGGTCTGGGAAGGGGTCTGGGTACAGGAGGGGATTGGGTTATGTGAGGTAGGAGTGAAAGAGGGGGGGCCAAAAGGGTTGGGAGAGGGAGGGGCTCAGGTGCCAGACGCAGGCTCTGGCCAGGAGATGCTTACCTGAGCAACTCCAGCCAGTAGCCCAGCAGGTTCGAAGCCAGGCTTCCAACCTTCCATGCTCCTGCAGGCTGCTCAGAGCAGCAGGGGCCATGTGTGCTGCTCTGAAGCCTGCAAGCCTGAGGAGAGGTGGGGAGGAGTACTTGGCACGCTGCCTGTTCTTCAAACAGGCAGCTCCCATTGCACAGAAATTGGCCAATGGGAGCTGGACATTGTGCTGGGGGCAGGAGCAGCCCCCGCAAAACCTCTCCAGCCCTCTCCCCGGGATTGTTGCGTTCACAGATGCACATGACCCTGCAGCCAGCTTTTCTGAGTGGTGTGCTGGGGCGGAGCAGGCAGAGAGCCTGGCTGAGGCTGGATCCAGCAGCGAGGTGGGCCAGATCCAGCCCTCAGGCCATATTTTGCCGACCCTCAATCTAGATGATGGTTGGTCCTGCCAGGAGGGCAGGGGACTGGACTTGACCTCTCAAGGTCCCTTCCAGTTCTAGTGTTCTATGAGTCTATGAAAGGCAAGAGGAATTCAGGACAGCTTTGAGCAGGCACGAATAGCCCTGGGGCTAGATCCTGCAACCCCAAGTCACCTCCACAGTCCTGATTACTTCCATGGGGTTAACCACAGAAGAAGGGGCAATGGGTTTGTAGGCCCAGGCCCATAGAGACTGTGTAGAAATTATTCTTAGGCTGACTGTGGTATGGGTCCCAGTTCCGCACTAGACTATTTCACTCTTTTGTTTATGATCATTTCACAACAAGTCTTTTTGAAATGTAACGTACTGGCTAGGACTAGCCAAAACCTTTTCTCCCAAAACTGTTTTATCGATAGAGTATTGGGGTTTCAGCTAAGTGAAACTTTGCACAAAACGTGATACTGCTTTCTGTGGGAAATGTGGACTTTTAATCAAAAAAGCCAAATACCTAAAAAAAAAATTCATTATTGCCACCACAATGCTGTGTGGGAGGAGCTGTAGTTTGGATGCTGCACAACCTCCTCAATGGACGAGGCTCTCCAGACAACCTATATAGTCCCTGAAGCATTGCAGCAATGGGACTCCCATGATGCATTGCTGAGGCTCAGCAAGAAGGGAAACCATGGTGCATCATGGGAGGCGTAGTCTGACCCAGCCCAGAAGGAAAACAGGGCATGAGGCAGCTGTAGTACAACAGCTACAGACCACTACAGAGCCATTTCCAAATAGATTTATTTTCCAGGTTTGGGGCAAAAAAAATTGTTTGACTTTCACTGAAAAGTCCAAAACAACCCCAGCCTCCATTTTCTTATCAGTGCTAGTGCTGGGACTGGCTCCCCTTGTCTGACCAAAACCCCTTGTACTCAGCCCAGCTGCAGCTTGCAAGTGGTGGGCAGCCTGTGTCCACGCATGGAGATAGGAAGCTACATCTCTGCAGCATGATCCCTCTTTTTTCCTCACGAGAAGTTTGAAAGAGTGGGTGGGGCAGGATGGAGGGTAGAGAAATATGAGAGAGCCAACTGGACTCCTCTGGATTCTCCTGCCCCCCGCAGCGGGAAGCAGCCGCAGCTAGTAGAGCACAGAAGTAGTTTAATTTGTGGTCGCTTTCCCCTCTGTGGCTGTGAAAAGGGCTTGCCGTGTGTCTGGCAGGTGGGAGAGTCCCAGGTGTCCTGGCAAACTGACCACAGACACCATGTGTTTCAGAAGTCCTTCATACAACACAACCTGGAACTCTAGTAACAGGAGAGCCAAGAACTTAACGAATTTAGCTTAACTCTTCTCTAGTGGCCACTTCAGTCAAGTAAGGGCTTCTGCAGCATCTGGTTCTCCAGGGATCAGTGGGAACTGCTGGAGCTAGGTGACAAGGTTCATCTGGTGTTCAAAGGCTCCTTTGGCTGGAGAAGCAGGAATCCCCACATGCACTCCTTCATCCACCCCAGTTTATTCCACATGGGACTGGTAGCAGAGGTCCAGCCTCCTTGCCCCCAGGCAATAAAAGAAGGAGTAGGAAAGTCTGAACCAAAACTCAAAAATTGGTTTCTTCTCCTGTCAGTTATCTGCAGAATGAGTCCCTCTACTTTAGTCAGCAAACCCCACTGACATTAATAGGATTTTCCTTGATTAAAAACATCAGGATCCAGCCTATTAAACATTTACATTACAGCAAGCTAAAGTGAGTCATGAGGTTGATCTTTAATGTGTGTAGACTTGCTCTCTCATCCACTCACCCGCAGCCCCCATCCAGAACAGAACTACCTCACTTTTATCCCAGGCTGCAATTTACAAATTAGAAAGACATTCTCTTTTGGGATGTGCTGTTTGGAACAAAATATATTACCCAGGGCCCCTTTTTAAACTCAAAGGAATTTTCTTTTGGTAAAGTCATAAAGGGCTCTTTCCCCTCAGTGGTCAAGCCACAAAAGGCTTTCAAATTGCATAACGAGAGTCGGACATAAGCACTTCATACCTATTACCACAGGATGTGGGGGTTTCTCTTGAACAATGGTTAAAATGAGCAACTTAAGGCGAATTGGCCAATCACTGTCACTTGTGTTTTGACCATCATTCACCAGACCTAGGACCTTGCCTTCATGCTGGTTCATTGAGTGCCAAGCACAGTCTTGTCACTAGCTTCATGGAAGTTAGGGCCATCAATACTTATGAGCCAGGATGGGTATGAATGGTTTCCCTAACCTCTGTTTGTCAGAGGCTGGGAATAGGCCACAGGGGAGAGATCACTTGATGATTGCCTGTCCTATTCATTCCCGCTGGGACACCTGGCATTGGCCACTGTTGGAAGCCAGGATACTGGGATAGATGGACCTTTGGTCTGACCCAGTATGGCTGGTCTTATGTTATTTATTATGTGCATTACAACAGTGTATTGGGGATGTAATAGTGTAGTCGATTAACTGATTAACCAATAAGCTTTTGCTTATCGGTTAATGCTATAGACTGCACACATTTGCCCCCCTACCCCCCAGGACATTTTTTAGCAGGCTGGCCAGCAGCCCAGCTCAGTCCTGGCTTGTGACGGGTCTGGGAGCTCAGACCTGCCCTAGACGGGGACTGCTGCCATCTCGCACTGCTGCCTCTTTATCAGAGGCAGCAGCACAGGGCAATAGGCAGCCAGTCCGACAGGGGAGCTGGTTTTTAAATTGGCTCCCCTTATGGACCAGCTCCCGCTTGGCACCCTATGCTGGTTTCTCTGATACGGCGGCAGCAGCACACAGTAGCAGGGGGCTCCTCGGGCATGGGACCAGAGCACATTGGCTGCTGGCTCCGGACCCAGGGACTATAGAATATTCGACTAACTGATAAGAATTCATGAGGTTACTCGACTAGTCAATTAATTGATATTTAACATCCCTACAGTTCATCAAGGCCCAGCTGAGACAACAGTCCACCATGGGAGGTGCTCTGCAAACACCTAGTAAAGACAGGCAGGCAGGGAAAGACAGAGAGAAAGGGAATAGCCTCGTTTTATAGTAAGGGAACCCAGGCACAGCTGGATTAAGCAACTAGCCCAGGGCCACATAGAAAATCTGTGGCAGAAACAGGAGTCAAATGCAGATCTCCTGAGTCATCATTCGTGGGGGGCTTCATGAGACCAACCTCCTCGGTGATAGGGGATAATCATAAGCTATTTCCTGCACCACTTACTGATCTCCATTTGGGGAAAAAAATAGTGACACCAAAACTGGTACCATTTACAGCCCTGGCTCTCAACCCACAGCCCGTTTGCAGCCCAGTCAGCACACAGCTGCTGCCCATGTGACATACTCAGGGCCATAAGGGAGTGTAAATGGATTGTATGGATGCGACCTACGTAACACATAGACAGAGAGCTGCATATGTGGCCCACAATGGTAAATGGGTGGAGGAACACTGGTGAAGAGCTAGCTCCTTAGGCCACACCTCTGCCCCCTCCAGGCGCCCCTCAAGTATTGCTCACCTCCCACGTCTCACAGCGCCCCCAGCAGGCATCCGTGGTGATGCGCATCCCCTTACAGCCGGGTTTCTTAGCCAGGAAGGTGAACTCACGCACCGCGCAGCCAATGAACGTGCGCAGGTTGGCGTTGGAGGCTTTGAGTGCGCTGACACAGCCGGCCAGAATCAGGACAGGCAGGGAGCCCAGGACCACATGACGGAGCTTCATGCTGCACCCCGCGGCCAATAGGAGACATATGGGAGGCTGAGAGACAGGATGAGCCCCAGAGGAGCTAGCATATCTAGTCCTGAGCGTGGGGACAGTATCAGCAGTGCTGGCACCGTCCCCAAGTCACCCACTTCCTGTGTGCATCCAGGAGCGAGCAGGAGAGAGGAGGTGGCACATCCCCTTCCTTATTCCTCCCTCTGTACCACTTGGGCAGTGCTGCTAGATTCTGCAGGGCAGTGGGTGGACTTGCTCTAACTTCCGCGATTTAACTCATAGGCTTTAGCTGCGGCATCTGTCAGGCCAAGCAGGCCGCTGGTTTCCCGCCCCTTAGCACAGCGAATCTGCTGGGCCATTTTGCAGAGCAGCAGACAAGGCTGTGCTCCAGCTTCACAGGTAAAGTGGAAAGTGGGTGGGGAGGTGGACGGAGAGAGGCAGTGGTGGGGAGGGAACCCGGTGTCACAGGCTCACTGAACAGCCCTGTCAGGAACAAGGAAGCAGGCTGAGTGGAACAGCCAGGATCCCCTTCCCGAGGCTCACCCTGCTGCCATGCTCGTTAAAAAATAACTGCCAGTTCAAAATGGTGTCAGCTGTCAGGGGACTGCTGGGACTGACTCTAAATATTTATAAGTAACCCCGGGGGAGGGGAGAGGACACAGCTAACACACCTTTGTCTATAATAGTTTTCTTCTCTCCCCACCTCCCTTTCCTGTGTTTCATTTGTCCTCCGACTGCAAACCTTGATCCTGACATGGAGTAGGGAGTGGAGGAGGCTACCTGTGTGAAGAACACCCAGAACATTGCGCACACCTATTTGTTCTCTGTAATGTGGGACTGCCACCCAGGCAGATGGAAATGCAGTAACTCAGGCCGCCTGCCACTCACCCACTTTGCCAGGAGACAGACAGCTGGTCCGGGTAGCTAACCTGCCAAAGCAGCCCAGGAAACGGATGCCATTAGACAAGGAATGGAAGGGCCAAGATAGCTAGGAGAGGCCTTAATTCCACACATCTTGCAGGCATCCTCCACTGACCAAATTTCTGTGAAACTTGCTTCTCCCCTGCAAAACCCATCAGGAGAGGAACCTCTTCCACTTTCCCAATGCATTTCCCCTCCCAGAGAAGGGAGAGGGAAACTGCCCCAAACGAGAGAATCAAACTCTCGACCAGTTGTTCTCAAAGTGTGGTCCGTAGACCACTAGTGGTCCACGATCATCTTGCAGGTGGGCCTCGGGCTTGAGACTTGCCCCCCCCACTCGCGGCATGGAGCCTGCACTGGCACTCCAGCCCCGTGGCCTCCCCCTGCGAGGTTGCAATGCCAGCACTGGCTTCCCACTGCCAGGTGGGGGAGCCTCACAGACCAGATCTGGCTTGAGAGGGAAGGAAGCAATTCCATGCACTGCCGCTCCCTCTTCCCCCAGCTAGGGGAACAGCAGCACAGGAAACCACTTGCCTGGAAGCTTATCCTACTGCTCCCATTGGCCAGAATCACAGCCAATGGGAGCAGCAGGAGGCAGTGCCTGGAAGCGACAGGAGGCTCAGAGCCAGATAAATGCTTCCCCCGTCCTCCTCATGCACCCTCTTCCTGCCAAGACCCTGCACCCAAACCCCACTCTTGCACCCTCCTTCCCACTTGGACCCCCCCCCATCCTCAGCCCGCTCCTGCACCCTACCTCCCGCCCCAACTACCCTACCTCCAGCCCACTCCTGCACCCTACCTGTCAAGCCAGACTCTGCACTCCTATCCCCCCTCCAGCACCCATTTTTTCATCATGGGTGGTTGGCTGGTGGTCCACAGAAAGGAGCAGGGTGAGCCACAGGCCAAAAAGTTTAAGAACTGCTGGCCTAGACCATTATAGTCATACTGTACCTTTGAATCTTTTATTTCATATAAAGTGTTCCGTGTAAAAACCCCAGGTACTGAAATTTAATCTCAGGAATATAGCCATCTGTACAGAAAATAGCACAGCCTCCTCAGAGCCAGATGCTTACCTAGTACAAATCAGTGTCAACTGAAGCCAATTGACCCATATCTGTTTACACCATTGAATGATCTAGCAGATTAAATAGAAACTTGACCTAACTGCTTGGTTTGGGATGCCTTTCCAAAATTTAACATCAGTGTGTGATATTATATATGTCAGTGTGTACACACACACATGCAGATATGCAGTTTTTGGTGTGCACATACTGAATGTATGAGCTAAGCTTGTATTTTTCATGTAAAGAAAACCTAAAACTCCTTATTTGTTTAAATAATGATATTTGACCATACATTTCAATACAAATTGAACATTTACTCCCTGTCACCTTAGCAAGACCTGGTTTAATCCTGAGCTGCAGCAGTGACATACAGCAAACACAGAAGTACACTTACCTAACTTGCTGGATACAAATCTGCCTATGCCGTTTTAAATTGCAGATGGTATTTCAGAATGTCAGAGTGAATGGCAGGAGACCTGCTCAGCAGTCGGTATCAGGTTTGCTCTTAGCAGATCTCCTTAGCAGCTGCTACTGGGCTGCTTAATTGCTCAAATTTATAGAAAGGGGCTTGTCAATCAAAGCAAAATAGAGGCAGATCCTTACATGAACTACCGAAGACATCAAAGACAGTGACTATAAAGCAAGCCTCGGCTTTCCAATACTGATTAACTTACAGGGTATTGTTTCATAACATCATCCACTGAACAAAGGGGGTGTCTTGGCGAGTGACATAATTCCAATGGAATAATGAGCATGCTTTGGGGCAAGATGGATCTTCTTTGCTTTAAAGAAAACTCCACCCCTTGGAATTAGGATTGTAGTCAGGGACTTGGGTAATCATTCTCCCACATCCAACAAGAGATGGGAAAACACCACAAAGGGAGTATTCACAAACGGGCATACACACATTCACGCTGCACAAAACCCTTTCCAGTCACTTTCTGTGACCATCAGCCAGTGATCTTTTAGGTTTACAAAAATGGTCACAGAAAGCAAAAATCTCCAGACTGCTTATGCAAATGCATCTTGTGCCCTAGGCAAACTCTTCAGTTCTTTTGCCCTGCATATAAAAGTGTCATCCCATCCTGGGATGGAAACAAGCAACATGGACCTAGGAAAAGGGGTGATGCTGTCAGGATCTGGAGGTTCCATTCCCAGGCCAGTCACAGACTCATGTGTGATATTGGGGACGTCATCTTACTTCCCTGCCATCTCCGTCTCCCTATCTCTAACCTCCACCTCTGCAAAGCCTTCTGGGAACTGTACATCTCAGAAAAGTACTGCACAAGTGCCAGAGAGTAGAACAAGCCCATCAAGCTGCTCACTGTTAATCTGAACAAGTCAGTTAGTATCACGAGCGGGACCTGACTCTTGAGACAACAAAGCCTTGGACCAGAAAGCCCTCGGCTCAAAGTCACCCCCAACCACCATTGGTTTGACAAAGCCAAGTCTGCTGGCCTCCAGGACACAGTGCAAAGCCCATCTCTTTTCTCAGGCACAAGAGTGTGATCTGTTTGCCTCACCTGCCTTTTGATAAGGGGTATACATGCCTCCAGAGAACCAGTCTAGAAATCAGCCAGTCATTAATCATTTGGCACCAAACAAGGTAAGTGAGTGTGCCATCAGTCTGCAGCCTCACGGGGTAGCTATGTTAGTCTAACAAAAATATATATAGTATCATGAGCTTTTGTGGGTAAAACCCACTTCTTCAGATGAGTTGGAGTAGAAATAACAAAAACCAAGATATATATAAGAGCAAACGCAATTACCTGTCAATTGTAGGAGCTGTGTTAATGAAGCTAATTAAGTGGGCTAGATGTGTCCCATTCGTAGCTTTTGATGTGGAAGTGCGGATGTCAAAGGAAGGGGAAATTGGCTTTGCAGTGCGTTAACCAGCTAATGTCTTTATTCAAGCTCAGGGTAACAGTGTCAAAGTTGTAGATGAATTCCAGTTCTGCAGTCTCTCTCTCTCTATTTGGGTTATGTAATGAAGTGGGTTTTACCCATGAAAGCTCATGATATTATGTTTCATTGTTGTTTAGCAATGTGAAGGTATATTAGACAGATTAACAATGCTCTTAATGTACTATGCAAGTTTCAGGATCCTAGCTGGCCTTTTCCTAGAGCAATAATAGAAGCGCTGATACTACAATCGTACCTGCCAGGGCAGAATCATGTCTCCCTATGGAGCCCATTGGCTATGCTAGGCACAGAAATCCATGATGCAGGTCAGCAGCTGGATCAGACCCCGTGTCTGTCTATCTATTTATCTATCTATATATATACACACAAGGGCTGTGTCTAGACTGGCAAGTTTTTCCGCAAAATCAGCCGCTTTTGCGGAAAAACTTGCCAGCTGTCTACACTGGCGCAGATTTCGCAAAAGCACTGACTTCCTACTGTAAGAAATCAGTGCTTTTTGCGGAAATACTATGCTGCTCCCGTTCAGGCAAAAGTCCCTTTGCGCAAAACTTTTGCGCAAAAGGGCCAGTGTAGACAGCTGAGATTTGTTTTCCGCAAAGCCCGATCGCGAAAATGGCGATCGGGGTTTTATGAAAGCGTCTAGATTAGCACAGACGCTTTTCCGCAAAAAGTGCTTTTGCGGAAAAGCGTCCGCGTAATCTAGATGCTCTTTTCCGAAAATGCTTTTAACGGAAAACTTTTCCGTTAAAAGCATTTCCGGAAAATCATGCCAGTGTAGACACAGCCACACTGATTGCTCAGAATATTTAGGCAGTGAGATCTCCCTACTTTACCTTTTTACATCCTCCTGCTGGTTGCTTTTCCTGCAACACTGCTGTCTTGCCAGCCTCTCGGCCTATAAACAACACCAGTTCATAGCCACTGCCTTGAGGTACACCACCATGCACATCACCTCTGCCTTTGGCCTCCATTGTTTAATTTCAGTGAGAAGCCCCATCCTATCATCCAGGCTCAGGCAAGAGAGAAGAATTTGGTGGAGACCCCAGGAAGCTATTCCAGGTGGGATGTTAGGTGAGGAGCCAGCATCTCTGTAAATAGTTCTCTTAATGAAGAGCCAGTTTTGTTGTGTAAGCAGATTGTCCTTCCGTGTTACCCCCCCAGCACATAACTCAACCAGGAGAGACGTGTTGGTGCTCAGCTTGAGCTAGAAGGGAATGCTGGTTCTCAGGACTTGTGGGCCCTGGCTCGCGTTGACCACTGCCAATTCCTGATTCGCAGACTTTGGGCCGCAGCCTGGGAACAGTCACCAGACAAGTTCACCCCGCCTTTGGGGGGTTCCAAAGCTTCATGTGGAACGACACACAACAGGGAGACTATGGTTGACCAGCATTGTACAAGTGCTAAGCACTGTCATGAACCAGGACACTGACCTAGGGCTGCTGCTTCTCCAGCCAATGTATTTAATTCCTGAAACACAGGAGGGGCATTTTGTGGGAGGCAAAGCTCTAGAAGTTTACCTAGAAAGCTAAAACTGGATTTAATTTTGTTTAAAGACACTTCTGATGCTACCCTGGCAAGCCATTATTTATGAATAGTACTTGTGCTGGAGGATAGCTCCATCAATGGCTATCAGCCAGGATGGGCAGAGAGGGTGTCCCTAGCCTCTGTCAAAGCTGGGAATGGATGACAGGGAATGGATCACTTTTAAATCCAGACTTGATTTAAAAGTCACCACTGATGGAGAATCCACCACCACCACTGTATTGCTCCAGGAGTTAATTACCCTCACTGGTTACCTGTTCTGTTCCTTCCCTCTGGGACACCTGACATTCGCCACTGTCAGAAGCCAGGACACTGAGCTAGATGGACCTCGGTCTGACCCCACATGGCCATTTTTATTTTATTATGTGCTGTGGTGGAGCATAAAGGCTCCAAGTCAGATTGAGTCTCCATCACGCTAGGCACTCTACAGACAGGAAGAGAACAATCCTTGCCCTGCCAACTTACAACCCAAACAGATAAGACAGACAAGGAGTACGAGAAAGGTCCACGGAGAAAGTGGCACAAGGAGGTGACGGGGATTTGCCCAAAGTCTGAGGGAGACAGATCAAGCCAGGAGTATGTTGAAACCTGGTCTAGGGTTTTAACCACAAGACCCATCTTTCCTCTCATGAGCTATTGAAGAGGCTGTAGTAAAGGGAAGCTAAACGAACCAGCAGGATTTTTAATTTAAATATCAGTGTCCTACCCTGAGCTTTATCACCTGTTGATTCTTACCTACCAAGCTGAAACCCAAAGTGAGAAACTTTCAAAATGCCCAATTCAGCTTGTTCTTGTTTAATGCCTTAGAAGGGGAAATGCTGCTGGAGAGGAGCCATTTCAGCGTAACTCGTTACTTCTTGGGTGTGCTTGGCTTACATTTTATTAGAAAAAATAAGCAAGCATTTGCTTAGTGGAAGTCCTACATGGACTTGATTATCAGATGTGCTGAACAAGCACATCTCCAAATGAAATCAATAGGAGCTGGTATGTTTGGCAGGCCCCAAATGTGCCCTATTCCCCTTTTTGCCCAGGCTCTTGCAATCTTGTGTCTTGCTAGGGACTTTTAGGTCCCAGTGACATCAACGGGCGTATACTTGAACCTCCGTATGCTGGGAACACACGTGGTATAGAGGAGGCTCTGTACACTTAACCCAGTTGGGGGGATGGCAGTGCAGTAATGCATTTCCCCTTCAGCTTTTCCTCATCAATCCCATAGCAGTGGAGGGGATGGTGCCTGGGAGTAGCGCGGGTGCAGAGCCACATGTGCCCCCAGGAGCAGGGCACCAGGTAAGACTCCACAGCGCCCTTCCTGCCTGGCAAAATTTTTAATCCAGCAAACCCTGTTTCCCACGTTTGCCAGATTAAAAAGGTTCAAGTGTATTAGGCGCCTTATAAGCAAAAGCTCAGCTTAGAGTTGTTCCAAAACTGCCAATTATTTTTCAGGGAACATTTAAAAAGCAAGCCCCACACATAGGGGTGGGTTTTTTAATAATTTTCTGCTTTACTCCCTCATTTTTCAACTAACTGAAGCCAGAAAACAATCTATTTGGGGAGGGGGACATCTTTTCCAAAAAATGTTTAATTTTTCATAGAAAATTTTTTACTAAAATGAAAAGTTTCCACAAGTTTTTGTTGTGTTCAAAAGCGTTTTAAATGAAAATTACCAGCTTTTGCACAGGTCTGGAAAAAAAGACAGGTCAGATTTTAGAACTGACTCTTTTGAGAGGTTCCCTTTGAAAAAGAAAGAAAGGCTGGATCTTTCAGCTGTCAAAAATGGAGTCCCAGGTCATTACTTGAATCAGTTAAAACAATAAAATAAAATGAACAGTCGGGCTATGTCTATACTACAGGGTTTTTCTGTATACTGGAGGTATCCCGGAAAAGCTCCCCGTCCAGGGAACGCATCTGCTCTTTCGCTTTTTTTTTTGGGGGGGAAGCGCAGAAGTGCTCTTTTGGAAGCCCTGTCTTCCTTATTCCACGAGGAAGAAGGGCTCTTCTGAAAGAGGAGGTTTTTCCGAAATTTGGCCCAGTGTAGATGGGCCAAATTTCAGAAAAGCCTCTTCCGAAAAAACTATCGGAAAAAGGTACGCAAATTGCGGAGCATAATTTGCGTCTCTTTTCCCAATAAATCATTGTAGTCTAGACATAGCCTCACAAGATGGAAACAAATTCCATTCTACTGCAAACCTATTCCTCTACCCCCCCCCCCCCCACAGCCTGCCTCCCAAAAGCCCTGGCTATTCATGGGACACATGCTGGTGTTTAAGGAGCTGCGTCATGTCTCGTGTGTAACATCATTGTCCTGCAATGTAGTAGTTGCCATGGTAGCTTTGTTATTATTATTAGTTAACTGAATAGAAAAAAAATTAATTACCTGCATGACTTCCTGATAGAAGGGTGGGTCTAGAAGAGACAAAGAAGCTTTCCCCAGACAGTCGAAAATTAAGGGGCTTAACCTTTTGCCAATTTTCTCAGATTTATTTCAAATGAAAGAGGATGGATACTTGAGCTGAAAAATAGGCATATATTTCACTGTTACTTGAGTGTTTCCTTTTTGAACCTCACTCTCCTGGAGGGCACAGCAGACAGATGCCTGCCCGCACAGAAATGACAAGGTGCTTAATGAGGCACAACACACATTTTCTTCTCTCACATCACAAAAAGCACACATGGGGCTCTTCCTGAAGGAAGTGCCTAAAACATCTGGGAAACGAGAACCCCAATACATCAGAGATGCTCACAGACTTCAGAGACATCCCTTTTTTCTGGCCATTGTCAGACAGACAGAATGGTGCTGAGTGCCCCCAGATTCTTGCTCTGGGTAGAAGAAGAGGTAGGGTGTTTTTGGTAGAGCGTGTCCTTGACACTAGAATTTGTTTCCCTGGTCAGTCTGTGGGAGCAGAATGTGACCATGTAGGGGATCTTTCAAAACCTATTTTCATGCATTTGCTTGAAGTAGGTTATATGAATGACTTCTCTGAGGATAGAACAGGAAATGAGGTCAGAGTGCCACACCCAGGTGGGTTAATATATAAAGTATCACCACCACCTAGCTCTTATAGAATCATAGGGCTGGATGGAACCTTAGGACTGGATGGAACCTTAAGAGGTCAGCTAGCCCGGTCCCCTGCATGCAAGGTAGGACTAAGCATTAACTAGACCACCCCGACAGGTGTTTTTCTAACCTGCTCTTCAAACTCTCCAGTGATGGAGATTCTACAACCTCCCTAGGCAATTTATTCCAGTGTTTAACCACCCTGACAGGAATTTTTTTCTAATGTCCAACCTAAACCTCCCTTGCTACAATTTAAGACCATTGCTTCTTAACCTGTCCTCAGAGGTTAACAAGAACAATTTTTCTTCCTCTACATGGTAACAATCTTTTAGGCACTTGAAATCTATTATACTGTCCACTTTCAGTCTTATTTTCTCCAAACTAAACAAACCCCTTTTTTTTTTTTTTTTTTTTCATTTTTCCACAGAGGTCATGTCTAATGCTTTCATCTTTTTTTCCCCCTCTTCTCTGGAATTTTTCCAATTTGTCCACATCTTTCTTGAAATGTGAAGCCCAGAACAAGACACTATTCTCCAACTGTCTAACCAATGTGCAATAAATGGGAAAAATTATGTCTTGTGTCTTGTTACAATACTTCTACTAATACATTCCAGACTGACGTTTGCGCTTTTTTTTTTACGCAACAGTGTTATACTGTTGACACACATTTAGCTTGTGATCCACTAAGACCCCAGATACCTTTCCAAAGTATTTCATCCTAAGCAGTCATTTCCCATTTTGGGTATGTCTACACTACTGACCTTTTTCCTAAAAAACTTCAATTATGTCCACACTGCAATCACGTTTGTTCGGAAAAAAAATCGAAAGAACAGAGGGGTTTTTCCGACATTGGTAAATCTCTTTCTACAAGGAAGAAGCCTTTTTCTGAAAGAATTATTTCAGAAAAAGGCGTGTGTGGACAGGGAAGAGGGAGTTCTTTCGCAAGAAGAGGAAAAAGCACAGGTGCCCTGGTGGCCATTCCGCCCATAGTAATCACAGCTTACATGCAAGATAGTGTCCACACTGAATGGATGCTATCTGTCAGAAAAGCAGATCGCTCTTTTGATGTGCTTTTGCAGTGTGGATGTTCTCTTTCAAAAGAAGTTTTTTGGAAGAGCTCTTTGGGAAAAGCTTTTTCCGAAAGAAGCCTGCAGTCTAGACATAGCCTTTGTATGTGTGCAACTGATTGTTACTTCCTAAGTGGAGTACTTTGCATTTGTCCTTATTGAATTTCATCCTATTTGCCTCAGACCATTTCTCCAGTTTATCCAGATCATTTTGACTTCTAATCCTGTCCTCTAAAGTGCTTGCAACCCCTCCTAAGTTGGTATTGTCCGCAACTTTGTAAGTGCATTCTTCAATACTGATGAATATATTGAAGAGAACTGAACCCAGAACTGATCCCTGTGGGACCCCACTTGATATGCCCTTCCAGTTGACTAGGAACTACTCATAATTACTCTCTGGAACCAGTTTTCCAACCTCGTATGTAATGTCTTACATTAGTAGATCTCAAAGCACTTTACAAAAAAGCTAGTATCATTCTCCCCCTTTTACAGACGAGGAAATTGAGGCAGAGAATTGAAGCGACTTCCCAATTTTCATCCATTACCTTTCATGGGTATTGAGCCTTCCAGATATTATTTTCAATTTAAGATTTTACAGGATTCTAAAGCCTTTGAGAGTCACATGCTCCATTTTGCACCCGTGAGGTGTCCCCCTGAAGGACTGTGGCGCCCATCACTGGTGATTTTGGCCTATGGAGAATGGAGCTAGAGACACATTGATAATCACACGCATGTTTAGAGAGAGCTCTATACACAGAGGTGCAGCCATGAAACCACATGCAGTAGAATTGGAACATTTTTTAAGCCATCGAACATAGCTGTAAACCTGTATATGATGGATGTTTAAGCGAGAGGGTGCTGCCAGCAGCCATGGTTCTAGCCCCCCTAGCCACATGCCAGGTATGTCCAGTGCAGATAAGTGAGCTTCTCTACAAAAAGTGTCACAAGGCTCTTTATCAGTGTAAACACTGTAGGAGATTTCCTCAGAATTTTGCACAGCCAGACTAAAGGAATCAAGGATCAAGCTGAAGGTATCTTGGTTATTATCACTGGTTGTTTGTATGTAACCCTTTTGCTGGGTGGATCCAACAGCAGCCCTGTATATGTACTGGGTTCAATATCTAGGGGTTCCTCTCCAATGCGGAACCGGCTCAAGCCCCCACGCAGAAATCTGGGAAATTCACACACCACGCCTGGGCACCTCTGAGAGGCAATGCTTCCCCACTCACAAGCACAGAGTCTGAGTGTAGAAAAGAAATGTTTTCTTTTCTGAAGGAGGTAACTTGGCATTAATTTGGGAAAACATCTGAAGAAGTGGGTTGTACCCACGAAAGCTCATGATACCATCTACATATTTTGTTAGTCTTTAAGGTGCTGCAAGACTATTCATTGTTTTTTAAGTTTTACCACAAACAGGGTTCAGAAACATAAACCAGGAGTAAAAGTCTCACTCCATGTAGGTTGTGCAGTGTCCTTTTCCTCTCAGGTTCTAAAGTCCAGCAACCCGCAAATCCCCTTCACATGCCCAACCCTTTTCTGCACCCCACTCCTTGTTGCTCCCCTTGGTCAGCGCAGACTCAGAGTTCAGTGGAGCATCTGCAGAGTTTAACCTCCTATTCTGGCTTGCAGGAGGTAAAAAGGCATTTTCCCCCCTGCTGCTTACCATCCACCTGCTCGCTGCTCTCCACTGCCTCCCTGCTGGTTGCTCATTATGCATCTGGTGTCCCTGGCCTCTGTTTGTCAGAGGCTGGAGATGGATGGCATGAGACAAATCGCTTGATCATTGTCTTCGGTCCACCCCCTCCAGGGCACTTGGCGCTGGCCACTGTCGGCAGACAGGCTACTGGGCTAGATGGACCTTTGGTCTGACCCAGTACGGCCATTCTTATGTTCTTATCTTCATCGCCGCCCTGCTGGCCAGTCACCATCCACTGCTATCTACCTCTCAGCTGTGACCTCTGCACATCAATCTCTCAGGGTGTCAGCACTGCAGTGTTGTTTCGGAATAACTGACGTTATTCCGAAATAACCAAGTCCGTGTCTACACAGCAAGCCATTATTTCAACAGAACATCACAATAATGACGAGCTGGAGGACTGCTTACTCTGACTCCTGTCACCCTCGTTTTACGAGGAGTAAGGGAAGTCGGAGGAAGAGTGCTCTTCCTTCAACTTCCTGATGTGTAGACAGCGCCAAAAGCTGAAATAAGCTATTTCGACTTAAGCTATGCAATGGACATAGCTCTAGTTACGTAGCTTATTTCGGCTTTAGCCCTGCTGTGTGGATATGCCCTTAGTGATTCTGCAGGCTGGACCAAAACACTGCCCCATCTCAAGTGATTTTAGGCCTTTGCAGACAGGGCAGAAGAAACACAGCTCTTCAGTGTTAACAAGGAGGCTCCTAAGGGAGCTGGTTTAGCTCTTATTGTTTGAACAGTGGGGAAAACTGGTCAAATCAGTCCTGGTGGTATTCTTGGGAAGGCTGCATAGCCTCTTGACCCCAAACCTCCTGTTCTCACAGGGCTCTGACAGTGTAGCCCCTAGTTAGCAAGCTACTTTCTGCTAAACGTGAGCTTTTTCCTTCGGAACAGATTAAGCACAGTCCTGCTTTTCTGTATTTCCACAATAATTACACAATCACGGCACCAACAATATCCTGGGCTAATAGAGCTGGTGTTGGCTCACAAAGAAAGTTGATTACAATGAACAAAATACTGCTCCATCTGCTGACTATTTAGCAAATCTAAGCAAAGCAGGAGTCAACTGTATTTACATAGACACATGCAGGATCTCTCCCCCGCCTTTCAACAAACTGTCAGGGTAGCATTATATTCAGACCCTGCTTACAGGGCAATGTGTGGGGCTGCATGGGGGGTTCACATCTGCCCTGCAGGTGTAGTTGGCCCTGCTCTCTGGCCATGCCACTCTGGGGGAGGGGCAGAACCACCACTCTACTCACCAGAAGTGGCACGGCGCAGCCATAGGAAAAGGTGGATTAGAGGCAGAGCAGAGGGCCAGTGGTGGAACAAGGGCTTGGGGCAGAGGGGGGTTTGTTCTGACCCTTCCCTGGGCCAGTGGCATAGCCAGAAGGGCCCACTTGAGTGGGCCCCAACTTTGGGTGGGTGGGCAATGGTGGTGGTGCTGGGGGTTAAGCTCTTGCCCTGCTCCCCAGCTGCAGCACCTGGTGGAGCAGGAAAACCCCCAACATCCCAGCCTTGCTCCCCAGATGGAGCTCCAGACAAAGCAGGCTCAGTCCCGGCCCCCCAACCCTGCTCCCCAGCTTGGGACACAAGGAGAGCCATGGGTTGGCCCGGATGCAAAGTGGTTAGGTCCACCCATGGCTACACCACTGCACTGGGCTGAGGGGGGGTACATGTGGCCAGGGCCCCTTCCGGAGTCCCCCTCACCAGATGCCTCTGCCTGCTTACATGCAGTATGGCAGACGAGCTAATCTATTTCCTAACAAGCCATGATGCAATTCATGGCCTGTCCATTGTGGCTAAAAGGAAATGCAAATCCCAGTATTAGCAAAGCTGCCTTCCACACGAAACAGGCTACAAGTCACTAAACTCTAAATATACTTAGAGGGATAGCTCAGTGGTTTGAGCATTGGCCTGCTAAACCCGGCGTTGTGAGTTCAGTCCTTGAAGGGGGTCATTTAGGGATCTTGGGCAAATCTGTCAGGGATGGTACTTGTTCCTGCTGTGAGGACAGCGGACTGGACTCAATGACCTCTCAAGGTCCCTTCCAGCTTTATAAGATGATATAACTTGAGTGCATTCAGCATTTGGAGACAAATGGAAGGGGACTTGTCTCCTTCAGTGCTATATGCCAACTTTAGTGGGCTGGGGCCACTCTGTTGCTGCATCCTCCATCATTGAATAATATAGCAACTGGTAAAGTACATAGGGCTTCATCAGACAAAGTGCTTCCCGATGCCAGGAGCAGTAGAGGACACTCAACCCCATGCAGGATTGAGCTCAAAATGGCCTCCATCAGTACTGCTTTTGCTCTCTAACCAGCAGATGATAATTCACTCCCAACTCACCACCTCTGTGCTCTAAAAGACTTTCCAAAATGTATCTTCTGACAGCCAAGCAGGGAGCAAAGGGGGCAAGTGCTTTGGGGCCCAGCAATTCAAAAGAGGCCTGGGGCTCCTAGTCACCACAGCTAGCATGGTGGTGGTGGCACCTGGAGCCATAGGCCCTTTAAATGGCTGCCAGAGCACAGTTAATTTTGAAAGGATATGGCTAATTGATAAATTAAAATGAAAGACAATGTGTAAAGTTCTGCTAATTGCTATTGTGGAAACATTGCCAAACCCAAACAGAGTAGTCACAATGCAGCAAGTTGGGAAGTGTGTTTTCAGGTGGTAGCTTGCACCACTAAATGGGAAGTTAGTCCTAACCCTAATGAAAATTTCAGGCATCCATAACTCAACTCTCTCTTGCTTTACAAGATTTGCCCATCACGCTTCTTGAACATGGAGGAACATAAATTGGTTGCAATATAATGTGGGTTCAAATTTGGTCTGCTTTGTCCTGTAGTAGCAAGAAAGATAGGGACATTATTTTACCTTTGTGTTGTCTTCAAACCATGACTGAACACTTTTCTGGAAGATGTGTTTTAGTCAAACAAGTTATCAAGCTCAGTTCAGAGATATTTCACCTATCTAATGAGCAACATTCAACAAATAACCCATAGTTCTCTTTCAGCTCTTCAGTGCATAATTTGCACATTTTAACAACATGTTGGGAAAACATTTAGGGAAAAATATTGTAAATAAAAAAAAGGTTGATTTTCCTGAACTCAGCACCCCCAAAATAAACCTCCAATTCACTAGAGCTTTTAAATTAGTAGCATGCCTTGAAACCACAGAAAATGGACCTAATTAGACACAAATTCAAAACAGCCCAGATTCATCAAAGATTTGCTAACATTCGAGAACTGTAACTGAGTGTAGCCTTGCATGAAATCCATGGAAACTTCCTGGTTCCCTTTGAGTTTGATCTCTTTTGAACTCCAGAATTCAAAGCAAAATTTAGGGGGCTTTGAAACCATATTATGGTACAAACCAAAGCTTCCAGTATTAACACTGCTCTTCATGTACTGCTTAATCCTAAACAAAGCTAACTCAATAAGAAATGTTACCTGAGCAATTCTTGCAGGATTAGGTCCACAAGTTGCTGATCAAAAGAACCAAAACATCATCGTTCTATGAACTTAGCACATTGTTACAATTATTTTTCCTGCATGAACTGTATTTAAACTATTTTCCACATGCTGCCTATTGCCAACAAGAAAACAAAGCATGCAAAATGCCTAGAAGAGGGGACAAATATTCTCAAATTGTAGTATTTCATTTCACTTAGCTTTATATTGTAAGGGAACTGGCATCTATACCCTAAGTATTGCAGCTATTTTTTCCTCTTATTTTGCCTTTTTATAGTTATCAAACTTGTACTAATGTAATAGATTCAAGTATTGGACATTATGTGAAATGAGACACCAGCGTCCCCAATCTCCAACTTTTGTGATCCTGCATGCACTTAACCCTCCTGGAACCCAAATCTCTAGCTTGTTTTGTTTGACTTTCATTGGCCCCAATTCTGCTCACATCAGCTACGTCTACACTGCGATGCTATTTCGGGATACCAGAGATATCCCAAAATAGCTATTCCGCATCTTTTGAGCATGCCTGTTATTTCGAAATATAATGGGCTTGCTATTCCAATGTCCCTGTAAACCTCATTCCGTAAGGAGTAAGGGATGTTTCAGAATAGCAATTTATTTCTAAACGAGTGCTATGTAGACAGCACCAAATTTCGAAATAAGCTATTTTGAACCTGACTCGAAATAAGCTACGCAATTTGCATAGCTCAAAGTTCATATGTTATTTCAACCTATAGTGCAGTGTAGATGCACCCATCTAGTCCAGTTTAATTCAAGAGTTTAGTTCCACACAAGGCCAATGCAGAATTGGGCACAGTGTTTGTAACCCATGTACTTACCTAGAAATCTCCTTTCATTTCGTTGGAACTTGGAACACCCTTCCAAATCAAAACAGTCACTATGGAAATTGTACTTGACTGACAATAAGCAATTGAATTCTCATCATTTCTGCGTTCCATAGCTTTCCTCTAATGGTCTTCTGAAAGGAGGCTGTTAAGCTTTAATGATAGCCTGCTGGGCAATGACATAACTCCAGTAATCCCCTCCTCTGGGCGCAAAAGTTGAAGATGAAGCTCCATGATCAAACCGCAGCCTTTCCAAGATATGTTATCTTAATTCATTAATTTTCCTATTGTTCATGTCCAGAGCACCAGAAATCAGGCACATCGTTCCAACCTGCCTCCCCTGGTTTTCAGGTTCTGTTTTCCAGATTGCCTTGGTGATCAGTGAAGTTTACAGACAAAGCTGGAAGTGAGAACTCACGTAGCAAAGCTTCTGTCTCCTCCATTGACTCCCAATTCCAATGATCTCACAAAGCCACTATATATTTATCAAAATCTACCATGGGGGGGGGGGTGACCAAAATTTAAAAAATAGATTCATGACTAGTCCCAGACTCTGGAGAGGTTCTGACCCAGGATCCAAGCAGGCATAGCCTTAAACAGCAATAGGCTAAGAATCTCTGGACCATCCCCCCAATCTCTGGGGACGGTTGGATCTGGATCTAAATGTGGCTGCTCGGGACATTTCCAGTTTAACTCCATGATCCTGGAAGCTGAGCTACACTGGTGGTGACTGGTCGAGGCACCCACATCAAGCCACACTGATATCCATAGGGATCCACATCAGTGGCGCTGGGACTACTTTTGGGGGAAGAGATGCTGGGTTGTGCCCCACCAAAACCTTTTTGCACCCCTCACTGCCCCAGGTGGGGCCCACACCTAGAGTTACCAACTCTCCCAGACTGGACAGACCGGATGCCATTGCCACTAATGGCATCCAGTCTGGGAGAGTTGGCAACCCAGCCACAGCTGGAGGTGGCTGTGGAGCCTCAGACTGACAACAGGACCTGGAGCAGCAGCGCAACTTCCAGGGCCAGTGGCCTGCAGAGACGGTGGGGTAGGTGGGTGGCAGGACCCCAACAGGTGCTGGAGTCAGTGGGGCCAGCGGGATCCCGGAGGTGCCCCCTGGAGGCCAGTGCATGGGGCTGCTGGGTGGCTGGGGGACATGGCTGGTGGGACCCCAGAGTGACCACCCAGAGACTGGGACACAGGGATGGTGGAGCCACTGGCACAGCCAGCCTCTGGTCGGGGGGGAAGCCAGATGGAATACCTGAGGGTGTTGCAGCATCCTCCACTCTTCTACTTCCTGTATCTATGTTGCACATGGGCACAGAGGCAGGGGTGCTGAGGGTGCAGCAGGCAATCCCACTCCAATTTGAAGTGGTTTCCATCACATGCAGATTTCACAGTTTTGTTCAATGGCTTTCAGCCACTTCACAATAAAAAAATTTTCAACACCACTGAGCACAAAGCAGCTTGGAACATCAGGGCCTTATGTTCTTAAAGGCAGAATCTGCCCTCTAAAAACATAAGACTTGGGGTGGGGGGTTAAATGTGGTCTTGACATATAATGAAAATACAAGCATAGCCATTTAGTCGTGACATGCTTAAAGGAATCACAGGAATGACATCATTGCCTTGAAAAAGGCAAGAGAATATGACGAGAGCGCTATTCTACTATGAGAGGAAGGATGGTCCAGTGACCAGGGTCTCGGACCAGTGTCTCCTAGGTCCCAGGCCAATTCTCTACTTTCTTGTGACCTTGAACAAGTCACTTAGGTTCTTTGGAACTTGGATCTTTAACTGGAAAACAAATGTAACAGCCCTGTCCTACCTCACAGAGATGTTGCAAGGAAAAATTCATTAAGAGACTATGAGGCACTCACATACTTTGGTAGTGGGGGCGGGAGGGGAGTGTCAAACAAGTACCTTAGATAGATAAATGTCTCCATCAGCAGAACCAGGTAGATGTCCTCAAACTGAGGGTCTGGCCCACAGAATTTAACAGAGTAGGAAAACTTTTTCATAGAGGTTTCTTGAACCACCCTTTAGAAATCTTTAAAATGGATTCCATCTTCTGTGAAATTGTACAGGACAACTCAAAAGATGCTCTACCCTGTTTCACAGGAGCTTTCCATAAAGGTTATTATTTATTTTTCTAGAACTCATCATATTGTTGGCCTGTAGAGGACACAGAGACGGTGTCTGCCATGAAGAATTTATTATTCTTGTTGGAGGATAAAGGAAGCATAGTATCCAGAATGTAAAATAGTAAGTGACACTTCAGAAAAAAAGTCAGGCCATGTTAAGAAATTGTATTATATATCAAGCAATAATAAAAATCATTGTTCCACTTGAAAGGGGTGGTACAGAATCTTTTTGGTTTGAATTGGGTTTTGTGGGTTTATTTTGTTTTTTATCTGTTTGCACAAGGGGAGCGTTAAATAGGGAAATTTAGTATGATTCTACTTTAGGTATTTCTGAAGCACCAATCACCACAAAGTCTAAGTGCTATAGGTTTGTAAAGTTACTTCAAATACATTTCGCTCTAGCAAGGGTTTCAGATGCTAAGGGCTTATTTACTAGTTAGCAAGGTAGGAATAAATAGTAAACAGAGTATAAAACATGAGAAAAGGGAACTTGATCCTACATTAGTAGGAAAGGTGATAGAATACAAAATGAGTGTGAGGAGCATCCCGATTTGTTTCAGAACACTGCAACATTGAGAAACAGTGAGAGCATAGAATAAAATAAAGCATAAAAAGGCCAGAGGTGTTAGCCTGGGTGTTCTTTTCCTGTGTGTAAAATATTTTGGGCCTGATTCATCACCATGGTATTCAGGTTTTATGCTGATGTAACTCCACTAAAGCCAACTCATTATGCCCTTTTAGAAATTAGCACACAGAAGCAACACTGAAAGCATCTTTCCCTTTGAGCTCTGCCAAAACTCCTTTCCCCAGTATTTACCCCTTTATTGTTACAATCCTTCTTGAGACGCTACTTGCAAACCAAGCCTCCAGCAGGTGCAGTGTTGCTTAGCAAAACTTTTTTCAGAGGAGTTGTTCACACTGCTTCTTCAAGAGCAATTGTACATCTGACAACTCCATCATGGAGGGTTAGCTCAGTTGCTGCATACCTGCAGTAGTTCCATACATAGATGCCTTCCCTCCTGGAGGTTTTATGCCCCCTGGTCAACATGTCATTGATTACAATTTAGTCATGATTACACAAAAAGAAGAGATCTGCAAACATGACCATGGGAGGCTCAGGTAGAAGTCAGTACAGATTAATTGAAAGAACTGCAAATTCAATTTCATGGTGCTGTTGCTAAACACCTTTGCTTTCCTTTAAGTGCATCTTTTATTCAGTGGGCTCTGTGAGTTATATCTGAATTAATCATATCAGACAGATCAAATCTAATAAGAACAAAATGCTCTTGTCATTTAGAGAGACTTCCAGTTCAGAGATTAATTCATACAGATCTGCTGGTCGAACAAGGTGTTTCATTTTCAGAGCGTTTTATTTTTTTATTTGTTCCCAAAATAATTTTTGCTTTATTCTATTGTGTGTGATGGTCAAACATGTAAATGACGGGCAAGGCAGCAACTACATGCCACAGCCAGAGGCTAGTGCATGGCATGCGGACACACATCAGAATCCATTGCTCAGGATAGCCATTCTGATAGAACCTTAGAAATGAAATGCTGGATTTTCAAAGCAGTGCACCAGGTTATTGCCACATGGTACCCACTGATGTGGAGAGGAGCTGAGAAAGCGAAGTTACTCACCTTGGTGCAGTAACTGTCGTTCTTCGAGATGTGTTCCCCCGTGGGTGCTGCACTGTAGGTGCTGGGCTTGCCCCCGCGCCGCAGGACGGAGATTTTTCGCAGTAGTAGTCCAGCTGGACAGCGCATGCACGGGGAATGTCTCGCAGTTTTCACGCCCTTTCGCGCTGCTCAGTCAGGTCTGAGCCAGTTCCTCATACCCGCTTTAGTATCTGGAAAATAAAGGGACACAGACTCCGGAGCGGGGAGGTGGGTGGGTAGTGGAGCACCCATGGGGACACACATCTTGAAGAATGACAGTTACTGCACCAAGGTGAGTAACTTCACTTTCTTCTTCGAGTGATGTCCCTGTGTGTGCTCCACTGTAGGTGTCTGCAGAGCAGTATCCCCTCCCTCCATAGCATGACAGTAGGTGGGATTCAGAGCCTCTATCAATTGGCAGATGAAAGGACAATGGCTGCTATGGATTTATCCGGCAACCATCTATGCTGTACAGCGTAATGTTCTACAAAGGTGCAATAGGACACCCACATGGCTGACCTACAGATGTCCGCAAGGGGAACACCTCTTAGAAAGGCCATGGAGGTCGAAATGGCTTTAGTGGAGTGCGCCTTAGGGCACTCAGGAAGCAATATTCCCCGAACAGAGTAGCAATGAGTTATGCGGGACACAATTAAGTTAGCTACTGTTTGAGCAGAAATGGGTTCACCCTTGGAGCGCTTTGCCAAGGACAGTAGAAGTCTGTCTGTCCTTCTAAAGGGCTTAGTGTGGTCTATATAAAAGGCTAGAGCTCTATGTACTTCTAGAGCGTGGAGAGCCGCTTCCTTAGGAGAAGCATGTGGCTTAGAGTGGTATGCAGGCAATACGATGGGCTCGTTGACGTGAAAATCAGAACAGGCCTTAGGTATGAAGGCTGGGTGGTGTCTGAGGACAACACAATCCCTCTGGAATATGGTGTACCGAGGTGTCGCCATCAGCACTGATAGCTCACTGACTCTGCGTGCAGAGGTGATTGTGAGTAGAAACACCAGCTTCTGAGCTAGCAGTTGAAGAGTTATTGTAGCTAACAGTTCAAATGGTGGGGCCGTGAGGGTTCGTAGTACTAGGTCCAGGTCCCACAGTGGAGGAGGTGTGCGCAGGGGAGGGTTCAAATTTGTGAGACCCTTGATGAACCTCTTCGTTAGGGGATGCGCAAATATCGAAAACCCCTCTATAGGTTGTCGGAAAGCTGCTATTGCTGCAAGATGTACTTTAAGTGATGCCAGGGCTAGCCCTGTCTGTTTCAGGTCCATTATCTAGTCCAGAATGGTATGAATAGGAGCCATGAGTGAATTCATGTGATGGTCTGAGCACCAGGCAGTGAACCTTGTCCACTTCACCAGGTATGTGATTCTCGTATTGTATCGTCTACTGTGTATGAGGACATTTTTAACATTTTCAGAGCATAAGGCTTCAGTAGCACTCAGCCAGCTAGGTACCACGCTGTGAGGTGCAGCGTGGGAAGTTGCAGGTGGAGAAGGTGGCCGTGGTTCTGAGTGAGAAGTCTCAGAAATAGTAGTAGCTGGTAATATGGGCAGTGGGATAGTTGTAGTAGTAGAGGGAACCAGTGCTGCCTCAGCCATGCCGGAGCTACCAGTATTATTGTGGCATGGTCTGTCTTGATTTTCTGAAGCACTCTTGGGATGAGTGGTATGGGGGGAAAGGCGTACATTAAGGGACCGTTCCAGCTGATGAGGAATGCATCCCCCAGGCAGTGGCGACTGAGACCTGCCCTGGAACAGTAGCGGTAACACTTCTTGTTGTAGGTCGTGAATAGGTTGACCAGCGGCGTGCCCCATCAGTGAAAGAGGGAGTGGAGGATTCCTTGGTGAAGCTCCCATTCATGATCTGGCACGAAGTTCCTGCTGAGGGAATCCGCTGCTATGTTGTTGATGCCAGGTAAGTATGATGCCACAAGAGTGATGCCGTTGGTGAGTGATGCACCAGCTCCAGAGTCGGACCGCCTCTGCACATAGGGATCATGATTGTGCTCCGCCCTGGCGATTGATGTAGTACATTGTGGCTATATTGTCTGTCAGGATCTTTACCATGGAGTTGCGTATTTGGTTGAGAAAATGCTTGCAAGCATTGGCGACGGCCCTGAGCTCCAGATTTATATGGAGCAATGTCTCTTGGGGTGTCCAGCAGCCCTGTACCGAGGCCCCGCTCATATGTGCACCCCAGCCCAGAAGGGAGGCATCTGTCGAAATCTGGTACTGTGGTAGCAGTTGGTTGAAGGGCACTCCTGACAGCAAATGCTTGTCTATGGTCCACCAATGCAGGGAGGTAATGACGTTGGGTGGTATGGTCACAACCCTGTGTACGTCAGGGGTGGTATGATTGTGCACGATAGCTAGCCAATGTTGGAGAGCACGAAAGTGCAGTCTGGCATGTGTGACCACAAAGGTAGT
The DNA here is from genome assembly GCA_019425775.1 of Rafetus swinhoei. Taxonomy (NCBI): domain Eukaryota; kingdom Metazoa; phylum Chordata; order Testudines; family Trionychidae; genus Rafetus; species Rafetus swinhoei. The sequence continues at coordinate 120,705,026 of CM033446.1, read as the reverse complement.
TGCGGCCATATGGCCCATGAGTTTGAGAGGTAAGAGGACCTGAGTTCTGTGGTTGGCTCGGCAGGTATCTATTAGTAGCTGTATTGAACGGAACCTGGCGACAGGTAGGAATGCTCTTGCTGCTTTGGAATTCAGTCTCACCCCAATGAACTCTAGGTCTTGGGTGGGTTGCAGTGTTGATTTGTCCTCATTCACTAGTAGGCCGAGAGATTGGAAAGCTTGTCTCGTGATGGCGAGCATCCTGCCCACCTGTGAAGACATGCGGCCCTTTATGAGGCAGTCGTCCAGGTAGGGGAATATGATCACCCTGTTGTGTTAGAGGTGAGTGGCCACCACTGAGAGCATTTTTGTGAACATCCTGGGAGCCGCAGAAAGTCCAAACGGTAGGACACGGTATTGGTAGTGATCTTTGCCAACAATGAATTGAGAAATCGCCAGTGTGCAGAGTGGATCGTAATATGGAAATATGCGTCCTGTAGGTCGAGAGCCACAAACCAGTCGTTCTGATCCAAGGATGGGATAATAGATGCAAGGGTTACCATTTTGAAACGCTGTTTCAGAAGATATTTGTTTAGTTTCCTGAGGTCCAATGTCGGTCTCCAACCCCCTGTTTTCTTCTGTACCAGGAAATAGTGGGAGAAGAACTGTTTCCCTCTGAATTCGTGCGGCATTCTTTCCACTGCACCAATCTGCAATAGATGATTGATTTCAGTAATAAGGAGGTCTTCGTGAGAGGGGTCCCTGAAAGGGACGGGTTTGGGTGGGTTGTAGGTGGCATGGACACAAAAGGTATGGCATAACTGCTCTTGATTATCTCTAGTACCCATCTGTCGCTGGTGATATCTGTCCAGCGGTGGTAAAATGGGTGTAGGCAATGGTGAAACAGCGGAATGGTAACCGGTGAGACTGGTTGAGTGCTCCTGACCAAGGAGTCAAACCTGCTGCCTGGTATTGGGTTGGTTCTGTGGGCGGTTATTCTGATTGTGGCGCCTCGGAGGCCGTTGACGTTGGCGAGAGTTATCTAGGGGCCGGTGTTGTTGTTGCCATGGCTGTTTAGTGTGCGTATAATCATATCACCTCTGGAATGGGGTGTAGTGCCGTCTCCTATATGGTGGAGTGTACATACCAAGTGTTTGGAGCGTTGACCTGGTACCCTTGCTAGCGTGTAGCACCGTATCCGTTTTCTCTGCAAAGAGGTTATCTTTTTTGAAGGGTAAGTCCTCTACCTTTGTTTGCAGGTCCTTGGGAACTGCTGCTGACTGGAGGTATGAGGCCCTTCTCATGATGACTGCAGTGGCAGTGGCCCTGGCCACCATGTCTGCTACATCCATCACTATCTGCAAGCTCGTCCTAGTGGCAGCATAACCCTCCTGAACAACAGCTTTTAAAATGTGTCTTTTCGATTCAAGCAGCGATTCCATGAGGGTTGTCAATTTCGAATAATTATCAAAATTATGATTGGATAAATGTGCCAAATAGTTGGCTATTCGGAGAAGAAGAGTCAATGACGTATAGACCTTTCTCCCAAATAAATCAAGCCTTTTTGAGTCTTTGATGTTTGACTCCTACATTGTGGTGCCCGTGCTCTTTGATGCACCGTGTCAACCACCAGGGAGTTGGGATGCGAGTGGGTGAATAAAAACTCTGACCCCTTGGGGGGGACAAAGTACTTCTTGTCCGCTCTCTTATTTGTTGGTAATGCTGATGCTGGGGTCTGCCACAACTCATTGGCGACCCTCTAATATGGCCTCATCCAAGGGGATAGCCAATTTGGAAATATGAGGCATCTGGAGATTCTTGAGGAGACGATGCTGTTTCTCCTTGATTTCAGTAAGTTGGATCTCCTGGGAGACTGCTACTCTTTTAAAAAGGTCCTGAAACTGCCTGAGATCGTCAGGGGGAGAAGTATCCCCTGGGATAACCGCTTCATCCAGTGAGGATGACGATGGGTCGGTAGGCGATGTCTCAGGCTCATGCGTCTCCGCTGTTGCGGGCTGTTCCTCTTCCATGTCAGGATGAGGAGGAAGTGGGGACCATGGACCATGCCCGGAGTGGGATGGGTCGGACACAGGTGAGTGTCTAGAGGAAGAATCATGTGTCCTGGATCTGGGGAGTGACCTGGACGAGCGATGATAAGAATGGTGGTATGGCAAATAGGTCCTGCAGTATGTGCGACTGTCATAAGGGTCCTGGTAATAAAAGGAAGAGCGAGACAGTGAGAGCTCATGGTGATGAGGTCTGCTGTATGGCTGTCCGTAGGAGTAACTAGGCAAACGCAGTGACACTGAGGGAGAATAAGACCTCCGTGGTAAGGGAGAGGGAGAGGTGGAAAACCGGTGACGGTAATGATGCTCCCTTGGTGGGGTTAAGAATGGAGACAGGAGGCGCTCACGGGAAGAGAATCTCCTGGGTGGGGACTGCCTAGGTGACTGAAGCGGCGGTGGTGACGAGGGTTCTGGAGAGAAGCTCGGAGAAGGGGAGCATGGAGATGGGCTCCGCTCACAGGGTGTCTTGGTTGTAGCCTTCCTGGGCTGCGACCATCTCGGTGCCGATGTCGGTGCCGACTCCTCTATCGAAGGAGGCGGCGTTGTTGACGCCGGCGGCATCAGTGTCGCGCGGGCGGGCTGGTTTTAACAAAAGTTAAAAGCAGGTCTTACTCAGGGTGCGGGAGTTCAGGGCATCCCTGATTTTAATCCACCAGTTCAGCATGAGGAGGATGGAAGCGGGGGCCGTCACCACCCTGTCCCATGAATGGACAACCGGGTTGTGGGCTCGCAATAGCCACATCTGTAGTGGGCACATGCACAGCCTGGCGTGTTGCATTACGTAAGTGCAGGCGGCCATGAGACCCAGGAGGTGCATGGAAGTCCGTGCGGTGGTCACTGGAAAGTTCTGGAGCTCCCTGACCGCTGCCTGTATCGCGATAAACCGGGAGCTGGGTAGGGAGGTTCTCACCAAGGTAGAGTTCTGGGTGGCTCCCACGAACTCTATTATCAGAGTGGGTGTTAGGGATGACTTGTCCAGGTTTAACAAAAGACCTAGATCATCGAAGAGTGTGCGCACTACGGTGATGTGCGTTCTCACCTGCGACTCCGAGCTCCCCCTCAGGAGCCAGTCATCTAGATAGGCGAACACCTGGATACCCCTTTTTCTGAGTGCAGCGGCTACCACTGCTATGCACTTGGTGAAGACCCGACGGGGTGTGGAAATACCAAATGGGAGGGCCGTGAATTGGCAGTGGTCCGGGCCCACAGTAAATCTGAGGAATTTGCGGTGGTGGGGGGCAATGGAAATGTGAAAGTAAGCGTCTTTTAAGTCGAGGGCAGCGTACCAGTCTCCAGGGGCTAGTGAGGGAATTATGGACGCCAATGTTACCATTTTGAACTTTGCTTTGGCAATGAAGGAGTTGAGGGCTCTTAGGTCCAGGATTGGACGCAGGCCCCCTTTTGGCTTTCGAGACCAGAAAGTAGCGGGAATAGAACCCCCTCCACCGAAACTCGGGAAGCATTCTACCACCGCTATCATAAGGAGTTGTTGGACCTCCTCTTGAAGCAGAGGCTCGTGAGATGGGTCCCTGAAAACGGACGGGGTAGGGAAGGGGGAGGGGAGTGGAAAGGGATTACATAACCCCTTTCCACCATCTCGATCACTCAGCAGTCCAAAGTGACCAATCTCCAGGCTGGGGTAAAGTGGGATAAACGGTCCCAGAAATGAAATGGGGAGACTGGAAGGTTGCCCTCGTAGGTCCCGTCAAAACCCCTGACGGGGACCAGAGGGTTTGTTGGGGGGGCCCTGGTTGTCGGGCGAGGGCGACGCCTGTTGTTCCTGCCGTTACCGCTTCTGCTTCTACGGCGGGAGAAGTCAGTACGTGGACCCTGGGGAGGTGCTCTAGGAACATTCCTAATGGGGAAGGGGCGCCTCAGGGTAGCTGGGGTGTGCATGCCCAATAATTTTAGGGTAGCACAGGTGTCTCTGAGGCCATGAAGCCTCTGATCAGTTTGCTCAGAAAAGAGTGAGGGGCCTTCAAAAGGGAGGTCTTGTATGGTGTTCTGGAGCTCTAGGGGAACCCCAGAACCCTGTAGCCAGGAACTGCAGCGTAAGACCACCCCAGAGGCCATTACTCGGGCAGCAGCATCCACCATGTCTAGAATCGCCTGGAGAGCCGCACTGGAAATCGTTCTCCCCTCCTCGTGAAGAGCTCTGAATTCTGCACGGGACTCTCAGGGGAGTAGGTCTGTGAATTTGTCCATCGAGGCTCAGGTGTTAAACACATACCGGGACAAGAGGACGTGTTGGTTTGTGATTCAGTACTGGATACCACCGGACGCGTAGACCTTCCGGCCTAGCAGGTCAGGTTTTTTTGGCCTCCCTGTTCTTAGGGATAACGGTGGGCTGACCTTGTCTCGCTCTTTGATTCACGGCTTGTACCACGAGAGAGCCCAGTGGGGGGGGTGGGAAAAAAGATGCGCATTACCTTCCTGGGGGACAAAGTATTTCCGTTTGGCCCGCTTATCCGTAGGAGGGATGGACACGGAAGTCTGCCACAAGGCTTTGGAGATCTTGGCCACCATTTTGTTAATTGGGAGGGACACTCTAGAGGGCGTGTCCATGTGGAGGATGTCCACCATGGGATCGGAGTCATTGGACACCCTATCCATTAGGACTCCCCAAACTTTGGGCCAGATGTCGGAGGAGGTCCTGGTAGGCCCTGGCATCCATAGAGGCCATGGATGGTCCAGGGTCTCCCAGAGCCTCGTCAGGGGAGGAGGACGATGATCCCTTTCGGACTTCCCTGACAGATACCCCCGAGAGTGCCAGATCCTGCTGCGTGCCAGTGGGCGAAGGTGGGGGAGGTTGGCTCACCGGAGCCGCACTCCCCGAAGGGCCAGGAGACTGCTAGCCGGGGGGCAGCGACTGGCCAGAGGTTGGCGATCTGACCAGTAGGGTCGCCAAAGGAAGGGCCCGAGGACCCGATGCGACCGAAGCTGACCTGGAAGGGGGGTTTCCCTGGTGATACGCCCAGGGAGTCCAAAAAGACCACTGGGCTGGAGGTTGAGGAGGCCACAATAGTTGGAGCACCGGTACCGGGACTGGTTACGTCCATTGCTGCTGGTATGGACGAGGTGGACTATGGTGCCGGGAGTGGTGCCGTGAATGGGAGCAGTGCTGCGACTGGGACCGGGAGCCCCGAGAAGACCAGGTGGATTCCACCTCGAAGTCAAACGTGTAGTCCGAGGCAGACCAGGGAGAAGCCGACTCAGACACCTGCGGAGCAGCTACGTGCTTGGCCATAGATTCCGGTTTCCCATGGTTCTGAGGCAGCAGTGGTGGCATAGTGGTGCGGGCATCCGGTGCAGAGGCAGGTGCCGGAGCAGTGTGAGCCAATGCCGGGGTATGGTACCGTGGTGTATCCGGTGCTGCGTCCTGATGGGGCACTGCAGGTAGGGATTTGCCGCTGGTCGGTGCCGGTGGAGCCGGGAGGGGAGAGCAGTGGGCCCGGACCTCTGGTGCCGTGGTCTCGGGTTGTTTCGATACCCAGTCCCGGGATGTCCCATGCTGCCTGGAAGGTGGAGTAGGGGGCGGTGAGGGGGAAGAGTCTATGAGCACCCTTGCCGCTTCTAAGGCCTCCAGTGTGGAGGGTTCAGGAAAGTCCTCCAAGGGGCTTGGCTCCCTATGCTGGGAGGAAGGTCCGCCTGCCCTGGAAGGTCTGGGCTCCAGACTTGCCGGCGCCATGTGCCCCACTGAAGGGCGCACGGAGGGCGCGTGCCTAGCAGGAGACCGTCCGCCGTTAGGCCTCCTCCTCTTCTGCGGTGCCGGAGCCTGAGACCGGTGTCGAGGTCTCTGCGGTGCCGGGGAGATATTGTGCAGGGGGGGGCCTGAACCGACACCGTGTACTTTGAGGACCGGTGCCGACTCCGACGCTGGTACCGGCCGGAGAGCCACCTCCATAAGGATGATCTTAAGACGTGACTCTCCCGCGCGTTTCGTTTGCGGCTTGAAGGCCTTGCAGGCTTCAGCAAGGTGCATCTCTCCCAAGCACTTTAAATACGAGGAATGAGGGTCGCCTCGGGGCATAGGCTTGTGGCACTTTTTCCAGGACTTGAAGCCTTGCGGCCCGGGCATGTCCTGCTGCGGGTGCACGGCGCGCTGCGGCGGGGAACAGCAATGAAAAGAACAAAGAACAACAAAAGAGTCTTTAACTTAACTGCAGGTACTTAAGCTAACTGAAGAAACAGAAACAATCCTGAAGACAACTATCACTAGAAGTGCTGAGGGTTGTTCCAACGACCGTCACGGCGGTAAGAAGGAACTGAGTGGGTGAGGGAGCCAGCAGGGGTATATATGGGCCACTCCGGGGGGCTCCCTGATGGCCCTAAGGGTACTGCTGAGGGAAAAACTTCCGACGATGCATGTACGCTGCATGCACGCACCTAATTGGAATGCATGTGAGCAATCGCTCGAAGAAGAAGATAATATTTTATGTGCCACTTGCAATACAGGGGAAAGCAGGCCCATGTCGCTTTGCAAGGAAAGGACATGGTGCGCGGCTACCACATATAGAACGCTTCAAAGATTACAACACAACAAAACCAGCCATACTGGGTCCAATCACTGGTCCATTTAGCCCAGTGTCCTGTCTCAGAGGGTGGCCAGTGACAGAGCTGCTGGGGAGGTGGGAGTTTTTAGAACAGGGCAATTTTTGAGAGCACCATCCTTGATTTCCACTCCTAGCTTCTAGCAATGAGAGCGGTTTAGGGTCAACCTGAGCATGGGATTAAATCCTTGACCATCTTGGCTAATAGCCATCGATAGACCTCCGTGTACTTCTCCAGTGAACCTAGTTATACTTTTGGCCATCACAACAATAAGCTGCACAGATTAACTGGCTGTTCTGCGTAAAAGATATTTTCTCTTGTTTGTATTAAACCTGCCCCCTATCAATAGCATCCAGGAGATGTCTGGGTTTTGTGCAGTAGTAAAGACACTGAGACATCAGCCTGGAAACTCTATGTAATTAGGACACTACCAAATTCACAGCCATGAAAAACACATCACAGGCCAGGAAATCTGGCCTTTCAGGTGCTTTTACCCTGCTCTATACAGATTTCATGGGGAGACCAGCATTTCTCAAACTGGGGTTCCTGAGCCAAAAGATAGGTGCCGGGCCGGGGGGGAGGGTCACACGGTAATTTTAGGGGCACTGTGGTATTGCCACCCTTCCTTCTGAGAGGGTGGGATTGTTGCCCCAGTGCCCAGCTCTGAAGGTAGCACCCCAATGGCAGCGAGCAGAAGTGAACGTGGCAATCCCAGACCACGTCAGCCTTACTTCTGCACTGCTGCCTTCCGAGCTGGCCAGCTGGGAGTGGCAGCTGCTGACTGAGGGCCCAGCTACGCAGGCAGCAAGAGAGGAGTAAGGGTGGCAATACCATACCTATGCCATCCTTTCTTCTGCGCCAGTGCGGGTGCTGCCTACAGAGCTGGGCTCCCAGCCTGCAGTGATCACTCTCCAACTGCCCAGCTCTGAAGGCAGTGCAGAGGTAAGGGGAGCAGTACCACAACACCCCCCCCTTCCCCGCCCACACACACACAATAACCTTGCAACCTCCCCCCCAGCTTTGTTTTGGGTAAGGACCCCTACCATGAAATTTCAGGTTTAAACAGATGAAACCATGAAAACTTTGATTTTTAAAATCCTATGACTGTGAAATTGACCGAAATGGACTGTGAATCTAGTAGGGCCCTATACATAAGATGGGAAATTCAAAGTTATGAGTCATGTCGTCAAGCAGCATCAGCTAAGAGTATATTAAAAAGGTCTCTCTCTCGCTGGAGTTCTATAATGTTTTTTTCAATGGCCTCCCATATGCTATGGGGTTTAAAAAAAACACCAACCTTTCAGTAGCTGGATACTTTATGGGTGAGCTTTTCTAAAGAGTGCCACATTGGCCTAACTCCCTCTAAAATCAATGGGGGCTGATTGCCTTTGGAAATTACACTCTGCAGGTTTTGTCCCTCTGGATGTTGGAAATGTCCCACTACGTGCACCAGCTCAGTGGTCACTAGGAGAAAACTTTCCTGTGTTTGAGAGCTGTCCCCTACTCCTAGCATGGGAAAAGGTAGAACCAGCAAAATGAAAATGGAGACTTTTTAAATTTTAACCCTGAATGGCAAATGTATTCATAGTGGGACAAAAGCTTTGGAATGTCAACTATAGAGCTCTCTCTTTGGGACTTTCCCTGCACCATTGAGATCAATGGGAGTTTTGCCATTGATGCCAAAAGGTCCAGAATTAGATCCTTTATGAACATATAAAAAAAGGGAACAAAGTTCAATCCTGAGATCTTTGGTAAAGATTCTCTCCTGTGCCAAGTTCTGAGGAAGCCTCTCAAAGTTGCTATTCCATGGCCTGCCCTCTCTCAGACTCTAGGAAGATGCCACTTCGTTGTGCCTTACACTAAAAGGTGAACAGATTGTCTGTCTGAAATAAGTCACCTAGACTGAAAACAGACAGACACAGGGTATGTCTAGACTGCATTGATCTTTTGGGATACCAGAAGTATTCCAAAATAGCAACGCCGTGTCTTTAAAAACGCCCACTATTTCCCAAAATAGCAGGCACGCTATTCTGCATCCCTGTAACCCTCACTCCACAAGGGTTAAGGGATTTGCCAGAATGGTGCTTTATTTTGAAATTTGGCACTGTGTAGTCAGTGCCAAATTTCAAAATGAGCTCTTTTGATTTAGACTTGGAATAATTGCATAGCATATTCCAACAGAAGGGTGCTGTCTCGATGCACCCACACACACAGACAGAAAGACGACAAATCTAAAGTCTGCAAGAGAGAGAAAAGACACTCACTCGGTAGCATTCTGCATCTGATCACAAAATGACGGGGTTCCATGTATCTGAAAGGGAGGCTCCCCTACATTTAAAGGTGGAAGTCACAGAAAGAAAAATTATAACATTTCCTTTTGGTTAGCACAGCCGCAGAAACACAACCATTGGTTGCAGTGGTTCCCTGTTCACAAACTAGTCCTTTTTACAGGCAGGCACCATTTCCTTTGTCTTATAGGCGATCTGTATATAGCTCAATAAAACTGACACAGGTTCCCTTATGTTGCTACATTGCACAGGAGTCTAATTTCATGATTACAACTATTTCTCAAATACTACAATGTATTGCCACACAGTAGTTGTACAGCCGTGTCTGGTGCATGTTGTAAGAGAAGAGCTAACTTAGTGGTTGCAGCATAAACATGTTAATGAGAACAAACTTAGTTTAACCAACAGGGAAGTTGCATTTTTCTGTCGTCGTGATTAAGCCAGCTTTCCAATGCAGACAGTGCTCTGCTGAATATCTGGGATGCATTTCCTGACAGGGGAGCTGTGAGATAGCATGTTACCTTGAAAACTTCCTGCCAAGGACACTGCAATGAAGAAATGGTGGGACATGGAAGAATGTGTGTGCCTCTGAGAACCAGTCCATTTGAAAAAAATGTAATGAAGAAAAATGTGTTTGGACACAGAGAAACCTGTGATTTTAGGACTTCAAGCCCTCAAAGGCTATGTCTAGACTGCAAGCCTCTTTCAAAAGAGGCTTTTTCAAAAGAGAGCACCCAGGCAGTCTGGATGCTCTCTTTTGAAAAAGCACAGTTTGCATTACATAGCACCTTTTTTCGAAAGAGCACTTTCGAAAAAAGGTGTTCTTCCTCGTAAAACGAGGTTTTCTGCAGTCAAAAAAACTGCTGCATTCTTTCAATTTACTTTCGAAAGAACACAGCAGCAGTCTAGAAGCAGGGGAAGTTTTTTCGGAAAAAGGCCACTTTTTTCCAAAAAAGCCTGTAGTCTAGACACACCCTAGATGTGCCATTGCGGGATGGAAAAAGGCAATATGAAGTAACCATATTGTTTCATTTGCTTTCCTATGTTTCTGTAGAAAGCTTGCATTTCTGCCTCTCTCTTCTATGTTTTGCACATCCCAGACGCTGGAAAAGTCTGTTCAAGAGGAAGTGCCTACATTTAACCAGATATTTTTGATCTATGGAACATTCCCAGTCTGTTGTTTTTTTCAAACCTTGCCCCGGAACTACCCTTCTACAACCTGTTAATGTTGGTTGACCCATTATCCCTTGGAATCATATTTACATGGAAAAACTTCATCATTTCATGCTAACACTCCCAGCCTGCAATGATGCCACTAATGCAGGGGTTCTTACATTAGTGACTAATTGAAACCTGATCAAAAGAAAATACCATTATGACTTTAAATAGCTTATGTATAGGTTCTGTTTTCCCTAGCAATTAAGCCAAACATCTGAATTTCATGAGTAGATTTCAAATCCGGATAATGAATTGAATGCTATTCCATTAAGTTCTAGACTGTGCATATTTCATTGCCCAGGATTTGAGATTGGCTTGGTATTTTAATAGGGGAAAACGGAAAGCAGCATTAAAGGCTGTGGCTTTATAGGGGTTATTGTTTATGAGCTGTTAAAAGGAAAAAGTGGGGATGGGTCTTTTATGAGCTAACAAATTAGTTGATCTATTTTCCTGGGACTAGCCCTGGAGATTCTCTGAGGTGCTGAGAATCCCTTAAAAATGTGGCCCATCTGCAGCTCCTACTGAATGATGGGGGAGTTTTGAATGCTTGGCCCCTCTCAGGACCAGGTCTTATGGATTGAATCAAGGGGACAAAGTAAAGCTTAGTAGGAACCAAGGGACTGCTCTGGAAATAGCAGATTTCCCTTTGGCTCCAGATTTCCCAATCCCCCTTTGCGGAGTTGTAGTCACCATTTTTGTTCTTTTTAACAAGTGCACTTGAATTTCTCAAACAAGGCAATAAAAAAATGTGGCGTGTGTGGAATTTTAATAGGTCAAGAGAAAGGCTAACAATCCTACGTACAGTACACATAGAGGTAGGATTAAAACAACAATGATGTGGCTGACTACTCCTCCAAGGCTCTCAAACTACCCAGCTCAAACACATGGAGAGGCTTTTCCTGGGCACCAACCCCTAACTCTCTAAGCTGCATCTGCAAATCATTTCAATAGTCGGCAGCAGGTGATTTTTACCACAGATACTTCAACAATCAGGCTGTGACAGACAAGAGCTCTGCATGGAGCCTGTGTGTTACATCCTGATTTAGTGACACAGTAGAGCAGTGGTTCCCAATCTGTGGTCTACAGTCCTGTGGAGGTCCACGATGGTACTGTAGCAAGTGCATGGAGAGTTGAGGAAAGGAAAAGTAAGGCTCAGGACCACCGAGGGACTGGGACTTTCCACCAGGTGATTCTTTCCTGGGGCTTGCCAATCGCGACCCACCACATGCACTCTGTCTCCTGCTTTCGGGATGGGAACTTGATATCCCAGAAGGCACCATCCATCCTCCTGCCACCAGCTGTGCTGCCATTTACTATATAGTACAGGAATTTATCAAATTTGGAGATTACCAAAATATTTGACCTCTTCCTTGGTCTCTGACTTCTCCCTCCTGCGGACATGTGGACACAGGTACCTGCACCTCACTGAACTGTTTTGGGTCAGCACTGGTTTTTAAAATCTGTCTCTGTTGAACATACATCATTTAATGGCATATCATTAAAATGAGGTTGTGTGCATTACTAAGTTATACAAGGAAACAGTGTTTCCTTCATACTCTTAAGAACTATATTAGTTCAATTATAATTGACACTTGGAATCTACTGTATAATACAAACGATGTGTATCAAATCTGGTCTGAGGAGTGTCACGTACAGCAAATGTTGATAATATCCCTTTGTGCCTGTGAACTAGCCTGTGCACTAATGACTAATTAACAGTCTGAACTATGCATTTCCTCACTCAAGCAAATCAACAGAGTATTTCTGCCAACTTTCAATTTACTTTGAGATACAACAAACAGCAGCCCTTACTATATGAGCTCCATTAACAAGTCTGAGCTTCCAACTATCTTATAATGTTGATGCCTGTCCTAGTGTCAAAATACCTTTTTGTTTCAATCTGCAACCCTTCCACCCCAAGCATTTTGTCTGTACAATCAAGGAGGCCTCTGTAGAGAGCGCTTGAAGTCATTGGGCCAACAGGTGAGCATAATGTCCCATTTGTCTAACGAAAGGTTATCCTCTATCCATTAATTACATAGGGCTACTGATAAGAAAATGTCTGAAATGAAATTGTGTCCGTATGTGAACTGACCAATCAGATGTGCTTGACACACACACACACACACACACACACACACACACGTGTACGTGAACCTGTAACCTCAAACTAAATGGGTTGATGGTCAACCCATGTCAAAGCTGCAGTCCTCAATGCCTTACCCCCCACAGCCGATCCTCATGCACATATCCCCCCAAATCCTGACATAAGCCCCCAATTAATCATACAGTTCCTAAATCCATCCCAGCAGATACATGAAGAGGGAAGAATTCTGAACCCTCCTTTGCCAAGTTCTTTCCTGACATTATGAACATGATGGTGGCAGGACCTTAAATGAAGTTAAAAGAGGGAAGAGGAGAAAACAGCAGAAAAATCTCCCACAGAATCCCATCACCAAACAAGACCCTTTCCTCACCCAACTATTCAATTTCCACCTGTGCGCACCACTCTGTGTCATGACCACTCTTCCAACTGCTGGCAGTCATCATCCCCAACACTGAGAAGATTAAGCATGATAGGAGATATTGCCCACCACCCTCAAAGCTCCACCTGTCAGATGCCAGCAATTGATAATCACACTAGGGGACAAGTGTTCAGCCCATCAACAGCTGGAGAGGGCAGTTAGATGATCACCTAAGCCCTTGTCTATACACACAGTGGAATGTGGGTTACATACTCCAGTGAAAGTCAGGCTACTTTTAAATACTTCTGACTCTTTAAAGATTATTTTTATCTTCACAATATCAATAGCGCTACCCCCACTGAGGTTTAACTCAGAGATTTTAATTTCTTACAACTGGACGGAAAATCTTCCAAGGACTGGAACACACACACTGAGAGACTAAAGAAGCTCAATCTATGTAATTTACCTAAAAGAAGGTTAAGAGGTGCCTAGATCACAGTCTGCAAGAACCTACATAAGGACAAGATTTCTGATAGGAAAGGGCTTTTCATTCTAGCAGAAAAGAGTGTAACAAGAAGGAACGGTTGGAAGCTGAAGCTAGACAAACAGAGAGGAAACAAGGCATCCATTTTTAGCAGAGGTTAATTAACAACTGGAATAATTTACCTAGGAATTAGAAATCTTTACGTCAAAATGACTGGACAAATAATTATTCCTTATGACACAAGCTTACCACACACCCTGGCCTGCTTATACAATGAGAGGGGTCCATAGATCCCAAGGATTAGCTGAGTCCAGCGTCATCTGGAATGGATCCCAGTGCCTCCATTGCTTTCTGCATTTTCACTTCTGTATAAACTCCTGCAGGAGTTACACACTAATAGGATGCTCCCCCCCTTGACCTCTGCCTGGATCCCCACTCCCCAATCCCACAGGGGCTGTGTGTGTGAAGAACAGGGGGAGCTGATAGGAAAATGCAAACTAGATACACAATTGAAGGGGTAGGTAGCATGGTAGCATGAACAACAGTCTTGCCCTTTCCACCCCTGCGAGGTCAAGAGGGGTGAGTGGAAGTATGCTGCAGAGCCAATACCTATGCTCTCATACCCAGGACTTTTTGTTCTCCTGCAGACCCAAATGTGGCAGCAATTTAGGGGGACCAATCACCACAAAACAAAAGAAAGCTGGGAAATTATAATGGAAATACTCAGAGTCTTAACATTACTCAATAACTCAACATCTTTCCATCACGGAGATACCTTAACGTTTGACATAAACAAGAAATGATACCTAATGGCTAGAAGACCATTTCTGAAAAGGCATATGAAGTAAAGATGGGGGGAAAAAAGCCATGTGCCTAAGAAACACTTCATTGCTTCTTTATTAGATGCACCCACAGTACACAGCCTCTTGCACATGTGCAAGAGAAGAAGGTTACACATTTATATTTGGGAGCACCATTGAGTTTGATTTTTTAATTCCATTTTTTAAGAAAAAGTAAGTGATGTCCAAAGAATGGCAATTCAAATCTTTAAGACCTGCTTCACTTTACCCAGAGATGGAAGATTTTTCTTTTATTACTTTGATGTAGCATAGAAGACATTTTCAGAGTCTGGTTAGACCAGGCTGTATATTTTCATAAGCAACTTTTCATATAAAAATGTTTTATTTCTCCACGCACCCAATAGCTTAAGTGCATCTAAATTTAAAAACAGTAATTGAACTACGGCATTCTTTGAGGGGTTGGGGTGGGAAATGAACTTTTGCTGCCCTCTCCTGCTTAAACAACGAAATACTAAAATATCAAAGAATCTATGACTAATGCTAATTTTTAAACAAAAAGCATAAGCAGGTCATTCTTTATATTAGACAATGACAAGAACTGCATTGCTACTATTTATCTTTGAGAACCCCATATCAATACATGAGATTTGATTAGAACTTATTTATAGTAGGTTATCCAAAACAAACCAAAAAAATACATCTGTGTTCAGTGAGGTCATGATAGGATGTCAGTTTCTTCTAAATTGACGCTGCTGCTTCTCTGGATAATAAGTAGCACATGGATAAAAACCTTGTTTTAAATAAAAATTAGCTGAACTTTGCTTGAAGAACACACAATCCATTTATTGGGGAATATAAAACGCACTGCCAATGTCTACTAGAAAAACTAGTTTTTGGCTCATTACCCAGCTATTTTCCAAGATACAAAAATAAAAATATTCATGTGCAAATGAAAACAATGCTTTCCTCATGCTTGTTGATCACCCTCATTTTGTCACAGGGCAATGTCAGTCTTGAAAAAGGGCACCCCTGCTTTCTAAGCCAGTTCTATGATCCTAATTGAAAAGAAAATGAGGTGTATGGGGGAAGGAACTATCTATCCAGTTCTCGAACTCTCCCACAAAACAGTAAAAACAAACAAAAAAAAAGCTTTTCAAACCTTTCAAACAATATATTTTCTTTTTCCATTATGTAAGAGAGCCTGAGGCTATACTTATACATGTACAATATGAGTACAGCTGCTTCAATTCTAACTCAAGGAGTTCTTGGCTCTGCATCCTGGATTGTCCATATATAGAAGAAGGTAAAAATAAATGAAATCCTTCTATTTATGTTAACAAAACCAAGATTAATTTACTGTAACCCTGCTTGCAAATACTCCAATGGCATTAGAGTGCTTTTATTTAAAGCATTCAAAGGTTTGGAGGAGAGACAAAAACACTCAAAAGTAATGAAAACAATAAGGGAAGCTTACAAGATTAAGAAAGCAAGGCATGCTCAATTTAAAGTACCAAGAGGAACTTTTACTTCCCTATAACCTGATGCTATGCTCTAGTTTGGAAAATATTGTTCATTACTTTGACCTGACAATGCTTAGTCTTTCCCCTGTAATCAATATGGTTCAAGACATGAGTGATCTCCCATCAGCTGTAATGTTGGCAGGCTATAAATACCATTAACAAAAAAGTAGTGTCTCAAAACCATGGAGCAAACAAAACTCCAACTGAATGGATTCACTGATCACAATTGACTTAAATCCATGTGCTGCCTTTATCTTTACACAAAACTCCCATTGATTCCAGTGGGACAGAGGCAGAATATTGCCTTTGGGTTGCATCAGACAGTGGATTGCGTAGATTCTGTGGTAACAATATGGCAAGTGCTTTTTTAAGTACATCACAAAGTACAACTTCAGACTGACCTCGCCTTTTAGAGCCACATAACTAACCTCATGTTACCCCATTCAATGTAAAGAAATATTCCATCCTAGAAGTGAAAATCACTTTTAGATACTCCCCAATGTCCCCACATGAGAGGTAGCAGAATATTGCAACCAAATAGGTTCTTGTGAATTTTGTATGATCAATTCCAGTAGGTCATCCCGAAACCAAGGACATCCAAGAATAGTCAGCTCTCACCTAAATTCTAAGCACAGAAAAGAAGGCACCTTTTTCTAATGCCACATTGTTTCTTTTCATTCTGCCAGGCCAAAAAAAAAAAATGGAAACACAAAGATTTCTTTCCACCATAATAGTTCAATTGTTGATGATTTAACACAGTCAAGTCAGGAATGAGTTTAAGTGTACCCTCTCATTTCAGACATATTCACACTACTAAATATAACCCCCAACTGCAGTAGAAACAAAAAGCTGTCAAAATCAAAGGGCTAAAGGGACTGTTTTTTTATAAATTTATTTAATCTTCAGTATTTGAGCTTGCACCTTTGTTCCAGCACTTTTAAAATAAAATGTTTCACTTATGACAGTATCTGCCAAGTTTACATTGAGTCCCACTCAGTGTTCTTATAAGAGGCTTATATTAATCCCATTAAACCATGTTGTGGCATTTTGGGTTGCAGATGACTGATTCACTTCTGTTCTTTTTTCAGAATTAACAGTGTCAAGCTTTTACAAAGTTGTTGCATTTCCAACATCCAATGTGCAGACCAATGTGTACAAACTGTGAACTGATAATCCTGAAACAGTCAGTAACCTGGGATTGGATTCCTGCTCCCCTCCCACTTTTTTTTTTCCACCTGGAAACAAGAAAACCTCAAATTCTACTGTACATTTGAATGGTAGGAAGAAAAAAATATACAAGCTCTAACTTATACTGTATTTCTATCAATGGCAACAGGTCATAAGTTCATGTTTGCAACTAACACAAAGACTCATGAACACCAAGTCAGCTTTATACCATAAATACTGCTGGATTGATGGTTTAGTACTATCAACTCACTGTCATAGGTCTATAACAGTTCAAAAGCATCCTGGAGAAAAATCCTGAAACATATACCTTTCAGTATATAATAATGCAACTGCATTAGCTAACTATATACTGTACACAAGTCTTATCAGCATTTTACTGACCAAAGATGTAAGATTCCACTTTTAAATACAAAGCAGATAGCCAATAATGCATACTTATAATACAGCCGCCCTCTTGTTTTTCTTTTAAACAATTTGGTCACAATGCACCTTGGATATAAAAGCATTTTAAACTTTATTATTAATACTCAGGACATTAGGATTTCCAGAATTTTTTTTTTCAGTAGCATTTGTAGAACCACTTCTGGTAACAAATACAGTAGTTAGGAATGAGCATCCACTTCAGAATGCAGAAGTATATTATCCACAATCCTTTCCAGCTAAATCCATAGGGCTGGCGCTGTGATGAGTACGGTCACAAAAACACTAGAGTATGTTTTTAGAGGCTACATCCTCTTCTGCTGGAATACTTTATAAATACATATTAAAAAGTAAGGCAACAACTCCAAACAGTCCAAACTGTTTGCTCAGCTCTGTTCCCAATTAGATCCATGACCACTGGAAATCAATTTCATGCTTGTACTGTTTAGCGTTTGTCGTTATAATTTCAAAATGGTCCAATAAAATGTATATCTACTGTAATCATTTAGCCATTAGTATTACCAAAACAGCTCTGGTATGTGTCCAATGACATGTAACTAATACTGGTTAGGTACTGAAGTTCATGGTGTTACCATTGCCCATTTTCAAAGGATTCAAGACACTGTGGATTCACAATAAATCGATACATTAATCTGAAATTTCCTTCCCTACTATGTTTATCACCTTTTCATTCTTCTTCCTAATGTTTGCACTGAAGAAGTACCAGTGCTAGCCTGGTACCAGAAAGATGCTCACACCAGTAAACAAAACCTTAGGGACCTATATTTTTCATGGCCCTGATTTGCATGGACATTCAACTTATGAAGATGTGCAAAAGGAAAAAAAATGTCAAATTACAGTAAAGTTATCCAGAGAAGGAGGATGTCACACAAACTCAAAAGGAAATGACAATTTTTTTTTCTCTTTTACTATAAATACATTGAACAGTTTAGCAGAAAGGCAAGCTAAATTTAAGATTGTTCACATTTGAAAGTTGTATCATACTTTCTGCTAATGATAAATAAGGAACAGGTCCTGACAATGGAATTTTGACATAGCAATTTTCCTCAACAGATCTTTGAAGACTGGTTTTAAAGAAGGGTCAAAACAATGATTATGTTTGCAAAGTTCTGAGAAGTCCATCTGTTGTCCAAACTTTGGATAAAAGTCCTTATTTTTTCCTTTACTTAGAGACAGTTATATACAGTGTTGTAATAATGAAACAAATGTGAAATCTACTGTAAAGTTGCACAATACAGAAAACTGTTGCTCCATCTTCTACTACATAAATGTGTGACTCCACAGGTTAATAATGCTGCTTTGTTTCTTTTGTTAAGTTGGAATTATTCCATCACGTCTAAGACCTCTCTTTAACTCCAAATCCTCCAGTTTTTTCCACAGTTCTTCACGTTCCTTCTCTTTTTTCTTCTCACTGGCAGATAAAATAAAATAAAATGTTAACAGTAAGGAAGCTTTAAAAGTTTCTATCCAACAATACTTATTTGATGTAAGCTATGAGAAATATTTTTCCAATGCACATGCATTTTCCCCTAATGTATATTTATGTTCAGTACACATTTTTTATTTCAACTTTTAGTTTACATGAAAAATGTTGAATAAAAGATGCTGAAACAGGAGATGGGATATTCTAAGAAAAAAAGTTTAAAAATCTTTACTGAAGTTAATTTTACAAAAGAGCAAAAATTACTAGATCATATGAGAATTACATTAAAATATTTTATGGATAAAATGTATTACATTTTGTGTTAATACATACTTTTGGGGCCAAGTTCTATTTCACAATTTCAAGTTTATTTCTTTACAGAAGACTATAATGGTCTCTTTTGTTTTAATTAATGTTAAACATAGCCTATTCTCTCAAACAAGGCCAGATTAACTTCAGCAGTGCAGTTAGTGTCAATCAAGTTGCAGGATCTGACCCTCATTTAATCCATTCATTCTTTATTCCTTCTAAATTCCTTCAAAATAATCTGTGCAATGTTTGCTTTACCAACAGATTGCTCTACTTGATTAGATAAAAGGAATGAGAGTAACAAGACTGGAGTCCAACTGAATGGAAGAAGTGTCAGGAGAAACCCAATAAAAATTAAAAAACTAAACTAGAATTTAATTTGATTATTCTCTGAGTTCTATCTCTTTGTTACTGGTTATTTGGCGTTAATATGGTTTTGATGCTATGAAGCAGAGACATACTGTTGTAACTGCTTTTAAATAAGCATAAAATTAGGTCAATATGTTCCAATAACAACTACAACATGTGGAGTATATGGTCTTTATTCCACAAGTTGGAGACGGTTTTCAATTTCTGCTTAAGTCACATTGCAGGATCTGGTCCAATGGGAACGTGAGTATCATGGACAGTTAGGGTACAGATGTACAAATTTCAAATTTGTCACACTGCAGTTTCTCAAAATATTCCATTGATTTAGAAGCTTAATCCTCGCATAACTTTCTACCTGCAAAATTCACATCGCCTAGGCTGCATACATTTAGTCAAAGTGCAGTCATTTGCACATATCTATAACATCATTCTTGGAAAGAAACAAGTATCTGTTTCCACCCCATAATTTGTACTTTCATTATACACAGTTGCTGAAAAATATTCAAAATTAAATATAAGAAATGATGAATACACTTAACAGAGATTTATCATTTTATTATCTAATTGCTGTAACACGTATCCCTTCTTTTTAAAATATTTCAATGGGTTACCTCATTAGTTCACCTATTGTTGAACTATTATTATTCACTGACACTTAAAATTTTAGCCAAGTTATTTAGAATTTGCTAGGGCTATACGACGCATCACTTTTATTTTTGAAAATTTTGTTCTGTTGGGGAACCCAGCATAAATCTTTCTTTTCCTAAACCCTGATCCTGTGAGTAATCCCCACTGATGTCAACTGATTCACTAGGCTCCCTTTGGAATGTGTGTTCTTAGACGGTAATTTCATTCTGGGGATTGCATTATGCATTAAATTCTTACTGAAGTATTTACCACTTCTAACTACAATACTTCTTACAAATACTAATGTACTTTGCACCAGCATTTAGTAATCTAAAATCCAATCTCCTATGGAAAGATGTTTGAATACGTGGCCAGGTTTTTCCACAGAACCCTTAAAAGTCTTTATCTAAAGAAACTGTGATTGTTTAATTGTTAATATTAAATATGGTTTAATAGTGAAGTTAATTTAATCAATTTTTACATTCTAGTATATATTTTAAAATAACAATTCATATATTTCAATTAGCACCAGCCCTAGGTACAGTAGAGGTAATCTAAGTAAGTGCTAAGAAAGCTCGTTCATATAGTCATTGCCTGTAACATACAGGTTATGGCAGAGTCTGATCCTGTGAAACAAAGAATGCCTCATGAGATGCAGACAGAATCCCTGTCACATGCATCAATTTCAACAGTAGCTGAGGCTTCTCAGAACCTTCCTGGATCAGATACCTAGCCCTCGGATTCTGTGTTACACACACTACAAACTGCACAGTGATGATGTCAACTAATCTGACAGACTGAACCTTGTCTACCAGGGCCCGAACAAAAACCATAAAGTCACATATGACTTGGCTCAGGACTCCAGACAGAACATATTAGTGCAGTCATTAATCCAGTGCACAATCTAACCCATTAATTACAGATTTGTAACCATATAAAACATTGTATTTTATTATATATCAAAGCAAAGCAAAGCAAAGCAAAAGGTGAATTATGAACCTGGTCACACAATTCAACAGTCTCATGGTCTCCAAAAGACTTCCAAGACTATACTAACCTAAGAAGGTTTGATGACATACAGTACCCTTCACTTTGCTTGTGGGAACCCCGAGTCACACAAAAGGCACGACTTAAACGAAGTCGCAAACTGCCCGGAGTTCCCGAAGTTTCCTCATTTTTTTCACCTGCTGCTTTGGATAAACTGAAATTTTAGACAAAAGATGATGCACTATAATTGGAGAATGAAGATTAAAGAAAATAGACAAAAAACATTATACTAGGGTGCAACTAATGATTGTACGAATGGTGCAGCTACTGGATTCTTCACTCTAAAGGACTTAGCTATATCAAGATCAGTGAACAAGGAAATACTGAAAGGGCTGAAAGGTGCCACTTAGGCTTAAGACCATGTGCAGGATAAGAAGGATGGGTCTTATGGTGAGTCATGTGTTGAGGAAATCCCTCATGTCCCACCTCCACCTTTTTTTAAATCTTTAATTTAAAGTGATCTCTTTAAACCCTTGTTGTTCTTACATTTCTGAAAATCTTGATACATTTAAGTCTTTTGGAATGTGGCGCCAAAAAGAGCTCTGAGGAATGCAAATCCACAAGCTATGCAACGGGTACTGTATTTCATAGGGAAGAAAACAACCAACTCCATGTGATAGTCTCTGGCATCTTGCAAGGACAAGGCTAATGAGCATGCAGAAAAAAAATGAGGCACTGCAATCAATTGTGTGTGAAATTATGCAATCACAGCAAAGTGTGAGGAACAAATTAAATGGCAGGCCTTATGCACAGCTGACAAAAAAGCTTTAAAAAGTTACCGCTGACGATCTGACTTGTAAGTGGCTGTCAGCTCGTCAAACATGGTGCTGTTCATTTCCATAAACGCCTTCAATACATTGTAGACTAAAGCTACAATTGCCCTGTGAAATAAAAAGAAAAGAAAAGAAAAGAAAAAAGGTAAAGCATCTATCAGCTTTAGTTGAAACTTAATAAGAACAAAATATAATATACACACTTTCCTTAACTATTCTTATTGGAATTGCTGAGCCTTATTCTGAGCTATTAGTTAAGAGTGATATAACTTCATTGAAGTTACTCTTGATTTACATATTTATATGAAGGGAGAATCACACTTTTTATCAGGTATCAGAGGGGTAGCCGTGTTAGTCTGAATCTGCAAAAGCGGCGAGGAGTCCTGTGGCCCCTTATAGACTAACCAAAGTGTTGGAGCATAAGCTTTCGTGGGCAAAGACCCACTTTGATGATGCATCTGATGAAGTGAGTCTTTGCCCACGAAAGCTTATGAGCCAACACTTTGGTTAGTCTATAAGGTGCCACAGGACTCCTTGCCACTTTTTATCAGGTAAATGGAAAGAACAAATCCCTACCTACTACTAGAGATGTAAAATCCCATACCAATTAAATGAAGGTGGGCTGGTGTGGCGCCCCCCTCACTGCGGATGGGAGCTGCTCCGGCCAAGTTGGAGCCCTGCTGCCCATGGTGTGCCGGATCAGAGGGGGGCTGCTCCAGCGCCCCATTAATTAACCATAACTGATAAGCATTACCTGGTAAGGGAGATGTTTATCTGTTAACCAGGTAAGCATTCACATCCCTACCTATTATAGGTAACAAGAGATACCTAGCATATACAAGTGCAGATACTTTACCAAGCAGTGGAGCAATTCTGAATGTAATCCAATGGCCAAAATTGTTATTCTAACAAAAGTAAATCTAAACAAACATCAGATGTGAATTATGCACACAAAAAGGTTCACTAGATGCTTCTGAATAGAGTATGAACATGCTGGAGATCTATATAGAGCCAAGTATGAATAATACGAGAGATTCCCTTGGAGTTGTACATTTCATGGTCATTTCACTTCAGTACATATAAAAAGAAAACAAGACCACCGGGAAAAAAATCTTTGAGGAAGAGATGATAATTCTAAGAGATGAAAGTTTATTTTAATCACAATTTTTTAAAGTATAGCCTAAATAAAAAAATGCAGTGTGCATGCTGAAAACGATTCCAACATTACATTTTAGAATGTGATTGCAAAATGCTATCCATGAAGCCCCAGACATGTTCTCTGCCAACTAGTAAATTGATAACATCTAATCATAACTACACATATCATTAAATGTTTCCCTAAACTAACTTTAAAAAACCCACAACAAAACAAAAAACCCAAAACAGATAAATAGGAAAGGTACATTTTCTTGATCATGCGAGGCTGCAATTTTTTTAAACAGTGTACATCAGCGTAGTTTGAGAACATAGGTTCACAATGAGATACAAATTATTTGCTCATATTGGGCAACCATCTGTTGATTAATACTGATTTAAGAGCTGACATTGTCTTTGAATATATTTATAAAAATAATCTAACCTGAGAACCTACTGAAATTTGTGCGCACCTGTTTACATTTAGAAAAATGCTGCTGCCACTGATTAGATGACATGAATCAAAGTATTATGCTGTATCTACAGAGATGTATTAAAATCGAGGGGTATGTTCCAGGTCAATTTACAGTCAGGCTTCTCCTGTGAACTAGTTTATAGTTATGTATTCACAGAGCATTAGAAATGTTTGGGTGCCTGATACTTTTTCTTGGTAATTATGCAGTTTTTCCATTTCTATTGTTTTTGTATTTATGATGAAAAAATAAATACAAAAGTTTTAAAAAATATTTATGCAGCATATATTATCTGCCCTAATTATTTTGGAAATAAAATAATCTACACTGCTATTATCCTACAGAGTTCAGATTTTGTGCATGTATCAGATAATTTAAAAGTATTCTGAGCCAAATACCACTCTGGTTTAAATTCTATTTGCATTAATAGTATGTCCTCTGTTTACATCAGGTCTGAATTGTCTCTCTTGAGCTCATGTTTTCTTTAATCTGGAATTTCCAGGGTTGAACATATAGGTTTCAGCAAGTGGACAAATAAAAGATAATGCCAAAGCTTACGGATTCCAGTGTTCTTTGGAAATCCTATACAGACTGGAGAACATGATGGGAAGTATAACGTTGGAGTTCTCTTCTATCAAACTCATGATGTATTCATTATTCCAATAATACAGTGCCCTTTCTGCCACCTTTGATGGGGAAAAAGGAATAAAATCCATTAGAAAATTTCAGTTACCTACAAATTTGTTACATTTTACAGAAAAGTCACCACTAAACAAATAGCTTCAGAGCCAATCAAGGGGCTATCATTACTTTCAAAATTAAATCTCTATTTTATCCAGGAAATAACTTGCATTAATGTAAGGAGATCTTTAAAGTAACTACAAAACACATTTAAAATGATTAAGATTAAAATTAATGTATAAATATTCACATTGTTTGGTTTCATTGTGGTTTCACAGACCCGTAGGACTTGAACCCAGGGAAAGTGCTGAATACTGATGTGTCGTGGTTCAAATTCTTGTCTCCCAGAGAAATCAAAGAAAGCCAAGGGCATGGAGTATCTTACAAGAGGTGCTCTGTACTTGGCACAATTGAAAACCAGGGCAAGAGGGGGTTGGGCGAAGGTGGCTTTAAGCCATGATTGCTCCCTCCAGATCCTAAAATACTCTAAGGGTTAAAGAAATTGCTGGCATAATTCAGACTCCTTTGAAGGACTCAGTTGCATCAGACTCCATGAGCACTGCTTAGACTCACAAAAGCACTGCTTTTTGTTACACCCTGCCTCTAACATGCCTTGCCCTGAGTCCCCACCACACTTCCTATGTGAAGGTTCGTGAGGGACCCTTGAAGGCAGGTTTTGATTATTTACTGCGATGTCTAAATTACCCTAGGCGCTAATTATGCTAGCATAGCCTAGGATTAGGAGGGTGATTTACACCCACCTTACCCCTCTTTGCCATGAGATACACGTTTTCTGCTGTGACTTGAATGGAATCTAAGATCTCACCCTTGGAGTCTCATCTTTGTTCTAGTTCAATCTTCTCTGAGTGTAGGATCTGTTAGTGTAACAAACCCAGCCATGGATAGAGAAACAGTAAACATAGTCTAATCGGTATTAAACTCAACATTTAGATTTCCACTTTGTACATTCACAACAGCTTAGAAACTATATTTCTTTTTTTTTTTTTTAAATTACTTGTTTTACTGACCTGAAAGTGAGGACTAGAAACACACTTGGCAATTTGTTTAAACAAAGGTTCCTGAATTTTGACAAACTGTGAAGGTTCAATCACATCCAAGATCTCCTCCAGCTCCCCAAGGAACATGACCTAGACGCAAGTAATTGTTAAATTCAGAACTTGTCAAATCTTGTATTTGCAATTCATCAGCTAAATTTTCAAACAGGTCTCAACCCATCTTCTAATTTTATAGGCACAAACAACAGAATGTAGTCATCCACTTTATTTACTTAACTGAAATCAGACAGTTAAGATAGCTAAATTTCAGGATTTGCCCCCACAATTAATAGCAGGTGCAAAATTAAAGAACAAGTTTCCAAAATTTTGCACACTAATACTAAATACAAACAAAAGGGAACAGTTTTTGTAGCTGGTTAGCAATGAACTTAAGGGTAACCATACTTGTATTCATACAGCAGTATACATTTTTCTATAGGTCATGACAGTTATCAAAAAGACTAGTTTAATCCCTAATGCTGTACAAACCTTTCACATCCATATAACACATTTGCTCCTCAGGAGAGATAGAGGTTCAAATCACTCTGAAATGATGAAGGATTTGTGAAAAAAGTAATGGCTGCTAAGTGGGATAGTGAACATTAAAAAGAGGGAGAAGACAAGACTATTTGATTCATCATTAAAAAAAAATCTGCAAGGTGTTGGGCATCTTCAACTTCTATTAGCTTCCATTCTCAGCATTTTATCAAACAATGATAAATTCTACACTCCATAGTTCCTGGATCTTGCTTCTGGCTGAACAACACATGCTTAGTGCTCTATTTACAGATTATAATGCATGGTCTTTGCCCTAAGGAATTTACAGATGGCGCTATGTAGCTGGGGTAAATGCCTGGTCCCAGTGAAGACAATGGCAAAACTTCCATTGACTTCAATAGGCTAGGATTTTACCCTCGTAATTAAAGGATCCATCTTTAATTGCTTGTCTTTTGGGCCAAATTTTCAAACAAAGAAGCCTTTGCTTTCCCATAAACATCAGTATGTAAACTCAGATTTGCAAGATCATGTAATCATGCAACTAACTGCATATACCTCTAGCCCAACTATGAAAAAGTAAGCCCAACACAAACTGCTTCAATTCGTAACATAATTTTTCCATGAAATTTCAAAACATTCACTTTTATCCCCGTTTACATGAAAAGTCACTCTCTTGTGAAAGAATGCTTATATTAGCATACTTAAACTTGCCAACTGAGACTATGGCCTGGTCTACACTAGGAGTTTAGGTCAAACTTTAGCTGCATGAAGGTTAATTTTCTAAACAATTAGTCCACAATACCTAGCCTGTTCTGTTGACCTTAAGGGCTGCTGAAGTAGATTTCAATACTCCTGCTTTACATGAGGAGTAACGCAAAATTTGACCTTGCATGGTTGACTCTACAGTAGTGCAGACCAAGCATTGTGAAAGTTGACATTCTTGGTCTCTGGGAGGCATCCCACAGCGCTGTGCTATGACCACTCTGGCCAGAACTTGCACCTCTACTGCTCTCCACGTGAACAGGAAAAGCACCAGGAAAGTTTGAATTTTATTTCCTATGTGGACAGCATTGCAAGCACTCCTCAGAGAAGGCAGCACACCTGGCTGTGAGTTTCATGACCCAATGGAGCAGAAGAGCACCAGCATGGAGTGTGAAGGAAATCTTGGACCTCAGAGGTGTGGGGGAGAGGAATCCATTCTCTTGGAGCTTTGAACAACCAAAAGAAATGCCAATATCTATACAAAGATCTCAAAGTGCATGGAAAAAAAAGGATATGCCGGGGATGCCCAGCAGCGCCATGTTAAAATAAAGGAGTTGAGGCAGTTCATCACTAGACAAAGGAGGCAAATGGACAGTGTGGTGCATCGCTGCAAAAATGGCGCTTCTACGACAACCTGCATGCCCTCCTAGGTGGGGACGTGACCACCTTCCCAAGCCAGACCGTGGAATCCTCCCACTCAGGGCAGCAGCATGGTGGTTGATGGTGGAGGAGAAGGAGAACGGCCAGCTGGCAAGCTGCAAGAGCCAAGAACTTTTTATAACCTTGGAGACAATCCCTCCCCTCCCAGGATGTTTCAGTTGGGCACTGATCCAGGGGAGGGCACTTCTGATGAGTTCACAATTTTTTTCTTGCTACAAGAGGGTTAAGGCAAGTGGGCATGATGTGTAGTGTACTCTGTGCCTACACAGCACAGGGGACCCAGAACAGCTTGTTGATGTGTCTGGAGATGGGAGGGGGAATCTCCAGCTAGAAACTGGAGCTCTCAGCTAGAAACTCTTTGATCCTTCTCACAAGGTTTCTGGGGAGGCCTGCCTTATTCTGTGCTCCATGGTAAGACACCTTCCCACACCAAGCCAACAGTAACTGTTCTGGCATCATTGCAGCACAAAGCATTGCAGCCATAATGCCCAGGTTTCTGGCCACATTATGTGAGCGTCACTCTGTGTGATTCGAAGAAGACTGATATCTCACATGGCAACCTGGATGAACGAGGGGAAGCTATTAGCTGCTGCCTCTGCTGCTAGCATGGCTTTAACCTATGGCACCCCCTCCTTCTCTCCTGCAGCACTCTCCTAGGGAGCAGGGTGTCATGGACACAGAGGAGGGAAGCCATATGAGCTACCGCCCTGCCCCACCAGCTTGATTGGACCCCATCTCCCTCTTGCTTGCAGGCTCCTACTAGGATGGGAAAGCAGCACTCTCTCTGGAAGTGGGGTGTGGCGGACACAGAGGAAAAAAGCTGCATGAGCTGCTACCCTGACCACTGGCATAACTGGACTCCATCTCCCATCCCGCTCACAGTATTGTGGCCTGGCAGGCCCTTTACCATGCTTGCCTCCAAACCATGTGAATCCAGATGTTCCCTTGAGAACTGTGTTGTGTACCTACTGTACAGTGGCCACTTTGAAGCATAACTTTGGCCTTGCACAGAACACCTCTCCATTGTCTTTAGTGAGACCTTCATTGTATGTTAACAGATTAGGCTTTAGGCTCCGCAATGTATCTCATGTAATGTGTGCCCTTGTAACTTTTCATTACAGCAGGAACAGAGGGAGCTTACTGCATATTCCCCCGGCTTCACCAGCTGTCTGGCTCACAGAAATCCACAGGTGAAAACGGACAAGGGAAGATATCTAATAAACCATCTTGTTAGTCTTTAAAGTGCTACATAGTCCTGTATTTTTTTTTTTAAACTGGCCATTCAAAAAACTCTCTTCCAAAGCCTCTCTGATTTACACTGCCCCCTGATGTCTGGCTGCTCAAAATCTCTGGCTAGGCTGGGGGAGGAGAGGGGCGTGGGGGGAAGAGAAATAATTTTTTATGCGGGGCCACTCCAAGACGTTGGAAAGTGGTCAAGGGCTGCACTCTTCCATGATATTGATGGAGGTTGGGTGCAGAAGGGAGCTTGGGGTAAAGGATTGGTGTGCAGGACAGTGGTCTGGGGTCTGGGAGAGAGTATGGGTGGAGGCAGTTGTGACCCAAGTTTCCTGTAAGCTGTGCACCCGCACAGCTATTTTTTGAGCCCCATTCTTAGGTTCAGAGGTTTTGAGCAGCTAGGGAGCTCGGCTGACCGATGGGGGTGGAGTGTCTCTAAGCAGCAGCTAAACAGTGCTAGCTATGTGCTTGAACTGAGGAGTTACCAGAGCACGTATGGAGGGAGATAAGGACAGAATAAGTGGCTGGAGGTGGGGAGGGGAGTGAGTAATTAATTAATTGGCTTGGGGGAGAGCCTGGGGGGGGGGAGTTTGGAAAGTCCCACGTGCAAGTAGAGAGAGGGGGCAGAGGCAGAAACCCAGCAGTCTCCTCAAGCCTCCTGGGCTGGGAAGGGAGGTAAAGGGCTGACTGCATGGGGTAAGAGGGGAAAAAAGGGGGTGGGCGTGTGCTGGCATCTGTGAAGTGAGGTGGAGGCAGAGGGCAGATTGTTTGGGATGTCATGACTCACTTGCTGCCATCCTCTCTGTGTGGCCAGATTGAAGGCAGGTTGTATGGCATGTGTGTGTGTGCCAGGACATTTGCATGATTACATTTCAAAGTTTACATATGTGTTAATGGCTTACGGTAAGAAAGAAAAAAAATTTTAACAGAAGTTTGAGTCTTGAAGCTATCTCAGGCTGTCTCTACACTACAAAGAAAAGTCAGAAAAAGATACGCAAATTGCGAACCGCAATTTGAGTATCTTTTCCCGCTTTTCTTCTGAAAGAGGCTTTTCCAACATTTGGCCCGTCTACATGGGGCCAAATGTCGGAAAAAAAACCCTCTCTGAACATCCATTCTTCCTTGTAAAATGAGGTATACAGGGATGCAGAAAAACGTGTCTGCTTTTCCAAAAAAATTTTCAGAAAAGCAGACACATTCCTTGGACATGGCAGAGCTTTTCCGGGATACCGGAGTACCCTAAAACTCTGATCTTAATGATTTTTTAAAATCCTGTATTATTAATTAATGTATGGTAAATTGTACTGCATTAAAGCTAGATCTTTACTATGTGGTAGAGTTCTGGTTCTTATGAGTCAGAAGTAGAAAGTACTAGGTGCAATGCTAGTAGTTTTGTAGGATTAAACCTTATTTGCAAGCTCTTTGAAACATGCATCTGTCTACAAATCCTAACCACATGTTAATTTGCTTCTCCTCTTTGAGATGGTGACACACAAAAAGTGAGAGAATTTTCATCTGTGTTTATAGCATGGAGACTAAAAATTCCACAGAGAAATTGTATAAGCCTTAGTGAATGCCTTTTATTCTCCTTTCCAGTGTCAGTTAATACTATTAGTCATGCTTTCCTTGCACATACTATTTCTACTTTACTCAGATTTGTTTAGCATCTTAAAGCTGAGCTATGTGTGGATAATATGCATTTTGGGAGAAAGGATGAAGAAGCATGTACTCCAAGGGTAGTGTTAATTTTCTTTTTATTAATATTAAATGTTGTAAGCATTACTCCTTGTTAAATATCTCTTGTTTCAATGTATTTTCTTCCACACATATGGACTGTTATTTTATGTGTGTTTTTAATTTGTATTGGTGGTGCACATCCACACACTACCTCAATATTGGTGTTGCACATAAGAAATTTCAACCTGTCCAAAAGAAAATTCAACCCGCCCAAGGATAGAAAATGTTAGATGGAACACTGGTTGTGACCTGGGACATGGGACTGGAGTGCAGGAGGAGGCACAAGGATTTGGGTTGTGACCTAAAGCAGGAGTGATTATGACCTGGGGCAAGGAATTGGGGTACAGGGATTTGGGGTGTGACTTAAGGCAGGAGAGGTTTGTGACTTGGGGCAGGGAACTGGGGTAGAGTCTGGGAGGGGATATAGGTTTCGAGGGGCAGAGGATTTGGCTTATGTGTGGTAGGGGGGCAGAAGCTGTGGGCAGAGATTTGGGGGGAGGGAGAGGCTGGAGTGTCAGAGGCAGAATCTGGCTGGGAGACTTAGCTGGGTGACTCCCAGCCAGCAGCCCAGCATATTTCTCAGGCAGCCTCCCTGCATAGGCTGCAGGGGCCATGTGCGTCTGTGAATAAGAACCTGAGCTGGTGGAGGTGCTTTGCGCGCTGCCTTTTCTTCAAACAGGCAGCTCCAACTGCCTAGAAACTGACCAACGGGATTATGCTGGAAGTGGGGGCAGCAGATGAAGCCTCCCCTGCCAGCTCACAGCTGTTAAACACAAACAGCCCGACAGCCACTTTTCTGAGCGGTGTGCAGGCGCGGGTGAGGCAAGCAGGGAGTCTGGCTGAGGCTCCCCGCTGCATCTGCAGGCCGGATCCAGTTGCTTGGCAGGCCGGATCTGGACCGCCGGCCACATTTTGCTCAATCCTGGGCTAGGCGCTTTGCCTCAGCTTCCCACCCTGCCAGATAACTTTCCCTGCTTGTTCTCACAAACATTATGGAGCACACAGCAGGCTGCCACCACAAAGACAATGTTGCATTTGCTGAGGACTAACTTAGTCAGTAGACTCCTAAATCTTCCCTTCAACACTCAAAAGTACAATTAACCACCATTCTGCACTTGCTCAGCCTGTAGTTGAACTGTTCCTTACTGTGGTCCAGGCTGTCCACGTATAGCTTCATGAGCCATGGGAACAAGGGATAGGCTGGGTTGCCAAGGATCACTAGTGACATTTCCACCTTTTTTATTCTAATTTTCCAGTATGGGAAAAAAGTTCCAGCTTGCAGCTTTCTGAAGAGGCGTGAGTTCCTAAAGATGCACATGTCATGCACCTTTCACAACCATCCCATGCTGATGTCAGTGAAATGGCCCTTGCGATCCACTAGCGCTTGCAGCACCAACAAGTATCCCCCTTAGGGACTATGTACTCCTTGGCAAGGTGGTCAGGTGCCAAGATGGGGATATGTGTTCCATCTATCACCCCACCGCAGTTAGGGAACCCCATCATGGCAAAGCCCTCCACTGTGACATCCACATTTCCAAGTGTCACTTCCCTCCATAGCAGAATGGTATCGATTGCTTTGGCTACATGTATAACAGCAGCCTCCACTGTAGATTTCCCCATTCTGAATTGATACCCAATTGACCGGTAGCTGTCTGGTGTTGCAAGCTTCCACAGGGCAATTGCCATGCGCTTCTCCACTGTCAGAGCTGGTCTCATTCAGGTGTCCCAGTGCTTCAGGGCAGGAGAAAGCCATTTGCAAAGTTCCATGAAAGTGGCTTTGCACATTCGGAAGTTTTGCAGCCACTGATGATTGTCCCATACCTGCAGCACTATGTAGTCCCACCAGTCCATACTTGTCTGACAGCACCAGAACCAGTGTTCCATTGTTTCCATAGGATTGAATGCTGTGTGCATTTCCAATTCACTCAACTCAAGGGCTTACCTAAGATTCGTCCTCTTCCTGGAGTGACGTGCATACCGTCTCTACGTACTCCACCATTAGGCATATGAAGGTAGACATCAGCATCACAATGCTTTCGTGCACAAGGGGATCCATGAGAGGGGCCATGCTTGTACTGCTATGGCATTTGCACTAGTAATCAGGGTAAAAAAGGGTGCGAAAAGACTGTTTCGCATTGGTCTCAAGCAAGGGGGTGGTAGTAGACAAGTGCATTATGGGACGCTGACGACATGAACCCAGAACTATGCGCTGCATGGTTTTGGTCCCAGCATGCATCGGAAGCATAACCCAGAACATAAAGTCAACTGCAGTTTCCCTACTGGGGATGCGCTACTTCGAACTACATTGAATTCTTGTGCACAGTGGGGACATGGATCTTTTACTTTACAAAATCAGATGGTAAGAAATCAACCTTAATAAATTCGACCTTAACTCGTAGTGTAGACATGGCCTGCGAGACTATCATCAGCTTGACACCTTTATAGTCAAAATTATGTCCAATACAGGAAAGTTTGTATATAGACAGAATCACCTGTATGAGCTAAACAGATACCAAAATACACCATATCATTTAAAATTGTCCATATTATTTACCTAAACCTCTCTGGATGTTCCTGGGATAAAAGTGTCTTTAATATGTATCTTATGTATTTTTTATTATGTATCAAACTCCTTCTTTACTTAAGTCTTAAAAGTAACACAGAACTTACCTCTTTTTGACTGCAGGTTTTCGGCCAGAATTTCATTAAACCTCTAATGACCTGAATTACAAATGAGAAAAAAAATTACATTAAATTTTACAACTTCACATCTAGGAAAAATGGATGTTTAAAAAATAAAAATATACCAAAGAAATATTTACTGGCTCTGTGAGTGAAGGATCTTTCTCCAGAAACTGTACTATACAATATGCCAGCTGTGAAGGGGAAAAATATATAAACATGAAATTATGACATTTTCAAAGAACTCAAAAGACATGTTCAGAATTAAAAAGAATAAGTAATTAGAACAGTTCACTATACATCTTTTTCTAAACTAAATCCTATTTTAAACTGGAAGTCATGGGAATTTGCAACTCCATCCAAGGTGCAGTTAACAGCAAAGAATAAACAAATGAAAAGTGAGGAATGAATATGTCCAAGTACATTTTGAAATCATTTGAACTTTATGGGTTCCAACTGTACTCATGTAAGCAACATTTTGAAAGGCTCATTGTTCTGCAAACATGTTTCTTTTACACTTTTGGCAGCATCAGCATTGCGACAACTCATATGAGTGGAGCCAACAAAGCCAAAAAATTGCAAAAAAGATTAAGAAAACAAGGCCAGAGTGCAGAAATTAGGATCAATTTAGAGCCAAAATGCAAAAAGGGTGGTAGTGTAAAGAATCACCAAGATAGATAACTAGACAGATGACAGTGCAAGAAGCAAAAACAGACCTCTAGTTGCAGAATCAGGGCCTGGATGAGTGGAGAAGATAGCCTCGTTATAGGGACAGCAAGATTGTGTGACTGGAAGGAAAGTCTACAGAGTTTCAGTGCTAGACAATAACTTACATTATACAAAGGCTATATGAAATCCATAGAGCTATATCCATAAGTCTATATCTATATCTATGAATTTGACTAGATTTATCCTATAAAATGCATTTCAGTTCACTAAATACCTATCTGTTTCAGTTTTATTACATGACAAAAGTTTTCTGTGGGTTTCTGTGTTAGTTTTCATTTAGTTTTTTTTTTTTGGCTAAGCAAAATATTTCCACAGCAATCAAGCATACTACTGTCCTGTTCTAACCAAGCAGATTTTTTTTAATATAAATTTCTACCTGTGCATGGAAGAGTGATAAACTCCTGACAGTATGTAAAGGAATCAGCACCTTCACCAGAAACTGTTTATGCTCTGCTTTTAGAGGTAAAGCAAAACCATTGATAATACTAGAAGTGGGAGAAAAAAAAAAAAATTTTTGATTAGTGACATCACAGAAAATTTACTTGTGGTCTGAACAAATAGTTTCTATCAAAGTAATTACACAAGAAGATAGACTGCAGATAATATAATAGATGCTGAAGATTTACACTAGCCAGTGATCAAGGCTAGTTCTAGTCACTGCTATTTACTAGTTAAGCGCTCACATGAGAATAACTATGATCAGTCATACAATATTGTTGCCTAATATACCTGAACCTCCTCAATTTAGCAATCCTGGGAAACAGGGTTTGCCGTATTAAAAATTTTGCTGGGCCAGGGAAGGTGCTGAGGGGTCTGAGCATGAGGGGGTGCTTACATGGTGCCCTACTCCTGGGGATACATGTGTCTCTGCACCCCCACTACTCCCAGACACCATCCCCTGCTATGTGAGCAGCAGGGAAAAGCCAAAGGGGAATATGGAGATTCAAGTGTATATATGACCTTGCCTATTTGTCTGGTAATATAAAAGATTTTAAGGTACTCTTTGGTGGACTGTGGAACTAACTACAATTATATTTCAGAAGGGTAGCTGAGTTAGTCTGTAATAGGAAAAACTTAAAAAACAATAGTCAAATAGCACCTTAAAGATTAACAAAACATGTAGACGGTATCATGAGCTTTCGTGGGCACAACCCACTTCTTCAGATGACAGGAGTATTAGAAGTCCAGATCCAAGAATAAATAAGGGAAGTGGGGAGGAGGAAAAAAGACAAAAAAGGAGGGGAGGGGAAAAAAATAGAGTGAGTAGATGGTTCAAATAGTTACAAGAAGCTGATAAGAACAATTAGCATCTCCATTGTTTGGCTGGTTGGTTAAGTCATTAGGATGTGGAAGATGGTGTGCGAACCAGCCGATGTCCCTGTTCATACGATTTGCAAAGAATTAAACTTATGAATGAAGTTGAGTTCCGGTTCTTCTCTGTGTATTTGGCTTGTGGAATTGGCCTGAAACAAAATGGTTGGGTCCAGTGATGAAATCGCTAGTGTGTATGTATGAGTAGAGTTGGCACCGGGGCTGATTACAGGGGTGGGTTCCTGGATGATTATGATGGAGATGTGTTGCGTGGTTACTGGAAATAATTTGTTTGAGATTATTCTTCCACATCCTCCACATCTTCCACATCCTCAGAGTGAGGCCTGCCCACACATCTACACTAGCGATTTCAACCACATCAGCCACCAAAATCAGAGGCTCATTTAACTGCACATCCACTAATGTGATGTATGCCATCAAATGCCAGCAAAGCCCCACTGCAATGTATACTGGCCAAAATGGACAGTCTCTATGGGAAAGAATTAATGGACACAAATCAGATATCCGAAAAGGCAATACATCAGCGGTTCCCAACCTATTCCAGATGGGGACCCATTTTGACAATTCAGGAAGACTTGGTGACCCAAGGCAATTCAAAAACGGGGGAAAGGGGGCAGAGACACCTGGAAAGACACTTGGCGAACCTTTTGAAATGTAATGGCGACCCATATTTGGGTCCCTACCCATAGGTTGGGAAACCCCAAAATACACAAAAACCTGTTGGAGAACACTTTAATCTGCCTGGACTCATTAATGGATCTCCAAGTCACCATTTTGTTTCAGGCTAATTCCACAAGCCAAATACTCAGAAAATGGTTGGAATTCAACTTCATTCACAAGTTTAATGCTTATGTAAATGGTATGAACAGGGACATTACATTGGCTGGCTCACACACCATCTTCCACATCCTAATGACTTAACTGTTCTTATCAGCTTCTTGTAACTATTTGAACCATCTACTCACTGTCTCCCTTTTTTCTTCCCTCCCCTCCTTTTTTCCTTTTTCCCTCCTCCCCCGCCCCCTTCCCTTATTTATTCTTGGATCTGGACTTCTAATACTCCTGTCATCTGAAGAAGTGGGTTGTGCCCATGAAAGCTCATGATACCATCTACATGTTTCGTTAGTCTTTAAGGTGCTACTAGACTATTTGTTGTTTTTTAAGTTTTTACAATTATATTGATAACCAACACACTGAAACCAACACCCTAATACTGTAGATGCTTAGTGTGCTCAAGCAAAAATTGAAATGTACACGGCAAAATGAAGTGCACGGGGAACAATGTAAGAAAAAAAAATTGTATTTTGTAATCTACACACAATAAATCCTCTTTGCAAAGAGTTATGCTAAGACTGACAGCTAAGAATGTGCACAAGTCTGTTTTCAGAATGAGGGTTTAGGATCATTTTTTAAAAGAGTCCTGAAATTTTCAGCATAACTCTTTGAGATGGCTTATTATGTAAAGGTTTATTTACCTTCCTAATATTTCCAGCAGTTCAGCTACACCATTGAAGTGTTCAGTTTCATAAACAAACCTATCAAATAAAGTTAAAAAATAAATAAATATTTAGTTTCTTAAAACATTTATAATACAACGATTGTTTTCCCTCAAAACTTACCGTAGAAAAATATTGTTAATCTGTTTTCGGATAAATGCTCTAAGACCAAGAAACTTGCCATAAATTCTGTGTAAGACTGTTTTAAGGTAATCTCGTTCTCGGGGATCTTCACTGTCAAATAGCTCCAAAAGCTGTTGAAAAAGAAAATTTAATGCAAGTTTCAGATGACTAACAAGAAATGGTAAACTGGCTTTATTTTATACAGTTTGCATAAGATGAACTAGATTGCATATGAGTGTGCATACAGCCGTTACACAAATCTGTTGCTTTCATTATTAACAAAAATAAAATAAACATACAATAAAATTGTTTTTAAAATTAAAGAAATTAAAATAAAACTTTTATTACAGAAACTGAAAAGGAATTAATTAAAGTTGAAAGGAGTCAATATAGAGATGAGGTATTTAGTCAACTGAATGAATACCAGCCAATGTATTCTGTAGAAAATGTATTGTGGAGTGTTCATAACTCAAGTAGCCACAGTCGAGCCTTTAAATAAATGAATCAATTATTATTCCAATTATCTTGTTAAGCAGAGGACTTGGACTGGTGACATTCCAGAGATGGTAGGAAAATAAAGAGTTTAGCTACAAAATATAAATTCATTGAACACAGTCCTGTCAATTTAATGCTCAAAATCTTTAAGGGCCTGACCCAATTCCCTGAACTGAGACAGGCACAGAGTATATGTAACAGGACTTTTGAGCCCACTTGCGGTTTATGAACACTACCAACTTGCTCAAGCTCTCTTTTCTATTTTTGTTTCCATTTCAAAACATGTAAACAGATAATTATACTGATGTCTGACCTGGGGGAAGGTAGGTTTTTCATTTGGGTTTTAAATAGGAAGAGCTTCCCTTTTCCAAATGCTTCTCTCATCTCTCCTACATGCATAATTCCCACCACTCACAGTTGTTTACAGCTATGTGTATATACTTGATCTGATTTTGATTTCACAGTGGTTGCACATAAAAAGTTTCTTCAATTGTACATTCTATCAGTTTGAGAGCTAATTCCAGTGCTTTAATATGAGGAATATGTCACAAACCAGAGATTTTTTTTCCCCAAGTGTACTCATAATATTCTCCTTATTACTGGACCTTGTTTTTCTTAATGGTCTAAAAAGTCACATTGTTCCCTTGGTTTGAACAATAATTATAATAATCGTACTATGTATTTTAGAAATGTGCATCTGTCTGTCCAGGAGTTTGAGAGTCCATTTGTTCAAGAACTCCTCCTAAACGGAAAGAGCTAGGACCACCAAATTTGGTATGCTGCTTCCTCTTATCCTAACTTAAACCAAGGTCAGGGTTTGATGATGCCAGCACAATGAGATGTGCCTGGAATCTAATTGTTTGCCATTACACAGAAAGGGAGGGGTCTGACAGGAGGAACAGTTATGCTCTGCAATGACCACAGGAGGCAGCAAATATGAGCAACAGTTATACTCCAGAGTGACCACGGGGTGACCTCACCAGTAAGAGCGTGGTCAGCTGGGCCTTGAGCTCTGCATGTTGCAGGCCACCGGTCCTGGTAAGTGGCCCCTCTGCCCCAAAGCCTCAGTCCAAACCCCTCCCCTGAGCCACAGCACCGGAATAGGGGGCAAGAAGAGAGTGCCGCCACACTCCTGGGGAGCAGGAGTCAGGGCACTTTTTGGGAGGTGCAGGGCTCAGGATAGAATGGTGGGAGGTCGGGGGGGCAGGGGGGCTTAGTGGGCTGGTAGTGGCTCCTCCCAGGGGGCTGGGAGGAGCACAGCCCCAGTGCCGCGCCCACCCCCCCCCACAGGAACCATTGGCTACACCCTTCATATCATCTGCCCCCTGCCCTGAGCCACTGCTCATCCCCGAACCCTCACTCTAGCTCCCCACACACCAACCTCATACCCTGAGCCCCTCCTCATTCCACAACCTTCTTCCCTGATTGCTATACTTCCTACCCCCTACCCTGAGCCCACCACTTGCTGCCCTGAGTCCTACATCCCCACATTCTGTACTCAGACCCCCACATCTCCCAGCCCCCTGCCCTGACTCCAGCACCCTCCGCACAGTGTGCTGACTCCTGCATCATGCCCACCACCCCACAAAAAGAGGTTAAAGACTTGAGCAACTCCAGGTACATCTGCTAGTAATAAATATGTATGGCTACAGAAGTGTAACAGATAATGTATCATTAGTGGAGGAAAAAAATTAAAAGTAACATTTACACTACAGAAAACAGTAATCTAAAGAATAGTTTAAGAAACTGTATACTTGGAAGGAAAAAACAGCACAATCATAATACCATTGGCAAAGAACACTTTAAACTCTGACCTCAGGATTATAATATTCTTATTTTTAAGAAGACATAATTTAAGCAGATAGAAGAAGCTACCACACAACAAACAGAACAAAAAATGGATGGGGACCTACCAAAGTAAGCAACTGAGTGAAAAGAAATATCATTCACTAAGACAATTTTGAAACACACTTCAGAACATAGGCAAGGCTTCCTATGAAAGAAGTGTGTGGAGCCTTTGGCAACTGAAATAATCTGATCTGATGGTAATAGACAGGAGTGAATCAAAAAAATTGTTCAGGAAATCTAACAAAAATAAATAAAGCAGTATATATTGATGACAATTAGGAGGAGTTGTCACCCATTTACACCCCCGCCCGCCCCCCCACACAAATACAAATTGCCTTATATTTACCGAATAAGTTACTTGAGCTCAAGGGTAGTTATTAACAGTTAGTTTAATATAAAAGTTTTAGTCACTTGAGCCCAGGTTTTTAAAGGTATTTCAGAGTTGCTTCACTCAGCATTGCAATGCCTAACTGATTTAGAAGACTATGTCCTAAATGAATTAGTTGATAGGATTTAGACTTCTAAGTGCCTATCAATGGAATTTTAGCTTCTAAATGCACTATATCACGTTCACGAAGGATTTTAGGCTCCTAAATCAGTTAAGCTTTGCAATATTGAGTGCAACAATGTGACCCCAATCACATCAAGGCTCTGATCCCATAAAGAGATTCACACAGGCAGGTCACTTTGCCTGAACAGAGACTAAACTACATTAATCCTTATTCAGAGCCCTATCAATCTGAAATTCTCTTTGAAGGATTGGGGTTTTATTATAGATGCTTTTAACAGGATGACTCACCATTAGCATTAATTTACATGTTCGTACAGTACCAGAATACTCAAGTCTGGTATACTTGACCATTATAAATAGCTGAGTGTAACCCCCATCCAACACAAACTTAATCTTTATAATTTAAGGTCAACAAGAGCTCAGTCAGTCTTACTGGATTTCAGTTAAATATCTTTCTAGGATAACTTCCTGATTTTTAGTTCACATATTTGATATGGACTGGCTTTTATCCAAAACATCCCCACCACAAAATTTGTAATTTGACACCTCTCTCGTAGTGATGGGAGATAAGGATGTTAAGGACTAGTCGACTATCTGATAAGAAAATGCTTACCGGATAGTCAGTCAACTAGTCAATTCTCCCCCTCTCCACCCCCCCGTCCCCAGCTCTATCAGCTAGCAAAGGGGGAGGAGAAGAGGGGGTACTTCAAAGCAGCAGCGCCGCACAGCTGAGCCCGGGATCAGCTGTGCGGTACTGCTCCTTTAAAATGCCACCTTGGAGTTTCAAAGTGGCAGCGCCACGTGGAGCCCGGGGTCAGCTGGGACGCCCCAGCTGATCCCAGGCTCCGTGCGGCATTTCCCCGGAACCCAGGATCAGCTGGGGAGTCCCCAGCTGACCCCAGGATCCGCGTGGCATTTCAAATCGGCAGCGCAGCATGGAGCCCGGGATCAGCAGGTGACTCTGAGTCGCCCACTGACCCCAGACTCCATGAGGGCACTTCCCCTTTGAAATGCCCAAGAGCCCCCGCTGGGGACTTCCTGCTGGCTCTGGGCTGCACGTGGAGTTCCGCATTCCTCCTTTGAAATGTACAGGAGGCCCAGTACAAGAGCCCCAGCAGGGGCTCTTGTACATTTCAAAGGAAAAATGCAGAAATTCCATCAACTACTCAACTAGTAAATTAACCGCT
This sequence comes from Rafetus swinhoei, assembly GCA_019425775.1. Taxonomy (NCBI): domain Eukaryota; kingdom Metazoa; phylum Chordata; order Testudines; family Trionychidae; genus Rafetus; species Rafetus swinhoei. Next base: position 120,664,839 of record CM033446.1, on the reverse strand, counting down.
AATTAACATCCTTAATGGGAGATTCTAACAATTTAAAAACAATATTACTCTCTTTTATAAGGCAAATACAATATGTATGAAATCCCTTACGTCTAGAAATTAGGATAATCTGAAACACTAATTCTAATTAGTTTTCAGATGAGTGGAAAGTAGTATTCATGGGCCCCATCTTTCATAGCCACATCCAGCCAGAAAGGTGGAATTATATAACTAATAAAATATTTTTTTCAGTAAGCTTAGCGATATGTGTTAAATCTTACAGATTCCACACAACACCATACTCTTGTACTCACACTGATTTCATTGTACTCCATATTATGTAAGTTCTTGTACTGTTCTTATCACTGTTGTATCTGAGTTTACTTCACACAAGTGCATTATAAAATGTGACTAATACCTGTCACATAAGGTTTATTCTCTGTCTCATACTTTCCTGAAGGGAAAAACTGTTTCTGCAGACTAGCACTATGTTTCGGCAAAGGTTTTGTTCATTTTTAATTTAATATTTATATGTGCACATTGCTCTGTGTTCACATATGAGAAGGCATGCATCTTGCAATTAGAATGAAAGATGGTGAAGTCTGTGATGGTGTTCAGTTTGTGGGATTTGTTCCACAGTCTCAGACTGGCCCTTGCAAAAACTCTGTCTCCTGTACAGATGAGAGTTACCTTTGTTGGGTCATTGCCAACATAGTCCTCAACACTTTAATGGACTTTGGCAGTCTTCTCTTATTTCTATGGCATTAGTTTCAATATTGATTCCTCATCCAGCATTCTTCTTGTACAATTCAGGGTATAAAAGAGGGTGAAGATAGTTACTTGTTCAAGGGCTGTAGTTTAGAACATTTAATTGTGTGACAGATGCATATGAACTTCCTGTTTTATTGCTTTGGATAGTTCTGTAACTTGTGATGATTAATGCAGTGCCCCCTTAGTGAGGATATGCAATGGCAATTTCACGAGGGAAATTGAGTTTTGTTATCTGCCCTAGAAAGGTTATAAACAAAATCATTATGTTGAATAAGATCTGTTAAAACAAAAAACAAAACCAGTCTACCCAATGAACTGCACACACCTTATCCTTCCAAAAAATTCTGAATTTCACCTACAACAGAAAATAGCTGGAAATGCTACGGAAACAATAGGATTTTAGCTTTTTGACTGAATTGTTTATACGGGCAAAACATTTAGATTTTCAATTTTATTGCACAAATTCTCTTGGGAAACACTATTTAATCTTATCAGTATCCATTTCAATTACAGGCTCAAAACATACTAAAAGACCCATGTTCTGATATGTTATGTCCAATTTGTCTTCAGGAATTAACAAAATAACAAAGGGTTATTTTTAAGAACAGGCTCAATCATTTCCAGAATTTGCATGATTATTATGACACCTTTATACTAACTATAACTAAAAATGGGAAGTACAAATTACTAAACAGAAACCTAGAGCAAAACATATGAGTATGTGGATATTTCATTGTTATGTGTCTTAGCAATATTTGCCTTACATTTCACAATAGAGGTAAGTGGTATTTAGAAATGAAATGCTAAACTAAGTAACCAATGACACCGCTCTAGGTTTGTCAATAAATACCAAAAGCGACTAGTATTTTTTTCATTTTTAAATTAAAGCCATTCCTTACTAGGAATAACTTAATTAAAGTTTCTCAAATTTTAAAAACAAATTCAACAACAAAAATAAGGTGATAGGTAACAGTCAGCATGGATTTGTAAAGAACAAATCATGTCAAACCAATCTGATAGCTTTCTTTGATAGGACAATGAGTCTTGTGGATAAGTGAGAAGCGGAGGATGTGGTATACCTAGACTTTCGTGAAGCACTTGATATGGTCTCACCTGATCTTCTTATCAATAAACAAGGCAAATACAACCTAGATGGGGCTACTATAAGGTGGGTGCGTAACTGGCTGGATAACCATTCCCAGAGAGTAGTTATTAATGGTTCGCAGTCATGCTGGAAGGGCATAACAAGTGGGGTTCTATAGGGTCTGTTTTGGGACTAGTTCTATTGAATATCTTCATCAACGATTTAGATGATGGCATAGAGAGAGTACGCTTATTAAGTTTGCAGATAATACCAAGCTGGGAGAGGCTGCAACTACTTTGGAGGATAGGGTCAAAATTCAGAACGATCTGGACAAACTGAAGAAATGGTCTGAGGTAAATAGGATGAAGTTTAATAAGGACAAATGCTAAGTACTCTACTTAGGAAGGAACAATACATTTCACACATACAGAATGGGAAGCAACTGTCTAGGAAGGAGTACTGCAAAAAGGGGCCTAGGGGAACACAAGCTTGTGGACCAGAAGCTAAATGAGTGTCAACAGTGTGACATTGTTGCAAAAAAAGCAAACATGATTCTGGGATGCATTAACAGGAGTATTGTGAGCAAGATACAGGGAAGTCATTCTTCCACTCTACTCTGCACTGAGTTGGAGTATTGTGTCCAGTTCTGGGCACTACATTTCAAGAAAGATGTGGAGAAACTGGACAAAGTCCAGAGAAGAGCAACAAAGAATGATTAAAAGACTAGAAAACATGAGCTAAGAGGCAAGGCTGAAGTAATTGGGTTTGTTTAGTTTGGAAAAGAGAAGACAGAGGGGACATGATAGTGGTTTTCAGGTATCTAAAAGGTCAAGGCTGAGTAAAATACGGCCCGGAGGCCAGATCCGGCCCACGGACCACCCTGCCGTGACCCTCAGGCACACGTAGCTGCCGCGATTCACACAGACCCTGCATTTCTCTGCTCTGCAGCAAGGGGGAGGCTTCATGCTATCTGCCCGCCCCCAACCCAATCCTCAGCTCCTATTGGCCAGAAACAACCAGCCAATAAGAATTGACCTCAGCCAATCTCTCAGTTCTTATTGGCTGGAAACAGCCAGCCAATCGGAGCTGAGAGATTGGTCTGCAAGACTGGGGCAGCTGGAGTTGAGAGCCACTTGGACAGAACAGCCTGTATTTTCAAGAAGGCTGGGGCTGCCGGCCAGGAGACAATTAGGTAAACTCCTCCCAGCCAGCACCTGCCTCTGGCACCCCAACCCCTCCTGCACCCGAACTCCCTCCCCCAGATCACTATCCAAACCCTCTGCATCCCCTGTCCTAGGTGACAACTCCCTCCCAGATCCTGTACCCCCTTCTACATCCCTCCCCCAGGCCAGAATTTTATCCTGCACCCACACCTCCTCCCTGACCCTACACCCCAATCACCTGACCCAAGTCACAACCCCCTCCTCCACCCAAACACCCTCTGAGAGCTTATACCGGCTCCTGCACCCTAGTGCCTTACCCCGTGCGACCTTCTGCACCCAACCTCCACCCTAGACCATGCACCCCCCTCCACAGAAAAGTGTGGCCCTTGACCACTTGCCAAAATCTTGGAGTGGCCCCCCACGAAAAATTATTGCCCACCCCTGTAAAAGGGTGTCACAGGGAGGAGGGGGGGAAATTGTTCTCCTTGGCCTTTGATGATAGGACAAGAAGCAATGGGTTTAAACTGCAGCAAGGGAGGTTTAGGTTGGACTAAGGATGTTAAGGACTATTCCATCCCCCCTGCCCCTTACTGCCTCTATCAGATAGAGGCAGCAAAGGCGGGGGAGGGTACTTCAAAGTGGCAGTGCTACACGTAGCTGACCCCAGGCTCAATGCGGTGCTGCCTCTCTGAAACGTTTCAAAGGAACAGCACCGCACAGAGCCTGGGCTCAGCTGTCCCCAGCTGATCCAGGGCTCCATGCAGTGCTGCCACTTTGAAATGCCGAGTGGAGCCCGAGATGAGCTGGTGAGTCCCCATTTCAAAGTGTGCAGAGCCCAGGGTCAGCTGGGGAGTCCCCAGTTGATTCCGGGTTCTGTGGAAATACTGCGCGGAGCCCAGGATCAGTTCCCAGGTAACCCTGGGCTCCACATGGCATTTCCACGGAACCTAGGATTAGCTCGGAACCTAGGATTAGCTGGGGAGTCTGCAGCTGACCCTGGGTTCTGCGGATATGCCATGCTGGGGAGTCCCCAGCTGACCCTACGCTCCACGAGGCATTTCAAAGAGGCAGCGCAGCATAGACCCCAGGCTCCATGAGGGCACTTCCACTTTGAAATGTACAAGAGTCCCCGGGGGCTCTTGCGCATTTCAAAGTGTAAGCGCCCACATGGAGCTGGAGTCAGCAGGACTTCCCACTGGCCCCGGGGGTGCACACGGAGTTCGGCAATCCTCCTGGGCAATATACAAGAGCCCCAGCGGGGACTCTTGTACGTTTCAAAGGAGGAATGCGGAAGTGCCTATCGACTAGTCGATGGAAATTCCATTGACTACTCGACTAGTAAATTACTCATTAGTTAATATCCTTAGGTTAGGACATTTTTCCTAATGCCCAACTGTCAGGGTGGTTAAACACTAGAATAAATTGCCTAGGAAGGTTGTGGAATCTCCATCACTGGAGATATTCAAGAGCAGGTTAGACAGACATCAATCAGGGATGATATAGACCATGCTTGGTTCTGCCATGAGGGCAGGGGACTGGACCTGATGATCTCTCGAGGTCCCTTCCAGTTCTAGTGTTCTATGATTCTATGAAATATAAGTAAAAGAATGTCACCGTTTAAAGTTACCCACTATGCCATGGGACAATATTCACTGAACAGGATGAATTATATAAAAGTTTAGTTGCTGTCTAGTATAAATGCCTCATAGTTACCTAATACTTATGAAGTTAAAATTCTAAAATTAAATTGACTTTAAATGTATGCCTGCAATTGCAATATGATTTTAATAGGCCAGTCACTTAATTTTGAATGCAAAATTTACTTTTTACAAATTGAGACCTAACTTGTAATTTAGACAAAACTTTTGTTTGAATTAATTCTCATTCAATCTAAAAGTTGCAGTTATTTTTGAAAAGTCTGTCACCTTAATCACATGGGAAGAATAATTTGATTCTAAAGAAGCACTGTTGAGCGAATATAGTGTCTCATACATATTCAAAGTACCATTCCTGACTCTGAAATGTCTCTCCTAATCGTCACCACTTCTTCCATTTGGCATACCAGTAGAGCCTACCAGATGCCGAAACCCACGTTTAGATCCACAGCCATACCCCTACTGCAACATTATGAAAAAATGACAAGGTGAGCCTCTTTAGGAGGAAGCTCCAGGAATAAGTATACGTGGGATGCTGGGTAAGGGTAGAAGCATGTAACAACAGTACAGAAGCAATGTTGCACTAGACTGTGGAGTAGGGAAATCGGGATTCCCTCAATAATCTGGCTAGGTCTGAATGAAAAAGAAAAATGAAAGGAAAGCCTGCGAATGGTCATAAGAACGGTCATACTGAGATAGGCAAAAGATCCATCTAGCCCCATATCCTGCCTTCCAACAGTGGCCAATGCCAGGGACTCCAGAGGGAATGATCAGAACAGGTAATCATTAAGTGATCTATTCCTTGTCACTCGTTCCCAAATATCCCCTAAAGAAAGTCTTGAAGCAAGCAACTTCGTCATGTTGGATTTCTATGAGGCACTGAATGGCCACTCTAGACATAAGGACGTCATAGCATGGGGAGGTGGGTGGGAGGGGAGACCATCACAATGGGATTTAAAATACTCCCAAATCCAAGTTGTTTGAAGTGACCTTCTTAGGATTTGCTAAGTAATGGGGATGAAACTTCATCACAGCAATTATTGGTCACGCTCTCCAGGAGACTTTTCTACTGAGAGGAAGGAGGGAAATGAAGAATGATACTTTTTTTTTTGGCCCTTCCTAGGTTGTGATCGTGTTTGAAAAGAATCATTCATGAAGATGTATAGGAAAGAGGTTCTGAGAAAGACAAAGTATCTCCTCTCCCTTCTAGGATGACCCCTATGTAAGTGTTGGTCCTCCTAGAGGTTCTCTTTCTGGTTTTATTCAGAGATTCCACACAAGTCCATTGTTGGGGAGAGAAGCACAAAAGACAAAACAGACCCACTGCTTAAAATTGCATGGAGGAGGCAAAGCACTGTACTTTAAGGTCTTCTTCCTTTCCTTTATCTGTGACAAATTTCCCTGTGCCTTACTTGGCTACATCTAGACTGCAAGCTTCTTTCGGAATAAGCTTTTCCAGAAGAGATCTTCCGGAAAAGCTTATTTCAAAAGGTAGTGTCCACACAACAAAAGCGCAATGAAATTTCGAAAGATAGTGTCCACACTGATTGGATGCTATCTTGCATTTAAGGCCACCCGGAACCAGTTCAGGCAAGGCATTAGGTCCAGCAGTTGCTTCTGGGTGCTGTTGCCAAAGGCTCTCTCAGATGTGTGCTTAAAGGGACCCCCCTGGACAGCCATTTCTCAGCTTCTGCTGTTTGCTTGCCTACCTCTCCAAAGGGCAACAAAGCATTTACAATGCATGCTCTGGTTGCCCAGCTTTTGGACACCACAGCACACTCTTTGCCATGGAGACGGAGCTGCCTCTGGGAATGTGATGGCCCCACACTGCCATGCTGCAGTTTCTGCAGTACATTGTGCAGGCTGCCTTCATGGTCCTGCAGGAGCTTGACACCGAACTCATCAGCGAGACCCTCTGCCTGTGTGCAGGAGCAAGGCCCTTGCAACCACACCATACGGTGGAGAAAAGGTTCCGGAGGCTGGACACCAGTTCCGACGGGGGGGGAGAGGGGGGGAGAAATCGGCTGGTGATGGAGCGGTGGGACGACCAGCAGTGGCTCCAAAACTTCCGCATGAGGAAGGCCACCTTCATGGAGCTGTGTGCCTGCCTTGCCCCTGCCCTCCAACAACGAGACACCAAGATGCAACCTGCCATCCCCCCTGGAGAAGCGGGTCACCATCGCTGTCTGGAAGCTCACCAACCCAGACAACTACCGGTCTGCGGGCAACCAGTTCGGCATTGTAAAGTCCACCATCAGGGTCCTCTCAGGGAGATAAAGCTGCAGTCCCAGAAGGCGGGGGGAGGACTACTGGAAAGGGGAACTGTAGGGAAAAGGGGGTTGGGGTGGTGAACCTGGGGGTGGGGGAGTTCTGCAGTCCCACACACACACAGCCCTGTGGGGAGGCAGCCTCGTAGGGGGTGGCTCCTGGGGTTATTCTCTGCTTTGTGTCTTTGTCTCCTTCTGCAGGTGATGAGGGCCATCCACTCCATCCTGCTGTGCAGGGTCATCCATCTGGGAGACCTGGACCCTATCATCGCTGGATTTGCAGCCCTGGGCTTCTCCAACTGTGGGGGAGCCATAGATGGAACCCACATCCCCATCCAGACCCCAGAACATCAAGCCACCCAGTACATCAACAGGAAGGGCTATTTTTCGATGGTCCTGCAGGCCCTTGTCGACCACTGCGGACAGTTTACAGACATTTTTGTTGGATGGTGAGGGGTGGCACATGACGCCCGCATCTTCAGAAACTCCAGCCTATACCAGAAGCTGGAGGCTGGCGCTTTCTTCCCCCAGCATGACTTCAGGGTCAGGGGAATGCAGCCTACCCACTCATGACATGGCTTATGAAGCCCTACACTGGTCACCTGGACCTGAGCAGGAACCGTTTCAATGCCCGCCTGAGCAGGGCCCGCATCTAGGCCAAATGCGCCTTCGGACACTTGAAGGCAAGGTTCAGGTGCCTCCTGACCCACCTCAGTGTGGGAGAGCACAACATCCTCCAGGTGATCTTGGCCTGTTGAGTTCTACACAACATTGTAGAAAGCAAGGGGGAGGCCTTTCTTCCAGGGCGGGGGGCAGAGGCCTGCTGGGAGGGACGGGTCTTTGAGCAGTCGTGCACAGCTGTCATCTGCCAGGCCCATCAACTGGGGATGCGCATCCGGAAGGCCCTGAGGGAGAGTTCCTCTCAAGAACCCCAGGAACTCTCCCCAGGATCTCCCCACAAGGGGCCTGTGCCTTGCCTCCCTATGCCTTTCCCACAACAACTCCTCCCTTCCCTGTACACTCAATAAATACAAAGGTTTGTGTTAAACCAAAATCTCTGTATTTTTTATAATAAAAGAAACTGAGGAGGAGGGGGCTTGGAACCTGGACAGGGGGAGGGAAGAGGAGGGTTCAGCTGGGGCTGGGAGTGGCACGTGGTACGGCTGGAAGTTCCACCGTGGATCTGGGGAACTTGGCGACCTTGGGAGTGGGGGGCAGGGACAACAGTGGGATAGGCGGGGAGGGGAGGGACTGGAGCAGGGTCAGGCATGGCAGGGGGAAAGGGGTCAGGCATGGCGGGGGGGCAGGGACAGGAGCCGGGTATGCCATCATCTCCTGGATGGTGGCACACATGTTGCAGCCCTTCTGCACCAGCTTGGTCCATATTTGGGCCCACCACTGGGAATCATACAGGACCTTCTGGCCAAGGTTTGCTCCATGTCCCGGAGGACGTCCACGTGCTCCCTCATGAGGTCCTCCTGGACCCTCCGGCACTAGTGATTCCCCCGGAGTCGGGTAGCTGGCTTGCCTGCTGGTGATCACCCCTCAGTCATGGCTGGTCAGGCTGTGGAGAATAAAGAGGGAGAGGTGGTCAGTCATCCATGCAGACACTGTCCCTAAGGCCTTGCTCTTCTCTGTGAGCTGCGCACAACAGTCCTTGGGCCAGAGGACAGTGATGTCCAGGGAGCAAGGCCATGTGTGGCCTGGACAGTGGGCCCTGCCTCACAGGGGACCAAGCTTCCCGTCCCTGCCCATCCCACGGACTAGCAGGCAAGGGAAGAGTCTGGCCACACTGGGATCCCATGGGCGGGACAGGGGTCTGGAATAGCCTGGCCTTCCATTGGGGCTGCACACACACCTGCGCCTGGCAGCGCTGTTCCCGGGAGTGGGTGGTGAATCGAGAGGGCAGGCATGCCTGTGTGTGGCACTCCTCAGTCTGTGTGTGGGCGTGCATGCGCCCTTGTCCCGAGCCTGCTTCCAGCAGTGGCTGGTGGTGGGAGGGCATCCCCCCCGGGGGTCAGAAGTGTGTCTGGCCTCCGCAGATTCTGTGAGCAGAAGCCCAGGGGTGCTCCGGAGCTGCCCCGTGAGGCTGCGTGGGGCAGACTGGCACTGCACGTGCATCCACTTGAACGGACTGCAGCACAATGGCCAGGCTGACAAGGCTGAGTGACGACTGCACCCAAGCCCCTCAGCACCCGCCACTCCCGCCCTGTGTGAGAGAAAAACTAAGAGCACTCACCTGATGATCCCTCCCCAGCCTCGGAGGATGCCTGGGAGAGATCCAGGCTGCGGGGTACTAGCTCCAGGCTGAGTGTGATGGTGCTGGCCATCTCTTCCTCCTCCGGCCGGGAGTCTCCAGCCCTGAGTCCATGACAAGGGGAGGGGAAGGGGCTGCACTGCCCCCCAGGATGCGGTGGAGCTCATTGTAATAGGGGCTGGAGTGGCCTTCTGCCCAGGAGCGAGAGCTGCGCGCCCTGGCGTACCCTTGCCGGAGCTCTTTTACCTTGCTTCTGACTTGATCCAGAATCCTGGGGTGGTGTCCCCTCATGGGCAGGACCTCATCCATCTGGCTGTAGATGTCCACGTTCCTTCTTCTGGAGTGGAGATCCTGCAGGGTTTCCTTCTAACTCCTTCTAACACGCTACATCTGCTCCAGGAGGGCCAGGATCTCTGCCCCAGACCATGATGATGCACACCTTTTGGTGCCCTTGGCAGGCTCCTGGGAGCCATGGGCATGCTCCCTGGGAGGGCCAGTAGGCTCTCAAACCTGAGGCTGGGCCATGGGTCCGGAGAAGTGTGGCACTGTGAGCCATGCAGTGAGGTGCAGGTCCCAGGTCTGGCTTCCTGCTACAAGCCTCATCTCGGGTGCTCGCGGCTTTAAGAGCTGCCAGGAGACAGGAACTATAGAGTTGTGATGAGTGTAGATGGAGTGGCTAGCAGGGCACCTCTGTTTTTTCCTGGAGGTCTCTTTTTTCGATAGAACTCCCTCTACCGTGTCTACACATGCCTTTTTCCAAAAGAACTTTTTCAGAAAAGGCATTCTTCCTCGTAGAAAGAGGTTTACCGCTGTCGGAAAAACCCATCCGTTCTTTTGGCTTTTTGTCAAAAGAAAGCAATTGCAGTGTGGACTCAAGTATTGTTTTTCCGGTATAACATCCGTTATTTCGGAAAAACGCTTCAGTGTAGATGAACCCCATGTTCTAGATTGTGCAGAGCTTTGCTGAGGTGTGGAAGAAAGCTAGTCCCTCAGTAGAAAGGTGCACGCTACATCTGCTGCCAGCTATGCAGCAGAATGCACAGGGAAAACAGCTTGCATGCTAGGAAGACAAGGAACTCCACACTGTCTGTCCCCAGTAGGAATGATGGCCTCCCCAGCTGAGTCATGCTGGCGGCAAGCACATCATGGAGATAAAACTTCCATTCTTTGACAATTTAGTTCCCCCCCGCCCATTATTGATGCTTCCCTTTCTGAGCTTCTAACATATCTTGAACTCAACGTGGCCCTTAGATTTATTTCCACCAAAACCATCACAGCATCAGTGTGTTCAGTATAGCTCTCGGAAAGGGGTTTCTTAATGAACTTTTGCTCTTTCTGTCACCCCTCAAACAGCTATTGAGCCAGAATGAGAAAATAATTCTATTTTTTAAAAGTGATATTTTAACAATTTTAAAGCCAGTCAAATTTCAGGCATAAACCACCACTTTTTAATAGAGGGTTTTTTTTGTTTGTTTACTCTCTATAAACACTATTAAGGTTTTTGCTCTCTATGTCCAAATGTTTATTTTTAAAAATTGCCACAATTTCAACTGAGTTATACAACTTGTAAGGTAAACTTCTCAAGCGAGTTAAAAAAACTGGAAACAAAATTAAATGCTGGATGGATGGCTAGAAGGTCTTACTCCAATTCCAGAAGGCACCATTCTGATAATCTACTCTGGATTTCTGTGATGGAAGGATATTCTCTTCCTCTGACAGTATGAATCTTTTTTATTTGTACCCACTTACCTGTTGTTATGAAAGGGCAAAAAAGCTACCCAATCTACTTTTGAATAAAGTGATTTTAGGAATAAACAAATAATTAATATTAAGTATCAAAAGCATGCTGACAGTTTTAAAGAAAACAAGCCTGCTTACCTGTAATACAAATTTCTGATCTATGTACTTTTTGGCAATGCTAGGCTGGAATTCTTGGCTTTCCAAAAAACGTATGAAAAACTCATATACAAGCTGCAAAAAACCAAAAACACAGATTATTTTATTCCTTTTTTATTTGTAAAAAGTTTCACAGCTTTTTCCTCCTAATGCACTAGAAAAGAAAATGTCTATTTTTCAAAAGATCTTAGGATTTTTTAAATTTACTGAGGTGCTACCTTAGAGCTAGAATTAATTACATGAGCATAACATGTTAATCTTGCTCATTAGACCCTAAAAGTCAAGACGAATTTAATCTCGATTCCCACTAAGAACAGGCAATGTAATTTTGTAATGCTTTGTTTACTGGCTTGTACAGCTTTCTGGAGTAACTGACAAGCACATTTTCACTATCCTCTAGAATCCTGAAGTGATACAAAATAAGGCCTTTATGATTTCAAGAGGGTATGGAAACATTTCATTGTAATTAGAAACTGTTCACTGTCCGGACTGAAACACTGCAGACTAATGCAGAATGGGATTTAATCAGGAATCTCCAACTCACTGAGAATTAGCCCCTGAGCTAGAGATGCTTGCTCTCACAGAAGACCATCTCTGCCTATATAATTCAGAAGGGACTGTGACCTACCAGACCCATTCAGATAATATATAAAATGCATGTAAAAAGGCCAAAGGAAAGTGTAACATATATTATCTAGCTCTCTTAGGAAGGCAGCTATGACCTGCTAGTAGACAGATGAGTTGTTGGCTGCTGTCAATTCGCCCCATCACATTTTTTCTAGGAGACCAACGATTTTAAAAATGTGCTCCCTTCCAGTTTTTGCATGGATACATATTGGTGTTGAGAGAAAAGGCAAGCTAAAAATAAATTTAAAAAGGAATATAACGCTTTTCCATGCAAACTCTCCTGTAACAAGATGACACTGTGGCTGCTTTGCCTTAATGAGCATCAATTATTTTTTGTAAATGCTTCTAAAAAGAAACATGGGGGTGTTAGGAGGTCAGAAGGAAGGAAAAGTGCAAGAACTCTGTATAATTCTCCTTCATCCTCATGAATAGCAACAAAGGCTCACATGTGCTTCTTCTGCATAGTAGCAATTTTCTCATAACTTAGCAGAGCAAAACTGACCAGGATGACTAGTTTCATTCCACTCCTGTTGAAGCTGCTAAGAAGTACTGTCTACAAGATCAGCACTAAGAGATGCAATTCTCTACAAGCATTTTTTTGTAATGCAGTGAAGGAAAATGTCACTCTTAGTCCTGAGCTGAATTTAAGTCCCTGGCTTAATCAGGAAGGCACTGAACACATTATGAAGTGCTCTTCTATCTTGGTAAGTGTTCTAGCTGTAGTAAAGAGCCGTGTTAAGAAGATATCACAATTGTGTCTATTGCTACACCTTATGAACCAATTCAAATCCAATGTATATTAAAAGATGGTGTAGGGAAACATCACACATATCAAGCAGTGATACAGATTTGTTCTCAGAAGAAGTTATTACATATAAATACCTGTAAATGTGGCCATGATGCTTCAAGAGTGGGCTCATCTTCTTCTGGATCAAATTCATTGCTGTCACTAGGTGGGAGAGTTCTAAATATATTGCAAGATACCTAAAAAACAAAAGAAAAGAAAATTAAGGGCTGCTTCTGAAATAGTATAGTTATTTCCAGACACAGAATTCTGTATCAACTCTGTTTAGGTATAGAATCATAGAATACTAGGACTGGAAGGGACCTCGAGAGGTCATCGAGTCCAGTCCCCTGCCCTCATGGCAGGACCAAATACTGTCTAGACCATCCCGGATAGACATTTATCTAACCTACTCTTAAATATCTCCAGAGATGGAGATTCCACAACCTCCCCTGGGCAATTTACTTCAGTGTTTGACTACCCTGACAGTTAGGAACTTTTTCCTAATGTCCAACCTAAACCTCCCTTGCGCAGTTTAAGCCCATTGCTTCTTGTTCTATCCTCAGAGGCCAAAATGAACAAGTTTTCTCCCTCCTCCTTATGACACCCTTTTAGATACCTGAAAACTGCTATCATGTCCCTCCTCAATCTTCTCTTTTCTAAACTAAACAAACCCAATTCTTTCAGCCTTCCTTCATAGGTCATGTTCTCTAGACCTTTAATCATTCTTGTTGCTCTTCTCTGGACCCTCTTCAATTTCTCCACATCCTTCTTGAAATGCGGTGCCCAGAACTTGACACAATACTCCAACTGAGGCCTAACTAGCCCAGAGTAGAGCGGAAGAATGACTTCTCGTGTCTTGCTCACAATGCACCTGTTAATGCATCCCAGAATCATGTTTGCTTTTTTTGCAACAGCATCACGCTGCTGACTCATATTTAGCTTGTGGTCCACTATAACCCCTAGATCCCTTTCTGCCGTACTCCTTCCTAGACAGTCGCTTCCCATTCTGTATGTGTGAAACTGATTGTTCCTTCCTAAGTGGAGCACTTTGCATTTGTCTTTATTAAACTTCATCCTGTTTACCTCAGACCATTTCTCCAATTTGTCCAGATCATTTTGAATTATGACCCTATTCTCCAGATTAGTCGCAACCCCTCCCAACTTGGTATCATCTGCAAACTTAATAAGCTTAATATACTATAGGTATGTCAGAATGGCAGCACTTCTTTTGCTTAACTCGTATTAGAAATTGTGCAGTACTAAGTAACCAAATAAACTTTTTTTTGTTGCCTGCCACGATCTTCTCTTCCTTAAAAAAACGATCCCTTCTTCACAATGGTGTTCCAAGAGCACCTCATAGGCTGCCATTTCAATTATTGCCTCTGTTTTTCCCTTGAAGAAACCTCCTAACTCCCAGGTGAGCAATAGTCAAATAGAGGGCACTAATCTTAAAGGACTAGGGAATGAGTATTTAGAATCAATAGGAATGCACTATAAGCAGGTGTGAAAACATGAGGTTTTGTATATAACCTTATTATTTTCCTTCACTTAAAGAGATTATTAGTGGGACGTGCCAGGGAGTCTCACCTGTCAGTATCTGGAATAGTTTTAGTGTCTCTGGACAGTTAGTACTAAGTTTTAGATTTGGCACAAACTGGGAGCAATAAATACTATTTGCTTTTCATTTATATATTTTATATAAGGGAGGTTTTGTTGTACTTAATCCTATTACAACTGCTTTGCTGAGACTGCCTGCCTTACTGAAATTCATACTAGTACTGAAAAGATTCCCAGTTGAAATGAATGCTTTTTTGGATTAATTACACTGTTGAATGTGGTGTATAGCTTTGTATAGTATCTAGGATGAATTCCAAGTTTAATCCTTTTCTTTGGTGTTCATCCCAAACCTAAATAAGTTATGAAATAGGTGAAAACAGCAGCATGCTATGTCATTTACAGACTGGAACAGGACTCCTACTGGTCCCCTGGAAGGATTCAGGTAGTTTGGATAAACTAAGCATGTTTAAGCGGTAATGTTGAAGGTTTTGAGATATGCAGTGAATTTTTCTTCAACATTCTTGTCTCCGTATCTAGCCTTTTACACTTGTAATTCAGCGACCTGTGATAAATCAGAAGGCAGTTTCAAAAGTATATCTGCAAGCTATATTTTCAGCATATTGGTAATGTAACATTCAGTGTTATTTCAATATCAAAAGCCTAAAAACAATCAATATGGTGTTAAATGGGGCATGAGCTACACTTAAATTTGAAAATTATAAGAAATAATAGTAAAATATTTAACTACTGGAAAAGAAGATGAAAAAAAAGGAAAGAAAGCAGGAAGGCTGGAATGGTGCCACACAGTGAGGGATGTTCACTGTAAACAGGACAAGAAGAACAAAGGATAATTAACAACTGAGGGAGAAGGATTAATTAAGAAATCAGTGAGTGAAAGTGTGGCACAGAGAAATGGGTGGGTTATGTTTGGACTTTCTTCTTTTCACCACAAGAGGGTGTGTTTTGCTATAGTAATAGTGAAGCACACAGACTTTTACTGAAGCTTTTATGGTATACACAAATCTCTGCTTGCAGTCATATGGCATTAAACATTGACAGATGTGGCTGTAAGTAGTGTACACCCTGTTATAGGATTGTAGATGTTGGATTCAATGTACCATAAGTGTATACTTGCTAAGTGGTTACTAGCATTTACCACAAGTCATTCTCCATATGAGTTTTTGGAATTTTGGAGGGTTTGTTTGTTTGGGGGGTACATAGGGACTACTGTTTTTTAAGTCCAATGTGGTACAGTTCACTTTCCAGATCCTCCATCACATACTTTCCAGTCTCATCTGGATCATAAATCAAATAGACACTCCAGGTAAGCAGAAAGACCTGTATTGTGTAGTCCTGCCCTCCTCTTATGACAGGCCTGGGCAAAATACCTCTGTGGGCCACTGGATCTGGCCTGCAGACGAAGCAGGGAGCCTCACGCAGACTCCCCTGCTTGATCTACTTCCTGCACACTGCTGGGCCATTTGTGTTTCACAAACTGAGCAGGGGGAAGTGGTACTTTGTGCGCTGCTCCCACCCCCCCAGCACAATCCTATTGGCTGGTTTCTGGCCAATGGGAGCTGTCTGTTCCAAGAACAGGCAGCAAGCTAAGCACCACTCCCCATAGACTCTTATTCACAAAGCACATGGCTGCAGCCTGAGCAGGGGCAGGGCAGGCTTCTTCCTGAGAAATGTGCTGGGCTGCTAGCTGGGAGTCGCACATCTAAGTCTCCTGGCCAGAGCCTGCCTCTGGCACCCCAGCCCCTCCCACTCCCACAGCTTTCTGCCCCCTCCCTTCCACATAAGCCAAACCTTCTGCTCCCCTACAGAGCCCATAACCCCTTCCAGACCCTGCACCCCAGTCCACTGCACCAGATCACAATCGCCTCCTGCTTTAGGTCACAACCCAAACCCCTGCACTTTAATTTCCTGCCCTAGGTCACAACCTAACCCCCTGCACACCCTCCTGCACTCCAGTCCTCTGTCCTAGGTCACAACCCAAACCCCTGCACCCCAATCCCCTGCCCTAGGTTACAACCCCCTCTTGCCCTAAGTCACAACCCAAAACCCTGCACCCCAATCTGTGCCACAGGTCACAACTGCCTCCTTCACCCAAACACCCTCCCAGACTTCACTGGCTCTCCTGCACCCAAATCCCTTACCCCAACCAAGCTCCCTTCTACACCCAACCTCCTTCCCAGACCATGCACCTCCTCCATTAATATCATGTAAGAGTGCAGCCCTCGACCACTTTCCAAAACCTTGGAGTGGCCCCCCCATCAAAAATTATTGCCTACCCTGTCTTAGGAAGATATTTTCCTCTTTCTCTCAATTAGTGTGGTCCTTAATGTGTGTCATTTTTTTAACCAATTAATAACACATTTGTGATCAAAATATACTGGTCCAACTAGTGTAACTCCACTGATTTCAATGAATGGGATGAAGTCATCTCATTATTTTAGTCAACATATTAAACTAATGGTAGAAAGAGGAACAGCAAAACAGGTTACTGTGGAGTCCAATTTCTCTGAAGTGAATGTTAAGGAACACTTAATCTCATGTTTATGAGTGCGCTTCCTAGTTTCCCTACAAGGCCCTACCCTGGGGTCTGTGGGGATGGATTCTCCTGCATCAGTCACACTTTGCAGCAGGAAGAGCATTCCTGGCTGAATGAAGTGGATGTGTGGCAGTTAAGTTTCACCAGTCTGGGCCCAACTGGGGCCTCATTGCCTTCTCCATAAGGTATTTACAGAGATAAAAGTTTCTGCCCTTCTCAGGTACAGCTGGGGAACAAGATCAGCATATATTTGTTGTAATGAGCGCTCCCCCAAGGCAGTAAAGGCATCACTGAGTCAATGAATGAAAAGGAGCATTGTCAGGAAGCAGAGTTTGAAGGCCAGGGTACTGGGCACAGTCTAGTGTCCTCCACCCCCAGAGACTAATACTAAAAGTATTAGAACTGTTAAAAATGCTAAACTAGGAAAACTGTTAGCTATTTACAACTACATTGATTATAGTTTGTAGGACAAAATCAAAGCTTCAGACACTCTAGGTTCCAACCTAGAACAGGTGGAGTTGAGAACGAACTGAAAAGATGATCAGTTTGTACCACCCTTTAACCCATTGGTCAGAAATACGAGATAAAGTAGGCTGCATGCACGGACCAATGGACATTACTTTCATATTCCCTGGCTCAGGCGCATGATACACATGTATAACTCATAGAAGAATACAACAGGGACCACAACTCAAACAAGTTTTGATCTGTTTTTCTAGTTTGTTTACTTCACCCATTTAACAGCTTCACATAGCCAGTTTCATCATCTCTCCTGTATAAATTGGTAGGAAACCTCAAAGGCAGATGAAGTAGCTGAAATTACCGATAATTCTTCTGAAGACAACCTGATTTGAAACTGAGGATGCATTTTTAACAAGTATTGAGTGATTGGTATCCAACTCATCAGTTTTCTGTCGATAATATTTAAAACAAATAAAATGAATGAAAGGGTTACGTTGTGTGTGAATACATTTTTTCTTTCATTTTCTTACTTTTAACAACAATACCACCTGACAATCCTGATGAGGAAATTTAAAAATACTTCTTTAAATTCATACTCTATATCTACATCTGTAAATTTCAGTATCTCATAAATGCCATGCGTAACTTTGTAATTAAAGCTGTGTGTGGACTTCCATTAGAAATCCACATTTAAGTTCAGAGGACCCTAGCTCTGTGATAAAATTTTATTCCTGAAAGAAAACTTGGCACATGAAGCCAAGTCCAGGGAGAAAACAGTTTTCAAACTAGATTTCAAGGAATTCTGTGTGATTTAAAAATACTCTATGTACTCTTGTAATTTAAGCACTGCAATCTTTCAGGCAATGATTTTGGCATGCTGATATTTCTTAACTCATCACATACTTCCTAAAATGATATTAAGATGCATACTGTAGAAAAAAAATCTGTCACTATACGTTACCAGAAAATTGTATTGTTTTATTTATTTAAACTTATTGTGCAAATCTAATCTGAATCCCCCTTCCCCACCAAAAAATACAAAGAAAATAAGAAAATAAGTTATTTTTTTAAATGTTAATACCAAAGAGGAACAGATGTGCAGTACACTGCTGATTCAACCACCAGCCTTTAAATATGGAAACGTTTAAAAGTGGATCTGCATTTTGAGGCCAGGGTCTACTACTAATCATAAGCAAAGCTAATGAAAATGAAGAAATTCACAGGTATGATAAGTCTGCCTGCCAGCACCTACACCTAAAAAGCATTCCTCAACTGCGGCTTTGTATGGCCTCATTTGCCATGGGTTTGGAGGTTAGCTTCAACTAGGATTACTTTTATTTACCACCTCTCTCACACTTCTGTTACATTTGCTGAACCAGGTTCTGATCTCCTTTCAGTGAGTATTCACCCAGAGTGAAGTCAACAGAATCATTTCAGATTTATACCAAGGGAACAGACCAGCATCTGGCTTTCTGGGTGTTCTGTTTAGTAAGCAATTATTTCTCTGGTGTAAATAACTATACACATCACATTTCTGCTATTCCTGTGCTGTTCAGCAGTCTTTTAGCCAGGGCTACCAAAACAGTCCTGATTTGAGTTTAATTTTGCCTATATATGTTAATTTTTCATTGGATCTAATTTGTAATGTTAGAAAAGTTTAAGAAGATACCTAGTGCACTATAGACTCAGGCAGTAAATTAATATTTTGCTGTAGAAGTCACATATCACAATACAGTTTTATTACCCAGTCAATAAAATGTTGTGTGTTAGCTATCCTGAGTTAAAGAATAAAAACTACAGCAATTTTTTTGGGGGGGGTGGGGGATTACAATTTGCAGTGGGAAGACTGAGCACCTACCACAGAAATTCATTCAAGATCTTAAATTTAACTAAAAAAATTTCCCATCAATTTGGCTTTTCAAATAGAAACAGTTTTTCAATCCACATGCTAGCCTTCTGAAAACATAAAAAGCTCTACTGTAAGTACACTGTAGGAGACTGCATAGATAATACAAACATTGATTTTATTCAACTAACAGTGCTTAATCAACCAGCAAAATCACCATCATTATTTTATTCTAAGCTTGCAAATTTTGCTCAGCTCATGGCAAAATTATTTCAGATTAAGTGCTATATTATTTTGATTATTATTTCAGATTAAGTGCTGTATTATAACTGACATTTTCTTTGCATACATTGTGTTTTAAGTGGCAAGGACCTTTGTCCTCAGCACAGCTGAATTCTAAAAGATGTAAAATGCTCATTATGTGATAAACCAAAAACTCCCAGGAAAATGGGCTTTATGTAATACACTCCTGAATAAATCCTCCTAACTCTTTCCATTAGCACAAATGCCAGTTATCTAGAGCAAGTGATATTGATGATTCTCATGATAGCCTCACTTGTCAGGTGACCACTAACAAGACTTTTTTTCCCTCCCAATACAAATTCCAAAAGAGTAGCAGAGCTTTAAAATTTAAAACAAGCGAAACAGACTGGTTAAAAAAAAAAGAAGAGACAGATACTCATAAATGAGAGAGTACATATCAGAATACACAACCACAGCATTAAGTTTTAAATACCATGAACTGCATGAGTTGCAAGAAGTGGATCCATGAGTAACCTATGCTGATCATCCCAAATGAGTGCCTATAAAACCTTTTACCGTACCACAACATATATTCTACCAAAAAATTAGAAACATTTTCAAGAGTATAAAATTCTTTTAAAACATAATGGATATTGCTTTATCTATACAGCCAGGATGCTTTAGTATTGTAAGTCAAGGTTTTACAAGCAGAGAAAAATTACAACTAATGCATTTTAGAAAACACTAAAAATGACCTAAAAAGCTTTTCCATATATAATGTTACAATTTTAAAGTTACCCGCATCCAGATAATCAGGACTAGAAGCAAGTGACAAGCACCTTAGCCACTAATCCTCTATACAACTACTAGTGTTTCAAACCTTCAGTTCAAACAGATGCCTTTTTATCCACTCCATGCTCCTCCCATTTAAAAAAAAAAAAACCAGACTTAACATTGTTTCCTTCCCTCCCTCCCCACATACACGCCCAACATTATACTGGCTCAAAGGCCAGAATGGCCAATATTCATTTCTGGGTGTGTAGCTCACAACTCAAAACTGCTAGAAATGAGTGCTGGACATCACAGAGAATATTCCAAAGAGCATTTATGTTTAGTTTTGGGTAGGTCTTAAGACAGGCATGTGCAAACTTTTTGTCCTAAGGGCCACATCTCAGTATGGAAATTGTATGGAAGGCCATGAATGCTCACAAAATTGAGGACTGGGTTGCAGCAGGGGGGTGAGGGCAAGATGGAGTTGAAGGGGCTCTGGGGTGGGGCCAGCAATGAGGAGTTCAGGGTGTAGGAGGGTGCCCTGGGCTCAAGCTGTGGGTTTGGAGGATGGGAAGGGGCTCTCAGCTGGGACCGGGAGTTGGGATTCAGGGGGTTGGGGGATGAGGGCTCCAGCTGGGGATGTAGACTCTGCAGTAGGGCTGAGGATGAGGACTTTGAGGAGCAGGAGAGTAGACCAGACTGAAATTATTTGCTATCTGTTAAGGGTGATGTGTACCGGTTAATCTTTCCCATCCGTAGGATGACGCTCATGGGTGCAGGTTCTGAATGGCGCTTATCTGAAGCCCCTCCAGGAAGCGTCAGCCCATCCCCACTCTGGCTTCCTGCCGAGGCGGAGCTAAGCAGTTCTAAACACTGCCCCGTTCACAGGTGCCACCCCCGCAGCTCTCACTGGCCAAGATTACCGGACAATGGAAGTTGCATAGCAGGTGCATGAGACAGGGGCAGCGTGCGGAGCCCTGACTGCCTTTGCTTCTGGAAGCTGTACAGAGCACGGAAAGCCCAACCCCGCTTCCTGGTTGAAGCATTGGAGAGAGGAAAGCTCCTGACCCCGCTCCCTAGAGAGAACTTGAAGGCCAGATTAAAAGTTCCCAAGGGCTAGATGTGGCCCATGGGATGTAGTTTATCCACCCTGTTTTAAGATATCATAGCTTAACATCAAAATATTACTGTGATGAATATGCTAAGCAGTCAACACAGAGCAGTGTGATTAATTAAGGGTGAACCTACTGCTGTTCTGGCTCCTGCCTGGATCATGACAGGTCAGCCAGAAAGGAAGATCAACAGAAGCTGGGAGGATAGCTGGAGACCTGGAGAAACATGCATAAAAACAGCTGTTTCTTGTGGCAGTTCATGGCCACTGAATGTGCGTACAAAATTGCCTTCATACAGTTAGGCCTATCTCAATTTAGGAATAACAGAGGACTCAAATACGGATTGTAAATAAGCAAGTTATATTGTATCTGACTTCACAATATCAATTCCTCTCCAACAACTGAAAGTGACCTTTGGCAAGGTTCCCAAATTACCTATTGTTTAGCCAAGGGGCAACACTGTGTAAGAAAAATCTATTTTAGGTAATATTGAAGGTTTCTCTTTCCCTCTAAGGCTTGTACAGCTCAACTTATTACACTAAGGAAGTTTAAATTTTGCTGGCAGTAATAAAAACATTACATGTCTAATATAGTTTTCCTTTAAAATATGTAGCATATACAAAATACATGCTGGCAGGTAGAAGTAAAAAACATTTATTAGTATTCATTTGGGATGACCTGCATAATTCACTCATGGATTCAACACTTCTAAGCAACATGACCTGAAGCACATTTTTAAAACCTTTATAATATATGCCACACCATGCATTGCACTTAGGGATGTTAAATATTGATTAATTGACTAGTCGAGTAATCTCATGAATTCTTATTGGATAGTCGAATATTCTAGAGTCCCCAGGTCTGGCAGCCAATGTGCTCAGACCCCACTCCCGAGGAGCCCCCTGCTGCTGCGTCTGTATCAGAGGCACCAGCATAGGGTGCTAGGCGGGAGCTGGTCCACAAGGGGAGCCAATTTAAAAACCAGCTCCCCTCATGGACCGTCCGCTTGTTGCCCTGTGCTGCTACCTCTGGTAAAGAGGCAGCAGCACAAGATGGCAGCAGCCCCTGTCTGGGGAGGGTCTGAGCTCCCGGACCCGTCACAAGCCAGGACTGAGCTAAGCTGCTGGCCAGCCTGCTAAAAAATGTACTGGGAGGAGAGGGGCAAATGCGTGTAGTCTATAGCGTTAACCAATAACCTTTAATCAGTTAATTGACTACATTATTACACTTATACAAAATACATCTGCAAAGTGTGCGAATGCCTGCACATTATAGCTGGCATAGGTAGCAATGCCTGACAGACATTTTCCATTGTAAGGTCTTGTTTTCTTTTGTTTATAATTTTGCCATCCTTGAGCCATTTGGTTTGAAATTTTCCAAGCCACTTTCCAAACCTCTTCCTTAGGCTTAGGTTTCTTAGAAAATTTCAACAAAAACAATTTTTATATTTCTCAGGAGTATGAAAAAATCATCAATTTGCCCATGCCAAAAATATTTTTACAACCATTTTACAGAGAAGCTATAGCACTTCCATGCTCTGGAGAAGGGACATGCTATTTGACAGATGGCTTGTCCTATTGTCAAGAGTGTGAATTTTTGCTGTCCCTGTGAAAATCTGCCTAAATTTGACCAGTTTGGCAGTCAGGTACCTCAAAGACTATTTGCGAAGAGCCTGCAAGGGCTAAGCAGGATTTTTACTGCAATTCCTCCTCCTTTAGCCAAGGTCTGTTCTGACACCAGGCATAAGAACAGAGATTTTCTCCGGTACTGTCAATGTTCCTCTATTGGCAACCAAGCAGTGAGCAGGAGGAGGAAATAGCTTGACCAGAACACAGAGGACTGAGCAGCTAGGTCTGGGACTTGGAGCGAAGGGAAAGAAGAAAACTAGGACTCGGACAAGGACAGGTCAAAGCACATCAGAAAATGGAAATCTAGTACTGCTATCAGTCTGTGATGTCAAGAAGCAGAAGCCTGTGCTGTGGATATACAATTCCCAACACCGCTAATGAACCATGTGGAAGTCAACATGGTTTCAAATTATTACATTTCTTTTTTTTCCCCCAGGTTTTTCCTTTAAAAATGTCACATACAAAAAGCCACATTTAAAAGAAATATTCAGGTCAAGTGATCGAAAGCTAGGAAATGACAGAATTGGTGTTGCCTGTAAAACCTTAATTTGCCTCCCTTGTGCATATGCATTATGATACATAAAGATTAAAGATTATGATCAACATTAATTAGATGATGACAATTATTTTTTCAACAGGACAATCCTCCCTCCTTCCCCGCCACTGAATGCACAGAATGAACCAGGCTCAGAGAATGAATCTGCGTTGTACAGAGAAGGAAGCTGCCATCTATAGCAGTGGTTCTCAAATCGGGGTATGCAGAGGTCTTCCAGGTTGTACATCAACTCATCTAGATAATTTGCTAGGCTACATAAAAAGCACTAGCAAACTCAGTACAAATTGAAATTTCATAAAATTACTTTTATACTGCTATATACACTATACACTGAATTGTAAGTACAATATTTACATTCCAATCAACTTATTTCATAATTATATAAGAAAGTTAGACATGAGAAAGTAAAAAAGTAGCTTTTAAATTAGGTGAAATTTGGGTTATGCAAGACAAAAATTGACTCCTGAAAGGGGTCCAGCGGTCTGGAAAGGTTGAGAACCTCTGGTCAGTAGGACCCCCTTCTTCATTTGTTGTAGCACTTGGAAGGTGTGCAGTAAGTGAGGAAGGGAACTGCAAGAAGAGAAAACATCATTTAATGGTTAAAGGAGTTAAATGCAGCTCTGGAGAACTGGATGCTATTCCTGGTTTTGCCACAGAAATCCTATGGCATGCTGGGCAAGTCACTTAAACCAAAATTTTCAGTGCCCAACTTGCACTTGCCTGATTTGCAAAAGTGCTAAGAACTCATAGCTGCAACTGAAGCCAATGAAAGCTCTGCTCTGAACAA
The DNA here is from genome assembly GCA_019425775.1 of Rafetus swinhoei. Taxonomy (NCBI): domain Eukaryota; kingdom Metazoa; phylum Chordata; order Testudines; family Trionychidae; genus Rafetus; species Rafetus swinhoei. Next base: position 120,640,837 of record CM033446.1, on the reverse strand, counting down.
ATAAAAATGAAACAAAATGCCAAGTTCAAGCCACTGGCATCTTCAATTGGGCATCGAAAATTACTGGATACTTTTCACCTTAATCTCCGTTTCAGTCTGTCATCTCTGAAATAGGAATACCACCCCTGGCCTCACAGCAGTTTTGTGAAGATAAAGTAATTAATATTTGTGAAACATTCTGATGCTACAGGGATGAGCACCACAGAAAGCCCCAGGAGAAAATTAATAATTCTATATTCAGAGCAGGGTTTGAATGGTGTACAGTAAATAAAGCATGGAACCACACATGGAACAATGATGATAAAACATAACATTGAATAGCTGTTCATTGAGTAAGCACCATCTTTCTTGTGTACTGAATAAGGCAGGAGTCCTGTGGAAAAAACAGTATGTGATCGTATCATTCTAGACTGTAACATTATGCACACGCATAAGGCCAAATTAATGTTACTTGTGCAATATCTATTTATAAATTACATAAAGTGCATTAACAATGTGAAGGTTGCAAAAACAATCAGTCATATGTTAGGAAATGCCAGGGTTAAGTTTCCATATAAACAACTAACATTCTTTTAATGCAGTTTTTTGTATATTTCATATATATAAAATATACATACATACACACACACACACACACAAATCACACATGTTCTAATTTTATGTAACATCTATTTCTACACAAATCCAGTCAATCACTAAGTTAGGTATGTATTTGTGTATAATTTATTCGTAACAACAACAAAAAAAGATGCATGAATACTGCAAAGTAAAACCTAAACCTAATCATAGTTCTCCATAAGTATGTGGCTATTACCAGATTCGATGATCACACAAAACCAGTATAGAACCAACGCCACAAAGTCTATTTCTGAATAGCTTTCTCTTGCTTCATCTGGCAGTTCAGTAAGATTTTAGAAAAATCTACCTTAACACTTGCAATGAATATTCTTCACTTCATGCTATCTGGTAGTAGTTCAGTTCTGATGTTGAAAGCAATTGTGTTAATTGACAATTTATTAATAAGATTACAACTATTACTGAGAACTTCTGGTGACCTCTTACTTCGAGTTGCTAAGAATCTACAAAGCAAAAGGACTGCAATTTTAATGTTGCATCACTTTTAGCTATCACTATGCTCAGTTACATGGCAAGTGACAAAAATGGCTTTTATCCCACAAAAATAAACACAAACATTCTAAAGTTATTCCATCCTGTTTCACTAGGAAAAAAGCACAATGAGTTTGTGTCTACTTTTTATTCTCAATGCTGAAATTTGAATTCCTCTGGGTACACTTTCCTATATATTCGACACTCATGTTTTGATGACCTATTTGCCTTTGCTTATCTGCAAGTGCAAATTTGTTTTATTAGTCTTAGAAGAAGTATCCTCTGGTGAGGTCTACTAGAAAATGCAAACCCAAGGCCACATTTAGTTTGCTTATTCCAGGGTTCATTTTGGCCCCCAATATGTAACTAGCATTATATGTGGATCTAAAGTGTCCACAGTAAAGAAGAAACTCACCATTCTAACTACTTCGGGGTAAGTCTGCTCTGTCAAACAGCCTCTGCTTATTGTAATGTAGTCCACCAGTTCATTAAGAGTGGAGCGCTTGTATTCTTTCATTTTAAGGTCTGATAGTGTGTCCATGAAGTCAAAAATTACACAGCACTGCTGAAGTTTCTTTAGGAACAGTTCAGGCTGCTCTGAAGATGGAACGTCTATGAAACAAGAAAGGAAATTTTTGTGAGTCTGGCATCTTTTTATATGAAACAGGAATTCTTTTTGAAGAACAATTTCCAAAGAAAGCAGTGTTCCATACAGTTTTCATAAAAAATGCTCAACCTAACAATAAAACCCTTTATAGAAATTTCATGAGTACTGTATTTAGTAGTTGAGATCTTGGATACCACATGTATCACTATATTTAATTTCTTGCTTTTAAAAATAAGATTTACAAGAAGTTCAAAACTTAGAGGAGAATACAAAGATATCTACATACAAGACCTAATCCTGCAAATTGCTAAGAAATCAAGTACCACCAATTTCACTGGAATCTGAGGATGCTCACACCTCACTGGATCAGTGCCACGGTAAGCTTATGCTATAAAGAAGGGGAAAAAACTTCTAAAACTTGATATTTCTGTATGCTTAATCTGAATTAATCAAAAATTACTGTACCACACATCAACATAATAGGATTAAATTTATTAAGACTATGGCTTTCCAAACAAATTTTCCACAGTCCTATAGGTTGAACCTCTCTAGTCTGGCGCACTCTGTTTCTGACAACATCCATGGTCCAGAATGATTTTAGTTAGGTGGATGTCTACTTATCATGGGTGTAGCTAGGTTTCCCACAGTCCCATAAAGTTTGTTTACAGCTGCCAGTCCTGACTCTCAGTGTTCTGTTCTGTTATTTAGCTCTAACTTACCCCTAAATATCTCTTAAGAGCCCAGTAAGCAGCACAAGTGTTAGTAATGCTGTTAGATAATATTGACCTCCCATGGGTCGGCAAATTCTCTGGTTTGGCACTGGTCAGGACTCGAGGATGCCAGAGTAGAGAGGTTCAACCTGTATTAATTTCTATTTCCATATCAACACTTTTTGTAATAAAATCATTTCTAATGTTGCGGTAGCCAATTAAGCTTTTTTGTTATTGAATCCTGCCAAAGCAGCAGAATATGCTATCCTTAATACAGACACCCTTCTCCTAAAGGAGAAAAATGTTCTTGGCTGATGAAGTAAAAGTATGTACATTTGCTGCTTTTCTCTGTTTTGCCAGTCTTACTGGATCAGTCGCTTAGCAAACTTAAATGAAACAATGGACTCAATGGTACTACCATAAATCTGCTCAAAGACTTGACAGTTTCTGTTTCATTCATCATGGCAGGTTATTTACCATGTTAAATTTATTTCCAAATAATATGTAGAAAATTTAGTTCTGATTTTCATGTACACAAGGTGCTAATGATCACAAAAACATAAATTAACAAAGGAACCTTTATATTCAACAGAAAAGATATCAAATAAGGAACACTATCTCCTCACCTCCTACCCCAATTTTTTTTTCCTTTTTAAAGCAACTGCAGCTCATCTTAGGAGGTTTACACAGCACAATGGACTTTGTGATCGACAAAGAAATGCTACCAAATAAAACACGCACATTTATTCTATTCAGCTTTCACCTAGAAACAATATAACACTGCATAAATTTGCAATGGATACTGTTTTAATAATCTGCAAAAGATCAACTATATTACACTTTTTTCTCTGAACACAAGTCATACAGTCTTTTTCTTAGTCCACAATTCTTAAACATGGGATATGCAAATATAAAAGACGACCAGCATTTAGCCCACTGATGGGGGGGGTTTGTTGTTGTTCTTTTAAAATCTTCAGGATATAGCATTGGGAAGGTTAAAAATACTTGGAAAACACGTGAAATTGGTAAGTGTAGTTTATTTTGGAGTAAAGCATATTAATTCAAGATTTAAATTAAAATTATATATACACTTATGCTTAATTTCAAATATTAAAACGTTGTGAATTATACAAAAGTAAATCCTTGCATAACAAAAATTAATCTTGACTCTTCCTCAAATTTAAAAATGCTCAAATTCATATTAATAGACTAAAGGACTGCACAACTTTATTTTATTTTTAAAAAGTGTTGAATAAGAGTTGCTTCCTAATATACTATACATTGTTTATTTTGCACTGGTATAATCTCAAAAAAACCCAAACAAACAGTGAAGATACTGGATTGCTGCAGAAACAATGAATACGTAATCATAGCCACGTGGCAGACATTTTGCACTAAAATATATAACATATCTTGCAAAGTTCAATACCCTCTGCAATTTGTTCCTGTGTGTGTAGCACTTCTGCAGCATTTATAGATTCCATCAGATCCTCAACCTACTTGACACACAGAATAGCTCATTATGGCCAAGCTGAGTTGCAGATAGTTGATTTTATTCCAGATCTCAGGTTTTGCCAGGCATTGAGTGAGCTCTACAACAGTCACGTCTGAGTCAAAGGAGAAGATACCAGATAGGCGTCAGCAGTGTACTAATGATACTGCAATTTATATCATGTTCTAATTCCACACAACACATTCCCAGAGGCTCTGCGTAGATGTTGAACAGAAGAGGTGACAGATTGGAATCTTGCAAATCTCCACAAATCAGAACCTTTGAGATAGAGCAGCCAATCACCAGCACCTTCTGAAAACTATCAGAAAGAAATGAGCAGAACACCATTTTAAATCTATTCCATCCATCTTGATCAAATTACACAGCTTTGTCAGCAAATGCTGAAATCTGATAAATCAAGGGATATATCAACAAAGTCATCTGGCCTCTGCCCATTGCACGAGATAAACAATTTCCATTAACATCCCTTCCGATCTGAAATGTCACAAAAAAAGGCCAGATCCTTCAGTGAGCCAAATGTCTGTCATGTTTTCATGTTGCCATTTTTCCCAAAAAAGGAAACTTCAAAATTAAAACTGTGAAGTGGCCGATCATAATCTAGAATTTGCTTCTGTAGCAGAGGCTAACTATCACATATTTGAGGGATTCTGGAACCCAGTCTTCTAGATATGCACTAACCATTTCTTCCAAAATATTCAAATGGGATAGTTGATGTCTACTGTTTTCAGGCATATTTCAGTTATATTGCTACAACATATATCATCATCAACCACCATGGGCTCAATGCCCGTTGGTGTCCGATGCCTCCCTCACGATTTCCTTCCATCTTTCTCTGTCCAGTGCGGAGTGGCTTAGTTTCTGTAGACTAGCTCCGCACCAATCTACTATATCATCTACCCATTCTCTGTGGAGTCTGCCTCTCCTATTTGGACCATCCATTATGCCGAATACCAAGGTCTTAACTTTTCGCTCGTCGTTCATTCTGCAGATATGCCCGAATAGCTATAACTTCCATTGTATAACCTTCTGCAGTAGGTTCTCTTTCAGCTGTATCTTCCTATATAATTCCTCATTGGTGACCTTCTGCATCCTTCCTATTCTCAGGATCTTTCTATAACTCCTCCTCTCGAAAGCCAGTATCCTTCTCTTCGAATCTTTCGTTATCACCCATGTCTCACATCCGTACAAATGCTTAGTTCTAATCTGTAACCTCTCTCAAAAATGTTTGTAATTCACTACATTTATTTGCAACTTATAATTTTGCATCAATAAAATCTATGATGATGAGATGGATAGGATTGCATTTCCATGGAAACACCCATGGGAAAAAATTAGTGGATGCTTAGCTCCCACCAGCACCCCTGCTTACCAGCAGCCTCGCTGATCAACTCTTCCACCTCTCTCCTAGCTCTTCTTGCACACTATGGAACAGGAGTTCTGTGGTGTGCAGGAGGCACTGGTTTGGAGGGGGGAGGAGCTGGGATGGAGTGGGGTCGAGGCTGGGAACTGGAGCAGGGGCATGGTTGGGATGGAGTAAGGGCAGGAAGAAGCGAGCAGGGTTGGGGGTTTGAAGGGAGAAAGATGGGGGGGGAGGAAATTAAGCACCTCCCATGCTGCCCATTAGAGAGGAAGTCAGTGTTTATGATATTAGGCGGTCTGTGTTAAAGGAAAATTAATTCAAATTAATTCTAATGGCATATAGCACAGCTCATGCTGGGAACAGGTTATACAGCTTATTTAAATTTACTACAAAATTACAACACTGGTACAACTAAGGATATTAGACATTGTGTAATTGAATAGTTGTGTAACTGCATGAAATCTTAGCAGTAGGTGCGCTCTGGCCCCACTCCCAGAGAGCCCCCGGCTACCCCGCACTGAAGTCTCTGTGTCAGAGCAGTGCAGAATGGCAGGCGGGAGCTAGTCCACCAGGGGAGCCAGTTTAAAAACCAGCTCCTTGCGCAGACCGATACAGAGGCAGCAGTGTGGTGTTGCAATAGCCCCTGTCAAGGCGGGGAGGAAAGGGAGAGTCCCAGCTCCTTGTGGACAGAGGCCAGTCCATGGCTGCAGCCTCTGTCCGTGGGGAGCTCGGACCTCCTGCAGACAGGCTGCTGCCATGAGCCTGCCTCTGTCCATGGCAAGCCCAGGCATCCCCTATCAGAGGCCTCAGTTTGGGGGAGATGGGATGAGGGGGAAGAAGCACCACAGAGCTGGTGCTAGGGAGAACTGGTTTTTAAGCATCAGCTCCTGCCTTCTCTGCCTCCCCCACTGCCTCTATAGGAGGCAGCAAGGCGGGCGGGAAGCGGTCCGTGGAGCTGGCACGGATGGGGAGCTGGCTTGAAAGCCAGCTTCCCACTTTTATTGGCTCCAGCCTGCCCCCCTCACCCTCCACACTGTTGCCTTTCTATCAGAGGCAGCAGTGTGGGGGTGGGGAGAAAGGCAGATCCGGTGTTCATAGGGAGCCTGCTTCAAGCCGGCTCCCCATGGATGCTAGCTCCCACTCCCCACCCTTGCTGCCTCTGTATCAGAGGCAGCAAGGGAAGGGGGGAAATGTGTTAGTCGACAAGATTAACTAATAAGCCCAGGCTTATCAGTTAATTGTGTAGTTGACTACACGCTAATATCCCTAGGTACAACCTTGACTAAAATCAGAGGTTAAAAAGACACCACAATAATTGTTCATCTCATTCAAAGTTCCTTCAATTAAAATCTTGGAATGAATATAAATTACATTTTCAAAAGTAAAAACTACAAAGAAGTCTAGATGATTCTATGCAAGATTCACTGCATCAGAAAACACTCTAAAACTAAGTCCTTACAGAATTTTTGTAATCAGAATACAAATTATAAAAATTTCTTGATTTAGCTCTTCTATAAGAAGCAAATAATCATTTAAACAATCAATTAGAACAGAGATCAATTCCTGGAGAAAAAAATGAATGCACCATAGTTTTGAAATTGCTCTTGGCAGATCTGCTTGGAAGGGGATAATAAACTTTTTAAGGATAAAGGTAACAAAGGACTTTGGGACGCAGGATGCACTCAGGAAAAGAGGAAATGGGTCAGCAGAAATCAACAAATCCATCTTCCGTGTTGAAGTTATTTTGTATTGCCAGTTCCCACTACTTCAGTTCAGTTTTTCATCATGAGAGGTCAGTTCTTTAAAAGACTGCTGTCTGTGAACAGAGGTCCAAATATGTTGCTGTATAATCTTTTCAATCTTTCTAAGAAATGGACTGGAGAGGAGATGATGAAAGATTTCCAGTGCAAAATAGCACAGGGCAAGGGAACTGTCAGCTTTTCTGCTGACAATCTTACAGGCAGTCTCTCACTACAATGCACCTCCAAATCCAGTTTAAAATTACTGTCATTAGTCTACTAAATTGAAATGGTGATCACAAATTAATTGTTTACCCTAAAAATATGGCAAAACTACAGAGATATTTCTAGTTATGTATAAGAAAGTGACGTTTACATGGGGTATGCACCTATACCTCAGAAAAATCACTACTGAACATCAAAGCATAGCAGATTTCTCAAGATATACAGTAATAATCATCTCATAATAAGAACAAAGAGACAGATTAAACCCAATAGATTCTACCTTGTGTTAATAATACTTCCATTGTTCCAAGGAAATATTTAAAAAAAAAGAGCAGATGTATGTGCCAAGCAGATGAAAGTCCCATTTTCTTCACAGAATTTTGCAATGTTTTCTTTTTTCTAAAGAAACACTGTCAAGTTTTTAGAGCTCAAAATTAGTTACACTGAATATTACAAATTTTATTTGTTTGCAATTGTAAAGATCAGGATATTCACAAAGGTCAGACGTTTGCTCTAAGAGACTACAGTAAAACACACACCATAAATACAAATAAAGTGAGGGATGCATTACATTACTAGTATGTTTAAGACACATCAGAAGGTATGGTTTTCTTTTTATTTTTGTAAGTAGATAGGTAGGTAGGAAAATTTCCCTTGGGTGGCTGCAGGAATTCTTGCCTTCAGACCTTTGAAGAAAATGACCTTTGAGGGCTTGACAGTTTCCATTTTAGCTATTTCAAACACAGATTTCTAGATTAAATTCATTTAAGTTTACCAATAACTGAAAGCCTGTAACAAAAATTAGTGTGAATCACACAGTTATAACCAAATCAAAATAGAGCATTATAATTGAAATACTTGGACAACCTTATCTGTAGTTCTCTTTAGCACTCTTGGAATAATAACTACAAAATATTTTAAATATTTCCGCCATGCTTTCAGTTGCTTTTCTTAAACTAAATAATCCCAATACCAATCTACAAACTCCTTTCCATTTGTTGTTTTTGTTACATTTACAAAAATATAGTGTAGTGTAACTGTTTTTCTTCAAAGAAGATACACATAATTTGGCATGGTACTATTATTAGGGATCCATCAATGCTTTATAAAATATATTATAATACACCACCTTTGGATATATATAATGTGATGCTCTTGATACAAAACACACATTATATGAACAAATTAGAGATATCTTATTGAGGATTAAGTAGAAAAATGAGTTTGTGCACTAGCTGTTCATGTTTAGAGAGCTCGTTTCAAATCCTTCTTATGTGACTTATGGAGACACATAAGTGACTTACGGAGACACTAGTCATTTTACAAATTGTAAAACTACCACGCCATTTGGAATTGATTCTCAGTCTCTACTCAATAGGGGCCTGCAAATAGAACAAACAAGAAAGCTGCAGATTATAAATGAAATGTTTGGAGCAGGTCAGGTGCAGTAAAAACTCCAAAATGTACACCTATACTATGCTTGCCCTAAAATCAATACTATCAGAATACTTCTTTCCATTAGTACTAAATTCAGCCTCACAATATTTTAAAGGAAGCTATCACTTTCACAACATTAGTTACTTGGGTTAATTAGCTTGTGTATAAACAATACATATCACCATAAACTTTAGAAACTGTATGATATATTTATTACACTTGAAAAAATACAAAACACAACCTCAATGCAAAACAAATTCTATCGCCAAGAGGAAAACAGAACTTGTAATTAAAAATAAACACTTTTACCTGCATTAGCTGCTGTATCTTATTCATGCTTTCCTAACACAAGAGAACTCTGCATTCTCATACTTTCTCCAGACAGTGAAATCATTTCAGTATGAGATTATTATTAAGAGTAAAATATAAGACATTTGTTCCATATAGATATTCCAAATAAAGTAAATCCATTTATTGATGTACAGTAAAACTCCAGTGGTCCGGCATCCAATGGTCCGGCACTCCTGATGGTCCGGCACCATCTGGAACCGGGAAGTGCTCTGGGCAGCCAGACAATTGGAGCTGCTCTGCCCCTGGCTTCCCCGATTCAGCCACTGCTGAAACTGACCAGCGGCTGACTCAGGGAAGCTGGGAGCAGAGCAGCTGGGGTGCTGCCAGGTTGGTCCCGTAGCGCCACCAACCCGACAGCACTCCAGCTGCTCTGCCCCAGACTTTCCCAAGTCAGCCGCTGCTGAAACTGACCAGCGGCTGACTCCAGGAAGCCCGGGGCAGAGCAGCTGGTGTGCTCTGTCCTGGGCTTCCCGGAGTCAGCCGCTGGTCAGTTTCAGCAGCGGCTGACTTGGGAAAGTCTGGGGCAGAGCAGCTGGGGTGCTGCCGGGTTGGTCCCACAGCGCCAAGGGGCGCATCCCCCCCACTCCACCCCAGACCCCTCATAGCCCCCCCTTCCGATAGTCCGGCATATCTGATAATCTGGCACCCCCTGGGTCCTAAAGGTGCCGGATTATTGGAAGTCTACTGTATATAGATTAGAATCATAGATTCATAGAATACTAGAACTGAAAGATCTTGAGAAATCATCAAGTCCAGTCCCCTGCCCTCACGACAGGACCAAGCACTATCTAGATCATCCCTGATAGATGTCCATCCAATCTGCTCTTAAATACCTCCAGTGATGGAGATTCTACAACCTCCCTAGGCAATTTATTCCAGTGTTTAACCACCCTCACGGTTAGGAAGTTTTTCCTACTGTCCAACCTAAACCTCCCTTGCTGCAATTTAAGCCCACTGCTCCTTGTCTTATCATCAGAGGCCAAGGAGAACATTATTTCTCCCTCCTTCTTTGTGACACCCTTTGAGATACTTGAAAACTGCTACCATGTCCCCTCTCCGTCTTCTCTTTTCTAAACTAAACAAGCCCAATTCTTTCAGTCTTCCTTCATAGCTCATGTTTTCTAGGCCTTTAATAATTTTTGTTGCTCTTCTCTGGACCTTCTCCAATTACTCCATATCTTGCTTGAAATGTGATGCCCAGAACTGGACACAGTACTCCAACTGAGGCCTAATCAGTGCAGAGTAGAGCGGAAGAATGACTTCTCATGTCTAGCTCACAACACTCCTGTTAATGCATCCTAGAATCATGTTTGCTTTTTTTTTGCAAGTGTCACACTGCTGACTCATATTTAGCTTATGGTCCACTACGACCCCTAGACTCCTTTCTGCAGTACTCCTTCCCACATAATCACTTCCTATTCTGTATGTGAGGAAGGAACAATCAGTTTCAAAGTGGAGTATTTTTGCATTTGTCCTTATTAAACTTCATCTTATTTACCTCAGACCATTTCTCTAGTTTGTCCAGATCATTTTGAATTATGACCCTATCCTCCAAAGCACTTGCAATCCCTCCCAGTTTGGTATCATCTGCAAACTTAATAATCACACACTCTATGCCATCATCTAAATCATTGATGAAGATATTGAACAGAACCGGTCCCAAAACAGACCCCTGCAGAACCCCACTTGTTATAATCTTCCAGCATGACTGTGAACTATTACTAACTACTCTCTGAGAACTGTTATTCAGCCAGTTATGCACCCACCTTAACGTAGCCCCATCTAGGTTGTATTACCCTGGTTTACTGATGAGAAGGTCATGCAAAACCATTTCAAGTGCTTTACTAAAGTCTAGGTATACCACGCCCACCGCTTCTCCCATATCCACAAGATTTGTTATCCTATCAAAGAAAGCTATCAGATTGGTTTGACATGATTTGTTCTTTACAAATCCATGCTGGCTGTAACCTATAACCTTATTATCTTCCAGAGGTTTGCAGATGAATTCCTTAATTATTTGCTCTATTATCTTCCCTGGCACAGAAGTTAAACTGACTGGTGTGTAGTTTTCTGGGTTGTTCTTATTTTCCATTTTATAGATGGGCACTGCATTTGCTATCTACTTAAAATCCTATGATTATTTTCTTTGGAACAAATGAATCAAAATATTTTATAATGTTGATTTTTGTCTGCCATGCTATGTTTTTCATATTGATGCTATTATGCAAGAATTAGGTCACATGATTACATGTTTCCAAAGAAATAAGATATTAATATTATATTTAAATAAATGGAGTCTGCTATAAATGAATATAATAAAGCACTACACAGAAATGTTAACATTATTTATAGCTCAATAATCAAAAGCAGCCCTATTCTGAAAAGATTCTAAAAATGGCATTGCACATATGTTTGCATCTCAATGATGTACAGATTAAACAAGCTCAATTTACATGTGAAAAGGTATTTTGCAAACTATCAGCCCTGAAAACTTGAGGGGATCTGAAAACCAAGGTGGATTCTTTTTTGTGCATCACTACTAGTTATAAGTATTCTGAAGGCCAAATTACATCATCATTTATAATACACCTCTTTGTCACCATTTTTATCAATGGGTTTGCCCTGATATAACCAACTGGACCAGTAACTGAGATTTACCAAAAATAATAGATTCTATTCTTTCTTTTAGCTTAGTACCAAATAAAGAAAGCAGACCCATTATGTAAAAAGATACATTTACACAGACACTCTTCAAAGTAGATCCTCATTCAAAACGTTCGACAATATATGTATATTTTCTCTCTCTTACACAGACTTCTGGTAAGTAATCTGCCAGATCACCTTCATTTAACTTTCATTGCTAATGAAATTATGAATACTTTAAGGAATCAGCAATCGCTCATCTGTAATTAGGGGAACAGCTTTGAAAAACAGTCAATTCTTGTTCTTGATATTTAAGCATGCAGTGTTTAGGTACTGTATTCCAAAAATGGAGGAGTAACTACTACTCACATTACTCATGTAGATATATACATCATGGACAACATTCAGATCATCTTTCACTAGTACATCTCAAAAACAGTCATTACTGCAAAAGATGAGTAACTTCCTCTTCTTTTCTGAATAGTATCCCTATGTACCCCACTGTAATTGACTCCCGAGCAGTGCTCCCCTGTCATTCCCCCTTCCCCCCCCCCAAATGCAGCCTGGGGCTTTGCAGGCGAGTCTATTACAGGAGCTGTCTGTTACACGGCACCAAACCTGATGTCTTCAGCAGAGTCCTCCATAATGGCATAGTGTTCTGTGAAGGTGCATACAGATGCTAACGATAGCTGCTGTGCAGATTTCTGATATAGGAATATTGTTTAGAGAAAGGAACTGGACAAAGAGACAGAGTGTGTGCATACTGAAGAGGGTGTTTCACTGTGAATCTGGTAACAGAGTTTGTTACAGTTCAAGACCCAATTAGGGCGTCTTTGAGCTAAAATTGCTGTGCCTTTTGATCTATCTGCAATGGAGAGGAAGAATTTCAGAGATATCTAAAAAATCCTGTCCTGTCCAAATATAAGATTGGATGGCTTCCCTATTATCCTTGATGAGGTTCGGGAGAACAGGTTGGAAAGCGATTAAGCCGGTTGATGTGAAATGTGGAAGTCAGCTTAGGAGTGAACTTCAGATGCATCTAAATAGCAATTTGTCATGAAAAAAAACCCCGTGAAGGGAAGATACACCATCAAACTGCCATTTCCCCTATGCTTCTTGCCAAGGTGATAGCAATCAGGAATGCCATCTTCATGGAAAGGTGAATTAAAAGAGTAAGTGTCCATGGGTTCAAAAGGCAGCCTATTCAGTCCTTTTAACACTAGAATGAGATGCCACTGTGGACTGCCAAGCCTGGGCTGAGGAAAGAGGTTCATTGTGGATTTGAGAAACCTCTTCATAGTCAGATGGGAGTAAATGGAACACCCTTCTACCCACTGGTGAGAGACTGCAATTACTGTTACGTGCACTTTTAGAGAGCAGTCAAGAGTCTTGAGCATCAAGAGATAGTCTAGGATTACAGGTAGGAATCTGAATGGTTAACCGGTAAGCACCACCCTTACCAGGCGATGCTTACCACTTACAGTTAACCAGTGGGGGCTGGTGCAGGCCACCCATGCATCTCAGGCAGGGGGCTGCTTAGGCCCGGTGGTGCATGCTGCGGGCAGGGACTCTCCAGACTAATTAGTGCAGCCTCTGTCCGTGGCAGGCCTGACCTGGCTAAATTAGTATGCCAGGGGCGAAGGAGGCTGGCTGCTCCAGCCCAGCCTTGGCGGGCAGGGAGACTGCTCCAGTCCAGCCAGCTCGAGCAACCACCCATCACCTACCCCATTTAAGCAATTAACTGGTTATACATAACGTTTAATTAGTTAACTGATCAAACTGGATTTTACATCCCTAATTACAGGTACAGTGGCTGTATCCAGGGTGACACTTTTGGGCTGGCACCATTTTCAAAATCTAGTTCACTGCTGTAGGTAGGCAATAAAGTATTCTCTCTGTTATTCTCTATCCTTTTTTTTAATGATTCCTAACATTGTTTATTTTTTGACTGCTGCTGCACATTGGATGTTTTCAGAGAACTGTCCACAATAACTCCAAGATCTCTCTCAAGTGGGAATAGCTAATTTTATCTCCATCATTTTGTATGTATAGTTGGGATTATGGTTTCCAATATGCATTACTTTGCCATTTTGTTGCCCAGTCACCTAGTTTTGTGAGACCCCTTTGAAGCTCTTCACTGTCTGCTTTGGTCTTAACTATCTTGAGCAGTTTAGAATCCTCTGCAAATTGTGTCACCTCACTGTTTACCCCTTTCTCCAGATCATTTATGAATATGTTGAATAGGATTGGTCCCAGTACGGACTCCTGGGGGACACTGTTATTACTTCTCTCCATTCTGAAAACTGACCATTTATTCCTGCCCTTTGTTTCCTATTTTTTAATTCATTATCAATCCATGAGAGGATCTTCCCTCTTATCCCATGCCAACTAACTTTACTTAAGAGCTTTTGGTGAGGGAACCTTTTCAAAGGCTTTCTGGAAATCTAAGCACACTATATAGCCACTGGATCCCCCTTGTCAACATGCTTGTTGACCCCCTCAAAGAACTCTAGTAGATTAGCAAAGCATCATTTCCCTTTACAGAATCCATATTGACTCTTCCCCTACAAATTATGTTCATCTATGTGTCTGATAATGCTATTCTTAACTACAGTTTCAACTAAATTTGCCCAGTACTGACGTTAGATTTACCAGTATATAATTACCAGGATCACCTCTGGAGCCCTTTTTAAAGACTAGCATCACAATAGCTATCTTCTAGTCATTTGGTACAGAAGATGATTTAAAGGACAGGTTACAAACCACCATGAATAGTTTCACAATTTCACATCTGAATTCTTTTCAGAACTCTTGGGTGAATGCCATCTGATCCTGGTGACTTGTTACAATATACTTTATCAATTAACCATGAAGGTGCCAAACTTTGAGTTGCAGTATACAAAGGTCGGGATGGGTCGTGTGCCTCTTGGTCTGCAATATGGTAAGGAATGACTGGAAGAATCACAGCGGACAGAACACCAGCTGTTACAGGTAAGGACACCATGTGTGTCTGGGCCAGATGAGAGCAATCAACACGATATTTACTTTTTCTCCTACTTTCCGAGAGGACTTTCAGTAATAGAGGGAATGAGGAAAAGATATAAAGAAGGCCGTAGTCCCACAAGAGAAGAGAGTTTCATGGAACCCTTACTCTCAAGCAGTACTGTGGATAGATCTTGTTCTGGTGTCCCCCATTATCGGAAGAGTCCACGATACTCTCTGGCATATATCTCCTTTTCATGGTCATGTGATAATTTGTGGCTAAGACTGTCTACTGTTGTATTGTGCTGTCCCAGTAGGTAGGCTGCTGTTATTGTCACATTGTGGGAAATTCAACAGTTTCATGCTTTCATGCACAAGGAGGGTGATCTGGCAGCTCCTTGTCAATCTACATAGTGCATGCAGGCCATATAGTCCATCATGGCTTTTGTGTGCATGTATCTAATCAGCCAGAGGCAGTGAGCACACATTTCTGACTGCTCTGAGTTCAAGCAGGTTGATGTGATGGCATGTTTTAGATAGAGCTCAATTTGCCCTGCACTGTGAGACTGTTGAGATGTGCATCACTATAGTAGGAGGAATTTCTTCATGCAGTGCACAGTCAACCTGTAGAACGCCTTGCCAGAAAATGTTGTGAAGACCAGGATTCAAAGACCTTTGCCAGGGTTCAAAAAAGAACTAGATAAATTCATGGAGGATAGGTCCATCAATACTTATTAGCAGGCCAGCCGCGCGGTTCTGCGCTCTGCGCATGCGCAAATCGTTCTGCGCATGCGCAGATCGCTCCACACCGGCTCTTCCGGGGTGTAATCTACTCGCCCCGGGCGAGTAGATTACACTATTTGTCGAGCCCTGCTTATTAGCCAGGATGGGTAGGAATGGTGTCCCTAGCCTCTGTTTGTCAAAGGCTGGAAATGGGCCATAGGACAGGGATCATTTGATGATTACTTGTTTGGTTCATTCCCTCTGGAGGCATCCGGCATTGGCCATGGCCACTGTCAGAAGATAGGATCCTCGGCTAAATGGACCTTTGGTCTCACCCAGTAGGACCATTCTTATGTTGGTAGTCACTGGTAACGATGGGGAAGGCTGATTACAGAGAATTCTTCCACAGATGTTTAGTGGGCCTTTCCACCAATTCAAGAATTGTTTGATCTTGGTGGGCATCTACAGTAGTTTATGTTGTCTCTGTTTGGTCTGTGAACCAAAACAAATTGAGTTTAGAGGCATCTCGTGCAGCCTGGCATGAACTATAACAAGAGTTAACAGAAGCTGGAGGTAGTGTCTGGCCAAAGTCTGGGAGCTGTCCCTAAAAGTGTGGGGAGATGGAGGAATTTGTGATGTGGAAGGAGCCTCCCCTTGATTGGATGGAATCAAGGTCAGATTCCTATGAATTCTAACCTCTGTACTGGTGTTATGATAATTTTTGTGCATTCATTTGAAGGCCCAGATTCTGAAATAGACCCAGTATGTTATGGCTGATTCGTAGGGCTTCAGCAAAGGGAATATGCCTTGAAGAGACAATTCTCCAGGTAAGAATAAACCATGATGTCCTAGGAGTGTAAGTGGCCACCCTCTACTAAGAGGACCTTAGAGAATACTCTGAGGAACAATGAGAGGCCAAAAGGGAGTATTCTGTACTGGAAGTGGTTTTGGCCTACTGTAAACCTGAGGTATTGTGTATCACTTGGTATAACATAAATGTGGAAATATGCCTCTTGAAGGTTGAAAGCCAAGAACCACTCTCCTTTTTCCAAACACTGCAGTAGCTATTGCTAATATGACCATCTCGAATTTCTGAGCCTTGACAAATTTGTTGAGCACTCTGAAGTCTAGAATTGGTCTCCATATTCCCTTTTTCTTCAGTACCAGGAAGTAGCAAGAGTAGAAACATTCGCCACTTAGATATGTGGGCATTGGCTCTATGGCTCCTATGCTGACAGCAGATAAACCATCTCTTCTTAGCAGGATCTCCTGAGAAGGGTCCCTGAAGAGGGACAGGGGTATTTTCCAAGGGCAGTTGAGATGGAACTAAAGAGGGTTCACCGATTCATAGGGCAGGTTTGCCTCAGAGCAGAGCACTGAGAGGCAGTGCATGTGCAGGCTAAACAGACACTATGGATGTTAAGGACTAGTCGACTATCCGATAAGCAAATGCTTATCAGATAGTCGAGTCGACTAGTCGCTTCCCCCCCTTGTTGCCTCTATCAGATAGAGATAGTAAAGGGGAGAAAAAGAGGGGGTACTTCAAAGTGGGAGCGTCGCATGGAGCCCGGGGTCAGGTGGGGACTCCCTAGCTGACCTCAGGCTCCCTGCAGCATTTCCGTGGAAACTGGAGTCAGCTGGGGAGTCTTGTGCATTTCAAAGTGGAACTGTCCATATGGAGCCTGGAGTCAGTGGGACTTCCTGCTGGCCCCAGGCTGCATGGGAGTTCCATCCTTAATGGACACTGCTACCAAAGTTATCTGATCAGTAGCACAGGGACACAGATACATCTACAGGGCAATTGCTTGAAGAAGAAAGTGAGCTTAAGTCAATAACAGATTTTAATTTTTAAGATCAGGCCTGTTAATTCAGGTATTTTAAACATAGATCAATAGTTTGCCTGGAAGGCAATAATCAAGTTTTATTTCTCTAGATCAGGCTTTGGGTTTTCCTGTGCTGCAAAACAAGATAACTTTTCCTAGACTAGTGGTCATCAAGAAAAATTACTTAGCTTCAATTTTACCTCTTTGAAGATCTCACAGGTTTCTCCTATCCAACATATTTCACCTTGAATGCAAGACATGCCATGAATAATCTCAGTCTTTGGCTTTTTTGGTTCTTTGAAGCACCAGTAGCGGAGCACAAATCAGTCCTTTCCCTACACCTCAGAGCCCATTCCATTCCAACTCTCGGTGCCTCCATCCCTAATATAACCTTTTAAAATGGATCCCTTCTGACTGAAATCAGCATAAGAGTCCCTTGCAGAACCTGCACACCATATTTTAGACTGAGGTTCCTGCTATTCTGCAATGAAACGTATCATTGCTTATCATTCTAATCACTGCTCTATGCTTTTATCATTCTTTTAAATGCCTGATAAAAGCTTATTTGAACCAATATAATGTGGTTACTTGATGATAGGAATGTAAAATCCCATTTAATTGGTTAAATGGTTAAACATAATGTTTAACTGGTTAGCTTAGTATTTCTCAAAGTGTTTCACAGGCCTGCTTTGGAAAAAACGCTAGTGGGCTTGTGCCACTTTAGGCAAACAAAGAGTCAGTTGCCATGGAGTCTCACAACTTCCATTGGCTCTGGTTTCCCCGCTTCCAGCCAAGGGAAGCTGTGGGAAGCCACGGCCTGCCCAGCTGCTTTTTGGCCCCGCGTGGGGCTGGGGGCTGGTGTCCAGCCTTTTGTGGGCACCAAGGTTCCCTCTAAGCTGAGTGGGTAGGGTTGATTAAACAGCTGTGGGGCTGTACTGCCACACAGCTTAGAAGGAACCTTGGTGGGCACCCAGTGGGGCTGGAGCAGCTCTCCGCCCAAGGGGGCTGCTCCTGGGTACTGATTAACCATTACCCAGTAAGCATCACCATTTAAGGGTAATGCTTACTGGGTAACCAGTTACCCATTCACATCCCTACTTGGTGGCAGAATGCTTTTTTAAAGCTTCAAAGCTAATTTAAAATTATGTTGTATTCTGATTAATCTTTGACTCTACAAAACTAAGTCTATGCACCTGAAGCTGAGTTTTTCTTTAAACCTCTGAAACTTGGCTTTGAATTCTGACACAGTGTCAACGTGAGCATTGGTCTTATGCTACTGTTACTCTTGAGGAAATTCTGCACCAAAAAATTAAAAATTCTGCATTCCATATCTGAAAATTCTGCAGATTTTATTTATTAAAATAACTAAATATAATCATGCCAGTTGCAATTAAGTTGAAATATCTGTCAGCAAGTCTGCAACAACACAGACTGGGAAAAAAAAGATGCTGGTAATTATCTGATAAATAGATTCCTTACTAAGAATATTAAGACAGAACTTTGAGTAATTCATTTAAATTACAATGCAGAACTGCATTTCCTGCAGCTGTCAGAAGCCATGCCAAGGGTTGGAAGAGTCAGGGTTAAGTGAATAAGTGAGGGGGAAGGAAGGAGCCAGGGAGTGAATCTGGTTGGCTGTGGGTTGCTGACTGTCAGAAGTATGGAACAGATTTTTTTGGGGGTGGAAGGGACTGTTAGGGAGCCTTCCCCATAAAAGCCCCAGTTGACCCACAAGCCTCTCCCATTCAATCAGGGACATCTGCTCCTGCCCCATACTCTTTTTCTCCATGTGCCCCTGGAGCCCCCCTCACCCGTCCCTAAGCTCAGTGCTATTATCCCACTAGCTCCTGAGCCCATGCCCCACTGTGACCCCACCACTAGCCATTCAGAACTCCAGTCTGTGACACCCAACTTCTGCTCCTGGCAGAATTCTGCACCACTGGACATGCACAGAGTCTCCCCACAAAAATATATTCTGCCACAGAAGTGCTGCATTTCTGCCCTTGGCCCACCAAAGGCCACTGTGACAACAGAATAGCTGTCTGTATTCATGCTGCTGGCTGTCCTGGGGCCACAGCAGCGTATTGTGGGTGAGAAATGGAATTGCAGCACTTCTTGGGCAGAAATCTATTTTCTGTAGGAAAAAAATTCTGCACGACACATGAATACTGCACACCTCCAGTGGCACATAATTCCCCAAGGAGTATTCTGTTTCAACTCTTGTTGGCTACATACTCATACCGGGAGGGGCTTATCCTGTAATAGATGATGGATCAGACTCCAAGTTTGCCTCAGAATAAAGCATGTAAAAATTCCAAACAGTCCTGTGTTATGATTTCATAGCAAATATGTCAATTAAGATGTTTCAGAGGGACTGGCAGCTGGGACAGAACAGGTACAATGGGGAGGCAATAGGAAATGTGTTCATGTTCAAACCAGCATCCTACAAGGCCAAAAATACGAGTTCAAGGGGAGGAATGTCAAGCAAGTTTGACACTTAGAAACGGCCACAGCAAAAAGTACAACTGCCTGTTGACCTAAGATGCAACAGTGAAATCCCAAAATGCTAAGTGATGTTAGAGCACAAATGCCTATCAAGATAAGGCTCAAGTAGGTCTTAAATGGGATGCAGTTTCACTATGTCCATCACTTCACAGTGACTGTCTTTATACATTAAATTAATTGACTGAGTGCACATGTTGTCTGACAGTCATCACAGAATATCACCCCAACACATCACAATAGTTTTGTAATTGCGTTCCACTCAGACTGGAGCCAACAGGCAAATCCTTAGTCACATTCTCATTTACGTATGTTACATTAGTTAGTCCTTGAAGCTATGATCAAGTTACATAGATATACATGCCTCTTTTAGGAAAGCAAAAATTGTATTGGCCTTTGATGCTTTTCAGTATTTTTTCAAATTGCAGTAAAAATACAGCACTTATTGTTTCCATCCTCCAGACCTATGAAATTGCTGTATCACATTTATACAAATAAGAACCAATCAAGCATTTGTATCCTTGTGAAAAGTGAACTGATAACACTGAAAATCCAAATCGTCTCTCCACAGAATGCATTCAGTTCTGGGAGTTGTAGTGCTTTTTTCCTTGATATAACTGTCTGCAATGGGGAAGAAAGTAGTCATTTAGTGCCCAGTGGAATGGACACCTAGAAACCTCCACAGCAAAAAGTACAACTGCCTGTTTACCTAGTTTTAAACATCATTTATAGTTTGATAACAAGTGGAAGATGATATTTTATAGAAAATCAAATCTAGTAAAAAATGGAACAGGCAGAATAGTAAAACAACATTCAATACTATAAACATTTGGCAACAAATCTTAATTCCTATGTTTGTTTATTCTGGTAATTTTTTATTTTGGTAATCCTGTGTAAGATTACCTAAGCATCAAATGATGATTTTTTTGGTTCTACTAAAAATTGTGAATCACTGTCACCACTTGAATAGACCAAAAGGGGAGTAAATTCAAACAACTATTCAAACTACTAGCTCCGTTAAACAAGCACGATCCCCTCTTGTGTCACAAATTTTCTATGATACCCATTCCTATTCTTGGGCTACAGCTTTCTAGATCATATACCTTCAGTTGAGAATGTTGAGAAGCATGTTAATCTATTCCAGGGCACAAGAAAACAACATGAAACTGGTAACAACAAAGGCCTCCTAGTTCTGAATCAATTCTCTCAGCAATGTATTTGGACTATCTAACCTCAATCAATTCCTTTTTTTTTTTTTTTTTTAATTCTACAGTCAATTGATGTTAAGTGCTACAATCTACGCAATTTTTTTAATTTTGAGAAGTTTGAGAAACACAACATTTATTCTTTGCCCAATAGTTCAGGCAAACATTTAAAGTAGTTTATACATTTATAATTAAAGACTTCCTAATTTGGGGGGGGGGGGAGGAGGAAAGATACAATTGAGGAATGAGAAGATAAAACTAGATAAAACAAACAAATTCACCCTGCCACAGAAGAAATGTGTTGGGGGGGGGGGGGGGTAGACAACTAATTCACGTGGAATACATATACAAAACATGAATGATGTTCCTTTATCACTTGAAACAAAGTTCCACCTCACCCCACCCCAATTCTATTCTATTCATTTCTAAGCAACAGACTGAACTGTTCAGTTATGGGTGTAGATGTTCAAGCAAAAGAAACTGCACTGTGGCTGCAAACTCTTCAAAATGCTTTTCTCTGCCTGCCACCATAATTTCCATCTTGCTCAGGTTCAACTTCAATCAGCCATTCTTTGTCCATGGTCACCTTTAAGGCCCATACTATACAATTTAAGGTCTCACTACAAGCAAAAGCCTCTGAGGAGAAGCATCTATTAATAAAGACAATATCTGTTTTCATCCTGGCAAACCAAAACAAAAGATACAATGTCAGACATTAAAGTATTTTAGCCATTACACTCGTATTTTCCAATAACTTGTCAACTTCATCTGTGCTGTACTGTGCAATTTGTGCTACACTCCATATTTCTGCACTGACCTATCCTGTGAATATCCCGTAGTAGGGATGTTAAATTGTGATTAGTCTGCTAATCAAATAGTCAATAGAATTTCCAAAGACTACTCAACTAGTTGATAAGGGGGGGGGGGCGCTTGCTACGCCCGCTGCAGCTCTACAGTTTCAACAAAGTAGGAGTCGGGTGCGCAGCAGCACGGCTCCTACTACATTTAAACTGCAGAGCTGCAGCGGGGGTATAGAGCTTCAGAGTCCTGAAGCCGGCATGAGCAGGGACTGCTTCAGTACCCCCTTGTGCCAGGTCCCACACTGTGCCTCTGCCTTTAAAATGTAGTAAGAGCCAGGCAGCTCTTACTACGTTTAAAAGGCAGAACCACGGTGCCTCTGCCCCCCCCATCCATTCCCCCCTCCTCCTCCCACCCGCACCACATAGATGGTGCTGGGGGGGCAACTTTTAAGCTGGTTCCCCACAGCACCGACTCCTGCTCTCCTCTCCACTGCCTCTCCACAGGCAGTGGGGGGGGGGGGGGAGGAGAATGTGAGTAGTCAACTCGACTACTCTTTTACATCCCTATCCCATAGCACCTTTAAAACTATATGCATTTCTTCCACATACCAACTTAGCAGTTTTAAAATTACATATATGTAGTGGCAGGTCTAAACTATGGGGACAAGTCAATCTAAACCAGGCCTGGACAAGATCTGGCCCGCCAAGCCACTGGATCTTGCCTGCGGAGGTAGTGGGCAGCCCCAGGCAGGCTCCCCAGCTTGCCCCGCAGCCCTGTGCGCTGTGCAGAAAAGCAGCTGTAGGGCTCCTTTTCTGTTTTGAAACTGGAGGGGAGGGGGGAAGTTTTAGGAGCACATTCCCATTAGCCAGTTTCTGGCAGAAACCAGCCAATGGGAGCTGCTAGTTGGAATAACAGGCAGCTATGAAGAATCACGCCCCCCTCTCCTGGGCTCAGTTATTCATGAAGCACATGGCCAGGCAAGCAGGCTGGCTGTCTGGCTAACATTTTAAGCTCTGCAGGCAGGCAGGCTAGTTTGTCAGCTGACAAGTAAGTCTCCTGGTCACAGCCTGCTTCTGGGACCCCAGCCCTTTCCTGCCCCAACTCTCTGCTTCCCCCCCCCCCAACATACCCAAACCCTCTGTACCCCTCTTACACCCATACCCCCTCCCAGATCTGGCATCCCAATCTCGTGCCCCAGATCACAATCCCCTCCTACCCTAGGTCACATCCCAAAACCCCTGCATTCCAGTCCTCTGCCCTATGTCACAACCGCTTGCTTCATCCCAACTCCCTCCCAGACTCCAGTCTCTCTCCTGCACCTCAGTCCCTTACACCAAGCTCCCTTCTGCACCCAACCTCCATTCCAGACCCCACATCTCCATTAATATCATGGAAGAGTGCGGCCCTCGACCACTTTGCAAAATCTTGGAGTGGCCCCCCATCAAAAATTATTGCCCACCCCTAACCTAAACTATGCCTAACTGAAATCAACATAACTTACATCTACTTACTGCAGATTCAAACTGCGCTGTATCAACAAGAAAGACTCTCCCATAAATTCCTCTTATCTCATTCTTGTGGAGTACTAGTTGACAGGAGAGTGATGATCAATTTA
The DNA here is from genome assembly GCA_019425775.1 of Rafetus swinhoei. NCBI lineage: Eukaryota > Metazoa > Chordata > Testudines > Trionychidae > Rafetus > Rafetus swinhoei. The sequence continues at coordinate 120,617,494 of CM033446.1, read as the reverse complement.
GTGGGTCTTCACTAGACCCACTAAATCAACTTCCAATGGACCAACTGCTGCAGCATCAATCCACCTTGTAGTGAAAACATACCCTAAAAATCCTTACTCTACTACTGACTTTTGTTTACATCTAAAAATTGCTGCTCTGAACTGCATACACTAAAAATATTTGGAGTTCTGCATAAACTACAGAGCCAGGCCAGTCTTCTTTTTACACAACTATATCAGTATCGAGTTTCTAAACATCTCTTTTCATTATTAGAGCTCTAATCCAATTTCTGAATACTTTTCTTTTTCCAGAGAATGAATATTGCTAACACCCCAAGAGTTACCACCATAGTTAACTCTTTCAGATAGCTTCTCACCAATGATCCTTTTAGAACACACTGGATGAAACTGAAAATCCCTGTTTACCTGGTGTTTGTGTACACATATGCACACGAATGCCTACTTTTGTATTTTTGTTCATAAAAATTTTGCTCATTACAGTGAAAATAAACATATGCCATAATCATTGCATCTTGTCAGGGTAATGAAGTTCATTATAGCATGTTTCTGTTTCAAGTCAACAACTGTATTAATAGGTTATGCTGCAATTTGACTTCAGTATTCTATAATATTTTAATACACTAAATCTGCGTTTCTCAAACTGTGGGTCCCGACCCCCCAAGGGGTCGCGAGCAACTTAAGAGGAGGATTGCAAGCAACTTAGAGGGGGGTCGCAGTATCACAAAGTTTGAGAACCCCTGCACTAAATCTAATGTTCTCTTTACAATTTTTCCTGGATGTTTTAATTATTTGAAAACTCTACTAAATTTAATTAAAAAGTTATTTTATTACTTACAACTGGAAACTACACAAATGTGTCTGTACCTACATTACTATGTAGGTACAGACATTCTTAGCCACACAGTAGGGGGTTTTGCATTGCAAACCTAATACAACCTAGATTAGTATCACTGTCATCTGTATGCTAAGCAACAGAACCAGAACCATTAGCTAGACTACTAAACAGTAAATGGGGATAAATTTACATATCATCAAATTAATATTATAGTGCCATTAAACTACTTTAAGATGGGTCAATTGATTATAGAAAGAGATTCAACTTTTACTTATTGTGCCAAAATTTAAAAATTCTGCAGAAAAAATAAAAATTCGGCAAAATTCTGCATATTTTATTTGTCAAAGTAATATTACATAAACATAGTTTCAATTATTTTGGTAATTTATTTTAAAACACCTGTCAGTAACTATATCTGTAACCTTGCAAGCACAAAAAAATATTACCCAAGAGCAAAGAGTCAAAGAAACCCCTACATCAACCCAGCTCCTCTTTCTCTTCCCCACACAGCCAATCTGGGGGGCTAGACACTCAAACCTCCTCCAGAGCCCACTCATAGGGCACCCACATCCCAGACCCTCGCACAGCTTCCGTCCCCCCCCCCCCCCGAGTTCATCTGTGGGACACCACTCAATGCAGACACCCCTATCCTCGGAACCTAGAAGAAGAAACAGTCTGATGCTGGGTCTCTCCAGCCTGTATGGAGTTTCCTGCATGCCTCTTCCTCCCCTCAGGATGTAGCAGGAACTGCAGCTGCCCAGAACCCTCCAGCTCTTTCCCTCTCCCAAGCAGTCTTTTCTATCTGGGAACTTGGTTCTGCAGGTCCAGCAATCCCTAGGAGGCAGCCAGCAGTTTTGAAGCCCATTTTTCTGGGGGGGGAGGGAGGGGGAGGAAACTCTGTGCAGAATATTAATTTCTGCATAAGTTCTGCACTGCACACACTCTCACAATTCCTCCAGGAGTAAACTTAAAAAAACTTAAACCAACAGGAGTCTGATAAAGAGGCCCTGTTATAATTACTGATAAAATTCTTGGACATTGGGAATCTGTATAAAGAAATCCCTACAGGATTTCACTGCTGTTTTCAAACATTACATACCTACAAAGACAAAAAACAAAACAAAACCTTATACTAACTGCCACCCTCTCCACTTCATCTCAAATGACCAAGTAACAAAGTAGCTTTCTTACTAAGATAATCAACCTGATATGAGGCAAGTTAGGCATCACTAACAATGCTCAAAGAGCTCACCATTTTACTTTGTTTACAGCAAAAGTCTTAGTGTATGTCTACACTGCAAAAAGAGAGTTGTGTTTTTAACTCAGGTTAGCTAACCTGGGTTAAAGCAACAGCAAATACAAGGTAATTCAGGTTTTAACATGGTTAATAGCTGGAATTCAAATCCAGACTTCCCTATAGGTTTCATCACCAACATCTAAACTAAGTTGCCTTATCTTCAATATTTTAAGCAGAGTTCACTAACTCAGGTTGAGAATATATAATTAGCAATGTAGCCACACCCTTAGGTCGAAATGCTGTCTCTGTTGGTGTCACTGGGAGTGCTTTAATTGCAATCAATGGAAAAAAGATTTTACAATTGGAGTCTAACTGGTAGCAAGCCAGGCTTGAAAAGGAACCATCTGATCAATGGTCACTCTCCCAGAAAAACAAGTGGAGAAAAAACCCAGCTGGCAGGAAAAATCTGCATTTCATATGTTAAAAGGGGTAAGTAAATGACATTATCCAAATACACGGATGGTGAATAGGGATGTGAAAGGTTAACCGGTTAATTGGTGATGCTTATCAGTTCTGGATAACCGACAGGCTAGACCAGATTCCTGCCCACTGTGGGCAGGGGGCTGCTCTTGCTCCACGAGGCCTGCTGTGGACATTGCATTTAACTGCTTAACCAATTAAATGGGATTTTACATCCCTAATGGTGAACAAATATAAATAATGTTACAAGAGCCATTTTAACAAAAGTATCTTTGCATCCACAGTGCACAGGTCAAAGAAGCATTTATACTACAGCACATTATTAGCTCTTGATTTACTGTAGGAAAGTTCAATGTAGGAACATAGGTAACATGCATTCTTCAGAACATCCTGAAGCTCAGAAAACACCAGGTCCAGGTAAGCCAGTACCAACAACACTAATCTACACACATTATTTGCCCATTTTAAAACAGGGCTCCCTAGACCTTGGCAGCAGAGCTTCAAAAAAGAATGTTATGGAGCTCTCATTTGTAGGCTTCATTGTGTTTATAAAATATGTAACATTTATTAATACCATATGACAGAATATGAATAATTTAATAAAATAAACAATTGTCAAAATACATGAGCAGAATACTTTTAAAACGATGTATTTTGTTACTTCCATTGAAGTTCATCCTGGCACCCTACCTCACTGAAATCCTACAGTCAAATTACACCAGTGAGTGGACCCTGTGTGCCGGTGACCTCAGCACAATTCACCCATTAGCACAGGTAGGGTCTCACAAGCCAATGTGCAGACAGGGTGGGGCACCAAAGAAGCAATGGGTTCTAAACTTACACTAACCCACTGCTTTAATATCCCACAAAAATAACATGGAAGGATTGGGGACACCATTCCAGTCACAGCTGGAGTAAAAAACTACAAAGGACAGGCTGCTGCAGTGCTTTCCCATGCCATGGAGCCTGGTACGGGAATAAGTGGATTTCCTATCCCCAGCTCTCATGCACATGATTATGTGGGCTTTTTGTAAGTGAAGTAACTTTCACCTGCACTGGCTCATTGCAAAAATTCAGTAAACCCCAATGAGTTTCCTCAACATTAATGCAAATTAGTTGGGTTCTAGTGTATACTATTCTATAAAAACTTTTCTTATTGATATTTTGATTTTCCTCTATGTAATGACATTCCAAAAGTTGTATATATTTAAGATGGTAAAGGAATATATTAGTTAAATCAAAATATTAGATCATTTTCACTACAAAATCAACCACAATTCTTCACTCTTCCACCAACATCCTTTACCAGAGACTATCTGGATAAATATGTCCAGGACTACCTATACAAAAATGTGACTGTACAAGGAGCCATCCTCAAAGAGGTATAAACAAACCTGAAAAAACTAAAAGATTTGTAAAAACTGTTAAGTGCATTCCTGGAAACATACATAGGCAATCAAACAATTCTTTACTAGGTGCCTTGGTACAAACATATCATTCTTACATACTTGAAATGAGCAAGCTGTCTTCATAATATCAGCAAAGTCCACAAAATTTACAAAGCATTTTAGATCACTCAGGAAGTCTCCATGGTTCTCCACTGCTTGTTAATGGAGATACAAGCTGAAGTGTCAGAGTATTTCTTCCTATCGGAGAGGTAACTCTGTTTCCCTCGTGAAGATCAGGAAACACCGGTTCCCACCACAAGGGTGAGTATGCATCAACTGGAAAACCGATCATAACCAAGACAGACCAGTTGGGTGAGTTTTATTGGAGGAAAGCCACTGAGAAAAATGAACAACACAAATCAGAACTGCATAAGTGAATAATCTAAATAAGCAATCTGAAAATCACTGTAAAGCTTTCTTGTAGTATTAGGAGGACACATTCATATATTTGGATAATTGAAAAACAATGTTAAGAAATATAAAAATAATAAAAATTAACATCTTAGGAGAACAGGACATAGGGGCTGTTCCCAAATATTTTTATCCATCTCTAAAAGAGATTCTAAATGTTTCTTAAAATTCAAGGCAAATCCCTTTGACAGAGTATTTACCCTGAATCTAGTTAAATAGTGGAGGGATTAAAATTCTTCCCTGGAGAGAAATAAGAGATCCTGTTCCACCCCATAAAGAGACTGCATGAGCTGCCAAACCTGAAGGAAAGGGCCTTCAGCTGTGGCTCATTAAGCAGCAGACATAATAAGAATGGGATTTATGTTGCAGAACATAGCATCTGCTAAGAAAGAGTTGCACTTTCTCATGTGGACCAGAAAGAACTTGGAATTAATTATTCTCAAATTAAGGAGCCAAACATATTTGTGCTGATTTGTTTTACAATTCTGCTGAAAAGAGAATCCCTTTGTTTTTCTCTTTGTCCGAAAGGGAAAATGCTTCTCTAAAGTGACAGCTAAATTTTAGGCATTTTTATTTTCCCCAGCTAAGCCTGGGTGGCGCAATTCCATTTCATTCAGTCCCTATCCCTAATATACATCACTGCCAGCCCTTAATTTACCCCTCCCCAACACACATACATTTTGAATTAGCAAGACAATTATTTTCTTAATATTTATAAATAACTTCAGACGTAGCTCTATATCTATGCTGTTGCAGTCACAAGAAACAGCAATGAAAGACATTAAAATATTGTGTCCTCCTACTTCATAATACACACAACAGTAGACACGCTTTTTGGTTTTTCTTTTATTTTGTTATTGTTGTTGTTTTGGGGCATGGAGTTTGGTGTTATTGTTATCTGGCCCAATGTGTAATTGAGTCATTTTTCCAACCTGCTGCAAAAATTATCCAACACCAAACAACCAATACCTTAAAACTTGTTTTAAGCAGGGGAATAAAAACAAACTGTCCTTACCTTACTAAATCTCTTAACTTAGCAGAGCTTTCCAATTTCCCTGTTCTGCCTCCAACCCTGAGCTCAGGGTTGGGCAAGTACTTTCTCTTAATTTTTGTCATCTGTGGCTCTCCATCTTCTACATCAGTGTTTCTCAAACTGTGCTCCGCGGAGCCCCAGGGCTCCACGAGACATCTCCAGGGGCTCCGCGAGGTTGACAAACTGGAAACATCGATAGGTACAACACATACAATCAGTGGATTGCTGGGGCTCCGCATACATTTTTATGCATGTAAAGGGCTCTGGAGCCCAAAAAGTTTGAGAACCGCTGTTCTATATCATTACTCCACTGAGAGCCTAGATAAACCCTCCCTTCAATTTAGTGTGGGGAAGGGGGACACCCCATCAACAATTGTTTTGTTTTTCAAAGAGGTACCAAAATATAAAGTAAAACAAAGCCTCCTCACCCACCTCTAAACATTTGGGGGTACGTAAGAAGTAATTTTGCAGTTACAACACAAACAAAATCCAACAATCACAGGGACATTATTTTTAAGACATCACAGAAAACTTGTTTTCCAATGTTTTCCAAACCTATGGGCTGACAGGTGGCATATGAAATTTCAATTGAATTAGATTTTTTAAATTAAGCATCAAACTTTATTTTATTATTGTTATAATACATGGATGTTCCTTAACTGCAAAAGTGCACTTTTTAGCTAAACAGTAAACACTTCCGTAGAGAGCAAGTATATCTAGGAATATTAGGAAACAGATGAATATTAGGAAAACTTAGGGATTTAGAATTTTTGAATTCAAGGTTTGGAAAACTAGACTCTTCACTGCCTTAACATGTCAAGTCTCTCCTGTTTTACCAATGAAAATCATCATCTGTTGGAATCCTCTAGACTAGAAATTACTCCAGCTCTGATTTTTAGAGGTGAGAGACTCTCTGAAATGATAATACAGACCTCAAAATCTGTCACAAAAATTAAACAAAAAGTTTATTGAAAGAAAATATATTAATAGCATTTATTTCTCCTTACAAGAACAAAGAGAAATAAATGTAACACCAACAATGCTCTTTTTCTCAAACAAGTTTTAGGTCTAAATTTTGCCCTTAGTAACAAGTATATCCCTCTGAAAATCTTAGAGCAGAATATAGTCCTTGCCTTTTAATGTTATTACATACAAAAGCAAAAAGGTAGCCAAAATGAACAACAGAAAATTTAGGTCAATGTACAATAAGTATTTGTTTAATACCTATCTTAAAAACGTTGGGTCTAATCCACAAACCAAACAAAACTCACATCTAAATAAAATGTGCCTGAGTAATTTTAGTAAATTTTAGTAAATTTAGTCTAGTGTTTAACCATAGAGCCACGGAGATGTGCCTCCATTTCTGAGCACCACAAAAACAATTACAATTGGGTCTGATCTCACATTTCTTGAAAACCTACAAACTCCCATAGTAGGAATTTCAAGTGCGCAATCAATGTAGGATCAGGCCCTTCATTTAAATCAACTTTTTCCCCCTTGTTTCAATTCATCAGAAAACAAACACAATCAATAGTAACAACATATTAAATAATCAGTTTAATTCACAAAACTCATTTCACTGATGGGGCAAAGCAAGCAGCCACTGCAGACTTGGGTTCTATTCCTGGTCATGCCACTGGCTGGTTAGGGGCAAATCTCCATGGCTCTTTGGTCAAACACTAGAATAAATTGCCTAGGGAGGTTGTGGAATTTCCATCATTGGAGATATTTAAGAGCAGATTAGACAGACATCTATGAGGGATGATCTAGATGCTGCTTGGTCCTGACGTGAGGGGACTGGACCCGATTACCTCTCGAGGTCCCTTCCTAGGATTCTACGAAAACACAACTGGAAAATTCTACAATAAGAAAATAAGGTTGCAAGAGAAGTGTAGAATGCAGCATTGTTAACAATGGAGGGGGAGGGTAAAGGGCAGACAGTACAGCTGCTCCCCAACTTACGGACACCTCCACTTACGACCATCCGCACTTACGACCAAAGCGGTTGTAAATGCGGATCCGAGTTACGAACGGCAATCCGCGCTTACGAACAGCGCGGTCGCCATGTAACTTTATGGGATCCGAGTTATGAACAGTTCACGTTACGGACCAAGTGTTGGTCCGTAACTCGTTCGTAACTCGGAGAGCGGCTGTACTTCCAAACATTTGATGTACCAACAGTAATCCAGACTGTAGGAAGTACTGGCTTATTTTCAGTCTTCAAAGCCTATGTGTAAATTCCCATTTAAAAGTTTAACTGGTTAATCCCCGAGGGCTGGGATCTGCTTCAGCTGGGCCGGGCCCACCACACTGCAGGCTGCTTCAGCCGTGCTGGGCCTACTGCACTGTGCCATGGGCAGGAGGTTGCTCTGGCTCAAATGCCAGCTAATCAGTTACCCCAGTAAGCATGCTGGTAAGGCTAATGCTTACCAGATTAATCAGTTAACTGGTTAACCTTCATATTTCTAATGCATGCAGAAACAGAAAACTACATCTGCAAAATAGTCCAGGATCAGGTCTTCCCACAGAAAAAATAAATTATACCTGACAGCAACACAGACGAATAAAAATTGACAAACACATGTTGCTACACAAATCAAACCCCACACAGACAAAAAGCCTCTACTCTCAATCACACAACTTACCATAACCACAATTACAAAATATGACAGACATGTATCTTCCGGGCAGGAGTGAAGAACCATTTTTGGGTTGGGAGTGGCTGACTCTCAGAAAAATCAGTCGGAGGCCACACACAAGTGAGAAGCAAAGTGAGAAGCCCCTGACTGAGAAGGAGAAAGATACTCCCCCACATTCTCCTTGCACTTCAGAGCCTGGGAGGGAAGGGGGCAGGGTAATAGACTTTGTGTGCTCCAGCCCTGTGGGTGGGTGGCAAGCAGGGCTGGAGTGCCAGGAGGTTCCCCAATGTGCAGCCTTGGGGGCCGGATCCAGGCAAGCCCAGGGCTTTATTTGGCCCCCAGACCTGAGATTCCCCACCCCTGTTCTAGGGTGACTATGTGTCTAGTTTTCAACTGGAACAGCCACTTGAAATGGTGCTGACTGGGCCACTGACGGTCTGGTTGGTGGCGCCACACAGTGGGGATGACAGGCTTCCTGCTAGTTTCCGTGCCACATGGCTCCTAGAAAGCAGGTGGCCTGCCTCCTCACCAACTCCTATGCATAGGGGCAGCCAGACGGCTCTGCATCTTGCTCCTGCCCCATGCACCGCTCCTTGTGGTCAGGAACTACGGCCCACGAAAGTAGCAGGGGCAGTGTCTGTAGACAGGGCAGCACACAGAGCCACCTGGCTGTGCCTCCACGTAGGAGCCGGAGGGGCGGTTGTGCTACTGCTTCCAGGAGAAGCTTTAAGTAAATGCCACCCAGAGCCTGCATCTCTGACCCCATCCTGGGCCCCAATCACCTGCCTCAACCCCAATCCTCCCTCCCACCCAAACCCCTCATCCCCAGTCCAACCCCAAAACCTGCTATAGCCCTGATCCCCCCTTCCACTCACAGAACCTCTCAGTCCCATTCCAGAACACCCTCCTACACCACAAATCACTCATCCCTAGCCCCACCCCAGAGTCTGCATCCGCAGCCAGAGCTCTCACACACTTCAACCACCTGCCCAAGCCCAGAGCCCCCTCCTGCACTCTGATTCCCTTGGTCCACTGCACAGCCTCCTCCTAAAACGCCACACCCTTAGTTCCTGGACCTACCTGAAAGCCCACATACCCAGCTAGAGCCCTCACCCCCTCTTGCATTCCAACCCATTGCCTCAGTCTGGAGCCTCCTCCTGCACTTTGAACTCCACATACTTAGCCCCACCCCAGAGCCTGTACCCCGAGCTGGAGCCCTCACAGTCCCTGCACCAGCCCAGTAAAAATGAACAAGTGAGCATGGGGAGATCGAGCAACAGAGGGAGGAGGGATGGAGTAAGCAGAGGCAAGCCCTCAGAGAAAGGGTGGGGCACAGGTAGGGCCTTGGAGGAAAGGCAGGGCAAGGCTGTTTTGTTTTTTGACAATATGAAGTTGGCAATCCTACATGTACCTTAATTCTTCTCTCCCTCAGGGTCGGCCCACAACATTTTGGAACCTGAGGTGGGGAGCTCAAATCACACCCCCATGCCCCCTCACTTGGGCCAAAACTTTGAAAGGTCTCTTGTGCCCTCCTTCCTCCAGCACAGCGCTCCACCATCTCTGTGCATCTAGAGCACAGAGAATACATATGCACCAGCAGCAGACACAATTTTCTACGCTCTGCATCCTAGTGGCGCCCCCCCACAGTCTGGCACCTGAGGTGGCCGCCTCAGTTCGCCTCATGGTAGTGCCAGCCCTGCTCTCCCTTTGTCCTTCCACTTCAACCCTTTACCAGATTATTTTTTCACCTCAGAGCTAGAAATTACAGCAATCTGGCATAAAAATTTGCTGAGCTTCAAGAAGGTAGTTTGGTAAAAGGTCTGTACAGTAAAAGTGAGCAATAGGAGGCTGAGTTCCTTGGGTGAGATGCCACTGCGTGTCAGCAGCTGCACATGAACCTTCCTCTGCTGAAATATTAAATTTGACAGGAAGGTACAACTCCACACAGAAGCTTTTATGGACATCCAGGCTCAAACTTGCATCTGTCCATCCTTCATCAATTAGGTATTTGCACACCTACCTCCCTTCAAATGTCCTACTCCTCCCTCCAGTCAAGCTGCATGAGTCTAGCTCCTTAAATTAGGCTTTTGTGTACAGCACAAACATTTCCAGTTCTAAGGTAAATAACAGCTAAAAATTACTCAAAATAAAACAATTATTTTAAAAACAAAGACATGCAACCCACTGCACCAAATCTTCTCAGGATCTACTTCTTCACCACATTTTTAGGCAATACCAGTCAGAAATGAAAACATAAAATCATAGATCCACAGGGCTAATATTAAGAGTGTAAGAGAGACTAAAGAGAAACTGTACAGAAAATTCAAGTGGAATAAAAATCAAATTTGAAATGGTGTGAATTCCACAAGAAATGACTACATATATTTTGAAAAATAAAAAGGAATCTGAGACAACGCTTCAATATTTTTAAAGTTGAAGGAAGCTACAGTTAAATATATAAGAAGTGTTCTTATACTGTTTCCTGCCTGCCCTTTGTAAGGCAATTCACATTGCTTTTATCAGCAGCACAGATACTTTGTCTTGGTTTACTAATGTACCACAGTAAGTGATATGCCAATATTTATGTGAACTGCACCACCTGTGAACTTGTGCAATAGGTGGAGTTATGTGTGACAGTGAGACATACATATTGACTTTACATTCATAAGTTAATGGTGACTAAAGCAAAAACAACTCCCTGCTCACACAAACAGGATAGCAAAAAATTCTTTTCAATTAAGCAATCATTCAAAATTGTTCATGCCTTAAGTCATACTCAGCCTCAACTTCCTCTCCACCCATTTTATATACATTATTTGTTATATATATATATATACACACACACACACACACACACACACACACACACACACACAGATGTGGTAGCAACTTTAGAAAACAACAAAGACATAGCTCATGTCTCAAAGAGTCTATGCTCTAAAGAGTTGACATGTAGTCAACTCACAAGGGAATAGGAAGACTTCTTCAGTAAATCCAATCAATATCCTTTTTCATTCTTTCAGATATTTCCTTTTTCCTCTCTCTTCTGCAATACTTTATCAAGTGGTTGCCCAAAGGAAAAAGAGCCAAAACTAAAACATTAGAAAGAAGAAAGCAGTAGTACATAAGTCATAAATACTTTACACAAGTAATGCCCCAGCATTTGAGAAATTCTCAATCTTCACAGATTTATACCAAATTGTTATAGTAAAGTCAAAGACTTGGGGGGGGAAAAAAACAAAAATGATGCTACTTTCTTTCTTTTTTAGTTCATATTGTATCCTATATCCTTTCCCAATTTGGATTTTTGAAAAATCAGACAACTATAAACAAGGTATTTTACAAAAAAAATTTTTAACATACCACATTTAAACAAGGACAGCATTATTAGAAAAGAAATAATTTAATACATATATTTACATATAGGCAGATTTTGTACTTTGGAAGTTAAAAATTGCATTGATCCTTATTCAGATACCCATGCACAGAGTCAAACCAAGTTATACTTCTGCTTGCCTGCTCTCATACCTTACACTTCCAGCAAAAGAAGAAACACCACCATGGTCCTAAGTAGAAGCTGTTTTCTGGCATGCTGACCTACCACCTCCAATTCCACTAAAGTGTTTAGGACAGGGGTGGGGAACCTACAGCCCATTGGCTGGATCCATTCCCCAGCTTACTTTGATCTGACCTTCAGCGAGGCTTGGCACTCTCCTTGCTCCCCCGACAGCAGAGTGAGAGGAAGTTCCAAGTGCTTCTCCCTTATGCGGGGCCCCTGTCTGATTTTTCTGTGGGTCAGTGGCCCTCGACTGAAAAAAGTTCCCCATCCCTGGTTTAGGATGTAAAACATACCATAAACACAGTGTCCTTTCATTGCACATGTAATCCCAATTCACTTGTTACTGTAGAGTAACACTTGAAATTTTACATTGTTCACATTCTTAAATTACATTTACACCAATTTATGCATGGGGTTGTGCTCAACAAGCTGATTAAACAACATAACATGATAGGATACAAAATGTGATGTTACTAATTAATGCCTCAGTCTTGCTAGCAACTAGGCTGACAGCCTCGAAACCAATAGCAACTAAACTGAAGTAAGAATCTTTACCCTCAGACAACCTTTTGAAATAGAGTATTTACATAAAAAGCACTTACTTGTTGAGCAATTATGTTTTTCTTTTCCTTTGACTGACTTTCTTACATACTATTTTTTAAACAATTTAAAAACAGAATTTCCCCAAATGTTCTTTTGGGAAGACAGAACTGACTTACAATTCTGCATTTTCAGATAATGAGACACCCATCATAGTCACAAGATATCCTCCAAGTTCATGATTTGCTAGTACATTATTGATCAAATCCCCATAATAGTACAACTGTGTGACAAAATCAGAAAGCAACACACAATATTTGTACACATCAGAACTATATGACACTCACTTTTCAACATCTCATCAGTGTCTCTAAGATTGCGTTTTCACTTTTGTGAGGGTGGCTTCTCTGCTTATCCTTTGGTGATGATTTGCTTGTTTAGTTACAGTTTTAAAACACTTTGTCAGAAAAAAAAAAATCACAGAAATTCATTGGGCAGCAAATCAAATTTGGGGAAAGTCAGCAAGTCATTGCGAAAGCCATGCTGTAGGAAAGCACAGATAGTTTGGCACATGTCTACATATCCTGGTTGCGTGAAGCAATGTTCCCTCTATTTTTTTCCACACTTGAGTAGGGATGTTAAATTGCGATTAATCAGCTAATCGAGTAGTCAGCGGAATTGCATCGACTCCTCCATTAGCCAGTTTAAATGTAGTGGGAGCCAAGCGCACAGCAGCCTGGCTCTTACTACATTTAAACTGCAGACCCGCAGGGGGATTAGTTCCCGGGGGTGGTGTAAGCCAGGACTAAGCAGTCCCAGCTCACGCTGGCCCCAGGAGTTAACCCCGCTGCGCCTCAGCCTTTCAAATGCAGTAAGAGCCCCCGGCTCTTACTACATTTAAAAGGAAAAGCCTCAGCAGTCGGGGACCCGGCACGAATGGGGACTGCTTCAGTCCCCTCTTGCGCCGGGTTCCGTGCTACTCCTCTACCTTTCAAATGTAGTAAGAGCTAGGCAGCTCTTACTACATTTCAAAGACAGAGCCACAGCGCCTTGGCCTCCCCTGCTTCTGCCCTCCCCCCCACACCTCAGAGACAGTGTTGGGGGGGAACCAGCTTTTAAGCTAGCCACCACCAGCACTGGCTCCTGCTCCCCCACACAGAGGCAGGAAGGGGAGAGGGGAAATGCAAGTAGACGACTCCATTACCTGATAATCCTAAGCTTATTGGGTAGTCGACTATTCAACTACTCTTTTATATCCCTACCCTTGAATGGAATGAGCAGCTCCTCTCCAGCAACCCTGGCAGCTTCAGGGCTTGGAGGAAGATCTCTCTCCCCACTGCAGCCCTGAGACCCTGTGTGGGGCACAGCTGTGCAGCTTAAGGGGGAATTTAGGCCATGGTAGCTAGCTCCCCAAGCCCAGTAAGTGGTACTTCACCCCTAAATTTCCCGTAAGCTACACTTTCAGAGTAGGAGAAGAAAATTGGATATATACTTTGAGACACTTTCAGACTGCAATGAAAACCGTATTTCCACGAGGTTTGGTGCCTTATCTGCATGTCAAGCGATGTTTACATTATTGGCTAGTTTGCTATAATCTGCTTTTCTAGGCCATACTAATTTGATGTATTTTTCGTAACTTACATTTTGAGTCTATAATCTATCTTAATTTTTTCCATGATTCTTTTCCACCTTTCTACAGACTGCACTAGCTTTTCTACTGTGGTAATTTGGCATTGCATCCATGTTCTGTTATACTACAGTAGAAGGTTTCTGGATGAACCTCAGTTGTTTAAGTTAAACATATAGTTAATTACAATAATTTTCTTTGCTCTGAAGCAGACACAGTACCGGAACACATAGCCCTACATACAAAAGGCCCACACCCTGAATTTCACTTAGTGTTATCACCATATTAATCAAGGACTTTAAAAGATATAGAGTTATTGTTCCTTGAGACTGTTTTGTGATTTTGACAAAGTGCATATTCCATTATTTCAACAGTACTGGCCCCATTGCTTCAGTTCGCAGAATTCCTCGTGCATTGTGGGCTGCAGGAGGACTGCTGGAGCTTAGGCTATGTCTACACATAGAGATCTCCCGCAAAAACTTCTTGCGCAAGAGCACGTCCACACTACAAAGCGCATCATAGCGTCGCTTTTCCTGAAGAGCATCAGACTGCATGGACGCTCTCTCGAAAGAAAGCTCTAATTGCTATTCACAGAATAGCCACCAGAGCACCTGTGCTTTATTCCATTGGCTCTTGTTGCACAAAACCCCCCTGATGCCCGTCCACACACATCTTTTTGCGCAAGAAACTCTGGCACAAAAAGGAGTTATTCCTCGCAGAAAGAGGATTACCTACACCACAAAAACTCCTCTGTTCTTTTGATTTACTGTAGATTTTCTTGTGCAAAAATGCGCTTGAGGTGTGGACGCTCCACAGGTTTCTGCGCAAAAACAGCCGTTTTGTGCAAATACCCTGCAGTGTAGACGTAGCCTTACAGTCCCTAAATTTGTACATCTGTAAGGCCCTTGACATTTGAATTAGCTTGTTCTCAAGCTGGTTGAAGTTTTTGTTAGGGTCTCTTTCTTGATATTTTCTAAACTTGTTTGTAAACATTTATTTTGTCCATCTGGAATCTGCTAGGTGCTATATAAACTGAAGAATAAAATCTCTATGCGACATCTATTCTTCACTCATAATCAGAGCTGCAATACTTATAGGAAGGAGTCCATTAATACAATCTATGTTAAACCTACTCTTGTCCATGTCCCACTTACTCACAAAGGTCAATTGCACGATCATTCCACTGTGGTAAACTGCTTGTATAGCTTAGAATTTTAATCCGATATAGATATTTTAGCATGATGAAGCAAAATATTTTCTAATTCACGCATAGAAATAGTACTTCTGGTGGAATATTCCGCCAAAAAATTAAAATTGAAAAATGACAAAACTGCAGTTCAATTTTCATTGTTTTGTATTTTGGGAAAGATTAGCCCAGATGTAGCGGAACTGGCTTGTTGCAGACATAAGATGACAGAACTGCATTGGTTTAAATTTTGATTGTGTTTGGAAGATTATTTTTTCAACCATAAGGAATAGAAACTTTTTTAATGAAAGCTTAAATTCTGCAGAAACTAATGGTGCTTATCCAATACAGTGCAACACAGGTAAGTGTATAATTTTCCTCTGCTAGAACTGAAGAAGAAATGTACATTGAAAATGATTTTAACACAACATGAAAATCAAATCCCAGCCAAAGTTTTTCTGTAAGCACATATTTAAAAATCAAACTAAGTCGTGTTTTGTTACTTTTCCCCCCTCCATTTCCAGAGTTCTTAAAAATGTTTTACCAACTCAACTGCTTAATTATTTCCAATCCATTTGGATCATGATCTGCCAACCTCTAAGCTACATTTAGTATCCACCTATAAAAAGGTAGACTAGCAGACTCTTTTACAGTTAGTATCATTACCTCCATGAAATTACTGCTTCATAGCACATGTCTTTGGAATACAGAAAGCAGTGTGAATTTAAGCAGTAAAGCTTATTATCTTGAAAGACTGTATTTGGATGTCTTAAGGAATAGTGCAAACTCTCAAATACAAAGCCCGTGTTACTTCCTCATCTAGAAATTATATATAAAAAAAGTTAGCAAACATATCATGCAGAATGTGTAGTATTTTTTTTAAATTACATAATTGTGTAAATATGCTTTATTTCAGTTTACATCTCTGCAGAATTTTGAAAAGCATACTATTACACAAATCTGTAATACCTATTAAAATCTGCAGACTTATTTTCTCTTCAGTAAATTTTTTAGTAGGCTGGCCAGCAGCCCGGCTCAGTCTTGGCTTGCAATGGGTCTAGCTAGGATCTACCCCTGCTGTGACTCTGCATTTAAAGCATATTAGGATCCAGGCAGGCAGGCAGCCCGGCTCAGTTCTGGCTTGTACTGGGTCCAGATACAGGGTCAGCAGCATGGAGTGGCAGGGAGCTTCTCAGGAATGAGGCCGGAGGCACTGGCTGCCAACCTAGCCCCTGGAGACTATAGAATAGTAGACTGACCGATAAGAATTCATGAGGTTACTCAACTATTCAATTAACTGATATTTAACATCCCTAGAGCGCATACAAATTTATTCTGCACATGAATGGAAAAAAATCTGCAAATGAATGGAAAAGATTACAGGGAACACTGGTGCCCTCCCCCTCAAATCTAAGTTTTTAGATGTCACTGTACTACTAATGAACTTCAATCAGAAATCTGTATCCTGTACGTCAGTTTGTAGTTTGAATTAAGCCCATAAAAATCCTAAGAAATGTAATATCTGTCAGTTTGCTACCTGTTGAAGTGTATTAACAGATCACTGAACAATTTCCAGTACCTATCTTGGCTATCTTGTGATATCAGATGAACAATGAAACTTGCCTAAAGGTTAGCAATGCATTTGATAAAATTTACTTTATTTCACAACAGTCTATGGTTTCTATCACTTACAAAAACATGTGAAAACAAGTGCTAAATTTTTCAAAAGAACCTATTAAGTATTAATACTTTGGCAGATATTTCAGGAAGTAACTAATCACCTAGTAATAAAGGTATAAAATAATATACCTGAAACTGCCCTGTAGGAATCTTAGTTTCAAATAAAACATGTACCTTTAAAAAAAAAAATCTTTTTCTGAAATTGTGTTGATTCTCTATAATGTGTGCTCTCAATTTTCTCTTATCAACAAAACTAATAATGTGTTAAGTTCATAGGAATGCATCATCCTGGTGGCACTATCAATTTTGATGGATAAATGACCCCTCAACAGGCATTATACAGACAGTTTTTATTTAAATAAAAATACAGATTTTCTTCTCCACTCTTCTAGTAAAGTAATATACCAAATAGGCAAAGGACTCTTGAAATGCAATCTTTAACAAAGCCCCATTTGTCAGTCATGAATTACTCCTACCCAAATTCAGGAAATCTCTGGTATAGAGAGGCCAGCAAATTTGCATTTCTGAAGTTGCTCCTCTAAACTTTAATTCTAATTTTGTACACCATTTGATTTAACACAGTTAAGAAATTCTTATTCCAGTCTGATGATGATACCTCTCTCAGGTCATATTGTTGAATAAGAGTCCTGGGCCAGAGATGAGTACATTTTTGCCCTTTTTAGGTAAACCATCAATCTCAAGTTCCACTATATACACTGTAACTAAAGCAGATTGGCCACCTTTCCTTAATTCTGTTCTCCCACAGAATAGGATAGATGTCACTCACTGATTTAACTGGCAATAGGTTAACGTTTAAAATTAGCAGGTTTAGTAAAAGGATAATTCATTTTTAAGTTAATTTAACTGATCAGATACAAAATGAAACATGACTTGTATTTACATCTCTTACAGTAACTAAAACATCACTAGTGTTTAAGTGCTTTTTACCTAACCTGAGGTTTTATTTCTTCTGTTCGAAATTAATGAAGTTCTACTGATACTAATTCCATTTCTCATCCTTAGACCCTTTATTACTTTAAAGTATACCTACCATATTTTATCTCCGACGCAGTCCCTAGAACATGGATTCCCAAACTGGGGGCGTGAAGAAATTCAGGGAGGGCGCGAGGCGACCCAGCCTCCCCCCCCCCCCCATCAAGTTTTGCTGCCCTGTTCAGTTCCTTTTTTCCTTTTCTTTTTGCTCAACAAGTTTTGCTGCTATTTGGGGGGGGGAGTGAGGGTTTTTCAAAAATCAAAAAGGGGGGCGTGATGCCAAAAAGTTTGGGAACCACTGCCCTAGAATGTAGTTCAAATAAAAAAAGTCGATTAAAACATTGAGGATTATGGATTATATAGTTAAAAACATAGGAATGTGATTCAACTGGTTGGACCTACAAAAAGACATTATATTCTGCTTTCATGATAATATATAAAGATAAAACTGCAGTCTGCTAGTACATATTTTACTTTGGACAGCTTTGCTGTTTAAATATAAAACTAAAAATGAAAAACAGTAAATCAAAAACAAAATAAATTTCAGACAACAAAGATTACATAGTTTCAGTGTATATTCTCATTGTGTCAAGACTGTTTCTTCCATATCAGCATTAGAAATATAATCCCACTGAATCTTCCCTCAAAATCCTATACTCAATATTAAGGTGAATTGGTCAGAGAGAGACCACAGGGAGAAACTGAACACTGACTGAAAGACTATAACAAAGTGTAAAAATAAATGGCAATGCATCAGGCTGGAAAGAGGTGAACAGTGGGGTATCTGAGGAGCCAATATTAGAGCCATTGATTGATATTTTTATTAATTATTTTAAAATAATAAAACAGCATATTAATAATGTCTCTAGATTATTTTAATTGGGAGGAATTTTGAGCAGCAGAGAGACCAGAAATAACGCAAGATAATCTAAGCAAATTCCTTCTATGTTAAGAAAAGGAAGTGAGAATCATTTTGGAAAACCACAAACCACAGATTTCAATAGGTAACATTTATTTGTGTAATAGTATACTTTTCAAAATTCTGCAAAGAGATGTAAATTGAAATAAAGCTTATTTACACAAGTATATAATTAAAAAAAATTCTGGAAAAAATAATTCCAAGCACAGGTATTCAACAAGAGAGAAGTGAAAAGCAATAATGAGGGGGGGCGGGGGGAAGTGAATATCAAATGAGACATGAGATGGCAATCAATATGGCAGCAAAAAAAGCCCCATGCAGTTTGGGACGACATACAAAGAAGCATCACATCACAAGAAGAGGTGTAACAGTTATTTTCTGTAAGAATATAATATGACCACACCTTTAAGAGTGTTCATTCAAGGAAGTTTTGTCAGAAAGATGCAGACAAACTGAAGCAAGCTATGAAAAGGAGGATAGAGAAATACAGGCACATTACACACACTTAAAGATACAACTGGTTTGAAGAGGGAAGGAGAATAGTACTGCCATTCTAAAACACTATGAATATTTAAGGAGCATAAACACCAAGGAAAAAGAAAAATTACTCTAGGATGTGGGCTATAACTAATAGCAATGGAATAAAATTAAGGATGACTAAACAACAGGAAAGACATTCTCACATCACGCTTTCACAGATTCCAAAGCCAGAAGGTACCATTATGTTCATCTAATCTGACATAAATAATACAGGAGACAGAATTTACCCTAAATAATTTCTTTTTAAACAAATCTTGACTTAAAAAATTACTAGTGATGGAGAATCCCCCGTAACCCTCTGTAATTTGTTAATTAACCTCACAGTTAAAAAATTATGCATTATTTCCAGTCTGAATTTGGCTAGCTACAATTTCAAACCATTGGGTCATATTATACCTTTCTCCACTACAGTGAAGAGCTGGTTATCAAGTATTTATTCCCCATGTAAAAACTTAGACTATGATCAAGTCACGTCTTAATCACTTCTTTGTTAAACTAAGTAGTCCAAGCTCCTTCAATCTTCCACTATAAGGAATGTTTTCCACATCTTTAATTATTCTCATTTTTTTCTTCTAACACTCTCCAATTTATCAGCATTCTTCTTTAATTATGGACTGCCAAACTCAACATACTATTCCAGTAGCAATTCACACTCGTGTCCAATAGATGTAACACTCTCTACTCCTAATTGAGATTCCCCTTTGTAAGCATCCAAGCATCACATGAACTCTTTTGGCCAAAGTTACACTTCGGATCCAATGTTCAGCTGATTATCTACCATGAGCCTTGTTCAGAGTCACTGCTTCCTCGGATAGAATCACAGAATCATGGAAACATAGGGATGGAAGGGACCTCAAGAGGTCAGGTACACCCGCCCCTTGCTCAGAAGCAAGACAAAAGATACATAGACCATTCATAAAAGATGTCTGTCTAACCTCTTTTTAAAAACAGACAACATAGATTTCACAACCTCACTGAGAATCTATTCCAGTGCTTAATTATCCTTATAGTTACAAGTTTTTCCTAACATCTAATCTAAATCTCTTATTGCAGATTAAGCCAATTATTTAGTGTCCTGTTCAAGACCTCCTGTTATAACTGAGCCTACAAATTTACCCTTAATGTGAACTTAACTCTGGGAATGTGGCCAAAAGTTTAGGAAATGTTCCAATTAGGGATGTTAGAGACTAGTCGACTATCCTATAAGCAGAAGCTTGTTGGACAGTCAACTAGTGATACGACTAGTCGCTTCCCCTCTCCCCTTGCTGCCTCTATCAGAGAGAGGCAGCAAGGTGGGGAGCAGAAACCGATTCCCCCCCCAGCACCGTCTCTGCGGGGGGCAGAGGAGGTAGAGACACAGCAGAAACGGTGCAAGCAGGGACTGAAGCAGTCTCCACTTGCACCATTTTGGTTTCAGTTCTGCTTTTGAAATGTACAGGAGCCCTACCAGGGCTTTCGTACATTTCAAAAGGAAGCCTGGCACTCCCTGCAAGGATTCCACTTTTGAACTGTAGCAAGAACCCAGTAGGACTCTTGCTACAGTTCAAAGGTGAAGGCTCCCTTATAGACTAACTGAATAGTCAATGGACTCTTGCTACATTTCATTATTGACTATTTGATTAGTTAACTAATCTAAATTTAACATCCCTAGTTCCAATCACCTATAACGTGTCAATATAGATCGTGAAAAGAGCAAAGGAGAGACAGAAAGAGTGAATTAGTCCAAACAAAAAGGCATATTAATACAACTCAAGAACTGAATTAAGATCATGTCTCATACAAGAACAGCGTAGGACAATTAACTAACCAAATTTGGGAAGTCAGAAATCAGGCTTCGTTGGTGGACAAAATAGAGAGGATGAACTATTTCACCCATCATTCCCATCTGAAGTCCTTACAAGAGTAAACTTTTGAGGAGGAAATGCCTGGGTAACAGAGACAAAAAACTGTAGCAGGGGGCTGTATCTGATGACTTCTCAACATCTATTCCAAACCTACATTTCTTACGAGTCTATAAGAATGGGAATGAGCAAGCTTCACCATGATGGCTACAAACCCCCACCCCGTTGACCCATCTCCTAGGGAGCAAGGATCCAAAGAGACACTATTGTGCCTTCTTCATCCTAATCCTGGGAGATGTCCTGAGCAGACTGGGCTAGAAAGAAGGACCTAGATGACACCACCACCTCCACTGGCTCTGGCTAAATCCAGAACAACAAACATCTGGAATGTGAGACTTGGTTTCCCCATGTCCCAATGTATCCTTTTCCATTACAATTTATTTCTTCTCTTTCCCATTCCCCTTCTTTTTCCTTTTCTCCAATAAAAGTCGGGTTTTGCCGGACAAGACTGTATTTGGCATCAGTGCTAGGCTGTTACCAGAAAGGCAGCTAAAAGCAATACTTAACACAGCCCGATACTAGTACAAGCTGTTAGGTCTTGCAGTGGCTGATAAGATTTGTGAGCTGTGCCTGTGTTTTTCCAGCACTGAGAGTCAAAGCCAGAGACAGAAGCTGCATTTTGTATCTTTTGTGTGTGTGTGTTTCTTGTTTTGTTTTGTAGTTAACAGATTTGGACTTTTTAACAGCAGCAGCAACGACAGTTCCAGCCCATCTCAACTGAGTCCTTTTTTCCCCCCCAAGCTCATACAAGATCTAGCACATATTATACATAATGCTTTTTGAGTTAGTAAATTGTCATATATAACTTTTAGAAATTCTGAGGATGTTTTAGTATGATACCATAAGACCTAAAGCATATGTTTACTCCAAATGTTCCTCATGATCACAAGCTTTTCTTCTTACACATTATCGAAAAGTGACAGTCATCTTATTCACTCGTGATTTGGTGGTCTGTAGCAGACACCAACTAATATCCCATCTTGTGTTTTATCTGTTAGATATTGATCCCAACAGATAAAGAGCTTTCTTAGGCTATAGAATAGTTTCACAAAGGATAGGAGATAAACATGGGACATTTAAAACTAGGCTGGACAAAATACAAATACCTACACTCTGTGAAATGTAGCTAAATGCTTTGCTGAATTAGAATCTAAAAAAACCTCCCAATGTCAAATTGCAACTTCTAAAAAGCAAAACAATTTTTAAGGAGGGAAGGGGAAAATCACATAGATATTATTGTTCTCTATTATAAATCTGGTTTAAACCAGTTTTTAAAATTTTCAAACATAACATTAATGTGAAAACCTTTAAGAAAACACATTCACCTCTGCTTGTTACTAGCAAGATTCAGCACATTTTCCCATTACTGAAATTACTCTAAAACTGTAAAGCATGATCAAGCATGAAGAAGGATTTAGATTTACAGAAGAGTATGTACACTTGTGTACATCCGGAGAATTCTGTGTAAATCCAGATTGTGACATAGCTTCTCATTGGGACAACACAATGATTTGGATTAGAAATACAGTAACAATCTCCTGTTTCTGGGGAAAATGGTATAGACTAGGGATGTTAAATTTAGATTAATCAACTAACTGAATAGTCGATGGAATCTGCATCAACTATTCAATTAGTCGATAAGGGCGCCTCAGCCTTTGAAATGTAGCAAGAGCCACTCCAGCTCTTGCTACATTTCAAAGATGGAAGCGCCACCAGTTCCCCGCTACACCCCTGCCCTGCTCCCCCATAGAAACGGTGCTGGAGGGAACCGGCTTTTAAGCCGGCTCCCAACAGCTCCTGCTCCCCCCTCCTTGCTGCCTCTCTCTGAGGGGGCAGGGAGCAACTAGTCGAGTCACTAGTCGCTTACATCCCTTGTACAGACCTCATGAAAAAAAGAATTGGCTTTGAAGGCTAACTTGTAGACATGAAACTGTGACTGGCAGTACAGATGCCTTGAGCCTCAGAGTTCTCATCGCCTTTTCTTTTGAATTCCCAACCAAGGTTTCCCTAACAAAATGAGGAGACATCTTTCTGGAAGGAAGAATCTTGTATACAGAAATATCCGCTCACAAGCTTGAGAGAGGGCAAGGCAGCTGAAGCTAATTTACTGAAATTTATATAAAACAGGCCAGTTGGATTGAAGGACTGAGGGCTGGCAGAGGAAAAACTGTTCTCCATTCCTTCAAAAGGAAACTTCAAACCACATGCATTTTTTGTAGGTTTATGTTATAGATTTTGTTTCTTAAGCAACTCAAGGAAATTAAGGGTTTATAGAGGAGGCTTTAATCCTGCAGTGGCTCTTAAAATAAATTAAAAAGCTTCCGGTCAAAATGAAGGGCTTTTTTTTCTTTTGTATCAAACTAGAGTTTTCTGCAACTTTGTGGACACGACTGAGAGTCTCAGAACTGCCAAAGGAAGGAAGAGCATTCAATCTCTACAGATTTAGCTCCAATACACTTATTACTACTAACAAGTACAGGTTAAACCTCGCTAGTCTAGGGATGTAAGTGACTAGTCCAGCGGCTCTTAATATATTTTAAAAGAAAAGGTGCAGCGGGGGGACCAGGCGCAAGCCAGGAATACATTTCCCAGCTCTGAATACATTTAAAAGGTGGCTCTTAATATATTTAAAAGGCAGAGCCGCAGTGCAGTTAATTCCCAGGCCGGGAGCTAACCCCACTGTGGCTCGGCATTTTCCCCTCTTATCAACTAATCAAGTAGTTGATGGAAATTCCATCGACTACTCGATTAGCTGATTACCCGCAATTTAACATCCCTATACTAGTCTAGCACTCACGATACTTAACGAGCGCAGAATCAGATTATTTAAAACATAAGAACGGCCATACTGGGTCAGACCAAAGGTCCATCCAGCCCAGTACCCTGTCTGCCCCCAGTGGACAATGCCAATTGCCCCAGAGGGAGTGAATCGAACAGGTAATGATCAAGCAATCTCTCTCCTGCCATCCATCTCCACCCTCTGACAAACAGAGGGTGGAGACATCATTCCTTACCTGTACTGGCTAATAGCCATTTATGGACTTAACCTCCATGAATTTATCTAGTTCTCTTTTAAACCCTGTTATAGTCCTAGCCTTCACAGCCTCCTCAGGCAAGGAGTTCCACAGATTGACTATACGCCGTGTGAAGAAGAACTTCCTTTTATTTGTTTTAAACCTGCTGCCCATTAGTTTCATTTGGTGGCCCCTAGTTCTTATATTATGGGAACAAGTAAATAACTTTTCCTTATTCACTTTCTCCACACCACTCATGATTTTATATTCCTCTATCATATCCCCCCTTAGTCTCCTCTTTTCCAAGCTGAAAAGTCCCAGTCTCTTTAATCTCTCCTCATATGGGACCCGTTCCAAACCCCTAATATTTGCTGAACCACAGAAGGTCAATAATTGTAGCAAGTGGTTTTGCAATACTGCTTAATAATGTATGACTATATTGATACTCCCTATATAAGCCTATGCCTAGACAAGGTTTATCAGCTCTCTTTGTAATACAGGGTTAGTGTTGTTACATAATTTTACTGTACTGGAACAAGGAAATAAATAGATAAAGCCCAGACCCACCACAGACAGAGACTGCTTCGGACTCCACCAGTTAACCAGAACTGGTAAGCATCACCTATTTGTCAAGTATGGGTTCTCTTGGCCAGGCCTCGCGCACATAGCCGAGATCTACCTCAGCAACCTCACCACATCACATGGATAGCGACAAGGCTTATCTACCAATAAAATGGAGCTTGTCAGAGTCCAGCACTCAACAACATATATGGGCATCACACCGCACCCAGACCATACCCATGCCACTCCCAGAGCACAAACAATACCAAATATGGTAATAGGCAATAACATAAAAACCCCTGAGCCCTAAGCTCGGGGAGGACTCCCGAATATTGAAAGACAGAATCTGAGTCTGGCTTAGGAATGATCACCCAAAGGCCGCCTCCCACCCACCGAATCTAAAAAGGGGTGTATGAATCTCAAGCATGCTCCGATTCCTTGTATGTCTTTGTGCTGTTGTCATTGCTGAATTTGTAAGTATTTAATTTACCCTCACTGTTTGTTAAGTGGTTTAAAAGAGACAGGCTAGAAAATACATTGCTCAGTTGTAACTTTTACCTTTGCTATTGTCAGTGTTAAAGAAACAGTTTTTGAAATGTGTATATATTTGACTTAGCTGTAACTTAGGTAGAGTTTTAAAAATTGTTGTGGTTCAATTGTTGTGGCAAATATTGGGTAATTGCTCATTTTAAGTTGTTCAGTTTAATAAATCATTCCTTCTTTGATAAAACTTGTTGTCTTGCCATCATTCGGTATTTTCACGGGGTATTTGGCCTTAAGCCTTTGTGACTCCAGCCATTTTACCGAACCGAGAACCAACACTATTAAGGGTGATGCTTACCGGTTAACCTTTTTTCCTAACTCTATTTCCTAGCTCATAAATCAATTAGTATAAGTCAGCAGGCTCTTCTCTAAATTTAGCATGAAGAGAGGAACTTGCTAAGGAAAATAGGATATATAGGTAAACAAGTCTCTTCAAATCCATTAATAGAAAAAGTTAATTCTCCACTTATTTGCTTTTAAAGTCTGTCTTAAATTTCAGTGTTTTTCAAATTTGTTTGGAGAATCAGGTTCAATTTCCTGTTTCATCACAAACTGTGTGACCTTCAGCAAGTCACTTAGTCTCTCAATGCCTTAGCTCCTCATCTAAAGAACAAAACAAAACAAACCGAAGATATAAACAATATATGGAATGACAGTACTACCCTACCTCGCAGGCATATTGTGAGAATAAATATAGAATGAAGGTCGAGGCACTCAAATACTACAGTGATGGTGGCCATGTATGTACCTAAATTAGAAAGTGTTCCTGTTCACACTAGGATTATCCAGCAAAGGAAAAGGACAGTGATGCTCTGAGGCAGGGGTGGGTAATAATTTTTGCCAGGGGGAGGTGGGGAAGAGAGAGACACTTAATTAATTTTAGTACATGGTCATGGGCTGTCTCTAGGGTTGCCAGGTGTCCGGTATTGACCCGGACAGTCTGATATTTTCACCTCCTGTCCGGTTAAAAAAAAAAAAATTCAGAAAATACCGGACACATAAAATGTCTGGTATTTTCTGGTTTTTTTGCCCTGCAAGGAGGCGAAAATACTGGACACCTGGCAACCTTATGACACTCTCAGCAACTGGGCCCAGCCCCCGCTGCTTACCTGGTTCCGCAGGGAAGCTCCCTTCTGGCTCGACCAAGAAAACAAGATGGCTGCCAGCCAAAAGCCTGAAGACCTGAGCAAGAGGAAGCAAGGCCTGGGTCTTAGTGCTCAACCTCTCCTCTTCCTATCCCTATTCTGACTCTGCACGTACTTAAAGGGGCCATGCTGTTTTATTTTATTTATTTGCTTAATAACTCTTGGGGTTCTTTTTTTTTTTTTTTTTGCTCAACAACTTTGGTCTCTCCCTCTTCCCCCCCCCCCAACAGAATTTTTTCCCTGGTGTTTTTTTTGGGGGTGGGGTGGGGTGGGGTTCGGTATTTTTGGTTAAACCATCTGGCAACCCTAGCTGGCTCCACCCCGGAAAGAGCGGGGCTTAGGGCAGAAGGAATGGGGCTCCCCCCAAAGTTGTCTGGGGCCAGAGGCTATGAATTAAAAACACAGCCAAGGGCTTGCAGCTCCTGGACCCGCCACTACCGTGTTGCCTGGCAGCCATCCAGGGTTGCTGTGGCTATTTAAAGATCTCACAGCTCCAGCCGCTGCCAGGATAGTGTCATGACCGTGAGCCATTTAAGTTGAATCCTGTCGCATAAGCCACTGCCTGGAAATTTGGTGGCACAGGCAGCAGGATATATATAGAAAGCGGCCAGATGCAGTCTGCAGGCCAGATCAAAGTGTTAGTTGGGCCTTATCTGGCCCCCGGGCCACATCTTGCCCAGCCTACAGAGTAGAACAAGGGGGAACACATCTGTATACTTCCAATTTTCCAGATTTTTTTCTGAAGGTAGGGAAAACCGGAGTTTGGATGTGTTTTCAGAGGCTGTTTTCTTGTAGCATTTTTACTTTCTTCCAAGTCTGAAGGTTACAGAGAAAACTCCCTCTGTGGTCCAAGTGATGATCTCCCAATTATGGGGGGGAACTGTGCATATCCTCAGTGGTTTCACTTCTCTTTTCTTCTGAGAGGCCCTTTCTTTCCACAACTCACTTTGGCTATTCCTGAGATAGAACCAAGTGTCCAAATCTTCTCCTCACAACAGAAGGGCCCAAGGTCAGGCATAACCAAGAGGAAAGATCCCATATGCTCATTATTCTAAGATTAAAGGGTTCAATGCAATTTGTCTTCCCTGCTAAGAACTCCCTCGAACCCAGCATGTCCAATGGGTATCCTGGAGCAGCTTGCTACAAGGGAAACCCTATCTGGTTTAGAGCAAAAAAAGCTCTCTCACAGTGGAAGGAAATCAGGGTATAAAGAAAAAGACAGGTCTATCTGTAAGGCCCTTTACCACAATCTCCCATGTCCATGCACTGTCTTCAATCTACAATCGGTCTTCAATCCACAATCTGAGGCAAGGGTTCAGCTATTCTACATTCCACAGTTGTGGCTCAGCCACACCGCCACAAACTTCCCCAATGCACTAGGAACATTCTTCAGGCACTGCTCCCCTCAGTAGGAACCAGCGACCACTTCTCTCAGCTGCACATTCTTCTCTGAAGCCACCTGAATCCTTCCTTCTCCCAAGGAGGGAACCAGTGACCCCTGCCCAAAATCAATTGCTTTGAAGGGCCCAGTTTATGCCAACAGTGGACACATGAACTCTATTAGGGAACTATTAGAAAGGCACGTGTTTTTGCATTTCCCCTCTTCCAAACTTAGCTCACTATTCCACACTTCATGTGGATAATCAGGGGCTTCAACCTCCTCAGTGTCTCAGTATCAGGGAAAGAATGCATCTATTCCCTTTGTATAAACAATCTCAAGAAATGAGTGGGTAAATTATTCTATTAAAGAGGAAAGGGGAAAGAAGCTCTACAGCAAAGAAGTCTGGAACTGCTTCATTGAAGCTATGAAGGCAGAATTAAACTAGCATGCTTTTCAGATGCATAGACAAACCCCTTCCTGAAAGGGTGTGATACATCTGGCCCAGCATCCAAAGCAGCTGCAAGCAGACTGAAAGACTAACAGATCTGTGGACTATTTTATATCACTCAAAGAGCTAATTTTATTGACTCAGTGATTGGAAGGACTCCTCTAACTAGGGATGTAAAAGGTTAATAGACTAACCGGTAAGCCTCACCCTTAACCCCCCACGGCAGGTTACACAGCAGGCTCCCTGATGGCCCTGCTTCTGGGGAGCTAGCTACAGAGCCCCACTACCGGGGAGGCTTCGCTGCAGGCTCTGCAGTAAAAAGCTTAAATAAGCTTATTTAAGCTTTATACTGCAGAGCCCGCAGCACACGTAACTATTATGAATCTTTAGTGGCTACATGGTTACATTTTTAAATGCATTTTCACATCCCTACCTCTAACTAGGGATGTGAAAGGTTAACAGGTAAACATCATCTTTAACAGGTGATGCTTACTGGTTCTGGTTAATCAGTTGGGGCTGGAGCAGCTCCCCGCAGGCAGGGGGCTGCTCCAGCTCCAGCCCCGCACCCCCCCCATCGGTTAAACATGACATTTAATCGGTTAACCAATTAAATGGGATTTTACATCCCTACCTTTAACCCAGCCCAAGCATTCATACTGCTGTTCATGTGTAACAGATTACAGTGCCCATTAGTGGCTGCAATGACACTTCAATCCATAGGAAAAGGAAAAGTGCAGGAAGGTGTGGAGGAAAGTGATAAAAAAAAAAAAAAAAGAGTGAAGAGAAGACTGACAGGGAAAATTAAAAAGGGGAAAGATAATGTTCATAATCCTCCAATTAAGAGTTGTTTTCCACACAGACCAGCTAATCTAGTTGAAAACATAACTCTGTGCCTCAAAGACTAATCTAACCCTAAAATACCATTTGAAAACCTCTCTGATAACAAATGAAGTCTGGCGGATTTAGCCTCCCATCAACAGCATTTAGTCCTCCAAACATACAGCAATTAAATTAAGTTTGCTGCACTGGCTAAATTTTGTCTGGTTTGAATACCAGATTTTTCAAACTTTGCATATGTATAAATGAAAAATATAAACTATCATATTAACCAGGGGAACTGTACAATACTTACTGAAGAGATCATCTCTTTAGAAAAAATAATTCACAACATATCTAAAACCAGACTACAGAAATGTTTAAAATATCCCGAGTGAAGAGAGTGTAAACAATTTTTATAAAAAACTAAATGGAAATGTATGTATTCTTATTCAGTGGTTAGATCTTTCATGTAAAAGGAAACTAGAAATACTACAACTCCGTGACCCTGAATAATTTCTGCCCTAATATCCAATCTACAGTAGACTTCCGATAATCTGGAACCTTTGGGACCTAAGTAGTGCCGGATTATTGGATGTGCCGGACTATCAGGAGGTCCTATAAACTGGTTATATATATACTGTATACAGTATATACTGTATATAAAGTGTTTTTAATCCTTTTTATTGTACATACTGTATACAGTATACTGTAATGTTTCAGTTTTTTTAACCCTTTTTTACCCTTTTTGCTCGGTTCAGCTGCTGCCGCTGCTGCCTTGTAACTCATTTTTTGGCGAAGGTCACTCACTAGGCTCTTGCCATTTTGATGCCGGACTATCGGAAGTGCCATACAATTGGATACCGGATTATCGGAGTTTTACTGTATTAGGAATACCATTTGATTTTACAGGGCTGTATATCCAACCCATCCCTTCTAATACAATAAAACCTGCAAAATCAACCTCTGGAAGCAACACAAATACAGGTTGCAGTGTGTTTCTGTATTTTAAAACCTGAAAATACAACAGTTATATCAGCACAAACAGTAAGAAAAAAGAAATCAAACCAGGGTTAAACTTGACCTATGACAGTGACAAAAGAAAGGAACAGGATGGGGTGACACAGAGCAGTTAGATCACTCTTTTGAGTGGCAGTGGATGGCATATTGTCAGATCTCATAATAAATGTTTCTCTCCACAGAAATCTTTAGTAAATAAGAAGCCCTCAAGATTCTCCAGCAAAAGCAAGGTAGACAAGATTTCAAACACATACTTACATAAACAAAATTTCATTTTAAAACCATCATATCTTTCAGGTGTCCTTCATGCATCATAAAGAAGCAAAAGGGCACAAACACATTTTTAAAATCCTTTGCCAATCACCTCAGCATATAAGAACAGCCATGCGGGATCACACCAATGGTCTATCTAGTCCAATATCCCATTTTCTGACAAGCTAAAGCCAGATGCTTCAGAACGAATGAACACAACAGGCAATCATTGAGTGATCCATCCAGTCTCAGCTTTTGGTAGACAGAGTTTTAGGGCAGGGTGGGCAACCTCAGGCCTGGCGGCCGGTTGCAGCCCCTGAGGCTCAGCTTCGGGGAGCCTGTGCTGGTGCTCCAGCCCCCCCTGCCACTCACCTGTAGGGCTGGAGCACACAAAATCTACTAGCCTGGGCACACCTATGCTCTGGTGTGCAAGGGGAAAGTGGGAAGTATCTTTCTCCTCAGTCAGAGGCTTCTCACTTTGTTTCTCATTTGTGTGTGGCCCCCAACTGATTTTTCTGTGGGTGAGTGGCCCCCACCCAAAAAAGGTTTCCCACCCCTGGTTTAGAGTAATAAAACATGGAGTTGTGTCCCTGACAATATTGAGTTACAGCCATAAATGGCCCTGTGCCACACGAACTCACTGCTTCTTTTCTAAACCCAGTTATATTTTAGATCTTTACAACATCCCATGGCAACAAGTTCAACAGGTTGAGTATGCATTGTGTGAAGAAATACCTCCCAATTTTTTTTTTTAAACCTACTGCCTATTAATTTCATTGGATGCCCCCAGTTATTGGGTTGTGTGAAAGGGGTAAATAACACTTCCCTGTTCACTTTTTTTATACAATTTGTGATTTTATAGATCTCTATCCATCAGTTGCTTAGTTGTCTCTCTTCCAAACTGAAAAGTCCCAAGCTTTTTAATCTCTTCTCAGACGGAAATTGTTCTATATTCCTAATCACTTTTGTTGCCCTTCTCTATATCTTTTCCAATTCTAGTGTATCTTTTTGGGGATGGGGCAACTATTATTGCATTCAATATTCAAGGTCTGGGTGAATCACTGATTTATATAGTGGCATGATGAGATTTTCTGTTTTATTATCTATCCCTTTCCTAATGGTTCCTATCAGTCTGTAAGCTTGTTTGACTGATACCACACATTGAGCATGTTTTCCAAGAACTATCAGGGTTACCATTCTTGAGTGGTAACAGTTAATTTAGAACCCATCATTTTGTATGTCTGGCTGGGAATATTTTTTCCAATAATCATTATTTTGCAGCATTTATCAACATTGAAATTCATTTGCCATTTTGTCACCCAGTAACCCTTAGTGTGAACTAGGGATGTTAAATATCGGTTATTGAATAATCGATTAAGCTCATGAATTCTTATCAGTTAGTCAACTATTCTATAGTCCCCAGGCAGCCCCTGTCCAGGGGAGAGGGGCCTGAGCTACCTGCCCACCTGGCTCCTAATACACTTTAAATGCAAAGCCGCAGCTGGGGTAGGTCCAGGACCCAGTGCAAGCCAGGACTGAGCTGGGCTGCTGGCCAGCCTACTAAACAATTTACTGGCAAGAGGTGGGGGGGAACGTGCGTAATCTATAGCATTAACCAATAAGCTTTGTTTATCGGTTAAGCGACTACACTTTTACATCCCTAGTGTGAACCCTTTGTAAATCTTCAGAGTCAGCTTTGAACTTAACTATCTTGAGTAATTTTATCCTGCCTGCAAAACAGGATTCCAGCAACCTTTGTGTTCACCCCCTTTTCCAAATCATTTATGAATGTGTTGAACAGGTCTGGTCCCAGTATTGATCCTTGAGGGACACCACTATTTACATCTCTCCACTATGAAAACTGACAGTGTACTCGAACACCACTGCTCACATGCTATGTAACAGCTTTAAAGTTGTTCCTCTCCCTCAGTGCAAAATAAGCTTTGGTAACACAAGAGAATGTGCCTTACACTCTCCTGCACTGGTTTAAGTCTAGATTTAAATACATTGCAAGGCAGTCTAGTTTTAAGTGCACTGCAAGGCAAGAGGCACAATTTCTTCTGTGAGGTGTTCAAGAGCATATGGAAAACGAGTAACTTAAGAATTATGTTTCCCTGCCACAGTATGACAAGCCAGAGAGGTTAAGAAGCAGATATTTAACTAATCGGGTAGTTGATAGAATTTTTATTGTCTACTCAATTAGTCGATAGGCAGCCCGGGTCAGTCCCAGCTCACACAGGGTGCGGGACCAAACCCCACTGCAGCTCCGCAATTTAAAACACAGTAGGAACTGGGGGACAGGCTACCCAGCTCCTACTGCATTTTAAATTGCAGAGCTGCAGCGGGGTTTGGTCCCGTCCCCAGCACAAGCCAGGACTGAGCCAGGCTACCTGCTCAGCCAGCAGCAGCCCCTTCCCACTGGGACCTCCTACAGACAGGGGCTGCTTTGAGGCAGAGCCCCTGTTCTACACACACCCCCACCGCTGCCTTTATCAGAGGGGCAGCTGGTGGTGGGCCTGGTGCCCTCACCCAGTGCTCAAGCCCACAACCCCGGGGTCCCCAGGCCAATGTCCTTACCCCTAGGCCAATGCCCTTACCCCTAGGCCATACAAATACCCAGCCCACCTCCCTATCTTCAGGGTGCCCCTTATCCCACCTTCCTAATGGGGCAGCTGGTGGTGGGCCTAGTGCCCTCATGGGTGGGCAGGGCTCAAACCCACAACCCTGGGGTCCCTAGGCCAATGCCCTAACACCTAGGCCACTTGAGAAACCACCCCACCTCCCTACCTTAAGGGCGCCTCTGCCTTGCCTAATGGGGCAGGTATGGATGGGCAGCACTGCAGAGATGGTGCTAAGGAGACCCAGCTTTTAAGACGGCTCCCCTAGCATCGGCTCCTGCTTCCTCCTTCCCTTGCTGCCTCTGATACAGAGGCAGCAAGTGGGGGGTCCGAGTACTCGACTCGACTACCCAATAAGCATAGGCTTATAGGGTAGTCCACTAGTCAACTAATCCCTTACATCCCTACGACAAATTAACACTTATATCCAACTACTGTTTACAAAAAACAGCATAAAATTAATAAGGGCTTAAGAATGCTGCTGCATACATACATTTTAAAATCCTTAATACACTCGAGAAAAGCCCAGTGGTCCAAAGCCTGTCAGTCAGGAGCTGATATTTATAAAACTACCAGGCGAAAAAAGAAAACACACACCTTTACTACACCACCTACTTCATACTTACTTATAGGAGTATTAGAATGCATTTATTTTTGTAAACGTGTAACCACTGAAATGTACAGCGGTTAAACATTTACATGCAGAGGGCAGGCAGGAACCAGTGCTCTGTAGGAGGCAGCAGCATGCAGGAAAAGGGGGGGAAAGCCAGCTTTATAGGACCCAGCTCCCCGCGTGTACTGGCTCCCGCCTGTCCCTCCACACCACTGTCTCTGTATCAGACTCATTAGCTAATCATGTAAATAGGTACACATTGACACCTCTAATTAGTTATAAGCAATTTACCAAGGGGCAAATGCTGCTCCCTCTTCTATATTAGGAATTTACCAGTGATTCTGCTACAGACTAGTGATAGCCAACAAGACCAAAAGGTTACTCCCTCTGACCATTCATGAAGTTCCCTTGTATCTTTACTCTATTTTAGAGAAAACCCTGTCCTTACCGTAAAGATAAAGTGTAGACATTTGCTTATATTAAAGTTATTATCAATATTAACCTCTCAGTCACACAAGACCTTACTCCTGAAAACACGTTATTAACATCACATTGGAGTCAAATGAATTACTCACATGTAAAGTTACACAAAACTAAATCTTTGCAGGAATGGACCCAAGAAAGGATAAAGATTTGAGGGAGGAGACTGGGTGAATGTTACCCTTCATCTTTAGAAAAAAAAAATCAATGACTCTTTAAAAAAATATTAACAAAACAAGGAAAAGTACAATCCATCTTAGCATCTTCTAGAAAATAATACTGTTTTTAATGAAGAAAACAGAATGGGTGGTCTCCTCACTACACAGCAACTGCAACCAGTGAATATATAAAGTATCCCATTATACTATACCTATTTACCTGTGAACACATAATGGAAAATGAAATAAAGAAAAAGCATTACACACATAACATCACCAGACATATGGGGAAAAATTACATCGTTTCTATGGGTGCTCATTTCTTCATATCACTCCCAATTAACTTCCCTGTTTAGCCAGCCTTCTGCCCACAGAGAGGCCAATAAAGTCAATGAGCCTCTGAAAGGATCCCAAGGTTCGAACTGTACAGATCTAATTGCAGGACAGATATCTAAGTTAGCATCTGAAGAAGAAAAGCATAGCTAAATCCCAAATATTTATGATTCTGTAAGAAAGTTGTCTAGTGGAGAGATCACAGGACTGTAAGTCAGGAGATCTGGGCTCTTTTCCCAATTGTGCCAGTACTGCTCTATGTGATCTAGGGGAAAATAACAAAATCATTGTGTCCCCAATTTCTCCATCCGTACTTTTGAAATAAACATCTAACTTAGGCACTTATTAATGCTTTATTGACATTTGTGAAGCACTCCAAGTAGCTCAAGTGAAAAATACCATATAAAGGCAAAGTAGTCCATTCCCAATGAAATCACCAGAACTATTAATGTGAATAAAAGTTTTCCTCCATTTCACTATGTAATAATAATAGTAAATATCAATGTGATTATGGGTTGCAGGATGGTGGCCTATGACTTAATAATGAGGGCAGATAAGAACACTTCACAATAAGACAAAGAAGAGATCAAATGCAGTTGTACTTCAAAAAACTGAAGAATACATCCCACAGTCTTACTCAGGTAAAACTCCCATTGAAGTTAATGGGACTTTTGCCTGAGTAAGACATTCAGCACTTAGCCTAAAGTTAGGGTTTTATAAGATCACAATAAAACTCAACCTATAAGGAAAACAATACCATAAATCATATGCATGACAGTACGTGCAACAAAATGTTCCCTTTTTAGTATATGATGCTTCCTTTTTCTGCTGTTACAGAAATAGTTTCCATGGTATTAAACAATCTGAAATATATTATGAAATTTACTGACATTCTAATGTTGCATTAGCAAAGTTACTGCTATTGGTTAGGGAAGACCTTCCCTCCATTTCAGACAAAGTAAAGCTTTTCTAAAATTAAAATTAACTTTTGAGCTGAATTTTCCTGTTTTCAGCCTAAACATGAAAAAGTTTTAGGGCAGGTTTACATTATAAATGTATGTTGGTATAACTACATTGCCTAGGGGTGTGAAAAATCCACATGCCTCCGAATGACAGTTACACTGACCTAAACCATGGTGTAGACCAGTACTACATCGATGGAAGGGCTTCTCCTCTTGTGGAGGTGAATTAACCATGCCAATAGGAGAAGTAATCCTGTCAGCTTAGTAGCATTTTCCTTGAAGTGCTACAGCAGTGCCGCTGCAGCATTTTAAGTATAGACCTGCCCTTGGAAAAAAATCAAGAGCAGGCAAACAGAATTATACTAGGATATCAAATAATATAGAATAGGCTTGGGGGGAGGGAGGAGGTTGAGTGTTTTTCAAGTTTAACATTTCTGAGGTAGGGAGTGAATGATTAGTTGACTAGTCGCCTCCCCCTCTCCACCCACCCAGACTGCATGCAGCGTTTCAAAACAGCAGGGAAGTGTGGAACCCGGGATCAGCCGGGGACTCCCCAGCTCTCCCCAGGCTCTGTGAGGCACTGCAGCTTTGACACACGGCATGGAGCCTGACACTGGGCTCCCCGCAGCATTTCAAAGTGACAGCATGGCACGGAGCCCAGGGTCAGCAGGGGAGTCACCAGCTGACTCCAGGGTCCACGCAGCACTGCCACTTTGAAACGCCATGGGGAGCATGGGGCCAGCAGGGGCTTGCCCCACTGGCCCCATGCTCCCACAGTGCTTTCGTCTTTGAAAAGTAGCAACAGCAAATTGCATCAACTATTCGATTAGTTAATTAATTGAAATTTAACATCCCTATTCTGAGGTACTTTATATGTGTCCTGACAATTATCAATGTGATAGCATAAATGGTTAACCAATGAGCTTGGGCTCATCGGTAAACCTTCACGATTACACACAGCCCCTCTCCTCCAAACATGCTGCTGCCTCTGTATCAGATGTGATTACAACAAGAGCACCACAAAGTATGAGGCAACCAATGTCAATTAAAACAAAATAACCTCCAAACAAAAAAATACAACACACACACACACAATCACACAAGCAAAACCAATTAATAGATGATTACTAAACAGACAAGACTCGAAAGTCTACAAAATAAAGTTGTGTTCTCCGATTACTGGATTTAGGTGGGAATATAAATTCCAGAAGTGAGGCCTCTCCATTGCAACTGCTCTCCCACAATTTCCCAAAGCTAGGGGGACGGTCAGCTCTGACAATTCTCAACAGCCCCTTTAAAGAGCAAAAAGACAGCCTCTGAAGTAGTCAAAACCCACACTATATCATCTGGGGGTGCTGTACAAATTAGGATTCACTGGGCCAGAGCATAGAAATATCAGACAACTTGAGATTTAAAGATCATACAGTTAAACATAATTTGAATAAATGTACCACTAACTGTAATAGCTAGATCACAGAACTACAGGTTCACTTCTTTCCTCCTCCCATTTTTCCCCACTTGAAATAAAGGGGAAAAAAGTGTTAATCATAGAATCATAGAATACTAGAACTGGAAGGGACCACGAGAGATCATCAAGTCTAGTCCCCTGCGCTTGTGACAGAACCAAGCACTGTCTAGATCACCTCGATAGTTGTCTATCCAACCTGCTCTTGAATATCTCCAATGATGGAGAGTCCACAACCTCCCTAGGCAATTTATTCCAGTATTTAACCACCCTGACAGTTAGGAAGTTTTTCCTAATGTCCAATCTAAACTTCCCTTGCTGCAATTTAAGCTCATTGCTTCTTGTCCTATCATCAGAGGCCAAAGACAACACCCCCCCACCCCGTGACACTCTTTTAGATATTTGAAAACCACTTTTGCTTATTGGCTAGTCGACTAGTTGCTTACATCCCTATGCCAAGTGAGGCCTAATCAGTGCAGAGTAGAGCAGAAGAGTGACTTCTCATGTCTTGCTCACAACACTCCTGTTAATGCATCCCAGAATCACGTTTGCTTTTTTTCGTTACAGTGTCACACTGTTGACTCATATTTAGCTTGTGGTCCACTATGATCCATAGATCCCTTTCTTCAGTATTCCTTCCTACACAATCACTTCCCATTCTGTATGTGTGAAACGGATTGTTCCTTCCTAAGCAGAGTACTTTGCATTTGTCCTTATTAAATTTCATCCTACTTACTTCAGACCATTTCTCTAGTTTATCCAGATCATTTTGAATTATGACCCTATCGTCCAAAGCACTTGCAACCCCTCCCAAGCTTGGTATTATCTGCAAACTTAATAATCATATCTCTATGCCAAGGGTAGGGAACCTCAGGCCCGGGGGCTCGATTCGACCCCCAGCTTGCCTGGATCCAGCTCCCAAGGCTCAGCATTGGGGGACCTGTGCTGGCACTCCAGCCCCCCGCAGGGCTGGAACACCCAAAATCTACTAGCCTGGGCCCCCTAGACTCTGGTGTGCAAGGAGAATGTGGGGAATGTCTTTCTCCTTCTCAGTCAGAGGCTTCTCAATTTGCTTCTCACTTGTGTGCGGCCCCCGACTGATTTTTCTGTGGGTCAGCAGTCCCCCAACCTAAAAAAGATTCCCCACTCCTGCTTTATGCCATCATCTAAATTGTTGATGAAGATATTGAACAGAACCAGTTCCAAAACAGACCCCTGTGGAACCCCACTTCTTATGCCCTTCCAGCATGACTGTAAACCATTAATAACTACTCTCTGAGAATGGTTATCCATCCAATTATGCACCCACGTTATAATAGCCCCATCTAGGTTGTGTTTCCCTGGTTTATTGATTAGGAGGTCATGCGAGACCATATCAAATGCTTTACTGAAGTCTAGGTATGCCACACCCACCGCTTCTCCCTTATCAAAGAAAGCTATCAGATTGGTTTGACATGATTTGTTCTTTACAAATATAACATTAAGTCTGAGATTTTAGCTGGTAATTCCAAATTAATCTTAATTACACCAAGTATAAATCCACAGTAATTGAATTAGTAGAATTACTTTAAATTTACACTAGTAGCAGAGCAGACTGTGGTAGTGCAACCTTAATGCAGCCCCCTTATGCACTGCAATGTGAACACATGACATTTATGCACACACAAAGCTAACTATGAACACTTCTGGTTATTCAGAAGAGTAAGCACAGAACAATAACAACTTATCTTCTACTTATGGGACACGTCCAGACCACTTAATTAGCCTCATTAACACAGGTACTACTGCTGTAGATAGACAGATAAGATAGACAGATAGATGTTTCTGTTATTTCAAATCTAATTAATCTGAAGTGGATTTTGCCCACGGAATCTCATGATTCTATATATTTTTGTTAGTCTCTAAGATGCTAGAGGACGACTCGTTTCTTTACACAGTCTCACTAAATACTCAATACTGAAATGCCTTCTCATTATATTGTATTTCCTGAAAAGCGAATCACAGTTCAGAGATTTGTGTAATGTTCGGGAAGACTGTAAGGGAATGAACAAAGTCTACCAACAACTTGAATCACATGCTCTTATTCATATCTGAAAGATCTATACAAACAACAGGGGAAATTATTAAGTCAAGTTATCCTTGAGCTTGAAGTTAAAGACAAGGCAAAGAGCTTGCAGGACTGGGACCTAAGAGCCTATCCAAAGGAAACAGTGAATCCGACAATATACGAAGAGTTGGAAGCGCACAAGGTGAGTAAAAGTATCTCTCTATATAAAAGAGTTTTTCCTACAAGACAAGAGTGATGTCATCACATCATTCTGCATCCCGCAGCCCCTCCCTTCCTTCTCCCCTTTCTCCAGTTTTCCGCTGCTGTGCAGCAACCTCCTTCCTCGGCAGCCAGAGGGAAGAGCACGGGGTTGTCAGACCCCAGAGAGGGCCCCTCCCCCCCTTCGGCAGCCGGGGGGGGAAGAGTGCGGGGCCTACGAGGCCTCAGAGAGCGCTCATCCACTCCCTGGTCTGGGGAAAGAGCCAGGCACAATCTGGCCTAGGCTCCCCTGAAAGAGCCAGGGCAGGTGCGGGGGAAGGGACCAGCAGGGACAGGAGTGGGGGCAAAAACCAGGGCGGCCTCAGGGCCTGGGGGAAGAGCCGGGGCCAATGGCGGTGCATGGGGTTGGGGGGGGGGGGGAGCAAGAGCAGGGGTGGCCTTATAGCCAGGGGAGAAGAGCCGGAGTGGACCCAGACCCTCCTTGGCCACAGGGAGAAGGAGAGCCTTGGCCCAGCCCAACCTCCCAACAGCAGGAGAGGGGGCGAAAACTAGCTTGGCTTCAGGGGGACCCAGTGGCTGGGGGAGGGGGGAGAGCTGGGACAGGCTATGACTGCCACGCCTCAGCCTGGCCCTCCCCGGAAGGTGGGGGGGAGAGGGGAAGAGAGCCAAGGCTGCCTACCCCAAGAGAGTGGGGGTTGGCGAGCATAGCAAGCAGGGAGCACCACCCCCTAGTTACAAGGGTGTATTATATATACAAAATGTATCAGCATGAAGCCCCCCCCCCGGGCAATAAAATTAATGAGAAATAATTTGTGAGATCAAAACTTCAATTTATTAGCCAGGGCATTAATCATTATTCTCTCTCTGATACTTAGTGCTCTAGGTTTGTCTTGTCTTATACATTGTCTCTTGCACTAAAAATTAGGCTCCAATCCTGCAAACATTCACACACATTCTTAACTTGACTACCATGAGTAATCTCATTGATATTAATTGGTGTACTCACGGTAGTCAAGTTAAGAATGTGTGTGAATGTTTACAGGGTTGGGCCTTAGATGGTAGGAACCATATTTTCGTTATGTGCGTATAAAGTACCTAGCGTATTCCCTGAATGAATCACTAGGAACCATTGCAATACAAATAAGTAATATTAATTGTAATAACAGTTTTATATAAAAATGTGCAATCTATTTACATTCAAAATTTAGTTATTTTAACAAAAGTGAAAACTGTCCACATTTATTAACTAGAGCCTTAGGTATTTCAAAAGGAAAGTGTCAAGGATGACAGGCCCAACATTTAACCTATCATTAATATACTACTTTAAAAAGTTCTTTGGCTCCTGATGTTAAAAACACTATCAATTCCACAAAAAAGGTCTAAAAAATGACAACTCCATTGAGTAGTCCACTAACAAGAATTCAAGATAATCAGATTGTCTCTCAATTGATGTGGATATTTTTCATGTATCTATCCCATTCTTGTAAGCAAGCGGGGTAGCAGGATTCTGGTTAGAACAGTCCTTTGCATATTTAAGTCCTTTGACTAAACACAAATATATCAGATAGGTAGAAAGAAGAACAGGTAAAGAGAAGGGATGTGGGAAACGTACATATGTGCAAAACAAAACAAAGCTGATAGGCCTAACCCTTCTAGCCCTTGACAACGTTCAGAATTATGAACTACAACATCAACTACCACAATGATCAACTAATATTAACTTTAGTTAACTGTACTTACTTTCTTTGCAAACAAAAAGGAGAATGATAAAATGTAGAAATCTGCATTTAATCACATAAGTCTCTTTAACAACAATTCTGGAAGGCTGCATGACTGAGAAAATGAAAAGCACATAGGTCCTTTTCCCTGCGAGAACACGATGCTGAGAGCTGCTCTGTCTCCCAGACTTGGGCTAGGTATCAGTGGGAGTTGAGAGCACTTAGCTTCCTGAAGAAACTGCTTGGCAGGTCACAGAAGTTTATGATAAATTAATATCATTCACACCTGCCAGACAATCATTTATCCCATTTAATAACTATTGCTACATTGGATTAAATGTTAAGGACTGATAACCTAAAATAGGTGCAAAAGGTTGTGTGCCTTCAGACTACCAACAATGGCTCTATTAGTATTAGCATTCAGAAATTCCACAAGTATTGCAAACAGTAAACACATAGTCCATTTGTAGATGCAAGGTCTTTATTCAAAAGCTATTAACAGATGCTACTTTTTTTAGAGCTTAATAAATCCTTATATGGCATCATTTGCAGGCTACATTTCCCCCTGAAATTTCTGTTACGATACTTTTAGCACAATTTAGACGTCTGCTGTAAAATAAAAATGTTTTAATCATACAACTGATCTTAAGCCTTACCTTTTAGCAGAGGCAGAGGAGTTAATTCAATAGGCTTGCCCTGAGACCTAAACTGGGAGGAGCTTTGTGACCTCTTCTGTCTGGCTTTTCTGACGGACTTCCGAGAAAATCCGTCCACTTTATCCACTGACGGAGGAGTGGTTGGTACTGAGGACATATCCCTACTGAAGGGAAACACATATTATAAATACATTCCCAGTGGATGAAAACAGGTAAAGATGAAATGAGTTTGTCAAGAGCCAACTCCTTCCCCTCTTTCACATCCCTCCTAAAAATCCATTTGTGACTTCAAAGAGAAATGGTCTATCAGTTTACATATAGGCCTTATGAAATAGCTTCATTGTACAGATTTAACCTCTCTAGTCCAGAACTCTCTGGTCCAGAAACATCAGTTTTCCAGAATGATTGTAGTTAGCCGTATGTCCACTTTTTATGCATGTAGCCAAGTTTCCTGTGGTCTCATAGTTTGTTCACAACCACCAGTCCTAGCTCTCAGTGTTCTGTGCTGTTACTTAGAAAACATTTAGAGTAAATTAGAGCTAACAGCCCAATAAGCAATGGAAGTGTTGGTAATGCTGCTAGACAATATTGACCTCCCATGATCTGGAAAATTCTCTGGTTCAGAAATGATCAGGTCCTGAGGGTGCCAGACTAGTGAAGTTCAACCTGTAGTATTGTAATTCTTGTCTTCCTCTTCCCTATTTTGTAAATGACCCTCACTTATTACATTATGTCTGAATTTAGGCATTGATTCTGCAATTACATCCACATATGTAGATACCTGGGTATGCATGGAAACCATCTGATGTCAATGAAACTCCACAGAGGTCCAGGAATATGCCTGTGTAGGCCATCTGAGGGATCAAAGCCTAAGATCATATACTTTTTGGATCTCTCTTTTACTTGTTTTCACAAAGCACCATTGACACTTATAGGAGCTCAAAAATAACAATGAATTTTAATATTAAAAACACAACTATTTCCTAGGCCAGTTAAAATAAATATGATGAAACAGCAATAAAATTAAGTTCACTGTCTATAAAGGTGTGTTTTGTGGAAACATTACATTTCCTAAAATATACTGCAATATTTTAAAACCAAAGAACATACACTAAACTGGATAGACTTAGGTTTGGCCTACACTAACAACTTAGACTGGTTAACTATGTTATTCAAGGTGTCAAAAATCCATCTCTCTGAACATTGCAGTTATAGTAATCTAACTCTGGAGTAAAAAGAGCTATATCAAAGGCGGGAATGGCCTACACCTGTCAACATAGCTAGCATCTCTCAGTAAGGTGAAGTGCCTACTCAGATGGGAGAAGCCATCAGCATAGGTATCATCTTTGCTGAAGCACTACAGCAGCACAGCTGCATCATTGCAGCTGCACCACTGCCACCTTTTAAGCACAGATAAGCCCTTAGCTTGTCACTTATTCGCCACTCTAAAAATATCCAGCTTTCATATTGCAAATCTCTTGGCACATTCCTTTTTCACATTCTAATATTTTGGGAGTATATTCCATGCTACTTCTGGAAAATTAAATACTAAAATGGTTAATTCAACCAAATTCTTAATTTTTACCAGGCTTGCCTTCTTTGTCAAAAAAGTTGTGCCACATTTTCTCAGTGAAGTGAAAAGAACATATTTAAGAAAAAAGACTTAGACCCAGATCCAAAAAACACTTACACAGCTGCATAACTTTAATCAGTCAGATTAAATATGTGTAAATGTTTGCAGGATCAGGGCTTTAAAGAATGTTTTTGTAAGGTTCTGAGAGCACTCAATGTCCACTGGCTCTTACTATCAAAAGGACTACTACTTGATACTTGATGTTGCAATCTGCATTGTGCCTAGAAGTCCTTACTTTGTTAAAATATTTGGGGACTGATCTGATCCATAAATAATTTAAATCAACATTATTTGGATGTTTCTTCTTATGCAAAATACTTCGTAAGTATGATTTTTTAAATCATGTAAATATGTTTGGAAAGATGGTGGTTGTTAAAAGAAACCTTCTCAACTTTAATATATGTAAAGTTATCATTTGCATATATAAACACATACAGTCTACTGAAAATATGGAACATGTAACAGCTTGAATGAATCAAGAGGAATCCCTTGATATTGGACAGTTAAGCCGGCATTATTTAAACAAAATCTTATTTAATCAACTGAATATTTCCTCAGGTGTGACTTCATTATCATCCCAAATAATACAGACTACATTTAATGGACTATGAGTAACACACTCCTCTACTTAAAACAGATTTTATTTACCAATTGAAACCGATGCCAACATCACCATGGCATCACGGCCCCATGCAAGATTCATGGTACAGTCAGACAAACTATATGGAGAAAGGGTA
Source organism: Rafetus swinhoei (assembly GCA_019425775.1). Lineage (NCBI taxonomy): Eukaryota > Metazoa > Chordata > Testudines > Trionychidae > Rafetus > Rafetus swinhoei. Next base: position 120,573,647 of record CM033446.1, on the reverse strand, counting down.
ATACACTTCCACTTCAACAAATCAATTTGTGATTCTTAAGTAAGAGGAGAGAAGAGTCTCTCAAAAGGCATAAAACACAAAAAGTTACCTGTTATGTCAGCAGAACTCTAGAAATATCAACAAAAAATGACACTTAGATGCTGGATTTGTTTGCCCTATTTCACCTCCTCAAAAAAATAAATGTTTTCATCTCCTTGTCACACATAACCATTAAAAAGTCTAACCATTTATCCAGAAATATCTGTACACCTTCTCAAAATGTAATTGTTAACAACATTAATTGACAAAGACTAAAGCAGACCACTTAAACTGCAGGATCATGGTGTCAGCAAGAAAGAAGCTTTACCCACACTTCTCTGCTGTATATTTAGTAACAGTTTCTCTCACCTGATTTATAAATTATTAAAAACTCATTCTAATTCAGTAAGACTAGCCAGCCTTAACGACATTAGGTAAACAAACTGATGCTTTTTCTACATTTCTATATGATCATTTAAATACCCAGAAAACCACTTCTGGTTTATTTCCGTGGGAAGGAAAAAAACGAGGTTATTTACTGAGTGCCGCACAAGTGGCGGATAACTGCACTGACAGCTAGAGCTTTCTCAATTCGAACGTGTTTATTTATAACCCGGGCATTTTTTTAAGTCTTTTGGTAAATACACAGCCACGCACGCTAGAGACTGTCACCGCTGGGGAAAACAATACGAGGAAACGCAAGCGAATGTAAAAATACCGATGGATGTCACCGCAAGCGGTTGCGGGGGGGGGAGCAAGCGCCTCTGCTAAGCGCTCAGTGAAAGCAGGGGTGCAATTAGCTGCATGCAGAGGGGCGCTATTGGATGTCATTTCCACACACCAGGGATAAGTAACATCGCTGGACTGGGTCCTTTGCCCCCTGCCGTGATCCCCATCTTCGCTAGCGCTCCCCGATCCGCCCGCCCCTCCCGCAGCCCTTCCTCCGCGCCGCGGCCGGGTCGCTGCCCTCTGGGGGCTGGGGTGAAGTTACCTTGACCCTCCTGGCAGAGAATCCGGAGCCGAGGAGGAGAAGGCGGAGCGAGCTGGGCTTGGCGGCGGCGGCCGGAGTGCGGTGCGCGCCGGGCTCTGTCCCTGCAGCGGCAAGAGCCTGTAGGCCTCGGCGGCCTCCTCAGCGCAGGGCGGCGGCGGCGGGTTCAGGAGCGGGCAGCTGCTCGGGCTCCGCTCAGTCCCGTGCGCTCGGCGCGGCCCCCTGGCTGCGATGGCTGCTGCCTCACTCACATTCCCGGCGGAGCCCTGCGGAGGGGCCTGCGGAGGGGCGGTCGAGCGCGGGCCGAGCTGAGGGGAGCCGCGGGAGGGCGGGCGGGCGCGGCGAGGGGCGCTGCGGCTGGCGCGGTGGCTCCTCCGCTGGTGGCTGGCTGGCTGGGGGAGCGAGGGGTCCCGGCTGTGTCGGGGTCGCGCTCACGCTCGCTCCTATTGTCAGCCACTCTCACTGGGCTCCGGCCATGGCACACACACAACCGAACGTGCTGCCGCCGCCCACAGCCCGCCCCCCGCACACGCCCACTCCGCCTGCCGCCGGCCGGGACGCGTCGTCTCATTGGCGCCCGCCGCCGGGAAGTGGAAGCGCCGCCGGAGCAACGACAGGGACGGGACGGGGGAGGCGCGCACCGGTAGCCGGGCACCGCGGTTGAGCCTGGCGGCGCCTCGGCGGGAGGAGCCCGACTCTCCTTCTCCACCCAAGGGCTGGCGCTACTGGGAGGCCAGGCCGGGTCAGGCCTGGCGGCTGCTCCACTGGGCTTTTTGCCCACTGCCCCTCCCTGGAGAGCAGGCCCCTCTTTCCCTCCACGCCAGCAAAGCCTCGCATCGGGGAGCGCGACCCCCCGGACCTGCAGCGCGGGGGACCCGTGCCCTGCCTCTGGGCTGGAAGGTGCCCCCCGGAAAGGGAAAGGCCCGCTCCCCCAACAGCGAGCCGAGCGCGGAGGGGATGCCAGCCAAGGTAACGCCGAGCCCTCCCGGAAACCCTTGACGCGCTCCACTGGCCTGCTGCGGGGAGGCGCTGGTCGCTGAGCCCCACTGTGCCGGGGAGGGCTGGGAACCGCGTTGGCCGGCCCGTTCCCAGGTGGGAGAAATACGTTCTGCCTCCCCCTCGGTTCCCCTTGAAGCGTCGCTGCCTCATACGTGTGTGGCGGAGGAGCAAGGTGCCCTGTGGTTGCTGGGTGTTCTCCCTGTGGGTTGTCAGTGACCAGGGCTGTGCAGAAAAGGTGCTGAATACATGTGAAATGTATAAATGTGCAGTATCTGCTGAAGAGGGTCTTTGCCCAAATAAAGTTGTTAGTCTTTGATGTGCCACAGGGCTCCTGGTTGTTTTTACAAACAGAGAAGATGCGTCCTGAGTTCTCCCAACTAGAATATTTTTGCTAGTCCCTCCACATTTTATAGTACAGGGCACTTAGACCTGCCAGCAGGGCAGTTTGGTGTTCTGTAATGATTTTTTTTACATGTTGTACACATATACTATACCCAAAATGAGTATTTTTAATAATAGTTAATGAATTACACATTACGGTTAAATATGCATGATGTATAACACAGGAGCCATATATATAAGTATGACTTTGACAAAGGAAGCCACCCCTCCCTCCCCCATGACTTTGATGAAGGAAGCCCATGCCTTACTGATGTCATAAGAAAGTAGATGGAGAGTACAATACTATAAAAATTGTTTATATAGGTATTTCCTCTTCCACCTTCACTTGTTTCTCTAATAAGTATTTGGAAAAAGCTGCTTTTTGAACTATTTAAGAGGAATTTTTATGTAAGCTACTAAACAGTACATGTTGATCGCCCATAAGCGTGGTAACCCACTGAAAACCATGATGTTAAGAGCACAGAAATGGTCTTTGCCTCATTTTCAGTACATTTACAGTAAGGCATCAGAACAGAGGGCTTCTTGCGCAAGAGTTATTCCTGTAACCATGAGGAATAAGCCCTCTTGCGCAAGAGCTCTTGTACAAGAAGGCAGTGTGGATGGGCAACAGGGGTTTTTTGCGCAAGAAACACCTATGGTTAAAATGGCCATTGGAGCTTTCTTGCACAAAAGAGCGTCCACAATGCCATGGATGCTCTTGCACAAAAGCACATCTCTTGCACAAAAGCACATGGCAGTGTGGACATGCACTTGCGCAAGAAGCCTGCAGTGTAGATGTAGCCTCGGAGTATACAGTGGTCAAACGCTATCACACTGGAGGAGCTGATTGCCAGCTTTTGTGTTAGGAAATTGTGTGAGGGCAATGAAAGATTTAAAGTTTCACTCTTCTCATTTTTACACAGATGGACAACCATCTTCAAAACCAATATATATTACTGAGTTTAAACTGCAAAAAAAATCCTGTTTCCTGTCCGTGCCAAAACTAGGTATTTTTGCACCCTAAGCAGAATATTAATTATGAGCCCTCTCTCCTTAGGTTAGCATGCGTTGCGCTCTTTACTTTTGCAGCTTATTTTTTTTACTTATTGTGTCTTTGTGCCTGGGGTGAGCACCCCGCTTGCCCCGCCATTATTACCGCCCTTTTTCCTGAGATGGGACAAAAAATTAGTAAAGTACCTAGCTTATGTCACCAGAAGACTTGTATTTAAAAAATTCAAAGTAGAGACACTACATTAGAAAACTTGCATTGATAGAACAAAAAAACAGTTACAGAGGAGCAGACCCCTAATATAGATATACTTACATCACTTTAAATCCACTTACACCAATTTAGCTTACTGTAGTAACTTACAGTATTAAGCTAAATTGGTTTAAGTGACTCTATTATAGGGGTTTGCACCAGGTAACTAGATCAGTGCAAGTGTCTAATAGACACAAGGACTTCACTGGTTACTGAATCTGTTTTAGTTTTTCCCATTTGTAAAATGGTGAAAATATTTACCTCCTTAGTGTAAAGCACTTTGAGATTTACATATGAAAGGCAGTATGTAAGATTGTTATTCTTAAAATACCTTCCTAGTGATAGAAGAGCTAGTAATCAGTCTACTTACATCCACCTCTTTACTGATAGTCTTGTAACCCTCTCTTGCCATTTTATATAAGTTATTAAACAGTAGGTTACACAAACTTTTATATTAGATAGTGAGTAAATCATATTTAAATTATGTATTCCATATAACAAAAATTGCTGCATAGGAACTTGCTGTTTCCATTATGACGGCTACAGGTATGTTTATATTACATACTGTAATACCTATCAGTCTGATGTAGTGATGAGCATCTCAAAAAAGCATGAGACTTAATGTATAAGTGAGACTTACTTTTTCTTTATCTTCTGGCCAGCAAGTTTTCCACAATTCTTCTTTCCTTCTCTTACAGATTTTCTCTTTTCTTTCCTGGTCATGTCCCATGAGTTCTTGTATTCCTTTAACAGAATAAGAATCTTGTCCTCAAATGTGAAGGGAGATTTGTCAACACCTCATGAAAATCTTTCGTCATTTTAAGAGGGCACAGCAACACTTTCCCTCTATTTAATGCTTGATTTACATTTTATAAAATCTGTTATTTCCAGAAATGACATATTATGGGCCCTGGACAGCAATATATAAAATCCTAAAAATTCACAAATTGCTAGATAGGTGAGAATAAAAGCTACTAAACAAGCAGCACCAAGTAAAGCTCAGAGCCCACAAACATCTTCAGGGAAGAGCTTGTATCCAGCAATAAGTGTTGCAACATGGCCTAAAAGGTTTGGCTGGGGGGAATCACTCTATTGGACCATAACACTCTTCCACTGGTACCTATCCTGAGTGAACAAGTTGCATGATATCATTTCAAACCTCCCCTATGATCACGTGAGAGTTTTCTCCACATGTGCACTGCTCAATTTGTGCTGCACTGTGGGTGTCCAATTTTTTTAGTTAAACTATGAACCTTTAAAGCAAATTTTAAGAGACATTTTCAAAGGTACAGTAGTTTGTTTTACATTTAAGAAAAGATATCTAAAAGTATTAATGCTCTGCAGCGCATGGTCTGCCAAGCTCCATATCTACAGGATGAGAATAGTACTGGTGGGCCATTCAGTGTGCAGAGCTTACTCTCCATAAATTAGTTCCAGATTTGGTCTGTCTAGAAATTCCAAAGTGTAAATAAAGATCCACCATCTAGGGTCCTTGGAGCTTTCTGTGGTGCATGTGGTAAATATGAGAAAAAGGAGGCTAGACCCAGTGTTGCCTTTCTGGGTTGGCACAAGGGAAGAACCATGTCTAAACTTTACTAAAAACTTTCACCAAAGAAAAGGTCACTGAATGGATAAGGTTGTGAAAGTCTTGGTCTGTTTGGTGGTAAACAATTTTATTTGGCTACTTAATCTGGCCTGTGAAGGGAAGACTCCTATTAGTACCATGGGAATTGTTCAGACATTTTTCCTGCTTACTAATATTGGAACTGGAAAGACTCTATGTCCCCAGAGAACTAATTATTCAGCCTAACAGGAAAAATACCAGAAAATGTTTCACAGAAACAAGTAATGCCATCTGAACAGATGAATCAACATGAAAATCAGGCTCTTCTATACCAGGCCACAGAAATTGTCAAAGGTGAACAATCACTGAAATAGTGCTTCAAAATAACACTACCATTCTAAAATAAATGTAGCACACCTGTGTCTAGGAATGTTATTTTACCATAAGACATCTTAAACCAAATTCAGCCCTGACACAAGATCATTGTATTTAATCTGCTTTACAGCCAGGATAACTTTTGCTTCTGACTTCCTTGTTAGTTTTTCTTTTGGTGAATGGCCCATCCAACTTTTGCTTATTGTTAATATTTGCAACACCTACTTTGGAAGATGATACTGTACTTTTAAAGATGAGTTTTATGCTTATTTGGGTTGTGCACCCATGCCTGCGTGAAGAGTGAGAGAATAGAGAACCAGGTGATAGCTTGAGCAGTGGTCTCAAACAATATGATCCCAGCTATGAAGATGGTATGGGAATTTGAACGTCAGAGCCACGGCTAATAGAGTGAAAACCAATTTCTCAGTCCACAGATCACGCTGACTCCTTAGAAGTCTATTCCTATAGTCAGTGCAGTGTGATCGCCAGCCACGTGCTCAGTTTTTGTGGGTAGATGTCTGTCTTTCACTGACTCTTTCTCTGCTCTCACTTTCCCTTGGGTTCATTTGGTTTCTTCTTTTGCTCAATCACTTTTTTTTCTCTCTCTAACTTGCTTAGGTGCCCCTGACACACCTCTTCTGTAAAGTTACCACTTCTTGTTACACCCCTGCCTGCCTGTTGCCTCTGTACTCTCAGGGGCTTGCTGCTCTTTTGTCGAGCCCTTTCCTTTCCAACTGTCGTTTCCCAACTGCCCCTGAACCTCTGGTTTAAACATTCCATCCTGTCTCCTGTGCCAAGGACCCCCATGCAAATAGTTCTGCTTAGTAAGTAAAAAGTAATATGGGAAGAGATTAGGGATGTGAAAGTGTACACGTGTACATGATTAACCAATGAGCGTTGGCTTTTAAGTCAGCTCCCTGCGAGCCCTGGTTGCCACGGAACCGGAGCTGCCTCCCCTCCTTGCACTGCGGCTCTCCCTCTTACCTTATGTGACAGCTTCTGATACAGAGGCAGCGGGGGAGGGCGGCTCCACGGGAGCCTAGTAGGAAGGCAAGATAAGGGACCCGCTGAAGGTAGGGAGGTGGGGTGGGGCCTGGAGTGGACTAGGGTATGCGCCTGGGGAGTGCAGGGTGGTGGGTTCAAGTCCTCCCTCTCCCCACTCTGCCCACCGTGGGAGTGACCAGACAGCCAACACAGGCTGCCCCAGGGATGGAGCTGGCTCCTGCATTAGAAAAGCAGGACAAGGGATCTTCTGAAGGTAGGGTGGGTTCTGGAGTGGACGATGGGATAAGGGCACTTGTCTGGGGAGTGCAGGGTGGTGGGCTCAAGTCCCTCCGCCCACTCTGGGAGCAGTGGGACAGCCAACACAGGCAGCCCCAGGGATGGAGCTGGCTCCCATATTTGGAAAGCAGGATAAGGGACCCGCTGAAGGTAGAGTGGGATCTCCAGTGAACTCAGGGATAGGACATCAGCCCCTGGAGCACAGGGAGCTCATTTAAACCCTCCATGTAAATGTATAACTACTGAAAAATTCAGCAGTTACACAGATTTACCTAAATAAACACATTTTTAACATCGCTAGAAAAGATTGCACCACTTTCTCACTTTCACTGTGGTTGTGTGTCTGTTGCAAATGAAACCAGACCTCATCTTGTTGACTTCTTCCCTCTTTCAAATATAGCCTCTCTCTTTCAGCTCTGAAATTAATGCATCATTAACCAAAGTCTGTGTACACCCTTCGTAGTTACCACCCTTCCAAAAAAAGTCCTCTTAAGATGAGTGGCTTCATTTTCCTCCTGACGCTTCTCAAATGGCCTACCTGCCTTTAGTCTCACCTTAAAAAAAACAAAAACCAAAAGGCCAATACACCTAGAAGTGTATTTTCATCTTTTTACCATGTCTGCAAGAGCTTTCTTCCCCTAGACTATTGATGAATTACTCGCCATTTTGTATGGCTCTCCCAAGCTTGCAACATCCTGCCTTCTTTGTTCCCAACTTTTCTTGCAGATTCAGAGCATGCTTCAAATACATCTCTGTTTCTCCTTACAGATGAAGAAGCCAATCTGCAAGACTCTCCTTAGGATAGCATCCTGATGTGATGCAGTGTGTGTCTGTGAGAGTGTAGTCTTGGTCTCTGGCAGATCGAAGAACGCCTGCAAAGCATCCCTTTCCATATTGCAGACAACCATTACACATACATAGTCTTTCATGGTGAGATATACATTACAGTAAAACTCCATTGGTCCGGCATCCTATGCTCCGGCACTCCTGATGGTCTGGCACCATCAGGAACCCGGAAGTGCTCCGGGCAGCCGGACAATTGGAGCTGTTCTGCACCCGGCTTCCCCGATTCAGCCACTGCTGAAACTGACCAGCAGCTGAATCGGGGAAGCTGGGGGCAGAGCAGCTGGGGTGCTGCCGGATTGGTCCCGTAGTGCTGCCCCTCGGGGCTGTGGGACCAACCCGGCAGCACCCCAGCTGCTCTGTCCCAGGCGTCCCAGATTCAGCCACTGCTGAAACTGACCAGCAGCGGCTGAATCGGGGACACCCGGGGCAGAGCTGGACTATCGGAAGGGGGGGCTATGAGGGGTCTGGGGTGGCATCCCCCCACCCCACCCCAAACTCCTCATAGCCCCCCCTTCTGATAGTCCGGCATATCTGATAATCTGGCACCCCCTGGGTCCTAAAGGTGCCGGATTATCGGAAGTTTACTGTACATATGGAATGCATAACTGGAGCATTACCCACCTAATTGCTACTACCCTATCTTTTAAACAGATAGGAAAATAAAGTAGAATCGTAGACCTGGAAGAGACCTCAGGAGGTCATCAAGTCCAGCCCCTTGCCCAAGGCAGGACCTGTCCCAACTAAATCAACCCAGCCAGGGCTTTGTCAAGCCGAGACTTAAAAACCTCTAGGGATGGAGATTCCACCACCTCCTTAGGTAACCCATTCCAGTGCTTCACCACCTTCCTAGTGAAATAGTTTTTCCTAATATCCAACCTACACCTCTCCCACTGTAACTTGAGACTGTTGCTCCTTGTTCTGCCATCCCTCAGTACCGTGAACAGCTTTTCTCCATCCTCTTTGGAACCTCCCTTCAGGAAGTTGATGGCTGCTATCAAATCCCTCCTCATTGTCTGTTCTGCAGACTAAACAAACCCAAATCGCTCAGTCTCTCCTCATAGGTCATGTGCTCCAGCCCCCCTAATCATTTTGGTTCCTCTGCTGGACCCTCTCCAATGTGTCCACATCTTTTTTATAGTGGGGGGGGGGGGGGGGGCAGAACTGGACACAATACTCCTGATGTGGCCTCACCAGAGCTGAATAAAGGGGAATCTGGATCTGCTGACAGTGCTCCTCCTAATGCATTTTAATATGCCATTAGCTTTCTTGGCTACAAGGGCACACTGTTGACTCATATCCAGCTTCTCATCCACTGTAATCCCCAGGTCCTTTTCTGCAGAACTGCTACTTAGCCATTCAGTCCCCAGCCTGTAACAATGCTTGGGATTCTTCCATCCCTAGTGCAGGACTCTACACTTGTCCTTGTTGAACCTCATCAGATTTCTTTTGGCCCAATCCTCTAATCTGTCCAGGTCACCCTGGACCCTGTTCTTGCCCACCCAACCTATCTACCTCTCCCCCTAGCTTAGTGTCATCTGCGAACTCGTTGAGGGTGCAATCCATCCCCTCATCCAGGTCATTAATAAAGATGTTGAACAAAACCAGTCTAAGAACAGATCCTTGGGGCACTCCGCTAGAAACCGACCGCCAACCTGACATTGAGCCGTTGATCACTACCTGTTGAGTCCGACAGTCTAGCCAGCTTTCTATCCATCTTACAGTCTATTTATCCAATCCATATTCCTTTAACTTGCTGGCAAGAATATTGTGGGAGACCGTATCAAAAGCTTTGCTAAAGTTAAGGTATATCACATCCACCGACTTTCCCATATCCACAGAGCCAGTTACCTCATCATAGAAGCTAATCAGATTGGTCAGGCACGACTTGCCCTTCGTGAATCTTTTTGTGTTTAAGCTCACCGTGGATGTCCCCAGTAAGCCAATCTAGACGCCTACCATATTTGATTTTCTTGCTGCACATCGGGATGGTTTCTTCCTGTGCCTTTAATAAAGCTTCTTTAAAATACTGCAATCTCTGCTGGACTCCTTTCCCCTTCATGTAAGCATCCCAGGGAATGCTGCCCATCAGTTCTCAAAGTCTGCTTTTCTGAAGTCCAGGCTGTGTATTTTGCTACTCTCCTTTCTTCCTTTGGTCAGGAGCCTGAAATCTACCATCTCATGATCACTGCTTTCCAGGTTGTCACCCACCTCTACTTCCCCTACTAGTTCCTCCCTGTGTGTGAGCAGCAGGTCAAGCTGCGCGTGGCTCCTGGTCGGTTCCTTCAGCACTTGTACCAAGAAGTTATCCCCAACATTATCCAAAAACTTCCTGGATTGTCTGTGCACTGCTGTATTGGTCTCCCAACAGATGTCAGGGTGATTAGTCGCCCATGAGAACCAGGGCCTGCGATCTGGAAGCTTCTCTCAGTTGTCCAAAGAAAGCCTTGTCTACCTCATCCACCTGATCCGGTGGTCTATAGCAGACCCCAACCACAACACCACCACTGTTGCATCCACCTCTAAACTTAACCCATAGACTCTCAACAGTCTTTTCTCCCTCTAAATACTGGAGTAGTGATATCGACTTTAAAAAGCCACACAAGGGGAAATCCAATAAACCACTTTCAGAGTAAAACAGAGAGTATATCCTAGGTTTTATACTATATCTTGTTCATGTTAGGACAAAATTTGGGGGATTGTAGTCAGTAGTGGGGGGGATGCTCTTACTGTAAAATAGTCAGGTTTATCATGTCCCCATGCTTTGATTTAAAGAGTTACCTTTATCTAAGAAACAACAAAGATGGTTATAAGGAAGTCTAACTGCCTTGGTGAAAGTTTGCATTGCCTGCTATATTGATAGCTGATACTAGACCGAGAGAGAGGATCCAAAGGAAACATTTATAAAAGGAACATGAGAGAGAAATAATGCAATAATTAATTAAAAATAGGATTTGCAGATACAAATTTAGCCAAATTAAAGGGGGGGGGGAGCAAAAGCTATCTAGGTAATGTACCATTTTAAAAAAATAATATTGTGGCTGACATTTTATTAGAAGTGAATTAATGTAGAGGTCACTCAGGAAGTCATTGGGTCCTGCCCAAAGCAGGAGCAGCTCTAAATAAATAATCCTAGCCAGGGCTTTGTCAAGCCAGGACTTAAAAACCTAGGATGGAGAGTCTACCACCTCCCTAGGTAACCCATTCTAGTGCTTCACCACCTTCCTAGTAAAATAGTTTTTTCCTGATATACAACCTAGGCCTCCCCCACTGCAACTTGAGACCATTGCTCCTTGTTCTGCCATCTGTCACAGCCTCTCTTCATCCTCTTTAGAACCTCCTTCAAATCCATCCTCTCTTCATCCTCCCTAGACTTCAAGTAGTTAAAGGCTATCAAATCTCCCCTCACTTTCCTCTAGACTAAACTAGGGATGTAAGTGTCTAATCGACTAGTTGACTGATAAACAAAAGCGTATCAGATAGTTGACACACTAGTCAACTAGTCATGTCCCGCCCCCTTCCTGCCTCTATCAGAAAGAGGCAGCAAGGAGGGGGAAGTGGCAGGGCTGCTGGGGGGAGCTGGCTCAAAAGCCGGCTCCCTCCAGTTCCAGCTCTGTGGGAGGGGTCAGAGGAGCAGCAGTGGCGTGCCAACTTTGAAATGTCCCAGCTGGAGCTCTTGTACATTTCAAAGAGAAAGCGCTGCATGGAGCCCTGGGTCAGCAGGGACTCCATGCAGCATTTCAATCTTTGAAATGCACAGGAGCCCCTGCTCGGGCTCTTGTACATTTCAAAGGCGGAACGCCACACTAGTCCTTATTGACTAACCAAATAGTCGATGGAAATCCCATTGACTATTCGATTAGTTATCTATTTGAAATTTAACAGCCTTAGACTAAACAAGCCCAAATTCCTAAGCCTCTCCTAGTAAGTCATGTCCTCCAGCCCCCTAACCATTTTTGTTGACCTCCGCTGGACTCTCCAATGCGTTTACATCCTTTCAGTAATGGGGAGCCCAGAATTGGACACAGTACTCCAAATGTGGCCTCACCAGTGCCAAATAAAAGGGAATAATCGCTTCTCTAGATCTGCTTGCTTTTCCAGAGACCAGTATCTGTAGTCAGTTTGAGAACCAAGATGAGTTTGTGTCCTGTTCATCAGATTTCTGAGAATAGGAAAGAAGCTCAAAAGATCTATATTTTTCTTTGTTCATTAGCTCAGGACTTTAGGATGTTTATTCCCAGATGCAGGAGGCTGCAAAGCAGTTGCAGTTTTTCTAATGTGCTCTGTAAACTGAAAGGAAAGGAGTGTGACTGAGCCAAAAGAGGCAGGGTTAGCAAAAATCTGTATTACTGAGGTACCTGTGTGAAGTTGGTTAAAGTGGCTTCCTGTGTTCTCAGATGCAAAGTTAGCAGGGAGGGCCCTTGCTTAGCAAGGGTCACATGCAGGCTAGTACGTGAGCATTGCAGTAGGAGAGACTTGGAGGAATTTTCCCGTAGCCATGGCATAGAAATGACACCTTTTTCAAAGGAGCATTTTTCCTCTACACATTTATTTCAGCATTTGCCTATCCATCTTTTGCACCTCTTTTCATAGGCAACTCCTTGTAGTATTCTTAGGGTTGCCAGGTGTCTGGTATTGAACAGTTTGTTATTTTTTCCTCCTGTCCGGTAAAAAAAATTCAGAAGATACCGGACGCCTAAAATGCCTGGTACTTTCTGATTTTTTTTCCCGGCCAGGAGGCAAAAATCCTGGGCTGTTTCGCTCCCTACGGAGGCAGCCTGGCAATCCTAGTACTTACTGAGTTCCACAGGGGAGCTGTCTGGCCTGGCGCAGAGAGGCAAGATGGCGGGAGGCCGCCAGCGGCCTGTTAGGGCCCAAAAGCCTCACCACACATTTCTTAAAGACTTCATACTTTTTTTTTTTTTTTTTTTTTTTTTTTTTTTGGTTTGGGGGCGGGGTGGGGAGCTTGTTTGTTTTGGTTTTTTTGCGTAACAACTCTTGGGGTCATCCCCCCCCCAGTATTTTTTCTGAAACCATCTGACAACCCTAGGTATTCTTCAGATTTCCCCAACAGCCGTTCAGGGATTACAGTTCTTGAGTTACAGCCAAGAAGAAATGTTAGGGATGACAAAAAGAGGTTTTACAAATATGTCAGGCAAATAAAAGAAAGATCTGGAACAGTGTGGACCCATGATCCATGGAGAAGGTGAGCTGGTAAGAAAAGATGATAGGAAAGCAGAGCTGCTCTGCATCTACTTCGCTTCAGTCTTCTCAAAAAAATATCATGTGGCTGGACAAACAATGAAGTCACCATAGTAGGCAATAAAGGTGGGGGTGTGAATGCCAATCAGTAGAAGTAAAGAACACATCAGAGATCTGACAAATTTGATTGAATTCAAGTCAGCAGGGCCTGTTGCTGTTCCTTCCCCCTCCCCTCGCGTGCTGAAGGAATTAACTGAAGAAATCAGAGCCACTAACAATACTTGCACACTCATAAATGGCAGGAGTTATATCAGAAAAGTGGAGAAGGACTAACCTGTAGTGCCCATCTTTAAAAAGGGGAGGAGCTGGAGAATTATGGACCAATCAGCCAAACCTCAATGCCTAGGAAACTCAATGAACAATGCATAAAACATTGTTTGTGAATACCTGAAGGATGACTGGGTAATCACTAGCAGACAAACCAGCTTGATTTCCTTCTTTGACAGGGTAACTGGTTTGGTGGGGAATGCAGTGGACATTATATACTTGCACACTAGCATACCTATTCATGATGAACAGCACTCTACATCAGATGGGCAACCTTCAGCATGCCGCCCATTAGGATAATCTGCTGGTGGGTTGTGAGACATTTAGTTTACATTGACCACAGGCACAGCCCCCTGTAGCTCCCAGGGGCAGCAGTTTCCCATTCTTGGCCAATGGGAGCTGTGGGAAGCAGCAGCCTGCAAATCACTTCTTTGTTTCTGGCTCTTTAATACAGGGATAACAGTACGAGTTTACCTCATGCGACTGCTGTTAGAATTCAATTGCTGATGGTTGTAGTGCATTCAGTTTGCCAGTTGCTAAGTATTATTGGTTTTGCCAACTCTTGGGAGTAACAGTAAATGGATGCTGTCCAAATCACTCCATTTGTGCAGCAAACACACCACATTTCTTGATGTTTTCTGTTTGTGGTATTTGGAGTAGAATTTCTAAAGCTTCTAATGAAATAGGAAAGGTTGATCAAACAGTTCAAAGTTTAGTGACTCACTTCGCAGTATTCTGGACTTTGAATTTTGTATGATTGATTGTTTTATAACTGAAGAATGGTATTCTGCTCTCTGAAATGGTGGCATTCACTGCTGTGATATTTGGACTACCGGCAACTGGTTGCATATGCTGCAATCGGAGGGAAGGCTTAAGCTGTTGATTTTGTATTCAGAAAATACACATTTAGGAGTCAACTTTCAAGTGTGCCTACCTTAAATTCAGCCATTCAGAAAGGTAGGGGGCAAAGGTGGTATCATTACCCCGCTTCATCTCCTTTAATCCTGGGGCTGCCCAAGGGCCAATGTGAGCTCCAGCCTAAATTAGAGCGTCTTCGGCCTATTTGAATTAGGTGTAAATTAGTCATAAAATCCATATAAAACTTTTACTAGTATTTCATTCCCTAGTACGGATGTTAACATGCATTTAAGTAACTGCTGAAAATTTCAGAGGCAGCAGTGCGGGGAAGCAGGCAGCTGACTGCCACGTGTAACCTCTGAAAATTTCAGCAGTTATTAAATGCATGTTAACATCGTCGAATGAAATACTAGTAAAAGTTTATATGGCTTTTATGACTAATTTACCTAATTCAAATAGGCGAAGACGCTCTATTAGGCTGGAGCTACTAACCCCAGGACAAAGAGATGAAGCGGGTAATGACCACCTCTACCTTGAATAATGGTAGGCACACTTGAGTTGACTCTAAATGTGTATTTTCTGAATACAAATCAACAGCAAACCTTCCTCCGATTGCAGCATATGCAACCAGTTGCCGGTAGTCCAAATATCACAGCAGTGAATGCCACCACCAGCAACTGGTTGCATATGCTGCAATCGGAGGGAAGGTTTAAGCTGTTGATTTTGTATTCAGAAAATACACATTTAGGAGTCAACTTTCAAGTGTGCCTACCTTAAATTCAGCCATTCAGAAAGGTAGGGGGCAAAGGTGGTATCATTACCCCGCTTCATCTCCTTTAATCCTGGGGCTGCCCAAGGGCCAATGTGAGCTCCAGCCTAAATTAGAGCGTCTTCGGCCTATTTGAATTAGGTGTAAATTAGTCATAAAAGCCATATAAAACTTTTACTAGTATTTCATTCCCTAGTACGGATGTTAACATGCATTTAAGTAACTGCTGAAATTTTCAGAGGTTACACGCGGGGTGGCAGTCAGCTGCCTGCTTCCCCGCACTGCTGCCTCTGAAATTTTCAGCAGTTACACATTGACTTGATCAAACACATTGAACATCCCTATTTGTGAGATGTGTAATGAAAAACAATTATGGGACCTTGCTTATAGGAGTAGCTCTGTCATTGAACACTGTGGGACTATGTTTGATAGAACTGAGTGCCTACATCCTTAAACATTACAATTTTACCAAGAATATTGGCATCTATTGATGTTCCACAAAAAAACTCTGTTAAATATACCCGTTAAATATGAGATTACTGCAATCTGTGTCTACACATCCAATATAGTGAAATGCAGGAATTCAGAGTGAGGTAAGTTATGCAGAATTAGACTTTCAGTACACTTAATCTTTATAAAGTACATAGTATTAAAGCACATTAAAATATGTAGCAAAGTGACACTGAGTTAGTTGTAAGGTTGGGTTTGTTGTGCACAGTTCCAGGTAACTAATACAGACTATGTTGCTATGTGCAGATCTCAATTGAAGTAGGAATTTACAAGTCACAGGGGTTTAGTGTTATCAGCACTGGTTTGTTTTGTTCCCTGGAAAATGACAAACTCAAACACTGAAAGAGGAATAAAATAACAATTGTAAAATAAAGATGAAAGGAAAAAGTGAAAGGAAAAATTCTTAGGGTGTGTATTACTAACATTTGGCTTGGGGAGTCTTTTCCCAATCACCTGTTTAAAGGAAAGGTCCACTGATTACATATGTAGGTTCAATAACAATATTTACTGTAGAATCAAGGGTACTTGTGTTGGATCATGGTTTCTTCAGTCTTCATGATACTCTTCCCAAGCCCCTTTGCTCTTGGAAGCCCCGTTTGCTACTATAAGATAGGATTGAAATAATCTATTTTACCAGGCATTGAACCTAAGTGTAGTTCATAATTGGTGTGTAGCAGTGGGACAGCAGAATTTTACAGCATGTTGAGGAACATCACTACTCAGCCCAGTAGATGAATCCCTCGTGGGAGCAGCGATTTTTGTAGGTCTGTGGGCTGTAAAGATAGTGTGCTGGTGGGTCAAGTTCACAGATTTTATCCATAACAGCCTTTGAAAGGTTGTCACGGGTTAAAATCTAGTGTGCCCACCAGAAAAAAAATCACCAAAATATTTCAGGGTAACATTGAAGGACAGTGCTACACAGCAGCAACCTTACAGGAAGTTGTAAGAACATTAAACCTTCAAACTATGTCCAAGTCCTACATATTCAGGTCTTTAATTATCTATGGATATTCTCCCACAGCTGTCCCAAAAAGAAGTATTTTCTCTGCTGATATCAACCTTGCAATTTTGCAGTACTGTGACATTTGTTTATCAACACTTTTGGAAGTAGCAGAAGTACTCAATGTTTTCTTACATTTCAGGATGTTTTCATATGTAGGGACTTCAGGCTTTTCTCACTGCCACTAATATGTGCAGCAGAGTCTGTCTCCATATTGCCTTCGTTAGGTGTTGAGGGCCTCCCTAGCCTTTCAGGACAAGTCCATTGTTTCCAAGAAGACATTTTTTAAGGGTTGTCATTGGCTTTAACACATGAAATAAACACAGTTAAACTTCTGTTGACCCAAACAGACCTGGGGCGGAGGGTTTCCATGGTTTTGTCAAGT
Source organism: Rafetus swinhoei (assembly GCA_019425775.1). Taxonomy (NCBI): domain Eukaryota; kingdom Metazoa; phylum Chordata; order Testudines; family Trionychidae; genus Rafetus; species Rafetus swinhoei. The sequence goes on along the minus strand of CM033446.1, from coordinate 120,556,886 downwards.
GTCAATAAAATGAAACATTAACCTGTTGTCTTACCTCTGTTTCTTTGCACACAGCTTACAACAGCAACAAGCACAGCCTTATTTCTTCTGTGCATCTTCATTTGCATTTTCCCATTCACTTACTCAGTGTGATCAACATTATCATTTTTAGAAATTCAAGATTATTTCATAAATCGATGCAGAGTTTGTAGCAGCTAAGCTACGGTGAATGTGTCTGCCAGAAGGGCAGACTTCTTTCCTTTGTAATCAAACACTCCACGAATAAAGATATATGTCCACTTACTGTGGAGACCTTTGTTTTTTAAGTGAAGATGTTTAACATCACACTACAGTGACCAGTAACTAAGTACATGTGCATACATAGTGAATTTCAAAACTTTCTCAAAAAGCCGCCAATCGTAGAACTGCAAGGAACCTCATGAGGTTTTCAGACACACAGGTGCGTGCACGTCCTGAAACAAGATTAGTTAATTGTGAGTGGTCCTCATCTGTCTCATGGTATACTCACTTTACAGCTAGTTACCAGGTTTGCTAACTTAGGATCAAACCCTGCAAGATGCTGAACACACATAAGCTGCCACTTCATGTGGGAGGGTGGAGCGTTGCCACTATGGCTGTAAGAGTTTAACCAGTTAAATGGTTGGCATTAGCTTATTGGTTAATCTTGCTCCCCAGGAGGCTTCACTGCAGGCTCTGCAGCCAGCTCCATGGGAAGCAGGACCAGCAGCCCCTGACAGCTTTGTTCCCGGACAACCAGCATTTAACGTGTGGCGGGGTGGAGTTCTGGCCCGCAACAGACAGAGGCTGCTGCGGTGGCCCTATGGGGCTGGAGCAGCCTCTCCCATTGTGGGCAGGGAGCTGTTCCAGCCCCTACCAGTTAACCTTTTACATCTCTAATGTAAACCAGGTATGTCAAAGTGAGTTGTTAAACAGGTCTTAGACAAAGGAATGTGCATTTGATTCTCCAATCAGCTCAGTATTCAGGAAAAGTCAGTGATGGTCGATAGTGAGGACCATCAAGACATGGAAGGAGAGAGAGAGCAGGAACCAGATTGATTTGCATTTCAGCAAACACAAGTGAGGGACCAAAGAGCTTCCTTCACTACCAGACTTGGAGTTTGAATGAATTACTTTGAGGGTAACACTCAAATCTTTATTCTTTTTACTTAGCATCACTTAACCTTTATCCTGTTATTAGTAAATTGATGTTTCTTACTAGAAACCAACTTATTACTGTGTTTAAATGGAAAGCTGTCTTTACTCAGTTACGTTTAAGAGTTGTGACATGATTTTGTCTTGCTACAGAAACAACAAACCTTATTATTTTACTGAGCTGCCAAGGTGAAGGGTGGTCTAATCAAGGAACATGGTTTTGAGGAAATTCAGGGCTGGGAGTATTTTGTGGATCATCTTGCTGCCTGTAACCAATGCCAGAGTGGGGCTGTAGACCGGCTCCCTATGTCAAAACTGCTGAACAAGGGCTGTCATGAATACAGACTCTCAGGGTATGACTTGCTTGCATCTTGCTGACTTCTGGGAGCTACAGAAGTAAGGCACCCAGGGTTGCAGGGCAAGCGGAGGTAACTCCTCACTGGCCTGGTTTGTGCCCTGAGCCTGAACAAGCACAACAGAGGCCAACAGACATCCTTTAAAAATTGGAAGTCCAATCCTTCTGAAGAAAATAGAAAGGAGAATAAACTGACAAGTCAAGTGTAAATATATAATTAGGTGGGTGAAAAAAGAATTTGAAGAACTTGCAAAAGACACCAAAACTAACAGCAACATTTTATTTATATCAGCAGTAAGAAGTCAGTAAGTAAGAAGCTCAGACCACTGAACTGAGTCGCTAAAGGAGCATTAAAGGAAGAAAAGGCCATTGTGTAGACGCTACATTCATTCTTGGCAACAATCTTCACAACTGAGAATGTGAGAGAGATTCCCACCCGTAGCTGTTCTTGTTAGATGGCAAACCTGAGGAAATGTCCCAGAATGAGGTGTCAAGAGAGAAGGTTAATGAAGAATAGCCATACCATAGCTGATGAATGACCACAGTTATGGCTCAGTAACAGCATGCTGGCACTCAGGCTAAATAAATGCTTTACACTACAGAAAACCCCCACAACTACCCATAAGCCTGAGCTCTGGAAAAGATTGTAATTAATTAAAGGAAGAACACTATTCCTTGATTACCATAATACTCCTTGTACTCCTTCAACAATTAGGCCAAATTCATTTTAGACAGTTTAACTCTAAGAACTAATTAAAATTATAGTGATTAGTTTAATTCAATATACATACAGGCAGCCTAATAAATTTAACAGATTTAGTTCTGTTTTGTTATTGATGTACTATCAAGTATTCTTTCAGAACTACCATTCTGTGAGAATCTAACAAAATAAAGTTGAATTCAAGCAAGTATTTTCCACTGGTATTTCTGGTCAATAAACAGCCTGAAAGTTGATGAATTAGACCTGGCCAGACTTTAGTTACTAAGGATAATGGGCAATTGAAGAGGTTTAGAATGGAAATTTCTTCCCATCTTTTGCTATATAGTATTCAGTACTGCAAACCTCCAGGAACTGATGAGCAGCTTTTACATGACCATTCCTTACTCAAAAGTAAGTTCCAGTTAAGTCAGTGTACCTTTAACTTCAGTAGGACTGTTTTAATGATCATTGAATAGTCATATAAAATGTCCTGATAATTGCTAGTAGTCTGTTTACATCACTGAATAATCTTATTTTAAAATGACTTTATGGACTTTTCACTGCCATATGACAGGGGTTTATCGTTCTTTCAGCTAAATCATTAAAGCAGCAATTTAAGATGAACTCAAATGGCTCAAGCCCTTTTTTGAAGGAGAGGTTTCAGTTTTAAACTTGAACAAATCAAATCTGAGACTGTCTGACTGAACAGTAATTTTATTTTCAGTGTCCTGTTGGGCAGAGTGTTTCCTAGAGATTCTAAAACATAATTTGTAACAAACACACAGTATGTGTCCATAGCAACTAGTCATGTGCGAGCAACTTACTAAAATTTTATGGTTTCTTACGTGGAAAAATTCCTTGTACCAATAAGGGCTACAAAGTCTGATCCCTTTAGGTCACTGCATTCTCAAGAGTACCATGTGTCAATCCTCAGTTCTCTGAAATTTAGTGCAGGAGAGCACTTCAAACTGTCATTATCTAAGAATCAAAGTTCTCAAAAACAGGGCTCTCTCTCTATTACACCCCACCACTTTTAAAAAATATCTTGTGAGTATATTAATATCAAAGCCTCAACTGCTTCAGACCTCATTTGAGCTCAGTTCACATAATGAATCAGATTTGCATGTGCTAATATATTTGCAAGCAAACAGATGTGAGTGTGTTTAAATAAGTGTGCCTGTCACGCTCTGCTTGGTAAATTATCACCAGAGGTGAAAGTATTACGAAAGGCAGTGTTCTCTATAGCAAGAACACTATCTTGCGCCACATACTCTGGAGAATTCATGACACCTTCATCCCTCAGTCCTACTTATTGAGTCCTTCCACAAGAGTCCTCTTGTAAAGAATTCTAAAAGCTTCCCTCTCCAGAGCTTGCATCCAGCTTCCTTCTGTCCCAGTTCAAGTCAGGGAAATCTGATGAGACCTCCCCGCCCCCACTAAAAAGGAGTTGGATCCTGAAGGGGAGAACTTCAAAAGGGAGAGATTTCTAGAGGTTTCCAAGTTCTCCACAAGGCAAACTGCAAAAGACTGTGCTCTGCCCACATCCATGAAATAATAACCACAAAGCACATCAAAAAGTCAAAAGAAGAAATACAAAACAATCCTGAAGGTATTTGTTCTCTGACTCAGACTTCACCTCTTCTGCTGAGAGAGGAGAACTTTCAGGCTCTAAATCTGAGCAGCACTTGGAAAAAATGCAACAAGTTTTTCCCTTGAGAAGTTTGAGGATGTGCAAAAAGTTGGTGGTTGCAATCCAGATCCAACCTGAGCAGGCTCTTCAGGAGAAGCCCCAAAACCAACATCTTTCTTCAAAATCCTCCCCCAAGGTAGCGATTCCTCAACATTCCTTCTTTGAGGATGTTATCAGGGAGGAACTGGAAAAACCTGACGGAGGTCAACATATTAACAAGCGTGACCATAGCTGTAAGAACCAAAGAATGCTTTTAGTAAAGACCTAAAGGTTGACACAGTAGCATTGTTGGTTAAGGATGTGACTGTTCCTTCAAAAGAAGAATTATTTCCTCTCTGTTAGGTCTTTAGGGTAGAAACAAAGCCAAAGTAGGCCTGGGTGGACCGCAGCCCACCCATCCCCATCCCTGCCTCTGCTGCGGCACATGGGCTTTCCTCCCTCTGTGCCTGATGCTTCAGCTGGGCGTGGGGGCTTGACCTGCTCTGATGCTCATAAAAGGAAGCAGAGTTGGGTGCTTGCAAGTCTCCATATCTCGACCCTGTTCCTTGACTGGAATGCCAGGTGGGCAAGAAGAGTGGGGCAAGCCCCGGCACCCCAATCCTGCTCTCCTGCTGGAAGGATGTGAGTGGGGCAGAGCAGGGAAGTCCCTCGCCCCCCTCCTTGGTAGGAGTACCTTGCAGGTAGAGCAGGGCAAGCCCATAGCACCCGGTGCAGGGGAGGTAACAAAATAAGTAGGGGGTGCAAGGAGCCCCCATAAAAATGTGAACCCATTTTTACAGGAACCCCGGGCAGAGCATCTTTCCTTCCCCCTCTTCTAAGGCCGGCTGGGGGAAAGGGAAGAGATGCACCCCCATTGCCCACTCACCTGAAGTTGGGGCCCACCCTCCTGCCCCACTCTGGCAACGCCACTGCTTTAGGGAAGTAGAAGCCATCCTCAGAAGGGATTTCGGAGCTTCCTCAGCCAGTCTGAGGGTCCCTCACAGCCACATGCGCTGCAAGAGCTATGCTGTCCTGGCTTGAGAACATTAGGGCCATGAAGGACAGAGGCCACCTAGACCTCAGCTCCATACTTTAGAAAATGTCCCTGGCTACAGCAGCCAGGAAGCTTGTGTGATCTATGACTCTGTCCTCTGAAGACAGAGCACAGACTTGCTTGGAATGAGCATCTAATTCATAGGCTCTCTCCTCTTAGGAGAAAGGTGATAGAAAATGCTGCAAAATTAAAGCAGGCCTTCCTGTCTTGGCTGAGTGCTCTAAGAAAGGAGTATATGCCCACTTTTCAGGCAGACACTTTCCTTTCACCCATCTCTCCACAGAAGTACAAGAGGAAAGATTCAGATAGATCAAGGACAAGTCTTGGAATTGAGACTTGACCAGAAAGCCTTGAAATGGTCCCACAGCCTCCAAGAGCCCAGCAAACTCTCCCAGTGCATAAAAAAGATAGTGAAGTATGGCAAGAAATCATTGACTTAACCAAGAGACCTTCAAAGCTGTGAAACTCAACAAAAAAAAAAAACCTATAAAATGTGGAAACTAGTCAAATTACAATGGATGAATATTAACAAACACCACAATCCTGGAGCAAGACAATTAGAAAAGCCAAGGCACAAAACAAAACTAAACTAGCTAGATGTATTAAGGGTAACAAGAAAACGTTCTACAGATACATGAGAAACAAGAGGAAGACCAAGGACCAGAAAGGGAAGAGAAAAAGACAATAATAGAAATTGTGGAAATGGCAGAAATGATAAACAACTTTCACCCAAAAGTTTTGCCGTGATTGGAAGTCTAATATAGTGAATACCAGTGAAAATGAGATAGGAACTGAGGCTAAAATAGGGAAAGAACAAGATAAAAATTGGACAAGCTGGATGTCTTCAAGTCTTCAGGGATTGATCAAAAACATCCTAGAATATTCAAGGAGCTGACTGAGGAGATCTCTCAGTTGTAAGCAATTATCTTCAAAATTCACAGAAGACTGGAAAAAGGCAAATATAGTACCAATCTATAAAAAGAGAAATAAGGACAACCCAGGAATTACAGATCAGCTAGTTTAACTTCTATATGCAGAAAGATAATGAGCGAATAATCAAGCAGTTTGCAAGCACCTAGAAGATATTAAGGTGATAAGTAACAGCATAGCTATGTTACGAACAAAACGTGTCAAACCAACCTAATATCTTTTTTCAACAGGATAACAAGCCTTGTGGATAGTGGGGAAACAGTAGCTGTGGTGTATATGGAATTTAGTAAGGCTTTTGGTACTCTCTTATAATCATCTCATAAACAAACTAGACAAAATATATTAGCTCCATCTAGGTTGTAAGATGGCTGCAAACCTGTCTGGAAAACTGTTCCCATTGAGTAGTTATCATTGGTTCACAGTCAAGCTGCAAGGGCATATCGAACAGTGTCCTACAGGGATTGGCCCTGAGTCTGGTTCTGTTCAGTTTCTTCATCAATGATTTATACAATGGCATAGAGAGTACACTTCTAAAATGTGCAGATGATACCAAGCTGGGAGAGTTGGCAAATACTTTGGAGGATAGGATTAAAATTCAAAATGATCTGAAGTAAAAGGAATGAAATTCAATAAGGACAAATGCATTGTACACCACTTAGGAGGGAACAATTAGCTTAACACATTCAAAGTGGGAAATGACTTTGTAGGAAGAAGTACTGCAGAAGTAAGAGCTGGAGGCCATAGTGGGTCACAAGCTAAATATGAATCAACACTGTAACACTAATGCAAAAAAAGCATTCTGGGATATACTTGCAAAAGTGTTGAAAGCAAGACATAAGAAGTAATTCTTTCATTCTACTCCATTCTGAGAAGGCCTCAACTAGAGTATTGTGTCTAGTTCTGAGTCCACACTTCAGGAAAGATGTGGACAATTGATGAAAGCCCAGGGGAGAGCAACAAAAATAATTAAAGGCCTAAAAACCATGACCTCTTAAGAAAGATTGAAAAAAATAGGTTTGTTTAGTCTGAAGAAGTCTTCAAGTACTTACAGGGTTATTACAAAGAGGGTGAACAATTGTTCTTGTTAATCTTAAAAATAAATAAGGAAGTACTATTTACTCCGCATAACACAAGAAGTAGGGATCATCAAATGAAATTAATAAGCAGGAGATTTAAAACAAAAGGAAGTATTTCTTCTCACAACACAGAGTCAACCTGTAAGAACTCTTTGCCAGAGAATCTTGTGAAGGCCAAGACTATAACAGGGTTAAAAAATAACTAAGTAAATTCATGGAGGACAGGTCTATCAATGGCTATTAGCCAGGATGGGCAAAGATGTTGTCCCTAGCTTTTGTCTACCAGAAGCTGGGAATGAGTGACAGGAAATGGATTACTTGATGATTACCTAATTTGTTCACTCCCTCTGGGCCACCTGGTATTGGCTACTGATGGAAGACAGGATACTGGGCTAGATGGACCTTTGGTCTGACCCAGTATGGTCATTCTTACGTTCTTATGTTCTTAACCTCTGAGGACAGGACAAGAAGCAATGGGATGAAATTGCAGCAAGGGAGGTTTAGGTTGCACACTAGGAAAAACTTCCTGTCAGAGTAGTTAAGCACAGGAATAAATTGCCTCAGGGAGGTTGTGGAATCTCTGTCCTTGGAAATTTTTAATAGGTAAGACAAACACTGTCAGAAATGGTCTGGTTATTATTGTAGTCCTGCCTTGAGAGCACAGTTCTGGATTAGATGACCTCTTGTGGTCTCTTCCAGTATTACACTTTGATGATTGTGTGACAGCAAGCCAATGTGCTTCTGCCCAGACCTGACTGTAGTTGGCAGAATTTCCCATTTTTCAGCTAAATGATCCACATGAACCACAGACAAATGGGCAAGTGTTTACTTGAATTATAGAGAGCTGGTTTATTATAGGTTTGCTAATAGTTTGACCAGACAATAATCAGCTTTTTGACTACAGAATTCCAGAATGTAGAGAGTTCAGTACTTCATATGGACCCTGAGGCTATGTAGCAAAGCCATTCCCACTGAAGACAAAGCCAGACTTCAGATAACTTTTTCCTTTATTTGAATAAAAATCTATCAAAACTCCAACCACATTAAAAAAGAAGTACAGTTCTATAGGGACTTCTGGTACCACCCCTTACAAAACTACTTACACTGGCATACTCACACCCTGCCTTGGGGACCTGGTATTGAGAGACAAAGATCTAACCTCATCTCTAACATGCCAGCTGAGTCCGATGGCCCAGGTTCCTAAATTCTGAGATGGCAGAGATCAGGGTCCAGTATTGAGTAGCTAAGCTATACTGTACTACAAAAGCTGAAATGGTAGCTAAACATGAGAGACCTTGAAACTAAAAGGTAGCTCCATATGCTGGTTTGCCCTCTTATAGAGTCTTGGCACTATCCTGACTATTCATGTCAGTGGCCAACCTGCCATGTCAGAATCTTACTTCCTTACCCACATAAATCTTAGTGTACCCTTACTCTATAGGCTAGTTTATTCTTACAAATTAAAAACATGTTCATACATATTAATGCCCATTATCTCATTCTTGAAATCATTACCTTTGGCCTAAATAATTAATTCCATGTTCTTGTGGTTACTGGTATATCCCAGAATTTTAGTAAACACATTCAGTTCCCCCTAAAACCAGTAGACCATTTATCTATGCTGAAGGTCAAAAAGGACTTATTTTAACATGCTCTAGCTCAGTGGTCACCAACCTTTTTAATACCAGGGACCAGCAAACCTATTCACAAACTTTTGGTGGACCAGTGACATTTGCATATTCATTATGCAAATGATTACCCAAATATGCAAATAATATTACCAGTCTGCCAAAAGCCGACCACCATGAACTTCTGAGGTTTGCTTAACAGCCAGAACATTACCAGTACTGAACTCTCCCATTTGGTCTCTCATGAGACCCCACAGTCTTTACAGAGATGCTAGTGGTAAGGATAGCTAGATTCAGGTTGCAGGGTGCTCATAATTACCTCTTTCTGGATGATATCCTGATCAGAGCTCTGACCCGGTCTGCAGTGCACACCACCACAATGAGGATTCTAGATCTCTTGCAAGTACATGGCTTTGTAATAAACATCATGAAAAGTTCCTTGAGTCCTTTGACTTGGATCTCAGCTATAAGTGGACATAGACACCTTAGTGGCAAAAATCTATCCATCTCTTGAAAGATTCTATCCATCTCTTGAAAGATCCAGGATCTCACTTTAACACTCAAGAGTGCACAAGACCAATCATCATTCAGTGTTTTCAGCTACTGGATTACAATCTACAACCAATCCTGGAAAACAATCCCTCACTCTCTCAGACCTTGGGAAACAAGCCACTCCGTGCCTACAGACAGCCGCCGCCGCAACGTGAAGCAAATACTTACCAGCAGACACACACTACACCACAGAAACACTTACCCAGGAATCTATCCCCGTAACAAAGCCTGTTGCCGACTCTGTCCACATATCTATATAAGTGACACCATCACAGGACCCTAACCACATAAGCCACAACATCAGGGGGCTCATCCACTTGCACATCCACTAACATGATATATGCCATCAAGTGCCAGCAATGCCTCTCTGCTATGTGTATTGGCCAAAGCAAACAGTGTCTATGCCAAAGGATAAATGGACACAAATCAGACATCAGGAATGGTAACACATAAACCTGTAGGGAAACACTTTAAACTCCCTGGACATTCAGTAATTAATTTACAAGTAGATATCCTTCTACAAAAGAATTTAAACTGGTTACAAAGGGAGACATCTGAACTGGAATGCATTTATAAATTCAACACTAACTACTTAGGATTGAATAAGGATCTCAACTTGTTAATGCCTTACAAAGGCAATTTCCTCTCTCTGGATATTCACCTCTCAAGACCAAATGTTATAAATGACCCACTTTCATCCTGACTTGATTAGTTTCATTAACACAAGCAACTTCTCCCTTATATATACTTCTGCTTCTGTAACTTCCACTGCAATTCATCTGATTAAGTCGGTTTTACCCAAGAAAGCTTATGCCCTAATACATTTGTTAGTCTCTATGGTGTCACAGGACTCCTTGTTGTTTTTACAGATACAGACTAACATGGTTACCCCTCCAAGTCTTTGGGCCACCCAGTGTGTGCATAGTAATCACTCTGGGATCAGGAATGCATAGGGATGGGCACGATGGTTCATCAGGTGTCTGCAGATTTTCCTACTCCCCTGAATACATGAAAGATCAGGTGCTGCTCCCTTAAGAGGTGTGCGACTCCCTAAAATGGTGAACACTCCCAGGAAACCACACCACCACCTATCAGATGTAGAGGCCTTCCAGATTCTTACAACTGATACCAGCCTGATGGGTTGGGAAACATCTCTGGGACTACAAATTGTGTAAGAAATTCAGAGTCCTAGGGAAACCCACCTGCAGCATCAGCCTCCTAGAGTTGAGAGAGGTTCCACAGGCAGCTAATGGGAAATTAAATCCTATTAAGTGATACTCAAGTACCATTTATTCAGAAATCCGTATTATCTTTCAAATATTAGCAATATTTAATTTAGCTTCATCCAGTGGGAAGTTTTAACTCCAGAAATAGCATAATATTTTCTCAGTAACTGACAACTGCAAAAAAATCAAAATATTTCAGTGGTATTTTGAAAACAGAATTATTTTTGAGATTTATATCATACAGTAGACCATTTCTTTTTTAAAAAGCAGGACTATAATGTGTAGTGCAGACCTAAAGTGAAATATATTCACTTCCATTACTGATCTGAATTGCATACATTTGTCATGGACATTTCTGTCTCAAGTGTTTATGATTACAGTTGTGTAAACCATTACTTTCACTCTTTTTTTGGAACCGCAAGAAAAGTCAGAATAAGAAACTAGACTAGTGCGAGGACTTCTGCAAAAGCTAAACACAATGTCAAGTAGTCCAGCTTTAACGTTTGCCTTGCTTTAAAACAGTTCTAATTCTGATGAACATTTTCTAGACTCTAAAAATATTATTATAAAGTTATTATTTCTAAGCAATGTGAGGTGGGGAAATGACTGAAAATACTTTACTCTGCTCCAACTGATTAGACTAGCTAATAAAGAGCATAGATTAGTTGCATTAGCCCTATTCTAAGAATAATTTTGAAAATATTTGTATCCCTTTTTAAAATATAATATTTTGATTTCTTCTGAAATTTGAATTATTTGTAACAATTACCAGTAAAATTCTGATTAAGGAACATAGCAGAAGAAAGCTATTTAAATATAGGACAAAATATCAGTAAAAAATCAGATATATTAAGTAACAAACTGATGCTAATGGTAATGAGTTTCAAAAGGTGAATATCAGTAGCAAGCCACTAGAATGCAAAAATAACTGTTAAATGGGAAAACAGATGTCCAGGTCACATTTCTTTAGGAATCTACATTTAGGCACACAGGTAGGAAATTATCAGGTAAGAAAATTTCCATTTTGGTAGCAGTAACTACCCTGCTCCCCTTCATTCTGCAGCATCCAGTGGTGGTTCAAAGATGTGCCAAAGTTGTACTGGTCACATCTCCTCCTCTCATTGCCACCAAATGAGTCATTCCGAAGCTGTGTAAAACTCATAGATATTAACAAATGCCAATTCATGAATGATGTATTGCAAGCAACTGTATAGTATCTGTCCTAATAAAAAGCTGACTTAATAATAAACTGTCCTAATAAAAAGCTAATGAGCCATCCAGAGTGAGTAGAACTGTAGGGGAAAACTGCTAGCAGAAAGGAAATTATTGGGTTATATTCCATTCTCAGCCCAGTCTTCCATAATTCTGCTACGTCTGGGAAACAGCAAGCTGTGAAATAGAAGTAGGGAAGGAAAGGAGAAAGTAGAACAGAAAGAGTTAACAAAGGAATTCCTTCCCCTGACGTTTGCTTGAAAGGAAATATTATTACTGGGCCACCACTTGTAGCACCTCCCTGCTGAAGAAGCCTTTATGGACAAGGGTGTCTTAAAGAGGTGTTAGCCGATGCCCACATGGCAGTTTGTCTGCAGCGGAAGGCCTGCTCTGAGAGGCAGAGTTGTGCAACTGTACCCTAAAACAGAAGGGAGTGTGTGTTCAGCGCTGCAACTGAGACACCAACCTAACAAAAAATTAAGTCCAATGCACAAAGAAAACTCAAGCTACAGAACAGTAATTTTTCTTCTACTCTTTCAGTTATATTAACGATAGGTGTAACTTGTGATAACAGAAGGTAAAAACCATTCAGAAATTCATTATATCGTTAGTGTTTTAAAGGAATTATAGGGCTAATAAATGCATTGTAATCACACCATCATGATCAAAGGACAGATATGAAGTAAGCATAAAGCTAAATGTCCCTTAGCTGTATTAAAAATAGTTTAATATAAATATCAGAAAAATGTGATGCATATGTATTTGGACAGGATTCATTTTGATAAGATATTAATCCAGGTACATTTGTAACATATTAGTAACCATATACTGGTATAGCTGAAAATAAATTACTCATGATGCATAATGAATTAAACATTTTTACTTCAAACCATGGGGCAGAATCAAGTTTAGATTCAGTCTATAAATATCTTCAAAGTACTTGTGTATTAAATTTGCAAGCCTTCTGATTTCTTGCTCTATTCTGTAAAATACCAATTCTTGTCTGTTTAAACTTAGTATATTAACCTTATCTGTTAAATCTATAATAATGACTGACTGATACAATTGATATAAATATTATTGCAACTTTGGGAAGGTCTGAATAAGATAAAGGCAACTTTTTGTGCACTGAGTCAGAGGCACAGAGGTTAAAATCTGCCAGCAAAGCAGAATGAGACAACAATTTAAGAGGTGCAAGGCAATTTTTATACCACTCAAGGGTGGGTTGGTGAGATCAGTGAAATCTTGTTGCTCCTAGAGAGGTCTCCATAGAGACTAGTATTTGTGCTGTAGAGAGCCCAGTTACCTACTGGGCATATGTTGCAGGGCAGAAGTAAACTGTAAAGCAGGTTATTCCATAGCTACATTCTTTAAGTTTTTTCTGTACCCTCCTATGAAGCATGTGGGATGGCATGTGTCAAAAACAGGCAGTGGACTAGATGGAGCACTGCGGAGATCATGTATGTCAATTCTTATGGCCCGATGAGACTGACCTCCTCAGTATTTATATGTGGTGCCTCCAGGTCAACATTGAGATACTTTTTCTAATGAAAATACCCAATCTATGAAAACTGCAAGGTACCCCATTCTATCCTGGCAATGTATCTCCAACTACCGTCAATTATAACATTTTTCATAAATGTAAAAAAAGATTACAGGTGTGTTTGGAACACAATAAGTATTCCTATTTTCTAGAACTATTCTTCTGTTATAAAATGTGTTCTATGAACAACTGTTTACATACTTGTCATTAAACAGTGAGATAATAAATGCAAAACAATATCCTTTCTCTATTCCATCAGTAAATACTTCCTCTAAGAATTAGTAAGTGCACTAAGTCTTTAATATATTTAGCCATTTCATTCACTAAATTATCTGTAAAGCAAGTAAGGAAAAGATGGCTAAAAATCTGAAAGCTTTTTAAATATATCCAAAGCATTTCGTAAAAGGCTGTAATAAAATATACAAATTGAGTTTTTTTATTCTAATCCAAGATCTCTGTGATACAATCTCATAAAAATATAAATTATTTTAAGACACTTTGTTCAATAAATACAAAGTAAATGTTACCCTTTTACAGGGCTTGACAAACGGCGGCGAAAACCGCTTGCCAGCCCCGTACTGTGCATGCGCAAGAGCCGCATTGCGCATGCGCGCGCCACGAATGAACGGGGCGCGCGGCTGAAATCTACTCACCACGGGCGAGTAGATTGTATAGTTTGTCGAGCCCTGCCCTTTTAATAAGTATAAGTTGCTTTTTTAAAAAGTCATGTGATAAACTGCATGTCATTTCTAGGTGAAATTTACATACTAAATTATATTTGCCACACACTGCCAAGAAATCACCATACCAAATACATTGCTCAGAACAGTGAAAAATTCTACAAAATAAACAGTCCCATTTTCATAATTTTACTGTTTCTTGCTTTTGAGAGAGTTGCTGTGAACTCTCACTCGCTGCTGAACAGAGGAAGCAATTTTCATAGATGTCTTCTTTACAAGGGATCTTTCCACAGCTCCAGGTTTCCATAGCAACAGCTGTGCATCCTCTCCACCAGTCAACAAAGAATCATCTGTCATGTTCCAATAGAATGAGCGAACTGTAGCAGAGTGCCCTCCATGAAGGGTGCCCACAAGGCTCAGTCCATCAATGCCACAATTCATTAGGTGAATGTTTCCCATAGCTGTTCCACCAACAATAAACAGTTTGTCTGCCTTTTCATGATACAAGCCACCTATCAGATAGTGTAAGTTGCTATTTTCAATGCAGACTACTTCTCTTACATCCAGAATCTGCAACACTGTCATTGGTTCTTCAGTATCTATTTGACTAAGATCCCACCAACAAAATCCTTCTGTGTGTGTCATGCAATATACCTGTCTATAATCTTTCCCACACCAACCAATAAAACTTACTGATGAATCTGAATTACAAGTTGCAAGCAAAGCATCATCTTCATTTTCCTTGTTAATATCAAACACATTAACCAATCCATCAGTTGACCCAGAGGCTACCAAATTGGGTTTAAGAGGATGGAAACATATTTTAGTGATATCATCATTATGAGTCTGTGAATAGGTTCCTAAAGGCTCTTTAGCTGTGCATGCATAGTTTGTATTCCTTCTTGCATCCCAAAACACCATGAATGTGTCCTCTTCAACTTTTTCTGTCCCAGCACAAACTATGAGATCACTGCAATTAATATCAAAGCTGATGAAAACATTTGACGGATAACCACTGAATAACTGTACAGTTTCCTGAGTAGCTAAGCGGGTATCCCAACATTTTATTGTGCCATCACTGCATGCTGAAAACAATGTATTGTCACTTGTATGAGCAAATCTGACTCCATTAAGTAATCCAGGATGGCCACTATACTCCCTTAGCAAGTGTAACGTTTCTCTATTATATACTCTAATTGATTTATTGGAACAAGAAACAGCAACTAAGTGGTTGCTCTCTGCTTGCACAGATTTTGAAACATCTATATCCAGTAAGTAAGTAGGGTCTTCAGTTAGTGCACGTTTTGCTATGCGCAGATTAGCAAACTGTTCTTCAATCTTATCCATAGCAGCTGTCAGCAAACTACACCCAAAGTTGGTAGGAATCTGCAATACATAAAATCCCAAATATATTATTTCAATTAAACAAATTTCAGTTATGCAGGAATTCCAACTCTGAAACAGCATCTTGTACAACAGATCATAAAAGTAGGTTTAAATTATTTTTATACCATAGCTACTGTCATTTGATATATACAGAAAGAGGATAAAGCAGAAGTAATTATGAACACTGCAGCCTGCTCCATCAGGAAACCATTTTGGTAAAATGAGTTTTAGGCAGTGTTTCTCAAAGTGATCCGCAAAACCACTTTGAGAAGCCTGTTAACTGGCCACCCTGGTTTGTTTATTTACCAGCGCTGTGGCCATGGAGCCTTGCAGCTCCTATTGGCTCCATTTCGCCGTTTGCAGCCAAGAGGAACTGTGGGAAGCCACAGGGAGCAGAGGTTTCACAGGCCACTTTAAGAAACACTGTTTTAAGGTAATTATTTTAACTGAATCTATCAAATCTTAATTGTTCTGTTTGGGAATAATTTGCAAGTTGTTCTAGCCAAATTTGCCTTATAATACTAATAAGCAGGAAACAATGTTCTTAACAAGTGGAAAGATACCCAAGTCAACTAACAATATAGCCTGCTGGGCTATATGTGATATTTATTACCTGAAATTATGCTTGGGAGTATGATGGTCAGTTAGTTAGAGTCAAGTTTACCTAAAGATGCAATATTGGTGTCTTGGGCTTAAAGAAAAGCCTAAACAGGCTAGTTGCCTAATTCCCATTTGTACCTAGTTAATGGGACTTAACCTACTTAGGTGCTTTTCTAAATTCCATGAGGCATCCATCTGCAGTAAACACCTTACATTCAGATACAATTTCTTCTGTGACATTACTGAACTGTCTTGTAAATCCAAAAACTTAAAAAACAACAAATAGTCTAGCAGCACCCTAAAGACTAACAAAACATGCAGAAGGTATCATGTTGTTTTTAAATGTTTTCCTGTTACAGACTAACTCGGCTACCCCTCAGAAGCTTTTGTAAATCCAAGACAGCTCAATAAATAGCACAAGTACTAAAATGTGCACATTAATCATAAAAAAAAAATCTTCATTTCCTAACATAAAATGAATCCTAGTTCAAAATATGTGAAGTACCCTCCAGGAGAACTTTTTTAACCATTATAAGGCAGTATAAACGCACTACAGTAAAGAGTTGATGCCAATTCCGAATCAGAAAACTTAACACAGCCTTTAAATTGAGAGAGTTTGCCAGGAGGGCCAATTTCTAAGCATCTGTCAGTTTACAGACACAAGTTTCTGAAATTTCATTTGGTTATGAAATTGACCATGTAGCTGATAAAGTTTACAGGATAAACTGTTTTCTTTTTAAACAGAAATCGCCAACATTTCAATAAAAATGATCTAACTGAAAAAACATATGCCAAGTTCTGTGGGCCCAATTCATCTTGTATAGATACTTATGCCAGTGTAAACTGAGCATAAAACATTAATACAACAACTCCACAGGCTTTACTAGCAGCTTGTGCACCAAACAACAGCAACTACTTGTGTAAACTGATCATTGTGCAGAGGTGAGGGAATGACTGTCAGGAGGGAAGTGTGTGGTTGGCGTACAGGAAGTAAAAGAGAGTTACAGATGTATGTGTAGAAGGCTCAATTTCTTTTAAAGCTATAGATATATGGTTAAAGCTATAGATGAACAAGCAAGTTTTCAGGAAGTAGGGTTAGATATTCTTTTATTACTGTCTATAAGAGAGAAAATAAAGAAAAATGAGGTGAAGCTTGAATACTAACCAGGTATATGATGGAACCATTGGGAAAGGAATGCAAATATTTTTTCAAGCTCCTTTGGACTTAAATTGTGAACTCTTTGAGGAAGGGGCTGTGTCTACCACATCTACCACACTTTTTGCTGCTGAAGGATTAATATATTCCTATAACTATTGCAGCAGCAGAGAGGGTGGTATTTCTGGAGAGACAAAGTGAGGAGGCAGTTAGTTACATATATTACTTGTTTTAGTTAATTCTTTTTAAATTTCCATTAAAAATGTTCTATAATATCTGATTTTTATATTGTTATGTGTTTGTATGTAGAGTCTAGTAGTAGATAGTTTGGGGTGGGGCGGTGTTGAGAATGTGTAAAATATTCACCATTTGATAAAATAAACAGGTCCTAATTCACACCAAACATCAGTCATAAAAGATTAATTCCCAAGTCACAAATAATCTCACAACTATTTGCTTCAGTAATATTCTGTGACAATAATGTCTCCAGGTTATTATTACATATCAAAGTAACCCTACAGAATACATTTGCAAGTGCATTTTAACCACAAAATTCAGACTTCCTGTGGAAACTCTATTTCCCCAGAGAAAAACTACACTATTCTGTCTGGTACAACTCAGTGCACAAACTTAATCATCACCGTTTACCTCTTCCAAACCTTTCTGGATAGGTCTTCCAGATTAGGCAAGCTTTCAGCAATGCAATTATATAAACACTGGCCAGTTCATAAGCATTGTTAGGAAGAATGTAAGCTCTTCCGAGCAAGAACTGAGACTTACTCTGGGTTCAGTAAGCTATACATACCTATGTATAGGCTTTTCAGAAACAATAATGTCCTTGCTTTTCCTTGATATGTTAAAGGGGTGGAAAATATTGTCATAAAACTATCAAAGATGATGCAACAGATAAAAAGATACAAACCATAATTTTGAGAGACAGGAAAAAGGTGGCTTAACTATTTAACAATGTTCATACAAATCTGGTCTGAATTTTTTTAAAACATTAAGGGAAGAAACATAATTGCATTAGTGTCAAAGTAGAATAGATGGAACATGACACATTTAATCAAGATCACTGAAAAGTTAAACTTACATTTTAAAGGAATATTTCTAAATTTGTGCATGCATGTGGACACAGGAGGGAAGTAGTCTGCAGAACCCAGGGTAACCTCTGGACTGTGATGATTGCAGAACATGTATATAGTGGGTCCCAGACAGATTGTTTGTAAGAAAAAAGGTAATTTTCCATATCAACTTAAATTCTATCTAAAATAATCAAACATTTTTAGACAAGAAAGGTCAAGTAAACTCAGACAGACGTTTTCCTGACAAATATCAGCCATTTGGAAAGTAACCTGTGATTGTTTAATATTACTGACATTGATAAAAGATATTATTCCATGTGCAATTTTGCAACACTCATCTTGTGTGTCCACGTTTTTACAAACACAGGGAAATGTCAAATTATACCTCACAGTCTGCAAGGTCCTACTTCAATTTAATATATTGGGGTTCTCTACAAAAGAAAATGGACCTGTGGCCTCTTCTAGTTGCTTACTCCAAATTTCCATTTAAAAATAGTTGGGAAAAATGTTCATGTTTTCCCGAGAGAAATATAGTGTAATAATCTACTAGAGTCCTTTGAAGGGGCCAACAAACATGCGGATAAGGGGGATCCACTGGATATAGTGTACTTAGATTTCCAGAAAGCCTTTGACAAGGTCCCTCACCAAAGGCTCTTCAGTAAAGCAAATAGTCATGGAAAAAGAGGGAAGGTCCTCTCATGGATTGATAACTGATTAAAAGACAGGAAACAAAGGATAGGAATAAATGGTCAGTTTTCAGAATGGAGAGAGGTAACAAGTGTTGTCCCCCAAGGGCCTGTGCTGGGACCAATCCTATTCAATTTATTTATAAATAATCTAGAGAAGGGAGTAAACAGTGAGGTAGCAAAATTTGCAGATGATACTAAACTGCTCAAAATAGTTAAGATCAAAGCAGACTGTGAAGAGCTTCAAAAAGATCTCACAAAACTAAGTGACTGGATAACAAAATGGCAAATGAAATTTAATGTTCATAAATGTGAAGTGATGCAAATTGGAAAAAAAATCTCAACTATACATACAATATGATGGGGACTAATTTAGCTATAACTACTCAAGAGAGCTCTTGGAGTCACTGTGGCTATTTCTCTGAAAACATGCACTCAATGTGCAGCAGCAGTCAAAAAAAGCAAACAGAATGTTAGGAATAATTTAAAAAGGGATAGAGAATAAGACAGAGAATATCTTATTGCCTCTATATAAAACCATGGTATGCCCACATCTTGAATACTGTGTACAGATGCAGTTGCCTCATCTCAAAAAAAAAAAAAAAAAAAAAAAAAAAAAATATTGGCACTGAAAAGGTTCAGAAAAGGGCAACAAAAATGATTAAGGGTTTAGAACAGGTCCCATACGAAGAGAGAAAAAAGACTGGGACTTTTCAGCTTAGAAGAGAGGATACTAAGAGGGGATATGATAGAAGTCTATAAAATCATGACTTGTGGAAAAAGTGAATATGGAAAAGTTATTTACTTGTCCCCATAACATAAAAACTAGGGGTCACCAAATGAAATTAATAGGTAGCAGGTTTAAAACAAACAAGAGGAAGTATTTCTTCATGCAGCCCACAATCAACCAGTGGAACTCCTTGCCAGAGGATGTTGTGAAGACCAGGACTTGAACACAGTTAAAAAAAGGAATTAGATAAAATCATGGAGGTTAGGTCCATTGATGGCTATTAGCCAGGATGGGTAGGAATGGTGTCCCTAGCTTCTGTTTGTCAGAGGCTGCAAATGGATGACAGGAGAGGGATCACGTGATGATTACCTGTTCTGTTCACTCTGGGGCATCTGACATTGGCCACTGTTGGGAAGACAGGATACTGGGCTAGATGGACCTTTGGTCTGACCTAGTAATAGCCAATTTTTATGTTCTTACTGAAAAGTGAAGAGGTATGGTCTTTCAATTGTATTTTCAATACAATAGATGAAAGGGGGTTATGCTCCATTTCACAGCTACCAGATCTCACCAAAACTTGTTACATTAATATGCAACAAACTCTCTGCTCTAATGCAAAAATACTTTAATCTATTATGAATTCCAGATTAAAGGTTATATAAACAATTAATGATGACTTCAGGGTGCAGCTGCCAGCCCTTCCTTTTCAGAAGGGGAAGTCACTGTTGTATTTTGGTGGGAGAGTTTAAATAGGAGGAATAGGATGTGTTTTAAATTTATGATATAAATAGGAAATAATGATCTTCCAAGCACAACAGTAGATATAAATGTTGGAATACTGCCCTTTATAAGAATATGCAAGACAAATGATGCTATGCTCTCCAGAACATAGTCTGTGGTGCAATGTTATCTCTGCCTCCATCTGCCATGCCTGCAACAACTTTGTTACTGTTTCAACAGGTCCCCTAATGTTCTGTTCTTAAATACAGCAAAACACTTATGAGATTAGTAACTAGTTGTTATCCTTAGAAAAGAGGGTTCATAGTTTGTAAATTAAGTTAAAAATTAACCTAAAGGTAATTTCTAGCTGTTGTAATTTGGGGTTTTTTTTAATTATAAAGTTGTGGGGTTTTATCTGAATGGTAGAAATGTAAGGCTGGAAGGGACCTCAAGAGTTCATCTGGTCCATCCCCTGCACTCAGGCAATACCAAGTACACCTAGGCTATGGCTACACTGTAGCCTTCTTCCAGAAAAGCTTATGCAAATGAAAGCGTGGCGTGGAATATCGCTGCGCTTCATTTGCATAATTAATTAGCAGCACTTTTGCTGAAAAAAATGAGAGAACAGCTCTTGCACAAGAAGGGGGTTTTTGTGCAAAAAGGAGCCGTCTACACAGCTCCTTTTTGCGCAAAAGCCTCTTGCGCAAAAGAGGCTGCTAATTAATTATGCAAATGAAGCTCAGTGATATTCCACGCTGTGCTTCATTTGCATATGCTTTTCCGGAAGAAGGCTACAGTGTAGCCATAGCCCTAGACAATCCCTAATAAGTGTTTGTCCAACCTGTTCTTATAAACCTCTAATGACAGGGAATCCACAATTTCCCTTGGTAACCTGTTCCAGAGTTTATCTATCCTTATGGTTAGAACATTTTTCCTAATATCCAACCTAATCCCCCTTGTTGAAAACTAAACCGATTAATTCTTGCCCCACCTTTTGTGGATTTGGAGAACAAATGATCATCATCCTCTTCTTTTACATATTTTAAGGCTATTGTGCCTCCCCACCCTCCAACCTTCTCTTCTCTAGACTAAACATGCCCAATTCTTTCAACATTTCCTCACAGGTCATGCTTTTATCATTTTTGTCCTCCTCTGGACTCTTTCCAGTTTGTTCACAACTTTATTGCCACCATTAGAATACTGACCAACCCCAAGAGCACCCACAGCAACATACTGGGTAGAGCGGTCATAATGTTTAACTTGACTGCTCACTCCCCAAACCTACAAGGATCCTAAACAGAACTCTCAACCATTATAAAGAAATACAGCATGGAAGGTTTCATTTTTATTCATAATGCTTAAAGCCTCTCCGATGAAGTGAAGGGCAAAGACTAATTTATTGAGTCTTGATTTACACCTTCAGCATGATTGACTTAGCCTTATCTTGTACTGAGAACACCATGTAGAAAAATATTCCCTAAACACTGCCAAGATTTGAACCAAACTTTTTCATTTCCGTGGAAGCAGGACAGTATATTGGAGACAACAATGCTATATCATCACTATTTTAATTTTCACTAGTAGAGCTCTTTGAGGTACGTGTCCTCCTTGGTTAGCAGGGAAGTGCAGGACCGAGTACTTTGTTTTAATTAGGCCCGTAAATTTACCGTAATTGTAAGTTCTGTTGTAAAAACTGCTTTTAGTAAGAATGTTTTGAACAGGTGCATGAGAACCCACCAAAGAGAGTAAATTACTCTAAACGTAAATGGGAAAAAAGGAGAATGTGAAACCAGAAATTAATTGCCCAAAATTGATGTATTAGATATTAACCTAATGGATGCTCAAAACAATGTGTGGGTGGGTTACTCTGACCATTATTCCCTTTTTGGATCCATGAAGAAAGACTTTGGATCTTCCTGGGAGCCCAATTCTTCATCCTAATCATAAGAGATGTCCTGATCAGACTGGCCAGAAATGGGGACCCTGATAACATCATCACTTCTGCTGACTCCACAGAATGCCAACACACACCTGGATTGAAACGGAGTCAGACTAACAGCAACAACTACAATTCCAGGCCATCTGAACTAATTTCTTTTCTTTTCCCCAATAGGACAGTTATTACCATCTCTGACACCATCTAAGAAACTGTCACCCAAGAGCAGTGGGGGAGAGGTTCTTTCAAAAACCTCTCTCCAGCTAACAGGAAAAGAAAAAAGAGATGCTGTTAAAATAAAAGACTGAATATTTTACATTTCAAATGCTTTAAATATTGTTACTTCTTTTCTGTGTCTTCAATACAGAGTTAAAGGATTTTTAATGGTGTGGTTGCTATGGTACTAATCAACCTGAAGTTTCTGTATGCCAAACCCTGAACCATATTTAACACTGTTTAATGTTGGACAGTGACTGGGTTTATGTTAACCTCTCTGGCCCATTTATTCCATCTAAATTAATACAGCAGTGCCTCTTTTAAAGAGGGCAGCTGCTAGCCCCTCTTCAGGAAAGACAGGTACAGGCTATTTTCAGGATCCCATGGTTTGATCTTGACAACAGGGCTAATCACTGCTCTGTATTTAATCTACCCTATGTGGTTAAGATTATTGAAATTTGTGTTATAGTAGGCCCTCTCACTATCTAGTTGTCTCAGAGTTCCTTGGCTGTGAATATAGGTGTGCATAATGACTACTTGTGGTGATCAGTGAGAAACAAGTGTCCAGGCCAGTATTATAAAATTAACTGTTTTTGACACAGTTGATTGCAAAGCACAAGGAATAGACAGGGCTCCAGTGACATTCTAGAGGTATGGGCTGTTACCCCTTTTCACCCAGCTTACTCTCATGCTAGGTTCTGGATTGAATGCAAGGCTATTAGAAGGAAAACAAGGAAACACTGGTTGAGGTCCCTTCAATATGCAATCATTTGCAACCCAGCTTTACTAATTTCTCCTCTTCCACCTTCGGTGGTGCAGATGAATACCTTTTCCAGTGACTGGGTGAGATGAACACCATCTAGTGAGATGACTGAGTATCAATCCAGACAAAGACACAGGTGATGCTGGTTAAGTGAGAAAAGCAAATGGAAGGTCTAATGAAGGAATTTGACCACCATCTGTAATTTGTTTTTGCTTCCCTGGAATCTGATTGGATTCCCTATTACTGAAGGATGAGTGAGTTACAACAGGGGCTGCACAGCTTTCTCTTATTTGTGGCTAACCAAGAAGGTGTGACCTTTTATTTTGGATGTGGGCTTGACCACTGTATCTATGGCTTTATCAACTCCCTGTCAGCCTTTTACAGTGTTTCTCCTACTTGAATTTAACTCTTCAGAAAATGAAGGGAGTGCAGAATTCAGCAGCCTACTTTTTATGGAGGGTTTCTCACCTCAAGCACATTTCATGAATGCTTCATTGTCTTCACAGGCTGCCTTTGGGTTTCTGGGAGCACTTTTCAGTTGTTAATTTTCACTTAAAAGCCTTATTAAATGCCCTGGGGCCCTGAAAGACCCACTCCCCTCTGCCATAATGCAATAATTGAGATCAGGGGTATTCAAGGTGCAGATTCCCTGGTTTAAAAGAGAAGCTTCAGGGAGGGACAGTGTGAAAACACCCCAACTTTCAAATTTACCAATCTGAAATACCCTGAAGGTCAATAAATATAGGCTATGCTGCAAAGCTCACCTTTTAACTGGCTTTTGGGGGCAGGAGAGAGTAACAATGGGATGGAATGGTCCTCTAAAGGGTGATACCAGATGCAGGGAGAAGGGAGGAATATTGATATATTTTTCCTATATAGGGGTAGCTGTTGATTTCTAATTTATGGTGGAGTTTGCTTCTGGTTTTGCCTTACCTTTTTAAAGTATCAAGATGCCAAGTGCCTGGGGGAGGTATATTAGAATAAATATTTGTCCATTTTGCAGGGCTAAAACTTGGTGGTATATGAACATATATTGTAATGCTATATGCTTGGCACAATAGCTAAAAACTGCATTTCCCTGGCTAAAGAAGATAAATAAATGAGTCATTTTAATCCAAAAAGGTTTTCAAAAAATAACCCAGTGATTCATAAAGTAGATTCCTCCTCTTTTTATAATGGCTCATGGGAACCGTGTGATTCTCCAGCTCTTCCCTGGTTCCCAAAAAGGAAAGTCAGTGCAACAATGTATACAAATTAAAATCACGTCTCTCTAAAATACCTGGTGGAAAAAGTGGGAGAAATGAGTGGTTTATTTTAGAAAGATTTAATCAGTATGTAAGAATAACTTAGCAGAGACTAAAAGCATTATTAAAAATGAAAACAACCTACAGATTTGGCAGCCTACTCACTGATGGTCAAAAACCAGAACACAGCAAGAGGTTTGAACAACTATGTGGAATCATTCTCAGTTCTGAGAAAAGCATACAGGAAAAAGTCACTGCTTGGTACAGGCAAACAAAAGCAGTAGTTTTTGTTTTCAGGAACCATTTGTAAATGTTTATGGCCTGCTGCAACCTAGTAAATAGTCAGGAGCTGGAGGCCATGGGATGGTTTTGGTTAAATCCTGCCCACCAGGGGACTTTGGTGCTACTTGGCACTCACCCCACAGTAGCAGCTCCTGTACTGTGGGGCAGGTTAGACTTGGCCCTCTGGTCTGACCATTGCAACCTTGGGTTGCAATGCTGCTGAGGTTTGCCCAAGGACAGAGTTTCAGGATGGTAAGGGGAGCAAGCTGCCTTGCGCTCCAGGATGCGGCTTGTTTTTCATCTTGTTTGCCAGACTATCAGGGAGTGAGGGGAAAGTACTTGCATTCCGTGCATGCCTCTCACACCCACCTAGTGAGCTCCCTTCACCAGCCAGGGGTGAGAGGCATGCACAGAATGCAAATACTTTCCCTCACTCCCTGATAGTCCAGGGACAGGGATGAAAAGCAAGTGGTGCACGGCTGCTGCCTCACCTACCCTTCCAAAACTCTGCACTTGGGTTGCCCCAGCCCACTGACTGGACCAAATTCATGGGAGTAGAGTTGTGACCTGACTCATGGGGTGGCTATGACACTCTTGTCATAAAGACCACTGGGTCAAACCTGAGTGGCATGGGGACCTTAGAGCAACATTTTTCAAGCTTGGGTCACGGGGCTGCCAGAGTAAACTGCTGGCAGAACCACACCACTTTGTTTACTTAAAGTGTCTATAGCCGTGGAGCTTGCAGCTCCCATTGGCTGAGGTTCACAATTTCCACCAAAAGGAGCTGCGAGGCTCCATGGCTACGGACACGTTAATTAAACAAAGTGGTGCAGGCCCACTAGCAGTTTACCCTGGGGCCCTATCACCCAAGTTTGAAAAATGTTGCCCTGGCCTAGAGAGTGACTCTAGGGACACTGCCATTTTACAGATATGCTAGGCAGATTAAATTACTTGCCTGGGTGGCATTTTTTATTTCCATGAGCTATCATCTTGAAAATCTGTTTTCTAATCCTGTTTCTGACATGATTTTCTGTATAACCATAGGCAAGTAATGTTTTCAAGTTAGGGATATTAAATAGCAGTTAGGAAGCTAATCGAGTAGTCGATGGAATTTGATAAGGGGGTTCACCATGGCTCTGTTTTTTTAAATTTAGTAAGAACCTGGTGACTCTTACTACATTTAAAAAGCAGAAGCACAGCATCTAGTACCCGGCATTTACCCTGCTGCACTTCTGCCTCCCCTGCCACCCGCGGAGACAGTGCTGGGGGGAACCGGCTTTTAAGCCGGCTCCCTCCAGCACCGGATTTTGCTCCTCCCCTTGCTGCCTCTTGTACAGAGGCAGCAAGGGGAGCGGGAGGGGGGAGCAACTAGTTGAGTAGAGACTTGACTACCCGATAAGCCTAGGCTTATCGGGTAGTCAACTTGTCGCTTACATCCCTATTTTAAATTTGAAGATTTAGGGGCAGATGGCCCAGTATTGAATTACATTTGCTTTCTACTGAACATTTTGGTGAGTTGGAGCACACTCCAGTGAACATCAAAGACTGAGACGTCTTCCTCACCAGGTAGACTTGGATCTGGGCACTTGGAAGGTCTACAAGAGGACACTGCCCAAGCCAAACCATCGTCTTCCCAGTAACACCACAATACTGTGGACTTCCTAAAGCATTCACAAGTTTCAGAAGACTTTAAGAGTCCAAAGTAGTTTGGGGTTGTGCTGAAGACCTTCAAGAGAGATTCTTCCGAAGACATATTAGGTTGAGCAAAAAACCCACTTTCACGTGCATGCCATAGATTAATAAATAAATAAAGTTTACTGCAGGAGCATGAAAAATGTAACTCTTAATTTCAGAGCTACCAATTGAATTTATTTCAAATTTTGCTCTGCCATGGATTTGCAAATATAAAATTTGCAAATACAAAATGTCTGACTTAAAAAATAGGGGAGATAATAAAAAGCTGTTTATAAAGAAATTTAAATATTAAACATATTACTTCATTATAGGTATTTTGAAAACAAAGTATATTATCCAGTATTTTAAGAAAGTACTTCCACACCAGCAATTTAGCATACATATGTTTTGTTGTACTAGAGCTCGTTCTTTTAAACCCATGATTACTGCATTTTCTGAACACTTTGCAATTCATGCAACCATAAGCTTCAATTTGTTCCTACTGTTCACAGCTTCCATTGAGAAAACTGATGAGAAATTCATCTGAATTATTATTCTCCTCCTCCTGTGCAGAAGTGATATTACTACTCCCACTTCATATTCTAGAAAAATATATTTTTATTCAAGAGATCACTTTGTAACACTACACCAAAGCCACTGCCTTAATTCACAATACCATTTTTAAGAGTAAAAACTTACAGATCCCTACTAATGAGGAAACAAAAATTTCCTCACTTGTTTCCCCAGGACTTTCATAGACCACCTATGATCAACCCACATGGCTGGTCATACTGGGAACATGGTGTTTGGATGAAATGTCAATATAGACAAGACCATAATGCAGTCACTGGCTTAGATACATAATTATCTCATTAAAGCAATGTTAAGAACTTCTCCAGTCACCAGGCAACTCATGATCCTATCTAATCTGCCCATAAATTCCCATGGATCCAATCAAATTCCAAAACTTGGTAAAAGTCAACAGATCCCTCCAGGGGTCAAATAATTAAGGATCTGGTAAGCCATCCTCCTCTGTCCACAGCCACTGAATTTCTGATCCTCAAATGATGGCTTCCTTCTAACTGTCCATACTGATCTCATTGGTTTTCTGACAGCCTGAGCCAGATGACAAGACATAGATTAAGCATCAGTGGAATCTAGCCATTCTACATGAAGCTAATGTGCTGCCGTAGATGTCATCTAATGAGGTACTACATGAAGTATGGTTGAACAGCTGCACCGAATCCCCACCCTTCAAGCAAGGTATGACAACTCAAGAAGTCAATGTCCTCAGAACTATCTAAAGCCTGTGGGATCTTGTGGAAAGATATATTTAAAATTCTCTATTGTGGTAAATGCTCAGTTCACAAAACCATATTACACAGAATACCATGAATCCTGATGTTCAAATTTCTCACACATTAATAAGTGGAAGTTCTGCACTTGGAGAGTTAGCAATGGATAATTAGTATTTCCATCTGGGTGTGATGGAGCTTAGTTAGAATGACTGACTCCCAGCTAGAGAGGATCAGAGAGAACTACTTAACAGCTGAACTCAGTCAGGGTGAAGACCAAGGAGACAGGCACGAGGAGAGTTCTTTCTCTAAGGGTATGTCTACATTGCATTCCTCCTTGGAGAGAGGAACGCAAATGTAGACAAATGAAATTGCAAATGAAGCACGGAGTGGAATTTCTGGCACTTCATTTGCATAATTGCAGCTGGCCACTTTTTCCAAAATACCCTATTTCAAGATAAAAAATGCTGTTTAGATGCTGTTATTTCAAGAAAAAAACGCTTCTTTTCGAAATAACCCTTACTCCTGATAAAATAAGGTACATTTGTTGCAGAGTTGAAGAGTCTCTTTTTTTTACTGATTGTGTTGATTGAAAATTCATTAACTATTACTATTATGTTTCATTTGATTAATGAACTAAGCTGGTAAAAATTATGTGTTGTGAATTCCATTTTCCCTTTCTTTAAGTGTGTGGGGGTCGAGGATAGCAGACAGCACAACATAGTTGGTAAGGTTGGTGAAGGTAGAGAGAGTTGGGGCTTGGGAACGGGGAGAGCAGCAGGGGGGTTGCATGGTCATTTCCCAGGGTAGCAGGGATTGCAAGCTGTAAGTATGTAAACAGGGGTGGGTTATGAGGAGATATAGGAGCTAGGGTAATTAGATGCCTAATTACTTCGTACAAAAGCAAAAAAGGCAGATAAGGATTAATGCTTCCCCAGCTTTCTCTGCCCACACACTAAGATTAGCAACACAGAGGCTCTTTTTCCTGACAAGCCCTAACAAGTGCTACACACCTCCATGCTCCCCCACATTCCAACTCTTTCCCATTACCTGCAAAATCTGCATTAACTTCCTGCTAGTTCTCAAAGCTGCTGAGCTGCACGGTTTGCCAACATGAGTCCCATTGTGAGTCATCCCCTACAGATAATGGCAGCAGCTTTCAGGCAATGGCAAACCATAAAGGGCTTGTCAAATCCAGACCCTGCACCTTGTTTTGCCAGCACAGTTTAGCTGAAACCCCTCCTTTTCACCAAACTCCTCCTCCCGCCACCCCCACTCCCACTATTCAGTCTCTAATAATGAGAGTTTTCAGAGCAGACATGGTTACAGCAGTTTGGGCCCACAAATCTAACACCTCCGCCATGAAGGAGACTGTCAGACTAGGAAACAGAAACAGCTGACAGATCTGAACAATTACATTGTCTTTTTTTGGCAGAGATCAAATTGCTTATGATGAACAGAGAGAAAAACTGATTAAATTATTATTTCAAAAGCAGTATATGTCTAAGATGTGAGTGCATGTGTGTGTTAATACTACAGTTAGGGTACGTCTACACTGCAACACTATTTTGAAATAATTAGCGGTAATCCGAAATAACTTAGTCCGAGTCTACACAGCAGGCAGTTATTTCGAAATAGAATCAAAATGCTGTCAAGCTGGAAGACTTCTTACTCCGATTCTTGTAACCCTCATTGTACGAGGAATAAAGGAAGTTGGAAGAAGAGTGCTCTATTTCAAAATAAGTGCTGTGTAGACACTCCCTATTTCGAAATAAGCTGTTTCAAAATAAGATATGCAATTGACATAGCTCAATTTGCACAGCTTATTTCAAGTTAAGCCCTGCAGTGTAGACGCACCCTTAGTTAGCTAGAGGAACTAGTGTCCTCTGGGACACCACTTCAGATTAAGTGGGAAGGGTGGATTTAACTGTGATTTCAGTGGCTACTTACGCACCTGAAAACTTTTTTACAGATAACAATTTAGACAGGAGCACTGTACCTAATTCATTCATTTTCTCTCTCTCTCTCTCTCACACACACACACACATACACACAAATAAATGTAACAAATGTTCCCAGTCCCAAGCCTGGAGGTATCAGTTTTAGAGCCTTAACACGGTATCGGAAACACAAGTTTGATACTTCGGATGTTATCTTTAGTAGATATAAATAAAAATAAATTCTGCTTCCCCTACAACTGTTTTATTTTAAATGCCTTATGTTCAAAATTGTGAAAAGAAGAATGAGGCAGTTAATTTGTTCCAGGAATGTTGAAAGATAACATAACCACCACAAAGCAGATTTGAACCTGGGACCTCTGGAGCATAGTGTAGGAACTGCTAGGCTTGAGCCATAAAGCCAGTTGGCTCTCAGCTTAAATTGTAGAGCTCCCTTGTTTCTATCTCTCCCTGTACGTGTGCTACATGCCACTACATGAGACAGTATCATAAAATTATTAAAACAATCAAAAACCACTCCAGCTGAGCTATAACAATGGACTTGTTGATATATAGGTGTTCCGAAGCTTCACATTCATTCACAGGCTAACGTTACCAAATCACTTAAGCATTAATCTCCCATTGTGGATTCCAATGCCCTTCGTAGCCCTTTCATGTGGTGCCAAAGAAACTGGAAGGCTCAACACAATATCTACAATAGACAGCAAAGAATGATAACCCATTAGGATGTAACTGAGAACATTCCAGAATTTGGAAACAGAAATTTTTATATAATGTCCCTCTTGGCAACTTCAACTTCTGCATCCAGATCACAAAAATGGGTGTGGCATGTTGTAGAGGTTGATCCAAAGTGATATGCTATTATATTCAAATTCTCATAATAAAAAAAAAGTTGCTCTTTGGAAAAAGAGCATTATTAAAAGCAAAATTTCTTTAAAATATTATATAAAAAATGCAATTGTCCTCTGCCAAATGTGGAGACAACTTTTACTCCCTAAAGCATGAAATAGAATGGTTTAGTCCTAAACCCAGTGTACTTCTCAGTTCAAACAGGTGTCTCAACATGTCTCATAAATGGAACATGTTATTACTTAATAAATCCACATGGTGTCACTAACATACCATCATTCAATGAATATTAGAAACCATCTTTATGAAAGGAATCAGAGCTTTTAAAGAAGTTTAATATAGTAATTTGACAGAAGTAATGCAGAATTATCCAATCATTACAAGAACACATGAATTACCTTTGGATAATCATGCCATTCTAATCCCCTCAATGTCTTATTAGCACATGACAGGACTATGCAGCACTTTAAAGACTAACAAGATGGTTTATTAGGTGATGAGCTTTCGTGGGCCAGACTCACTACCTCAGATCGAATTGTGGAAGAAATTGGCATGACTAACACAGCTACATCTCTATTACTATTTTATTAGCACATATTATTTTATTTGGTAAGTGAAAAGTTATCTTGCTATTGGCATTAAGATGAAGACTTAAGTAAAGTCTTAAACATTTCTGACAACTGCATTCCGATCTCTCACAATTTTATCTGACTCTCACAATATCTATTGTTTTTCTTAGGGACTCAATTCTTGGAATCAAGTGATTACATGAGAATCTCAGCTTTCATTTAAAAGTAAGTTTCTGGTGCTCGCTACTGTGACACAAAACTTGAAACCATGATCCCAGTATAATTAAAAGTTTGAAACTGGAACGCAAATAAATAGCCCAGCATTTTAAATCTTGTGATTTTTAAGCTATTCTCATGCTTTGGGAGAGGGGCACTGACTCAAGACTTGTGAGCATTTAGGGTTGACATTATCGAGACAATAATTCCAAATCAGAGAAAGGGTATTGTTGTCTTCAAACACAGAAGACAATTCAGTTGTCTCACACAACACACACCTGTGTTTGAACTTCAAACATCCAGCAAGTGTCAAAGTCCACACCACAGTCCACAACAGAGGTCATGCTGACATACTATCCCTTCTCAGATTAATATAGTACTAGGGGACTGCTCCCTACACTCGCCAATGCCCCTCTTGCTGGCCACTTTCGCAGAGAGCCTGTTAATCTTGCACTGAGCCCAGCTGTACTCTGTGGCCCCAATTCACTCGCACCTTTCTCTGCTCCCACCCCACCCCAGGACTGGCCCCTCTATCTGAACACTGTCACCCCATCCTGCCCGCTCGTACCCAATTGCCAGCCCTTTTCCCTGTTCTCCTCCCCCCCCGCACTCTTCTCACTCCTGCCCCACCAGCCAATAAAAAAGTTCATTTATGTGCCGAGTTCAGAGCCTCTCCTGGCAGCTAGCACAGGTCTACCAAGAAGTGACTTGTCAGGACGAGCTATGCTCTGTGGACTTGTGGGCCTCGTATGTAAATGAAACACAAGTGCAATCAGTAAAACGGGGCCCAACTCGAAATGAATCCCCCTTTGTTCTGTAGGCTCCTGGGCACCCAGCTCCCTCGCGAGGGGAAGGGAGCAGCCAGGTAGGGAGAGAATTCCCCACGCTCCATGCCTGGTTACTGCTCATCTTTGCAGGGTGGCAGCGAATCCTTCTAGCTGGCAAATGAGCTCCCTCTGTGGAGCTAGGACATGCTCTATGTAGACAGGGCACCGTGTATACATGAAATCATGGGGGAGCCCTCAGCTTTACACGCCCACGTCCTACTGAGAAAGAGATTTGGGTCACACGGAGAGAAAGCCTGGTGGGGTAATCTAGGCCACAAATCCTTATTGCAGACCTCCATGGCCCACAGCATACTCCTCCCTCCTCCCCCCCGCCTTCCATCCCTACACCCCCCATTCCCCTGCCTCCATTCCTACACCCACCATCCTCCCCACCCCATATTGCCTATGCCTACTCTCACCTCCTTCCTCCATCCCTATCCTTTCCTAATCACTCCCCTCCACAATCCCACACTGCCCACCCCCGCCTCCATTCCTATATCCCCTTTACCCCCACTCTAACCCCTTACTGCACCACCCATCTGCACATACACCCTATCCCCCTTCCTCCCGACACACACCTTGCCCCCTCCCATGAATTCACTAAGCTGCACCCTCGGGCTCTGCCCAGCCTTTCCGAACAAGCATTTTGGGTTGTGTGTGAGGCCGTGTGAACGGCCTCTTGGGCAGCATTGCTCTGAGAGTGGCTGCTCCGGAGAGCCAGGGAAGTGGCTGGGGTGCAGTGTAACCACACCATCCACAAAGGGCCGGGTGTGCGGTGTGGCCAAGACCTGCCCAGCTCGCGGCAGTCCCGGGAGTGGGCACCTGAGCCAGAAGCCTGGCCCTGGGTCACTGGCACACGCCAGGGCCACTCAGGGGAGAGCTGAAGCGTGGTCCTCAAGTGCTGTGGCTGGGCGACGGCCATACAAAGCAAAGCTGCACAGCAGGCACATGAGACAGGCAGGCTGGGGACAGAGCCCAGGGGCAGGTGGACGCTGCTCCAGGGGGCACACAGGAATGGAGCTGCCAGCCCCCCGGCTCCAATTT
This sequence comes from Rafetus swinhoei, assembly GCA_019425775.1. NCBI lineage: Eukaryota > Metazoa > Chordata > Testudines > Trionychidae > Rafetus > Rafetus swinhoei. The sequence continues at coordinate 120,523,873 of CM033446.1, read as the reverse complement.
CAGAGCCGTCACATGTTCAGGGCTCCTGGGGCAGGGCCACCGGAAAGGGGGGGAAGCTGTATGGCCGAAGGTGTGGGAAGGCGGCAGGACACAGAATGGGAAAAAATTCTTTATATACAGATACTACCATTTTGGGCCCCAACAGAGTTCCCAAAGCACGATGCAATTCTGTAACATGCACCCTATGAGTTCAACTAGTTTTATCTTAAATCCATTATTCTCCCTCTGCAGTTGGTGAATAGAATACACTAACTGTAGAACCCATACAAACTAAAACAACTTCACTTTCCTAATACAACAAGCAGTCCTGTGGCACCTTAGAGACTAATACATGTATTAGGTCATGAGCTTTTTGTGGGTAAGAGAGGAATAGAAGTGTTATTTTACATCTTTATTTGGCACTGGTGAGACTAGGGATGTGAACAACTAGTCGACTAGTCGCTTCCTCCCCCCTTGCTGCTTCTATAAGAAAGACGCAGGAAGGAGGGGGGAAGAGGACAGGGTGCTTCAAAGCAGCAAAGCCTCATGGAGCCCGGGGCCAGACTCCGGGCTCCACACAGTGCTGCCTCTTTGAAACGCTGCGTGCAGCCTGGTGTCAGACTCCCCCACAGCCTTTCAAAGCGGCAATGCCGTATGGAGCCCAGGGTCAGCTGGGAACTCACTGACCTTGGGCTCCACATGACGCTGCCGCTTTGAAATGCCGTGGGCAGCCTGACACTGGTGAAACTCCCCATGGTGTTTCAAAGTGGGAGCACCGCGTGGAGCCCAGGATCAGGTAGGGACCCTGGACTCCATGTGGCACTGCTGCTTTGAAACACTGCGGGGAGCACGGGGCCAGCACTTTTGCATTTGAAGTGTAGAAACAGCCCTAGGGCTGATGGTACACTTCAAAAGCAAAGGCACCCTTATCGACTAATCGAACAGTCAATGCAAATTGCATCAACTATTCAATTAGCCCATTAATGTAACATCCCTAGGTGAGACGGCTATTGTAAAACTCTGTTCAGTCTAGGACATACAATTCAAAAAGGATGTTTGTAAATTGGAGAGAACACACACAAAAATGATTAGATTTAGAAAACATGCTTTAGAGAGAGACAGATTTAATGAGCTCAATCTTTCTCAAAAAAGAAAAGGTTGGAGGGGCTACTTGATTATAATCTACAAATATTTACATAATGAAAAACATTTAACAATGGACTTTTCAATCTAGCAAAAAAACTGTAACACTATTCAATGGCTGGAAGTTAAAGCCAGACAAATTCAGACAGGAAATAAGGTGTACGTTTAAGGATGAAAGTAATTAACCATCAGAACAGTTTCTCCATCACTGTCAATTTTTAAGTGGAAATTTTTCCAAAAAGTATATACTAAGAATTATTTCAGGGAAGCTCTATGGCCTGTTATATATAAGGTCAGAGTAGACTATTACAGTGTTCCCTTCTGACCTTAGAATCTATGATTTTATGAGGTCACTGTGTTCATTTGTTAATTGCTTACCCATTATAAGGCACTTACTCATTTGCCTTTATTAATTCTTCTTGAAAAGCTGTGAAAGATTTTGGCAACAACACTGATCTTGAAACAAGAACAGTGTGATAATTCTGGCTTGTATGGGGGATGGAGATGGATGTTCACAATTACAGAAGCATTAAAGAAAATTTTAAGACTTTTCCATGTCAATGGAGAGTGCTGGTGAGGCCAAATCTACTATATATTTGAGAGAGTTTCTCTGTGTGTTCGTGTGCTTGTTCAAGACCTCCTCCTAAACGTTAAGAGCTAGAATCACCAAATTCAGTATACAGCTCCTCTTATCATAATGTAATGCAACCTAATGGTTCAGGTGTGACAGTGTAATGCCAACAGTAAGACTCAAACCTGGGACCTCTGGAACATAGTGCATGACCCTCCACCATATAAGCTAGCTGGCTATCAGCCATGGCTGTAGAGCAGACTCATCCTCTCTGTAAGTGGTCTTGGTGCCACCATATGAGAGAATACACCACACCCAGAATGTGAGTGAATTACACCAGGAAGACGGAATGTGCATGGAACAGGATTGCTTCTTGAAAAACCAAATCACATACGATCCTCAAAATTGACATAACTGAGCAAATATTGAAAGAGAGCTCAGGGCAGATACAGAGTGCCATCCCTTCTCGCCCGCCTGCCCCAGCACAAAGCTGCCGCAGCAGCTCTGTATTTGGCCAGTGGGGGTTGTGCCTTCTCCCCAGCTGTGGCAGTTCTGTGCTGGGGCCAGAAAAGGAGATTCCTCCCCTACCAGCAATGGCACCCAACCCATAGCTGCCACTGCCAGGAGACAAGTGATCCTTCTGCCCTCCATCCCCTCAACCCTAACCTGGACCTATCCAAGCTGGGGTATATGCATCCTCCCTCAGGCTGTGTACCCCTCTCCTGACTGCTGCAGCCATGGAGAGGCAGAACTCACCTGGCCCAAAGCTACTGCAGTGAGAGTGCTGTGGTAGTCATCTCTTCCCAGGCCAGCCTGCATACTGAACCCTCACCCCCCAGTCCTTCAAGAACAATGATTTAAATGAGGCATATACAGTTTAATTTTATTTTTTTTAAATTAGTTAAGAACCCACAGAACACCAAGTAAATCTTTTAGTAAAAAATAAAGCACAAATGGTTTTAGCAAACCATTGAGCTGGAGCTCTTACACCCGAACAGCATGCCTCTGCCCCAGCTCGGAGCCTACCTGCACACTCCAAACCCCTCGGCCACATGCCCAACACATGAATTTTGTTATGCACACCAGTATGGAAGTGCTGTGTTACTGGTGCACACAGCAAAATTAATTCTGCATGGGTAGGAAAAGTTACAGAGAACACGTATGTCAAACCATCATAATTTTTTTAAAAAAATCTCAAAATCCCATCAACAGCAACAGTGGCTACTCCTTGTACATTCATTTGGAAACTAAAAGTTCTCCAGTGCTTAAGATATTTGTATTTTGTGCCATTTCTGAAATTTACGTGGAGGTGCTAAATGAAGAGAACACTGTACAAGCAAGTTTTGATACTGTGGCACTGGAGAATTAAATCATGATTTTGCTCACGTCACTATATAGGCATCCTGAATATACGAGAGAATAAAAAGGGCTTTTTTACTAGTGTATTAGCACCCATGTTGCTGATATCACAATCAATGAAGTAAAAATCATTAGCTGGGCAGAAAGAGAAGATGATGGTGGTCAGGACAGTTTTTCCTTCTCAAAGAGCACTCTCAGCAACAAAGCTCTAGGCCTAAATGTATTTCTTAATACCTGACAGGAATAACTCTCATAAAACTGCCAACATACTTTAGTACCAAACAGGATATGGAAGGTAATAAGAGATTTGCCAGCATCTGTACATACGTGAGAAAATCTTGAGCTCCAATTTATACGTTAGAGTCAATATATTTTTCTCATGGGGCATTCTAGGCACCATTAAAGAGAATAAGCCATACACAGAGACATGCATAATATTAGTTATTTACATCGGAGTTGAGACCAGAACCATAAAGGACTATTGAACATAAGCCAAGTTGCCTCCCCTAGCTGGGTAACATCCAAGGTACAGAAGCTTCAGGGGGGTAGCGGAGTTAGTCTGTTACAGGAAAAAAACAACAAATGGTCTAGTAGCACTTTATAGACCAGTGTTTCCCAATTGTATTTGGCCACGGAACCCCTAGAGTTGCCCTAAAAAAAAAAAAAAAAAAGGCCCCTGCCGCATTTCGTTGAGCAAAGCAAAAAAAAAAAAGACCTCGCCATGGCTCTGTCTCTAACGGGGCAGGGGAGTGCCGGCTCTTCGCGGAACACTTGCTTTCGCTTCACAGATCCCCAGGGTTCCCCCGGAGCACCAACTGGGAAACACGGTTATAGACTAACAAAACATGTAGACGGTATCTGAGCTTTGCTAGGCACAGCCCAGTTCTTCAGATGACTGGAGTTATGAGTTTAGGATGTGCAGACCCAAAATAAATAGGAGAGGGGGAGGGGAGGGGAAAAAAGGGACGGGGGCTGGAGACAGGGGCTCATGATGCCATCTACCTGTTTTGTTAGTCTATCAAGTGCTACCAGACCATTCGTTGTTTTTATCCAATGTACAGGCAGTCAGCCAGGCCTTTCAGTGCTAGAGTCAGGAAACACACTGTGCAAGGGCCCCCATTGCTCCCCACCCCCTAACTGACCCTGCCACGCAACCCCTCCCCCCATCAGACCCCGCCCCACACTCAGGTCCCGCCCCCACCAGACTCTGCCCCACAACCTTCCCACCCAGACTCTGCGCCCTTGACCCCACACACACACACACACACACACACACAGGCCCTGCGCCCTTGGACTCCTCACAACGGCCTCCCCTCCACAAGTCCCGCTCGCCTCACACCAGTTTAACTCCGCGCAGTCTCCTCAGGGCTCGCATCCACGCGAGCGGGGCCCGGCGCGAGGGGAATGACGTCACCATGACCCTGCCCCTCTCCCTACCCCCCGGAGGGAAACGCGCACCTCAACCGAACTTTATCACGGCGCTCGCCCCAACCGCCCGCTGCCCTCAGTCTCGCTCCCTCATCCCTCCCAGCCAGCCATTGGCTGCCTCTGCGCTGAGTCTCGGGGCAGCTCGCCTTTCATGATTGGACACTAGGTCGGGAACCCGAGCTGTGGGATTGGTCCGGAGGGAGACAAAGGCGGGGCCTCCAGCGCAAGTTTCCGACGCAGATTTCAGCGAACGGAATTTTGCGTTGAGCGTCACTGGGCGGGGCGTAGGGCGAAGTCCCGGCGCTGTAGGCGTCCCGCGTGAGAAGGGGGCGTGGCTATGCTAAACATGCCCCCACAGCTGCCCGCTATAGGGCCAGGTGGGCTCTGCTAGGCCCAGGCCCCCGCCCCCGGCCCCGCAGCGGTTCTAGCCCCCGTGGAGGGCCGGGTCGGATGCGCCGCGCTCTGAGCGCGTCCCGGGCCAGCCCCTCGCTGCGCTACAGCACGGGGCCATTGCAAGGGACGTGGGGCTCCCAGCACTTCCGTGGCCACGGCTGGAGCCCCGCGGCATTTAATTCGCTCCCCGCGTGCTGCAGGGCTTGCCCGATGCAGCTTAGGGGGATTTAAATTGCCGCTGAAACATGTATGGGGAAGAGGAGAGAGGGATGCACTCCAAGCACCTTATCCATTCTGCCCAAGACACTGCCCTTTGCAAGAGTGCAGAGCCACCCCATCCACCCTCCCATGCCCAGGGACCCGTGCTGGCCATTAAGCTCCCATCTGCAGTAGGAGGGATGAATTTACATACCAAGGCACCAGGGTGGCATACCGGGCTGCAGCTGGTTCACAAAACTTTAAAAACCAGCTCCCCATATCCACCAGCTGCTGGGGCAGGAGGGGGAGAAGAGGCAGCAGGCCCTGTCCCTGAGGACCTCTGAGCTACCCCCAGACAGAGGCTGCTATGCCTCCCACAATGCAGCCACTGCCTTCTGTGAGTTTAGGCCTGCTCTGGGCAGAGATTGATCCCCAGCAGCAGGCCCTAGCCCCAGGAGGTCCACAGAGAACCCGGGCTTGCCCCACGCAGACTGCTTCACGATAGGGAAGTTAAATAGTCGATTAACCTCATGAACTCTTATCTCTTACTCGACTATTCTATAGTCCACAGGGGTGGGGCCAATAGCCAGCGTGCTCTGGCCCCCACTCAAGGCAGCCTCTGCCATTCCACGCTGCTGCCTGTGTATCAGAGGCAGCAGCACTGGGAGCCAGGTGGGAGCTGATCCTCAAGAGGAGCAAGTTAAAAAACAGCTCCCCTCACTGACCAGCTGCCTCTGATACAGAGGCAGCAGCGCAAGGTGGCAGTAGTCCCTGACTGGGGGTTGGGGTAGGTGCAGAGCTCCCAAACCCAGTGCGAGCAAGTACTAAGCCTCGCTACCTACCTGCCAGCCTGGCTCTTAACACACTTTAAACACAGAGCCGCAGCAAGGGTAGGTCCCAGATCAAGCCTGAGCCAAGACTGAACCAGGCTGCTGGCTAGCCTGCTAAAATATTTACTGGCCCGGGGGGGGGACAGGGGAGAGAATTCATGTAGTCTATAGCATTAAGCTATAAGCTTTTGCTTATTTATTAATCGACTACATTATTACATCCCTACTTCACAGCAGCCTCTCCTACCCCCTCCCCATGCTTCTGTGTATAGTGGGAGGGGAGGGGGGAAGAGGGAAGCAGCACAGTGGAGCTGGTGCTAGGGGAGACAGCTTTTAAGCCCGCTACCCCAGCACCAGTCCTGCTTCCCACTTCCTTGCTGCCTCTGATTCAGAGGCAGCAAGTGGGGGGAGGAGAATGCAAGTAGTCAACAAGATTAACCAATAAGCCTAGACTTATCCGTTAATCATATAGTTGATGACTTGTTTACCTCCCTAGATATAACAGCCTTTCAAAATTACTATGAACACAAAATCTACTTTACTGCCTTTGACTCTGAGTGATTGGGCAACAAAATGGCAAATGAAATTTAATGTGGATAAGTGTAAAGTAATGCACATCGGGAAAAATAACCCCAACTATACGTACAGTATGATGGGGGCTAATCTGGCTACGACAAATCAGGAAAGAGATCTTGGAGTTATCATGGACAGTTCTCTGAAAACTTCCACACAGTGTGCAGCGGCGGTCAAAAGGCAAATAGGATGCTAGGTATTATTAAGAAAGGGATAGAAAATAAGACCCAGAATATCTTACTGCTCCTGTATAAAACTATGAGTGCGCCCACATCTTGAATACTGTGTACAGATGTGGTCTCCTCACCTCAAAAAAGATATTTTGGCCTTGGAAAGGGTTCAGAAGGGCAACTAAAATGATTAGGGGTTTGGAGCAGGGTCCCATATGAGGAGAGGTTAAGCGACTGGGACTTTTCAGTTTAGAAAAGAGGAGACTGAGGGGGATATGATAGAGGTGTATAAAATCATGAGTGCTGTGGAGGGCCGATAAAGAAAAGTTATTTATTAGTTCCTAAATAGAAGAACTAGAGGACACCAAATGAAGTTAATGGGTAGCAGGTTTAAAACTAATAAAGAAAGTTCTTCTTCACACAGCGTGTAGTCAGCCTGTGGAACTCCTTGCCAGAGGAGGCTGTGAAGGCTAGGAATATAATAGAGTTTAAAGAGAAGCTAGATAATTTCATGGAGGTTAGGTCCATAAAAGGCTATTAGCCAGGGGATAAAATGGTGTCCTTGGCCTCTGTTTGTCAGAGGCTGGAGAGGGATGGCAGGAGACAAATCGCTTGATCATTGTCTTCGGTCCACCCCCTCGGGCACCTGGTGCTGGCCACTGTCAGCAGACAGGATACTGGGCTAGATGGACCTTTGGTCTGACCCAGTACGGCCGTTCTTATGACTATGACTGATCATGAAATGCTGATGATGTGTTACTAATTTCAGGTAGGCAGGCAAAAGGAATTTCCCCAGACTGATAGTATATGCCTGTATCCACAGCATTTTTGTAACTGGTGGACTTTCATTCAAGTCAATAGGATGCTACACAGGTGCAAGCGTCTGCCCACCTACCTCTGATTGCAGGATCACTACTTAAAGTAATTAATTTTGCAGCAAATAAAAGACCGAATGAAAGGCTTGCTGCATTGAAATGAGCAGCAAAACTGGCAAAATATTCTAAAATCTATGTATAGATTGCTGGATGACAATTGTGAAGACTTTAAAACATGCTACATATATATTGGAGAATGGGTAGTGGTATCCTTCCTATCTTGGGAATCTATCCATTGACTTTGATTTTTATCTGCTTAGGTTTAAGTACCCATTCTCCAAATACTTAATGATGCTCTGTCTCCCACCCCCCCTCCCTTTTTCTCTCTCCCTCCCCACCCCTTCCCTCCCCCCTCTATTTATTTCGAGTTTTCATATCCCACACTAACAACTCCGGTCATCTGAAGAAGTGGGCTGTGCCCACAAAAGCTCATAATACCATCTACATATTTTGTTATGCTACTAGACCATTTGTTGTTTTTTTCTGTAACTAACTTCGCTACCCCCTGAAGCTACATATATATTGTGTAACAGCAATGAATTTGATGCAGTTTCTCTTATAGATGCTACTTGGGTTGCACTATAAATTGTCAGTTTTGAACTGAGAAATATTTTTAGATTATCAGCTATCAACAAGTTTGCTGGGATTATAACAATGCTCTTGGCCATAAGATTAACCAATTCCTCTTTTCATTGTTCCCATTGAAAAAGCTACTGCAAAACCAATTCATTAACTACTCCTACAGTTTCTGAAAAGTATTGTAATGGAATATACCATTTTCTGAATGGCTTACCTGTTCTGCAGAGTCCCAGTACTATATTCGAAGCCGACATTGGCACTGTATGCAGAGTTTGCTGCAAACCAAACATGACATCCCAACATTTCCTAGGACACTAGTAACTGTGTATAAAAATATTTCAAGAGAATTTTTAAAAATTATAACAAACAGCCCTCTGTTTTGTAAACAACAAAGTAGAGCAGCTCAGACGTGTCCGAGCTTGAGTACCAGATACTGTAAAACCTAGGTCACTACCATAAATTGCAGAGTCTTTGGAACAGGAACTGTGTTTTCACTACATGTGTGCAAAATTTCTAGCATAAGTAGGCCTGGTTACAATTAATGTCCCCTGGGCACAGTGAAAATACAAATGACAAATAATATTTTTTTTAATCTTACTCCCTTCTAGGTGGCATAGGATTAGAAGGAGTGAGTCAGAAAGATGTTAAGTTCTTTTTCCACAAAGGAAATAAAATGTAATTAAAAGGAGAAATGCAATCTCCATTCATTCTAGAATGGTTTCATACACAAATTAAAATTGTATAAAAGCATGGAAGCATCTTGCTTTATCTGAAATCACTACATTGTTTTATAAAGTACCTTGATTTTGTATAAGCAAATTTCTAAATACTGCTGCTTCATGTAGTTTAATCAAGGATGATGTGTTTAGGAAGTTGGAAAATTCCCCTGAAAATGAGCTGCTTCTGAACACTACATGCAATAGTAAGGTGAAGTCTGAGAACAGACTGACAGTTATTATAATACAACATGTGATAGGAACTGAACACTTACAGGACAACCGTCTCCCGCCTCCAAAGAATACACAATTTAAAAAATCAGTATACACAGCATGTGGGATGGAAAAGGACACCACATACAAAATAATCAAGAAACTGATTAGCACATGCCTTGTTAGGTTTACTTTGCATTTAAATTCAGTCTAATGTTCCATCCATGTAATTTGAGACATGGCAGCAGCTGGGTTAGGCTATGTCTACACTGCACACCTTACAACGGTCTAGCTTTGCTATGGCAGCCACGCCATTGTAAACTGTGCGGAATGGCCCCTCTGTTGCCAGGAGAGAGCTCTCCCAGAGAGACAAATTAAATCCACTTCCAAAGAGAGCAGCTTTGTTGCTGGGCCATGGCTCCCACCAAAGAAGCACTGTACCCACCGGCATTTACAGTACTAACATTTTTGTCTAGGGGGGTGTTTTTTCATACCCTGAGTGACAAACATTTTCAAGTGCCAATGTAGAAAAAGCCTAAGACAACTATGCATTTAAAAAAAAAAAAAAAAAAAAAAAGCCCCACAAGCATTTTTAATGGAGGTAGATATGGTACCATACAACAAAGTTTAAATTATCTACTGTTCTTGAATATCCATTTGGTGTCTCTCTGGGATTCAAAACACAAATGTCTTATATTCACTATATAGAGAGGTGGAGATGTTAAGTTTAATTATCTTACAAAGCATTACTTCTTTTATTCCTGTATTTTATCACCTTCTGTTATTACACAATGAAATTTCATGCCATGAAACCACTTTACCCTGCAGGTTTAAGGAATATTTTAAATGCCAGATTAATAAATTATGTATTTGCATTTTTATTAATACTTATGACAACATTAATAAAGTTACCTTTTTTACATTCCAGTAGGGAGATATAGACAATTTAACATTGGGTGCTAACAGAAAAAAATTCTTAGTGTTCTTACTGTCACCTCATGTTATGAAACTGTCAAAGAAATTTTAAATTTTAATTCACTTTGCACCATTTATTGTATGTCACTCATCAATTTTATTTTATTGCTGGTTAGATTTACTTGTATTTTATAGTTTATTTCTCAAGATAGGAACATACTGAAGTACAAACTCAGACCAGTGGTCCACTATTTCATTTTACAGTAGCTCAGTGCCAGATGTTTCAGAGAAAGATGCAAAACCAAACTCAATAGTGTACACTTATGGAATAATCTGGCTAGAGATGATATACTTTCTTATCCATAATGAGCTTTCATGGACATAGCCCACTTCTTCAGATGACCAGAGTTTTGAGTTTAGGATGTGTAGACCCAAAATAAATAGGGGAGAAGAGAGGTGGGAAGGAAAAAAAAAAGAAGGGGGTGGGAAACAAGGAGCAGAGGGTATAAAAATAGCCTATTCTCACTTACCGACAACCCCCCAACCTGAAACCAATTCTTTCCAGTAACCATGCTACACAACCATATCATAAGCATCCAGGAACCCAGCCCTGCAATGAGCCACAGTGCCAAATCTGCCCACATATCTATACAAGCAAATTCATCACTGGAGCCAACAACATAAGCTACCAAATCAGAGGATCATTTAGCCACACATCCAGTAATTTGATCTATGCCATCAAATGCCAGCAATGCCCCACTGCTATATATATTGGACAAACTGGACAGTCCTTACGGGAAAGAATCAATGGACACAAATCAGATATAGGTAAAGGGAACATACAGAAACCTGTTGGAGAATACTTGAATCTACCTAATCACTCTTTTAAAGAGCTCCAGGTGGCTATCTTGTCACAAACCAATTCTACAAGCCAAATAGAGAGGCGTTGGAATTACAATTCATCCACAAATTCAATTCCTCCACCGATAACCTTCTCAAATCGAGATAACGGATGGCTGGGACATTATCAACCTAACATTCAAAGAAGATGCCGACAGCTCTCTGTCTGTGTAGATTCTTGCGTTAGTACCCTTCCTATATAACTGCTATCCTTTGATCCTTATCTGCTTCTTTTTAACTATCCAGTCTTCAGGTGCTTATAGACTACCAGTTCTACCTACTTGTTTTTCCCTTTGATCCTTGTTTCCCATCCCCTACTTTTTTTCCCCCTGCCCTACTCCCCCTTCTTCCCTATTTATTTTGGGTCTACACATCCTAAACTCAAAACTCCAGTCATCTGAAGAAGTGCCCACAAAACTCATACCACCACCTACATGTTTTGTTAGTCTATAAAGTGCTACTAGACCATTTGTTGTTTTTTAATTTTATCCCGCACAGACTAACTTGCCTATCCCCTGAAGTTTCTTATCCATGATAGCTAGTGGTCAGCATGTCCTCTGAAGCAAGAGAAGTTTTTGGTCCTCTATAACTTGCCATTGCTGTCATTCTGTCTAATATAGCCAGGAATGTTCTCACTGTTCATGTATTTATGTAGTCCTTTTGTGCAATCTTTGAGCTGATTGCCTTTTCCAAATAAATGCTGTGGTTTTAGCACAGGGAAGATAGCCACTCCAAACCATCCCACTTTCCCCCTCCTGTTTCCAGTCCTTCTCTATATGCATCCTGAACAGTAGAGGCCACCGAAGTGCCATCAATGAGACGGGGGAAAAGAGTCCTGTGGAGATACTGAGATACTCATGTGGTGAATGAGGCTTGGATTGTTGGGCACAGTCTGTCCAGTTTTGTTTTAAACAGGAGGTTTATTTAGTATTAAATTGGCTTGCTGAGCAGCTCATGAGTAATTATATAAGTATTAAAATGGGAATTCCTGTGGGAGCATTTTTATTGCAGGTTGGAAAAGTTAGCATCCATCATTTAATACAGGGGACTAAGAGCTCCGAGTCAACCTGCTGAGAAAATTGTTGGCATCTCCATTCTAGTGTTTCACTTTGCAATAGTAACAGCCTTTTATTATAGTTTTTGTACATAATTAGCAAAAGTATATGATTTGTTCAACTCTTGATTTCATTTTCTCAAGGACTTTGAGCACTTCACGTGAAAATCATTAAATATTTAACTGCCTACATTATGCCTGGAGACTTGATGAACAGCACCCACTTCAAATTTGCTTCATTTTATGTTGTCACATGCCAAGCTGCGCATCATGTGAAAGTGAAAATCTCAAATGACTTAACAAAAAAAGGTTTTTTCCACGACAAAAACAGTGAGAATTGGGTGCTCAAGAACAGAAAAAAAAACTATCTTTAAATACAGTCCTTGACAACCCCTGCATAACTTATTACAGGGGTCTCAAATTCAATTTACCTTAGAGCCACTGCCAGTCCTCAAATCCTCCTAGAGGGCCAGTGGGAACCCCCGACTCTGGCAGGGCCCTAGTTGTTGACAGGAGTCTCCATGCATCTCCCTCCTCCACAAATCCTCCAGCCCCACCTGCCACCCCCAGGTGATTTAAAATTCCCTTGGGGTCACCATCTGCAGCCCAGTGGCCAGGGGCAGGTGTGTGCAGAACCACCCTGTCCATAGGATGGTTGGGGCAGCTGCCCCAGGCCCTGTGGTGACCGCCCCAACCATCATAAGAATGGCCATACTGGGTCAGACCAAAGGTCCATCTAGCCTGTCAGCTGCCAGTGGCCAATACCAGATGCCCCAGAGGGAGGGATCACACAGGTAATCCTCACGTGATCCCTCCCCTGTCACCAGGTTATCCCACAGGTCTCTGGGCAGGCGGGAGCTAGCAGCAGGGGTCAGACTCTCCCCGCACTCGTCGTGGTGGTGGGAAGTAGAGCAGACCTCTGCAGCAAGCTGGGGTTGGGGACACTCTGCTTCCCATCATGGTGAAGCAGAGCGACAGGGCTGGCCTGGGAGATAGCAACGGAGCAGAGCAGACTCTGCTGCATCGCTCCACTTACCCCTGCAACAGGAGATGTGGGGAAGTGTGAAGGGACCCACACCCCATGGCCGGGTCACCCCATGCCAGGGCGCTCCAGTAATTTCTGAAGCTGCATCCCTTAGGAAAGGGAGTTTTTGGGGGGAGGGAGGAAGGATGCAATGTTGGGGAGAGGGCAGAAGAGGAACAGGAAGAGGCATGAGCTGGGCTAGAGGAAGGACACAGACATGTCCCCCCCAGGCCGCAGGGACTCATGTGCTGGCTGCCGTGCGCAGGCCAGATTCTGGAACTGCTCAGGCCATAAATAGACTGTGGGCCATGAGTTTGAGACCCCTGACCTAGTATTTAAAAGGCAATATGCACCTGTTGAAACAATCTACTGCTCTGAATTTGGATCACTGATTCCTGAGATGCATCATCTACAACATATACCAGATCCTTTACAAAATTAGCATTAAAAAAAAAAAATCTACAAGTGGCATCGATGACCAAGAAGAATACCAACCATGCTAGAAGAGTGTTGGCTCTTTTAATCAAAAAGTATCATGCCCTTTCAGTATATCAGCCAGCATATACTGAATAAGCATACAAACTAAATCATTAACATGAGTTTCTTATGATGGCAAAGACAGTAACATGGTTAATCATTAGATGCTAAATTTCACCTAAAGTAGTTTTATGTTGTTTCAGTTTGAACATTTATTGACAGAACTATTATGTATTTCCAAAGTGTCCAAGAGTTATTTTATATTTTATAATTCTTGATCAAAGATATCTGCTGCACAGGGCTTGTCTGAGGCTTAGTTAATCAATGTTAATAAAGCACTTGAAATCCTTGAAGGGGTGACACTGTAAAAGTGTGAAGTATTACCACCAGCATGAACAGATAAATTCTGCAAAAGAATCAAATTTTCATCATTTGGCAAGTACATTCTTCATCTGTAGTACTAAACAATCCTTCTCCATTGAAGTCCTTGACCATTAGTGAAAAAGAAAGTGTTAACTGAATTTTCTTTGAATTTAAAAATTTACACAGTACAGTACTTTGTTGTGTAAACAGTTTTGCTTGCTCTTCTTTGAATTCCTTCAGCAAATGTATCAATGTAAACTTTGACATTTGAGTTTCTGATTTCATATATATGACTATTTGTACCTTGATACTAGAGGCATACTGCAATAGTAATTAAATACCTGGGTATTGTAATGAAAAATATCAGCATGAGTCTCTCCACTTGTTCCCACTTAACCACTGCCTCAAAAACACAAGATTCTTGTCCTTATCTTCAAGGACCATTACAGCCCCACACTACCTCTCCAATCTTCCTCATTCTATCTTCCTCACCTTTGCTCTAGCTCTCCCAATATAAAAAAAACAACAACTCATTATCTTCTATTTACCCACATTTCCTACAAGCACCTTTGTATTTTACACAAGGGGAAAAAGCTCTTAAAGAAATACAGAAAATTATATAACTCCATCCGACCAGTCCTTACAGTTCACTTTTGCCATGAGGCCTTGTCATAATCAGGAGTGCTGACCAGCACCAGGTGACTAAGGAGTTAACTGTCCCTAGCCAGGTATCTGGTCAGCCAATAACAATGCAGGTAGGAATTTCAAACTGGGACAAAGGAGTCTTTATCTTTCCCTCCTTTGTCTGAAAAGCAGAGCAGTTTCTTCTTTAAGGGAAATGGAAGATACTTCTCTCCCCAAGAACAGACTTCTTACAATGTATAAGTAGTGAAAAGTTTAGCTAGTCCATCAGGTTTTATTGTTTTCCTGGTTTGGGAATTTGGAACTGATGTCTGAGCTTAAGTGTGTGTTTTTTTTTCTTTTGTAACTAAAATCTTGAACCCAGGGAATTCCCCTGAGTATATCAATTGGTGGCTCTTCCCATCTAGCCACTTTATTAGGCTGGCAACTATAGTTTTGTTTTGATAAAAGTTTGTTTTCTTTTTCTAATTAACAGGTACTGGTTGATTGTTGTGTCCTTTGACTCAGTGCCTAGTTATAAGGGCAGAGTCCGTTGTTGTCTTTGAATCTCCTCTGTTTTTCCCAACTCCAAGTACAATGGAGGTTGGGGCAGGGGAGAGTTTTACCTTAGGGAGGAGATTTCCCCAAGTGATCTCTTCTCTGGTTTTCTTGGAATTACTTGGGTGGTGGCAGCAGATTTCCCAAAGTCCGGGTATTAGGATTTTGGGGGGAGGTTTTTGTACCAAAGGCTGTAGAGACAAGGTTTTGGGGTGCTTTTGAGGGCCCCCACTTATGCATTTGTCGTGCCAGAATGGGGAACAGCCTTGACAGGCCTTCAGAGCACTACCTCCTGATAATGGAAAAATTTTAAAAACAATAAATAGTCTAGCAGCACGTTAAAGACTAACAAAACATGTAGATGGTATCATAAGTTTTCATGGGTACAACCCACTTCTTCAGTTGAATGGAGCATTAAAAGTCCAGAGTCAAGAATAAATAAGGGAAATGGGGGGGAAAAGAAGGGAGAAATGAAGTGAATTAGAGTGTTCACGTTACAAGAAGCTGATAAGAACAATTTGCACCTTCTCTAAGTGCCCATATTTTAGTTGGTTAAATCATTAGGATGTGGAAGATAGTGTGCTAGCCAGCCAATGTCTTTATTCATATCTCTATGATAGGAATCAGACTTGTAAATTAACTTAAGTTCCAACCTTTCCCTGTGTATTTGGCTTGTGGAATTGGCCTGAAACAACACAGTGACTTGGAGATCCATTAATGAGTGCCCGGGCAAGTTAAAGTGTTCTCCAACAGGTTTTTGTGTGTATCTGATTTGCGTCCATTAATTCTTTCCCATTTGGCCAATGTACATGGCAGTGGGGCACTGCTGGCATAGATCACATTAGTGGATGTGCAGTTAAATGAGCCCCTGATGTAGTGGCTGATGTGGTTGGGTCCAGTGATGAAATCATTTGTGTAGATGTGTGGACAGAGTTGGCACCGGGGCTGACTGCAGGGATGGGTTCCTTATCATGAAGGTGCGCTGCATGGTTACTGGAAAGAATTTGTTTCAGGTTACGGGGTTGGCTTTTGGTGAGGATTGGCCTTTCCCCCCCCAAAAGCCTATGAGAGTGAGGGTCCATCTTATCCACCAACATCCTCCTTTCCCATATTATTTCACTCACTTGTATTAACCTAAAGGAAAAAAGGTTTTAAGGCAGCGTGTGTGTCTTATTATATATCTTCAAAATACCTAGCACAAAACGGAACCTCTCCTGGTGGGATGTCTAAGCACTAATAATAATTTTTAAAAACTACTAAAAAATGCATTTGTAAATTGTGCACATTGTCAATGTGACAGAGATACTCACCTGCCCTCATTTTGGTATCTGAGTGCACCCCCTCAGATTTTAGGTCTCATGCATTTACCTCCTATGGAGCAGATTTCCACAGTTCTCCTATTCTTAGACAGAGTCCTGAGGGGCTACCGCACCTTATGTATCAACCATGCAGGTCCTCTGGGTTTGGCATCTACAGTTTTCCCTTCAGCAATATGTGATCAGTACTGTGATTGGCCAATTTTCTTAAAACCTTGTCACGGTAGGAACAACGCTTAGGAGAAAAAGGATGTTAAACACAGTCTGTGTGTCTTTCTTACTGAAAGTTTCCCATTTGATGATAAAACAGGCAAGGCGTCTGTGTGTCAGTTTGGTTTCCAAGCACTGCTTCCCCATCAACTACCTTTCTCTCTCACACAAAAGTCCCTTTTTAAACTGCAGTAGTGCTTCTGTTCGTCTTTTGTTGCTGGGTCCTTTACTATCCAGCATGGTTTCTTAACAACCCTTTAGTGCTGACTGAGTGGCTTATCCTGAGCTGTTTTCCTTCCTGCTTGTTTGTTCTGACAAACTCCATATTACAAATCCAACACATTCATACAATAAATGTTCCCAATATCTAGGTCATATATTATTCATAAATTAATATAGAGCAGCTGGATCACCATACCCATAGCACTGCCCATCAGTACTCCCCATCCAGCCAGGGAAGCTAATGATCCAAACAATGGACCAAATTCAGTGATGAACCATGGTCATATGAGGCATATTGCACACATACTACAAAGATGACAGAGCAGCTCTAATTCTGATATCTCACCTGCTGAGAAATTCTGCCTCTCTTATGGAATTATCAATTATTTATGTGAACTCAATTTTGGATTGCACTTTTGTAGAGGAGGTTGTTACTATTTATTGACTTGGGACCTGATCAGATAACTCCTCTTGAAATCAACAGACCCTCACAATGCTTAATATCTGTCCAGACTGGGCTTCACACTTCCAAATTAATATGAGAAAAAATTGCATATTTGGACCAGTTAGTTGCAGTCTCAGAATTGCTATATTACCATTATTACAAATAATGCATCCACTAGAAGATGTAGTCAAGCATATTATCAAATGCCAATTGTGAAATAAGCATTTACATTGAATAGCAAAGGATGGTAGCAGTGTCTAGACATGCACTTCACTGGAAAGAATTGGAGGGAAAAAAATCGAAAACTAACCAATAATTTACATTTTTCCTTCAACTCTCTGTTAATGAGGTTCATCAGCTTGAAGTCTAGACATACTGATACAATAATGAGGCCAACTTAGCAACAGCTGTTGCTATAACCCAACTGTGATGCCACCCTTCAATCTGCATACTAACTTGGCACTGTTAGTGGTTATACTATACCAAAAATATTTGCAGTCGCTGCAATTTCAACTCTTAAACCTTTTAACAGACTGAATTTTGGCATATTATAACCTCAGTCCTAAATAAAAATGTTAAGTTCTTAAAGTCATAGGCAATTTGAGGTACACAAACTAAAAACTCAGTTGTAGATTTTACAATCATAACTAAACCCGTTCAGTTTCATTCAAAACAAAAAATATTTAGTAATCAGTGGCCCATAATTAATCAGTCAGCGGTTTATCTTTAAAACATGAGGTTACATTATTTTATATATCTAACATGATCAGCAGACTAAGTTTAACATGTACATTCTCTCTCGCTCTCTTCCCTCCCCCTGGGAATTCTGCACAAAAAATTAAAAATTCAGCACACAGTCTTAAAATTCTGCACATTTTATTTGTCAAAATAATACAATATAATCATTCTAGTTTAAATGTTGGTTATTTCAAAATACCTGTAAACAAGCATGTCAACAATACAGACAACACCAAAAGAGATTCCCCCCAGAATGGAGTTTAAAAAAAAAAAAAAAAATCACTATGACAACTGAGTTCCAGTTGAGTGGTACTGGAGGGAGCTGTGCAGGACCCTAGAACCTGCACATTCATCCTTGCCAGAGCCCAGTCATCATGAGACACCCCAACTAGGGATGTAGCGAGTAGTTAACTACTAAACTTACTTGCATTTTCCTTCCCTCAGCCAAGCTGCCCACGAACACAGGGAACCTCTTCGCGGACAGGGGCTGCTGTACCCCGCACGAGCTCCTACTACATTTAAGCTGCAGAGCTGCAGCAGGGGTAGCACTGGGGTTGCCAGATGGCTGAAACAAAAATACCAAACACCCCTAGGTGTTGCTTTTTTTTTTTACCGGACAGAGCGTGCAAATACCGGACTGTCTGGTACAATACCGGACACCTGGCAACCCTAGGTAGCACCTGGACCTGGCACAAGCTGGGATTGAGCCTTCCCTTATTGACCCTGGGTAGTGAGCAGCAGATAGCCGTAGGATAGGTAGCCTGACAATGTTCCTGATTAATAGTGGAACAACTGCAAAATTCCATCCTGGAGAGGTGAGAGGAAAAAGCCTAAAACCTGAGCTGGGTGTCTTCCAAGACTCAAAGGGACACAGATACAGATAGCCTCCAATATGACTTCCCCCCTTGCATCCATACCATGCATCTGAATTTGTAATAATTGTTGTGGAGCAATAAAAGCTAATTCAACTCTAACAGATATAAAGTAGGGCTTTAGATATTTTTGGTAAAGTTGGATTTTTGCAGATGTGTGTGTAAAGCAGTCATGGTACAAGGAGAAGTCTACAACAGACCGTGTTCTAAAAAGTGATAAAAGGTTATTGTTACTGGCTGATTTGATTTTCTATGTTGCAGATGGCACATAATTCAAAGATATTTATAATGTAACAGTTGATCCATTGCTACTACCATTAAAAAGTACTCTCAATCTCTAAAGAAAATTAAACACAAATTCGGTCCTAATGTTTGCATTTTTGCATTTGTTGTTGTGTGTCACTTAAGCTTAATTAAAAGTAGTGTGTACATAGATATCTATGTACATTTGTTGTTCCTATACTTGTTTTATGGATGGTGAGGAAGGCAGAACAGATTACAGCTGGGAGTCTATGGATCTGGAATGCATAATATTAACACGGGGCCAGGCAGCAGTGGGTGGGAAAAAGCACATGAACGTTGTAATTGAGGAGTGTTCCTACTTGCATCACAAAGTCTGCAAGAAGAAAGTACTACAGAGATCCTTCATGAAATTTGCAACAGCCTACATCATCTCCCTAGGAACCAAAGCTAGCCAGGAAAGAGAAAAAGAGAAATAGGTCTAACTAGAAAGAAATCTAATCCAATGCTAAAGAAATGGCAAGAGCCTCTTTAAAAATTTTAATTGTTAAAGCTGACTGCAGGCTGATGGTCAATTAAACCCCTGGAGGAAAACCCAAAAATAAAAGTTAGCCAAAAGCCAAGTACATTTTGGCTGCCACAAAGAACTTTTCATTCATCAGAGTTTTTTTTTTTTTAAAAGAAAGGAACGGGAGTTAGGAGATACCACTGGATTGCTCCATTTCCGCTACAGAAGCAGAACATATGTCAGCTGATGTGCGTGGGACAGCAACCCTGAAAAAATTATCTTTAGCTTCTAAAGCTTGATGTTTTGTTCTGAAGGGTTGGTACTTTTAAATAAACTGTTTCTCTCAGCCACTGGATGAATACCCAGATTTTATGCTCTTGATACAATCATGGAAAAGAACATGGTTGTACCTCCCTTAACCAGGACTCCCTGACCTGGCAACATGGACCATAGATGTTCCTGAACCACAGAGCCCAGGAAGAAGGAGGTCTGGCAGCGGGGCAAAAGCACCGTAAGGGGTTCCGGCGACTCAGCCAGGAACCTAGAGTGTGTGGGAGAGGGGCAAGGACAGATAGCTTGGTGGGGAGTTCTGGTTCCAGCAGAGCTCTCTGGCCCCAGCAGCTAGGGAGCTCTAACCTGGTCACAGCTGTGGACCTTCAGCTCCAGCCAGGAAGCTTCAATCCCAGCGGCAGCCAGGGAGCTCTGGTTCTGTCCACGGATGCAGAGCTCCAGCTATGTTCTGGCTCCAGCGGCCAGGGAACTCCAGCTCCAGTTTAGCAGCCATTGAGCTCCAGTCCTGTCTCTCTGCCCCGTCTCTCGGCCCCAGCCGCACAGCTCCGGCCCCAGCTGCAGAGCCAGGCAGCTGTAGCGCTCTGGCCCCAGCAGTAGCGGGGCCAGGAAGAGCGCCGGGGGACTGAGACAGAAGCAGGGTCAGGCTGGAGCCCTGGCCTGGTAGCAGCATGGCCATGAGGAGAGAGAACGTCCCTGGTCTGGCAAATCCCTTTGGGACCAGTCAGGTCCCGGACCAGCAAGGTCCAACCTATAGTAATTACAGCATGAGCCTTAACTAAAGGCACCACTTGCAATGATTCTCAGACCAGAAGACTGTAGTTTCAGAGTAGGATTTTCAAAAGCACTCAACATGGGCTGAACTACTGCTCTTGACATCAGTGGTCAAATGCTCATTGTCTTTAATGGGAGAAGAGTTTAGTCAATGCAGCACTTGTGAAAATCCCACGCAAGCAGGAAAAATCCTTTCCTGAGGACTGCACCTGATGTGGGAAGGCTTGTGTGCTATAATGAGCCTCAGAGTTATGCCAGAGGTAGTCTTAATTCCTGGTAAGCTCACCCAAAGACAGATCAAAGGGCAGGGACCACATAAAAAGCAGCCTACTCGTCCGCAAGGTATGAGGATTGAGTTATAGGCCAAATTAGACACACAAGATGATAGCCTCTATGGCAAACAGTATATCTTGCAGAAATAAGTCTTGGTGAAAGCCATCAGGAAGTCAAGTATTTGAAAAGGTTTACTAAAGGTTTAAAAAAAAAAAAAAACCCCACGAAAATACTTTTCTGAAACGTCTGCTGCAATATCAAAAGCTGCAACAGGTGAAGAAAGAAATGGATGTATATAATCTCAAAATCCTCAGAGTAAGCAAATTATGACAGCCAGGAGCTGAGAAAAAGCAATTCAAAAAGGAAAATACAGTCATAAGATACTCAGGAAGTAGTAAGAATTGTGACTTTCCAAGAAAAAAAAAAAAATCACCACTCAGATTGGGAACTAATACCTGATTGCATTAGGTTTTAAACACAATAGATGAAAATGACAATTATACAATGTTATGCACACACAACCACAACAATGAACTCAAAAAGCAGATAGAGTTGTCTACCAACTGACAATATTCCAAGCAAGACATCCATCTGCTTAGAAATGGAGAAATTCAATACCACGGTTCATGACGACATCAGAGTGGAGAAATATGTGGGCAATCATGGTCTTGATTCCTAAAATCAGAACTGTGAATGACTAGTAGAACTGAACCTAGTACCTGGGCTTATCATTGGTGGAACAGTATTCCCAACTTGGAACCCCCCAAATGGAATCACCAGGTTTCAGACTGACAAACTACATATTGGAAAGAAATTTAAATCGACTCTCCAAGAAATTAGACTGATGATGATGATGATGGGCGATTACTCGCTGCTGAATATGATCATCTTCCATAGGAGTTGTAGACCCTCAGGTGGCTAATAATGCTAATCCTTGAACCACAAGTTTTATTACAGTGAGGACAGATGTTTCCAGGTACAGCAGGAGGCTGTTGACCATGTTATGGATAAACAAGAAAAAAGCCTGAACAGAAAAAGAGCACAGAACTTTCTGGAAATGCTAAACCACATTAAATATGTTGACAATGAAACTAAACACCCAGAGCTAGACATCATCAGATCTCACCTTACAAAAAATGAACAGAACAATGAAAAGTTAAGCCTAGGAAAGCTCCACTGGATGCATTCCACAGAGACTTAAACAACCTACACCCCACCATCAATCTCAGCCTGGACCATTCTACATGAGAGATCCATTTCCTGGACACCACAGTACAAATCACCAATGGTAAATTAGACACCACTCTCTACAGAAAACCCACTGACTCATACAATTACCTACATGCCTCCAGCTCCCATCCAGAACACACCATACGATCCATCGTCTATAGCCAAGCCCTTCGATACAACCGCATCTGCTCCCACTGACAGAGACCAGAAACTTCAGGATCTCTACCAAGCATTTATAAATCTCAAGTACCCACCCGGAGAAATAAAAAAGCAAATTGAAAGAGCCAGACGAATACCCAGAAACCATCTACTTCAAGACAGACCCAAGAAAACCAACAATAGAACACCACTTGTCATCACCTATAGCCCCCAACTTAAATCCGTCCAACACATTATCAATAAACTACAACCTATACTGGAACAGGAAACTACACTACAAGAGGCTCTGGGAGACAGACCCATAGTCTCCTATAGACAACCACCTAACTTCAGGATGATTCTTACCAACAACCACAGGACATGCCACACTAATACCAACCCTGGAACTTTCCCTTGCAACAAACCCCGTTGCCAGCTTTGTCCACATATTTACTCTGCTGACACCATCATTGGACCTAACCATTTCAGTTATAAGATCAAGAACACATATTCCTGCTCATCCAGAAATATAATTTGTGCCATCATGTGCCAACAGTGTCCGTCTGCTATGTATACTGGACAAACTTCTCAGACACTGCGCCAAAGAATCAATGCACACAAAACAGACAGTTTCACAAAGAAAAAACCGTTTCTTACCATTTCAACCAGAATGGACATTGTCTCAACGACCTGACTACCTGCATCCTGCTTCAAAGAGATTTTAACACAAGACTTCAAAGAGAAGCCTCTGAACTGTCATTCATGCTTAAATTTGACACTTTACGGATGGGCCTTAACAAAGATGCTAATTATCTTACCCATTACAAAGATAGCGTCCCCAATTATCACCTCTAATATCATTATCTCATAGACATTAACCTCCCCACCTCATCCCCCCTCTGCTCTAAAATCTGATTTGTCTATTTTATATGTGTTGTTCTTTTTTTTTAAAATTGTATCCCTTTGGTATATATGGTCATGCCAATTTGATCTGAGGAAGTGGGTCTGGCCCACGAAAGCTCATCACCTAATAAACCATCTTGTTAGTCTTTAAAGTGCTGCATAGTCCTGTCTTTTGTTTGTGAAAAAAGGTGAGGGATAGAGAGATGCTAATGATGATATGTCCGAAAGTTCTCAGCAATAAAATAATTTATCTAATTTGATTAATGATTTGGTTTCTCATTGAGGATATGAAACACTGACTTAAATATTCCACATTACTGCAGCAGACAGCAAAAACCTTGCCAATGTGGTGTCAACAGCCTCCTGCTGTACCTGGAAAATTTAATGTGAAAATGCCTCACATTAATGTCATCCTAATGGCTTTTACTACACGAAGAGCTAAATACATGTAGGTTCTCTCAAACCAACAATTTACCCTTATATTAGGTATCCAACCACATGCTCCTTTTAACCCAGGAAGCACAAATGTCCAAACATGATTCCAACAGTAGTTTATTATCCAGTCATTGCAGATGTAGTTACAGATATTGTTTGTTTTCTGATAAAGTTTAAATATTTATTCTGACAACTGTGGAGAGTGTACAAAGAGTGCAGAAGTATTATTCATAATATAAGTAATACCTGAACAGTTCTTTTTATCTTTAAATGTCAGGTTGTACACTATCATACAGTAACCATTATATGATCTTGCAATTAATTCAGGGTTTGTGCTAGCAAGCTTTTTTAGCATTCTCTAAGATTTTGAAAGGCTGGCAATAGCTTAAAAACATATATTTTACTTAAAGAGTTTGCTGGCAGCTTCACAAAATGAAAGTTTGAAAAATATTTAT
Organism: Rafetus swinhoei; assembly: GCA_019425775.1. Lineage (NCBI taxonomy): Eukaryota > Metazoa > Chordata > Testudines > Trionychidae > Rafetus > Rafetus swinhoei. The sequence continues at coordinate 120,499,887 of CM033446.1, read as the reverse complement.
ATTGAATATTTGCTTTCATCCATGAACACAAAAACATTAATGGGTGAAATCATAACAGATTACACTCCTATGTTACTCTGTGAATTTCCTGTTTCAGCAGCAGTATATCAGAGATCCCATAAACTCAAGCATAGGCCAAATTCTGACACCACATTCCTGTACACCAAAATTTGGTTCTAAGTCTGCCTATGAGTTTTTACATATTTCTGTTCAGTTGTTTTTGCTTCGAGGGAGATAGATCTTTGTTTCGGCTTAGGCATTTCTGTTATTTCAATTACCTGTTCCTGACTATGCCTAATTTCAGTTCTACTCTGTTGAGGTGATTTGAATTAACTCATGAAACTTCCTGTCTATTTCAGTAATACTAACCTTGATATTCATTAGACTTTCAAAACCAAAAGAAAAGTAACCATAACAATTGAAGATCAAATACTACTAAAACCCTATAACTTAAGTCCTTATTTTTAATTAAAAGCTTTAAAGTAAACATTCCCATTTAACATTTAAATATATTTTGTTCTTTATGGACCTTGCGAGAGGTAACAATTAGGCTATACATTTTAAACACAAATTTGCCATCAATTTTTTGGTGGGCTCTCCCACTCACATTTGGTTTATTTCCAGAGCAAAAGAAAGTACCGAAGAAAAGTTTTCAAATGCCAGTATATGTTGTAAATTCTTCAGTGTTACTTTGATAGCATATTGGTGGGCTAACTAAAGAGCCAAGTTTATATCGTATAACCATTATTATTGAATGATTTTTTAAACAAGTCTTCATTGGTCAGCAGCTGCAAATAATTTCCAAAATAGTTTCCAATCTGGAATTGGCTCTAGTATGTCATATTTGCAATGTAAAGATAGCATTTCACCAGTACTAAGTTCTACTTTGCCTAATCTGACTTTATTTTCCAAGTTAAGGTGTTTTTCCTCCTTTTGATTCAGAAGGAAGTATTACATAAAGGTAACCAATACATATTATCTGAAATTATAAGTACATTCTGAACAGCATCAGCTATTTATGCAAGAAGGCAGCAACTAACATTTTGTCAGCTGTTTCTGAATAAAGTAGTAATGCAAATCACTCAAGGAGGCTTCTTGGCAGGAATGTTCTTTCAATTGCTTCACAGTCACTTTTAAAATATTCCAATGAAGTTCACAATGCAAACACACTCTACCATTAGAAGGACTGAATAGAATGCATAGACTCAAAATTTCCCTGTATATTAATTCTCTTGCTTTATATTTTATTCTGGGATCTTGTCCATCGTAATTATAATACAAAGGGGAATGCTTTAATCCCTTTTGCAAATGTAGTACTAATTCCAGATAAAGAAAACCTTAAAATAGAAAAAGACAGCTGTAAAACTGGCCCGAGTCCTATATGTTCTTCTATAACAACGGTGGGAAACTTCAGGCCTGGGGAGCTGGATGCTGGCGCTCCAACCTCCCCGCTGCCCCACTGCAGGGCTGGAGCACACAAAATCTACTTGACTATACCCCCCCTAGGCTCTGGTGTGCAAGAGGAATGTGTGGAATTTTTTTCTCCACAGTTGGGGACCTGGGGGTCATGTCAGTGAGCATGGGGGGTTTTTTTTCCTCAGTTGTGTGCGGCCCCCAATTTGAGTTCTCCACAGAAAAATCAAAAAGGTTCCCCACCCCTGTTCTATAAAAAGAAATCATTCAGTTTTCAAAAAGAACATTAACATTTGTATCTTAAAAGGTTAGCTACTCCACAGGCACAGTGATGAATAGCCGGGTCAAGCCCTTAAAGGTACATTTTCAGCACAGTATATATGGACTTGGATTAGAACTCTCAACAAAATTCATGAGAACTAGGCACCTATATCCTCTCATATATTAACTACTAATACCTTAAAATATTTGCAATAAAATCTTGCCTCTCTTTCATATTTAGAAAGCAAATACTGAGATAAACCACTTTCAGCATGATGAATTTACTTATAGCATGCATGGCTTGTTCTTCATAACGTGAGCCACTAACAGCCCTTAAATATTTACAAGTTCAAAATACAAATTTTTTTACATAGGTAATTGAATGTTTGCATTTGCTTACGAAGTGCGTAGGATCCCTTCTGAGCATAAAACCAGGAAGTAACAAAAATACAGAAGCAACAGTTAAAATATAACAGCAAAAAAGAAAAAATGACAACTTTTAAAATGTAGACAATTAATTAACACTGTTGTGGTTAAAAGTAAGTACATTTAGAGATGTGATTTTTTAAAAAATACATCTTTCTAGCTTTTAGCTATACCTAAAACCAAGGAAAAGTCTGAGTAAACCTAAAACAAAGGAAAAGTTACTTTTGGTTTGCCAATTTGCCTTTGAAATACTTTTCTAAAGGTTATTTGCAAGTTATAAGGCAAATGTGATCAAAGGCTTAAGAGCCTTGTACATGACTGCATAAAACAAACTAGCTCAACACAAATGTAAGTTTTGGAAGCAAAAGTGACAGTTATACTGTAAACTTAACAGTAATAGACTGGGTACATTTTTTACAGACAGTGTGTAATACATATATTAATCTATTAAGGGCCTGGCCAGACAAAAATATTATCTTGCTTCCATACTTAAGGCAGACAAGTATTTTAAGTCAGTATTTTAGAGCCTCTTTGGCCTTGTGGAAAATTCTTTGCTAAAATCAGGACTTATATTAATATTATTTTCTGTTATATTTAAATTGCAAATAATAAAAAAAAACCTCGCATGTAATATTCTATTATCTTTTAGCAATGGATGTAAACCTACCTCTTTAAAGAAATAGTATATTCCTAAAAGTTGAAAAAATATCCAAAATTGTTCTGTAGCACAGTTTAATTTGAATAATAAAGTTCTTACACTATCCCATGAAAGTTTCTCAAATTATTTCAAGTGTATTCTCACTCTGAAAAGACTGCTAACCACCACTATTTTAAAGCACATGTTATTTATAAATTATTTTATTTTGGTACAAGCTGATATTCCAACTATAAGCCTTTGTTTTTCATGTTCAACTCCATCAATAAAGGGATAGAATATCTGTGTAGACCAACAAAAATGTTCAAGTTATATCTTTTGCCTAGTGTTAATTACAGATTTGGAAGAATTATTTTAAAAATATATAATGACAAAACAAAATTAGACTTTCAATCAAATTTACATCTGAACTTTTTTAAAGTTCCGTTTTGCTAAATGTTTGCATTTCTGCCTCTTTTCCCTTCCCCATACTGCTCTCTGTATTGCATGGCATCTTTTGTTATGCTACCCAATGATCTGAGCCCCTTATAAAACATGGAAGAAAAGTTTTAATATTTCATTTTCGTGTAAACTTGAGTAAGCAGCAATAATGTAGGGACAGAGTGGCAAAAGTGCTATAAAAATTGACATTTGGATGCAAATTTTTCCTGTAGAATAAACTACACCGTGCATGGAAAAGGACATGTTAAAACTACCAAAAGCAATGCACCAAATATAAAAATATACAGAGTAATAGAAGAACAAGGTATAGTGCAATTTTTCCTAGTCTTCTTGAAGCCATGACTACATGTGATTTTATATCTACTACACAATGGGCGCTCTCAGCAACACAGATTTATTTTGCATTCCTGGTAAGACAGTGCAGTACAACTATAAACTCAGCCTTAAGAACAATCCCATGCTTTGAATTTCAAGTTCCTATACATAACAAGTGCAAATTTTTACTTGAAACTGCCCTACTGTACTACTATTTAAACATGCTTCACTAAAAGAGTAAAGCCAGGCTATTTAAAGAAAAGGAAACCATTCTACAAATATTATTTCTACTTCTATCGGGGCAATTTAATATTACATGAGCTACAAATTATCTGGTGAGGACTTTTAGGAGAAGGCCTTTTTATATATTTTCTCTAGTTATTTGCTCAGAACTTCTAAATAAAAATCCAGAAATATACCAGTACAAAATACCCTCTACCAATATCTTGGAAATGGATTTTAACTTCTACCGCACATTAAGCCCAAATCAGCAGTAAAAGAATAGAACATCATAAATACACAAATAAGTACTGAAACAAACTAAGCAAGGGTTTTTTTTAAAAAAGCTAAAACCTTTTCCAACTATGACAACAGTTAGTGGTATAACATACTGAACTAGATGGAATACATTCATTACCAAAAGTGCATTCTAAATGCGCATGTGAAAAGTTCAATTCTCACAACTTCAGATATCAGCGTACCATAAGATCTACTGACTGGTAGTAAGAAACAGGAAGTCAGTCAGTGCCTTTACTAAGTTTTGTTTATATATAAATAAAATAATTAACAGTTTGGAGCTCATATCTCCAAAGCAAAAAGTTCTGCTTCCAAATTATTCTCTACAAAACCATAAGATAAAGCGATTAGCTAAGCTAGAATAGAAAGCTTTTAATCAAGTTAAGGTTCTTCTGAACATATACCGTAAAAACGCGAGTATAATGCGCACCTATGTATAATGCGCACTTACCTTTTAAATGTCAGAATTCTGGAATAAACTGAGCTCTTATCTATAATGCGCAACCCCATTATACTTGCGATTTTACCGTATATATAGGAAGGAAGGGGCCACTCCCACCTGCAGGCTCCAGGGAAAAGCATGCGCAGCACCGCGGGGGCCCCCTGGCCAGCTGATCTCGCGCCTGCCGCGGCAGCTGGCCAGGGGCCCCACGGCAGCGCGCTCAGCTGGCCAGGGGGCCCCCGTGGCAGGCGCGAGCTCCGCTTGGCGCACCAGCAGCTGAGCAGGGTGCCCCTGCAGCAGGTGCAAGATCAGCTGGCCAGGGGGCCCCTGCGGCAGGTGTGAGGTCAGCCAGGCTCCCCGACAAGGTGAGGAGCCAGCGGGCAGGGCAGCTGAGCTCACGCCTGCTGGGGGGGGCAGCTGCCCGCGTGCCACGCCGTGTCCGGGAGCCTGGCGGGGAGGGTGAGGTAAAAATTTTACTAATTACCTCCTATGTATAATGCACACCCCGGTTTTAACCCTTAAAAACCGGGGGGAGGGGCCGCGCATTATACTCGCGATTTTACGGTAAAAACACAAGTTATGTCTTGTCAGAATACTGCAATATTGCAACAGCAACTCCTGACATATTGGTGAGGCAATATATGAACCTAAACAATCATATGAACAAAATGAAATTCAAATCATTTATGTAAAATTAGATATTCCAAGGATTGCATCTTACTAAGCAGAAAAAGGGTGCTATAAAGCTGAAAAGTGCATCACCATTAAAAGTAATTGAAAACAGCCATTTATGCACAGTTTATGCATTCACAATGCTGTTGTCTTTGCTTCAGACACTTAATCTATTACAGAATGATCACAATGAAATTTAACCTTTTGACTTTTATATATTTTGTCCAGATATGGGTAAAAATGGTAAGACATCTTGAACATATACGCAATTTGTGCATAATTTTTTTTTCTAAAGTCAAGCTAAGAGGATCTTTTAAATCCTCCTCTAAAAATAGTGGCCCTTTTAAACAAAGTTAGTTTGGAATAACAAAACAAAATGAGGCCATTTATAGCTAGGTTGTGCATTGTTATTTCTAATTTATTTCTTACTATTGGACATACCTGTCCAGAATATAAACGATTAAGACAATTTGCAGAAAAATATATCCTCTACCTGTAATTGACAATGCACATAAAAATACCTACAAAAGGGAATTATTGTCCATTCACAACCTATTGAGCCTAGTGATTCACTGTTCAGCTCATTCCATTTATATAATTTTAAATATAGGTTAAATTGTGAGCTATATATAGTTATAAAATTAACCATTCTAATCTGTGCACCCCTATATTTAAAAATATCTGCCTAATTATGTATGACTTAACTAAAATTAGCTGCCATATTTTTACATCACAGTATATGGCATTTCTTAAGTTAGCAACAGAAAGGCACAATTATTAAGCCATAAAATACAGTACCTGAATCTAACAGTTTTCTTTATACCTAAAACCAATGTCAACCTAGACATTTTATTTTGTAGAAGGGACTGAAGCAAATAACTTCAGTTTTTACAACTGATCTCACTGCAATTTTGGTCCCTTAGAAATGCCATCTATATTAAACAACTAACATTGGGGAAGAACGAAGGAAACACATAAGCCGTTCCATTATAGCTGTTTGTTGTTAAGTAACTCATAAGTTATTATGAAATGACAAACTGAACACAAATGGAAATTTCTGATCAGTTTTCAGACACACCTTTGTCAGTATGTCAAAGTATACAGGTACAGTGTTATGTATGTTTCACTCCATAAGTGTACATGTATCCAACATATTTACTGCATGTGTACACAACCACCATTACAGCAATAAGAACAGACATGGCATTTATAGAGTTATAGCATTTCTCAGAGAAATTCTTGGGTTTTACCATAATCCCATATGTAAGATGTGCAATTCCCTTTAAATGCACTGCATGTCATGTATTGCTGTTAAAGTCCCTGCTAAAGCACCTTTTCTTATATTAGGCTATTACCTCCCTTCATCCCACCAAGTGAATATGTCTACATCAAGAAAGACCAATAAAAAGAAACAGGGAAGGAACCAAAACCATGAGAGAAAACCCAACCATTCCATATGTAATATAACGATAGGGAAGTTCAACCTCCATGCGCTGCCTTGCTTGTCGTATATCATTACACGGTATACCGAATATTTTACAGGCTAGTGGAACGGTGATTTTCTTCATCACTATTCTTGTTAACAACAGTACTATTACTCCAATCAATAACCGCAATATGGCTTTTCCAAATAAAGTCACAGTGATGGAGGGAGGAATTAAAGGTAATGCATTTGGGGAAGGATCTTGCATTAGACCAAACATGTAATTAAAATGAGATCCACAAGCAACACCAGCACCACTACCCAGAATCTGAGCTGTATCTCCTCGTGATGTGCTCCAGGTGTCAAGAGTGAAAGAGAAAACCCCCAAAACTAAATGAAGACTGATGATAATTAGTGGTGCATGCTTGTAAGTTAAATTGAAGTTATCAATCAAGTCCACAGCTGGATGGAAGACAACCAAGATGAGAATAGCATATAGAAATCCAGCAATAACATCCTGTTGAGGGAAGATAAGAGATACAATCATTTAGTATGATATACTTTATTTATACTTTATTTTTACTAAGATTTTTCATATCCAACTTTGAAATAACTATTTAAGATTGTAATTTAAGATAGTATGCATTTAAGATTTTAATTTACATTAGCAAGGATAATAGTTTAGTTGCTTTGTAAGTAGAGAGGTTTCCACATTTGAAATCTCATTTTTCTTACATTTAATCTTTCACAATATATAATTTTGTTGTAATTGTAGGGAAAGGAATTGTATTTGTACACTGCATTAGAAAAGGAGCAAAGAGCCTAAGGTTCAGCAAATGTGCTTTCTGGGACTGGTTTTCATAAAAGTAGTCTTAAGCCCCATCTGAAGTTCTGGTATCTGCACTTGTCAGAACGAGACAAAGGTAAAACCCACGGTGAAAGATTGCCAGGTAGGAATGGGATAAACGCGGGGGAGAGGAGGAGTAACTTTAGAACACATAGCACATTGTGTCACAGATATTATTAATGGTCACTAGGCCTACAACAGAATTCCATAGTAAATACACACTGGGATTCCAACAAAGTATTGATAACTCTGCTCTTCACAATACGTAGAAATACACAGATGTAACATATGTTAGGAAGAATCCATCTGTTTGAATACTAGTTTATTATTCAAATAATTCTGCTGTGCCCCAGATAATGTTTTCCTTTGCAGAATATGCTTTATTTGTTAAAAATTTCCATAAAGTATTTTGTTAATGCTTTTTAAAAAGGAGACTGCCCTACTTGGGTAATCTTTGATATATCATGACTAGGAAACATCTTGACCTGCCAGATGTGTTCCATAATTTGTTTACCATGTTTGTGAATTATCAAAGTTGTGTTTGAAAAAGGGTTACGCCATCAAGGTTTGTCTTTTTTGGGCTTATAAAGCCATCATCATGCTACATTACTGTTAACAAAAAGGCAGAAGCAGCGCAGTATTAGTCTAATCTATACAAAGACATGTCACTGAAACAAGAGTATAACTTCACTTTAGCAAGAAGAAAAGCAGTAGTGAGCTGGGAGGGAGAAGCCCTTTGACAAGTGTTCCTTCTAAGCTGCTCAGCAACACAGTTTCACAGGTGATTAATTAGCCCACCAAGCCAGTCAGCTCCTTACAGGGAGCCCTGAGGCTCTGACTGAGCAGGGTTGATTAATCACCTGTGAAGCTGTGCTGTGGCCCAGCTTAGAGAGAACACTGCCTTTGACCATTCAGATAGCTTTCAGAAATATCAATAGAGCCGTGCATGGATACAAAATGTGTATCCACATCTGTATTCACAAAAATGAGCTGCGTATGTCCACACTGACATCTGCAGACACAGACAGATATCAGTGGATATCTGCAGATTTGCAGGGCTCTATATATCAAGGCAACACAAAACTACTGACCAAATACATTCTCTTCCCAGTGTTGCCATATCAAAGTCTTCTTCCCTAAAGATTTGACCTTATGGTTTTGCAAAGTGTCAAGCTGACATGCGAAAGCTGAATGAACACAAAAAGCTTTCTTCATGCCTTGAAGTACTTCTATCCTTCTCTGGATGAGCTATTAGAGGAAGAGTGGAATTTTGTCCCTTTCACTATGTCAAAAGCATCTAGAGTTCTAGACAACTGCCTTTTCTGCACACTTATAAAGGTACTACAGGTTGGACATCCCTGATCCAGCACCTTCTGGATGTGACCGGTCCCAAAAGGAGGGAGTTTGCCCAACCAGAGGTCAGCCCCTTTGCAGACACATTCCAGACTCCCCCAGAGTCTGTCAGCAGATTGCCAGACTACCCCACCCTGGGGCCACCAGAGCTCCACTGCCCTGCCCTGCCCCAGGGCTCTCTGGTCTGGCAACATCCGTGGTCCTTTTGGGACCACGGATGTTGCCAGACCACAGTTTCCCAGACAAGAGAGATTCAACCTGTAGGTAAATCTTTGTAGATTCTAGTTTTCCTATTTTCTAATAAGTTATATAAAGATAAATTTAAATACAAAAAAATGTTTAACAGAATACTGGATCAACATATAACACCACCACATGCTGAAAAACGCCTTTCAATTACTACAATGCACAAGACATTATTACAGTTTAAAAATCTGAATATTACAAACTCATATGAAAGCAGTTTTATGGTGTTGTCATTATGTAAAGTAAGGGATTTAATGTGTGGTGTTTCTCTTACCAAAATTGAGTGCATTCCCATGTAAATTCGACTAAAACACACCAGAGAACACCAACAGATTGCAAGAATCAGACCATACACAAGGGGATACTGGAAAAAAAAAAACACACAAAATATTGTATTAGAATCTTAGACATAAGTATATAGTCCATGAAAATGATTTAGCAATGAATAGCTGCACCACTCCAGATCTCATATTTCAAATACCATTTAAAACTGTACACAGATCAGTTCTAATAAAAGTTACCCAAGACCTACAGCCAAGACTGAGAGGAGTGGTGCTAAAAAGATTTCTACTTACTTCCATGATTAATTAAATCTTCATAAAAAGGAGTTCCAGCAAGTTGGTGCCATAAAATCATTACATACTATTTTCCCTACCATAAAGAAAGCCTCACTTGTTTTCTTATCAGTACAATCTTTCCCTCATTCCCTTTCTCTCTAAGCATATTGAGTGTGTTTGTTTTTCCTCTTCTTCCATTCTACTCTCTCCAAGTGGCTCCCAACATCTTCCAGAGACTTCCTTCCACTGATTCCAATAGGCTTAGAATCAAGTCCCTCCTTTTAAAGCCCTCTTCAAAACCTACTTTTATTTTCCACTAATGAGCTAGATCCAGGTATAGCAAAGCATATGTGTAACTTCAAAAAAGTCAATTAGGCTAAAAATCACATGCTTAACTCTAAGCACTTTAATATTTCTAAAGATACACATATGCTTAAGTGCTTTGCTGCATCAAGGTGTTGACAGAATTGCATATTAAATAAATGCTTGTAATATCATCTGTAATGAGCCTCTATAACCTCTGTAATGATAAATGATTAGTTGTGTATAATTAATGTTAATAAGCTACATGGATAGATTGAAGGAGTCACACAAATAAGAAATGTTACATACGTCCTTATATATATATAAGAATGCTGACTGTGGTAATGCTGTCTTTTAAAACCTGACCAACTGTAAATGAATATTCATCAGTCTGACAGTTGACTGCATGAATATTCATAAAAGAATACTGTTATGTCCTGAATTATGTATTAATATGTTGAAAGACCAATCATTTTAAACTTATGCAAATTAGCATCCTCCACCAGCCAATCATTTTAAATCTAAGCTCTCATACATATTCATGACCGTAGCCTATAAATGCCGGAGCCACACCCGTTGGGGGTTGGTTGCGTCGGGTCGTCAGGTTAGGCATAGGCTAGGTTAGTGGTATGAGAGACCTGGTGGCTGGATCGTGCTGTCCCGAGCGTGATTGACTAGAGCATGTGTGTTAGGTTAAGTTAAGGGATTGACCAGACGGAAGGTCTGAGTCTCTCCATTTTAGGTTTTAGTTAGTTTAGTATTTTAGTTAGGGTATTTCTCGTTGTCGAGTCTGTCCGTCAGGCTGCGTCGGTGACTGCATGTCAGCCGTCATCAAGTCTGTTCGGCGGGCGCATCGCGAGATAGTTTAGGGTTTTATTTTTAGGATAAGTTTAGGGCATAGCAGTTTAGGGTTTAGTATCCATCGTCTGCTCCAGCTGCCCCGAAGAGCAGGAAGAGGCGTGACCTGCGGAAGGCGATCATCGCTCTCTATTCCAGTTCTTCGTGGGACTCCTGGTAGTTCCTCTCCTGAGGCTCGGAAGGGTCAAAGGACTGAGGTCGCCAGCTTCGGTGCCTTCTTCCAACGAGGGACTCCTGGCTGTTCCTCGTCTGAGGCCCGGAAGAACCAAAGACTCGAGGTCGCCAGCAACCATCAATCGTCCCAAGCACCGAAGACTCTGGTAAACCCCCTGCTGTTGTGCATAGTACATCTTTTGTTTATTTGAGATATATAGCTAATATAGTCCTGTTGTTTTAAAACTACTAAATGTCTTAAGTTTTCATTTACGCGCCACATTCCAAAGGTAAAGCAACCAGACGGTGAATAGATACGTTCTGAAGTCGAGTTCCTCTATCTTCTTTTAATTAAATTAGGCTAATTGGCATTCTTAAATCATACGTTGGGTGGACACCGAGCTTTCATAGCAGAGTGACCGCGCTAACAAAGGCTTTAGACACTACTGCCATTTACTATTTTTGCCCTCAGTTTCTACTTAAGTGTCAGAGATTATATGTTTTCCTTACTATATGGAACAATTTATTTTAATCCTTGTCTCTCTTTCCTATTCCGTTTCTCAATCTACTTTTCTATTGTCTAGCTACGCCAAAAGGAGAGAAGACAACTGACATGGGTTTAATCAGGCCACAACTTTATTATTAGATGTCTAGGACTACCAGGCAGATAACAGAGTACAGTGCAGGTAACCCCCATATTAATGCCAATACTTACCCAGGTGGTTTTTACCAGCTTCCCTGCCTTTCCCATCTCTATCCCTACACCAAATCCATTGATGGGACCCTACCTTACCTTGAGTGAGGGGCTTCCACCAGCTTCCTTTCTTCTCCCCTTTCCCCCCTCCGACCCCGGTCTCTGCAACAAATCCATTGCCAAGGCTTTACCATTCACCACCCCCCTTATAGAAGGTTACGGTGGGCTATAAGAATGGGGCGTTGACTCCTTGGTGTACCAATCACAGCAATCCTCAACTGTCCCCTCATTCATTTATTTAATAAACACTTCTTTTTAAGTCCTTTTCCAAACTATTAATCTGGGCATTGTATAGCTTTCTTATGTAGTACCTGCACATCAACACTACATTTAAATGAGTTGCAACACATGGCCTACTGCATGCAATGCCATCCATGAACAAAGTCCTTCCTGAAACCTGCCGCGGAGAAGGTGAAAAAAACCCAACTGCAGTCAAGCCAATATGGTAGTAAGGGAAAAATTCCTTCCCAGCCCTCCTAAAAATTGACAGCTAGAATAATGCCCACATCAGGTGTTGAGCAAACCTGATATTTTACCACCTAAGAGGGAGAGTAGGTAGGTCCCATGGACAGCTGATATCATAGGCATGGAAAAGCTCTTCCTTCCAAAACTGCTTGAAAAATCCTCACTCATGCTTCACCTCCAGGCCCCCTCCTACTTAGTTTGCTACCAGAGGCCATGCCATCCACACCGCCCATCTTCCCACCACTGGGCTGCTGCATCACGCCACCTGCCCACATTGAGGCCACTGCAGGGGGTGGGAGGGCCTTCAGCAGCAGGGCCATACTGGCTGCAGGTCAGCCCCGTTGCTTGGTGCTCCAGGCCCAGGGGTGCTAGCCTGGAGAAGATGCTAGTGACCACAGGGGTTGGTGCAGGCACTGGGCAGGGCCAGCCACCTCATGGGGGCTGGGCCAAGTGGGTGCAGAAGAGCAGGGCCTCACACAGAAGGGGCAGAGCTGGGGGGCTAGCTTCTCAAAGTCAGGTGTTCACCCCCCGCCCATGGTAGGTCCTGCCTCAGCCATGGTCAGTGTAAAGAGGAAGGCTCCAAACAGCACTATCCTTTTCAAAACCTGCACTTGCAGTTAATGAGTCACTGACCAGTTTGACCCTCGTGCAGCATTTTTCTTCTCCCCCCTGCCCTCCCAACCATAAAGGCTTGTTCCCTTCACCCAGCCAGACCAGCCAGAAAAATCTCCTGCTTAAAGGTGCAGGGTGGTCATTCTATTCACAGCACAGGCACTACTGGGCAGGAGTGTATCTTTTTAATCAATTAAGCATCATACAAAGTTATAACATTATGAAGACATATACACAATTATAATACTGTAACATAGTAAGGATATAGGCTCTTGAGAGTAGAGGTATGTGCTCTCTCTGCATCCATCAAAGCACTACTATGGTTCAGTCAGCACACTCTGCAAATTCTAGGTACGCAAGTGCAGTTAGCAAAACTACCCTATCATAGGAGACGGGCTTGGTATGACAATCTTGCAGCTCACTGAGATGGGGGGGGGGGCGCCACACGTGTCCCACTCACTGGCCAAAGATGCCTATTGCTGTGTTAGACCACAAAATTGGTGATTTTCTGCATGTTCATGCTGTGTGTAGCACAATGGAACCCTGATCCACCTTGCCACTAAGCACTACCATAATATAACCATGTAATTAATACTACCTATATTTTTACAAGCAATCCTTGCTAGAATCTTTCACCTGATCATATAATACTTTCTGATGATGGAATGTAATGACAGAAGGAAAACTATTTTCTAAAGAACCAGAACACAGCCCATCATGTACAGACTAAAGGTTTAGACTGTGTTTTTAATTACTTGGGCCTCTTCTACAGGGTAGAGAAAAATCACTCATCTTCCAAAATCTATCTGCAAAAAGACACAGTTTATCAGCTAAAGCATCAATACTCATTGCTTATTTTGTTAAAATAGACTGACATTTTGTCCCTGAAACTGAATCAAACTTTTTTTTCCACCCCAACAGCCACTAACTATGCAAGGCAGAGGCATAAAATAATTTACAATGGAAATAGCATGCTTCTTTGCTGAAAAGTGACTTAAAATATGTGGTTCCATATTTATTTGGCTCAGAGAGGTCAAGATTGCTCAGAAAACATTTTTTGGTTTTGTTAGTCTTTTTTCAAAAACATTTCCACTAGGAATGTAAACCCCTGTTTAAAAACGTTCAAGCAAATAACTGGCTGATTGCATCACAGAACAAGCAAATGGCTGCTGGAGCAACCCCTGCATGCGGCACACCACAAGTGGGGGGCTGCTCAGGTCGGGCTAGATGACCATTAAGTGATTACCCCAGTAAGCATGTTGCTAAGGCAATGCTTACCGGATAACTGGTTAACTGTTTACATCGCTAATTTCCACCTCTCTAAATTTATCTGGGGAAGTGAAAGTTTGGCTGGGTTCTTTCCAAGGTCACATATTAACAGTTTAAAATGTTGCAACTGAAACAGTAGCAGAGTCAGCAGATTAGGCTGACCACACAACAGATCCTTGAGCTTAAGACAGTGCTTCATAGAGCAGGGGTGATTTTTTTTTTTAAAAGACACAACTTTAGAGACAGCATTGTTTTTAAAAAGAAGCTACAGCAAACCTCAGATTTGTGAACACTAGAGTTATGAACTAACCAGTAAACCATACACCTTATTTGGAACCGGAAGTATGCAACTGGGCAGCTGCAGAAATTGCTCCCGGCGCGCGCGCACACACACACACACACGCGCGCGCACACACACACACGCGCACACACACACACACGCGCGCGCGCACACACACGCGCGCGCGCGCACAGTACAGTATTGTTTTAAATATAAACTATTAAAAATAAAGGGAAAGCAGCATTTTTACTGCATAGCCTTGCAAAGCTATTAAGTCAATGTTGAGCTGCAATTTTTGAAAATAATCAGTATAACTCTGAAACAAATGTTATGAACAACCTCCATTCTCAAGGTGTTAACAACTCTAACGTTTTACAGTATGTTGGCATGTCTGTAGCGGTAACAGACTTTTTAGATTTTATTACAGAGTCCATCAATTCTGCACATTATACTTTCAGATTGGCTTGAGACTTAGGAGGTCCACAGTGGTCAACATGCACGACCTAGGTGGCAGCAAGGAAGGGTGTATCTACACCACCCAGATTAATAATTGTTACAGAACCAAGCCTTTTAAACCCCACTCATGGATGAGGAAGCCTCTTCTGCTGAGACAATTTGCCAAATTGTTCTGAATATCCAGCAAATGAAGAGATATCAGGTTAATTCAATGAAAAAATATACATCATGCCAACAAAAGAACCACTTTCCCTCACAGTGGGTCAGATGCTGCCCTTTCTCCTTGCAGTTTACATAGTGCACCACTGTTGGATTGCCTATTAGGACATGAACAAAGGTCCACCGAACCAGGGGTAGGAAAGACTTGCAAACTAGACCATCAGATCTGATTGCATCCTCAGACAGCCTATATCTGGAGGTTGTCCACCTGTGCATCTCAATATTGTTTGGACATATCTGTCACAATGAATCTGAGGGGGCAGATGGGTAGAATACAATACCTTGACAGATATGAAGAAGATCTGTCCACCAAAACAGAGGAGATGACAGCCTTCTTGGTACTTCTACCAGCAATTCATGCAGCACTTGATTGTTAAACTAATATCAGCACTCTGAAGAGGAGGGAGGTAGAATCTTGAACATCGTGTCCTAAGGAAATGCTATCATGTGATCTAATAAGGGGAGATAAATTCTCATGCACGTTTGTAGCTTGCCACAAAGCTCTGAAATGAAGTTTCACTGTATAAAACTTCACTTGAGGAAAGTACACTTTAGATAACTCTAAGTAGGTGTGGGAATAAATTCATTTCAGTTGATCACGAGACCTATATTGCTAAAGAACTATATCAATTTATCTGTGAGAAAGTGAACCCACTGAATCAACCAATAGTCAAGGAAAAGACACACTTACAGGACTTTTGTCCCCTCAGAAATGCTATTACCTCAGAGGCGCATTTGCTAAGCATGCTTGAAGCTGGTAAGAGACCAAAAGGTAAGCTTCTGAATTGGTAATGAAGTCCATTGACCATGAAACAGACACTTCCTATGAGCCAAATGAACTACCACATGGAATAAGCATTCTGTAAATCAAATGTCACAAATCAATTCACAAGCTCATTGGAAAGGATTTTTGAAGAAAGGGTAGCCATCTGAAATATGAAGCAACAGATTTGTTGAAATGTCATATATAATATTATATGTCATTTTTTTTTTAAATGAAGGAGGAGGGAAATATAGCCCCTTGAAGTAGAACTCTGAAAGCACCCCAATGAAAAATAATTTACCTCTATACACAGCCGGTTGTCATGATGGGGAGGACCCCTGAAAATGGGACAGGGTGGCAGAGATTGAAATTGAATTTAATATCCTTTCCGGATAATATCTGTAACAATATCTGACAATTCTAAACTTCACAGATCCCAGGCTGCTTTGGGACAATCTGAGAACTACAACTGATTGGGGGTTCTCAGTTTCTGCTCTTTTCCCACCACCTTTTTGTGATCTGCATGGCTCTCTAGGGAAAGGGAGCCATTGTGTGCTAGATACTGTCCTAGCTTCAGGCAGAGCCGTTCAAGTTCCTATCCTACTTTCCCTGGATGACTCACAGGATGGCAGAAACTATGTGCAAGAGCAGCCTAAGTGACTCTCTTCCCTCCCTGTGATGAAATCTGTGATGGGTGGGGAGCTGCTGCAGCAGGAAAAGGACAGCATCCACTACTTAACTGCAAGCTCACTCCACAGCTGCCTTGGGGCTACAAAGTTAGTGGTACAATGCAGATGAGAAAGCAGTATCCCATATTTCTTCCCTGTAGTGACAAAGATGATTCCAAATTGTGACTTCTTTTAAATTTAAAAGAAATACATTAATTCCAATTTTAGCAACTCCTGAAAATGTCTCATGATAGAAGCCTCAGCTCCTGGGAGTAATAAAATTACATAAGCAGCTCAGCTTCCAACGGGGAGGGAGAAGGAGAATGTTTCTAGTCCTCAGGGTTCCAGGAAAAAAAGTTTCAACACATGAACACTAAAGGGTCCAAATCCTGAAGACTTAATTATTATTCATACTAATAATCATTTTAAAATCTCATGATTTAAGATGATCTCATGATACAATAATGAATGCTGGAGAAAAGGAGGTAGAGTCAGAAGTTAAAATAGGAAAAGAACACATTAAAAATTGCTTAGAAAAGTTAGTTGTCTTCACGTCACCAGGGCCTGATGAAATGCATCCTAGAATACTTAGGGAATCTATCTGCAAACATCTGGAAAACAATAAGATGATAAGTAACTGTCGCATGGATTTGTAAAGAACAAATCATGACAAGCCAACCTGATAGCTTTCTTTTTGATAAGGTATCAAGCCTTGTGGACAAGGGGGAAGCAGTAGATGTGGTCTATACCTTGACTTTAGTAAAGAATTTGATACGGTCTTGCATGACCACCTTATATGAAACCATTCTCAGAAAGTAGTTATCAATGGTTCACAGTCCTGCTGGAAGTGCATAAAAAGTGGGGCTCCGCACGGATCAGTTTTGGGACCAGTTCTATTCAGTATCTTCATCAATTATTTAAATTAATGGCAGTTGTTCCCAACCTGTGGCCCGTGGACTCCTGGGGGTCCACGAGGGTACTGCAGGGGGTCTCTGGAAATTTTTTAGAAGTTACTTTTCCTTTTCTTCTCCTCCTCCCCTTCCATGAGCATGCAACGGGGGAAGGGGGAGAGGTGTAGCAGCCATGCGCACCAGGCAGTGTTCCCTCTAAGCTGCATGGCAGCACAGCTTCACAGGTGATTAATCAGCACCGCCCAGTCAGAGGCTCAGGGCTCCATGCAGGAGCTGACTGAATGGGGGGGAGGGGGGGACCTGATACATCATCTGTGAAGCTGTGCTACCATGCAGCTTAGAAGGAACACTGCCTGGTGTGCACCTTAGCTGCCCCACCCGTCATGCTCCAGGAAGGACGGGGGGAGAAGTAAAGGCAAAGAAAAATCACTTTCCAAAACTTTCCATGGACCCCCTGCAGTGCCCTTATGGAGCACTGGAGGCTCTACTCCAAATAAAAATAAATGTGATCTGCAAGCATTCATCAAAGTTAGGTGAAAACAACTGAAAAAATCTGAACATATTCCATTCTCCTTGAGCTTTACATAGGCAGCCTGAAAAACTACGATATTGTCTTTTATAAAAAACACATTAAGAGAAAACTTGAAAATGTCTACGTTTTTTGGTAAAGCATGCATGTCAATGCTTTTACTTGAACAAATAGCATGGAAAAAAGTCGTACTAGATTCTGTATACTACATTATTGGGAAGGAAAAACATTATTCATTTTAACTGCTATGTATCAGAGTCCAGAAAAACAAAATTTCAATCCTTTCAAAAAAAAAAAAAGTTTTGAAATCCTCAAATAGGGATGTTAAATTGTGAATAACCAGCTAACCGAGTAGTTGATGGAATTTCCATCGACTACTCAATTAGTCGATGGTGGGCACTCGCTACCCCCGCTACACTTCTACCTGCCCTTCACACACACACACACACACACACACACACGGTGCTGGGAGGAGCCAGCTTTTAAGCCAGCTGCCCCCAGTACCAGCTCCTGCTTCCCACCCCCCCTCCTTGCTGCCTCTGATATCGAGGCAGCAAGGGAGGAGAGAATGCGAGGAGTCGACTATTTGACTACTCTTTTACATCCTTATCCTCACATAAAAACAGTATACTGTTTCACAACTTAAAGGGCAAGATTAGTTTAAGAAACACGTTATTTGCAAAATATTGTCTTGTGCAAAACAGGATGTAGCTTCCTTTCAAAAAGTCTGAGAAGAATCATTACAGTTTTACAAAGCCATAAAAGGGAGGCAGTCATGCTTACAAGATTAGTTTCATTTCCTATACAACAAAAAGACTATCAGTCTGATAAGTTTAGCATAAAAATTAAGAACAGTGTCTAATAAAAAGACCACCACAGCTGTTTGTACAAGAGTATTACAGGTGCTAGGAATCACACAAAACCGAAGACTTCTAAAATGTGTGTCACAATTCTTATATATTCCAGTTGTTTTGGGGGTAACATGCTTAGGATTTTGCAGATCAGGAATCCCAGAGCGCTCAGTTTTTCAATAATGGCAGATTGAGACTTGGATGTTTTCTATAGTACTAGCAATTTCTACAGAAGTAGAAACAAAAATGCCAAAATAAAGCTACAAAATTACAGTAACTTCAATGGGTAATTCCTTAAGAAAGCAAGTGCCAGATCTGCAAAGCTGCAAAGACCTATGAAAGAGTCCCCTATGGAAATGTGCACTGGGAGATAGGAGATAATGAGTTTAAATCTTATTTTATCCACAGACTAGGGGAGTGATTCCCTGCTCTGATTATTAAGCAAGATCTCAGGTAGTACAAAAGTATCATTCAAAATATTTTCACAGAGGAAATATGTGAAGATCTGAGAAGTTCCCAAGGTCACCTTTGGCATGGGGGAGGAGGAGAGGGGACAAGAGAAACCGAATTTCATCTATTTATCCATGCTGTCTCTCAGAAAGATTAAAAGAAGTTTTCATATTTAGCTACCGTTTCTTTAAAATGGGCTATTGCTGCATCTTCACCACTATAAGAGGAAGTGAATTATAAGCCTTTAATTACATGATCACATGCTTTCTCCTTGTCCCTTTATTAGGGTGGTCATGTCAAGCCACGGCTCTAGGACAGTACTTCTCAATCTACAGTAATTTAACACGAAAGATGTGTTTCTGAAAATGTTTGTGCTAAACAAAAACGTGCTATGCAGGGTCAATTTTCCCATTGAAAATAATGGAAAAGGTGGGGGTTGCGTCTCAGGTGGTGGTGTCAAAGTCAATTTTTTGTTGGTGCTGAGTCATCAAGGTCAACATTAGATGATGTAGATGGAACAAAGCTATTTTGTTCATTATCTGATTTTTTTTTAGGTTGAACACAAAAAAAAAAAAAAAAACTTTCAACAGAGAGCTGCTTTGCTGCTTTTTGTTTTTCATTGTAAAGTTGCTTGTAGCAAGATATGGCACTTTCTAAGCTTTTCGCTACTTTTGAGCTCCGTTCACGATCAGGATCACTCTCATCAAAAATGTTTATTATATCACTTATAAACTTAAATGCTTCACCCATAACTTTCGTTGATAAAGTTCGAATAACTGGCTCATTTTCCAGCTGCTGCTCATCCAGCAGCTTCAACTCGTCGACAGACAACTCCTCCCCATGAAAGTCGAGCAACTCTTGCACATCAGTAACATCCACCTCCTCTAATGCTGCTTCATAGGCTAGGGCTACAATCTGCATATTAGCTTCAGATATTTCAGTATCGAACCCCCTGAACTTGTGAACACATGCAGGCAGGGGCGGCCCATGAGCCTAGGCGTGCTAGGCAGCTGCCTAGGGCGCCGCTGGCCCGGGCGCCCGATGATGACGTCACGGCCATTGACGGACGTTCAGGCAGGGGCGCCAATTGCGCCACCCCACCTAGAGCGCCAGCTGCTGCAGCCGGCCTCGAGCCGCTCCTGCATCCAGGCCATACACGGCACCAAACTGAGTTAAGGCAACTCGAAGAAACTTCTGCCCAAGCCTCTGCTATAATATCTATAGCATCTTTAACGTTAAATTTTCTCCAAAACTCGATTGTAGGCTTATTCTCACTATCTCTCCCCCTTATAAGCCTAGCAAACGTACGGTGAAGTAATACACCTTGAAAGCAGCTATCACTCCTTGATCAAGAGGTTGTATTAACGAGGTCATATTGGGGGGTTAAAATAATACTCAAATGTTTTCTAACAGATCAATAAGGCAAGGAGGATGGCCTGGCGCATTATCTAGAACAAGTAAAATTTTGAAAGCAAGATTTTCTTGCAAACAGTAGTCTTTCAACTCAGCAGTTAGGCAATTGCAGAAGTAGACTATGAAGATGCTTGCAGTTACCCATGCTTTTGCATTAGATCTCCAAACAACAGGAATATAATCCTTTGAATACTCAGCTAAAGCTCTACGGTTGGCCGAACGGTAAACTATTATAGGTTTGAGCTTGCAATCCCTGCTGCTATTGGTGCATAGCATCACAGTCATATGATCCTTTGCGGCCTTAAAGCCAGGTGCATAAGCCTCATCATGAGAGAGATATGTGCGTGCTGGCATGTGCTTCCAGTAGAGTCCTGTTTCGTTCAGGTTAAACACCTGTTTAGACAAATAGCCACCTTCCTTTATAATAGTTTCAAATATCGCTGGGAATGATTCAGCAGCCTCTATGTCAACAGCATCAGCCTCACCAGTTATTTTTACATTATATAAGTTTGAACTCCTTTTAAAGTAATCGAACCAACCGTGACTTGCAGTAAATGGCTTGGCATCGGTTTCATTCAGTTCTAATTTAACAGCATCATATAAAGCTTTGGCTTTTTCCTGAACAACAGCCAAACTCACTGGCATCTTTCATTGTGTTTGGTCTTCAATCCACATGGAAAATATGGAGAGGAGATTTTAGGTTAGATTGTGTATGAACAACCTTCTTGGCACTCACTGGTGTTGCATTTTTGCAACTTTCCTTAATTTTCTCAGCTTGAGCACGGATCATGCGCACACTAGACTCATGCATATTCAAAGCGCAGGAGATATCACAATTGTGTTCACCTTTTTCAATTCGCTTAATCACTTCAAGTTTGTTTTAATGTAAACGATTTTCTATGCTTCTTGCTTGCAGAAGCAGATGTATCACTTTCCTTACGTTTCCCATTCACGATAAGGGATAATACATGTACTTTGTATACTTTACAGCAAGATATCTAGCAACACAAGTCACTGTGATTTGTTAAAACACAAAGATAAACACGTGAGCGAGCGGAGGAGCGCTGTGATCATGTGTATTCATCCGCTTATGCGTATTACCACTGTTTTCACCAATTTATACTGCCACACAAAGTAATCCGCCACCTGATTATTTTCGTGTTATTTCGGGGACGGTAGTTATTCGAAAAACGTTCCCAAAAATCGTGCTATTGCAAAAACGTGTTAAGCGGGCACGTGTTAAATGAGTAATTACTGTACTTGCATTTTGGGCTGTATCCAGTACTACCTGTATGGCCCTGAGGATGTTACACGGACCATTGCTTTATGCTAATTGCGCCACAAGCAGCCAATGAACAGCAGATTGAGAAATGCTGATCTAGGACCTTAAAGAACTGTGTTCCATCCCCTGCTCTACCGCATATTTCTTACATGATGCTGAGCAAGTCATTTAGACCAATATTTTCAAGATGGCCACTAACCATTTTTCTTAACTCAAGTTAAAAAATGACTTTGGGCAATTAAAGTGTGCAATCTCTCTATTAAAAAAAAAAAAAAAAAAAAAAACCACACACACCTCATCTTATGCTAAAATAAACATGCCACAATACAAAACCTCAAAACTAACTCCAACCTCACAGCTATAGCTATTAGAATTTCTAATGTTATCCATAAAAACAAAGGCAAAAATCTAAAGACCATACTAGGGATGTTAGTGTATAGCCTAGGCTTATCGGTTAATCCTGTCAACTACACACACTCCTTCCACTCTTGCTGCCTCTCTATCAGAGCGTGCCAGCAGGAGGAGGGGGAAGAGCCAGGGCCCATAAGGAGCTGGCTTTAAGCAGGCTCCCCATGATCACCAGATTCACCTGCTTCCCCCAGAGGCAGCAATACGGAGGGTGAGGAGGAGCAGTGGGAGCCAATATGCACTGGGAGTCGGCTTTCAAGCCAGCTTCCCATGAATATCGACTCCCATGGATCCACCTCTGTGGCAGTGAGGGGGGGGGGGACAGGCAAGAGCCAGTGCCGGGGAGCCAGCAAGGGGATAGGAGGCTGCTGTGAAGCAGCCTCTGTCAGCAGGGGATCCAAGCTCCACGTGGACAAAGGCTGCTGCCACCCTGCATTGCTGCCTCTATATTAGAGGCAGCAGGCAACTGGTCTGCGAGGGGAAGATGGTTTTTAAACTGGCATTGTTCGTGGACCAGCTCCTGCCTGCTATTCCACACTGTTGCCTCTGATAGAGAAGCAGCAGTGTAGGGTAGCAGGGTGCTCCACGGGAGTGGGGCCGGAAGGCAAAACTGGCTGCTAGCCCCGCCCCCAGGGACTATCAAACAGTCGTGTAACCAATACTATTTTTTGTGGTTACACTACTATTCAATTACACAATAACCAACATCCCTAGAGCATATATGGACCAGACTAGCGTTGATTTACTGTTTTCCTTTTATATCCAAAATCTTTTATTCAGATTTCTGAAGTCAACTAATTAAATAAGTCTTAAACTTTCTTAAGGTCTCGATGATTGTAATGACTAACTTTCAACTAATCCAGCTACCACTTTCTCCAAAAAAGCCTCTTCATATTTCCTCCGAAGAAAATATGGAAATATTTTACCTGTATCAGTCTTCCATAATCTCAAGCATAGATGAAGTCTGATATCTGCATATAAGTATTACAGTTCCAATTAAAAAAATCTCACAGGGTATCCATGAATATATCTAATATAAAAGACAGGCTGAGGAAGTCTATTATGACAACTTTATATCTAAAAGATAGCATATCTAGCAAATTTTATGAGAATGTCAGAGAGGTAGCAAAAAAGTATAAACTATGTCTGGCCACTGCTGGCAATTTCTCCTGAGATTTATCTATTTGACCTCAAATAAATGCTTCTAAGTATCACCATTTCCTTAGTTAATGAAGGTATGGCAATATCTACTTTACAGATCTGATTTTTCCTTTTCAAATCCCTAGATGTTCATATATTGCATATTACACCAACTATTTTAATTGGGAAATCCCCGTTTTGCTTTAATTGCATTTCCTAAAGTGAGTTAGCAAACTTCTGGTTGGATCCACACATCAAATACTTCCCTTGAAGTGCCCTACTTCTTCCCTTTCTGATTGAATGCCAAGGTTTGACTTAACCATTGTTTGAAAGCATTCATAAAAGAATCTGTTTTAGAAGATTATGACCTAGGGTCAGAAAGTTCTCTTTCCTTCACGGAGAAAAGTTCCACAGAGAACTCCAGACATCCATTTCTTTTAGTTTAGACTCCAGTTTTCTGTATGGGGTAAAGGAAATTCTGGGGCTGTGGGTTTTTTTTTTGTTTTTTTTTTGTTTTTTTTTTTTTAAGTACTTTCCCTTCCTTCTCAGTTGAACAAGTTAGGCCCTTCTCAATCTTCTCTCTAATGGTGGTCTTCTAGCATGAGAACAGATTTCCAAATATAGTTTTGTTGTATGTGGTTCAGTAATTCTATATTTGAGAAATTTAAAAAAAATCTATTTTAATCCACTTACATTAAAAATTCCCTTTTGGCCCTTTATTCTATCCCCCAAAAGTATGCCATAGCACCTATCAGAGGCAGCAGCGCCAGTGGGGAAGGGAGGTGGGAGCAGGGCAGAGGCAGCTGCTGTGAAGCAGCTTCTGCCCATGGTGGGCCCAAGCTCGGGCAGCCCAGGCAACTGCAGACAGGGGCTGCTCCAGCCAGGCAGGCAGTTGGGACCTACACCTACTGAGGCTCTGCAGTTTACATATACTAAGAACCCAACAGGTTACAGTTAAGTACTTGTTTTCAAACACTTTCTAAGTTCCATGAAGATTCTACCAGATGTCAGTTAACTGTTCACATTAATATTATAAAGTGATGTGAAGGTAAGAGGTAAAGTACTGAAAACTGGACCAAAGCTAGAGTGCGCCTGTATTTTCCCTACTTTGGTAAAACCATATATTTAGAAAAAAGGTATGAGAATGTATGAACTAGGGAATACATTTAAGATCATCCATAGCACCTTTATTTCCAGTTAATCAGTTTTCTTTAAAATTTTCATCATCTACTGTATTAATACCCAAAAGAGTGTTTCTAAATTTCCATTGATAGAGTATATCTTCTTTGCGTGTTTAATTGGCATAGAGTAGAATGTAAGCAACTAGTCGAGTCACTACTTGACTACTCGCTTCCCTCCTCCTCCCCTCTGCCTCTGTATCAAAGGCAACAAGCGGGGGGTGGGAGGAGTAAGAGCTAGTGCTGGGGGGAGCCAGCTTAAGTGCTCTAAGGGGCGCTGCACGGCCCCTGGCCCCGGGCGCGCTGTGCCTGATGGCAGCTCTAAGGGGCGCTGTGCAGCCCCCGGCGCGCAGCGCCTGATGGCAGCTCTAAGGGGCGCCGTGCAGCCCCCGGCGCACGGTGCCCCTTACAGCTTCCATCAGGCAACCCCCATAGGTTGGCGCCCCTGACAGCTGCCCAGCTAGCCCCCCCCTTAATCCAGCCCTGCCCAGATCGCATTGAGTCCCCAACCACTGCACCTCTGCTTTTTGAATGTAATGAAAGCAAGAAGTCCCTGAGCCAGTACCAGGACTGCTCAGTCCTGGCTTACACCACTCCTGGGAGCTGCCAGGCTGCCTGCATGCCTGGCTCTTACTATATTTAAGTTGCAGAGCCGCAGCAGGGGTAGCGAGTGCCCCCCCCCCCCGCATTGACTAATCAAGTAGTTGATAGAAATTCCATTGACTACTTGATTAGAGTCACAGAATCATAGAACACTAGAACTAGAAGGACCCTCAAGAGGTCATCGACTCCAGTCCCCTGCCCCCATGGCAGGACCAAGCACTATCTAGACCATCCCTGACTGATGTCTATCTAACCTGCTCTTAAATATCGCCAGCCATGGAGATTCCACAACCTCCCCTAGGCAATTAAACATTAGTTAACATCCCTAGCATAGAGTAAAATCATCAAGTTTGTGGGGTTATCCATCTTAGCAAACCATTTAATGATAAAAATGAAGGGATTTTTCCAACAATCCTGTATAGCTGCAATAGAAAGATCTTTAGACAAGTTCCTATATAGTGTTTAAGATGTCCTATGGTGCAAGAGAACAGAACAGTTAACTATGATGAAGTATTAACAAAACAGAGGGTTTTTTTGCTACTAAAAGATCAACTATGTGCCTTTGGAAACAAGAATCCTTCAAGGTCTCTCTGATTGCACAAAAGAATTCAAGAGATATGGTAAAATGTGGGATACTTGCAGACCACAGGTTAGGGCACCTTGCGTCACATTAGGTAACTTTGCTATAAAGAGAATGAGAATACTGAACCTTTCAGCTATATAAATATTTCAGCTATTTCACACAAAACTGAGAACTACTATTAATGCAGTCCCCTGTGGTTCAAAGGTTTCCTAAGGAGTAGCTAAATTAAACTTCCCAATTCCTGTTAATCCACTATTTCCAGAGGAGTAAAGGGAACCAATTGTTTTATTTATGTCCCACTTTTATTATATGGGTAAACTATGTGAAGCAGCAAAGGTATTGGAGTTGCCTTTCTAAATCCAACAACAGAAAATAGTGCACCAGTTTATATTTGATTCACATTTAGAATGTTTCTTATGGCTATTAAGGTTAACAGGAATTCTCTTTTTAAATGAAAGCTTCAACTCTAGAAGTTAATGGCTTAGGCCCTTTTACTCACAAAGAATTTATCAAGCTCTACTTAACTGTTAAAGAGAAAAGTAAAGTAATGAACACAACTCCATTAAAAACAGCATTCTATGAACGCAAAAGAACTGCACCTGGTGGAAAGTAGCAGCTGGAAGAGCAGTTTTATGTATTGACATAAGAACTGCTAACCCCAAAAAGTAGTTTTAAAAAAAATCATTTTAAAAATACTAACTTTCTTCTACCGAAGAATAAAAAGCATCTCTGCAGAGGGGTTTCCTACAATATACATTCATTTTTACTTCAGTTGTGCTGGATTAGGCAACGAAGGCTTTGCCATTATCTTCTGTGAAAGCAGGACGTGACCCTTAGCAAGGATATTCTGCAAGTTGTTTTTAAAACAAGTAGGGTTTTACAAAGACAAGATGGGTGAGGTCATATCTTTTATTGAACCAACTTGTATTACCTCACTCACTTTGTGTCTCTGGAATCCTGGGACCAAGCCCACTATAACATCACTGCTAACTAAAAGCGTTTTTCAGGAGACATTTCGTTTAAATATTATTATGGAAACATTCGCTTGGGAAGTCAGTGCTAAAATTCAGTTTATTAAAAAAGTTTAGTTCATAATACGACAAAACCCACCAGTGCTTTTCTTTACTATGTAAAAGACATGAGTTCAAACTTTTAGCAGAATCTAGAAAGATTATGAACCCAATACACTCAACTGTAAAGAGAGTAAACCTCTAAATTGCTTCATAGCAAATCCTTATGGCCTGCACTCATGAGCAGCACAAACAGGCTTCAAAACAAAAACAAAAATATTTCCCACCCTCCTTGGATAGATGTCAAGCTTCAATAAAAGGCTTAATGTAAAACAATAAGCATAAAAAGTCAAAGCTAAGGTTCTGAAGATTTTCAATATCCAGGCCAAATCACAAAAGATCCACTCCATCTAAATCTAATTCTTCTTACCCAAGAAAGAAGGGGAAAAAAAGAACCATAAAGCATAATGAAGCTACTTAAATGTTACTGCCCAAACTTTTATGTAAAGTCCAGTACATTTATTCACAGCATCAATTTACTATAAAGTTTCTGAAACATCCTAGTCTGATCGTTCATGTTTCAGATGACAGGTACTATCCTGAACAATCTTTAGTTTCAGTGTTATCTACTATTCAAACAAATAACTTCATAGGAACTTAAGTTATTCATAGAATGAAGAAATGGCTGACCAAACCATTTAAAAGAAAAGGTTAAATGTGGTTCTACTATGAATAGCGACAACAAATGAAAGCATGGGTTTCATGTTTGTCATCACTTGAGTTTCCATAACAAATTCCAGTAAAAATATTATTTCTCTGATTGCCAGTGCTGCAAACTCACGGTTTCCCACACATCAATACCAGTATTGCCTTCAATACCAGTATTTGCTCGGATCTAACTACTAGAATTAGCATTACATTAGGAGCTATACAAAAATGTGAGAATTCCCCCAGGACTGACATATACAGTGTAGTTGTAGTCTTGTAGGTCCACCTCACTACAGCAGTTGATCCAATAAAAGATATTACTTCACCCACTCTGTCTCTCTGGCATTATAGAAGTTATTCTATTAAGGATATATATAACATATTATAACTCTCATTCTCAGACCTTCAGCTCTCCAGTGCTAATAGGGGAAAAAGGCAACAAAACCTGTTTCTGTCCCTAAAGTAAGCAACTGTGACTGAATATATAGGCTGTTGTATAAAGTTCAAAGAATGATTCTTAAAAATGAAGTGAAATTATAAACAAACATCAATGACTAATAAGGTTTATTTTACGAAGTGTATATACAGTTAACACCTTGATCTGTCTATCACATGTGCACATCCAGTGGGTAGGGACTTCCTGTTTTATGGAATGAACTTGCAAAACAACTACACTTTTTGAGAGGGGACTTTTACAAAGATTAGTTACTGCACTTTGAATCTCAACCTTTACTTAAAACCCATATTTGCACATTTCTGAACCTTCAACCAATCATCTCATTTCAAAATACCCATTTTACAGAGCTAAAACCACAAGCATCATGCTATGACAGTCAACAGCCAGTGGTCATTAACAACACTGACAAAGGATAAAAGTTCTTTAGTCATAAGATTTAAAGTATGTCATAGCAATTGCTGCACTTCTTTAAAGAAGTTACACAGATACATGAAAAGCAGAATAGCCAGCAGACATCTGAGAATGCTGAACAGGTTGCAAGTAGAAAACCCCTTTTACATCAACTGTACATAGGGGATCTCTATCTTCCCCATACATAGCTGTTACTCTATACACAATGCATTAAAACTTCCATGTATAATACTTGCTATCAAAGTATGACTAAAAAGTTATAACTCTTGGTGCCCACCCGCCTCTGCAAGTGATCTGCAAACTCGCGGAGAATTTCTAGAGATATTTTTAGCAATACATTCAATAGAAAAAATTCACATCTACCACAACTGAGAACATGACATGATTTAACTACTCCTAAGGTGTGTCTACACAGAAAAGTTGTTTCAGAATAACGGCTGTTATTCCGAAATAACTATGCAAGCATCTACACAGCAATTGTTATTTTGAAATAATTTCGAAATAACAGATGACTTATTCCAAAATCTGTAAACCTCATTCTATGAAGAACACCACCTACTCTGAAATAGCTATTTCAAAATAAGATGTTTGTGGACGCTCCACTGCTGCTATTTCGAAATAGCCCCTCACCAGGACCATTCCAAGTTATTCCTCCAGGGGCTCTAAATCAAGATAGCTTGTCTACATTAGGGAAGCCTGCCTCAGACTAATTTCGAAGCTTCCCTGCAGTGCAGACATGCTATTCTGAAACAAGCTATTTCAGAATAATTATTCTAGAATAGCTTGTTCCAAAATAACTGTGCAGTGTAGACGTAGCCCTACAGTGCAACCATTAGTCATTTAAACTGACCTTGTTGATTAAAGATGCACTATATCTGAGATTAAGATTTAAAATGAGAGAAGGGCAAACCTGAAAAGGTTCAGAGTTCAGTTCCTGATAATTATTAGTACTTCAACAGTTGTATAGCAGCACTCTGAAGATGTAAATAATAGTCAGCACCCAGATAAGAGATTATTAAACTAAAAACACAGTTCAGGGAGATTCCAAGGACAAGTAATAAATCAAAAGCAAAAGTAAGATTAGTGAAGCACTCTCAAGTTCCTTACACTTAGTGTCAGTCAGCCAATGAAAGTAATCAGCCTACCCAAAGATCAGGTGCTTGTTCTAACTTAGCCTAAAATCACTTGAGGCTAAACAAGTTTCACAAGAATAACGTGCAGAGATTTGTAACACACTGTGCACACTGTTAGTGTTCAAATAAAAATAAGTAGACTTCCAATTGAAAGCTAGAATAATCTCTTCCCTGATCTCTAAACTTGTCTGGATCTTACAAACATACACGTTTAGTTCACATTCATTTTTAAGACGAAATGACTAAGAAGGGGGAAAGAGGTTTTGTATTTTATCCAAACCAGTTCCTCCCTCCTAACGATTAAGGCAGTTCGAGTGCGATCTTGCCATGAAAAAGGTGAGCGTTACCTGCCACCTGCCGTAGCTAAGCAGGACGAGCGCCAGAGGGATGGCAGTGCCCGACATGGCGTGGGTAGAGGGCATGCTGTACTCGGAGTTGTAGAAGACCTCCAGCTTCACCACGGGCGGTGAGGCAGGCCGTGGCCAACGGATCACATCCTTGGTGCACTGGCCCAGGTACATAACCCAGACCCAGACGATGATGAGCCTCCTGCCCACCCAGGCGTCCAGGTTCCAGATGCAGAAGGGGAAGAAGAGGATGTAGAAGAGCTCGTTGCCCAGCTCCGTGCCCAGGCTGAACAGATAATAGAGCACGGAGTTGCGGATGGCGATCTCCTGGCAGGCGTCTTCCCCGGTCAAGGAGTTGCGGCGGGGCTGCCTCCGCCACCAGGTCGGCTTCCCCTGCTGCTGCCGTGGTGCCTCCCCGCCGGCTCCCCCAGGGACTGCCCCGTTCCCTCGCCCGCTCGGGTGCCGTTTCTCCCCGCCTCTGGCCCGGGGCCCCCCATCGCCACCCCCTCCGCCGTCCACGGCGGGGCAGCTCCCGTTGGCCAACGGCCCCGGCTCCCCGCTCTCCCCAGCGAGAGGAGGGGAGGCCGCCCAGACCGCGGGCGCCTCCACCCCGCAGAGACGCTGGAAGTCGGCCACTTTCTGCGGGTCCTGCAGGTAGGCGGCCAGGCGCTGGAGCAGAGCCATGCTGGGAGGGAGCCTCTCCCGGGAGCACTGAGGGGGCTTTGCCGGCGGGGAGTCTCCCCGAAGGAGGGGCTTTGCCGGCGGGGGGCGGCCTGAGGGGGGGGATTTAGCCTGTACCCGACAGGCACCGGGACCTAGACACCCCGCCCGACTGGCCGTTGCTCCTTCCCGCTACGCAACAGCAGCTCCGGCCCGTCGGCCAGACTCCCCGCTGCCTTCAGTGCGCCTGACTCAGCCGAGCCCGGCTGCCGCGGCGCGCGCTCTCCTCCAATCACCGCCTCCCTCCCAACCCCGCGCGCGCTCTCCTCCAATCACCGCCACCCTCTCAACCTTCCCCGCCCTCGCTCGCGCTCTCTCTCTTTTCTGATCACCGCCCACCCTTCCACCCCTGCCTGCGCAAGCAAGAGACAACTCAGTCCAGCGCAAGCCGGGTCTGTCACCCGTATGGTTCCCCTGATTGGCTGTGCCCCCTCCAGCGCCGCCTTCCAAGAAAAAGTGCAACCAATCAGAGCTTGTTTCTGAGCGCCGGAGCGGCCAATGGACTCTGCGTGGAGAGGCCCGCAAGTCCCTGAGGGAATCCCAGCCTTGCTCAGCCCCTCAGCAGGCGGGAACCGGGGCAGCGGGAGGCGAGACTGCATCTCCATTAGCCGGCATGGAGAGTCCAACGGAGAAGCGTTTTAGGCATAAGAAGCGGGGGGAGGTCTGGGGCCAAGAACAACGAAAGAAATAAAAAGTTGATAGAAAGACCCATGGGAGTGACTGTCGATTGTTTTTAATCAATGAGAAACTGTCTTAAGCTGAGGCCTGGGCAATAGGCAAAATAACAATGCTAATGTGCCAATTTTCAAAAAGGGCTGCTAGTGTGATGACATGAACCTGTGGCAGCCTCCCACACGTACCCCCTTGCCTCAGTTACCCTCTTCCTACGTGGAACTCAGTGCAGCATTTGGAATATATCAATAGCCCCTTTGAGGAGGGGGTAATGTATTACCAAAAGTCCCACTACTTTCCCAAAAGTCCAACTCCAAATAGGGCACCAGGAGGTCTCACCATGCCATACCCCTGTTCCTAAGTGTGGCTCTGGGGTCTTTCCCTGTTCCTCAGGGGTCTTCTCTACTCTGTTCCAGGTATGGTTTCTCGCCCTTTCATTATTCCTTCAGTCCTCTCTGGCTCTCCCAGCCAGGGGCAGATTTACCATGAAATGGTGCTATGGCATGGGAGTTCTTAATGAGAGGGAAGCCCTGCAGTAGAGAATCAAAGCAAAGAAAACAAATGCCTCATTTTCCAGCTTTGTGCTGTATGTTTATGTTTTGTCTTGTGGTAATGCCCGCAAGCTATTTAGCCAGCGTATGAAAGAAAGGGTCAAGTCAATAGCGAAGTTGAATGCCTTGTTAAACAACACTTAGCTCATGATAGTCCCTGGAAAAATGCCTGCCCTGTCTATGCTTTACTTAATGGATTTTCCTCACACAGAAAGGAAAAAAAAAAAACAGCAAGCAAATGGTCTGGTAGCACTTTATAGAGTAACAAAACATGTAGATGGTATCATGAGGTTTCGTGGGCACAGCCCACTTCTTCAGATGACCGGAGTTATGACTAGAGGATAAGAAAACTCAAAATAAATAGGAGAAGGGAAGGGGGAGGGGGGAAGAGAAAGATGCAGGGGCAGGGCAGAAAGAAGACCCATCCAGGGAGAGACTGGCAGTGTGGAAGGGTGGTCTGGGGCACGTTAGCCTGGGCTGGGGCTTACCCTTTCTGGGGCTCATCTCTGATCTCTTCCAGCTCAGGCAGAGGCGTAGTGAGGGTGTTATGTGCCCGGGGGCAAAGGTAAAATTTGCATGCACTCTCCCTCCCCCCCCACGCCCGCCACCATGCAGCGGGGTCCCAAACCTGGTGAACGGCTGAGCCCAACCCTGGGAGGAGAGGGGGAGCTTGTACTGTGTCTTGCCCTGCCCCCTCCAGTTTGGGGCCAGGCCTCCGCATGCACTAACCCGCCAACGGAGATGGAGGAGGGTCAGGCTGGGGGCAGGGAGGAGGCTCCAGCCAGCACCAGTGGGCAGAGGAGGAGCAGGCGAGTCGAGGGATGACAGGGGGAGCGGAGGGGGACTAAATTGGCACCCCCGTAGTGTGGCGCCCAGGGGCAACTTCCCCCCCTCACTACACCACTGAGCCCAGGTAGTGCTGGAGTCCCAATTGCCCTTGGACAGTGACTCAGTGCCTGCCCAGGGGAGCCCCCACCGTCACGTTCCACTTGCTTTTGGCACTTCAAGGTTGGCAGCAGTGACAATTTTACTCCTGCTGCCTCAAGGATCACAGATACCATAGGGTTTACCTTAAAGCTTCACTACTACACAGTTCTGGGTCAGAATAAGACTGGCTTCCCACAGAAGGGAGGGACTGATTAGTCTATGGAGGGGGATGAGCCCCAAACAGTAGAGGAGACAGAATGGGTGGGCAGTGGGCTAAGAGGTGGGGAATGAGATGGATATGGTAGAGACTCTTCAAGCCTTGTTGGTTGATTATTTCTCCCTTGAAATAGATAAAGATCAGGTGTCTGCTGACTTTTTAATACAAGTCAGCAGTCTTTTATTCCAGTGATATAACATAAGCAACATAGCCCTTGCTCAAGTAGTTTTGTTTTTTCTTCTCCAAATGGCAAAGGCTGTTCCCATTAAACTTGATAGCAAAAATCCTTTTGATTTCAACAGTGGCAGGATTTGGGTCCAACAAGAAATCAGGGAGTATGATTTTGATCAGTTGCTCATCTGTCCAAAGACAGTTCTCATGCATGTGGTTTTGCCAGGTTGACTTTGATTGCCGTTCCTGTACATCTTGCTGAGGAAAATAATAAAACATTCGATGCACATGGCACACATAGCTCTATGCCTCTTGCATGTTTTTTGAGAGAATTGTGGATGAAAATGCTAAAAGCCACTACAATAAGAAATTAAGTGAATTCTATCAAGAGGTTATAAACACAAACCAATACATCAAACTAGGACAAACCTGGACTGGAACAGGAAAGCTGGTTCAGTCTCATTTAAGGGGCCAGCTATCCTGTTACTGTTGGCATTTATAGGACAGTTTGCCTGACAGCCGTCCTGGACAAAAGAACACAAGAGCTGACATAGGATTCAATTAAATTAATTGTATGAGTATCTGGGATGGGAGAATTTGCCTTGACATGTATAGATGAAATATATTCATCAGACCTGGAAAAGCATGTTCCTCAGATGGAAAGAGTCTAATGTCAAGTTGATAAAATGGAGTCTGGCATGCCAAGAATCTGATAAGGAGGTGATTCATGTAAAAGGAAGTGTCATTATGGTAGCTGTTTTTCTCTCATAAGATATGAGAATTTCCCTGCAAGGCTGTTTGTTGACCACCCTGGCTCAGGTCCATCTGCGATGGAGGGAGAGATGTGACAGTTTGGATTTATGTCTGTGTCCCAGTATGAATTCAATTTGGGTTTACAAACATTATTTGTAATTGTAACCCTCACTGTGGATTAATTCATCTGTTTTGTAGCAGGAATCTGACACATAGTGGGGAGAGCGGTGACACAGCCACCAAAGACTATCTGCACTGAGTAGCTGAAACAATGAGGTTACCCCAGCTGGGTTTTGAATGAACTCTGTACTCAGAAACCTGGCTGGGTAGAAGGGAGGTGACTGTAATTCCCCACCTTCGCCAGGCTAAGCAAATGGTTGGATGAGCTGCAGTTTCTTCCCCAATCAAAGAGGCACAGACTGTTCTAAGGCCCTGTCTACACTACACAGTTTTGTCAACAAAAGGCAGCTTTTGTTGACAAAAATGGAATGCTCCTCTCTCACTGATTAAACTCTTCTTCTATGCCAACATAATAAAACCACCTAGACAAGAGGCATAGATCTTTTAGTGACAAAGAGCTATGCAGTGTCAGTTGCAACCCTGCATTGCTTATGTTGCTCTAAGTGGCCTCCAAGAAGTGCCCCACACTGCCCATTGTGACCACTCTGATCAGCAGTTAGAACTCTGCTGCCCTGCAGTCAAGTACATTCGTATTTGCCCTTCCCCTTTAAAGCACTGAGCTGCTTACAGCACACCTTTCCAGATGCCAGCTCCCTGAAGCCAACACACTCCTTCTTGGAGTATCCTAGAGTTGCTGGATTTGTGGGGAGAGGAGGCTATGCAGTTGTAACTCTACTCTAGCCTTAGGAACTTTGATACCTATGGGCAAATTGCTCGTGCATGAAAGGGACATGCAGCAGTGCCATACTAAGATCCAGCTGCTGAGGTAGTTGTACTAGAAAGCAAGGGAGGCCAAATATCGCTCTGGTGGGGCACAGAAGACATGTTGTTTCTACAGAGAGCTGTATACCATCCTCGGTGATGACCCCACCTCCACCGTCGAGAGCCTGCTGGATAATTCAGCAGAGTGAACCTCAAGGACTAAGTGGTGGCTGAAGCAATGAAACAAAACCTCTTTTCAACTTCACAGGGGCTAGATGTTCCAACCACTCCAGCTCTGGCACTCCTGATGTAGGGGAGGTGAAGTATTCATTGTGTTTTGGTGCTACATGAGGACATGATACTGCTTTAAAAGAGAATGGAAGAAGAAGGGATAAAAATAATCACTGGTTTATTGTTTCTATACCTTCTGTAGATGTGCCTTTGAAGGTCTCCTGCACGCTGGCTCTGTTTGATAAGTAGACAAACCAGGAGTAAGGAAAACATGTTTACAGAAGTGCTGCAATTGTCTGATAAGCTGATTGCAAGCAGCAAGCGTGGAGAGAAACAATCAATGAAAAACTGAGAATGAACAGCCAGGGGAGGAAACGGGCAGGAGCGGCTGATACAACTGCTTGAGGACCAAACTGACATGCTCAGGTCCCTGATGGAGTTCATGCTCACCACCCCCTGCAGCCCACAGAAAACTGCCTTCCACACCCTCCCCAAATTTCCCTCTGCCACATTCCTCACATATTCCCAGGGCATCATGGTGCTCATGCACTCCATCCCTAAGTAAATGTTTTACAGTGACAGCTTGGACAGACACCCAACTGAGAGAGCCTTTTTTTTCAAAATGTGCTGCTCATGGGTATGTCTCTTGTAGGAAATAGTAATGTTTGTAAACCTCTTTAATAAAATTTCACTAATAGAGAAAATGAATCTTTATTTATGTTCTAGAGGTGGTGATTGCTGCTGAAATTCTTAGACGGTGGCAATTAGTACATTTGAAGACTACAATTAATACTCATACCATAATCATATTAAAAGGGTCATTCAACAGTGCTAGAAAACAATGCCTGGCTCAATGCATTATAAAAAGACACATCACTGGAGCTCATTGTCAAAATGTTCCTTCAAAGCCTTCCTGATTTCTAGCCCCACATTGAGCCCTGTAACAGACTAGGTATCTGGTTGCTCAAAAGCAGCCGCCAGGTGATCCCCCTTAATATTCTACCCTTACAGAAACTTTTCCCTTTCTGCAAAGCACAGCAGGTTGCCATGGCCATGGGAATATTTTCTTCATTGAGGCCCAACCTGCCCAAATAGCAGCACCAGCAACTCTTTAATCTGCCCAAGTCACATTCACTGGTCATGCTGTACCCGATGAGCTTGTTCTTGGAGCACTCCTTGCTATAGTCAAAGTTTTTAGTTTAAGGCTTCATGAACCAGGCTGGGTAGGCTGGGTCTCCTACGATCACAACGGGCATTTCCATATCCCCTTGGAATCTTCTGGTCTGGAAAGAAGGTCCTTGCTTGCAGCTTTCCATATAAACCAGGGCTCCTGGAGATGTGTGCATCATGAGCCTTCCCTTACCACTCCATGTTGATGTCAATGAAATGACTCTCTCTATTCCACCAGTGCTTGCAATACCATAAAGAAGTAGCCCTTTCTGTTGATATATTCTATCACAAGGTGGTCTGGGATCAAAATGAGGATATGCATGCCACCTATCACCCTACTACAGTTTGGAAATCCCATTGCCATAAAGTCATCCACTATTTTCCGCACACTGACCAGAGTCACCGTCCTTCATAGCAGGAAATAATTAACAGCCCTGCACACTGGCAATACTGCAACCCCCATGGTGGGCTTCCCTCCACCAAACTCATTCATAACTTATCAGTAGAAGTCTAGAGTTGCCGGCTTCCATACAGTAATCATCACTTGCTTCTCTACCATGAGGGCAGCTTCCACAGTTCCAGAAAGGTGGCTTTGTGCATCCAAAAATTCTGCAGCAACTGCTTGTCATCCCATACCTGCATCACAATGTGATCCCACCACTCAGTGCTTGTTTCCTGAGCCCAGAAGTGTTGGTCCACTATATGTACACTGCTCCGTGAATGCAACAGCAATCTTGAATTGTTTCTTCCCATGGCAGACAGAAGATCTGACACAACAGTATCACCAGATTTGCAGCTCATGAAATACATATAAAATGATGAGAACTAATTTAGCTATAACCACTCAAGAGAGAGCTCTTGGAGTCATTGTGGAGAGTTCTCTGAAAACATTCACTCAATGTGCAGTGGCAGTCAAAAAGGCAAACAGAATGTTAGGAATCATTAAAAAGGGATAGAGAATAAGACAGAGAACATCTTATTGCCTCTATATAAATCCATGGTATGCCCAACTCTTGAATGCTGCGTACAGATGTGGTCGCCTCATTTCAAAAAAGATATATTGGCATTGGGAAAGGTTCAGAAAAGGGCAATAAAATAATTAGGGGTTTGGAACAAGTGCCATATGAAAAGAGATTAAAAAGATTGGGATTTTTCAGTTTAGAAAAGAGGAGACTAAGTGGGGATATGATAGAGGTCTATTAAATCAGTGAACTTGTGGAACTCCTTGCTAGAGGATGTTGTGAAGACCAGGACTTTAACAGAGTTTATAAAAGAACTAAATAAATCCATGGAGGTTAGGTCCATCAATACTTATTAGCCAGGATAGGTAGGAATGATGTTCCTAGCCTCTGTTTGTCAGAGGCTGAAAAGGGATGACAGGAGAGGGATCACTTGAGGATTACCTTTTCTGCTCATTCCTTCTGGGTCATCTGGCATTGGCCAATGTCGGAAGACAGGATACTGGGATAGATGGATCTTTGGTCTGACCCAGTATGGCCCTTCTTATGGGCTAAATACTGCAGAGACAGCCATGTTGTATTTATAACAGTCATCACAAGAGTGAAGAGCAGTGTGGAATCCATGCTCTCCAGGAGAGAAGGCAGGTGGACAGTTTACTGGGATTGCTGAATAACAGCACTAAATGTACTTTGAAGCGAATGAAAGAAATCTGATGAAGTTCAACAAGGACAAGTCCAGAGTCCTCCACTTGGGACAGAAGAATCCCAAGCACTGTTACAGACTGGGGACCAACTGGCTAAGCAGCAGTTCAGCAGAAAAGGACCTGGGGATGACAATAGATGAGAAGCTGGATATGAGTCAGTATGCACTTGTAGCCAAGAAGGCTAATGGCATATTTGGATGCATTAGGAGGAGCATTTCCAGCAGATCTAGATAAGTGATTATTCCCCTTTATTCGGCTCTGGTGAGGCCACATCTGGAGTATTGCGTCCAGTTCTGGGGCCCCCATTATAGAAAGGATGTGGATGCATTGGAAAGGGTCCAGTGGAGGACAACCAAAATGATTAGGGGCATATGACCTGCGAGGAGAGGCTAAGGGATTTGGGCTTATTTAGTCGGCAGCAGAAAAGAGTGAGGGGGGATTTGATCATAGCCTTCAACTTTCTGAAGGGAGGTTCCAAAGAGGATAGAGAGAGGCTGTTCTCAGTGGTGGTAGATGGTAGAACAAGGAACAATGGTCTCAAGTTACAGTGGGGGAGGTTCAGGTTGGATATTGGGGAAAACTATTTCACTAGGAGGATGATGAAGCACTGGAATGGGTTACCCAGGGAGGTGGTGGGATCTCCATCCCTAGAGGTTTAAGTCCTGGCTTGACAAAGTCCTGGCTGGGATGATTTAGTAAGGGTTGGTCTTGCTTTGGGCAGGGGGTTGGACTCAATGACCTCCTGAGGGTTCTTCCAGCCCTAGGATTCTATGAATGCTGAGATGGAGAAAACTGCATCATGGGATGCTGAGCCTGACCCCATGAGGCACAGATCCATCCCCAAAACACCCAGAAGCAGAAGGGCTAGTTGCACAGTGGAATAGCTGTCCACGGCACGCTGCTCTCTGTCAATGCACCTTGCCTTCATTAAGAGCATTGTGTGGACATGCAAAAGCAGTTTAATGACAGCCGTGCATGATCCTTGACATAACTTTGTAGTGTAGACACAGCAGTATTGACATGTTATCCGTTAGGGGGTTAACTAAACCCCAGAACTAACAGTCAGGTGGAATCTGTAAGGACGGGGTGGAAATGTGCCTACCCAACTGGGAGCTCCAGGGTTGAGGCTCTGGTTTCAAGGCTAGATAGGCAGACTATGGGCTCCCAGTGGTCAAGAAGAATATGGATAGGAAGCCTACACCTGGGGAGTGTGCGTGGGAGATCCAGACTTAGGAACTTTCATCAGTGATTATCCAGACCCAGGAATGTCTTAGCATGTGAGATTCATTGGTCAGATCCCATTACAATAGACTGTTGTCCATTGAGAGAGAGCTGGATGGGATCAGTGCATGACACCTTGTACAGCTAGGCAAGGGATAAGACCCACATCCAGAATCTTTATTCTAGGTATGTTGTGGGAAAGGGAGCTCTATCAAGCTGCTGCTATGCTCACCCATGAGTAAGTGAGTAGAAATGGAATAGAGAGTGGGCAAAGACCGTCAGTAAGATCAGAAAAGTTGGCAACCCTTGGAAAGGGGAACGGGAAAACACTCTACTCCTAATCTGCAGTGAGCCAGCAAACAGAAGTGAGCCAGTGAAAAGGGAAATAATCTGCACATGGCACAGTGCTACAGCAAATATTTATTCTGAGAATGTGGGGAGGGAAAGGGAAAGAACTGTGTTTAGCACCCATTGAAGACAAAGGGTTTCCTGCAGTGTGTGCTGGATCAGCCTCTCAGAATACCTTTCAGGGCACATTTATTCATCAATACTATTTTTCTAACTGCTAAACTGGAAATCCAGTGCGGACACCATGCCTATCTCAATTATAACTGGGACAGTCTGAGCTCATAATTTTGGGTGCATGCATGCGTGTAATATACACAAAAGCTAGAGCAGAAAGGTGTTATTGACAGGAGTTTGACTCACAAGCAACAAAGTCACAAGTATGTTCTGCAGCTCAGGTCAAACAAGTGCTGTGCAACAGGGTTTGCAAAACCCAGACTGACCTGGAAAGAGTTAAGGGAATGTTGTGAGCTTATTGTGGTGTTGGTGTGTTTTTTCTGTTCCTGATTTCTTTCCCCAGACCTGAAGAACTCTATGTAGTTCAAAAGCTTGTACCTACCACCAAGAGAAGTTGACCCACATGGGCATCTGCTATGTAAGGCGGAAGAAGGCTCTGCCTTCCCAAACTGCCAGGCATAGTCCTGCTCACACTCCACCCCCCAGGACGTCTGCAGTAGGCAAGGCTGGGTCAGGCCACATGGTGTGCCCTCCTCCGGGGCTGTGGAGGCTGGGGCCATGCCACACGCCCTCCAACCTCCTTCCTCCCCAGGGCTGGAGAGGCCACATGGAGCTCTCTTTTTTCTCCCCCAGTGCTCCAGGGCTGGAGAGGCTGGGCTTTGCCAAGTCATGTGGTGTGCCCTCCACCATAGCTGGGGAGGCTCGGGCCATGCCGCATGTCATCTGCCTTCCCCGGGGCTGGGGAGGCTGGGATGAATGCGCGCCCACCTGCTCCCCTGCTCTCCCCGTGGTTGGGAGGGGGAGCACACGCACGGCACGTTGCCCCGCCTCCCCGTAAGAGAAGGGGTGGGGCTGGAGGTGGGGCTGGGAGCTTGCCTCCCCCAGTTGTGCCTTCACCAACCGCTCATGTTGACCCAATAAAAGATATTATCTCACCTACTCTGTCTTGCAATGATTTTTATCAGCACAATGTGCCACTCCTATAATGAGTGGGAGGCCAGAAGGGGGGAGCCTAAAATGGAAGAGGCCACTCAGGTAAGAGGCTAGCTCTGTGGGAAGGAGAGCAGATAGAGCAGTAGCCCTTGTGTTGAGAGAGGGGGCGGGAGTCCATCGTGGAGTCAGCTGGCCTCCTGATAGACATGTATGTACGCCTGGGACTGCTGATAGGCTTAAACCGAACCATAGCAGAAGGTAACCTACTTGGAGAAAGGGACTAAGCACTAACCCAAAGGGATGATGGATAAATAATACCACAGAACCACCCGTGACAATGTTTTTGTCACATCAGGCATTAGGGGCCGAACCTGGAATTCAAATGGGCGGCAAGAACTGTGGGATAGCTACTCACAGTGCATCACTGTTAAAGTCTATATTAGCTGTGCCAGTGAGGATGCACTCCATCAACCACGTGTGCTTAGTACATTTAACTTTATAAAATCGGATGCTAAATTCGACGTCAATAAATTCAACTTACTTTCGTAATGTAGACATAACTTAGGAGCCCAGTGTGTGCATACACAAGCAATTTAGTAACTGTGGAGGCTGTATGCTGATATAAGTTATGTCAACACAATTTTGTAGTGTAGCCACTCTCATCCAGAGAGAACTAGCACATCAAGTAGGGTTGCCAGGTGTCCAGTTTTCTCCCGGACAGTCCATTTTTTCTGGCCCCTGTCCAGTAAAAAAAACAGAAAATACCGGACATGTAAAATGTCCGGTATTTTCTGTTTCTCTCGGACCGAAGGCCGGTGGGGACAATCTTCCCCTGCTGTGTCTGATGTGGGTGTAAGGAGCGCAGGGATTCTTAAAGGTGCAGCAACTTTTTTTTTGCTCAACAACTTTTGTCTCCTTGTTTTGTTTTGTTTTTTGCCATGTTCAGGATTTTTGCTGAGAGCATCTGACAAGCCTACTCATCAGGTCCCACTCTGTGGCTGCTACCACATCCAATTTTGTGATACCAGCTCTGCTTCTAGTAGCCCGGGATAGAAAGTCAGCTCTGTAATACCCTACCTAGTGGGGCATTGAGAAATCAATTCAGTGCTGCCACCATCTGTTGGTATGCTACAAAGTAAACTTTGGGCCACTCTACCTAATAACAGTAAAATCAGCGTTGCATTACTGTTGTTCTGCTCCAATCCTGATCCCACAAATTCATTCCACATGCATGTTATTTTCAGGTAAGGAATCCAAAACACTGTCCTTTAAAATACTCCTAGCTCTTTAGACTGCATCTCCTGCTATCTAGGACAGAGCTCTTTTCCCCTTTTCTCTAGAGAGCTTGCATTTTCTACTACCCACAAACTCATGATGATCAAATTGCTTCAGGGCATACTCTTCATAATTCTTTTGCCCTTTCAGGAGAACATTAACATATTTTAATTTAGTATAGTCAAAGTAACTAAATAATTTCCAACGTGAGCAATAGGACTTCATACATGGAACTCTGAGTAAGCAATATTATAATGTTAACTAAAGCTAGCCAGAGCTAGCTTTTCACCTTTTCCTCTAAACAGGGAGTTAGTCTTAGCCACTAGGTACTGGGGTTTGCACTATCTTCTGATATATCTACATCAGTGTTTCCCAAATGGTGTTCCGCAGAACCCTGGGGTTCTACAAAGTGAAAATCAGAGTTCCGCCAGAAAATTCCATTACAAAAACATTTTATGATTTAAAAAAAATAATAATTATATTTAAGCATTTATTAATTTTATTGAAAACAATTTTCATTTTTGTTTGCCACTTAGCCAGAGAGTGGGGACGATGAAGTCACTACTCAGTGCAGATGTCCATATATTAGACTGTTATTAGGGGTTCTGCAAAATTCTTTTGAGTTTAAAAGGGTTCTGTGGCCAAATAAAATCGGGAAACACTGATCTACATCAAGGCAAACAGCAAAGCAAACATGTTGAGGGAGCAAGGCAAATATATTGTAACTTTAGCTAACTGGGCTACTGCAAGGATGGATTTTAAGAACAACATCTGGGAGAAATCCTTGCCTGATTGAGGTCAATAGCAAAAATCTCATTAACTTCAGTGGGGCTAGGATTTGACTCCTACTCCCTGACAGCCAGGGCAATCTAGTCTTGTTTTCTATTCTGTGTAGGTGTTTATACTTTACACACCACCATAATATCTGAACATCTTCCAGCAGTATATTAAGCAACTTGACTACACCTCTGTCATGTGTTTGTTTTCTCATCCTCTCCCCAGAGGGAGAAGCAATGAGGTATCTTGTTTTGTTAGATATTCCCATGTATATATATTACAGAGGACAAGGGCAATGAAATTCCAC
Source organism: Rafetus swinhoei (assembly GCA_019425775.1). Lineage (NCBI taxonomy): Eukaryota > Metazoa > Chordata > Testudines > Trionychidae > Rafetus > Rafetus swinhoei. Next base: position 120,457,114 of record CM033446.1, on the reverse strand, counting down.
AGAGAGTGGTGCAGTTTGTGATGGTCTTTAGTTCCTGGAGGAGTTTCATTCTAGAGTCTTGGATCACCAATCTTTTTCCCACAAAGATGAGCTTTACTTTTATTGTTGAGAGTCTCATTGTACCAAAGGAGTAGAGCTATCAATCAAGTTTTTTATTTTAGGTCCTGGAGATTTAGATGATTTTTGAGATATCTTTGGCTCAGGCCATAGAGATATTTGAAGACAAGAACCAAGAGTCTAAGACAATCAGCTTTAAGATAATGAATGAAATTTTTAATCTCTCCAAATTTAGCTACTGAAAATCCCATTCTACAGATTCCTGGTACACAAGCTGTTAGCACAAATGCTTAAATTACTGCTTCTGCAGTTTGGGTTTAAGATAATGAGAACTAATTATGCCAGTTTGAATGGCAGAGTGGTGAAAATATTTTCAGTGGTTTGGTGGATACTGTTTTGGACTGTAACAAAACTAGTACGAGTTCTGAAATTAATTCTAATTAAATTCACCTTCATTCTCCTGCAAGTCAGAACAAGGTTTTCACTGTCTTTCAGAGCACTGCAAAAAGTTTGATTAAAAAACCCACAAAACCCTGAAACCAGAGGAGGTTAACCAACACCAAAACTCAAGATCAGGTTCTGCAAAAGTGACGAGGAGTCCTGTGGCACTTTATAGACGAACAGATTTATTGGAGCATAAGCTTTCGTGGGCAAAGACCCACTTCGTCAGATGCATGTAGTGGAAATTCCAGAGGCAGGTATAAATATGCAGGCATAAGAAAAGAGTACCATCAAGAGTAAGGCTAGAGATAATGAGGTCAATTCAGTCAGGGAGGATGAGACCCACTTCTAGCAGCTGATGTGGAGGTGTGAACACCAAGAGAGGAGAAACTGCTTTGGAGTTGGCTAGCCATTCACGGTCTTTGTTTAATCCTAAGGTGATGGTGTCAAATTCGCAGATGAACTGTAGCTCAGCAGTTTCTCTTTGAAGTCTGTTTTTGAAGTTTTTTTGTTGTAGAATGGCTACCTTTAAATCTGCTACTGTGTGTCCAGGGAGATGGAAGTGTTCTCCTACAGGTTTTTGTATATTACCATTCCTGATATCTGATTTGTGTCCATTTGTTCTTTTATGTAGGGACTGTCCAGTTTGGCTGATGCGTATAGCAGAGGGGCATTGCTGGCACATGATGGCGTATATTATGTCGAAGCAAAGGCTTCACTTAGTTTTTAGGCGGCTAAACAAACAGCTTTATTGATCAGTAAAGCCAAGTGAGCCAAACGTGGTCCCAGCAGAGCCGGGCCCAGTAAGGCTGGCTAATACAATCAATCCTAGTATTTTATACCCTTAACCAAACAAGTCTGATGCCAGGGCATTCCATCAAAACAAACTTCAAAGAGAAATTGTTATCAGCACAGAAAGAAACAGGTTTTTAGGAGTTTGAGCTTCAGCTCAAAATAGTTCATTAACACATTCCAACAGCCCATCCTCCTGGCCTTTCTCACATTGGTGAAGGTCAGTTAACTTTCTAGTGTATGTGCAGAAGCGAGAAACTTAAATGGCTTCTGTTATATGAAGTGGCTTCTAGCTAAATATGAAATGGTTTCTACAACTCCCCCCTTTTAGCCTTTTAAAGGCTAACCTTGAAACCATTTCATGCCTCCATTTCCATCAAAGCATTTATGTACATCTCTTGTTCCTTTCTTGCTCATCATATTTTAACATCATGAGTTCCACATTCCCTTTAGTAAGGGTCTGGCCTGTGTTTTTCAGAATACAAGAAATACAGCATTTGATTGACTAGAAACAAAAATAAACACAAAAGACTATAGCTAATACTAAAACTACACCTTGCAAAATCCAAATTCCCACATGTCCAAACCAGCCTCCCAACCAACCCCAGAGGGTCCTGTCTTCCTCCTGCCTTAGGCTTTCCACAGTTCTTTCAATCTCTAAGGCATCTTCCTCTACTTCCTTGCTGGTGTCAGTGATTTACACACAGCATTCTTTTCCCACTAAGGCACAAACCCCGCCCTTACTAGCTAGGACATAGTCTAGGGCCATTCAGGTTTGGCTTTTTTCCCACCCTGGCTCCTGAACCATTACATGTCCAGCATTACTTTCCAATTGGGGTCAGGGCTAGGTGGATATACCCTGGGTTAGTAAACCCTTTATCCTGCCAAGTATCATTTGGCTTTAGTTCACTAAACAGTGTGCCATATTTGAGTGTTGTTTAGTGGGACTGGAATCATTGGGATACCTCCTTCTGAATGTACAGGACTGTGAGCACATATCCAGCAACCTGTGGAATTAAATTATTGGGAAACTTGGTTCATTAAAAGCATAAACACATTTGAACCATATAGGTTATAACTGCTAGGTATTAAATCCAAGATTAAGCATAAGCTCAACATGAATTGTTTGTCCAGCCTCATAATAGCTGTTCTTCAGGACTTCGTAGTTTGCTTCACCTATCGCTGGCAGGTTCTTCTGGGCTGCAGCTGGTACCTTGGCCTCGGTCTCTCACGATCATCTGCTTCTGGGCCTTGATTGCCGGGACCAAGCCTGCGCTGATCCCCATCTACTTCTGGACCTGGATCTCTGGTACCAGGTCTGCGGTGCTCCTTAGTGGGGCCAACCTCTGTAGGGGCTGGAACCAGTTTGCAGTGGGACGCGTGAATCCAGGTGGGCAATCCCTCGCACTTTACAGCAGTATGAGTGGTCAGAAGGACCTGGTAGGGACCCTTCCACTTGGGTTCCAGGGCAGTCTTCCGCTGGTGAACTTCCACGCAAATCCAGTCTCCTGGTTGTAGTTTATGGGACGGCTCAGTCGGGGCCTCCTGGAAGGCATCCTTAACCTGTGAATGATAAGACTGTACACACCTCATAAGTTCCTGACAATACTTGACTATGCTTCCTTTAATAAGTGTGACATCAGCCAGGTCAATTTCTGGGCTGCTTAACAGTCTTATAGGTCGGCCACATGCAATTTCACGTGGACTGAGTCCAGTTTTCTGATTAGGAGTGGCTCTCATGCTCATTAGGGCAATTGAGAGTGCTTCTACCCATGTTAAGCAAGAGTTTTCACATATTTTAGCAAGTTTGTTTTTTAAAATCCCGTTTCGTCTCTCTACTGCTCCTGGGTGTCACATGCAGCACAGTGCTTGTCTGATAGAGTTGTACTTTGCCAGTTTTTTGAACAATTTGTCCAGTAAAGTGGGTACCTCTATCACTGGAGATCACAAGGTGTATTCCCCATGATGGGATGTAATGATTTAGAAGTTTCTTTGCCACTGTGATGGCATCAGTTTTCCTGCAGGGATAAGCTTCTACTCATCTCAAAAACAAACAAACAATAACCAGCACATATTCAAAAGACTGACATTTAGGCAATTGAATAAAGTCCATCTGTAAATTCAGAAATGGTCCCAAAGGCGGAGGTCTGGTTGCCGGAACTGTCTTTACAGGTTTACCCACGTTGTGGGCTTGGCAGACAGGGCAAGCCAGACAGTAATCTTTGGCTGCTTGGGAGAATTTGGGAGCAAACCAATTTTGTTTTAAGGTGGCTACCATCCCCCCCTTTGCCAACGTCGACAATCCATGGAGCACGGAGGCAAGGTGAGGTAGCAAGAACACTGGGGCAACAATGCCCATCAGAGCTGCACCACAAGTGGTCTGGGTGCAAGGTGCACCCTGCCAGTCTCCACTCCTGCTTTTCCGATTCTGGGGCTTGGTTTTGCAGGAGGGCCAGTTGTGAAAGAGACGGCATAGGAGCTGGCGATGGTAGGAGAGAAGGGAAAAACAGCAGGTACAGGAGCAGATTCTGCTACATTCCAAACAGTACAAACTGCATAGCCTGCTACTAAAACTTCACTAGAATTATAAAAGCAAAAAACCATCTGTGTAAAGCACAAAGTTAAGATTATTCAAGGTACTTAAATTATTTTTTCATTAAAACAACAATATTGTACACAAAACAATGTTTGCAATACATATATCACAATTAAGACACACAAGACAAATCTGGACAGAACACAGAACACAAACTTATTATGTCATGACACAGAACCATGGTTTTTTTTTTCTTCAGTTAATTTTCAGCTGATATTAGCGCTTTTTGATTATCTGAAAGACAAAAAACATTTCTACCCACATTGGGGTGGTGCATTATATTTTACAATACTTTTTCTTTACAGATTTTTTTTTTGCTAATTTTTTGATCAGCTTGCTGTTACCCAATGGTATGCTTTTATTTTGCACACCAGCTTCAGAGGGTTTGAGTAAATTACTTCATTGTTTAATTATTAAGTTAAAGGTGGCATGCCTCAGTTTCCCTCTGGTACTGTAGACCAGGCTTTTTTTTAATGTGTGAAGCTTCAAATGATTTTACTGCCACAGAAACTTTTTCTTAGAGCAAGGCGCTTGCTAGTTACTATTCCAGCAAACAAAAAAGTTTTATTTTCCTTAAAAGAATCATATACAATGTTACAGGCTTACTTATGGGGGACAGTGCCCCTCCCCCCCCTCCAGAACAGACAGGCAGTTTGCAGACACACACAGCCTTGGATCCGAAAGCAAGCCAAAAGTGCTATCAACTCAGCATTGAACAGAAACACAGTGAAGTTTCTGGGCTTGGATTTTTTTTTTTTTTTTTAAACAATAATTAGTTTCCTTGGAAGACACATTTAACCCTTAGGGTGCAGGTTTTACAAATTTACAATGTATAGATTCTATTCTTTTATGCAGTTAACCAATTAAGTTTTAGTAGAATTCCTTATTTTTCTTTTAATAGATTCAGCAAAGTATCTGTAGCCAAATGTTTAAACTTGATTGTTTCTTTGCCTAGATGATTAAACCTCCAAATTGTCGAAGCAAAGGCTTCACTTAGTTTTTAGGCGGCTAAACAAACAGCTTTATTGATCAGTAAAGCCAAGTGAGCCAAACGTGGTCCCAGCAGAGCCGGGCCCAGTAAGGCTGGCTAATACAATCAATCCTAGTATTTTATACCCTTAACCAAACAAGTCTGATGCCAGGGCATTCCATCAAAACAAACTTCAAAGAGAAATTGTTATCAGCACAGAAAGAAACAGGTTTTTTAGGGAGTTTGAGCTTCAGCTCAAAATAGTTCATTAACACATTCCAACAGCCCATCCTCCTGGCCTCTCTCACATTGGTCAGTTAACCTTCTAGTGTACGTGCAGAAGCGAGAAACTTAAATGGCTTCTGTTATATGAAGTGGCTTCTAGCTAAATATGAAATGGTTTCTACAGTTTCTACAATTACATTGGTAGATCTGCAGGTGAATTGAACCCGTGATGGTGTGGCTGATCTGGTTAGGTCATGTGATGGTGTTGCAGGTGTATATATGTGGGCAGAGTTGGCACTGAGGTTTGTTGCAGGGATTGGTTCCTGAGTTAGAGTTACTGTGGTGCAGTGTATAGTTGCTGGTGAGAATTTGCTTCAGGTTGGTGGGTTGTCTGTGGGCGAGGACTGGCCTGCCTCCCAAGGCCTGTGAAAGTGAGGGATCATTGTCCAGGATGGGTTGTAGATCACTGATGATACGTTGGAGAGGTTTTAGCTGAGGACTGTAAGTGATGGCCAGTGGTGTTCTGTTGGTTTCTTTGTTGGGCTTGTCTTGTAGTAGGAGGCTTCTGGGTACATGTCTGGCTCTGTTAATTTGTTTCCTCACTTCCTTGGGCGGGTATTGTAGTTTCAAGAATGCTTGGTGAAGATCTTGTAGGTGTTTGTCTCTGTCTGAGGGGTTGGAGCAAATGCGGTTGTACCTTAGTGCTTGGCTGTAGACAATCAATTGTGTGGTGTGTCCAGGATGGAAGCTGGAGGCATGAAGGTAGGCATAACGAGCAGTAGGTTTTCGGTATAGGGTGGTGTTTGTGACCATCACTTATTTGCACCATAGTGTCCAGGAAGTGGATCTCTTGTGTAGACTGATCCAGGCTGAGGTTGATGGTGGGGTGGAAATTGTTAAAATCGCCATGGAATTCTTCCAGAGCCTCCTTCCCATGGGTCCAGATGATGAAGATGTCATCAATGTAGCGTAAGTAGAGAAGGGGTGCTAGTGGACGAGAGCTGAGGAAGCGTTGTTCCAGATCAGCCATAAAAATGTTGGCATATTGTGGGGCCATACGGGTGCCACTGGTTTGGAGGCATATATTGTCACCAAATCTGAAATAGTTGTGTGTGAGGATAAAGTCACAGAGCTCAGCCTCCAGTTGTGCTGTGGCATCATCAGGGATACTGTTCCTGACAGCTTGTATTCCATCTATGTGTGGGATGTTGGTGTAGAGAGCCTCTACATCCATGGTGGCTAGGATGGTGTTTTCTGGAAGATCACCAATGCATCGTAGTTTTCTCAGGAAATCAGTGGTGTCTCAGAGATAGCTGGGAGTGCTGATGGTGTAGGGTCTGAGTAGAGAGTCCACATATCCAGACAGTCCTGCAGTGAGAGTGCCAATGCCTGAGATGATGAGGCGTCCAGGATTTCCAGGTTTGTGGATCTTGGGTAGTAGATAGAATAACCCCAGTCGGGGCTCTAAGGGTGTGTTTGTGTAGATTTGTTCCTGTGCTTGTGTAGGGAGTGTCTTGAGCAGATGGTGCAGTTTTAGTGTATTCCTCAGTGGGATCTGAGGAAAGTGGCCTGTAGAATATGGTATTGGAGAGTTGTCTGGCAGCCTCCTTTTGGTCGTCAGACCTATTCATGGTCGTCAGACCTATTCAGCACCTCCTTTATCAGCCTCTTTGATTATAATGTCTGAGTTGTTTCTGAGGCTGTGGATGGCATTGCATTCTGCACAGATGAGGTTAGGGGACAAACGATGCTGTTTTTCCACAATTTCTGCCTGTGCACGTCAGTGGAAACATTCTATGTATAGGTCCAGACTGTCATTTCGACCCTCAGGAGGAGTCCATGCAGTATTCTCAAGAATACTAGAATACTCAAGGAGCTGATAGAGGAGGTATCTGAGCCTCTAGCTATCATTTTTGGAAAATCATGGGAGACAGGAGAGATTCCAGAGGACTGGAAAAGGGCAAATATAGTGCCCATCTATAAAAAGGGAAATAAGAACAACCCAGGAAACTACAGACCAGTTAGTTTAACTTCTGTGCCAGGGAAGATAATGGAGCAAGTAATTAAGGAAATCATCTGTAAACACTTGGAAAGTGGCAAGGTGATAGGGAACAGCCAGCATGGATTGGTAAAGAACAAATCATTTCAAACCAATCTGATAGCTTTCTTTAATAGGATAACGAGTCTTGTGGATAAGGGAGAAGCGGTGGATGTGGTATACCTAGACTTTAATAAGGCGTTTGATACGGTCTCGCATGATATTCTTATCAATAAACTAGGTAAATACAACTTAGATGGGACTACTATAAGGTGGGTGCATAACTGGCTGGATAACCATACTCAGAGAGTAGTTATTAATGGTTCACAATCCTGCTGGAAAGGCACCAGTGGGGTTCACTGAGTCTGTTTTAGGACCAGCTCTGTTCAATATCTTCATCAACGATTTAGATATTGGTATAGAAAGTACGCTTATTAAGTTTGCAGATGATACCAAGCTGGGAGGGGTTGCGACTAATCTGGAGGATAGGGTCATAATTCAAAATGACCTGGACAAATTGGAGAAATGGTCTGAGGTAAATAGGATGAAGTTTAATAAAGACAAATGCAAAGTGCTCCACTTAGGAAGGAACAATCAGTTTCACACATACAGAATGGGAAGCGACGGTCTGGGAAGGAGTACGGCAGAAAGGAATCTAGGGGTTATAGTGGACCACAAGTTGAATATGAGTCAGCAGTGTGATGCTGTTGCAAAGAAAGCAAACATGATTCTGGGATGCATTAACAGGTGTGTTGTGAGCAAGACACGAGAAGTCATTCTTCCACTCTACTCTGCGCTGGTTAGGCCTCAATTGGAGTATTGTGTTCAGTTTTGGGCACCGCATTTCAAGAAAGATGTGGAGAAATTGGAGAGGGTCCAGAGAAGAGCAACGAGAATGATTAAAGGTCTAGAGAACATGACCTATGAGGGAAGGCTGAAGGAATTGGGTTTGTTTAGTTTAGAAAAGAGAAGATTGAGGGGGGACATGATAGCTGTTTTCAGATATCTAAAAGGGTGTCATAAGGAGGAGGGAGAAAACTTGTTTATCTTGGCCTCTGAGGATAGAACAAGAAGCAATGGGCTTAAACTGCAGCAAGGGAGGTTTAGGTTGGACATTAGGAAAAAGTTCCTAATTGTCAGGGTAGTCAAATGCTGGAATAAATTGCCCAGGGAGGTTGTGGAATCTCCATCTCTGGAGATATTTAAGAGTAGGTTAGATAAATGTCTATCAGGGATGGTCTAGACAGTATTTGGTCCTGCCATGAGGGCAGGGGACTGGACTCGATGACCTCTCGAGGTCCCTTCCAGTCCTAGTATTCTATGATTCTTCTTCTTGTACTGTTGGTAGGAGGGTATCAGTGTGTCAGTGCATTGTTTAGTGTTGTGTTGAAAGTATTCCTTGAGTCGGAGATGGCAAAAGTAGGCTTCCAGATCACCGCAGAACTGTATCATGTTTGTGGGGGCGGTGGGGCAAAAAGAGAGTCCCCGAGATAGGACAGACTTTTCTTCCGGGCTGAGTGTTTAGTTGGATAGATTGACGATATTGCTGGGTGAGTTAAGGGTACCACTACTGTGGCGCCATGTGGCAGGTAGGAGTTTAGACAGTTTACAGTCCTTTTTCCCCTGTAGAGAAGTCAAGTGTGTAATGTAAATCTCCCATCTTATTTTAGTAAAGTCTAGCCATGTGGAAGTTTGTGTGGAAGGTTGTTTTTTTATGCAAGTCTCCAGATTTGAGAGCTCTTTTTTGATGTTTTCCTGTTTGCTGTACAGAATGCTGATCAGGTGGTTCCTCAGTTTCTTTGAGAGTGTATGGCATAATCTCTCACCATAGTCTGTGCAGTATGTCGATTGCAATGGATTTTTCACCTTCAGTCCATTTGGTATGATGTCTGCAAAAGGTTGATCACATTCAATGAACTGCTCCAGTGAACATAGGCCCAGTTTTTAGCAAAGCAGGTTCTTGTTTTGAGTGAATCTGGTCAGATTAATAAATCTTGGATTAGATCTTGTAAAATGTGAGATTTTACAGACTTCAGAGCAGGTTTAATTTGGTGCTTTCAATTGCATATTGCACAGATAAAGATAGGGTTGAACACATTTTAAAAATTTGGTCTAAAATATTTAACTGATATATTTGAAAGTATAGTCTGCCAGTTTATAGATATTCAGTATAAAATAACCCCCATGTTTTAAAGCAGCTGCACCATACTCCCAAATTCAGCAAAACCCTATAACATTTTAAGAATTCTGTTTGTAATGTCTGCCTCAGCATAACACAGAACACTTGTTTTCTAAGTAAAATACGAAGCCCTTTATCCGGCAAAGATTTATATTCTCAACTTTGTGTATTTTGCGTAGTCCTGTTGAAGTCAGTGGGACTATGCAGAGTGTAAAGTTAAGCATATGCATAAATCTTTGCAGGATCATAATTCGTGTATTGTGTTGTTGGGAGACTAAGAACACCATCCAGTGGTAGACTTAAGACATACCCATTCTTTCTGGATTTTTAACTTCTCCTTGTAGCCTATTAAATGAGATACAAAATAAAAAACTATGCTGAAATATAAAAAAGTGTTGCGCCTGATTTTGAGAGGTGCCTCGCACCCTGTCACAGTTTCAGGATTAACTGTACGTTGGCTCCCCCTTTCGATCTCAGAGCCTCCAGCCAAAAGCTCTATCACCTGAAGTGCTGGGGACCTGCATCCCTTTCCCCTTGACCAGGTATGTAGGCTTCCAGTCCCCTGCAAATCACTGTGAGTATCCCAGCGGGTATGACATCAGTCTAGCTGCACACACGCAGTTTGCACTGACAGGGTTTCCAGCAATCAGCTAGCTTTTATAGAGCACCATATATTTATTTTAGGACAAAAGCATTACAGAGAAAACACCACAATAAATAGTCTGCATGCAAGCTAGCATACAAGGTGCCACCTGTTTTCCACATGGAGACCCTGGTAAGTTTCCTGACATTCAAACTCTTCCAGCAGGGTGTTGCCCTCTTGGGGACAATCTCCTGTCAGTTTTAGAACCAGTAAATGTAATTTCCCTCTAGGTACTTCTCCAGAGTCCTGGGGGGGATCTGCAGTAGCTTACCCTACAGTGATTTTAGCTCCTCAGTAATTCTCCCCCATGGAGCTAGCGTGCAATGTCTAGCTCAAAAATAAAACACCAATGACATGTTCAGGGCCACCAATGGGGAGGTACAAAGCAGGCAGTTGCCCTGGGATTCAGTGATTTAAAAAGGCCTGGGGCTCCAGGCTACCACCATGGCAACCGTGGCAGCTGGATTTCCAGACTCTTTAAATTGCTGTTGGAACCTTGGGCAGTGCTGAGGGCTGGCTGCTCCTAGCCCTGCCCCTTCCACCACAGGCCCCACCCTGTTCAGGGGGAGGGGAGCGGAACTGACCCCCTCCCCCATACACATTGCCCAGCACCCAATGAAGTCTGTCACCAGCCCTGGACACTTTTAAATGCAAGAGTTCATGACTAATCCCCATGCTGTTGGCCTTTGGTACCTTTCAAAACAATAATCTTGCTAAACTTCCCAGGCTTCTAAGTTTTCACATCTGTCATACACCCACACAGTTCCAAATGATGCCAACAGGAGCTGCGATCACTCAGTATTTCTAAAACTCAGTGTGTTGGAGGACTAGCAGGGGGAAATCCTAATAAACTCCACATCTGAATGATTAGTATGTAGTAGTTCAAGCATGAAAACCTTTGCTCATTGCAGAAACAATATTACATTGAGATCACTGAGGTATTGAAATTTACCAGCTGCAAGCCCCTTCATGATGTCTAATTGTTCGAATTAGTAATAGCAGCTTTGAACCTCCTCCAGTGTCCAAACTAATGAAGTTCAAAAGAAATGGCTGGCAACCACCACAACTACAGCAATATTTGCTCTGTGCTGAGAAAAGCTACTTCAAACTCACATGCTTGCTTTCTTAGTCATGCTAGTACAGTAAACATCATTAATACCTAGAGGCTTTATGTAGTCTGTGTTTACCATGTGACTATTTCACAAAGGCAAAAAATGAAGCAGAGGATCATTACAGGAGATTCATAAAAGACTGTTTCTACCCCCCAAAAAGTGCTAAAGCCACTATAGGGCAGTGGTGTGCAAACATGTTCAGTCATGTTCCCCCCTTTACTATTAACACAATCTATCTGCACCCCTCCCTTACCCCATTACTGCACAGTCAAAACTTCCTCAGCAGCGGGCTCCTTCTACCTGGTATCCAGGTTGCACCATTAGGACTGGGCCCATACCTGCCCCTCCCACCTCAGGATCTCAGAAGGTATGTTTCTAGAAATGGAGCCAGCACTGGGCACAGAGGCTGCCAGGAGTGGAAGTTGGCATGGCACACTGACCTACAGGCTGGGTGGCCTGAAGTAGGTTGGGGATTCAGATGGCACTCCCTTCCCGCCTCCCAAGGGGGCTGGCCTGGGCCCCACTGTATGGGGCTGGCATGAGCTGCCAGGCATCGCTGCTACCCCCACATTCCTTTGCATCTTGGTGGGGAGCACCACTGCTGTAGGAGATAATAAAGGGAGGCGAAAAATGACTATTGTCTCACTGAAGAAAAGTACTGAGATGTTAGAACACTTAGCTGAGGGCAGATCTGCACTTAAAATGTTGCATCAGCCAGCACTGCTGCAGCACTTATGTGCAGATGTTTCTATGCTGATGTGAGAGCTTCTCCTCCTCACCCTGAAGCTACGTCTAGACTACGGGATTTTTCCGGGAATCCCGGAAATCCCGGAAAAACTCCGCCGCATCCAGAGAACGTATCTGCTCTTCCGCTTTTTCCACAAGGAAAAAGGGCTCTTCCGAAAGAGGAGGTTTTTCCAAAATTTGGCCCAGTGTAGATGGGCCAAATTTTGGAAAAGCCTCTTCCGACAAAACTATTGGAAAAATGTACGTAAATTGCGGAGCGCAATTTGCGTACCTTTTTTCCGGTAAAACATTGTTGTCTAGACATAGCACGAGAGGTGATATCTGTGTTGACAGGAAAAGTTCTCCCATTGGCATAGCGCTGTCTGCACCCAGGGTTAAGTCAGTATTTTTACATTACTCAGAGGTGTGGATTTTTCACAACCCTGAATGATGTAGTTATACCTAGAGAGGTCTGGAGTGCAGACCTGGGCAAAGTTGCTTTCAATAGGATATTGTACATAGGTGAGTAAGGCCAGGTCTACACTACCACGTCAGCAAAACTTGTGTCACTCCAAGGGTGTGAAAAAACACTTTCCTGGACAACGTATGTTTTGCCAATGAAAGTAAGTCATAGTGTGCACAGTGCTAAGTTGGCAGGAGATGCTTTGTCAGCAGAAGACATAGGTACTGCTGCTCATTTAGGTAATTTTATTATATTGACAGGAGAGCTCTCTCCCATGGGCATAGAGTGGCTATATAAGTGATCTTATAGCTGCATCAGTACAAGAGTGCCTCTGTACACTCACTAGTATAGACATGGACTGAGATGGGGGGCGGAGGGAGGAAATATCAGCCTGCGGGCTAGATCTGTTCCTCCAGGTTAGCCCCAGCAGGCTCACACTCCGCTGTATTTACCTGCACCTCCGCAGGTACAGGGGAATCACAGCTCCCGTTGGCTAGGGGGTTGCTGTTTCTGGCCAATGAAAACTACGATCTCCTGTAGCCACGGAGGTGCAGGTAAATATAAAAGCAATGGCCCACCAGGGACTAACCCTGGTGAACCCACCACCATGGTTTTATTGCCCATCCCTGACTCAGACTGAGGGTAATGTAAAGGGTCAGAAAGGTAGTATTCTGTCTGAAAAAGAAAATTATCTACCTAGCATGCAACATCAAAAGTACAAAGGTTGATTTAAAGAGAAATCAACATGCAAAAGATTTACAGACCTTCCAAGTGGAATGAGAAGGCAGATTAGGAAATGTTTAGCTAAAAGATACCAGTGGAAAGCCATGAAGCAAGTTTTTAATTGCTTGTGACCGAGGTAAGGAATATGTAGAGATTAAGAGAAGTGCATGTTTGTGGAGATAGTACAGTGTGATCAACAGCCAAAAGACCAGAGGTTATTCTGGATCGTTCTGACTGTCCATTGCCTTGCATCTTGTGCAGTTGTCTACTGAAATGCAAAGTGGCCATCGCACACAGCCAGTGTGGAATGGTAGCACTTTATACTTAGCTATTTACATCCATGCCAAACATGTTAGGAGCATGTCAGTGAAAGTTTAGGCCTAAATTATTGGAACATGAATCAAGAACAACAAATAAAATACAAGTGATAAACTCAACTAAAATTATTATAACAGCAGAAGCAGTTTTTCTGAGGTGTGTAAACTGAAGGATGCTTGTTTAAGTAAAAGAAAGCTGGTCTGTTTTTAAGATGACTTCACCACTAACAATTACTTTGCTGTTTGTTATACTGTAGTACAGCACTATTTTACTACACCTACATCCAAACACTGGATTCTGCTGATATCCCAGGAACTCTGGGAGACGGGCCCATTTAAACTAGCCAGCAAGAAAAGCTGGCTGCTGTTCTTAAGAGTAGAGACTCAGGTCCAGCTTTTTAGTTGGTTAAATCTGTATGGGTCTGTCACAGGGTGAGAACGCTCAACCACCTTGAAGACAGGGCGTTAAGCCTGTCAGGCCACCCCATGAATGTTATAGTCCCAACTAACCCCAGGCCTCTCGCTACCCCCTTTTCCCCATACAAGAGTCTGGCCTAGTGGCAAAGTCAGTAGCCACCCCCTTTTCCGCGGGGCAGTAGGGCCCAGTGGCCCAAGTCAATAGCAAGCCCTGTCCGTGGGGCAATAGGGCCCAGGGGCCCAAATCAATAACAAATCCCTGTTCGCAGGGTAGTAGGGCCTAGTGGCCCACATCAATAACAAATCCTTGTCACAGGGCAATAGGGCCTGGCGGCCAAAGTCAGTAGCAACAATGGTAGTCCCCCCTTCGGGTTTAATGGAGGTGGAGGCAAAAGCGCCATTTTGGGAGGGTAACAGGGGCAGCAGCCGTGTGCTCTGGGACACAGCTTGCTTTTCATCCCTGTGAGGGGTGAGGGGTGCGATCACCCCCTTCCCGGCTAGGAGGGGGGTTCAGCGGACCCCTTTCCCTCTTTCCGCCCGTATCCTTCCTGGCCCCTGTTCGGCGGTCCGGGCAATCGGGTGCGATTACCCCCTCCCTGGACGGAAGAGGGGGTCTGCGGACCCTCTTACTGTCACCCGTCCCTGCGGGATGGGGTCTGAGCCCCTCGATCCAGTACTTACCCGGGGCGGCCCCTGGCTCTGGGGCGTGCCCCCTCCGGCGCTGCCTAAGGCTGGAGGCTCCTCCGGCGGGGAGGGAGGGGGACCCGGTCCTGCCCTCTCTCCGGGTCCCAGCCCGGGGCCCTAAGCATCGGGGCTTGCTCGCGCCCCAACGCGGTAGACGGGGGTCACTCCGCCCGTAACCCGTCTACCCACGGGCGCCAAAAGCGTCCCGGCCCGGGCTCCTTCCTCCCTTCCCGGGTTTCCTTGGGTCGGTGCCCCCACCTCCGAGACCTACCCCGGTTCAGGCGTTCCGGCTTGTGGTTGTCCCGGTGATCCCTCGGATGTCCGTTCCCGCCGCCGAGTCCATTCCCGACCTGGCCGCCCTCTCCAGGGCTGTTGGAGTGGGGTCCACCCCGTCCGAGCCGGGGCTGGCTGACCGCCAACTGCGATGACCTTCCCGGGAGGCCCGGGGCCGCGGCCGGGCGGGCTGCCGATCGCGGCGTCCCTCGGGGTCCGTCCTGGGACCGGGGTTTCTTCTCCCTCCCAGCGAGGAGGCTGCCCCCTTCCCCGCTGGTGGCGGGCCCTTTTAAACTGGCCCGCCGCGTCGGACGCCACCCAGGGCCCCTCCCCTTCCGGCAACACGCCGGCGTGGCCAGCCGTGACCCGGCTGTCTAGCCCCACCCCCTCCCTCTGCGGCACGGCCGCCGGGGAGGGGTTAGCATTCCCCTGCCGGCGGAGGCGTGGAGGCGGTGCGCGGCCCCGCCGGCTTCCCCTGCCTGTGCCGCGGCCGCGGGGAAGGACTTGGGTCTGCCCTCCGCCTCCCGCGGTGCGGCGGCCCCAGCCGTCTCCCGTGCGGGTCGGGGGTGACCTGTCACAATCCCTTTCCACAGATTATCAGGAAGTGAGGGAAAAGTACTTGCATTCTGTACATGCCTCTCATACCTGGCTAGTGAGCTACCTCCACCAGCCAGGTGTAAGAGGCATGCACAGAATGCGACTACTTTCCCCTCACTCCCTGATAGTCCAGGGGACGGGATGAAAAGCAAGCTGCATCCTGGAAGCGCATCGCTACTGCCCCACCCTAGCCTCCCAAAATGGTGCCCTTGGGTGAGGGTAGGAGGACCTGGCCCTCCCTCTCCACCAGCTCCCAGCCCAGGTTCCTGTCAGTGGTGGGTGTGTCCCACCATTAGCTCAGTGGGGAATCCACCCACAGCACGATGAGCTTTTGGGGCACCAACTCCCTACCTTGAGCTACTTCCTACCCACCTTACAGCAGTCAGCATCTTCCCCACTTTCCTCCTCTGTACTGGGACTTTCCCCAGCCGGTCTTCACTGGCTGGACTCCACTGAGGTGTCCGTCTGCTGCACCCTGTCCCAAGCTCTGGCACCAGCTCCTTCCTCTGCAGTGGTCAGTCCTGACTGAGCTGCTCCACTGGCCTTTATACAGGGTGTCCGCCAATTGGAGCATGCTCAGCAAGGCTGTGGGGGTGGGGCCCTCTCAGACAAGTAGACCTGGTTAACCCTTTCCGCCCCAGTGAGGGGTTGGTACACCCTGTCACAGGGTCCAGTGGAACTATGCTAAATTATACCACCGCTGAGGATCTGGCTCTGCGAGTACACTTTATAAATATGTGATGGTTAAACAGCTGATCAAGGCCAGCCAATACTCTCTTCAATATGTGCTAGGGTTGGAATCTTCCACTCTTCGCACAGATGACTCACTTTCCCCTTCATCTGAAACTTTTCCTAAAGTACATGAAGATAGGCACATGATAAGTGTGTGCAGGACTGGGGCCCAAATTAAAATCCCTCATCTCGCTGCATTCTGCTTTGCGGGGCAAGAATTGAATTTGTAAGTTCTCAAGCTCCCCTAAATGTGCATGTAGGGAGAGCACTCCATTGTTCTAGCTAGTGAAAATGTGCTGACTTTATCACAGAAAATGAAAGGAAGGGTAAAGTATGAAAAAATCAAATCAAGAAAATGAGACGCGCAATTCAGAAAATTAGTAGAAAACACCAGAGCTTCCCTTCAGGGACCTTTCCCTCTTCACTTATCACCTGAAAACTGATCTCTGTTGTGAGGCTGTTAGAAACTTGGTCCCTGACACATGCTTGAATATCATCTGGAGGATACTTTTCTTGTCTGTTTACTGGCCCTTTGCATAGCTGTCCACTCATTTGATAGCTGTAGTAAAGTGGTCATGATAGGGTTAATAGAGTTATTCAATGTATAATGCCCTACCCCTCTTTTGTTTCCTGTTTTACTTAATGGGAGTTTCCACCCTATTATATTATGTTATGATATAGTTACATAAAGTAGCAAGTTCCCAGTCTGCAGTTCTGTAAATAGGCTTATTTTTCTCGTACTGAGCAGTCTTTTAACCAAAATGATATTTTTCCATCCGTCTGTCAGTTTGTAATATATCACGGTCATTTTTTAAATGTTGCATCTGATCAATTCCAAAATTGATCAGTTCAGGAACAGTTCTGGGTAGCAGTGACCAGAGCCCTATTGATAGGGATGGGATGGGGGAAGAATTGAAAATCCAAAAGAGGGAAAATGGGCGGAAAATGCACAGAGCCCCTTTGCATCTGTTTAGCATAGTCACAGCTTCAAGCATCTCTGCAAACAACTCTGGGTCAAATTACTGGTTGATGACACTGTTTAATGCTTTGATGCCTAGCATTAAACTCTATTAGGAAGATGAGCATATGCTGGTACTCTAGCATCATGAAAGACTTATCCCCCAGACAAAAAATAATGGTTGGAGGGAAAGCGGGTTGTGAGGGAAAGGAGGAAATAGGCATTGGTGACATATGGTAGCGCTGGAGCAGTTCACCACTATCCTCTGCCCCTGTTAAAATATTAATTGATAAATGGGGTGCCTCCACATGCCCTCTGCCCCTCTAGGTGGCCCACTCCCCCACAGGCACCAGTTGCCCCTGGAAATAAGGGTTCACATTGTCCCTGGCATCAGGGAGGAAATGAAAGACCATGGCAAAGGGGTTACACAGAACACTTGGCATAGTGGGGAGGGTGTAAATGGGGAGACACACACCATGGCATGGAAGAAGAGGGTCCACACAGAGCCCCTGGCTTGGGGGAAAAAATGGGGAGAAGATGATAGAGGGCCTACAAAGCCTCCAGTGGGCAGATTGGGGACTCTGGTATGGTGGGACTGGGAAAGGAGGGCATAGAAGAGCCTCTGGCAGGAGGGAGATGGGGATCCTGGTATAGGAGCAGAGAATGGGGCGGGGGACACACGCAGAGTGTAGGTATGAAGGAAAGAGTGGAAGAGCTGCAGGGTGTCCTTGAAGTGAAGGAAAATGGGAGGGTGGGACTTGGAGCTTGTGGGTTAGAATGGAGGGATGCAAGGAGCCCCTGTACACAATGAGTGTGGACTACAAAAGCTACAAAGTGCCTGACCCCTAGTATTTATTTGTTAATACAACCACATATTTGTTTCTCCCCGTCCTCCAGCCTTGTTTGTGTGTCCGTCTTTAATGTGTGAGCATTTCATGGATTCTGCCGTATGTTGTATTTAGGAAAAAAACAGCAATTCCAGGCAGTGCTGAAAATAAATACTGCTACTAAGAAAATAGATTCTTCTGTGATAATATTGCTGAGTGACAAATGAGTAAACATGTTTAATTAGCTAGATAATTTCTGCGGAAATAAAACTCTGAAAAAACACCTTTTGGAATCAATGCGTGGTGATTCTGCTTCAGGATATTACTGGATAATGTATATAAATAAATATCCACGCATCCTCTTTCTTTTTACTACTGATTGCTTTACTCGGTAAAGCCCAAAAATGTTTGGTGTCATATGGAAGCTCTTGCTGCCATAATTGACCTGGTTTCCAAAGTCATTATTGTTTAAAAATATGTACGTCCTAACAAGTTTCATATTAAAAAACAACAGTCTGGTAGCACTTTAAAGACTAACAAAATATATAGATAGTATCATCAGAAGCTTCAGAGGGGTAGCCGAGTTAGTCTGTAACAGGAAAAACTTAAAAAACAACAAATAGTCTTTAAAGTGCTGCCAAACTATTTGTTGTTTTTTAAGTTTTTCCTGTTGCAGACTAACTTGGCTACCCCTTTGAAGTTTCATACTGCCTGTGCTACCTCTAGTACAGGACTGTCGGTGGTTTGAATTAATGCAAAATCATCAGGACTCTGTGGATGCAGCTGTAAAATGTTTTCAAGCAACTATTTTTCTGCTTAGATTTAGGAATCCTTGATTTTAGAATTACAGCACCTAACCTGACTTTGGAGGAACTTAGGAAGTGATATAAAGTCTTGTGTAGAAAAGCCACCTAGTGGTACAGAAGAGTTATAGCAGGTAGGGGGCACGCAAATACTGGGGAGAAATTTGGTCATGTATTTTTGTTCGTGCCTGTGCCCTTGTGGCTAGTCTGCTTCCAGCTGTGGTGCCCCCTCTCCCCCCACATGGCAGGATGTGTGTGGCCTCCCCTGAGCCTGGGAGCAGGATCCCACCCATGGTCAGGGGCTGCCTGTTGCATCCACGTACCGCACAGTAATGCAGACCATGGTTGCACATGCACGTACCGCAGCACGATGTCCAGCTTGAGCAGCCCGAGTGACACTCACCCCCCGTTACCTGTGTGCCTCACTCCCCTGCCCTGTGCATGTGACAAAGTGAGAGCACTCACCTGAAAATCCCTCCAAGGCGTCCAAGGAGGCCTGGGAGACGTCCTGGCTCACAAGCACCAGCTCAAGGGAGAGGGTCACGGTGCCCGTCTCCTCCTCCTCCTCCACCGCAGCCAGCTGGCCCTGGCCCTCCTGCTCCTCCTCTGGCTGGGTGATCACTGGGGTCTCAAGGCTGGAGTCCACGAGGATGGGTGGGGAAGACGTTTCCCCATCTCCCAGGATCTCGTGTAGCTCCTTGTAGTAGAGGCAGGTGTGGGGTCCTGCCCCTGAGTGCGAGCTGTGCTCTCTGGCCCGGACATATTCCTGGCGGAGTCCTTGACCTTACTCTGGACCTGTTCCAAGGTCCGGGGTGGGTGTCCACACTCTGCCAGGAAGTTGGTCATCCGGCCATAAATGTCCGCATTTCTGCGCTTGGCCTGGAGATCCTGTAATGTCTCCTCCTTGCCCCACAGTCTGAGGAGGGGCTGGATCTCTGGGCCAGACCAGGACGGGGCGGGCCTCTTTGTCTCCCTGGGTGGGTCCTGGGACCCCTGAGGCTGCTCCCAGCGAGGGCCAAGGAGGTCGCGGCAGGCTTGAGGCTCGGCTATCACTGAGCAGGCCTGTGGCAGGGAGAGCCGCGTGGTGAAGTGCTGCTCTCTGGCCAGCTTCCTGCCACAAGGCTTGTCCGGGGTGCCTGCAGCTTTAAGAGGGGCCAGGAGACAGGAACTATAGAGTTGTGATTTCTTTGTATGGAGTGGCCATCAGGGCACCTGTGATATTTCCTGGAGGCCTCTTCTTTCGATAAAAACCCCTCCTCCCCGTCCACACATGCCTTTTTGTGCAAGAGCTCTTTCACAAAAAGGCTTCTTCCTTGTAGAATGAGGATTACCAATTGTGCAAAAAGCCCTCTGTTCTTTCAATTTACTATCGAAAGAACGCGATTGCAGTGTGGACGTTCCTCAAGTTTTGTCGGAAAAACGGCCACCAAGGGCTATCTGCACTGAATGGCTTGCCCCTGGTGAAGCAATGGGGTTACCGCCAGCAGGGCCAGTTTCTTCCCCGGACAAAGAAGAAGAGGGTCCATTTTAAAAGGTAATGCTTGCTAATCACTGATGTAGGCCATCCCGTCACTGGGAGAGGACCCAGGCTAAGTAGTGGAGGCAGTAGGGACTTTGCCTTGTCTAAAGACATAGATCAACCCCAAGGGAGTGACCTCAGCGTGAGGGGGACAGTGACAGGGTTGGGTTGGAGAAGACCACGGCCACTACGAGGAGAGTGCATCTGTTTCCCTTGTGGAGCACATGTACAGTTCCCTAGTTTGTTCTCCCCCAACCCATGCCTATATGTCTGGCCTTAGCTGTGTGGCCCCAAGTCAGTAAGTTCACCTCTGTTCACAGGGCAGTATGTCCCAATGGCCAGAGTCACTAAGTTGGCCCCTGTTTGCAGGACAGTGTAGCTCCCTAGTTAGAGGTAGAAGACAGAGGAGATGCTTACATCCCCTGGCAAGGGGGTCCAGGCTCTCTTTCTCCACTGGACCTCAGCCCAGGGCCCTATTAGTAGCTGTAGCTCCAGCCCCTGAGTCAGTGGGGAAAAGCTCCCACCGAAACACGCTGACACCCAGCACTGGCTCACTCACCAGTTAGCTGTCACCTTTCACTGGGCTATTTCCTGTCATTTTCCCTGCAGCTTTGGTGCAGGTCTCTGTTTCCTCTCCCTGGGTTTGGGTGTTCCATTCTCTGGGGTCTCCAGATACCCTGAAGCCTCTGGGGAGCATCTTGCCTTCAGTCTGGGTTGCAGTGCCACTGCCTCGGGGTTTTTGCTGCACCTTGCCTGGAGCAGGCGGTGCATGTCCTCTTCCCCCGGCCATTCTTTGTGCTTTTTAAGACTAAAGTGTAAGTGTGTGTGTGTGTGTGTGTGTACGTTCATGTGTAAGAAATCCCTTTGCCATGCCTGTGCTTCTTTGCTTTAACACCACATTGTCCCTGAAGGAGTTAATTAGAAACTAGAGCTCCCATGGCAGGGTGGTCTTTGGGGAGAATGTGTCTAAGAACCTGGGAGGCTTTGGAAGGTGGAGGCAGCCAGACTGTGGAATCCCAACCCTCTAGAAAGGTGCAGACATGAGGACTGCACCTGGGGAGTGCACCGGAGAGACTCAGAGCTAGGTACAATGAGCTACCCAGATCCATTGTGAGATCAGGACTGAACCAGGATGTGACTATGCACATATACCAAAAGACTTGCAAAATTCTACGTGCTTAAGGTGAGTAATTTTTTTTGACTGGAGAGTAAATTATATGCTTTTGTTTTATCCTCATTTATCACGTTACACAGTTGGCAAGCACACTTTATGACTAAGCTGGCAAATCTTTATGACAATTTTATGAAGCTAAGACTGAGCTAAATTGCACCATAAATCAAATTATGGAAACCTTGGACCAGATTTCAGCCTTCATTTACACCTATGTAACTACTTACTATGGAACTTTGCCACAGAAAATAAGAGTAAGCCTGCAGTATTCAGATCTGAATACAAGATCCACTTCTTTGAGAAGTAGTAGCATCACCTTGGGCCAACACAGAACTGGTGAGTCTGGGAGGCCAGTGGTGACAGATGACAGAACGAGGAGCAATGGGCTCAAGTTGCAGTGGGGGAGGTCTAGGTTGGATATTAGGAAAAACTATTTCCCTAGAAGGGTGGTGAAGCATTGGAATAGGTTACCTAGGGAGGTGGTGGAATCTCCATCCCTAGGAGTTTTTAAGTCCTGGCTTGACAAGGCCCTGGCTGGGCTGATTTAGTTGAGATTGGTCTTGCGTTTAGCAGGACGTTGGACTCGATGAGTTCCTGGGGTCTCTTCCAACCCTATGATTCTAAAAGAAAGCAAGAAAAAAAAGAACAAACAGCCTCCCCCCTCAAAACCAAACCCCAAAAAGCTCCCTGCACACACACACCTTGGCCAAAGGGAAGCTGTGTGACTGTTGCCCTATGGCTCATTGCTATCTTTCATTGTTGTATAACACTTAGCTACAGGGGTGGCCCGTGAGCTAGGCAGCTGCCTAGGGTGCCGCTGGCCCGGGCGCCCGATGATGACGTCACAGCCATTGACGGCCGTTCAGGCGGGGTACCGATTGCGCCGCCCCGCCTAGGGCGCCAGCTGCTGCAGCCGGCCTCGGGCCACTCCTGCTTAGCTACCACGGTAATAAGTGCTTTACAAACACTTAAGAAGACATATACACAATCACCACCCTCTACTGGGAGAAGTAGGAATCTTGCAAGTAGGAATAAGAGATCTTGCGGAAAAGGGTTTATTTTCCGCAAGATCCCCGTCTAGACTGGCGCTTTTTTCCGGCAAAGCCCGAGCCGGAAAAAGCGGCAGTTATGTAATGCAAATACCGCTGGGGATATTTAAATCCCCCGAGGATTTGCAATTGCGACTGGTCTCATTAGCATCCCTTTTTCGAAAAAGGGTGCCAATGTAGACACAGCCACGGAGTAACATGCTACTCAGCATACATAAGGGCATCACAGTCTGACTCATAGTAAATCTCTACAAACCATGAGTAAAGGCAGCCTACATAATCTGATCTTTATGCTGGAAGCTCCTTGGGGTAAGCACTAGGTCTCCCCCTCTGTTCTGTACATGGCTGTTCTTCACAGCAGTGAACACACCACTGGTGCTCAAACTAACAGTTAAGATGTTGCTGGACATATATCTAATTCACTTTGATCTGTGCTTGAAAGCCACCCTAAGCAGTCATGGATAATGTAGTGTTGGTAAGTAACTGTAATATGACCCCAGAATAAGGAATGGGAGGTATTTTTTAATCTCTGTAATGCATTCTGTTATCTGTGTATGCAGGTCACAGTATGTGGGAAGCAAGGGTAGTGCCTGAGTTAGTCAATTGCACCATGACATTAATGGAAAAGGAGAGAGACTGGATTGGAGAAAACGTCTTTTTAAATCAGTATTTTCTCTGGGTTATCTGCCTGCAGGCTGCCCTGAGCATGAAGATGTGATCTGCACACACAAAAATGAGGCAGCAGCACCTTACAATTTTTTGTTCATGTGACTAAGAGCACAATATCATCTACTATATATTTGAGAGAGTTTGCCTTTCTGTGAGTCTGTTTGTTCAAGGACTCCTCCTAAACGGTGAGAGCTAGGACCACCAAATTTGCTATGCAGCTTCCTCTTATCATAACTTACAGCAAGGTAAGGATTTGGTTGTGCCAGGACAATGAGATGTGCCTGGAATACATAGTTTCTCATAAAATGGAAACGGAGGAGTCAGCTAGCAGGGATGGTTATACTGAAGAATGACCTCAGCCAACAACTGTTTGATAAAGCAGCATTGAGTGAGAATCTCACACATAGAGCTGGTTGGGAGTTTTCTGACAAATTTCCTATCTGTATCTTTATATATCTATAGATATAGATATAGATATAGATATAGATTGGGGGCGGGCCACCAATAAGAAAGTGGACGGGTGGTGGTGGGGCTCTGGATGTTGCTGGCCACCGTACTTCCTGGCCGCCTGGGCAGTGTAGCTCCTGCCATCCCAGACAGTATGGGTCCTGCCACCCCCAGCCAGTCCTGAGAAGCTGCCACCTGGACCCCCTGCCTTGAGCCCCTCACCTCCTACCCTGGGTCCCCACATATGCAACCTCCTGCCCTGACTCCTGTATCTCCCATCCCTCCTCTCAGTGCCCCACACATCTTCCAACCCCCTGCTCTGACTCCTGCATCCTCACATGCTCAACCCCCCTCCCTTAGTCCCCTCTCATCTCCAACCCCCTGCCCTGACTCCTGATCTTCCACACGCTCAGCCCCCCTTCCCTGAGCCTCTCCGTAAGGACCCAAACATTGCTGGGTAAATGTGCTGGTTATAAATAGTTTGTGGCTGTATGTTAACAATCAGACAAGTGCCAGCATGCCTACTGAGGCTTATTTGAAAATAGAATGTATGGATGAGCAGACGTAGTGTGTCTGGAATGTCAGAGATCTTTTATTGTTCTGTGTCACAGCTGGGATCACCTTCACTGTCTATAGCCACTTGGCAAACTCTTCCGAGTTCCCATTATTCATTTCAACAGCTGATTTGTAATGCAAACCATCCTTTCTGTAGGGAGGCTGTTCAGTGAATGTCATTTCAGCAAGATAGAGCTCTGTGACAAAGTGGATTTTTTTTTGGTAATATTTAGGTGACACTGATTTGTGCCTCAGCTTCCCCATGTACTATATTGCTACTCAGTGGCATGGAAAAGGACCATTTGCTGTCAGGGCAGAGTAGGATATTGGTGTGAATGGCACCTTCCTGTCTGGGCGTTAAGCCCCATATCAATGGAGCATTTAAGACAAAACTGGCAAAATTCAACTGTCTAGACATTGACCACCCAGCAACCAACAACTCAGAGAGACGAGGAATTCCCTGCCTCTCTTTATGGAAGCTGAATACATTTTCCCAAGCTCAAGAAAAATGCTCTGGAGAAGTACATAACCAGTTTATGTAATTTCTAACTAAAGGGCAGGGAATTGCGCATACCTTCTTCCACATTGAGGGAGGAGGCAAATTTCGTATAATTTTGGCTTTATACTCTAAGGGAGGTGAACACCTGGGACTGTGACAAGTCCCTAAGGACATGTCTACACTAGGAAATTATTTCAAAATAACTTACTTTGGAATAATAACTCCCAAAATAATTATTTCAAAATAGCATGTCCACACGACAGGGAAGCCTTGAAATTAATCCGAGGCAGAGTCCCTTAATGTGGATGCGCTACCATGACTTAGAGCCCCAGGAAGCACTGGAGAGTAATTACTGTTGGAATATGTAAAAATTAATAAGGGTCTGGAATGGCTATACATTGGTGGTTAAGGAGTTTAGCCACACTAGACATTACCCTTGAACATGTTTTTTCCCTTTGTTTCTACAGTCCGGAAAGATAGATTAAGAGTCTGGCAAAACAGGTATTATCCTTCCTGATGTATAAACATGCTCTTTCCCTTCGTTTTTGTAGCCTAGAAAAATAGATAAGTATGCAGTTGCTCTTCTTTGTTGTGTCTTTTACTTACCCTCACTGGCGCTGTATAAGATATTTTCAGGGTTACATCTCTTGTAATCTTTGTAACCTATTGATTTGGAAAGTTTGTAGTGTAGAAAAAATGTTAATTTAATTAGAAATTCTGTAAATAGTAATTAGGGATGGGTATAATTGTATTTATTATCCTTTTATTAATATTCATTTTATAAAAGTTTACATTACTAAATAAGGTTTTTAAAAAATTAGTAATAGACGTGTAAATTAACATACTAAAATAGATAAAAGGGTGTAATTAGTGCCAAATTGTTGGCACTTAGACATTGTTTCGAATGTCCAAGGTAAATGTGCATGGGCAATAAAGCAGTTCCGTTTACCCCATACGCTCCTGGGTCGCCTGTTGCTGCTCTAACAATTACTTTGAATGATTCTGGGGAGTAGTTATTTCAAAATATAGCAGTGGAGTGTCCACACTAACCGCTATTTTGAAATAAGTGTTATTCCTTGTGAAAAGCAGGAGTTATTATTTTGAAATAACCAGCCCGTTATTTCGAAATAACAGGCTTGGCAGTGTGGACGCTCTGCTTGTTATTTCGAAATAAGGGGAATTATTTTGAAATAACTCCCTAGTGTAGACCAGGGCTGACACTGAGTCCTCCCAAAACTGATCTTGGACCTTGTGTACACTGGCAAGTTGCAGCACAGTAAATCATCTCCTAGCTCTGTAGCTTACAAGGTATCCACACTGGCAAGGCACTCAGCGCGCCCTAACTCAACAGTTGCTCTAGGTAAACCACCTCAGTAAGGCATAGAGCTTTCTGCACTGTGGCTGAAGGGCTGGGGCACCACTGTGGATGCCATGGTGTACTAGAGCATTGTGACTGGCCTCCAGTACCTATCCCACAATGCCTGTTCTCACCTCTCTGGTCATTGGTTTGAACTCTATTGCCCAGCCCTCAGGTGACCAACCCTCAGACCAACCCTTTACAATCCTTGGGAATTTTGAAAGTCCCTTCTGTTTGCTCGGCGATGCATGGAGAGCTCTCGGTACATCTTTCCAGGTGACCATGCACCAGGTCACCACCAGGAGCAATGCCAAAGTGCTGAACCTCATCATCCTTTGCGTAGAGGAAGTTGTCCAGTCCCAGCTGAACTCCTGCCATCGGAATCATGATACCTATGGGCAGATATCAAGATGCATGTCCAAAAGAGGTCATGACCAGGATGCGTAAGGGCTAGGATGGAAACCGCAGTCTTGCAGAAGACCCTCCCTTGCTCCCCTTCTCACCCTCAGCAGCAAACTATCTTCCAGAATGAACATAGTCTGTGGAAAATGTGTGGACATTACTGATTATAGCCTCTCTCCTCCCCCCCCCCCCCTCCCCACAGTGTTGGCTCTCCCCACGACACATAGTAAGGACCTGCACCAATGAAATCCCCTGCCCTAGTGCTTAACTTATCATTTTGGGGGCTTTGTGCCTTATGGGCACTTGCCCCTGGCACAGCCAGTCAGTGATAGGTATGTGAACTAGGGATGTTAAATATTGGTTAATTTAATAGTCGAGTAACCTCATGAATTTTTATCGGTTAGTTGACTATAATATAGTACCCAGGGGCGGGGCCAGCAGCCACTGTATCAGGCAGCAGTGCAGGGTCCCAGGCAGGAGCTGGTCCATGAAGGGAGTCAGTTTAAAATCCAGCTCCCCTTCTGGACCAGCTGCCTGTCGCTCACTGCTGCTGCCTCTGATAAAGAGGCAGCAGTGTGAGGTGGCAGCAGCCCCTGTCTAAGGGGGGGGTCTAAGCTCCTGGACCTGGTGCAAGCCAGAAGTGAGCCAGGCAGCCTGCCCACCTGGCTCCTAATACACTTTAAATGCAGAGCCACAGCAGAGGTAGGTTCTGGAGCCAGAACTGAGCCAGGTTGCTGGTCAGCCTGCAAAAAATTTACTGGCAAGGGTGGGGGGGAGGGAAATGCATGTAGTCTTTAGCATTAACCTATAAGCTTTTGCTTATCTGTTAATTGTTAATTGACTACACTATTACATCCCTAATGTAAACAGTGCTTGTGTTTAAAATGGGTCATGCCAGTGCTCTGTCTTGTGTTAACAATGGTCCCTCTGTAAAATATTGCATTTTAACTTCACAGATTTAACCTTGGGATCTCAGCCTTCCTTGCTATCGCTGGCTGAATGACTACACATGGCAAGGAAGAGGCCTCAGAAAAGTAAAAAGGACTTGCTGCATGCAGAAGCGGCCCTAGATGAGCTGCCGGCAACTGGTGCCCTAGGTGAAACGCGCGATCGGCGCCCCCGCCTCCAAAGCCCTCAACGGCCATTTATCTTGGTGCCCAAGGCCTAGTTCGCCTGTATTGACAGGCCGCCACTGGCTGCATGATGTTATGGTGCAGGATGCCACTGAAAATTAAAAATGGAAGGAGAGGAGGGACAATGAGAGAAGGGTGCGTCAGGACAATGCTGAGCACCAGAACAAAACCACAGAGCGGTTCTTAAACATTATGGAACGCCAAGCTGACATGCTCCAGGAGCTGTTAGCACGGCAGACAGAGCAGCTCTGCAACTGCCCCCCTCCCTACAGCCACATTTTGGTCACTGTCCTGTCCGCAGTTGGCACCAGCTGCATGCCACACCTGCCCCTTCACTGTCCAGCCCTGCTGACTCCCACAGGCACCCAATGCACTCAACTCCCATCCACGTGCAGTTTAGCCCTGCCAAACTGCAGAACCCTTAGCATGACACATCAGATGGCAGGGCTGCATATGATACCTGGACATACACACATTCTGTAAACATGTCGGGGTCGCACTTCCTCTCTCCCTCTTTTCCTCCCCCCAAACTGCAGCTGTCTTATGCTGCGTATGTATTCTACATTTGCTGTTTTTAATAAATGAAATTCTTGAGTTTGAAAGAAATCTTCACTCCATTGCATAAAAGCAAGCAAGCACAGCCCAGCAAAGTGACAGGCACCTCTGTACTAAGCACATTGCACGGACCAGTCACTGACACTTACTAGCATTGCAGCCACTGTACTCCTATGCACGGCAACAAATATGCCTGACTTGGGCTTAAACTGCAGCAAGGGAGGTTTAGGTTGGACATTAGGAAAAAGTTCCTAACTGTCAGGGTAGTCAAACACTGGAATAAATTGCCCAGGGAGGTTGTGGAATCCCCATCTCTGGAGATATTTAAGAGTAGGTTAGATAAATGTCTATCAGGGATGGTCTAGACAGTATTTGGTCCTGCCATGGGGGCAGGGGACTGGACTCGATGACCTCTCGAGGTCCCTTCCAGTCCTAGTATTCTATGAGTCTATGACTCTATGACTTTCAGCATCAAATTGCGGCTTCAAGGCACCCTTGATCTTTATGGCCCTCTGCTATGCTTCTCTGTTAGCCCTGGCCTCAGGCTGTTCAAATTCAGCCTCCAGTTGCTGAGCCTCAGTGGGCCAGTCCTGAGTGAGGTTTTCACCCTTCCCTTCACAAATATATGGAGGGTACAGCTTGTGGCTATAAGCATAAGAATGTTGTCATCTGCCAGATCCAGCTTCCCATTCAAACATCTCCTGCAGGCTTATAAACAGCCAAAAGCACACTCCACGGTCATTCCGCACCTGCTCAGACTGTGGTTAAATCACTCCTTACTGCTGTCAATGCTCCCCGCATATGGCTTCATGAGCCATGGCATTAAGGGATAGGCAGGGTCTCCCAGGATCACACTGGGCATTTCCACTTCCCCTACAGTGACCTTCTAGTCTGGGAAGAAAGTCTCTGCTTGCAGCTTCCTGAACAGGTCCGTGATCTGAAAGATGCCTGCGTCATGCACAAAAGCCATTGAAAGTTGGTGCCAAATGTGGATGGAAAAACAGGAGTGGTCGGGATAAAAAATGATGCACTACAGGGCATGGGGACAGGACCCAGGATTCCCTGCATGCAACCCCCCTCTGTGTTCCCACAAGCCTCAGTGGCAGAAGAGGAGGATGTGCTCTGTGGGATAGCTGCCCAGAGAGCACCACTCTGAATGCCACTGGAAGAGCCTTCAGTATGGTCATGTTACTGTCCTGGCGTCTGACAGTGTAGACACACAACAGTGGTTTCACTGCTGCACTCTTTGAGCAGTGCAGTAACTGCCAGCGCTTTATATCTGCCAGAATAGATAAAGCCTTGGTCTCTGTGTCATTCTGCAGCTGGATGTGGCCCTGCCTGTGTGCTTGGGTAGAAGAGGCTTACATGCCTGGCTCAGTAAGACCAGATAGAGAGGATCCACCCAGGCTGGCAGAAAAGGCAGTTCACCAGGTGACACCCCAAGGGGTCTCAACCCTTCACAAGGGATTCTTCCTAAAAATTGTTCCAAAGCTTGGACCATAGCATCGATCCTTAGGATCCATGAGAATCTGATAGCTAAGGAGCAAAAGGAGAACATGAGAAGGCAAGAAAATGCCACCCTGAAGACACACTGCGCCTGAGTGGTATGTACTATTTGTAGCGCCATTCAGGTTTGCCCTCTTATTGCCCTCTTATTGCTTGGTCTATTGTAGTGCATAACAAGGAAATAGCACTAGTTCCTGGAGGTCTTTCCTTGTCCCTTTCTACTACCTAACCCTTGTTTTTCTGCAGTGTCTTTCAAGTTATTTTTCTAGGTATAACTACATCAGTTTACCAAAATGGGAAGGCAAAAATGGGACATAAAAATATAATTAGCAAAATCAGTATATCACTCCTGCACCCAGTGCAAGAACCTGACAGTCAGAGAACAGCTGATGAATATAATTAAATATTTGCTCCTGAAAGAAGATATCCTGTTGGTTGAAATGTTTACTAGAATTACCCACCCACTGTTTTGCTTTATGCATTTATGCGGATCCTCTTCACTTCTCCCTTTTCTTTCTATATGCTGATCACTTTCATTCCCAGCAATAGTCACTGCCTTTTCAGCTGAGGAGGGCTGGCTAGGACTTTTCAGAGTCCATCCTGTTGCTCCATCAGTTGAAAGGAACATTGTAAAATACAAGATGCCTGTACTACTTCCGTCTCTACCAGCCTAGAAAACATGAGTTGTGTGTGTTTATGAATCTTGCATAGGTCTTAGTCCTGAATAACCATTTGGTATTGAATTAGTATCAGGAATCAGTCAGTAAATCCAACCAGATATATTCTTAAATTAGGACTTGTAAGTAATTTATTCTGTTATCAAAAAAATCAATGTAATGCAACTATCTTCATATTAATTTGAAAAGTGATAAAGTGAAGTAAAATTTCATTACTTTGTTAAAAATGGGAAAGATTGCAATAGGTTAGATTTTGTAAGCTCTTTTAAATTATATACATACATTCTTTTAAAAAGGAGTCTTTGATTAGGCAGAATAGAAATTAAGTTAAAGCATTTGATGCTTGTCAACCTTCATCTATATTAATCCTAGGTAAATGTTTGATAAATATTTCCAACAAATCAATTTCAAGACTAAAAATACAGCTTTTTCAGATACAACTACTGAGGGGATGTTTCCTGTAGCATGTCGCATTAGGAAATGTAACATGTTACACCATGTAATAAAAGAACCATCATAGTACATAAGCTATCAAGGCACAGAGTGAAGCCAAATGACAAGCTTCTTGCCTTTTCTGTTTAACATTTCAATTTGAATATCACATCTGTGAAGCTGTATTCCTGTGTCTAAAATATAACAACAACCAATGCAACTGTTCCAGTAATCTGAATGGTAAATATACCAGGTATAAATAGTATAGAAAAGCCTAGTTTACCATGCAAAGAAACTCATGCTAATCTGTGTTGCACACAAATTCACAAAGAGACCAAATATTTTCAGTGTGGTCTTTATTATGTTCCCTTTACAATAACAGCTAAAATGTTGTAACATAGCATTTCCTATTAGGCATAACTCTTCCCAGGGGCTCATTAACTGCCAGGAAATGCCCTGAAGTGATTGGGGAAACTTGAAAACTGTATAAATGCCTGAAGAGCTTGAATAATACATTTTCCCACTAGATGTCAATATTGCTTACAGCATTTGCAGAGTTTCAGAAAAATGAAGCTATGATCCAATTATTAGACAGGCCTTGAAGTAGTAAGAGTGTGAGAACCTCCTCCCATCAGTACCCTCTGGGAAAATACTTTTAACATATTTTCCCATTTCCAATCCTTAATTTCACAAGGATTTGCAATGCTTTTATGCATCTGCCTAACCCCTAAGATTCCTTATGATATCCAAATGGTGGCCTAAAAGAACAACAAACAACTACAAAAAGTCTGTCTAAGGCCAAATACATTGTCTAAGCTAAATAAAAATTCCTTTTCTGTCCACATAGGGGAAGGAATCAACTTAGATAAGTACCCATATTTGATTGCAAAGTACAGTATGCTTCTGCAGATCTGGATTCAGCATTTGCCTTGTATCACAGATCTAAAGGATCTTAATTCTTGTGAAAATAAAGGACTAAACCTGAAGTGGGCTGGATGTAAAATGTTTAGGCTTCCTGTAGCTTTCTTGCACATCTCAACTCTGACCTGCAACACCATTCTGATTTCATTTTTTGACTGCTCATGAGTAAATATGGAAGTACAATGCCAAATTATGTGGTGAACTTTATTTGTGGTGAATCAGTATGTAATAATAGTTTGACTTTCATATATTTGTATTTTATTTAATCCATGGCAGAAATGACACTTGCTGCTGCAATATAAACATAGCAATGTATGTGTGCATGTATATATAATACTAGTTAACATCTTTTTTCAAAACAAAGTGCTTCCTTGCACACATTTCTCCTGCTGGGGAGAGGATGAGAAAACAAACACATGACACATTAGTCACATCACTTTATGCATTAGTGGAAGGTGCAAATCCTCTGGTGATAAGTGCTATGTACCCAGAGTGAGATACTGTTCCATGGGGCAGATCCTCACAGCTGGTATAAATTGCAATTGATGCTAATGTCAGCAGAGAATCTGCCCCTACATAATTAAGGGTGGCAGAATCTGGCCCTCAAAGGCTGTTAAAATAGTATGGCATGTAATGTGATGAGAATTTGAATGAGCAAATATGATGCAAAACATGATTGTTTCTTAAAAGAATATCAGCGCTGTTCCTATGCAAAATATAACAGATGACTATATTCTAAATATATCCATGATGTCAATGCAACGACAATTTAAATACCAGAAGAAGAGGTCCCAGCAGGTTGTCTTCTGAGTGCCAATCCTCCTTTTCTTGCCTGCAAGAAATGTCATGTGTGTCAGGGCGTGAAGAATGAAGCAAAGAGGTAGAGCAGAGCTACTCAACAAGCGGCCCATGGGCCGCATGCGGGCCCATGATCTGTTTATTTGCTGCCTGCGGTGCAGTTTGAGTTTACGTGGGGCTCAACATGCAGCCCACAGGTGGATTCTTTGAACATGGCTTCCACTGGGAACACGCTCTACAACGGTGAGTCAATATAATGGTCTTCTGTTGCTATGCGTTTTAGTAGTTAAATTCCTGGACTGTCATTGCTCATTAAAAGTGCTGTAATATGGGTGGAAATCGGGTAAATACTGCATTTTATTAATATCAGCAGAACTGACTTAAATGGGGCCTGCGTGTTGTGTAGTCTTGCCTTAATCTTTTTATTCATGCCCGTCAGTGTGAAAAGCTATTTGCATATATTTGAAACCACACTTAAGTTGCGGCCCTCGGCATGTGCTGTGAGTATCATTGTGGCCCTGAGGGCTTCCAAAGTTGAGGCAAAGCCCTGAGGCAAAGCATATCTGAATATCCCCCATAGTCATTGTTTTTCATATTACTGATATTCTATGATTTAATACATCTCATTTTGACAATAAGATATCAAATAATTTTCCTAAACAAATCACATCACATTCCCAACTTTACTTCATTTATAAAATTACTATGATTACAGTACTATATCGTAGGACAGACTAATCCTGAAATTGCTACATTAAAGTCAGTGGCAATTTTGGTAAGGAAGGACTGAATGAAAATTCAGGGATGGGGCCCAGTATGATTAATTGGAAAATTAGAATTCTAGAGAAATGTTGATTATACCTGACTCCACAGAAGCACATTTTATATATCTTCTTTTCAAAATGTTATATAAATCCTCATAATCCTCCATTTCTAATTGAAGCATATGCTTAGTTCAGCTATTTTCCCACTGATTCTTCTCTGAGGCTCAGTGTTAATAATTAATAATGCTTATAATAATTAAGTAGTATTAGCTGTATTTATTTATATTGTGTTGGCACTTAGGGACTCCAATCATATATGAGGACTCCATTGTGCTAGGAACTCTACAAACATAGAACAAAAAGAGAGGCCCTGTCCAAAGAAGATTGCAATCCAAGTATAAGAGAAGTATTACCTTAGTAATAGTAAAGTATTATGAAGCTTTGGGGTGGGATTTTCAAAGAAGCCAAAGGGAGTCACTTGTCCAAATCCCACTGAAGTTTCATGGGAATTGGGTATCTAATTCCTTTGACCTGCTTTGAAAACTCCAAACACATAAAGTACACAGTGTGAAAATAATTATTGTACTATAAATACTGAATGTTTATTCATGCACATTTTTATTCCTAGATCAATTCACACCTCAGTTTTATAGTTCACTGGTGCCAAACTTTTCTTTATAGATAAGGAACAAGTTGCCCAGATTTTGTAGTAATGTGTAAGTCTCTTTTCCCTAAGCTTGAATCCCTTTGTGGATAAAGTTCCAAACTTGAAGCTATCACAAGTAGCTGGAACTAATTGTACTTTACAGAAGAAAATGACTGTACTTCAACTCACATCTAACAAGGTGAGGGGCACAAAAAGGCCGAGAGGGTGTGCCGCTCAGCACCCCCACTCCAAGATTTGTTCCAATACCACTGTTTGTATGTGTCTGTGTGAGTGACACCACTCCTCCCCAGATTGCTTTAAGGTGTTGTCCCTTTTCAACCCAAGTGAACCCAAAGTTCAGGCCTGTAGTTGTTTCAGCTCGAAGTAGATATTGTTTTCTTGATGTGATTTTTGTATATTTGCAAGGAACATATACCTTTTGTATCTCTTTGCATGCAGAAGGAACCAAGAACAAAAGGTGAAACAGTTCCTTAGCTTATAGCCCCAAGGCTCTTTAACCAATAAAAAAAACCCAAAAGTGCTCTCTCTCTCTCTCTGGCTTTTTCCAGGGTCATGCAGGTCCAGTTCCCCAATAGTATTAGGCTGCTAATTTCCACTGTATGCAGGCTCCTGCTTGGTTTTCTTGCCTTTCCCTTTCTGTTCTCAGTTTCTGTGTGATTTCTTTTTCGTCATTCTCCCCCCGGCCCCTACCAAAATATACCCAGACAAAATCTCCCAGGCAGATTCATACATGCTGTTTGTCTTAGATGGGGGGGGGGGGGGGTTTAGGCTTACAATTATGTTAACTGAAGGATGAGTTCATACTTATAATTTGACTCATAAGGTTTGACCTAGCTTTTAACAAAGGATTGGTTTGGGCAAATCCTGTGCAAATCATTCTATTCAAAAGATCTGGATGTAGGGAGTGGTCAATATAGATTGTAAAGCTCTTTGGGGCAGGGACCAGGTCTCCATTCCTGTCTGTAAAGTATCAAGCTGAGTGCCGCTATACAAATATTGAACAGTTATCCATAGACAGAGCTAATTTTACAAGAGCACAGTTTTACTAAGGTGCTTACCAAGGCAGGGCTGTCAAGTTACAACTGGCTGTCCTCGGCACTCCCACAAGCTGTAACATTCTTTAGTTAAAGCGCCACTCAAGAAAGTTTGGAATTCACTTCAGTCTTAAATACAAGAAAGAAAATCAAGGGCCAAATCTAGCAGATAAAAGATACTGAAGCCTGATGAAGGTTACTCTGAGTAAGATATGAAAGCTGTTAGATTTGGCCTTGAGAAATGGCTTCAGATATGGGGTCCTTATGCCATTTCGTTTATTTAAGCCAATCAGAGATTGATTTGTTTTACCAGTTACTTTAAAGGAACCAGGATTGGGTTGATCCTTAACACCAAATACTTACCTCACTTAGCAGAATAGGTGAAGGAGCAATCTACTGTATCAGCATCCATAGGAATTGGCTTTTGGGATTTTTTTTTTTTTAAATCCATAAAGCCAAGTGATCACCACTGTTAAAACCAAGTCCCATTCTGATTATATCCTTTTACTAATTTGTAGTATGTATAATCTTGCAATATAATCTAAAATTACTACTATTTTATGTATTTTTTAGACATGCACCAGGTACCATTGGATCATCAAAGTCTCTCATTATAAATAAAATGTCTGTAATCAGTATATATGAGTTTATGTATCAGATTCATAACAAAATATTTTGGTCCAAAAATAAGTTGTCTAACAATATTTTACAATGCTACCTTATGCCCAAAGGTAGTTAATATTGTTTAGATATTTTATTTGTTGTTCATGCCATGCTATGCCCAAGGAAATTAAATCAGATGAACAACTACTGTGCAAAAGCGGCGAGGAGTCCTGTGGCACCTTATAGACTAACTGAAGTGTAGGAGCATAAGCTTTTGTGGGCAAAGATCCCCTTCGTCAGATGCATGTAGTGGAAATTTGTAGTGCACAACTACTGTGCAGTGTTGTTATGTGCTGTATTGAGTAATTTGATGGCCATAATGCTAGTGCTGGCAACTCAACAGATTGAGAAGAGTTTTTTGCAGGGCTAGAGTGGGAAAATGGTATATTTTTGATAGATCCTGTGATGTTTAAAAAATTTAGCACTTCCATAGCTCCTTTCCTTCAAGGATCAGAAGTTTAACAATAAGTTCAGTGGGCAGACGTCAACTCTCCCATTTTTAGAGATGGGTAAAATGAATTGCAGAGATTGTTCCTTCCCTGCCATTACAGTGACAGAGTATGGCAGAGGGGACTAGAACTCATGTCCTGGCCCCCAGTTCCCTGCTCTCACTCTCCCTAAGATTCAGAGGGGTAGCGGAGTTAGTCTGTAACAGGAAAAACAACAAATAGGGCTGGTAGCACTTTAAAGACTAACAAAACATGTAGATGGTATCATGAGCTTTCCTGGGCACAGCCCACTTCTTCAGATGACGGGTCATGTTTTGTTAGTCTGTAAGGTGCTACTAGACTCTTTGTTGTTTTTTAAGTTTCTCCATAAGATGACAAGCCCCAGTGTGAGTGAGGTTGCTGAGGGGGCTGAATGGATATTGTGAAAGCTCCAGCTAGTAGGGGGGAGCAATTTGCCTAATGTCAACGAGTTCCTCCGTGGCAGGGAGAGAACAGAACCCAAGAGTCCGGGCTACCCTCGCCGGCTCCAGCTACCAGCCGCCCTAAACAGACTCAGGCGTCGCAGGGGCTGCATTCCCCCAGGGCCCCTGTTTTCCTCCTCCCCTGGCTAGGAGCCGCCTGGCCCGGCCGGCAGGTGCCGGGCGGGGGGAGCGAGGAGCTGGAGCAGGGCTCCGGGGCCAGCCACGTGCTGTTTGTTTGGCAGGTGGGCGCTAGGCACGCTGGGCTGCGCTCAGGGGCTGCGGGCCAAGGGCGCTCCGACTTCCTGCGCTTGGGGCGGCGAGCGGCGGCGGCGGGAGGGTTCGGGCTTGTCCCAGCTCGGGGCGTGGTTTGCAGCCGAGGAGCGGAGCAAGGGGGCAGCGGCGCCGCGCCCAGTCCCCTCCCGAGGCAGCGCCGGCGGGTGCCCCCTGCTGCAGCCCCCGGACCGTGAGTATTTCCCTGGCGCCGCGGAGCGGGCAGCGCGGCCGGCGGGCGCAGGGGGCTCGGCCTGCGGAGCGCGCAGCAAAGTTGGCGGCCCTGCGGGCTGGGCTGGCCGGTGTGTGGCCCCCTGCTCGGGGAGGCAGGCTCCGCGCTCGCGTGGATGTCAGCTGGGCGGGAAGGGAGCCGAGCCGCTCTTTGTGTGGGGGACAAGACGCTTGGAAAGTACCAAGCCCTCCTGGCGCCTGCTCTTGCCGACAACACCGCCCCGACCCCGTCTTCCCCCGCCCCAGGGCCGCCTGCCAGCCCCTGACCCTGCGCCCCGCGCTGGACTGGCCGCGCTTAGCCCCCCCTCCGCGGTCATTGTCTGGGCTCGGGGACCGTACCTGGCAGCCTTTGTTGGCTGAAGCTTGCCTTTGTTCCTTAGGTGTCAGCTTCACCTTCGCTGGCCCCTGCGACTTGTAACCAGAGGCTTTTCAGGGAAAACTAGGCGCCTTATTTAATCAAGCAGGACCATGCAGGAGTTAGTAATTCATACAGAGATTGCCAGTGGTTTCAGTGTACCCTTTTTAGAAAAAAAATATTTTCCTGGCAGAGAAAGAACCCTACCAAGCGAGCACAGCTCTAGCCATTTACACAACCTTTTCAAGATAAATTGTGGGGACTGGGAGAAGTAGGAAAGCAACAGTCAGACTTTAGACACAAACCCTCTAACGAGATAGTTTAAGAAACAGAGATTTTACTTTTTTATGAAATCACCTTATCTGTCATTGTGCCAAATAAATACCCTTTTGAAATCAATATTTGCCACCACTGAAATTATTAATTTTCTTGAGCATTAGCCTGCGTGATGTGGTTTTAGAGACACCGTGATGCTGGAAGACATAAATGTATAGGTGGAAGAGAATGCTGAAAGGATGGTATTTTTTCCTGACACTTGACACTCTCTTGCTTACGTAACAGGTGTTATCTTTTAAGATTATTATACTGTGTAGTTGGTTACTGGAGTGCTGGAACAATTTTTGTAGTTGAGGGTGCTGAGAGCCATTGAACCAAACTAAATCTTGTATTTTGGGGTGGCGAACCTTTTTTGGGTTGGGAGCCACTGACCCACAGAAAAATCAGTTGGGGACCGCATACAAGTGAGAAGCAAAAAACCCCCAAAACACCACAAACAGAACCCTCACTGACGTGGCCCCCAACAAAGAAGAAAGACATTTCCCTCATACACTAGAGCCTTGGGGAGCCCAGGCTAGTAGATGTTTGTGTGCTCCAGCCCCAAGGGGGGATGGTGGGAGGTTGGAGCACCAGTGTGGGCTCTCCAATGCTGGGAGGAAGCCCTGAGCCTCGGGGGCCAGATCCAGACAAGCTGGGGGCTGCAGCCGGCCCCCCAGGCCTTAGGTTCTCCACCTGTGCTGTATATAATGGACATCACTTCAAGCCAGGGGGTGCTGCAGTAGCCCCACACCCCTAGTTCCAGCACCTGTGATCAGTTATGTACTGTCTACCTGAATCCTTATTCGGGCAAAATTCCACGAAGTACATGGGAATCTTGACTGAATAGGCCTACAGGAGTTGTATTATTAACTTTATTACCAGTGCCCACATACAGTCATATTGTGATGGACAAAATGCTCCAGAGGGTTGCTCGCTCTGTAGCTCATTGCACAGATCAGGAATTCCTTGCATCCCTCCATTCCACCCCATGTGCTCCCCACATTGTACCCTTCCATCCTGCTTTATTTGAGGGACTCTCTAATCCTTCCAAACCCTCCCTCGTGCCAGGGACTCTTGCCCTCCTATTCCTCCCTCAATGGTACTAGAGTCCTCTATTGCCCCCTCCATACACATGCCAGGGATTTATGTAGCCTATATTCCCCTCTTTTCTCTATGCCAAATGCTCTCTGTCCCCCATTCCTCCTCCACTGACTGCTAACGTCTCTGTTCCCCTTCATATGTGTTTCCTCTATGCCAGGGGCTCGGTGTGTCTCCCTCCCTCCACATCATTTTCCTCCATTCTCTCCATCCATTCCCCACCACAGCCAGGGCTGTGTGTGCTCCCCTTCCTCCCTCTGTCCACATGGCAGAGGCTCTGTATATCCCACTTGTCCTCCTCCTTCTACTCTATTGTAGGGTTGCCATGTGTCCAGTATTGACCCAGACAATCCGGTATTTTCACCACCTGTCCGGTAAAAAAATTCAGAAAATACTGGACACCTAAAATGTCCGGTATTTTCTGATTTTTTTCCTGGACAGGAGGTGAAAATACCAGGTGCTTACCTGGTTCCGCAGGGGAGCTGTCTGTCCTGGAGCAGGAAGACAAGTTGGAGAATGGCTGCCGGCAGCCTGTTAGGGTCAAAAAGCCTCAAAGGCATTTCTTAAAGAGGCCATGCTGTTTTTTGGTTTTTAAAAAATTTTTAATTAAAAAAAATTTTTTTTTTTTTTTGCTTAATAACTCTCGGGGTCCTTTTTAGGCACTGGGCTTAGACAGCTTTGGTCTCCCCCTTTTCTTTTCTCAACAGAATTTTTTCCCTGGTGGTTTTTTTTTGGGGGGGGCCGGGAGGAAAGGGGTTCGGTATTTTTGGTTAAACCATCTGGCAACCCTACTCTATTGCCCCCATCCCCCCATGCCATTGGTTCTTTGTGGCCCTTCCTTTCCTCCAACACCAGACTCCTTATAAGCCAAAGAGGGACTGCCACTGAGTTGAGTGAAAGACTTTGCTTCCCTCAGCCGGATATTATGATTGTTGGTTAAGCTTATGAGGCCTTACATTCAGCTCTGTGGCATTTCTCTGTCTGTAATGTGAAAACTTTTGAAACGCTCCAACTGATCAACTAAAAAATGTAGGGAATGTTCTAGACATCAGTCAGCAAAACCCTACCGATTTTGGGTAGACCTAGGAACTGGAAATGGGGGATATACAGAGCCTCATGTATCTGGTCAGCAAACTCATCAGTATCTACCACTTCTGTCATTGTCTGTAGATAAGGCCCTTCACTTTTGGTATTTATCCACTGTCTCAAAAAATGTCTAAGTTTTGAAAAAGCCAATATTGGGCTTTGCCAGTTTCCACTCAAATTTTGTGTTTTCCTGGACTGTTCTCCCCCTTACTACAATTCCTGGCAGAATGCAGTGCGGCCCTGTCCACTTTCTCTGTGCAGTGGTG
Organism: Rafetus swinhoei; assembly: GCA_019425775.1. Classification (NCBI taxonomy): domain Eukaryota; kingdom Metazoa; phylum Chordata; order Testudines; family Trionychidae; genus Rafetus; species Rafetus swinhoei. The sequence goes on along the minus strand of CM033446.1, from coordinate 120,417,192 downwards.
GAATGAGATGGGTAGGTACCTGAGTCCTGGCAGCCAAGACCATCCAACTGCTGCCGCAGCAGCAGGCCTTCAGAAAGTACAAGAGGACACCCTGTGAGTACCAGGTCCCTGCTGGACAGAGCCCCTCCTGACCTCACTCTGACATGCAAGAGAAGCGGGTGGCAGAGTGACTAAATAATTGAGACCAGTGGTTAAAACACCAGCCTAGTAGGTGGCAAACCTAGTAGGTGGGTTCAGGTCTCCTCCTTCAGACAATTCTCTTATTATTTATTCAACAGATGAGAGTGAGGTTCCCCACATCAGTATATCCCATAGCCGAGTGTTTAGAGCACTCTCTCAAAAGGTGGGAAACTTCTGTTTAAATCCAGTCTCCCTCTCTGGGAGAGAGGAGGGAATTGAACTTGAATCTCTCACATTCTAGTTGAGTTCTAACCACTGGACTAAAAGTATAAGGTGGGTTCCACCTCCAACCCTGTTTTGTGTGGAGCAAAGCAGAAGCCTAACTCATTCCTTCAGCAAGACTTAGATCCCGCCTCTGCATCTCTCCCCCCTACAGTGACTTCCCAGCTCTGTTTCAGTAGCATTTTCTGATTGCTTGCAACTGGGCTCACTAGTTACTATCTGCTGGGGGCTAGCTGGTAGGCAATAGCAAGGCTGAGGCTGGCCATCATAAAGGGCCAGCAGCCGGCCTGTGATACTGAGCAAGGAGGGCTCCAGGTTGAGCCAAGTCTTTCCAGAGGTAGATGTTTGCATCATACCTCTCAGCGTGCCAATGCTTTAATATCAGACCCAGTGTGACAAAGATTTGGTCATGGGCATACAGAATTGACTATGCAGGAGTCTTAAAATGCTGTGGAAATAATTAATTTAGTGTAAACTAGAAGATTTATCTGACATTGCTTGGGTCATTAACTCAAATATAAGTTTTGTTTTTCTTCATTTAAATCATTGCCCAGGAATGGGGCTACGGATGTGGGGTCCAGCCCTCTCTCACCGCTGCAGCTTGGGGCCAAGTGAGAAGCACCTGTACATGGCTTCCACAGGTGTAGCAAGTACAGCTGGGTGAGGGGATGCATGTCCCTTGGCAGGGGTATGGACAGACAGACAAACTCCCTGAAATATATAGTAGATAGCTGTCCCTTTCCCCCTCCCCCCCACCCATCTCTTGCTGGACCAGTGGGGTTATAGCTGTCCCAGTCCCCATCTTTGTCTCTTTGCTGCCCCCCCACCCCTGTTTTCATTCTGCAGTATAACTCCCTCCTATCAGACCCCTCCCCTTTCCATTTTATGAGAAACATTTGAATTCCAGGCACATCCCATTGTCCTGGCACAACCAAACCCATACCTTACTTTAAGTTACAATAAGAGGAAGCTGCATACCAAATTTGATGATCCTAGCTCTTAAAGTTTAGAAGGCATTCTGGAACAAACAGACTCACAGATGGACAGGCAGACAGACATGCAGGTTTCTAAAATATATAGTATGATGACTCATTCTGTATCTTAGGTCTTTATTTCTGATGTAAATAATTTTTAACAATAAAAATGAAGAGACACCAAATTTTTGTGGAATGGGAATAACTTTGAGACTAACATCAGTGATATACCTTGAAAGGAGGACATGTGAGAGCTCTGGTTTCCACTGGCAATTGATATTGGAGGAGTTGAAATCAGCTGGATTTCAATATTCAAGATTTCGTCTCACTACTGTAGCAAGTTCTTGCTCTTTGTGATACATGGCTATCATAGAGTGTGTTTGATTGAGACCTAGCAGTGAACCTTGCAAGGGACTGGAGCTGGCCTCTGGGGAACAGAGACATCTGTTTTTGTTATTTGTACATGAGCACTGTTAGTTTTTAAACTAACATATATGTAGTAAAATTAGATTTTTAAAGCCCTAAGAAAAACAGTGCATTATGTTAAAATCAAATCATTTACCCAAGCCCTCTAGGTTGGCTCTATCTGCAGCAGTCTGATAGCATCTGATAAATCATGCTGAGATGTCAGTTACATGAGGTGTGAACTACTAAGATATGATGTCAAGATCTAAGTAGGCAGGAGAAAAGATTATTTATGAAGACTCAATCCTCCAGTTACTACCCAGCATAGTGCTTACATTTCAGTGTAGGATACAGAGATGTAGAAACAAGTCATTGTATGAAGTTTGAGTTTCTACTGACTTTGCTAATGGTTTTGATGTAACTTGTTAAGCTAGGCAACTATCTACATGCATTGAGGTATGGGTACTTGTGGTTGAGAATCATTGCCCTAAATAACTATGTTAAGAGAGTCAGCCACAAGTCTATTAATGCAGGGACTGATCCCGCATAGGCAAACCCCTGCACCCATGCAGAGCCCCAAAGAAGGTCTTATGATAATGGTGGGCAACCGGAGGCCTGTAAAACATTTTATTTACTATTGCTCACGTGCAGCCTTGCCAGATTTTGCTGGTTTGTATCTGTGTAGTATTTTTTCCTGCAGGTATTACTAAAGTGATACACACGTAAAGCAAAGGCACATGAAGTGAGGTGTGTGCTGATTGCACTCAACAATGTGTGCTCCTTCTGCATCCAATGAAAGCGCTCCTATGATTCAATTGGCACCTGCAAATTCTAGGTATGCAAGTGCAGTTAGCAAAACTACCCTATCCTAGGACACCGTCTTGGTTACAAATGTCATGCAATGGCTTGTTTCCACATCTCTATATCTTACACTGAAATGTATGTACAATATTTATATTCCAATTGATTTATTTTATAATTCTATGGTAACAATGAGGAAGTAAGCAATTTTTCAGTAATCATGTTCTGTGACACTTATATTTTTATAATAAATAGTCTGGTAGCACTTTAAAGACTAACAAAACATGTAGATGGTATCATGAGCACGAAAGCTCATGATACCATCTGCATGTTTTGTTAGTCTTTAAAGTGCTACCAGACTATTTATTGTTTTTTAAGTTTATCCTGTACAGACTAACTCAGCTACCCGCTGAAGCTTTTTATATTTTTGTGTGTGATTTTGTAAGTGAGTAGTTTTTAAATGAGGTGAAACTTGGGGTTGCGCAAGACACATCAGAATCCTGAAATAGTAGTCTGGGAAAGTTGAGAGCCACTGATTTAGGAGACTCAAAACATCTTACTTAAATGATTTTTTTTTAATCTGGGAATTTACAAGTCACCGTTAGGAACAAGTTAAAAGTGCTATGACTTTCATGCCTGGTTAAGAACGGAACATGGCAATATAAAGAAAGTGAAACACAAAACGGATTTCCCCTTCCTCAGGAGGTTATTATCCAAACTCCATTGAAGTCAATGGAAATCTTTCAGTTGGCTTTAGTGGGGACTAGATCAGGCCCTTAGAGAGCTAGATATTTTTTTTTTAATTTGTGAAGCAAAGTTTTTAAGCATAGACACAATGAACCAATTCAGAAGCAGCTAGCATAGCTGGATAATGATCTAATGGGATTAAAATGTTTTTTCTCCCTGACAGTTGGTTTCAGTTTTGTGTTTTAAGTGAGAGCAACAAAAGAAAAATACTGATATTTCACATGCTACAGTTTTTGACTTTATGGACTTTGTGATTTCTAGGTCAGGTTCTCTCTTGTGTTGAGAAGCCTTAGTTTCAAAGAAAAATGCAAAATGTTGCAGTGAGTTCACCGTAAGAATGCTAAAACCCCTTTCCCGATAATGAATTCCATAAATAGAGTTTAGCTCAGCAGTTAGCTCATTTTCAAAGTATCTTAAGATGAACAGGAACAAGGGACCTTTATTCTGGAATAAGTGTCTACACTTGGAATTATTCAGGAATAGCTGTTCCTGAATAATCTCCATGCGCAGATAAGTTCTAAGTTGGGATGTAAACGACTAGTTGACTATCCGATAAGCAAAAGCTTATCAGATAGTCAACACGCTAGTCGACTAGTTGCTTCCCCACCTCTTGTTGCCTCTATCAGAAAGAGGCAGCAAGGGAGGGAAAGAAGAGGGAGTGGTGGGGGGAGCCAGCTTAAAAACTGGTTCCCCCCCCCCCCGTGTTCCAGCTCCATGGGAGGGAGCAGGGATGCAGCGGTGGCGTTGTACCTTTGAAATGCATGAGAGTCCCCGCTGGGGTTCTTCGACATTTCAAAGTGAAAGCGTCACATGGATCCTAGCACCCGCAGGGGAGTCCCTGCTGGCCCCGAGCTCCACGCAGCATTTCAGTCTTTGAAATGCATAAGAGCCTCTGCTGGGGTTCTTGTACTTTTCAAAGGCGGAACGTTGAGCAGCACTTCTGCCTTTGAAATGTAGGAACAGCCGGTGGCTCTTGCTACATTTCAAAGCAGAAGCACTGTTATCAACTAATCAAATAGTCAATGGAAATTCTATTCGATTAGTTGATTAATCTAATTTTAACATCCCTAGTTCTAAGTACTGTGTCTACACTAGCCCCCAATCTAACTAAAGAAACACTCGAAAAACATGGTTTGAAAGATCAGATATAAAAAACATGATTTTTTCTCATGGTTTATTTCTGAAGTGGGGAGATATGGCCTTGCTCCATGGGTCTTACTGCATCTGTTTGTAATGAAGTTTTCTTGGCAATTGTGGCTCTGTTTTAGATCTGGGCACTCAAAGATTGTTTTTGTTTTAAAAAGATAGCAAGCAATGCCTCTTCTTACTGCAGAAGACAGTGACTTCGCCTTGTGGGCAGGCTAAATTAATTTTTCTCTTCAAAGTACAACTGTTGTTTTTAAAAAGTAGAGATGCAGAAGTGTTTTCTTTTCGCCTGTGGAATGCACTGATTATGATGATGGAACACATTTCCAATAATTTTGGATAACCTGTAGCAGGTTGTAACTGAGTGCGTAATTTTTTGTTTCAACCATGCATGAAAGACAGATGCCAACATGCTTTCCTTGCTTGCCTTCTTTATAGACTTTCTTAAGGGCAGGGTTGTTATTTCAGAAAAATTCTAAGTGAGGCTAAGTTGTTGCGAATATGAACATTATGTGCAATTATATCCAGCAAATTCTGGGGTGGCGGTTGAGAGAGGAAGACATAATGGAAGATATGATATATGCTCCATTATGTTTTCCACTCTCAACCCCCCACTGCAAAATTTTCTGGATATAAAATAATTGCATATAATGTTCATATGCTGAAACAACTATGAAAAATCTAGGTGGAGAGGGTAGACCAAGGTCTGGGGGGTTGAAGGTGACTGCCAAACATGTCCCATAGTAAATGATGCTCCTACTTATGAGGATTTTTGATGTGAGGAGAAAGTGTCATCTTAACTATGAACTTTTAGAAACATTAGAAATTTAGGTGGTAATTATAGCACCCAGTCCCGCAAACATGTTTGCTTAGATAATTTAGTCCCATTAGTCAGTGGAACTAATGCTTTTTTAATCTCTCTCATCCACGTGTAAATACCAATGTGATTGAAGTGTTGATTACTTTTATGTGCATAAAGATTGCTACTGGGCCAATAGATGTTGAGATTTTCCGAATTTAAAATACAGTGTGAATGGAAATGAAGTTTTGTACATCTCTCAACGTTCTCTTGGCTGTATTTCAGTCTTGATCTATGTACATTGGGGAAAGGAACTGAGGACTTGCAAATGTTAAGGACCAAACTGTGGCAGTTAAATTCCATCCTGTACAGGAGTCACCGTAGAGCCATGCACAATTTGTGGCATGCAAGAGAACCACAACTGTTGTTACACTAAGGTACATCATGTGCTCCTCTACAGGTAGGCCGCTTTCGCTGGCCATAATTGATGGGGTGCCAGGCCACAGCTATGCCTTCTCTGAATCTTCTCCCTTCCCCTTTTGGGATGGTTTGTGTCTTGGGGGTGCTAGCAAGGAGTAGTTGTTGTGCTAAGTACAACATAAGGACTGCTGTTGTGGCTAGCTTTTGTGGAGTGTAAGAGTGTGGAGGACTCTCGTTGTCTTGGGCAGTTGTTATCAAACTTTTGCACTGCTATCCCCTTTCACTTAGCAAGCCTCTGGACCAACCCCCCCTATAAAAAAGTGTTTTTAGTTTATATATTTAACACTATTATAAATGCTGGAGGTGGGCTTGGGGTGGAGGCTGATAGCTCATGACCCCCCCCATGTTGTAACCTTGTGACCCCCTGTTAGAGAATTCCAGGTCTTGGGAATTTTGATTGAGGATAGATTGTGGGATTGAGCTCGTAATGAGAAAAGAGCCTTCTGAAGATTGTCCATTGTCTAGAAGCCACTGCCTCTGTCACATAGTCACATGGGTGAGTAAGACCCATTTGAACTGGCTTCTGGCCCAAATAATTGACAAAGTTCTCTCTGAGTCACAGTGCAGCTTTCGTGCTCAGTGGAGCACTGTTAACATGATTTACAGGAAAAAAGTCACAAACAACATCCAACTTTTTAACCTCATGTTTCTCAATCTGACTATAGCTTTCAATATGGTCAACTGCTCTGCCCTCTGGAAACTGTTCATTACATTTGAATGTCCAGACAGATTTATTACAATTATTTGGCTAGTCTGTGAAGACATGTCTGGAAGAGTTAATGTTTTGATGGTGATCTTACGGACCCATTTCCAATCACGAATGTGGTGAAGTAAGAATGTGTACTTACCCCTAGCCTTTTTGGTTTATTTGCTCTGATGATAGAAGAAAACCCTCCATCACCCCTCAGATGGCATCTTTACATACTTTTGCACTGGCAAGCTTTTTAATCTCTGTCTCATCCATGTGCAAATACCAACGTGATTGCAGTGTTGATAGAGGAAGATGCTCTGAAATCCTGAGGAAGAACGGCTCTTGCGCAAGAGGGGTTTTTTGCGGAAAAAGGAGCTGTATACACAGTTCCTTTTTGCGCAAAAGCCTCTTGTGCAAAAATGGCCCCTAATTAATTATGCAAATAAAGTGCAGCAATGTGCTAATCTGTGCTTCATTTGCATAGGCTTTTGCGCAAGAAGAGTGCAGTATAGACTGCAAGCTTCTTCTGGAAGAAGCTTTTCCGGAAGAGATCTTCCGGGAAAAACTTCTTTCAAAAGAGAGCATCCACACAGCAAAAGCGCATCGAAAAAGCGATCTGCTTTTTCAAAAGATAGTGTCCACATTTATTGGACGCTGTCTCGCAGTTAAGTTGTGATTACTGTGGATGGAGTGGCTTCCAGGGCACCTGTACTTTCTCCTGGAGGCCTCGTCTTTCAAAAAAAATCCTCCTCCCAATCCACACGCCTTTTTTCAAAAGAGCTCTTTCGGAAAAAGGCTTCTTCCTCGTAGAAAGAGGTTTACTGCTGTTGGGAAAAACCCCCTGCGTTCTTTCGACTTTGAAAGAACGCAATTGCAGTGTGGACATAAGTGTAGTTTTTCCAGAAAAATGGACGTTTTTCTGGAAAAACTCTGCAGTGTAGACATACCCTGAGAAAAGGGCATCACTAGGGATATGAGTAGTCAACTACTTGACAACTCATATGCTCCTCCCTTGCTGCCTCTGCATCAGAGGGGGGAGGAAGCAGGAGCTGGTGCTAGGGGGAGCCAGCTTAAGAGGAAGCAGTGCGGATGGTTGGGGGTCAGCAGAGGCTGCTCCAAATCCCATGGAGCAGCCCCTGTCCATGGTGGCCCAGGCTGGCCACGAACATGGGCTTCTCCAGCAGCAATCTGCTAGGACCCCCCCCCCCATGGGCAGGGCTGCTGGACATGGCGAGAGCCAGAACTGAGCAAGCCCAGCTCAGTCCCAGCTCACACTGGGTCCAGGAGCTACCCCTGCTGTGGCTCTGCATTTTAAATGTAGTAAGAACCGGGCCGACTCTTAGTACATTTAAAATGCAAAGCTGCAGCATTCCTGGACCCAGTGCAAGCCAGGACTGAGCCGGGCTTGCTCAGTCCTGGCTTGCGTTGGGTCCGGCACCTACCCACGCTGTGGCTCTGCAGTTTAAATGTAGTAGGAGCCAGGCTGCCTGCGTGCCTACCTCTTACTACATTTAAACTGCAGAGTCGCAGCAGGGGTAGCTCCTCGATTCAGCGCAAGCAGGGACTGAGTGCCTTCCTTTATTGACAATTTGTATTGACTACACTATTAGCCAGTTACCCATCTCTTAACATCCTTAGGCACCACTTTGGTAGGCACTGTAGTGCCTGATTCAAAGCCCGTTGAATTCAGTGTGAGTCTCTTCACTGACTTTATAAGGCTTTGGATTAGCTCCTTAGTGAGAGACAATCCCTGCCCTGAAGGTCTTCCGTTCTAAATGACAGAGGCAAAGGATAGGGAAGGTAAACACGGGCAAAGTGGCTTTTTTAAGGTCACACGGCAGATTAGTGGTTGCCAGAAATAGCACTCGTATCTCCCAACTCCCATGCCAATACCCCTACCACTAGACAATGCTGCTATCCACTATTGCCCTTATAAGTCAGACACTGTCTATCAAAGTAATGCTTGCTGGAGGACAGCCTAATGTCAGTCTTTGTTTCCACCTCTGAAACACTTGCTTTAAATTATTCAACCTGTTTTAAATTAAAACCTGTTTTATTTCAATTATTATCATTTAAACCTATTTTAAATTTACCTGTTTTAAACCAGTGATTCATTGTCTTTCCTTTCACTCTACCACAGACCACATAGCTAATACCTCAGGATCTTTTGCTGAGATAACACGGTATATTAAATAGGTCTTGTTCAATTGTAATTCTATCAGAAAGAGGCAGCAAAGCGGGGGGGGAGAAGAAGGGGTTCTTCCAAGCGGCAGCGCTGCTTGAAGCCTGGGGCCAGACTCCAGGCTCCATGCAGTGCTGCCACTTTGAAACGCTGCATGCAGCCTGGGACTAGCTGGGGTGTCCCCAGGCTGCATGTGGCGTTTCAAAGTGGCAGCCCTGTGTGGAGCCCGGGATCAGATGCACATGTCATTTCAAAACAGCAGTGCCACATGGAACCCGGGCTCCACGCAGCGCTTTCGCTTTTGAAGTGTAGTAACAGCCCTAGGGCTGTTTGCTACACTTCAAAGGCGGAATCGCCTTATCGACTAATCGAATAGTCGATGCAAAATGCATCAACTATTCGATTAGTCAGTTAGTCGATAATTAACATCCTTAGTCATGGCCACGTGTCTATTAAATGGGAGATCAATGCAGGATTTCAAAGAAGTTTGGAGGCATATCCTGCTCCTATAACTAAGGCTTTGTGAGACAATGAGCACATGGCAGATTACTGCATGTCGTGCTCAATTGCTACCAGAGCCTTGTTCTGTCCAACTCCCCCAAAACAAATGAATTGGAAAACATGCAGAAATGTACCTTATAATTTTTGAAAATTGCCACACTGGAGTCAGCCTACTCTTCCATGATGAGTCATGGTTCACCCAGCGTTCTGCATCTGAGAAATATTCATTCAATCAATATCGGTGATGAATGGAACGGTAGCTCTGTTTCTACAACATTATTTTGGTATAGCTTGACTGAGTTTGTTGATGAATAACTTTGTGCTTTGTAACATTGCCACTTGCAATCTCCCGTGGTGTGGGAGACGCACAACATCTGTAGACACATGTTCCTGTTTTGGCAACATCACAAGAAATCCTAACCTAGTGCTAGGAATAAAAGAAAGAGGAAGGATGGCCTTGTGATTAAGGCATTGACCTTAAATTTAGAAGATGTGGGTTCAGTTTCAGGCTCAATCCCAGACTTCCTCCATGATCTTGAGCAAGTCATTTAATCATTCTATGCTTCAGTGTTCCACCTACAGAACAGGAAGAATAATTGTTGATATAGATTTTACTCCTTTCAGTATAGAACTCTCTATAAGTCCTCACGTGGCTGTTCCTTAGTTCAGTAGAGCCCATATCCCATTTGGGGTGTCCAGGGCCTTCTATAATGCTAATATAGGTAGAGCTGGTAGCATTATCTGTACCTAAGGTTACCCTGTTTTCAGTTGCTTACAACTTTGTCAAATTGAAATTGTTGGGCAGAATTTTTCCATGCCAGGTGATTATCTCAGTTTTTTTTTTCTGGAACATTTCAGTAGGAATGGTTCAGATACCTTGCAGAATGAGATTGGGGGAAAATATTTTTCCCATGTTAAGAAAGTTCTGATCTCAGAAAAAAAGTTAAGTTCTTGCATCTTTGCATTTTGGAGGAGGGATTTGAAATTTCGCTGGTGCCAGTCACTTGCCTTTTTGTATCCCCATGAAAAAATGTCCAGATTTGGCCAAGTTATCAGCCTTTGAAAAATCTCCATTCACACTTGTTCCATAGTGATGTCTTAGAGTGTGACTCTGCAGTGGGCTGAGCAGGATAATTTCCCTGCTATTGCTGCACCCACCTGCAGCGGGAACAGGTACAAGAAATGAGAGTAGGGAGTTTATCTCTCTTGTACTCTCAAAGCAACCTCTCCTGGTGAATAGGAAATGTGGAGGAGGTGGAGGAAGCAGCCAGACTGAAATACAGTGGGGACAAGAGCTGGACAGGAGAAGGCAGAGGAAGAGAGAGTAGGCTGGGATAAAGAGCAGGGAAGGAGGACTGGGAGCTGGGGATGGGGGAGTCTAGGACTGGATGGACAAGGAGCCTAGGGGGAGACTGGGCTATGGAGCCCGGGGGGCCGGGAGATTGGGACTTGAATGAATAATCTGGTACTGGCTGAGCAAAGAGACTGGAAATGGAATATGGAGCCCCAGGGGATTGAGGCTGTGACTGCCTAAGCAAAGAGTCTGGGACGTGTAAAAACTGGGAACAGGAACAGGCAGGTCTGTGCCCATGAAAGAGCAATCCCCTCCAGCACTTGCAAATGAATCCAGAATTCCTGAGTCTCAGCAGTTCTCTGCTGGTAGCAAAAAGCTCTGAAAACCCCTGCCAATTAGCGTGTCTTGTCCCTCCCTACTGGCTGATCTGTAGACACAGGTTGTCAATCCACTATTGCTATCACTTACTCCATTAGCTCAAGTGGCTGATATCTATCAGCGGATCTAAAGGTTCCAAATGTTCTGATGACCCATGTGATGCACAGAATGACAGCACATGGTAGATTTAGGGTTTTTTTCAGTTTGCTTTTTTTCCCCTCAGAACCTAGGAAGAGCTGTGCAAAAAACTACATTAAAAGAACATTAATGTTGCAAAGTCAAACCCTTGAAAGTTAGGAAATATCAGAGTTAAGTCTTACAGCATGTGATCATGTAATTAAAGACCATCAGAATGCATATGCAGAAGGGGGAGGCAAATTAAAATTGCACAGTAACCCTAAAATCTGGTATTTCCTATCTTTTGAATGTTTGTCTCTGTAGCCTTATTGTTCTTTTAAGATAGTGTTCTTTTTTACTTGTCAAAACAGCTCTAGTATGATGTGATATTTTCTTGGTCTTGTTACAAATAGTGGCTGGCTTCACTTCTGTTGTTCCAAAAAATTATTCTGTAGGCTTGAAACTGTTCTGTGAAATAACGTTTCAAAAAATTAAAAAGCAACAAGTTCCTTGAAAGCAGAAACTGATACATTGTTTTATTTTGTTGTAATCAGTTATCTAAACAAAAGTGCTTTGCTTCACAGTGCTGAAAGACTTGGTGGAGAAAATCTACCTAGCCAAATTGTAAAAACACAGGCATTTCTCACATCATGAAGTGCTCCCCTTCTCCCCCACAATGAGCACTAAAGTCATGCTCCACCCCAGCTCTCAACCTACCCACTGTGATGCTAGAGAACCGTTCTGCTGTCCTGGCTACGAGAGATGAGGAATCTAAGGCTGAGGAGGAGAAGCCATGTACTTCCCAAGGCTGGGAGGTTGGGAGCCACCAGTCCTGGGAGGAAATGTAGGAAAGTTGTGGTTGGAGACTCTCTTCTGAGAGGGATGGAGGTGCCCATTTGTCACCCTGTCATCCTGGGAGATATGGTGCTTGCCAGGGGTTCATATCCGAGATGTTATGGAGGGATTGTTGAGGATCATCCGGCCGTTTGACCCCATGCTACTCGTCCATGTGGGCACTAATGATACTGCAAGGTGTGACCCTGAGCAGATCAAAGCTGACTACCGGGATCTGGGCATATGGGTGAGGGAGATTAGGGTGCAGGTAGTATTCGTTTTGATTCTTCTGGTCAAAGGTAGGGGTCTAGGCAGAGAGAGATGCATCCTGGAGGTGAATGCCTGGCTGTGAATATGATGTTTCCAGGAGGACTTTGGTTTTCTTGACCACAGGATGCTGTTCCAGGAGGACTGCTAAGCAGAGATGGGGTGGGGTCCACCTGTTGAGGAAGGGGAAGAGAATATTTGGGCACAGACTGGTTATCCTAGTGAGGAGGACTTAAAACTAGGTTTGACTGGGACAGGTGAGCAAAGCCCACAGTTAAGTCATAAACATGGGAATCTGGGAGAAAGGTCAGAAATTGGGGGTGAGAGGAGCAACATACACAACTGTGACATAGTTGGTATCATAGATTTGGTGGGATAATACACATGACTGGAATATTGATATAGAAAGGTATAGCTTGCTTAGGAAGGATAGGCAGGGGGGAAAAGGGAGGATGTGTGGCCTTATATATTAAAAATCTATACACTTGGACTGAGATTGAGATGGAAATAGACTTGTCTCTGAGTAAGGATAAAAAGGGTAAAAACAAGGGTGATGTCATGGTAGGGATTTACTACAGATCACCTAACCAGGAAGAAGAGGTAAATGATTTTGTTTTAAAAAACAACAACAAACAAAATCATCCAAAGCCCAGGCCTTGGTGGTGATGGGGGGACATCAACTACCCAGACGTCCATTGGGAGAATAACACAAGATGACACAAATTAGCTAACAAGTTCTTGGACTGTATTGGAGACAATTTTTTATTCCAGAAGGTGGAGAAAGCTACTGGGGGGGAGGCTGTTCTAGATTTGATTTTAACAAAGAGGCTATGTCTACGCTACGAGTTTTCTCGGCAAAAATATGCTAATGAGGGACTCATTTGCATGAGTTGCAATCTCATTTGCATATTTTCTGCCGATCTGTTTTTGCGCTGAGGTTTTGGCGCAAAAACAAGCAGTGTGGACCTTTTCTTTTTGCGCAAAAAACCCCTTTGCCGCAAGATCTTTAGGTATACCAATCTTGCGGAAAAAGGGGTTTTTGTGCAAAAAGAAAATGACTACACTGCTTGTTTTTGCGCCAAAACCCCAGCGCAAAAACGGATCGGCAGAAAATATGCAAATGAGATAGTGACTCATGCAAATGAGTCCCTCATTAGCATATTTTTGCCGAGAAAACTCGTAGTGTAGATGTAGCCAGAGGGAATAACTGGTTGAGAATTTGAAAGTGAAAGGCAGGTTCAGTGAAAGTGATCATGAAATAGTAGAGTTCATGGTTCTAAGGAATGGTAGCAGGCAGTGTTCCTTCACAGGGGATTAATCAGCCCCGGCCAGTCAGTCAGCTTCCTGCACTGAGCCCTGAGCCTCTAGCTGGGCGGGGCTGATTAATCACCTGTGAAGCTATGCTGCCATGCAGCTTAGAGGGAACCCTGGTAGCAGGGACAACAGCAAAATAAAGACAATGGATTTCAAGGTGGCAGACTTTAGCAAACTCAGGGAGTTGGTAGGCAAGGTCCCTTGGGAAGTAAGATTAAGAGGAAAAACAATTGAAGACAATTGCCAGTTTTTCAAAGAGATGTTAAGGGTGCAAAAGCAAACAATTCTTTGGCTTAGAAAAGATAAGAAGCATGGCAAGAAACCACCCTGTCTTAACTAGGAGATCTTGAATGATCTAAAAATAAAAAAGGGGTCCTACAAAAAGTGGAAACTAGGGCAAATCACAAAGGATAAATATAATCAAACAACACAGGTAGCAGGGGCAAGATTAGAAAGGCAAAGGCACAAAACGAGCTAAATCTAGCTAAAGGCATAAAGGGTAACAAGAAGATGTTCTACAAGTATATTAGGAGCAAGAGGAAGGCCAAGGACAGGGTAGGCCCATTGCTCATTGAAGAGTGAGAAACAATAACAGGAAACTCGGAAATGGCAGAGGTGCTTAATTCTTTGTTTCAGTTTTCATCAAGAAGATGGATGGTGACGGAATGCCTAACATAGTGAATGCTAGTGGAAATGGGGTAGGCTTAGAAGTTTAAAAAAAAAAAAAGTTAAAAATTACTTTAAAAAGTTAGATGTCTGCAAGTCACCAGGGCTTGATGAAATGCATCCTAGAATACTCAAGGAGTTGATGGAGGAGGTATCTGAGCCTTTAGCTATCATCTTTGAAAAATCATAGAAGTTGGGAGAGATTCCAGAAGACTGGAAAAGGGCAAATATAGTGCCCATCTAATTGAAGAAGGTCCAGGGAAGAGCAACAAAAATGAAAACAATGACCTATGAAGGTAGATTGAAAGAATTGGGTTTGCTTAGTCTGGAAAAGAGAAGACTGAGAGGGCACATAACAGCTTTCAAGTGTCTAAAAGGTTGTTACAAGGAGAAGGAAGAAAAATTATTCTCCTTAACATCTCATGATAGGATGAGATGCAATGGGCTTAAATTGTGGCATGGGAGATTTAGGTTGGACATTGGGAAAAACTTCCTGTCAGGGTGGTTAACATTGATCTAGATGGTTCTTTGTCCTGCCATGAGTGTAGGAGACTGTACTTGATGACCTCACAAGGTCCCTTCCAATTCTAGTATTGTATGACTCTGATTGTCAAAGAGATTCTTATTTGCATGCAGAATTCTAAGACGTTTGGTCAGGCAGATTATATCCCTGAAAACGATGGTTTGTATGCAAACCATATGGCCACGGAACAGAAGCCTTTTGAAAATAAGACTTTAACTGTTACTCTAGGTGGGATTCTCACCAGAAAGAATTATATTTTAGTGAAGATCCTAGTGGTAATCCTTCCAGGTGGGAGTTGATGTATGTTGTTGGGCTGATGGGTGGAAGTTTGCAATGCTGTAGCCTGAGCTGGTCGTGGTTTGTGAATAAAGGGATGGTTCCAAGGCTGTCAATCCAGTATCTGTTACTACAGTTTGACTTTTCCTATCACGTTTCCAACAGTTTGATTTGAGTTTTACTTTCCAAATTTCTCTCTCTTACTCTCTGGTTAATACTGAGCAGCAAACATTACCAAAGAGATTTTTTTTTTTTAAACTAAGAATCACTTGCAATATGATGCCCCTTTTCTGTTCTATATGGCAGTTTAAACAGTCCTTCTCCTTTAAAGGAATACAGTCAACGTGGATGGGCCTAACACGAGACCTTTGTGTTGTGTTTTGGTGTGTGTGTGTGCTTGACATTGTGCATCCCTTTCCTTCCCTGTCACCCTTGATTACTTTGTCTGCTCTGTTCTTAAAAGACAACAGTGTGCTGCAATTTACAGGAATCTTGCTCTCTACAAGAATAGGGCCAGGGCCCAGAGACTGTTCCAGGATTTGGCTTATGAATCCACACCAGTCTCTCCAGCAGCACCTCACACTGCCTATCTCTCTTGGTTTTGCTAAAAGGTTACTTACATTCAGAAAGATCTTTCTTTCCAAGAACAGACTTGTGATCTCGGCGAGAAACCCACTGCCCTGGTTAGTGTTGGTTCACACCAGCAGAATAATCTGCTTTTTAGCCATTAGCCTGCTTCCTTTGTTCTAAAAAAGCAGGAATCAGGAAGACTATGCGAAAAATCTGTTTAATTTTCAAGACAATTGTAATTGTGTTCCTGATTCTCATTTGAATTTATGACATTTCATAGCACTCTGACAATGAAGAGTGGAAGTAATTATCATTTTCTTCCACTTTTTAATGCCCTTTACACTATCAGTGGCTTCAAATGGCCTTATGTCAGGCACTGGTTCTCTGTTAAGATAATAAACAAGCAATTTCAATGATAATCCCTAAGGCAGAGTAGAAATGTTTCTAAATAGAAGAGCAATTTATTGAAATAAGCTTGATCAAAATAGGCTAGATTTTCCTGTTTATGCTGGTTTGTCCAGCTGCCAAGTGAGAGTTAATGTCACCATAATTGTCCGAGAATCCTCCTCCCTCTTCCTTCTGAAAGCTGACAAATAGGCACGTTTAGGATGCTGGAAGGAGAGGCATAAGGAGTTGCTCATGTAGCTGCACTTTAAGGATATTTCTGTGTATGGTGGGAGCATGAGAGAAGCTGAAGGATGAAATCAGATTGCCTGCAGTGTCCCACTTTTCTCAGCTGACCAATACTGATTTATGCCAGTTGTTATGTTTTACTTTTTTTTTTTTTTATGAGGTAACCATTCCCTTCAGCCCTTCAAAAATGTTTTAGTGATTAGGATGTGGCTGCATTATGCTATGCAGTGGGAAGGGCCTCAGGTAGAGCAGCTTTACAAGGGAGCCTTTGAACCTGTGATCCACTGAAAAAAGTATCTCCATTCTGGCCTTGAATGTGCTGCTCTGCATCAGACTTCCTTCACTCTACTGCTCCCTCAAGGGTCCTTAACCTAATCAGCCACTTTTCAGCATCAGTCTCTTTTTGGAATTACTGCATAGACTGTTATGGTTACTTGGACCATTTTGTGTCCTTTAATAAGAAGATGAGAAAACTGAGTGACGGTAACTGCAGGTTAATTGAAAATTTAGGTTTATCGAAATATGATACGGGTTCTGTTTTATGAGCAAATAAATTTGAGGTAACCTCTAGTTCTAAAAACAGCCCACAGGCAACTAGAACATGCATTTCTTGCTGGACCAAATTTTGCCCTTGGATGCATGCAAAGAATTCAGATTGATGCGTTTTTTTAGAGCAAAATTTGGCCTACTGTGTTGTCATCTAAATTCCACAATCTCTCTGAAACGTCTCAGCAGTTAGTGATAACCTGAAGGATTACAGTAATTTAAATGGGACACTATGTGCACTCTGAAAGAAAATGGACATACATTATGTGAAGGTTCAGTGTTTTTAGTGAAAACAGCTGCATGTTTTAAAAACGCTGCATTAGTACATCTGAAAGTATGTAATTATACTGCTGATATTGGTGATAATATGCTTAAATAAAAAGGAGACTCAGAAAAGACTGATTTTTTTTAAAAAGTGCACATTGATAAATTTAATGAGAAGATCAGTTGTGCTTGTGCGAGAGGAAGTGCTATTTGTATATAAAGCAAAACAAAGAAGTAACATTTGTTGGCCTTAATAAGCGACATAGCTTTTGTATAGCCGTATGTTTTGTTTGGAATCTTGCCAAGGTTATAAATAGGTTGGTGGGAAGCCTCCGGGTAAGAAAAAAATTTACTGTCTCTGGTTGTTGTAAACAAAGCAGTCACAGAAAGTCCAGTCTTATAACCTGAACTCCTGTTACTAATCCTACTTATGCAAGTAACCTTCAGTGGGACAGTTCTCATAAATAATCACTCGTGACTGTGGGGGATAGGATTAGATCCATAGTTCGAGCCATGTTGATTCTCCACTGTGCCTGAGCAGAGATATGCAGGGTGTTGATGCTTTTCCCTGTTTGCTTCTTCCACCCCCCAATTTATAGCAGGCACTGCCTTCTGTTAGGGAAGATGCAGAATTGCCCCAAATGGTCCAGAGTTCCCCAGTTCACATGTGGAGCACACTATAGTGGAGAGCCTGATACACTCTCCTCTGCAGTAGGGACTTGTGTGGTGTAGGGACATGGTCATGACTCTCATCCCTGCCAACTTTAGGGTTGGCTTGAGACCTGAAGAGAATTGGTTATTTCTCTTGGGAAAACATGGGAACTGTGCTACTTAGAATTAACCGGCTTTGATGCATTTAATTCATACCCCTGGGGCAAGTCGAATTTTTGCTTATCGAATGATGGAAGTATGTGACATGTTTTATTTTTTATGGAAAATGAAGCTGGTCATGGAGATAATGGATCAGCACGTTAGATGGGATAATTCAGCATAGCTTTATTGACCTCTGTGGAAACTAGCTGATTTGCCCCAACCAAGGAACTGGCTCAATATAATTTGGGGTAAAGGGAGTTGTGCATTTGTGGTGCAGAAGTGTTCCAGCTGGATGCTTTAGAACTGGAAAGGTTGTACAGATAATATGCCCCCCAGAAGCCCTGGATAAATTCCAAGCATTTTTCCCTGGAAATGAATTACTTTTACATTCACTTCCCCTGCTGAAGGTGTTTTGTTGCAAAGGTTTCACAAAAGTGCATGTAAAAAAATCTAACTCCCCTGATGATTTTTCATGTAAGTAAACAGATTTAAAAATGGTAAATATAATGTTGAGGCAGAAACCTGTAAGTCAGATCTCAGCGTGGTGTATCAATCCATCAGAACTGGGATGAAAATGTAAATACATTTAGAACCTTAATATTGTTGTCTGTAGGAATTCTCTCACTCATATATGACCATGTCCTTGAAAATTTCCCATTGAGAAGATTGATGGAATACTGGAAAAATAGTGTTAAACATTTTTACTAGCAACTAGAAAAGCTTAGAACTCATTATAGGAACAGACTGCTGAGTCTAATGTATGTAAAAATAAAATCGACAAGATCTCTGTTAATTATGAGGAAGTGAATAGAACTTTGCAATGGCATTTCTGTCCATGACATCTGCTCCAACTGGACTCATGATTAATAATAATCTGTTGCTAGGATCAGGCTTTAGTTTATATGTAGAGGCCTCTACAAAGGGAAATGTTTTTAGAATTCCTGGGTGGGTCATAAATAATCAGTGGCACTGAAGAAAAGAGGAAAAAAACCAAGCAATCTGAGGATTAACAGTAAGAATGACAGTAATTCCCATTACAACATCAAGATAATGTGTGCAACCAAATTAATTTATCAGCAGCCATGTATTCATTGTATGGCAACGAGTACCCTGGAAATAGTTGCCTATAAACAAACAAGCAGAGAATATTACCAACAATTTTGCAATATAATCTTTTGTATATGAGTTGTAATCTAATTAGAATGGATCTAGATGGGGAAATTTACCAGCATACTTATGATAATAAATTTCCCTGTGTAGATAAGCCCTATGTTTTTAGGAATTGAGTCATGGTTCACATCAGTCCCAGATTTGGAAATCTGCATGTAGCATATGACAAAGTGAAATACGCCTACTATCAGGCTCACACTGTATGTCCGAATTGTAACGAAGCAACAACAAAGTTCTAAATCTCACGGGAGACATGCTTACTCTACTTATTTAATAACCATGGTGCTGATCTTCAGGACACACACGTGTGCGCTACAAACAAGTGCAGTAGAAACTCTCTGTGTACTGAATGGTACCACAATCACGTGCATGTGGGAAGAACTCTGCTGTGGATCTTGGTTCTGCAGTGAGAGAGGAAGTGGGCATGTGAGAGGCATAAATCCACATAAGACAAAACCAGTACAACTGGGACTCAGTGGGCTTTGTCATTCACTCTGCATCCAAACCCAGCAGGCTGCAGCTTGATTGCATGATCTGTGGCCCTTACTTCATTTTTTGGCCTAAGGCGTGCATCTCTGAGTGCCACTGTGTGAGCCCAGGATCTTTCAGGATTGGGTCCCATAGGAGGACTTGGTTAATGTGCCCGATGTTTAAATAGGTAACCTGTGTAATTGCATATCATGCATGTTATTAAACGGATAAGTTAATTTGTGATTATAACATAACTACAGGTTGGACCTCCCTGGTCTGGCAGCGTCAGGACATGACAGGTCCTGAATGAGAGCATTTGCCGGATCAGGGGATGTGTCCCCTGCCATTGCAGCCCCTTGCCTCTTGCCCCCCCCTACTGCCTCCCAAGCCGGGCTGCCTGCCCTGCTCCTGCTGGCCCTCCATCTCCCCCGGCCCAGCACTGCTGCAGGCTGCCGTGATTCCCTTGTCCTGCGCTGCTGCAGGTGGGTGGGCTTCTCCAGCCCCCAGCCCTGTGCTGCTGCGAGTGGCCAGGGTTCTTCAGTCCTGTGCTGCCCGAGTTCTCTGGCCCCCAACCCCACGCTGCTGTGGGCAGCCAACGTTCCCCGGCCCCGCACTGCCATGGGTTGCCAGGGTTGTCAGACTCAGCTGGGCTGCTGGTCCTCCTGCCATTAGGCTCCTGGGCTCTCTGGTCCAAGAGCATCCGTGGCCAGACCAGAGAGTGCTGGTTTTCAGAGGTTCAACCTGTATGTGGAGTTTGCTGAACATAGCACAGTTTATACTTATAAATCATATGGACTCTACAATTGGCAGCTTCGTTTTTTCATAAAAATAAATATCATTACTATATCTGGAGTAAATAAAAAGACATTCACAAAATGCAGTAATCCAAATAATACACTTAGGCTATGTCTACACTCGTGGCTTTTTGCGCGAGTAATATGCAAATGAGGCTAAGCGTGGAATATCGCCGAGCCTCATTTGCATACCTAATGAACCTGACCTGGCAGGTCTGCCTACCCCCACACGCTACCAGTCCCACTGGGCACTCTAGTCCCACTGGGCAGCACTGCTGCCATGCACTGGGCTACCATTCCGGCTGGGCAGCCCTGCTGCCAGCAGCCCACTGCCATGCTGGCTCTCAGGGCTCCCAGATGTGGTTCTGCCAGACCTCAGATGTTGCCAGACCAGAGAGTCTCAGTTTAGTAAAGTGCGACCTGTAGGGCAAAATCCTGCTCCACATATTCACACTCATATGACATTGAAGTCAATATGCTTAAGGTGAACAGGCTTTGGATTTTAATGTAGTGTCATCTCATGAAACAGGCCCATGAAAGACAGGAAACTGGCATTCAGTCTACACATATCCTCTCACGGGGGATTTCAAACTGTTTTGTTTTCAGAAGTTTGGTTTTCACTCTTGAAGAAAAATTGAAAACAGAGTAAGTTTTCTTTTTAATTGAACATTCTTTTAAGATTACGTAGGATAGAAAAGCAGAATATTTTTCAGTGTTTCATGGGCCTTTTGTTCAAACCTTTGAATGAAATAAACGCAGAAAGAAAAGATTAATTTTCAATTCAGTGATCAGGAGTTTAGATACACAACACTAAATAATAACATTGGGCATGCCACTTATATTTGATACTGAAAATGTACTGTTGTCTGTGTTACAGCATTAATTTAAGGTCAGTTCTGTTTGACTTGATTTAATTTTTTAACTTTTTGATAAAAATATCAGTCTGTATTTGAGAAGCCAATTCCCCCCCCCCACTGTCAAATTAAACAGTGTAGTTACTATACTCACATACCTAACACTATCCTTTTTAAAAAAAAAAAAAAAAAAAAAGTGCTGCACATTGTTCTCTGAGATGGTGTTAGAAATGGGGAGGCATCCAGAGAAAGGAAAAAAACGAGGGCTAGAAAATAAAACTCCTTTGTGAGAAATAGACTTTGTGGGAGAAGAAGGGTAGCTAAGATACAGATAGGAACAGCAAGCATGATTGTTCTGTTATGTCAACCATCACCTTTTTGTTGCACTTTAATTGTATAATCTTTGCAGGCTCAGCTGCTGTTGTTTCCAGTCTGCTCTAACAATTACCAAGCAGGAAAAGAAATCTGTAAAATGTAAAGATTTAAAGAAAACCTTTTGGGTTAGTCAATAACAGAGGTACAGAAAGGTGCATGAGCCTTTGTCAAGCTGACTTCCTTACAAAAAAGCCTACAGTTTTGAATTTTTCTAATTGCAGTGCTTTCCTTTTCATGACAAGATGCATTTGAATCCATGATCTGAGTTCTGGAGCTCAGCCAGCCGTTAGAAACAACCTGAATAGAGCCAAAGGACAATAACTTTATGATTCAAAAAGTAGGCGTAGTCACTTTGTTCTACATAAGCTAAGAAAACACCTCAGCAGGCGGGGAAATAAGTACATTTCCTTTAAGAGTACCAGTTATTAATGAAAACACAGAAGTGTTGATCTGCTAACTTTTTTTCTCCCCTCATTTCATTTTGTCAGGTGAAATAATGTGGGAATGATACACTCTTTGTGGAGTTTGATATGGCATCTAAGAAATCATCTCCATCAGCTGAGGAGCAATCATCTACTGAAATAGATGATCTTCATGTTTCACTCCAAGGTAAGTTACACAAGTTTCATGTAACTTCATGTAAGTTTTTGGCAAATGTCTGTGGCTGTGTGCTAGGCTGGGTGAAAATCGGTGAAATCCACTAAAACATAAAAATAGTATCAGATATAGTCCATTTATTTCTGTGCTGTACACAGGCTTCTGTAAATATCTTGCCAACGGCTTTTCAACTGTAAAGTAAAATACATAGGACTGAGCTTTTCTTCACTGTATTTACAGAGTTTTATTGCCTTTTTTTGGTACAGATTTGCTCACAGTTTCTTATGTTTTCCTTAGCTGAACACGTTACTGCAAACAATTGTCAAGGGAACTATTAAAAGAGTTACACAATTCCTATAATTTATTATGTATCTCTGCAAATTAAAACATGCCTTTGCTTGCCTAGTTTTCATGTGCTATTTGGGGAAACTACTAAACTTTCTTTGATTTAGAAAAAAGTCTTATTGCATTTTTTTCTTCTTTCTTGTCTCTGTCCCCTGTGGATATATATTTCAGGGCCCGAATAAGCATAAATTCTCTCTCCCTTCCGTACAGTCTCATGAAAGAACAAATTCTGCCACCCTCACTCTGACTGAATAACACCTTACAAAGCAAGCAGTCCCCTTTATATCAGTGGGACTACTTCCGTTATAAGGTGCTGGTCAGTCAGAGGAAGGGAGGCAGAATTGAGCTCTAAAAATGATAAAGCTAAAGGTTCCTCAACCATTTGCTGCAGTATGCAGGGCTGAGGAGATTTTCTTTTTCTCCTAAACTTGTGTCTCATAGATAAATTTCGGAATGCATTTTTTAAACAGCAGTTGTAGGGAGTTTTACACATTAATTTGCACACGACTAGAGAGTTTTGTTTTAATATTTGCAGTATGCCATGTTTCCTTGCTTTGTTTCTTTGATAGCCCATCCTACAGTCTTTCTGCACACAAAAATTGACCTTGATTTCAGCATCAAGTCAGTTACACAGCTGACGTTTCAGGGTTTTTTGTTTGTTCTACGGGGAGATGGGCTACATTACCCCTGTAAAGAGATTTCCAAATGGCTCACTTCTGATGAAGCTACTCTCTGACTTATTTGAGGGAAAATATTGAAGACAGATGAAGCTGGTGCAGAAAGTAAATCTGCAAAGTGTTTTCTCTCATCCTTATTTGCTTTAGCCATGGATTGTGATTACAGTTATCTAAAGCTAAACTCTTTTCTAACTGATATATCTTCCATTTGCATTTAACTTCGTTACAGTCAGAAGGGTAAACAGAAAACTTCCAGTGGCCAAAGGTTACTCTAAAAAGTCACACAAAAGCCCCACCTGGCTATCAGATGCACATGTGCAGCACCCAGCAAAGTCAGTGGGAAGGATCCATGTGCATCCAAAGAGAGAATTTTGCCTTAGGTAATCACTTAGGCATATAAAAAAACCCAACAAATGGTCTGGTAGCACTTCATAGACTAACAAAACATATGTTTTGTTAGTCTATCAAGTGCTACCAGATCATTTGTTGCTTTTTTCTGTAACTGACTAACTCGGCTACCCTCTGAAGCTCACTTAGGCATATGTTTAGCATGAAGTAGAAGCAGAAAAGTAAGTTCTAGCATTAATTCAGGAGATAGTGTCATTCTTACAAAAGATCATGGATGAAGATTTTGCTTTGAAATAATATTCATATTACTTTTGAAGAAATTGATATTGAATTTTTATCTGAATTGGCCACCATATTGAAGGAATGTAGCATTTGAAGTCCAATAGCCCAGAGGCTAAGGGTATGTCTGCACTGCAGTTAGATAGCTCTGGCTGTTCTGCGCCAGCTGACTTGAGCTCCTGGGGCTGGAGCTTAGGGCTGTTTAATTGCATTGCCTACATCAGTGATTCCCAACCTTTTTCCCATGGAGGAACCCCTAAAATAATTTTTCATATCCCGAGGAACCCCTACCTATGAAAACGTTCGCTTGGCCAGAAAAAGTTGACAGCGGGGAGCGCAATTCAATTACTGCTAAATTATTGTCAAGAAAATTTATTTGTAAAGAGCTGTTTTATTTATATATATAATGTCAGCTTACATTGTAAGAAATTTTTTTTATTTATTCCACGATTTCTCGCGGAACCCCTGATGATGGTTGGGAACCCTGGTTGGGAAACGCTGGCCTACATTCTGGGTCACGCTCCAGCCTGAGCACTGGGGGGCCCTCTCATGTTGCAGAGTCCTAGAGCTGAGGCTCCAGCCCAAGTCTGGATGTCTACACTGCAATTAAACAGCCCTGTGGGCCCGAGTCAGCTAGCATGGGCCAGCCATGGGTTTTTAATTGCAGTGCAGTGTAGAGATACCCTAAGAGCCTCATGTATAAGATTTCCAAGAGGTTATACATGATCTTTGTGCTGAAGTGATTTGAGTGCTTCATCTCTGTTGAAATGGCAACCAAGTTGGGCTTAATTGTGTTGTCAGAATGCCTTTTGTTGACATGTGCCACATGAGCGTGCCACATGAGCTTGCCTCTCATGGGAGGCCATGGCAGCACTACAGATCCTGTGTTGGTATAGGTGGGCCAGCAGAGCTCCCGAGAATAGATGCTGTGGATGCCAGCAGAAGGAGTTCTGCTGACATAATAATAGCACCTCCCTAAACTACATTAGTTATGCCAACAGAAACACTCTTCTGTCAGCCTAGTTGCCTCTACGGTGGGGGTTCTGCCAGCATAACTATGTTACCTAAGGTATGTGAATTTTTCACACTCCTGGTACAACTCTGTAGTGCAGACCAAGCCTAAGACATAGAGTCATGCAATCGTAGAGTTGAAAGAGACCTTTAGAGATCGAATCCAGTCCCCTGCACTCGTGGCAAGACCAAGCACCATCTAGACCAGTGGTCTCCAACCTCTTTATGCCCCAAATCACTTTTTAAATGTTAGGGCAACCCAGGATCTACCCCACCCCTTCCCTGAGGCCCCATCCATTCCATTTCCCCCTCTCTCCCTCACTTGCTCTCCCCCACCCTCACTCACTTTCACTAGTCTGGGATAAGGGGTGCAGGCTCTGGACCAGGACTGAGGGATTTGGGAACAGGAGGGGGTGAGAGGTGCAAGTTCTGTGAGGGAAGTTTGGTGCAGGAGGGGACTCCAAGATGAGGCAAAGCATTGGGGTGCAGGAGGAGGTGCAGGGTGCTGTCTTGGGGAGTGGGCTCCAGGCTGGGGCAGAGTGTTGGGTTGTGGAGGGGGTGGAAAAGGGGAGGGAGCTCCAAGCTGGGGCCGAGTGTTGGGGTCAGGTGAGGGTGGAGAAGTGGCTGCTGCCTCTGGGAACAAGCTCCAGGCTGGGCAGAGAAAAGCCTTGAATTCTTGTGGGAAGCAAGGCTTTGCATTTCCTACCTCAGTGCCCCAAGCATGCTGCCCAACTTGGTGGGAGGTCAAAGGAAAAGTCTTATGGGAGGCGCACCACAGAGCTTGGTGGAGTTTGCTTGACCATAAGCCCTGTAACAGGATGGCCTGGACTCCATCTGTGCTCCTAGCCGAGGCAGCACCTTCTCCTCAGTGCTCACAGGCATCAGCCCCAATTCCCCATGGCAGCTGGTTAGCAGATTGGTTATAATCTCACCTCCTGCCCGGAACTCCCTGCTGAACGCACATGGGCAATCTGTGCAAGCAGCCTTGCCTTTCCCCCTTAGGCTGGGGAGAGAGAGGGTACTCAGAGAAATACCTTCTTGCCAGGGGTGATAGCAGGAGAAGGCAGCAAATTGAAGGCAGCAAATTGCCCCCATGAGGGCAGGGGACTGGACTCGATGACCTCTCGAGGTCCCTTCCAGTCCTAGTATTCTATGATTCTGTGATGGTGGGGACAGCAAAGAGTGAGCAGAAGTAACGGCAAATCGGTGAAAGGGCAGGGGTGGAGGCAGCAGCAGCAGGAACGATGAAAGTTAGAGGAGTCCCAAGGGAAGAGGGGAGGGGAGGAGAGTAGTAAACACTGAGGGATAAGTGGATGAGAGGCCACAGGAGACAGAGGAGCCAAGGGGCAGCAGTAACCTGAAGGTAATAGAGGAGGTGCAGAGGGCCCTTCTATCAAATGACACAGTTGTCCATGAGAGCAGCATGTCTTCTAGTGCCCACAGAAACTCAGCTGAGACCTGGCTGTCCAGCCTCTCAGTCACTTGCATGGTCATTGCAATGGCCGTTCTCCCTGCTGGAGAAATGGAACAGCTCTGACACTGCTCCGTGATCACTAGGGTCCTGGTGCTGTTCTCTCCTGGAGCTCCATGGAAGGAGAAGGGAACCGTCCCTGGCTTGTTGTGCTGGGGCAGTTCAGAGTACGTCGTGCCTGCCACCTACCCGCCCCCGGGCAGGAAAAAGAGCCCCCAATATGCACTGCTTTGTACAGAAGGCCAAATCAATACCACAGGGAAACCGGCAATGCTGAAGCTTTGAAGGGAAGCGGGGGAAGGGGGCAAATGGGCTGGAGAGCAGGGTCAGTGAAGGGAAGGTGGATTGTGGGGAGTGGGGGATGGGGAGCCAGGCTCCTAGGGAAGAGGACGGAGATGATGAAGAGCAGGGGAGTTGAGTGCTGGGACTGGAAGGAAGGCAGGGAACATGTGGAACAGAGGGACGGGCATGGGCTGGGAGCGGAAGGGAGGTAAGTGTGGGGTTTGCCAATGTAGCTTATTTTGCTGAGACATGCTGATAAGAGCACTGGTCCCACAGACAGCTCACCACGGTACAGACACATACACGGAGCTGTCCACATGACCACCATCCCAGTCCCATGCTCTCTTTGCTGAACACCCCAGGCGGTGACTGGATTTTCTTCTGGAAGGCAAAGGCACCCTGTCTGGGATTAGCACTGCCTCTTCCATGGTAGTCCCTTCCTCTCCTCCCCCCCCCCCCTCCTTATTCAGCATTCACATTACCTGAAAGGGCTCTCTCACCGCCCCAAATTAGCAGAATGAATTGTGGTGTTATTCCAGTTATGACAATGAATTCTCAGGGAGAAGGGCAATCCTTTCCATCCTCCTGCCTGGCTGGGAGCACCAGGCGCTGCTCTATTAATTGTATTTCAACACCCCAGTCAGGAGACAGGAGTATTTCATTTCATGTTGTGGCAGTTACCAAGGTGGCTATTGTTAACTCTGCACCCTCTGTCACGCTCAAGCTGGGTTAGGGGTTAGTATGCGCCTTGCACGTGTGTGGATTAACCTGTCTAGGGCTTGTTTAATCAAGGCTGTTCTTAAACTGGGGCTTCCTATGACTGGCAGTGTTTGATCATAGAGTCATAGGATTGGAAGAGACCTCAGGAGGTCGTGAGTCCAACCTGCTGCTAAAGGCAGGACCAATCCCAACTAAATCATCCCAGCCAGGGCTTTGTGAAGCCAGGACTTGAAAACCCCTAATTTATGTAAGTAATTTTTAATTAGTTCTTTCCGTATTTTAGCTTCTGAACCTACCCCATTTTCATGGGCATTCGCTATGTTGGGCACCCAATCATCACCAACCTTCATGGTGAAAACTTTAACAAAGAAGTCATTAAGCACCTTAAGTCATTTCCACATTATCTGTTATGTTTTTCTCCCTCTTCATTGTGTAACTGGCCTACTCTGTCCTTGATCTTCCTCTTCTAATTTATTTGCAAATTATTTTGTTGTTACCCTTTATCTCATTAGATAGTTTGAGCTCATTTTGCCCTTACATACTGGTGTTATTTGTTTATATTAATCCTTTGTAATTTGACTTGGTTTCCACTTTTTGTAGGACCCTCTTTTATTTTTAGATTATTCAAGATCTTCTGGTTTAGCCAGGGTGGTCTCTTGCCATACTTCCTATCTTTCATGTGCTGTGGAATAGATTTCTCTTGTACCATTAATATTGTCTCTTTGAAAAACTGCAAACGGTCTCTAGTTGTTTTTCCTCTTCATCTTGCTTCCCATTGGATCTCACCTACCAACTCCCTGAGTTTGCTAAAGTCTGCCTTCTTGAAGTCCATTATCTTTGTATTTTGTCGTTTTCTCCTTTATCATTTCTTAGAATGATGAGCTCTATCATTTCATGATCACTTTCAACCAAACTGCTCTCCACTTCCAAATTCTCAGTTTCTCCCTATTTATCAAAATGAAATGTAGAAGTGCCCCTCCCCTTGTAGCATTCTCCACCTTGTGGAATCAAAATTGTTTCCAGTACATTCCAAGAAATTGTTAGGTAATCTGTGCTCTACTGTGTTACTTTCCAACAGATGTCTGGGTAATTTAAGTCCCCTCATCACCACCAAGTCCTGTGCTTTGGATGATTTTGTTAGCTGTTTAAAGAAAACCTCATCCGCCGCTTCTTACTGGGTAGGTGGTCTGTAGTAGACCCCTACTGTGACATCTCCCTTGCTTTTCCACTTTTATTGTTACCCAAAGACTGTCTCCTATTTCCATCTCAACCTCAGTCCAAGTGTATATTTTTTAATATATAAGGCAACACCTCCTCCCTTTTTCCCCGCCTGTCCTTTCTGAGCAAGCTGTATCTTTCTATACCAGTATTCCAGTCATGTGTATTATCCCACCAAGTCTCTGTGGTGCCAACTATGTCATAGTTGTGTTCATTTACTAGCATTACATGTTCTTCCTGCTTATTTCCCATGCTTTTCGCATTTGTATACAGACATTTAAGATACTGATGTGATTTCTCCTTCTCCGTCCGGTTCTGTCTTGTCTCTCCATTATCCCTGCTCTGTCAGTCCATGCTACCCCCAATTTCTGACTATATTTTCCCAGGTCCCCATGTTTTTAACTTGTGTGGACTTTTGTCACTTGTCTTTCTAACCTAGTTTAGGTTAGTCAGTCTGCATCCAAATATGCTCTTCCCCTTCCTTGACAGGTGGACCCTATCTCTGCTTAGCGGTCCTTCTTCCTGGAACAGCATCCCGTAGTCAAGGAAACCAAAGTCCTCCTGGCAACACCATGTTTGTAGGTTCATGTCAGGGTGCTTTACAGAATAATAATAAAAACGTAAATACATCAACAGACTAAGAAGTAAGACCCTGACAGAACCTTTGGGGCAGAATTACACAACTGGAAATATACACTTACAAGCAGCAAAAGACATATTTCTTAAGATAATAGACAGAAACCACTAGCCCTGCAATCAGTAACACATGGCAAGTGGGAATAATAGGGAAATTAAGGAACAAACACTAAAACGAAGATTTTTCAGAAACATTAGCCTAGAGTGCAAAGCTTGCCTCTAGAAGCTTAAAAATGGCTAGAGCTTTTGTGTGTGTCTGTATTTGGAGCTTGGTTTGAGACACCTTAGAGAGGGCTCATTTTCTCAGAGTAAATGTTTGGAACTTTCTGAAAACCAGATCACTTGTTTAGGTGTTTAAATATTGACTTAGAAGTCTAGCTTTAGGATGTCATTTTTGAAAATCTTAATTCTTAATTGTATGATTTAAGTTCATGCACCAGATAAAAGGAACTAGAGTGTACCTTTTAGTATTGGAAAAAGGGAAAAAACCAAAAACAGTGCTGGTGTGTAGCCTCGATAATACAATCAGAAGTCAGTGCATTACTTTACCTGAAAGATATCCAAGGACATCACAATATTGATCTAATCTGGTTGCTATAAGGGCACAGTCTGTCACTTTTTTCATTCAGTCTTAGTCACTGCCAAGCAATAGTCCTAATACAGTAGACCAGTATTTCTCAAAAGTAGCCTGCGAAACCACTTTGAGAAACCTGCTAACTGGCCGCTCTGATGTGTTTACTTACTGACTCCACGGCCATGGAGCCTCATGGCTCCCATTGGCTCCGGTTTGGAATGGGGCAACAGATTGAGACAGAGACACTTCAGAGAGGGCATCAGTATGGGCCCCTGTTAGAAGTGTACCCTGGAAGGGGTTTATGATCGACAGGGTGTGGCTCAGCTGGAGGGCTGAGTTGCCAAAGAGGCTTTTGGCATTAGACAGAATGCAGGAATCTACAGTCATCCAGACCAGGGTGCTTGAGTGACATTAGTGCCACCTCATTACAGTAATAAATACATTGAATATGAATAGCAGATTGTCACCCTAAGTAATGATAGAAGCAGGCTGCAGATTCTTAAGGGGCAAGCTACATTTGCTTACAGCTTGGAATCCCCAGGAGTTCCATTCACAGGCTAAAAATCCCCTTCCCCTAGGTCATTCTTGGTTCCTGAAGGGTTTTGAGGTGTCTTCTTGTGGGGGAGTAAGTGAATAACCTCAGATGGTATCACTTCCTTCCTTATATAGCTTTTGCATATGGTGGGCACCCTTTGTTCCAAAGCTTGGGTCCCTTTGTTCCAAAGCTTGGGTCCTTATTTGTATGATACAGTCATACAAATAGGATAATCATACTGAGCAAATCATAACTTTTCCAATGACCCCTCTCATGATTTATTTAGCATAAAATACATCATAACTATGTCATAATCATATCATCATAATAATAGGCCTGTGAAGAATACCAGGTTCTGTCGGAGGCATAACTTGGATTTCACCCCTTCCACCAGCATTTGAGGGTATGTCTACACTGCAATGTAAGACCAGAGTTAGTAGAATCAAGTTAGCAAACCCTGAGTTTGTCAGTGCAGGGCCTGAGTGTCTACTCTCTTTGTAACCTCAGATTGGGAATTGTTGAACCCTGAGTCACAGTCTGGAGCTCCACCCACCCATATCCCAGATTTCCTATCACACTCCCAAATTGCGGTTTCTCCAGTCATTTGTTCATGATGCAGCATGGGAAAACCTAGTTCACCAAACTAGATTGTCCAGAGGACCAAGAAAGTCAGTCTTTATGATTATGGGATAATTTTAATGGACTAGACCATGAGTCCATTGGGGCTGTGTCTATACTGCAAAGCAGTAGGGCTGGAACCCAGGATTCCAGTTTAACTCACGTTTGGATTTTACACCCCATGTGGTCCTGTTATTCTGCATCTGAGAGTTGTGATCTTTATCTTGGTGGAAGGAAGGTTAGATGTGAGCCTGAATTTGAACTCTGGGCTTAATTGCTGTGTAGACATCTCTGAGGCTTCGTACACACGGCTGGTTTTGCTGGCAGTGAGTGTCATGGCTCCTTCCCCACTCTGGCATGATAAATGCAGAAGTGGGGGCCAGCAAGTGTACCCCAAAGCCTTATCTACCAGGCTTTGATATAAAACTTCCCCCAAAATCTTAAAAAACCTAGATTTTGGGAATAAAACTTCCTCTGCCACCACCCAAATATTAATAACGAGATTAGGGGAAAGATCATTTGGGAAATCTCACCCCTATTATAAAAATGAGAACACACAAGTAACCAATGCCAGGTTAATAAAAAGAAAGGAGAAAACTTTTATTATTACAACAATATTCCTGTTGCAATCATAAGGATGAGATGGAAAGGTAACAAAATATACTCATGGAGGAATTACACCATGGGCTAGAACTTAGTTAAAAAGAAAAGCCAAACATCTCTTAAGCAGTGCCAGATATCAGATCCCATACCCAACACTTAAAACAATAAAGCCTAACGAAATTACCTAAACTTTACCCTACTTACAGAAAGAGAAGAATTGTTTCTTGGAGAGAGAGAGACATGCTTGTCCCTCCCTGTAGCTGCAGAGGACTCACCCAGAGAGACAAAAGGAGAAAGGAAAAAACCCAAATTCCTTTGTCCCAGTTTGAAAGTCCCACCTATATTCCTACTGGTCACTCCACCTGGCTAGGTGTAGTTAACTCCTTAATCCCCAGGCTGCTGGCTAACCCTCATAATCATGACAGTGAGTATGCAAATGAGGTGTGGATTAGCATATCACCACCTCATTTGCATAATTTATGCACGTTGTTTTTGTACAAAGTGTTTTTGCAGAAAAGAAAGTAGTGTGGATGGGGTTTTTGTGCAAAACCTCGCTTTTCCGGAAGATCCTTATGCCTCTCCTGGAGAGGCATAAGGTTCTTCCAGAAAACGGGGTTTTGCGCACAAAAACCCCTTCCACACTTTTTTCCCCCTGCAAAAACGGTGTGCATACATTATGCAAATGCAGCACGACTATATGCTAATCTGTGCCTCATTTGCATACTCACTGCCAGCAAAACCGGCAGTGTAGAGGTAGCCTGAGTGTATGTACTGTGACAGATCTATGCCTGTTAGACTGTTCCGTTCCTTAGCAGTGGGAAGACCAGCTGGGAGATTGCAACTCCCTGGCTTTCACTTTTTCCTTTGGGATGCTCTTGCAGCAGTTCAACAGTGCACTGCACCATACTATGTGCTAGATTGCATGTTGATAACCTAGCCTTGATAGATTCACCTATTAAGTACATGTTGTGATTGTCCATTTCTGGACATAAGAAGTATGCGTTTACTTTATATAACAGATAAATTATTAATGTTTCCCTCTCCCCAAAGTTATTCTTTAAAGACTGACTTTAAAAGGGAAGAGAAATCTGAGAGTTTTCAGGTGTTCTCAATATTGTCAAATCCATGTTTGTCTCTTCAGCTCCATTTTCTGGCATGGTGAATTTGGGTATAATTTTGCTAGTAATGAAGGAAGTGCTCCATTAGTTTTTTGCATAGCTTTATTTATTTTTGGGTCAGTTACATTTTGAAAACTAGGACAAGATAAATCTAAGGCAGTGTTTCTTAAACTGTGTTCCGGGGCACACCGGTGTGCCGCGAGGCAGTTGGAGGTGTGCCATGGACAAGAACAGAGTTCAAAATGGCTGCCCTTAAAGGGGCAGGCAACCTTTATTTTTGTTCAATAACTTCCCCCCCAACCTTTTTTTGTTTTTGTTTTTGTTTTTTCTCAACAAAAAAAATCTTTGGTGTTCCTCATTAAAAAAAAAAAAATTGTTTGGTGTTCCTCGGTCTTTAAATGGCCTTAGATCAGTGTTTCTTAAATTTTTTGAGTCCTATTAAAAAGGCCAACAAAGAACTCCTTCATCCTCCTAGAAATAAAAATCCTTTTTAATTAACCACATTATAGAAACAAGAATTTCAGCTTTTATAAATCACTTATGCCTTGGAGTAGCGGGATGGGGGAAGTACACATTCATCATGAAAATGAAGAAATAATTTTCTGCCACTCTAGAATAGGATGTGTGGGCTGCATTGGGCGCACGTGTGTATACTGATCTGAATACTGTGCTACATCTGGCTACTATCCAAACATCTCTGTGAGCTATTGGCTATTCTTGTACTAGAGCTTGTTATTGATTCATGACCATTCTTTTTATGGGTCAGAAAAGTAAACTAAACTATAGAATCATACAGTACTAGAACTCATAGACTCATAGACTTTAAGGTCAGAAGGGACCATTATGATCATTTAGTCTGACCCCCTGCACAATGCAGGCCACAGAATCTCGCCCACCCTCTCCTAGAATAATCCTCTCACCTATATCTCAGATATTGAAGCCTTCAAATAGTTTGAAGACCCCAAGATGCAGAGAATCCTCCAGCTGTGATCTGTACCCCATGCTACAGAGGAAGGCGAAAAACCTCCAGGGCCTCTGCCAATCTACCCTGGAGGAAAATTCCTTCCCGACCCCAAATATGGCGATCAGTTAAACCCTGAGCATGTGGGCAAGACTCACCAGCCAGACACCCAGAAAGTTCTCTATAGTAACTCCTATCATCCCTCCATTGACCTATTTACCACTGATAATGAATGGTCAATTAGTTACCAAGATCATGTTATCTCATCAAACCATCCCCTTCATAAACCCATCTAGTTTAATCTTGAAGCCAGATAGATCTTTTGCCCCCACTACTTCCCTTGGAAGGCCGCTCCAGAACCTCACTCCTCTAATGGTTAGAAACCTTCGCCTAATCTCAAGTCTAAACTTCCTACTAGCCATCTTATATCCATTTGTTCTTGTGTCCACATTGGTATTAAGCTTAAATAATTCCTCTCCTCCTGGTATTTATCCTCTAATATATTTAAAGAGTGCAATCATGTCCCTCATCCTTCTTTTGGTTAAGGTAAACAAGCCAAGCTCCTCGAGTCTCCTTTCATAAGACAGGTTTTCCATTCCTCGGATCATCCTAGTGGCCCTTCTTTGTACCTGTTCTAGTTTGAATTCATCCTTCTTAAACATGGGAGACCAGAACTGCACACAGTATTCCAAATGGGGTCTCACCAATGTCTTGTATAACGGCACTAACACCTCCTTATCCCTACTGGAAATACCTCGCCTAATACATCCCAAGACCGTGATAGCCTTTTCACGGCCATGTCACAATGGCGGCTCATAGTTATCCTATAATCAACCAGGACTCGAGGTCCTTCTCCTCCTCCGTACTTCCAACTGGTGTGTCCCCAGCTTATAACTAAAATTCTTGTTATTAATCCCTAAATGCATAACCTTACACTTCTCTATTAAATTTCATCCTATTGCTATCACTCCAATTTACAAGGTCATCCAGATCTTCCTGTATGATATCCCGATCCTTTTCTGAATTGGCAATACCTCCCAACTTTGTGTCATCCGCAAATTTTATCAGGACACTTCCACTTTTGGTGCCAAGGTCAGCAATAAAAAGATTAAATAAAATTGGCCCCAAAACTGATCCCTGAGGAACTCCGCTAGTAACCTTCCTCCAACTTAACAGTTCACCTTTCAATATGACCCGCTGTAGTTTCCCCTTTAACCAGTTGCTTATCCACCTCTCAACTTTCATATTAATCCCTATTTTTTCCAATTTAACCAATAATTCCCCATGTGGTACTGTATCAAATGCCTTACTAAAGTCGAGGTAGATTAGATCCACTGCATTTCCTTTATCTAAAAAATCTGTTACTTTCTCAAAAAAGGAGATCAGGTTGGTTTGGCACAATCTACCTTTTGTAAAACCATGTTGTAATTTGTCCCAATTGCCATTAACCTCAATGTCCCTAACTACTTTCTCCTTCAAAATTTTTCCAAGATCTTGCATACTACAGATGTCAAACTAACAGGCCTATAGTTACCCGGTCGCTTTTTCCCTTTCTTAAAAATAGGAACTATATTAGCAATTCTCCAGTCAAATGGTACAACCCCTGAGTTTAGAGATTTATTAAAAATTTTTGCTAATGGACTTGCAATTTCATGTGCCAGTTCCTTTAATATTCTTGGATGAAGATTATCTGGGCCACCCGATTTACTCCCATTAAGCTGTTCAAGTTTGGCTTTTACCTCGGATATGGTAATATCTACCTCCATATCCTTAGTCCCATTTGTTATGTTACCATTATCCCTAAGCCCTTCATTAGCCTCATTAAAGACTGAAGCAAAGTATTTGTTTAGATATTGGGCCATTCCTAGATTATCCTTAACCTCCACTCCATCCTTAGTAATTAGCGGTCCTACTTCTTCTTTTTGTTTTTTTCCTATTTATTTGGCTATAAAACCTTTTACTATTGGTTTTAATTCCTTTGCAAGGTCCAACTCTACCTGACTTTTAGCCTCTCTCACTTTGTCCCTACATGCTCTAACCTCAATAACGTAGCTTTCTTTACTGATCCCTCCCATCTTCCACTCCTTATATGCTTTCTGCTTTTTCTTAATCACCTCTCTGAGATGCTTGCTCATCCAGCTTGGTCTAACACACCTGCCTATAATTTTTTTCCCTTGAGAGATCATCAAGTCCAGTCCCCTGCACGCCTGGCAGGATCAAGCACCATCTAGGCACAATGGCAGCTGTAGGCTGCACAGGACTGTAAGTGTTTCCCTTGGGAGCAACTGGTAGGAGCATGAGCAGGGTGGGATGGGGAATTAAGGGAGCCAGTGAACCCTGCATGGGGGGAGAATATCTAACACTGTTAAATGAGCTAGTAAATTACCTGCTCCCTAGTTCAACATGTGAGACGAGTTGTCTAAGGAAGGACTCTCCCCATGAGAAAATGTTTGCAGGATCAGGCCCATCTTGTGTAACACTTTTTGGATAGGAACATCAGAAGCAGCTGGCCTAAGACAAGTGCAAAGGGCCTAATGTGTCTCACTGTCTCCTGGAATCAGGCCCAAAAGCTACTTCTCTGGCTCAACAACAGCACACTGTGTGTGAGCTAGGGATGGGCCAAGAAAGGAGATGGAACCACTGGCTTCCGTGACATATTGAGTCTTGCATATACACTCCTTTTCAAACCATAGAAATACCAGCCATGTTTGTTGGATACAGTCAGTAGCAACCAACCCACTCGAATTTCATTTAAATAATTGGCAAGGGCTCTATGGTATTTCTGCAGCTTGAAATACATCAACGGGGTGTGGTTTGCTCAAGTGCTAACTTGAAACTGATATCTTCGTGTTGTTTACCTAATTCTTAGCGCAGACGTGGTTATGATTTGCCTCTAATACTGTGTTTCTGTGTTTGATGTTTTTAATATTATCCCCTTTTCAGAACAAACATTATTTTGATATTGTATTTCTGCATGCATATGGCCTCCTCTCCTTTTAAATTTTGTTTTTGATGTTTGTCTTTTAAAAATGAACAATATAGTCATGATAGAAAATAGAGTGCTTCATACTTAGCTGTGGTGGACTCAGGGTAGTACTGTTACAAATAACAGGCGCAAAGAATAATGGGTTATGAAGAACCATGGAAAGATTGTTTAGATTTATCATGCAAAGTATCATTAATGTGCAGAATATGAATATTGAATTCTGGGCAGATTGGGGCTCTGGTAGATGATATGGAAATATGAACCATAATTTGATATCTACTTCTTTATATTTAGATTCTGCCCTGAGCTCTGCCATTTTGTCCATACAGAGTCTCACTGAATGGAGCTCTGCATGCAGGGGAGCCGATAGCCATGCTGGGCCCCTGGGTGAGGGGCGGGGGTCTCTGGTGGAAGGGACAAGGCTGGGGACAGACAGTCCTCAGCGCTGCCCAGAACGTGCCACGCTAGCTCTAGCTAGCCCTTAACATTGCTCGGAGTGTGCCACTCAGTGCTCCGGCGACAATTTAAAGGGTCCAGCTGCTGCCACTGCAGCAGTAGTGGTTGTGGCAACCGGGAGCCCTGGGCCCTTCAGAATTGCTGGGCCTTGGAGCAGTTGCCCTTTTTTTGCCTCCTCTGTTGACAGGCCTGTCTCCATGTGAGCAGAGTGTGGTGCTAGTGAAGTATAATGCAGAACTGAGGCTTTTTGTTTATGCTCATGGAATAAAACACACATTTCCACTTTAGACTGGGAATTTGTGTTGTATTCCATGAGCATAAAGAAAAACTTGCCTCTTCTGTGTGAAATAGGTTTCATTTTCTGAAGCAGAGCAGTAAGGCTTTTTCTAGAGGGCAAGTTTTTGGTATCTTTCATCCAGTAAGACCTCCAGGGGAATTACTGGATTTTCATTCTAAAGTAATTCTGCAATTATCCTGCAGTGCCAAACAAATCTTCTCATATATTTATCTTTTGGATGATTTGTGAAGTCATATAGCAGGAAGGCTATGGGACAGGAGGGCTGCTCAGTTTCATATGATCCCCTCTGCTAACATTCTTGTTTCTGCAAACTGCCTACCTGTTTAGCATCTGCTGTTATTACATAGTTGGCAAGTTTCAGAGGAGTAGCCATGTTAGTCTAACTGAAAAAACTTAAACAGCGAATAGTCCTGCAGCACCTTGGAGACTAACAAAACGTGGAGATGGTATGATGAGCTGTCGTAGGCACAATCCACTTCTTCAGTGAATGGAGTAAAGGGGTCCAGGTTGCAAATAGACAGCAGAGAAAGAGAGGGGATGGGCAGGGGAAGAGAAGGGAAAAAATGGAGAAAAAAATGTCAGTTAGTGGCCATGCTAAATGAAACTAATAGAGTGAGCTCTAAGTATTCTATGTACCTGGTGCTTAACATTTTATATCATTAGGATGTGGAAAGTAACGGCCTCTCCAGGAAAGTAACAGCCTCTCCAGGTCTCGCTTCTGCTGCAATTCTGCTTTTGAAATGTACAAGAGCCCTGCTGGCCCTGTGCTTCCTTTGGTGCTACCGCTTTTGATCTGTAGCAAGAGCCTGACAAGGCTCTTGCTACAGTTCAAAGGCGGAGGCACCCTTATAGACTAATTGAATAGTTGTTGGAAATCCCATCGACTATTCGATTAATTAACTAATCTAAATTTAATATCCCTAGGGTTGTAGATGGTTAATAATGCACTGGAGCGGTTTAAGTTGGGGGCTGTAGGTGATGACCAGTGGTGTTCTGTTGTTTTCTTTGTTGGGCCTCTCTTGAAGAAGCTGATGCCTGAGTACTCGTCTGGCTCTGTCAGTCTGTTTTTTTCACTTCTCCGGGTGGGTATTTGTTTTAAGAATGATTGATGTAGATCCTGTATATGTTTGTCTCTGTCTGTAGTACTGGAGTAAATCTGGTTGTCTCTTAGGCCTGTCTCTAAACAATTTACTGTGAAATGTGTCTTGGATGGAAGCTAGAGGGATGTAGCTAAGTGTAACAGTCAGCAGGTTTCCAGTATATAGTTAGCATATTATACAATATACATACGGTACATAGTTAGCAGTAACTCCATCCCCTAGTGGTTGCTAGGCTTTCAGTGCCCACAGAGTCTCTCTTACCAGCAGTCCCTCGCTCTCAGATTCACTTACAAAGTCCCTCACCAAAGGCTCTTGTGTAAATTACATTGTCATGGGATAAGAGGAAAGGTCCTTTCATGGATTGAGAACTGGTTAAAAGACAGGAAACAAAGGATAGGAATAAATGGTAAATTTTCAGAATGGAGAGGGGTAACTAGTGGTGTCCCCCAAGGGTCAGTCCTAGGACCAATCTATTCAACTTATTCATAAATGATCTAGAGAAAGGGGCAAGCAGTGAGGTAGTAAAGTTTGCGGATGATACTAAACTGTTTAAGATAGTCAAGACAGAAGCAGACTGTGAAGAACTTCAAAAAAATCTCACAAAACTGAGTGATTGGGCAACAAAATGGCAAATGAAGTTTAAAGTGGATAAGTGTAAAGTAATGCACATTGGAAAAAATAACCCCAACTATACATATAATATGATGGGGGGGCTAATTTGGCTACGACAAATCAGGAAAGAGATCTTGGAGTTATCGTGGATAGTTCTCTGAAAACGTCCACACAGTGTGCTGCGGCGGTCAAAAAGGCAAATAGAATGTTAGGAATTATTAAGAAAGGGATAGAAAATAAGACACAGAATATCTTACTGTCCCTGTATAAAACTATGGTACGCCCACATCTTGAGTACTGTGTACAGATGTGGTTTCCTCACCTGAAAAAAGATGTTTTGGCCTTGGAAAGCGTTCAGAAAAGGGCAACTAAAATGATTAGGGGTTTGGAACGGGTCCCATATGAGGAGAGGTTAAAGCGACTGGGACTTTTCAGTTTAGAAAAGAGGAGACTGAGGGGGGATATGATAGAGGTATATAAAATCATGAGTGGTGTGGAGAGGGTGAATAAAGAAAAGTTATTCATTAGTTCCCATAATATAAGGGCTAGAGGACACCAAATGAAATTAATGGGTAGCAGGTTTAAAGCTAATAAGCGAAAGTTCTTCTTCACACAGCGCATAGTCAAGCTGTGGAACTCCTTGCCAGAGGAGGCTGTGAAGGCTAGGACTATAACAGAGCTTAAAGAGAAGCTAGATAAATTCATGGAGGTTAGGTCCATAAAAGGCTATTAGCCGGGGGTAGGAATGGTGTCCCTGGCCTCTGTTTGTCAGAGGCTGGAGACGGATGGCAGGAGACAAATCGCTTGATCATTGTCTTCGGTCCACCCCCTCCAGGGCACCTGGCGCTGGCAACTGTCAGCAGACAGGCTACTGGGCTAGATGGACCTTTGGTCTGACCCAGTACGGCCGTTCTTATGTTCTTATATCTTGACGAGATGGAAGTTCTGGCTGAAGGCTCTGTGGGGGCAGGCACAAAATAGGAGTTTGTGCACAGAGTTCCACAGTGACAGCAGAGTGGATTTGGACAATTCTGTCAGGCCATCTATGCTCTGTCCTCCTCTCATACATGAAGGAGGGGAGAGCCCTCAAGACACAGCCCTCCCTATCCCTTCCCAGGCAGACGTTGGCCTGGTATCCCTCCCTTTACAAGCCCTGACTGTTTAGGGAATGGTGTTAGGCATTGAGACACCAATTCCCGACCTACAGTGTAGGTCACAGACAGCCATTGCTCCTCTGCACCCTATAAGCAGGAGTTCTGGGCCTCGAGATCTGTGTA
Organism: Rafetus swinhoei; assembly: GCA_019425775.1. Lineage (NCBI taxonomy): Eukaryota > Metazoa > Chordata > Testudines > Trionychidae > Rafetus > Rafetus swinhoei. The sequence continues at coordinate 120,377,183 of CM033446.1, read as the reverse complement.
CGTGAAGATACCAAAGCCCCTCCTTTGCTGCTTCCCAAGGAGACCAGTCCTCTTCTGGTGCCCTGGGACTGCAGTAGGCCTGGTGCCGGTCACTGTGCTTTCACCCTCTCTTTGCATCTTGCATTGTGTCAGTGTTGTGGAGGCTGTATTACCAGCCCTTCCCATCTAAACGAATATCACACTTTGCAGGTACAGTTTGTTCCCCCTCCTGGGCTGGTGCAATGAGATCTCCCCTTCTCTTTTCAGTCTCTTGTAACCAGTGTTGCAAATGCATCCTAGCACTCTTGTTAGCTAAATTGTGTAATGTTCAAAATGCCTCATGAGTGTTCATACAAGTTAAAATGAAGAAACAGTGAGGGCTGTGCATATGTCAGAATTTGTTCTAATTAAGTCACCAAGTTTAATCATTTTTCTAGTTGGATTACCAATTGCATTTTCTGTTGCTGTGCATCTCAGATTTCATGGCTTTAATCAGATGAGATGCAGGTAGTGAGAGAGCTGTCAGGGGAGAGGAAGGTTGGTAGCAACCCAGGTTAAATGAACTGTATGCCTACAGCCTGGGAGGGACACCAGAAAAATCAAAATAAATAAAATCACTCTGGCCCATATTATGCCTTTAAATTTGTTAATGCATCTCCCATTTTCTTTAACGTGAGTCATCTCAGAGCATTTGATAATAATTATACTCCTAGTCCATTTAATATACTATTCTTATTAGCTATGTTGTATAAAAATGAAGAATTAAACACTCAGTTCTTTTCAGAGGGTTACTTAAATAAAAGGGAAAGGAGAGAAAGGAAGTTGTTTTTTTTTTTTCCTTTTAAACTTGCCTTGCAGTTTCTGGAGTGCCATTGTATTTTATTTAGTTTTACTTTTAAGAAGCAAAGTACAATATTTTGTTAACAATGTTTGGGGAGGGATAGATTTGAGAGTGGTTTGAGTATTGGCCTGCTAAACCCAGGGTTGTGAGTTCAATCCTTGCAGAGGCCATTTAGGGATCTGGGGCAAAAATCTGTCAGGGATGGTACTTGGTCCTGCTGTGAAGGCAGGGGACTGGACTTAATGACCTTTCAAGGTCCCTTCTAGTTCTAGGAGATAGGCATCTCCAATCATTTAATGTGATTCCCATAACATAACTTTATGGCTGACAAAGAAGGTCCCTGCATAAATTACTCTTTAGGACTTAAAGGTGCCCTGCAAAGGAATTGAGTTTATGTTCATATGTGCTACCCAGAGTCATTTTTAAATGTCACTTGACTAGGATAGTATTTAGGAACTTCATTATTTGGAAGTTGGCTATGATAGTCATACATGTTTGCTTTAGCAATTGGCTTAGCACCATGACTCAGAGGGATGACATTTTAGAAGAGAAAAGAAGTCAGGCAGGGAATATCTTGTGAGAAAGGAGGTTAAAGCGCCAGGCATCCATATTTAGTTGCAATTAACAAATACATACAGAAGATACAGAAAGATAAATGTCCAAAAACAATAACATAACCATAAAAGTATCAGATGGGTAGCTCTTCAAGAAAATTAGTTCAGTTCTGAAACTACTGCAGTGGATAGTTACAGTAATAGAAATGACTCCCACATTGTTTAACTTTGGCTTCCCTGTTACAAGGGGAGAAGATGATGAACAAACTTCTTACATACTATGATGCATTCCATGAACTTTTTTTCCACTGGTACATACAAATGCGCTGATTGTGGCATAACTTTTATTTAACATTTTAATACTAGCAGACTTACCCAGCATTTCTTGAGTCCTTAACTCAATGAAATTTCTTTGTTTGTTTCTGGAAAATAAAAGGAAAATGTGTATGATTTATTTAAATGACTGTATTTTTTAAAATAGTGATATTTTTATTAAATTATTATTTATCTTGGGCTTTTTAAAAGGGTATTGTTAAAAAATTGTTTAATTTTTTTTAGCAATTTTTAAAAAATGGGAATTCCTTCCAGTGTGTGTTTTTCGTCATTCCAATAAACTCTTATCATGTTTAACAAAAACATGTTTTAACAAAAAAGGGCTGTAGTCAATCTGGATTCCAATAATATTGATTTAATTATGCCAAAACAGAGCACTTCTCCAAGTTTCTCCATTTTATCTCTTTTCTGTAAGATTTATTGAGAAGCAATCCTATTCCAAGCTCATCCTATGTTTTTGGCTCATCTTGATTCAGTCTCTTTCAGCATTCACTCTGTCATGACAATTTTGATTGTACTTGCTGTGGTGAGTCTGTTTCGATTCTGTTCAGTTATATGAGAAACAATCCTGTCCAGGCACATGCCATTTTCCTGGCACAACCAAATCCTGACCTTGCTTTAGGGCAGGGCTACTCAACACACGGCCCATGGGCCGTGTTTGTTTGCAACCCACAGTGTGTTTTGGATTTGCGTGGTGCTTAACACACGGCCCGGGGTTGGGAGCCAAAACAAAAAAGTAGTCAATATAATGGTCTTCTGTTGATATGTGTTTTAGAAGTAAACTCCTGTACTGTCATAGCTCATTAAAAGTGCTCTTATATGAGTGGAAATTGGGTAAATATTGCATTTTATTAAAACCAGCAGAGCTGACTTAAATGGGGCATGTGTGTTGTATAGTCTTGCTTTAATCTTTGTATTCATGCCCGTCAGTGTGAAAGAAGGTATTTGCATATATTTGCATGTATATGCAACCACACTTAAGTTGCAGCCCTCCGTGTGTGCTGTGAGTATCATTGTGGGCCCTTGGGGCTTCCAAAGTTGAGTAGCCCTGCTTTACAGTATGATAAGAGGAAGCTGCATACTGAATTTGGTGATCCTAGTCTTACCGTTTAGGAGGAATTCTTGATCAAACAGATATCTGAAATATATAGTAGATAATTCACCAAAAGACTGGAAATAAGACATACATTTTGAATAGGGTAATTAATCATTGGAACTCTTTACCAAAGGTTGTGGTGGACTTTTCATCACTGACTATTTTTAAGATTGGATGTTTTTCTAAAAATATCTGTTCTAGGATGTATTTTGGGGAAGTTCTGTGGCTTGTATTTTACAGAAGGGCAGATCATCACAATGGTCCTTTCTGGTCTTGGAGTCTATGAACAGATGCTTTTATTTTTAAAAAATAAGAACAGACTTGGAATGGAATGTTTCCCATTTGTTTGTCCTGCAGCTCTTTCATGGAAGTAATTTTATGTAGTAGTAATAGTACTACTCTCGCTTCTACAGATCACTTTTCATTCGTTGATCTCAAAGTGCAGTACAAAGGAGCTCCGTAGCATTATCCCCACTTTACAAATGGAGAAACTGAGGCACACAGCGGTGAAATGACTTGCTTTAGGCCACTCAGCAGATCAATTTCCACTTGGGCCCTGAACTCAGATTTCCTGAGTCTGTCAGGTGCTCTAACTACTTGGCCACTCTGCCTTCTATAGATAGTCAAGCAGAGTTACTTTAAACAGCCAAATAGTCGTTGTACTTACATTGTTGCACTAATTTGGAGGTTTTTGGTATGTTTTGAAATGATGCATGAGCACTTGCCTCAGTCTTACACCTAGTTAGCAGAGTTCTGATAGCATTAGGTCCATAATGAAAGGAGGGAGAATGACAGTGTTTATTGGGAAGAGAATGTGTTTCTTGTAAGAGGTTTAGGAAGCCGTATAGTCCAGGGGATTTGGCCCAGGACTAGGAGACCTTGGTTCTGTTTATGCGTCTACTTCTAACTTGATGTGTGAATTTAGGCAAGTCATGCCACAACTCTGTGCCATAGCATCCCCATCTGTACTAGGGATGTTAAGTAGTGATTAGTAAGCTAATCGAGTAGTCAATGGAATATCCATCGACTACTCCATTAGTTGATAAGGGGGTTAGCTCCCGGGGGCGGCACGAGCTGGGACTGAGCAGTGGCTTTGCTTTTTAAATGTAGTAAGAACCTGGTGGCCTGGAGCCTGCTCAGTCTCTGCTCATGTCAGGTCCTCCCAACTCCCATCCCCATGGAGACGGTGCTGGGGGGAACCGACTTTTAGGCCTGTTCCTCCCAGCACCGGTCCTGCTCTCTCTCCCCCTCCTCCTCCCCTCCCCCCCCCCCCCGCTGCCTCTGATACAGTGATTCAACTATTCACTTACATCCCTAATCTGTACAGTGCTTTGTTATCTACAGATAAAATTAATTATGGCCTTGATCCTGAATTATTAAAGTGAATAGGAGCTGTGCCATTGACTTCACTGAACATAGGATCAAGCCCTTTTTAAGTGTAAAGGATTATTTTTTATTACAGTAATGTGTTTAAGTAGATCTGTGGTTTTCAACCCATGGGGGTCTGCATGTTATGGAGTATTACATATGCTTTATAAAAATATGCTTGTGATATGGATTAGGGATGTTAATGGTTAACCCTAATGGGTGAGGCTTAACGATTGCGGTTAAGTGGTAGGGGTTGGAGCAGACCCTCACCTGCTGTGGGCAAGATTGCTCCAGCCCTGCGGGGCTCGCCTCGGGCATGGGCATTCTAGCCTGGCCAGAGCAGCCCTTGTCTGCGGCGAGGGGCCGCTCCAGCCCCTCTCCCCCTGTTTAATTGGTTAACTGGTTAAACTTAACATTTATCCGGTCAGCCAATTAAATGGGATTTTATATCCCTAATATGAATGTCATAACTGAGATATGCTTTATGCAAGATGCCTCTTGTAACATATCATTCTGTTTTGTTTTCCTTAGTAACCTACTTTGTTCAGCGTTCTATCTCTTATGACAACTTAAATCCTATCTATTATACTTAATAAATCACTTTTGTTTATTAATAAACACAGTGTAAATAATTGTTACGGGCAGGGCCGGACTAAGGGGTGGGCTAGCCGGGCAGCTGCCCAGGGCGCCAACCTACGGGGGGCGCCCGGCTCCCAGCGGGCTGCAGCGGCTGCCCGGGGTGGGGGCTGTGTTAACCCCCACAGCACCGGCCAGCAGCGCCCTTCCCCCCGTGGCCGCAGGGCCCTTGGCGGCCAGGCACAGCCCGCCCTGGGCAGCCCCGGGCTGCGCGCCATCGGCGGTGGCCGGGCCGACTGGACAGCGCTTGCGCCATGCGCCCGCCCACGCGTCATGCGCCCGGAGGCGGTTCCGCGCGCCTGGGGCCCAGGGTGCCAAAATGGCTCAGGCCGGCCCTGGTTACCGGGGGGCGCTAAGGAATCTGTGCATCTCTTTACATAGAGAGGACGAATTTCATGAGCTTATATTGTACAGCTCTCTGTACAGCAGAAGATGGGTTTATTGAGGGTTCAGCTCTCAGAGGAGCTGTGTACATGAATGCTGTGAAAAGGGCTCACCCTATGGTGCTTACCGTGTGTCCCCGCATCTTTGGGGGATTGCCCTGTCCCTGTGGTGAAGCAGACTGGAGAGCTGGGCTCAGAAATATAGGGTTACAGGATGCCTAGGCTGTCAGGAAAAGCAGGCTCAATGGGGTCTGAGGTAACAGTCCCAAGGGGGTCCCAGCTCCTGACCCATCACACCATAGACTGTATCTTGGATTTCCAAAAGGGTCTGCACCTATGTTTGAATTTTTTAGGGATCTGCAAATGAAAAAGGTTGAAAACCACTGCAGTAGATCAAAATCCCTGTGCTTCTGGGTCACTCCCTACCTACAGTGCATGTTTCAGTTTTTTAAAATTGCGTGCAGAAGTGATCCTGATTCTGGAGAGCGAAATTATAGTTCAGTGCTAGAAACGAATGTCCTCCAGTGTGAATCAGGCCTTTGAGGAAGCAGTCAGTTATTCTTTGCTTTTTTTTTTTTTAATTAAAGGTAAAAAATATGAGGTTCCTGTCAATCTCTCATTCTTTTTTCAGGATATTATCATTGTATTATCATCAGTCAGTTATTCTCTCTCCCACACTTTTCTGCATAGCCAGACATCTAGTTTTTGTAGCTCAGCAGATATTTTTCTTACAGTTTATCCACACAAAGATTACTTCGTGTATTTCTCCAAGGCTGCTTCTCTGTTGCAAACCACATTTTTGTGTCCATGAGCTCTCTTTGCTGTATTCAGCTAAATGCAAGATAAGGTTTTAAAAGAATTGCTTATAAAGTATTTCTTATTTTCTCCATTTTGGGGAACTAGACACAGTTCTCCCTTTTCTTAATCTCTCTTACTCTTAGCCCTTGATGAAATGCCATGCCTTCTCATGTAGTTTGCTGTGACACAAAAAGCAGTTAAAAGGATTTTGCTTTGTGTGCTTAAAATGATTTTCCGTAACCCCATGTGTCATTAGTTAACTGCTCAAATAAAGTATGTTAACTTTTTGAAACAAAAATGAGAACAAAGTAATGTAGTTGTTCCTGTCTCTCTGGTATGCATCATGCTTTACTTTCCATCATGAAGACATGAAGCCGACTATGAAAGCCACTTTTCAGAGCAGGGATAAAATTGTCTAGAGCACCTATGGCCCAGATTTTTAAAGGTGCTTAGAGATGGTTCCACTCAGCATTGAAAAGCCTAATGGACTTACGCACGTAAGTGTCAGTAAGAATGAATGGGACTTTAGACCACTAGAGATATGTATAAACAGGGATAAAAGTCCCATGTCATGGCTGCAACTCGTGGGACTAAGGTTGTGGAGTGAAAAAATCTCTATGTAGACATTTTGGCCTGGACTGGTGTCTCACCAGGTCCCAGAGCCAACGCTCCAGCCCAAGCCCATGCATCTACCCAGTGAATTTTTTTTCAGCCTCGGAGCCTGATCTCCATGAGCCAGAGTCAACAGACCTGAGCCGGCTGCTGGTTTTTTATCCCGGTGTAGACATACCCTAAGTGACTCTTGACACTTTTAAAAATTCTGCCCTTGATCTGAACTTTTATAATTGCAACAGTGGATTTATACTGACCATAGGCCTAAGACTTTTTAGCTTGAGCTTCAACCTGTTTCTGTGATAGACATTTTGTTTAGTAGATTCATTTTATTATTTACATTAGCTGAGCTTTAAAAAAAACTTAAAGAACATCAAGATTCTCTGTGTGGATTTAAAATCTTTCCTCATGTAAAGTCCTATCAAGTGTTTTCTGGAATTCCTTGAAGATACTTTCATTTCTGGGTGGAGAAAAATACCGGTTAGATTCCAGAAAATAATACAGTATTAAAATCCATACTAAAGACTCACTGAGATGAATCAGAGAACTTAACGTAGATTTGAAATGGATTTCATGTTTCTCTTTGAAAAAGTGAAATAAATAAACACCAATTGTTCCATTAAGTGATTTTTCTCTTTTCACAGTGGAGCAGGAATGCACCCAGAAGAAAACCTTCACTAGCTGGATAAATTCACAATTGGCAAAGGTTCGAAAATTATCTATGGAAGGAGTTTTAAAAAAAATTATTTGCAATAATGAACCTAAAGCTAGGGTTTCACCAGGAATTTATGCTTTACAGATTCTGTATCTCAGGCTTTCACCTCCCCCCCCCCCCCCCTTTTTTTTTTTAACATACCCTGGGAAATTTGTAGCAAATTTCGCTCTTGAAGTATTATGTGTGAGGAGAAAGGATCTCCATTATGTTGATATATTGTTGTTTATTTAGGACATTTGGGGAAACTGGAACAATGAAAAAGCTTGATTCACCTCCCCTTTCCCCCATACACACACTGTACACTTGATACCCTCTTTTGTCACATGAGCTGCAACATTGTGACATCAGACATAACCATTTGTGACAGGGTGTCTGCCCTGTACTGGCCCCAGAAGGGTTAAAACCAGTGTAGGGAGGCTGAGTGGTAGGCAGCTACAGGTGGGGCTGCAAGGTAATTAGGGGCACAGCTGACCCTGATAAAGGAGCAGCCACAGACCAGGGAGGAGGAGTCTGAGGGGGAAGGCTGGTTTCCTAGAGGGCTGCACAACCAGTACTAGGGATGGCCTGGCTACGTCTGACAGGCTCAGGGCCCTGGGAGGAGAGAGCTTGAGACAGAATCCAGTGATGCTGAGGCTGTGCGATAGTGGCCCAGGGAAGCAGGCAATGTTAGTGTTGGAGGAAGGGCAGTGAGAGGCTGCCACTAAAGCAAGGGTGGGCAATAATTTTTGACGGGGGGCTGTTCCAAGGATTTGGAAAGTGGTCGAAGGCCGCACTCTTCCATGATATTAATGGAGGAGGTGCGGGGGTCTGGGATGGACTTGAGGTGCAGAAAGGAGCTTGGGATAAGGGAGGGAGTTTAGGTGAAGGAGGCAGTTGTGATCCAGGGCACTGGACTGGAGTGCAGGGGGGTTGGATTGTGACCTAGGGCAGGGAATTTTGGGGTACAGGAGGGCGTGCAGGGGCTTGGGTTGTGAGCTAGGGCAGGAGGGGACTGTGATCTGGGGCAGGGGATTGGGGTGCCAGATCTGGGAGCGTGGGGTTGGGGGAGGGCAGAGGATTTGGGTATGTGGAGTAGGCTGGGGAAAGGAGGGGCTGGGGTGACAGAGGCAGCCTCTGGCCAGAAGACTTACCAACCAGCAGCCCATTCCTGAATCAGCCTCCCTACCTGCCCTGCCCCCCGCACAGGCTGCAGCCATGTTCTCTGTGAATAACTACGAGCCCTTTGTGCTTCATGGCTGCCTGTTATTGAAACAGGCAGCTCCCGTTGGCCATTTTCTGGCCAGAAGCCAGCTAATGGGATTGTGTTGGGGTTGAGAGCAGCTCCTAAAGCTTTCCTCCTCCCCTCTGGGCTCAGTTTTTAAAGTGAAACTGCCCCGTAGCAGTGTTTCGGAGCAGCATGCAGGTGGGGTGAGGCAAGCGGGGAACCTGCCTGGGGCTCCCCACAGCGTCTGTGAGCCGGATCCGCTGGCTTGGTGGGCTGGATATGGCCCACGGGCTGTATTTTGCACAGACCTGCACTAACGGGTCCCTGAATTGGGACCCAGGATAGTGGGTGGGGCTTGACTCCCCCCCCACCTCACCTTCTCCCCCTACACGTGCCATTGATGAAGGTGGCCAGGATAGACGGCAATTTGCCTCTGGTGCGAGAAGCTAGGCGGAGGACTGCGGTGGGCCTGTGTGGTAAGTGACAAGACAGAGGAGGGAAAATAGTGCTGGGGCTCAATCTGAGGGCTGTGCCCCCAAGGCACACCCTGAGGATCAGGACCAACGCAGATTGGGACAGGGAGCAGTATAGAAGTGACAATGGTGAAGCACTGCTAGCAGAGGTTGTGCTGGATGGCTCGATAGAGCTAATTGTATCTGGTGAGTAGAACCCCACAATACCATTCGTCACTCGCTCTCCCCCAGTTCATTTGCACACTTTGAGAAAGCCTCTCTTACCCTTATTAGAGAGGCAAGATGGGTGAGGTAATAGCTTTTACTAGGCCAACTTCTGGTGATGAAAGAGTCTCTTTCAACAGCAGTTGGTCCAATAAAATCTTTTACCTCACCCACGTTATCTGTCTAATATCCTGGGACCAACACATCACTGCACCTTGTTGTCATGGTACTGGCTGTCTTTGATAACCAATTTACCTCAGAGGACTGTAAATCAAAGGAGTAGTTGTAATGAAAGCCTACTGAGTTTGGATAAGCTCCTGCTGTGCTGTTTGAGTTTGTACTGTTTCTTTTCAAGGTTGATTGTTTGTTACTTTCCTAAAAAAGGGTTACATGAATACAAAGCTACAAAATGACAGCCTCTTTTCAGTGCTTCTTACAAACTGGGGGTTATGGCTTTTCAAGGGCGTCATAGGAATACAAATTAATTTACTTTGAATATATTTGTCGACAAGACATTGCATGGTGAAATGTTTCTTCTCACAAAGATAACAGTGGCAATTAAAATATACATTGAAAACAAAAATGTGGACATGCTCTATTACTTACATAGCACATATGTAAAATATTTTCTATTAAAAAAACCAAAGACATTAAAAGCAAAAAAGTTAACATTTTAAAGATTGCCTGCCTCAGTAAACAAACCATAAAAAATTAGGAAGTGCAAAGTTAAGGATATAAAAGAATTAAAAATTGCAAGTTTAAGTATTATGGCATTAGGAAATGCCAGAATGAATGTTGCCCAGGGAATGTTAATTCAGTGCCCCAGTGGGTATGATTTGTATTACAGTCTTTAGTTACATGCAAAAGTGACTAGGTGAACAGGTTGGAGTAAATGGCTTTCCAAGGATCACATAGGAACTCTGTTGCAGAGATAGGGATAGAATCTGAATCTTCTGGTAGGTATTGAACTGTCTTGACCACAAGACACGCCTTTGTCTTCCTGTTAGCTCTGGCTCATTCATTACACGCTTATCCGCTTCTGCAGCAAATGAGGTTGGGGTTCTATTAACAGGCTCCTTCATTTCATAACCCATTTTATCCCCAGAGCCGATCTATCTTGTGCACTGAAAGAACCAGGGTTTTGTGTATGTAAAAAAAAATCATGTAATTAAAGATCATATCATAGTGCATATGCACATGGGGGCTGAATTAAGATTGCATGAGCAATGTTCATTCTGGCATTTCCTAATCTGAGAATACTTGGCTGCAAACTTTTAATCCTTCACTTTGCATTTCCTAATTTTTTATGACTTATTTACTGAAGAGGGTAGCCTTAATTAATGTTATACAAAGTTGTTTTTGCTGTTTGAATATATTTAGAACTTTGTGTTGGAGAGCAAAATGTAAAAGAATGAACAAAGCAAACTAATTTAAATATTCATGGTTCAAGAGGGAAAATTAGCCAAAATGCTCTGTTTTTGTTGAATAACATGCACATGTCAGAGACCGGTTGTGGTGTTGTGTGGTGTTTTTATTTGTTTTATTCTTGTCGTTCTATAGACAGTGTCAGTGGCTGTTTGATTATTATTTTATTGTTGTATATTTGTGTTACATTGGAATGCATTTAAAATGTTGTTTTAATTCAGTAAAAATAAAAGATTAACAAAAATAGCTACAGAGGAGGTACTCTGCCCACAAATCTGCTCTGTTAATGCACTTTGGTCTTGACCTACGGCATGCCGGCTGTTTTAACGCTGGTTCTTTCCTGAGCAGAAGTGAGCACCCACAACAAGGTTTTGAGAAGTCTGCAAATACCAAGCAACATTAAGGTCATTTTTACATATCTCCAGAGTCAAAAGCCTTAGGTTTCATTGGTGAAAAGCAAGAACATTAATCAGCTGCTTTTTTTGACCTTCATATTTTTTGAAGTTAGTTACTGGAAACTTTGCATCAGAATTGAGTCACCCTCTTCTTCTTAGCCTCCTTTACAGGACTGCTAGGAACATGACCATTGTGGCCCCAGTACAGGAAAGCGCTTTAGCAGGTACTTAAATCCCATCCTTATTCAGGAAAGTGTTTAAGCATGTGGTTAAATTTAATTGGCTTTACTTAAAGTTAAGTGCATACTTAAGTGATTTCCTAAACAAGGATGCTTTCTTTAGCTGGGGCTCTTGGCTTAAAAAAAAAAAATCCATTTTCTGTATTGTTTTAGCAATGGTTCCCAACCTTTTTGAGCATATAGACCCCTTTTCAATGTGTTTAAAATTTTACAGACCCCCACAGGGAGCTGCTTCCTCAGCTGCTGCCCCTTCCATCCCAGCCTGTTCACGGAGGATATGGTAAGGGGGCTCTTGTAGCCAAAGGCAGCTCTTGCCCTGGCACTCCACCCTTGGCTGAGCACAGAGCCCTGGGGGAGAAAAGGAAAAGAAAATTAAGGATCGGGCTCATTGTGGGACTGGAAGTCGCGGAGAGGGCTGAATCGTAAAGGGCAGTGCAGCTGGTGGCGGGAGGACGGTTGGTGTCTCCTAGGGTATCAAGATCCCATTCTGAGGGCAGGAGGCAGTGGGCATGTGGCCAGTCACGAATGGTGAGCCCCAGTCAAGAGTTGCCTCATGGAAAGTCCCAGTCCTTCAGTGGGTCGGATCCTTGCTTTTCTTTTCCTTTCCTTTCCTAAACTTTTTGCAGATCCTCTACAGTACCGTCGTGGACCCCCAGGGGTCCACAGACCACAGATTGGGAACTGCTGTTTTATTGAAATAAACAGAAAAATGTTAAGTGAAGCAAAGAAGAAGGGCAAATGTAATTTCTTTTTATGAAGAGAAGCAAAACAATTAATGATATTTTGCTAGATAATGATTTTAGAATCCAGTATGTAACTTGCCTCTAAATGTATTGCTTTTGCAGCACACTCCTCCTTCCACTATCTCAGATCTATATGCAGACATCAAAGAAGGTCATGTGCTCTTGGACCTGCTGGAAGTACTTTCAGGTCAACAACTGGTAAGATAAAATAAAAGTAATGAAAACATGTCTATGGCCCAAATCTTGTAAAGATGTATGGATGTGCTTAACTATGAGCATGTGAGAAGTTCCTCTGGATTCAGTGGGTGAGTCCACCTTCCGCTGCCAGGAACAACCGTCTCATGGCTTGCAGACTCTCTCATTAAGAGTCAGCTGCCCCTGCTGTAAGAACTCAAGAGTTTATGGGCACTGCACTTGAGCTGTACTGTGCTAAAAAGGAGGCTTCCTGTGTATAAGGACTACTCACAAGGGCCTTGATACGGCATCATTTAAGTCAATGAATATTTTACCACTGTGTCAATGGATGCAATAAGAGACACCAGTCTTTGTTCAGCAATAAAGGTCCCAATCCGTCAATTTAAAATAAAACAGATTATCACAGCTGATTGTGCAATATTTTCTTTTTACTTTGTAGCCACGGGAGAAAGGATGTAACACCTTCCAGTGCAGAAGCAATATAGAAAATGCCTTGACATTTTTAAAAAACAAATCAGTGAGTATTGAAGTTTAACTTCAGAATTTACTCTTCACACCAGTTTAGCTTGTGGAACATGTTCGTTGTTTAATAACGATGCTCTTTTTCCAGATCAAGCTGATAAATATTCATGTTGCTGACGTTATTGAAGGAAAACCTTCCATTGTGCTCGGCCTAATTTGGACAATTATATTACATTTTCATGTAAGTATTGCAGTGATGTGAGAGTGTTTTTAGTAGAAGAGTGGAAAAAATTGTGGGATGAAATGGTCACAAAATGAGATGAATTATGCATAAATACAGACCAAAAAGTTTATTATTCTGCATGCCTGGAATGTTGGCTCAGAGAAAAGCAGAACTTACATGTTCTAATTGTACATTGTGGCTGCTTCTCTGAATTAGGTACTAGAATCCCCGTTCGCTGACCCAGAATATGATGGACAGCAGTGTGATGTGCATGTCAATATTTTTTACATAACTGGTTTAAAATAATGGGCTAGATTTTGCCTGCAGAGATACACACAGTCGAAATGGCCTACCTGTTGTCTGCATCAGAACTGCAATTACAGGGAAGGTTCATCTCAACCCCTGACTGGAACATGTTCACTGCAGACAGAATCTTCAGGGAATTAAGCTAGGCTGCTCTGGAAAGTGTCTTCTGAGCAAGTGTATACTATGATTTTTTTTTCCAAAAAATGTTTGGGTGAATGTCTAAATGGTGAAATTTCATATGGATGGAACAGGGCACCTCCTGGACACAAAGCCCTGCTCAATTTCAAACTCCTGCTCTATAATATCAGTATGCCGCAGCTTTTGAATGTAAAGATCAACAGAATGGGCAAAACAATGTATTTTTTTTCTGGGGTTTTGTTTTTTAAGTTTGAGCTGTTTTGGTTAAAATGTCCCAAACAAATGCAGCTTGGTGTTGACACACTCAGAATGGAGCCTCTCAGCCCAACAGTTAAAGTTCAGAGTTAAGCTACTGAAAACGATCTTATTAGAGGAAGTGGATTTCTAACTCATAATGGGTCTCTGCATCTGATCTTTGTGTTTATTCTTCAGAGTGAAACATTGTTAAACTTTCCCCTTCTCTCTGATAGATTGAAGAACTTGCACAGACCCTTGGTATTAGTTATCATCAGCCCTCTCTTGATTGTTCAAGTATTGTCGACTTATCTCCAGCTGCAAGCCCACAGGCAAAAAAAAGAGGTAGAGTTAAAAAACGGTGGAAGATATCTGCAAAGAAGGCCCTCCTGTTGTGGGTAAAAGAGCAATGTTCAATGTAAGCACATGCTTATAAACTGTACCTTATGTTCATTTTTACTGTGTCACTATATGAAGATGCTATGTTTTGTCGGTTTTATTTCTTAGTGATTGATTACTAAATACGACAAAAAGGTAGCATATTAGAGTCTAGCTAACATTTCACATCAATTCTAACTAAGCTTGGATTTAAAATTTGGGGCCTAAATATGTTGACGTGCATCCTTTTTAATATAAGAAGTTGGAGTGACCCGTACTAATAAAACACTGATAAGTAAATTGGCTTGTTTGGCTTTCTTGTTTATCAGCTCTCTCCCTTTTCCGTGTAATGTGCCTACTGCAATGCTTACGTGCTTTGCCAGTTTTAATCCTGTTAGATTAGTATTTACTGGCTCTCTTAGTAAGAGAGTTACTCACTAATCGCCCAAGAATTTGTCAAACAACAATAAAAGCAGAGTGTCTAGAAAAGAATCAGTACTCAGTTCATGCGTTTTTCTTGCAGAGCACTGCACAAGGCACAAGAAGGTGCCTCATGAGCTAAGGACTTCTTATAGTGTTAAAAAGGCTCAGGCTCTGCTCCAGCAGAGATTTATACACCTGCTTAACTTTACATTCTGCAAGTCATTCCATTGACTTAAATGAGAGTGCTTAATCATGTGCATATGTTTTTACATAATCATGGCTTTACATTTGAATTTCCTTGAAAAACCAGTGCCTCAAGCAAATATATTACTAACGCCTGTGTCCTTTCTAGCTCTCCAGATTACCTTCTCTTCTAACGTCATCTCGCTAATGTCCCATTCCTATTAGTGGGAGGTTAGAGCATATTTCAGCAAAGTGGGTGCTTTCTGCTGGATGTATGTGCAGCACTTGACAGAAGTTGAATCTTGCATTTTCGATATGTTTACTTTGCTTTATTGATGCTCTGAAGTTTGCATGTAAATGCAAGCTCTCCCTTTCCTAATCTCTTTTGCCTGCCTTTATTCAGCAAAGGTATAATCTGATTGCAATTAGAGTGGGTTTAACATATCAGTGATTGCTGTAACATATATATGAAACTAACTATGGTTTTTAAATCAGTGGATCCTCACATTTTAATCATGCAAAATCACTGATACCCTACATTAACCCCAGTTCACATACCATTATAGCCACTGTACACAAACCGATTTTTAGTTTTTTTTCTTAATATTCATTATGACTCATGCATCTTTTGTGTATATTACCGTATCATCTAGACAACAGATGCATTGTAGAAATTGTTGGATCCCTCTCTAAATACTTTTTTCATTTCTCTAGTCCTAATTCAGTTGAACATTTGAAAAAAAATCCAAAAGTAGTATAATCAAATTACAGCTGAGATTTTCAGAAAGGCTTCAGGTAGTAAAATGCCCGATTCCCATTGGCTTGTAGAGAAATATCTGGATTGTACTCTGATAAGCTTAATGTTTTATTTGTTGTTTTTTGGTGCTGTAAAAGACATTGATAGATGTCTTAAATGTAATGAATAAAAAAGAAAATATAGTAATCAAAATGACATTGCAGTATACAACAAGAAGTGAAAGCAGCCTGATACTAATCATTAAAAACGATTTCAGGTTTTAAATTTGTTGGACGGATTATAATGACCATGCATAAGGGGGCTGAATCAGCTTGCACAGAATTAATTGGAAAGATTCCTAGTAACTCAAGTGGGATGTGGATCAGGCCCGTCTGACATGGTTTACATTATATTGACAAATGAACATTAAATATTTTGAGGAAACAGAGCATGACATTGTATTCTGTATGATTTTGGGCAGGCATGGATCTATCAATGTGGCAGATTTCAAATCAAGCTGGAGAAATGGACTGGCTTTTTTAGCTATCATCCATGCCTTAAGACCAGATTTAGTTGACATGGACAGAGCAAAGGGTAGAGCCAACAAAGAAAATCTGAAGGAGGCTTTTAAAATTGCAGAACATGAATTAAATATTCCAAGACTTCTTGAACCTGAAGGTAAATGATCTGTTTTGGATACACTTGGTATAAAGTCTGATGCTGATGTGCTCAAACCAGTGTCCATTTATAACAAAGGGTACATTTACACTGTGAAAAAATCATGTGGCAATGAGTTCCAAAGCCTCAGTCAACTGACATAGGCTCAGGGCTCGTGCTCTGGGGCTAAAGCTAGCAGTGTAGACATTCCCACTCAGGCTAAGGCCTTGAGAGAAGAGTGGGTCTCAGATCCTGGGCTCCAGCCCAAGTGGACTGCTATTTTAGCCCTGTAGCATGAGCCCAAGTCAGTTGATCTGGGTTTTTTTTTGCAGTGTACATGTACCCAAATAGAATTGTTAGTGTTTAATCATTGTGGTGATTGGGGGTTACAATGAAATACTGATAGAAGTAAGAATGCTCTCACCTGAGGTTCTTTGCTGAATAATTCAAAGGGAACCTTAACTAATAGGAGATTTGACTTGGCAACAATTATAGGAACACCCTTTAGAAGAAGGAAAATAAAGTTGCCAAGTTCTTTTTTTTAAATTTGCTGTTTTGTGTTACAATAATCCGGGGGAGGGGGGGAAGGGAGGGAAATCCATTTAATACTCTTTTTTGTCAGTGAAATTATAACTGAAATGCTGCAAACAAATGCATTTGTATTTGGTAAATTTTCATGTTTGCTCTGTAGTATGAAGTGTATGATCAAACTTGAGAAATATGCAGGAATGAGCTAATAGTGTGCTATCACTCACAGATGTCGATGTTATCAATCCAGATGAAAAATCTATCATGACTTATGTGGCTCAGTTTCTGCAATATTCCAGAAGTTTACCTGTGGCTGAGGAAGACATGCAGGTATGTCATTTCTTTTGTCACTGAACCAAGCCCAAATGACTATAGCTTTTGCTTTTCATAGCTCGTGAGTATTTCAACACCACCTTTGCAAAGCCTGAAGCATGATCCAGTAACTTAGTAATAAAACATGGGATCATCTTGTTTACAATGACACAACTGAGCTCATTTTAACCTTGTGTGTCCCTATCTTATTGTAACCAACATCGCCATAAGTATTCCAGCCAACGTTTTCAGACTAAGCTGCCTCCATTCAAGTTCCTAAAATCATAGTTAGGAGTAGACTGATTTTCAGAAGTGAGAAGCAACCCCAAATCCTTCTTGTTAGAAGCTGATGGAGAGAGAAGCCAGAGAAAGTCATTTGCAGGGCAAAGCAGGAATTCTATAAAATCCAAGATGCATGCTATATGTTCTTGAATGCCATCTACTGGCACCTTTATCTATTAACCAACATTTTACATATGATAAAATGTTCATGTAACATCCTGAAATTCAAGCTGTCTTACTGGATTCAGGAATCTAACTTCTGGCATTAAGTTTGAATATTTTGGCTTTCATCTATTAATACGACCTGATCCAAAGCTCATTATGTCAGTGGGAGTCTTTTCATTGATTTCAATGGGCTTTGGAACAGACTTGTTAGTGAGTGGGAAGGCTTCACTAGTATGTTGTTTTATGGCACAATGGAAACTAAAAATAAGACTTGCAGAATGCAAAAATGGATTTTTCTGCTCCATTTACCAGGGGAAAGTAAAAGAGGCTTTGAGCTGGCTAAGTCTAACAGAGAAAAAGTTATCAAAGTTGTCAGTCGATACAGAAAATGAAACATATTACAGAAAGTTTCAAGTAAGTAGCATTTAAATGACATTTTTTAACATTATAGTATTTGCAAAGAGAAATATTAAAATAAACCCCTCCCAAAGTAGCTTTTCATTGTGTTGTGCAGTCTGAAGATTTATATTTAGGAAAAAAAAATCACAGATTTGCCACTGGATTTGGTAAATAAACCTAAGTCACTGAGGAAGGGTTAAGATTAAATCCCTCTCTAGAAGGAATAGAGATATAGACTTCTCAGTTACTGCGGTGTTAATATTGTAAGTCTCTCACAGTGTGCTGTCACTGAAGGGGTTCTGGAAATGTTGACTGCTACTCATGCCTTTGGGGAACAGGTTCCTCCATTTATACACTCTAGGTAACTGGAGAATGTAGAAAGGAGATTTATGGGGGCATTAGAGAAGTAATATATCCCCTTCCCCACATAGTGAATGCCATTGCAGCTTCAGTGCTGCAGCATCTCCTTATGGGTGTTACACTCTGCCCTCTTTGGAAGCAGGGGAAGAATGGCCCTACTGCGCTGGCCCTAGCCTGCCCCCAAACTCATCCTCTGTTGTTCATCGGGGGACCCCATGGAGCTGTACTTCTGGAAGAGTATGGAATTTGCAGTCTCTATGCAGTTCTCTCCCTTGCCTGTGGTTCTGCTGAGTCCAGGGCCCTCTACGCGAATACGGTGATAATCACAATCAGGCCTGCCAACATAGGCTGGCAAAACGGGCTCTTGCTCTGGGGCCTGGTAATTCAAAGGGCCCCAGGACTCCCGGTCACCACAATTGTGGCAGCGACAGCGGCCAGTGCGCCAGACCCTTTACATTGCCTCCAGAGCACTAGGCGGTGCGCTCCATGTGGCATTGAGGGCAGTGGGAAGATGTGGGGGGCTGGCTGCTCTGTCCTCCCCTCCCCCCAATCTGCACAAAGCCCTGCCCCTTCTGGGAGCACAGAGCTGCCCCTCCTTTGCCCAGGACCCATGGAGGCTGTTGGCTCCCCTGATCACAATGTATCCATGGGGGAACGTGAACCCATACAAAGTCTGACTGAAAACAGAGGCATGCAGAGACCGCCAGGTTGGATTTACTGTATGTTTTGCAGCTGGTCTGGCGTTCTTCTTGGCAGTCTATGAATTGAGAGTCAAAACACAAAAGTAAATGATTTTAAAATGTTTCCTTCCAGTTGGGCTACATCTGTGTGACACATGTAGGCCTTGTATCTAGCGTGCAATACCCTTCTCTCCTTCGCAGTTCCCCCTGTTGACTATGCTTAGTCTGACAATCAACTTTCTTCAATACAGTTGAATAGTTATTATCCCTAGAAAAATCTAGCGAGATTTCTGTGTATTTGCTTGGGCATAATGTATTAACATGCTATTAAAGATTCAGCTACACTGTGATACCTACATTGTAAAGCCCAGATACTGGCTTTCATAGGTGCCGACTCTGTGGGTGTTCCAGTCCTGGGGAAAAATTAGCAGGTGCTCAGCAACCCCCAGCAGCCAAGCTCCTACTCTCTCTCCCCCAGCACCTTTTTCCTGCTGGTGGCCCCTCTCCTTCACACCCAGCACCTCCCGCCACCATGAGACAGCAGTTTCACAGCGTTCAGGGCCTCTGGGAGGGAGGGCAAGGTGTGAGAATGCAGCACACTCAGGGAAGAAAAGAGGTGGGGCAGAGGCTTGGAGCAAGGGACAGGGTAGGAAGAAGGGCAGGGGCGAGGGTTAGGAAAATGGGTTGAGTGGAGTGTCAGGCACCCCCTGGCAAGAGCAGAAGTAGGTGCCTTTGTTGTCCTTACATGATTGTGCCCAATTCTCATTGCTCTCAGTGGTTTTATCATTCCATCATTCCTTATGTGGAACAGCCACTGAAGTAAACTGGAGCATGGAGTTCACCTCCAACAGTAATATCAGGTTCTGGGAATTACTGCATGTGGTGGTTTCCCATTATTGATTGCGTTCCCATTGTAACCCTAGGAAATGCGGTCATTTATAGCATCGTTCAATGAAGAGAAGAGACCCTTTCTGCCAGTGTTGTCTTCAAACAGAACTGTGCCGGAGCTAAATGAAGATCAGAAACGGATGAGAACGGCATGGGATAAACTAACCTCCCAGGTAACAGAAGTATTTTCCAGCTGCTGTCTGTCTTTACCTTAGGGTTGCCAGAGGCATGTGTAAGGCCAACAGGTGGCACCAAATCTGGGACCTTTGGAGCTTAGTGCATGAGCCTCGACCACATGAGCTAAAACCCAGCTGACTCTCTGCTAAGGCCACAAAGGAAACTGATTCTGTCTGTCTGTAAGTGGTGTAAGTGCCACTATGTGGGACAGAGTACCATACCCAGCAGGTGTGTGGGTTACATATGCAAAGCATGGTGTGGATCTGATTGTCCTCTGAGCTTGTCAGCATTCATATGGAACAGGTCCCATATGAAGAGAGGCTAAAAGCGACTGGGACTTTTCAGTTTGGAAAAGAGGAGACTGAGGGGGGGGATATGATAGAGGTATATAAAATCATGAGTGGTGTGGAGAGGGTGAATAAAGAAAAGTTATTCATTAGTTCCCATAATATAAGGACTAGAGGACACCAAATGAAATTAATGGGTAGCAGGTTTAAAACTAATAAGCGAAAGTTCTTCTTCACACAGTGCATAGTCAACCTGTGGAACTCCTTGCCAGAGGAGTCTGTGAAGGCTAGAACTATAACAGAGTTTAAAGAGAAGCTAGATAAATTCATGGAGGTTAGGTCCATAAAAGACTATTAGCTGGGGGTAGGAATGGTGTCCCTGGCCTCTGTTTGTCAGAGGCTGGAGACGGCTGGCACGAGACAAATCACTTGATCATTGTCTTCGGTCCACCTCCTCCGGGGCACCTGGCGCTGGCCACTGTCGGCAGACAGGCTACTGGG
Organism: Rafetus swinhoei; assembly: GCA_019425775.1. Classification (NCBI taxonomy): domain Eukaryota; kingdom Metazoa; phylum Chordata; order Testudines; family Trionychidae; genus Rafetus; species Rafetus swinhoei. Next base: position 120,356,671 of record CM033446.1, on the reverse strand, counting down.
CTAGATGGACCTTTGGTCTGACCCAGTACAGCCATTCTTATGTTCTTATGTTCAGGTGCAGAGTTTTGGGCTGATCTCAGCTTAAAAATGTTTGGTTTGACCCAAATAGGGCAAAAATAATGCTGCTGAGAAAAGAGCAAGCAGTAGAATCTGCAACAGACTAGATATTTTTTCCCTGGCATGGATGGCTTTCCTGCATTACTGACTCTGCCGTGGCAGTATGGTCAATCCTGTTAGATAGTACTTTGTAAAGAGCTCAGTCATGTCAACCAACCTTGGACTAAGGTGTGGAATGGCTAGGCTTGATACTGCTAAGCATCTCCTTGCTTGATAAGTGGCTAGTGTGGATATGGTGCTTTTGGACCAGACAGAGCATGTTATTCATGATAGAAGTGATCTGTCACCACATCACTAACTTTGGGTAAATGTACCGGGGACAAAACTTTGCTAGTCATCATATATTGACAAAACAGCTCAATTTCCTGTTGCACCAAGAAGAGTGCGGGGGGGGGGAGACAAAATCGGACCTTGGACACACCCAAAAGACTTTCATTTCACTGCTGTGGGAGCTGCCAGCTTGCTACTGAGTGCAAAATTTTTCTGAGAGATAGTTAGAACATTAGATTAACAAGTATTGTATTTAATACTCTTGCTAATCCCTGAGAATTGGGCAAGAAACCGATAGCATTTACCTTTGACTTGTATTTGCCTTTTAGATTAATGAATGGAAAACAAAGATGGACCAAGCACTGCCTCCTCCTCTAGACAGCATTGAAGTCTGGCTCCAAGAGGTAGAACATTTGCTGGCAGAAGATTTAGCTGATTCGCAGGACCACTGTAAAGCAATGGCCCTCTTCAAAGAAAAAATTAGATTATTTAAGGTTTGTTAATCAAAAAGGTTTTAGTTAAATCTGATCTTCTATGGAAGTGATGTTAGTTTTTGGGAGGAAATGTGGTTAGTGGATTGACTGATTTCTTTTGGAGGATATATTCACTTCTAAAGATGTCTGTGGTATCAGCTGTTGATTGTGAACAATGGCGGTGTAACCAGCTACATACAGAGCTTTGTAGGAAAATTTTGTGACTTCATGGGGATGAGATGTAAGAGAAAGCTTTGGTGGAGTGAGGAAATTCATGTATTTTGATCATATTAACATATGGGTATTCTTTTCTGCATGGTTCCTGCAGCAAATTTAATTCTTGCGTCAGCAAAGCAAATAAGTACATACTCATCGTTATGTTTATGACTACTGTCCATCGCTGATCAGAAGAGCATATGGCAGTTCCGCTGACTTGAGTAGAACTTAATGTGCCCAAAGATAAGCTCTTGCTTAAATATTTGGCAACTTGGAGTTTTAAGAACAACTGAATAGAGTCTAATCCTTGGAAATCACAACATATTACTCCAGTAATGAAATATTTACACTGACCCTCCCAAGTTCGATATTATTTCAAGTTCTTCTTTTTAATTTTAAGTCTCTTAAAAGAACAGCTCAAATAACTTGATTGTCTTTTTGTCATTTGGGTTATATTCCAATTTGGCTGGTTATTTGATGTGTCCTGACTGTAAGCTTGAGAAGGTGGCAGCTAAGGTTTATTATAGATTGGGGTGGTTATGATGCATAATAATAAGATGCTGTTTTGAGTTGCTTAAAACTTAGCCAAATTGTAATTGTTTGAGCAGTAATTTTCTATGCAGGGTTACTGCCACATTGTGGATTTTTTGGAAAATTTCAGCCAAAAAGTTTTGCCTATTTCTTAGAGTGGGTTTTTGAAAATATGTTGTTTTGCCCATATTTCTATAATTTCCTATTGAAAATTTCAACAGCATCAATACAATCCCACAAAACATTTTGATTTTGTCAAATCAGCATGTTCCAGAATAGGAAAACATTTTGCTGAAAAATTTAACATCAGCTATTGTTCCAACAATGGTATGACCTATTTGGGTGTCAGTATGGTGCCACATGATGGAATTTGGTTTTTTAAATCTTAGGAATGATATTTAATACAATTATTTGAATGTAAGTTGCAAAGTCAACCACTAAAATAGTAAGATTTAAGATTAAGGTTGCTGTGCAACTTTAATATGTCCTCGTTTTACATATACATTATGATACAGTCTTTAATTACATGAAAAAATACAAAGGAGGCTATAAAAATAGAGGTTATAAAAATAAAAAACTCCGTAATAGTGGGGGATTTCAACTATCCCGATACTGACTGGGTTCATGTCACCTCAGGATGGGATGCAGAGATAAAGTTTCTTGATGTTTTAAATGACTGTTTAAGGAGCTGGTTCTAGAGCCTGCAAGAAGAGAGGCAATTCTTGATATAGTCCTAAGTGGAGCACAGGATTTGGTCCAACAAGTAAATATAACTGGACCACTTGGAAATAGTGACCATAATGTAATAAAATGTAACATCCCTGTGTTGGGAAAAACACCTCAGCAGCCCAACACTGTGACGTTTAACTTCAGAAAGGGAAAATACAAAAGGTGAGGAGGTTGGTTAAGCAAATTGAAAGGTACAATGCCAAAAGTAAAATCACTGCAAGCTGCATGGAGACTTTTCAAAGATACCTGTCGTCAGTCAGGCAGGGTCGTCCCGATGGGTTCCTGACAGGTCCTCTACTCGATCAATGATGATAAACTTTCAGCTATGTGCATGTGTGTGCTCCCCTGTCTAATGTGTTAACCATATGCAATTAGTCAACACGATAGACTCCGAGAGACTGAAAATCAGATAAGGATCGAAAGGACCTGAGCAGGTTTATTGCCAAGTGATATACAATACTAGTTGTCAGCAAACAGACTTGCTGCTGCGCTACTATACGTATGTACGCCGTGACAATGGACTAACACCCAACTAGTTTCCTTCCATGGTCAGCCGATGATCATCCTTTGGGGTACACTTTTATGCACAGGTTCAAACAAGTTACACACGTCCCTCCTGATGTATTGGGTTGCCAGCCTCTATTTCTTAGTTGCCACCCCTTACCTCGCACAAGGGAGAGTTCACTTACTATCCATCATGCTGTCAATTTACACCTGGTCCTGAACCTGGGTCAGTATATGTGTTGTTAGTGGGGTGTATGTTGGTACCAAGATGTTTCTTAACGAGTTGTTCTGTTACGACCCCTCTGGAATGTGCTTACAGCTGTGCCTTGTACCTCTTGGGTATGAGTATTTTTGTAATATCAGCCGTATTCTTGCGAATTTTTGTGAGCAGGTCCTGCCTCTTGCTCACAGCTTAACTCTGCTTTTTATTAGCAAAATCTTGACCATTGCTGTACCCGACTTACGTTTCAGACCCTCATCTTACTACAACACTATAATAGAGGCCAAACTTAGATGTATACCCCAGATTTAAAAAACACAGTAAGAAAACCAAAGAAGTGCCACCGTGGCTTGGCTTAACCAAATAAAATAAGCAGTGAGAGATAAAAAGACATGGTTTAGAAAGTAGAAGTTAAATCCTAGTGAGGAAAATAGAAAGGAGCATAAAATCTGTCAAATCAAGTGTAAAAATAGAATAAGGAAAGCCAAAAATGAGTTTGAAGAACAGCTAGCCAAAAAATCAAAAAGTAATAGCAAAATGTTTAAGTACATGAGAAGCAGAAAGTCTGCTAAACAACCAGTGGGGCCACTGGACGATTGAGATGCTAAAGGAGCACTCAAAGATAAGGTCATTGCGGAGAAACTAAATGCATTCTTTGCTTCGGTCTTCACGGCTGAGGATGTTAGGGAAACTCCCAAACCTGAGCCATTTTCTATAGGTGACAAATCTGAAGAATTGTCCCAGATGGAGGGGTCATTAGAGGAGGTTTTGGAACAAACTGATAAACTTAACAGTAACAAGTCCCTGGGACCAGATGGCATTCACCCAAGAGTTCTGAAAGAACGTAAATGTGAAATTGCAGAACTATTAATTGTGGTTTGTAACCTATCCTTTAAATCAGCTTCTGTACCTAATGACTGGAAAATAGCTAATGTGATGCCAATATTTAAAAAGGGCTCTAGAGGTGATCCTGGCAATTACAGATGGGCAAGTCTAATGTTAGTACCAGGCAAATCAGTTGAAACTATAGTTAAGAATATTTACTTGTTCCCATAACATAAGAACTAAGGGTCACCAAATGAAATTAATAGGTAGCAGGTTTTAAATTAACAAAAGGAAGTTTTTCTTCATTCAGCGCACATTAAAACCGTGGAACTCTTCACCAGAGCATGTTGTAAAAATGAGGACTTGAACAGTGTTCAAAAAAGAACTGGATAAATTCATGGAGGTTAAGTCCGTTCATGGCTATTAGCCAGGATGGGTAGGAATGGTGTCCCTATCCTCTGTTCGTCAGGGGCTGGAAACGGGTGACGGGAGAGGGATCACTTGATGATTTCCTGTTCTGCTCACTCTCTCTGGGGCATCTGGCATTGGCCACTGTCGGATGACAGGATACTGGGCTAGACAGAGCTTTGGTCTAATCCACTGTGACGGTACTTATGTTCTAAGGAGTACAGTGGCACTTTAAAGGCTAACAAATTTATTAGTTTTATTAGAATGATTAATTCTAACATAGTGGTTTTGTGTTAGTTATAAATATGCTCTGCATCTGTGGCACATCACTTGCAATTCCCAGGGGGCATCAGTATTTAATAGTTGTTTATATTAGAACATATTTATTGTTGCATTCCAGATTTTGATCACTGATACTCATAAGGGAATGTTGTGCAGTACTCTGACGTTTTCTGTGTGGGTGCTTTGTAAGTTTTGTTTGAGTTTTTTTGCAGCTGGCACCTGCGATATGTTCCCATGAGGCATGCAGCAAACATTTCAAATTCTGCTATCAAAGGGTTAATATATTTTCAGTGGGATAAATATTTCTTGAAATAGTGAGTTTACAGTATCAGGCAATTAAAACTAAAGATATTTATTTATAAGGTGTTGCTGTCAATCACCTAATGTGGGGCAGAGAAGAGCTCCATATTTTGAAAAGAAGTAATATTGCAATACAATATTTGGAGAGGGTGTCATTAAAAGTAAACACTGGCATTATTGAAATAATGCACTATTGCCTCTATTTTTTATATAGTAAATATGCACATATTGGGTTAGTGTAGGACATGCAGTTATACTGCACTGAATAAAAGCTGAAGTGAGATCTTCTGGTAAATGTGTTTTCTTAGTAGCTCACACTGTAATATGGGAGTGAATTTCATAGTCCCAAATAAAAATAATTAGCAGTGAAATATATTAATTATAATATTTTTTTCCAGGGCTTGATGGATAATTTTGACTGCCACTTGATCACCCTTCAATCATTTGAGAATAAAGATGAGAAGAATATGCCATTGGTACCACCTGAGAAGCTAGATGACATGAAAAGAAGGTTGCAGTTCTCAGATTTACCCTGTTGGGCACCTGAGTTGATTACATTCATATTAAGTTAAATTATTGTTTTTTAGCAAGTGTAGCACCATTATGGGAAAACACTCCAGTTATATGCTTTCTGTGTTCAGATGTAGGGAAGTGGTGGTCCTTCTACAAGGAGTTTATTACTATCTAGTACAAACACAGGCAAAGCAATTCAGCCACATGTTAGAAACAAAAATAGGCATCATTCTGACTTTAAACTGGAGTGAGGATTTTGCAGAAGTCTATTTTGAAAACCTTTATGGAAAAAATTGGGGTTTGATGTAGTGATGTTAAAATGCATTTTATTATGTAATTGTGTAACTGCTGAAAATATCAGTGGTTACATGGGGGGGGAGAGGAAGGCAGGTGGCTCCCCAGAAATCAGTGCATGCAGGCAGCTGGCTTAAAAGTCAGGCTTCTCCCTCCTGTGCTGCTGCCTCTGATACAGATGTAGGGAGGGGCTATGTGTAACAGTGCGTGTTAACTGATGAGCCCGGACTTTTTGGTTAATCGTGTAAACAGTTACACTTTCACATCCTTAGTTTGATGTGGGTTTTGGAGAAGAGAAGTGGTTTGGTGTAGAAGGGTTGTAAGAATATTCCAAGTGAAAGGCAAGATGAGTCGGTGGGGGGAATATTAGTTTTAATCTGATCATTAAAATTAACCACTATATTTAATTTGTGTAAATTCTGAAACACTTAAAGTATTCACCTGTTCTTTTGTCCTCCATTTAATTTGTTCTTGGACCTTCTTAATTATGCTGATCAGGTATCATTATGCAGTTAGAAGCCTGAAGTGACAAATCATGATGTGTGCTGAACTAGAGATACCTTTCAAGGACCTGATGTTCAGACAGTGGATGCATTGCCCATTCTGAAATCAGCCCCTTTTTAAGGTTTCTTGAATTGGACATACAAAAATTAAGGCACCCAAATCATTACTCATTTAAATAAGTAACCTGAAATATTTTAGATTTTTTTTCCCCCCTCATCAACAGTAAGGACTACATTTACATATGATATCTGGAATTCAGGTACATTTTAGGTTAGAGGTCTCTCTTTGTAAATGAATGCCTCATTATATCCAGTGTAATTCTAAAACTCTACTGTTTTCCAGATTCAGCAATATCCAGTCTACAAACTTCAGCATACTTCTAGAATACCACTACTGTCTGTGCGCGGCTATCTTGGATGAAGTGACATTAAAGTTAAATATCCGGGACATCAGATATGGGACTAAAGAATCCGTGGAGTTATTGTTGAGAGACTGGCATGTAAGGTTAAAAATAGTTTATATGTTTGGCAACTTGTCCAATTTAAACTGGTGGCAGTTGCCTTTGATACATACAGCCTTAGTTCTAATCTCATCCAGCATGGGCTTTCATAGCTGGAGTAGGGATGTAAGAGTTTAACCAGTTAACCAATACGCTGATGCGTATTGGTTATCCCCACTGGTTAAACTCTTTATGGATCTGCTGGCAGTCCTGGGTGCCGTGTGGGGCTGGGAGAGCCAGCAAGCCCTGTGGGGCTGGGAGCCCTGGCAGTCCCTGAGCAGTTAACCAATAGAATTTTTATTGGTTACACAGTTAATATTTGTATTCATTTTTTACATCCATAATCTGGAGGGAATTTGAGAGTGGGTTTCAGGTTAAACCAGTATATTTATAAAAGGCCTTGCTATCAGCGTGTTCATCTTCCCATTTTCCTGTACACATGTGTATGCCTCATCTAGCTAACACATGCTTCACACTAGAACAGGAGCAGGCAATAATTTTCAATGGGAGGCCACTCCAAGGTTTTGGCAAGTGGTTAAGGACCACACTTCTGTGGAGTCTGGGAAGGAGGTTGGGTGCAGAAGGGAGCTTGGGGTAGGGGATTGGAGTGCAGGAGGAGGTGTGGGGTCTGAGAGGGAGTTTGAGTGAAGGAGGGGGGTTGTGATCTGGGGCAGGGTCCAGGAGGGGGTAAGGGTGCAGGAGAGGATTCTGTCCTGGGGGAGGAGTTGTAGGAAGGGGTGCAGGGTCTGGGAGGGAATTATGACCTAGAAGAAGGGGATACAGAGAATTTGGGTGGTGGCCTGGGGCAAGTTGTTGGGGAGGTGGTGGGCGGAGAGGAGGTGGGGTGCCAAAGGCACCTGCCTAGGCAACTCCCAGCCAGCAGCTCTGTAGGAACCTGAGGCAGGCTTTCTGATGAAGTCTGTCGGCTGGCTGATCCACATGGCTCTGCTCTGGGTATGGGGGCGGACGGAGGGAGGGAGGAAGGGAGACTTCACACTCTGCCTCTGCCCCCAGCAAAATTTCTAAGCTCCTATTGGCCAAAAACTGGCCAATGGAAGCGGAGAGATTTTTCTGGCTGGGGGGGGTGGGGGGGGAAGGGTAGTGTGTGAACTCTCTCTCCTCCTACCCCAGCAGCCCAGATGGAAAGCAGTGGGCTGTTGAAAGCATGAAGTGCTCCCTGCCTAAGGATTCCCGTAACGCAGCCACGGGCCAGATCTGGTGGCTTGGCGGGCCTGCTGGCAGCCTCTTACCTACCCCTGGACTAGAATAAAAGTGAGACAAAGAAGTGTCTCTTATTTGACCAACTTCAGTGGGTGGAAAGGTACAAGCTTTAGAGTATACAGAGCTTTAAAGGAAAACTCAGTCCAAACCACTGCATTTCATTTGGTTGTGAGTCCAAATATTATGAAAATAAAGAGTTTTGGCAGGATTTTGAGCAAAAACCATGAGCAGAGATACTTTTTCCATGATAGGCCCTGAGTATCCCCCCTTCTCCCACATTTCTCTCTTCTGCTTATGTGATTATCTGTGCTTTCCTCTCTTGTGTCATTGTCTTCAGGGGCAGTTGACTAGCCTCCTTTCCTCCTGTAGTGTTTAGAGGGCCAACAGTATCAGCTCACTCCCTGCCTCAAATTCACAAACATCTCACTCAAGACAGCAGGAGGTCTGCTGTGCCTCCTGTCACAGTTCTGAAGCATCAGGGCTCTAAATGTAGAAGCCGTCTGCCACCACCTGCTATTCCCTGAGAGTAATACTGAGCAGCCCTTCTTTCTCTTCCTCCCCAGTCGGCACATATCCTTATGGACCTCACTGGGGTTTAATTGCCTTTACTAATTAAATTTTGTGCTTACCTCCCATTTTGTGACTGGTTATTACGGAACATATGGGGCTCAACATTATAGTCCTTAGGCAGGCAATGCTCCAATTACAATCAGTTCTGCCATTGACCTAGCTACTGCCTCTCAGATTTATGGCAGTGAAAAACCCCTTTGGTCAGTAGAATGATTGTCTGTACTACAGCAGCACTTCTAGTGTCGGCCTACCCTAAGTGTTTGTGTAGACAAACCCTCAATGCATGAATCAGGAATGCTCACAGAAGCAACACTTTGCAAGATCGGGCTCTATAACAGGGATAATTCATGCAAAGAGTGAAACATGGGATGCAGAGGAAGTAAGCTGATTTTGTTCCGTTTATGTTTGGCCTGTCTCTTCTTGTTTCATCTACTACATATTTGAGAGAGTTTGTCTGTTCAAGAACTCCTCCTAAATGGTAAGAGCTAGGACTACCGAATTAGGTATACAGCTTCCTCTTATCATAACTTAAAGCAAGATAAGGGTTTGGTTGAGCCAGGAAAATGGGATGTGTCTGGAATGGGATTGCTTCTCATAAAATCAAACAGAAAGGAGACAGAATCACCAAATCAAGGATAGTCCTCAAAACTGACATAACTCAGAAAATGTTGAAAGACTCAACCAGAGGTGAAAGTAAGCTGGTGCTCCATTCCTCTAAAAGAAAGAGGAGCCGGTTGGCTGGGCTAATCAGTTGCAAGAGGAGGCAGTGTGTGCTCCCATCCTGACTCTAGGGGCTTTGCTACAGGCTGCTGCACTAAGCAGTAGGCAGCCAGGTTGGTGAAAAGGGCTGGCTGGAGTAACTCCGCCCCCTCCCCCCCATCCGGGATTGGCCCAATTCCGAGCCTCCTCAGGCATCCTTTACGAAAGGTGTGTGGGGGGGTCAAAGTCCCCCTCCCTCTCCAGTGTATGTACATTTTCCTTTTAATTAAAAAAAACAAACCCTTAATTGAGTTGGAGAACTGAGCAAAGCTGGGTAAATCTCCTAGTGTTCTAAAAAGTAATTTATCACAAACTGAATTTTCTACATACTTTTGTATCAGTCAGTATTACCCATCCCACTTCTCTTTAATTTTGGGCAGGGTTTTATTGAAGAAAGGGGATTCACAACTCAACTAGAAACTGCTTTTCAAATATGTGAAGACATGAGAAACAAAAACATAAGCATGAATATTTTAGGTAAGTGCATGCAAATAACACAGTACTTTAATAAGAGTTGTGCTTTTAACTGACACATTATTAATGTTATTAATTCCTGATACTTTTATTTTCTGCAGAATGTTGGTTTTGTATAGTTGGTTTATGTTTTTCCAAACTGAATGAGATTCCCCTTAACCACCAAAAGAAAGAAGGATTCACGTCTTTATTTTGGCAGTTTCCATGAAGCTGACAAATATGCTTAATATTATTTAGAAATTTATGTGAATCAATGTCTATTTCTAACTTTCATTTTATGATGTGTTTAATATTCTAGCTGGTGATCCTCAAGATATTAATAAACTGTTTAAGATGGTAGATGCTAAGATTTCTATGTGCAGAGAATATATTTACAATGTAAACCTGGTCCTACAAAAAATTCTGTTGTCTTGGGACACTTATATGGAGAACATTAATTTACTGAAGGCCTGGTTGGATGAAACAAGAAAAGAACATCCTAAAAAGGTATTTGATTCAGTGTCCCCTTGTGATTAAGCATAAAGATACTTGTTCAACTTTTTAAAGCACTTTGAAGTCTATGCATGGAAGTGCAAAATACTATTATTTTGGGAAATATATAAAACTGCATAGTACTGTCTTGAATTCTTTCAACGCATTTCTGTAGGTCCCCACTGAGATTCTGGCAAAGTGGAACTCGATGCATGGTTCCTTAAATGAAGCTGGAAACTTTTTAATTGAAGTCAGCAATGAGCAAGTGAGATCAGATATTTCTAAAGAACTGAAAAAACTGAACGCAAGATGGGCTAAATTTATAAAGAGAACAAAGTTTGTAAGTAACTGCAGCTCTATTTTCCTTTCACGTGATCACTTTGTTGCTATAGATTTCCAAAGCACAACTGTGCTTTTAAAAGTGTAATTATCCCTTGTAATGTACAGATCAATAAACTTTCATACAATTCAGTGTGAGCCATTTTAGAGCAGGTGAGGCACACAACACACAAAGGCTCTCAGGGTACATCTACATTGCAGAGTTTTTTCGGAAAAACAACTGTTTTTCAAAAAAAACTTCACTTACATCCACACTGCAATCGCATTCTTTCAATAAAAATTGGAAGAACAGAGGGGTTTTTCCGATATTGGTAAACCTCTTTCTACAAGGAAGAAGCCTTTTTTCAAAAGAGCTCTTTCGGAAAAAGGCATGTGTGGACGGGGAAGAGGGAGTTCTTTTGAAAGAAGAGGAAAGAGGAAAAAGCACAGGTGCCCTGATGGTCACACCATCCATAGTAATCACAGCTGAAATGCGAGAGAGCGTCCATTCAGTGTGTATGCTATCTTTTGAAAAAGCAGATCGCTTTTTCGATGTGCTTTTGCTGTGTAGATGTTCTCTTTTGGAAGAAGCTTTTTTGGAAGTTCTCTTCTGGAAAAGCTTCTTCTGAAAGAAGCCTGCAGTCTAGACATAGCCCCAGTTATAGCTCTCACTGCCTCAAGGGCATGTCTAGACTACGCGCAGCTTCTGAAAGAAGATATGCAAGTTAGGTGCGAATTACATATGTTCTTTGGATCCCTTTCTCAGAAGAGTTTTATTTTTCAGGAAAACAAAGCAGTCTAGGCGGGGTTTTTCACATGAACCCCCTTTTTCGAAAGAACTCTTATTCCTCAAAAAATGAGGTTTAGAGGGTTCTTTCGAAAAAAGGGTGTTTCACACGAAAAACTCTGTCTAGACTGCTTTAAAAAAAAAAAACAAAAAAAACTTCAGAACCTAATTTGCATATCTTATTTCGGAAGACGTGCGTAGTCTAGACGCAGCTTTTACGTGAAAGGCCTTTAGAATTCTGTTAGCACTGAATACAATGGTGTAGATGGGTGAGCATATACAAGGGCTTCTTGTTTCAGTTTTCTAGATGAGCCCTTTAAAAAAGTACATTTAGCAACAATGCTGTTTTGCCAATAAATGATCAAAAATAAATGGTTGTATAAAAATGCTATGCAACATTTTCACAGGAGATGAGATTACTGAGAATGCAAGAAGAGCAAAAGAAGTCAGATCTGGACAATAATGGAAATTCTCAGTCTCCTGCAGAGGCAGTGGCAGATACGCTCAATATTACAGGTGATATTTCAACAGAGGCTACTAAGAGAAACATTCAGAAGGCAGAGGTAAAGAATTCTCTTATATTCTAACTATTATATCAGTACTTAAATTTGGATAATTTATCTGTTAAAGAGTTCCTGTTTTTTTGGGCACTATATCTCTGTTTCATTCCCAGCTTATCACCACAGCAGTTAGGTAGAATTCTTGTTTTTACTAGAATAAGTTTATCATCATAGAACAGAGAGTCAAGTAATAGTGAGGAAGAATATTGTAAACAAATGTTTACATAGAAAACAAAATCATTACATGCCTTCTAGAGACTTAGCTGAGAAGTTACTCTCTTTTCTAAAGAGGCTTACCTGAACCAAAGTTCTGACTAGACTTTTCAACCAAGCCTGATTGTGACCCATCTTTCCAGAAGCACATGTGCTGCCCCACACCTCAGGATAAGATTCTCTTCCCCTACTGCATTTCTCCTCCTGCTAGATTCTTTCTGAAGCTTTTTTCTTTGAGCTATGTCTACATTACACTGCTTTTACCTAGCTGTGAGAATGCTGTTTGTCACCACTTCTGCTGACAAAATAAGTCTAGCCCCCTGGAGTGGCTTTCACTTTGTCAGCAGGAGAGCACCCATGAACAACAACATTTTTGTTGCTCAATTGCAAGTGTAGACAACACCTTACAGTCCTTCATTTGCATTCAGTTCAGGCTGGTGATAGGGGACCCCACTGTTAGCAACACAATACTGTTTACAAGGAAATGGATATCCTGTCTGACAGAACCTGTTTTTCACCTTTGCAGGTGATTAGTACCTTGATACAGACTTTAAGAATATATTTTTAGAGTATACACTAGGGATGTTAATTATTGGTTAATTGAATAGTCGAGTAACCTCATGAATTCTTAGCTATAGTACGCAGGGGCCGGGCCGGCAGCCAGTGTGCTCTGGCCCTACTCCAGAGGAGCCCCCTGCCACTTTATCCTGCTGCCTCTGTATCAGAGGCAGCAGCATCAGGTGCCAGGTGGGAGCTGGTTTGCTCTCCTCGCGGACCAGTTACCTGTCGCCCTTTGATGCTGCTTCTGATACGGAGGCAGCAGCACGGGGTTGGTAGCAGCCCCTGTCGGAGGTGGGGCGGGTCTGAGCTCCCAACGCGGTGTGAGCCGGGCTGCCTGCCTGTCTAGTTCCTAATATGCTTTGAATGCAGAGCCACAGCAGGGGTAAGCCCCGGCCATCCATTACAAGCCAGGACTGAGCCGGGCTGCTGGCCAGCCTGCTAAAAAATTTACTGGCGGGAGAGGGTAATGCATGTAGTCTATAGCATTAACCTATAAGCTTTTGTTTATCGGTTAATTGGTTAATCGACTACATTGTTACATTCCTAATATACACATAACTCCTTACATAGTATCTGTACCTATATTTCACAGTGATATTGATGTATGGAATGACATTGCCTTTCATTTGAGACCTCACATCATTCTTGGGTGAACCAAAATGTACATACCAGAATCAGGAGATTCCTGTAACCTGTCTGTGTCCCCTTGTCAGCTGGTGTTGAGGTTCTTAGGTTGCAGAGTAAAAGCCAAAAAGGAGCACATAGGCTGATAAAATCATGGCAATGTTGTGTTGGGGAGAAGTAAATTTTTAGCATGTTGCAAATACTAACTTTGCTAAGAGTCTAAATCTTCCATGTTCATAGCTTCGAGAAAAGAATGCAGATGGAATTGAACAAACCACTGAGCTTCTGCCCAGAGTGGAGATAATTGAAGAGCTTCTCAAAGGGATGGAAAACTGGGCCACAGAAACGGAATGCCTTCTTGAGATGATCCAACGTGAAGGATGTGTGGGAAGCTCCAGAGAAGAATCTTTGCAGGTAGAAATGCAAGTCTAAAGTGTAAAATATCTACCCATTCATCAGATTGTCAGACCTGAGTTATGAATTCAGTGGCTTGTGTTATGAATTCAGTGGCTACATGGTTAACTAAGAGAAGGAGGTGCTATAATGTTGCTGGGTGGTTAGGGCTAGGTAAGTTGTCCAAAGTTTTTCAGGATGGCTCCTGTTAGAGCCCTGAACATCCCATCATGGTAATGGCTTTTTCCCAAATATTGGCATCCTTAGATTACACTCACAGTCTAAAAAAGATGGTCAGTCTTATTCTTTGGCTGTTGTGTGATTAAGGTGCTTCCTCCCCCTCAACAATCCAGGACACTCCCTGCATAGCACTCCCTGCTGACTAATGCCCTGGAAATTAATCAAGTGAGAGTGTGATGAGTGCTGGTGTTATATTTACTGCTGTCGTCCCTTGGGAAGAAAGCACTTTATTCCACCAGTCTTTTTTGGCTGGAAAGGGGACCTGAAGAGCTCTGCCAGGGCTGTGAATCAGCTGTCTGCTGTGTACTTTGTTGTGCATCTGGCTTTGTGGAAGATGGACTCAAACATCCACTCTAATGCTAATCGTGGCTGCGACGATCTTTGTTTTTCGTCTCAGGGTTACTTTAAATTGTGCATTTACATTGTAGTAGATTTTACATTGTGCATTAGATTTTGCATTCCTGCGCTGGGTAAAGTCTCTATAGCATTGGGATGTGTGAGCATGTTAAGAGAGTGTGCACAATGTATGTGTGTGTATATATAAACTAAATTCCTTTCTCATTGTGACATTTGCTTGTTAAAAATATGGGAGACGAAGTGCTCTTAAATTTCTATGCTTTGTGTTTCAATAAGGCTGTAACATAATTGTCCCCCATGAATATACGAGATCAAGTCCTTGCTTCACTTAGTAGGGAGAAATTTTAATAAAGCATAGATTATCATCAGAAGACTGGTAATGTATAATTTGAAAATGAGGTGAATATTTATACATCAGAACAGCACTCAAAGGCACATAGTGATAAATATCCAAACACAGCTGTGTAAGCTGTGATTTCAAAATATCCAAGCATGTTTTCTAAACAGCTAAGTGCACATTAGGGGCTCGCTTCTGCATGCAAATATACACTTGAATAACTTCGCTCATATGAGATTTCCTATTTACTTCAGTAAGACTGCTCACAGGCTACGTCTAGACTACGCTTTATTTTTTGAAAGAGGATATGCAAATTCCTTGGGAATTTGCATATCTTCTTCCGATCTCACTTTTGAAAGCGGGTTTTTCGAAAGTGAAAGTAGTCTGGACGCAGGTTTTTTTTAACACCCCCCCCTTTTTCGAAAACCCACTCTTCATTTAAAAAAATGAGGTTTATGAGTTTTTTCGAAAAAGTGGGGGGGGGGAGGGTCCGAAAAAAACCACGTCCAGACTACTTTTGCTTTCGAAAGACCCTCTTTTGAAAGTGAGCTCGGAAGAAGATATGCACATTCCTGCAGAATTTGCATATCCGCTTTCAAAAATAAAGCGTAGTTTAGACGTATACCCTTACTGTTGTGTGTACTCATGTTCATGATCAGACAGTGCTCATTCAAATGTATGCTTTACGTGGCCAGTAACGAGGCTGTATGTATACAAACATATTTTAAGAATACTTTAAAATAGAAGACTAAGCAAAGAAATGTAACAACATGTGAGAGCAAGTACCATCGCAGAAGTTAAGTACCAAATATGCGTATGGACGTCACAGGGTTCGCTCACTTCTAGGGGTGCCGCTTTAGGGATTAGCTCTTTCCAGGCACTAAAGCCGTTTCTGGTGCTCTCTCCACCTATGTGGACCCTCTCGATCCAGGAGCTGCAGCTCTCTCTTTGTGACTAGGCCCTCCATCCATGTCACTGTGGTCCTCATCTTCCAGGGAACCAGAATCTTTCAGCATGAGCTATCCCAGGCAGTCCAATCCCCACTTCCCCCATGACTGGTGGGATTGCTCAGGCCCACCCTCTACCTCAGGTTCCAGTTCATGGGCCTCTCTCTTAAGCAACCAGGGTCTGTCTTGCTGCTTTTCCTCTGAGCCTTCCTTGTCTTTCTGGTTCTCCCCATGCTCTGTGGTTGCTTTCTACACACCTCCCTTCTCCCAGAGAGTGACTGCAGAGTACTTCCCTGCGGCCCCTACTGCACTCAGCTCCTGGGCTTTATATGGGCCTCTCCTGTTCCAATCCAACAGAGCCTCCTGTAATTAATCCCTGCTCCCTCGCTTTTCCTCCAGGGGTAGCCTGGTCTGTTAATTGGCCTACCTAGTCACCTTAACCCCGTCAGGGCTTGTGGGGACAATATCCCACCACAGTGGAATTAATTAGTCAGCTTGACAACTTGTTTTCTCTGCTTCCCTTTTTGGTTGGCGCCAGACCTCTTTCCCCTCTCACCCTGTTGATACTTTGTACTGCAAGATAATAACCCTTAATTGCAAAGCATGGACCACGAGTGACCAAATATTGCCTACTTGTCTTTCAGTTCAGTTCCTAAAGCTACATGAAATAAATAATAGTAAAATAATAGCATTTAATATTGAAGACTTTTGTGTTTCATCTAAACAGATCCTAGCTGCCAGAAGAGCCATGTGCCAAGAACAAGTTGCTGCAGCAGAAGAAATCTTGCAAGTTTTGACACGTAATATTTCAAGTCAGGTGTCCCTCCTGGATTGTCAGACAGCTGGGCTACAGACACGAATTAAAGACGCCAGAGATAGACTCCAGGTCTCTGTTCCCTATCACTAGCATGTTCAGTACACAGATATCCCTATCTCTAGTACTCAGTGATTAGAAAAACTACTTTTAGGGTCCATGTAAAATATAATTCTTGCTAAAAATATTTGAGCTACTCTTCTCTTGTTAGGTGCAGAGGGAGAAGAGATTTCAAAATTAGTATCCAAAGCTGAGTAATGATATGTCGAGTCATGTTATGAAGGAATATTTTAAGTGTTTTAACGATACCCACACCCTAAAAATTGTATTTTTGTTTCTAGGCTGCCATGATTAACCTAGACCTTGTCTCACCCAAATCGGAAGAGAGACTGTCAGAAAAGGAGGTCATGCGCAATTTTGAAGAATCTCAGAAGGAGCTTGAAACATCGATTTTAAAAGCTGTGCAACTCGTTAGCCATAAAGTGAGCAGGGATGAGCACATTTTAAAAAATGAGGTAGGTTCAAATATTTATTTTCTACCTGAGTCATATGAAGCCTTTGCCTATCAGTGAACATTATTTCATAGCAAGATTTTATGACTAGAAGATCATCTTACAGCAGTGGTCCCCAAATTTTTCATGGTCATGTCCCCCTTATCCCATCTGTGGCCTCCCTTACGCCCAGAGTGTGACTGTATTTTTCAGAGATGGGGGTAGGGAAATGCAGACAAGAGTAAAGGGGCCAAGGCTGGGGTTGCAGCTGGGGACCATCCTGGGGCTGGGTGCAGGAATGGATCTGCAGACAGAGGCTGAGGCGGAGGCTGAGTGTGGAGTTGTGGTTGGGAGCAGAGGCTGGGGGGCGGGGCTGGGCACAGGACCGGGAGCTGGTGCTGTGCGTGCAAGTGGGGCTGGAGCAGAGCTGGGAGCGGAGTGGGGCTGGATGGCACTCCCACCCCCACCCTACACGGGGGCTGGCCTGGAGCCTCATTTCCCCCCCCCAATGTTCCTTTGCACCCCCACCCCACACTTTGGGGACCTCTGTTTTACACTGATGTGGAAAAGAGCACATGTTTCTTGGCAGTCTTCACAACTTTTTTAAAAAACTTTTTATTTTATCATTATTAACATACCTGAGCTTTCTGTAGAAATATTAAGAAATCTTTCTCAAAACCTGGACTTTATCATTATCTGTATGTAATTTTTTTTTTTAGAATCCCCATGATGGTAACCACACATTATAAAATCTTGATTCTGAAATAAGGTTGTTGGGAGTTTTTCCATTGAAAGGATTTCTCGAAATTTGTTTCTCCATGTCACTAATTCTAGGAGTGTCTCCTTTTCCAAAAATGCCCTTTTATGCATTAGTCATAAGTGTGTTTTCAGACTTTGAAAGCTGACTGATCAAGTGGCCATCAGACACACAAGTAACTTTTTGCACTTAGCTTTGACACGGTTGTCTTGAAGGGAAGTAAAACCATCTTAGATTATGTTATTTATAATTATGACAGCAATATGGGGTGTTGTGATAAAGATTTTACTTATATAAAAGGAAATTGAAGTTCTCAGAGCGTCTGTAATTCAACCTCCTTGTGTATATAAGTTATTCTGTGCACTGTCTGCCCTGTTGTATGTTTCCATCATTCCCATCCTCAGGCAACTGTAAGACTTTCAGGAATGTATAGCTCTGAACCACAGTCGTGTTTCTTGTCTGGTTAAAAGCCTTTGGTCTCATCCTTTATAGGGATGTAAAACCTAATGTTTAACTGCATAACTGACTAAGCAGGATCCCGGGTTGGGGGGCTGCTCCAGCCCAGCAGGAGTAGCCTCTAGCCCGTAGGGCTGGCTGGGCTGGAGCAGCCCTCTGCCTGCAGCAGGCTGCGGGTGGGTGGCTGTTCCTGGGGGACTGGTTACCCGTTCACAACCTAATCCTGTATCATGTGTCCCAGAAGAAGCTTTTCAAAAGTGGATATAAATGCTGAATGCCTTAGATTTTTGGGTGCTTAACTTGTGATTCCTTCAAGACGTCTCATTCTTGAAGTGCTGAGTACCTGCCGTCGAAAAATCCAGACCTCTTTAACATGGGTACCCAAAAACTGAAGGCACCCAAAAGCATTTGTCTCCTTTGAAAATCTTGACCTTGGGCTAAAGCGCACTATTTAGGACAGCTTTGGGCCTGAATGCAGTGCAGAGTCAGAACTGGGAATGCTTATAGCAGGGGTCACCAACCTGTGGCTCGTGAGCCAAATATGATTCACTAGGGAGCCAGATATGGCTCTTCTGGAGCTCCAGCTCAGCCCTCCGAGCTCCCCCTGCAGCAGGGAACCAGTGCTGGCACTACAGCCTTATGCCCCCAAAGATTGGAATGCCAGCGCCGGCTTCCTGCAGGGCTGGGTGGGGGGAACAGTGGAACTGCTGCCATTTTCCTTCGCCCCCCCCCACCCCCCCCGGGACATACTTACTGGAGGCTTCCTTCTGGTGAATGGGAGTAGTCGGAGGCCATGTTACACAGTGCCTGTGCTGCGGCATGAAAACAAGTGCCCCCCCCACCGCCTCATGCCCAGACCCACACCTCCACCACCTCCCGCCCCCCGGTCAGACACCTTGCCCCCTCCCCCCTGACCAGACACCCTGGCCACTCTTGCCCTCTGTCTGCTCCTGCCCCTACCTTTGCTCCTTGCTCCCCTCCCCAGCCAGACACCCTACTCCCAGCTGCTCCTACATCCTACCTCCCACCCAGACCTCACACCCTCACCTTCTCCTACACCCCACCTTCCACCCAGATCCTACAACCCCATCCCTATCCTATTTGCTGGCAGCCTTGTTCCACACACTTAACCCCACATTTTTGGCCCCACCCCAAAGCATAAGGAGGCCCACAAAATCCACTAACCCTGAAACCCCAGAAGAGTAAATCTCTCCTCAGTCATCTTTGCCTCTCCCCCCCCTTCCAAGGGATTGGTGCACCAGAGGAATGAGGTATTTCAGTTGGGGGCCACATCTGTAAGGGCTGGAAGGTTTTTGGAGGGTGGTTTGTTTGTTTTTGCTTCGCACTTGTGTGGTCCCCGACTGATTTTTCTGTGGGTCAGTGGCCCCTTGCCATAAATAAAGACATTGTTGAAACCTTTTGTGTTGGATATAATATTTTGCTTTGTTTAAAAATGAAGCCTGGCCAATAAGCCCCTAACTGGGGCCCAGCCCTGATCAGGCCGCAGCGTCATAACACTCTTGCACCACCCTCCACACCAACCCTGAGCCCATCATACACCTGAACCCCCTGCCCTGAGTCGATCATAGCCCCACAACCCCAGACTCCTGCATCCCCAGATCTCTGCCATAACACTCCTGCACCCCCCCACACCCAACCTTATGCCCTGACTCCATAATATACCCAAAGTCCCCTGCCCAGAGCCCCTTATATGCTCCAACCCAGACTCCTACACCCCCACATCCCAGCCCCCTTCCATAAGATTGGCAGAAGACAGCCTGAATGCGTTCATGGAGTTGGATTTGACCAGTTATGATGTAAATGTCAAAGAAACGTGCATAAAGATGCAGCAGCAGAAGTCCCATTACGTAAAATCTGAGAGTACAATGTTTCATTTATGCTGTTATTAATCATTGTCATTTTCAGGCATGCCAACGGGCATTCTTATACGGCTCTTTGTTGACCACTTGTTCTGAATTTTGATGTAGTTTGGCTCTTTGGTTTGAAAAGGTTGCCGACCCCTGGCTTATAGGGATTCTGACTCCAGGAGACAGTCTCCTCCCATGCTTCCTATTGCACATAGGTGTGCCTCATTGTCTGAGCATAGGGAGGAGCGAAGCCACTGATCCACATTGTCTACTACCCCTTGGTACGTAATGTTACCCACAAGAGGTATTGCAGGAGCCGTAGCTGCACTTTCCTAAGCATAGGGACTGTTCTTGGCATTTTTTCAGGCACAGGAAATGTAGGAGTGCAATTGTGTTCTGACCTGTCTATGTATCCATGCAAATGCCTGGGATAAATCTGGCCTTTTGCCATTACAGCCCAATAATAAACACCTTGTCGTTCCTCATTGCGCAGGTTTAATATGATAATGACATTGATGATGTACATGAGTGAAGATCTGTTCTGTTGTGTTTTTTCCAGGAAGCTTTTAGCATTTTAGACACGAGAATCCTTGAAAATTTTTTGAAAGCAGCTGAACAATTGAAAAATATTTCACCAGCTCATGAAAAAGTAGCTGTGGAGGCAAGATGCAGAGATGTTCGTGAAAGATGGGAGGTGAGAAAATACACAGAAGAGAATGAGTTGCTTTTTCTTAGCAGACATGGTCTCTTGAAAAAACAATTTTTGTTACAAAAATAGAGGTTTTTACTTGCTTTATAGCCCACTGTCACTTCATGACCATTGCACTGAGACCGTGCTTTCTGTACTTTGCAGGCAGTTCATCGTGAAATCATATCATGTATTCAGTTCATAATGGATATGGAAATAGGGAAATTTAATGCAACTTTTTCAAAACTCAATAAGCAACTAAGTAAAGAGAAGAAACTTCTCAGTATTGGTAAAACCAAGGGACTTATAAAAGAACATGAGGTACTCATGCTATCCTCAACTTCTCTGCTTGTGACTGTATTGTGTATCCTTCTGCATTGTTTCATTTAATATTCTTTCTAACTTTAGACTTTTCTGTCATTAAACAGCCACCTCCTTGCCAGTAGGATGCTAACTTTTTTTTAGTTATAGTTACCTTATTTTATAATCATTGCATACAGTGGTTTTATTTTTAATTTTTACTCAAAATGTAATAATTGAAAAAACAAACTTGAAATGCATTGTAGCTCCCATTCAAGGTAGTAGTTGCATGGCTAAGATTGTAGAGCTTGACTTTATTTATAATTATAATGGTTGTACCTGATTTGGGTTGTATACAAATTCATCACGCGATTTTAAGAGGTGTTTAAATGGTTCATAGACCTGTGCTAATTCTCTGCTCAGAGGTAAATTTCACACAGTGTGTAATTTCACACACTGCCATGAGGGCAGGGAACTGGACTTGATGATCTCTTGAGGTCACTTCCAGTTGTAGTATTCTATGAAACTTTGGTTTACTTTTCATACTTTTACTCATGTCTTTTTTTGAGTTCTCTCTTCTTTAATTTTCTTTTCACCTTGGACACACCTGGCCACCTCTGTATTCCTCAAAATCTAGGTGTAAAATCCTGGCCTCAGTAACGTCAATGAGTTTTACCACTGATCTTAACAGAGTCAGGATTTCCCCAAGGTGTTTTTAATCTGAGGAAAAACAACAAATGAAAATCTGTATATGAAGGTATAAAGAGGAATAAGCATGTATTCCAGATAAATTCTGTTCTTTTCCTATTGGCCAAGAGAGTAGAGTATCATTTATTTCATTGTAGTTGCTTCTTACAGAGTGATGGAAAATATTCTAGAGAAATGTCTCAATCCTGCCATCACTGAAGTAAGTGGGAGATTTGCTGCTCGCTTCAGTGTGAGCAGTCTTTGGCCTTAAGGTCGTTAAAATTGGAATAAAGAAGAAAAGATCCATGTAAAACAGAGCAATTCAAATTACAGTAAAACTCCAGTTGTCCGGCATCTAGTGGTCCGGCACCACCTGGAACCCGGAAGTGCTCCAGGCAGCTGGACAATTGGAGCTGCTCTGCCCCGGGTTTCCCCAAGTCAGCCGCTGGTCAGTTTCAGCAGCGGCTGACTTGGGGATGCCCGGGGCAGAGCAGCTGGGGTGCTGGGTTGGTCCCGTAGCGCTGCCCCTCGGCGCTGTGGGACCAACCCGGCAGCACCCCAGCTGCTCTGCCCCAGACTTCCCCAAGTCAGCCGCTGGTGAAACTGACCAGCGGCTGACTCTGGGAAGCCCGGGGCAGAGCACCCCAGCTGCTCTGCCCCGGGCTTCCCTGAGTCAGCTGCTGGTCAGTTTCAGCAGCGGCTGACTTGGATATGCCCGGGGCAGAGCAGCTGGGGTGCTGCCGGGTTGCTCCCGCAGCGCCACCCCCCCATTCCTCCCACCCCATCCCAGACCCCTCATAGCCTCCCCTTCCGATAGTCCGGCATATCTGATACTCTGGCACTGCCTGGGTCCTAAAGGTGCCGGATTATCGGAAGTTTACTGTACAAGGTTACTAAGTGAGGAAGAATTGGTCTGTTGGTTAGAGCTGGGGACTGCAAGTCAGGATTCCTGGTTTCTGTTCTTGGCTGTGTTTAGAACAGGGCCAGGGTTAGCCCCTGGTGGGCCCCCACACCTGTGTATTTACCTGCACCTCTGCAGGTACAGGGGATCACAGTTCCCATTGGCCGCGGATCGCTATTCCTGGCCAACGGGAGCGGCACCACCGCAGGAATGGGCCATCGCAGGTAAATATAGTGGCAGCAGCTGACCAAGGGCTCACCCTGGTGAACTGCTGCCATTTTGTTGCCAACCTCTGGTTTAGAATATGATCAGGTAAGCCATTTAGGCCCAGATTTTTAAAAAAATATTTAGGTACCTCACTTCTGTTAATTTCAGTAGGAGTTAAGTGACTAAATACAGGTTGGACCACTATAGTCTGGACTTCCCTTGTCTAGCAATATCTGTGGTCCGGCATCCTCTTGGATGCTCCCAGGCTGGAGCACTCATGGAGAAAAGCCGGGGGCCCTGTACTCAGCAACTCCTCCCCTGCCCTCCCAGAACTTCTGCAGCACTGCAAATAGCTTAAGCTCAGGAAGGGAGGAGAGGAGCGGGATGGGGATGGTCAGGAGAAGTGGCAGGGTGGTTGCAGATCCGTGCAGCCACGGGCTACAGGAGCGCAGCCCTTTGGCCGACGGTGGGGCTGAGAACGCAGCCTGGCAGCAGAAGGGCTGCACTCCTGGCCTCTGGCTGCATGGCTCTGCAGCCACCCTGCCTCTTCCTCTTCCCCTAAACCCTGCCCCGCTCCCCCCATTCCCTCTCGGTCAGTGCTGGCTTCTCTGCTGCTGCCGGAGCGGAGCCCAGCAGAGGGGCTGGCATTGACCTCCCAATCATTGACCTTCCCTCCCCCTCCAGCAAATTCCCTGCTTTGGTGCTGGCCGTGTCCTGAGAATGCTGGACCGGGGGGTACAACGTGTACCTTTTAAATACCTGGTCTTTTAACCTCTTCATGCTTTTATTCAGGTGTAAAATGGAGCTAACACTTGCCTGCATCAGAGGGATTTTGTGAGAGTTAATTTATGTTTTCAAAGTGGTATGAGAGCCTCAGTTGAAAGTGCATTTACTTGACAAACGAACACTAAATAGAGCAGTGTCTGAAAATAATCACATTGCCCTAATTTTAACATGTTTCTTCCTTCACATAGGCTTTTTTCTTTCCTGAAGGCCGCCTGGGGGAATTGAACAACAGCTTACAAGTTCTTAAAGTGATGTGCAAAAAACTGACTGCGAAAGAAACTCACCCAGAAACAAAGAAACTCATTGCAGAGTGTGAACAGAAGCAAGAACAGCTTCAGAAATGTGCTGCTGATGCTTACCGAACTCTGCTGTCCCATGTTGGAGATGGTCAGGCGTCTGAACGAGGGTGAGTATTTTGCAGCACAATTTATCATGGCTCCATAAAACGAAGAAATCTAGATCATCTTCCTGCTACTGCAGGATTGTAACTTGGAGTATATTCTTCTTGTGTAATTAGTTCTTTTAAAATATTTTGATAAAATTAGTCAATGTCATGTTAGACTAATCTCTGACAGAGTTGCAGTGTTTGTTTTTTTGTCTTTTGATACATATGGCAGTGTTTTTTCTTTGTATTCACTAGTTGTTTTGTTATTAAACTGAAATTTCTTTTAAACCTTAGGGGCTCTTTACATGCTCCTGACAATGGAGAAAAGCACATTTCTTCCCAATCAGTTGATATACTTTCAACTCAGGAGGTATGTAATTCAGATCATAGACTCATAGGGTTAAGAAGGACCATAACGGTCATCTAGTCTGACACCCTGCCAAGATGCAAGATTTGTTCGAATTAAACCATCCCGAGACAGATGACATACCATTAGCAAACATTGGTTCATCTAGAGTGGATCACAAGGAAATGGAGAGCAATTATTGTAACTGTATCACATTGGGACTCAAGCATGCCAGTCAAAGCTCAGGACCCCATTATGCTTACAATGTACAAATTCTTATTGGATAGACTGTCTCTGCCCCAGAGAACTTACAATCTACTTCCTCACCCTTAGTGGAAGTCATTCGTATGCAAAGGGCCAACCTACGGCCCACATAAATCCTCAAAATAGGACTGAAGTCCTTGGACACCTTTCTTGACGGGGTGAATGTCAGCTTCTAGCATTGAAGGAAACACACCTAGAAATACTACATTGAATTTTGGGCCATTCCGTAGCCAAAAGAGATTAACAAATTGGAGGGGATAAAGACATGAAAAATGATGAAGGGTGTGGAGGGGTTTCCTTCTATGGAAATACTAAAATAAAAAGAGTATAACTTTATTAAGCAATTGCTAAGATAGGGGGGTACTACTGTTGACTGGTAGTTGAATGCCATAGAGGAAAAGGTTTTATTTTAGAGTGTGGTACAAGAGGATGACAATTCATGTGACCAGAGATGTACATAGGCATAATAGTATTCACTAGCAAGACATCCAGAAACGTGTATAGTCCATGCAAAGAGGTGTGCTTCATAATTTTATAATTGTACTTAATAATCTAGTTTTAGTGAATCTTATGTTCCTATATGGAACCTCTTCTCTTGGAAACTGGGTGTGTTTGGCATGGGGAAGTGATTGCTTGTTTCTTTCTACCATGTATGTATGTCTTCTGATTTTGTTGAATACATAGATATAAGGTAATACACTGATTGTCATAATTGATTTATTTACTTTTATTAGGCATCAGGTCCAGTTTCAGATGTTATTTTTGAATCAGACACGAAACAACAGAATGGTGAAAGCGGTGCAAAGAAGT
This sequence comes from Rafetus swinhoei, assembly GCA_019425775.1. Classification (NCBI taxonomy): domain Eukaryota; kingdom Metazoa; phylum Chordata; order Testudines; family Trionychidae; genus Rafetus; species Rafetus swinhoei. Next base: position 120,331,394 of record CM033446.1, on the reverse strand, counting down.
TTGAGAGAGACAGTGATTTGCCCTTAAAGAATTTATTAGAAAGGTAATTTTTAAATGACAAAATACGCACATTGCGAGAGAATACTATACTAACAAGTTACCCATAAATTGGAAATTTCATATATCTGGACTATTTTTGCTATAGTGAAGTCTGTTCTTTATTTAGTCGTCTTAACTTTGTTGATCTATCTTGCTGTGGAGCCCATCACAGTAATGTTTAGATACAGCAGAAGTAAAGTAGATCTATATAACAAGGAAACTAGTAGACCTCATGATTTTTCTGCTATTCTTTCTTCCTTAATCAGAGGAAACTTTGATTTTGGGTGTGTGTATTTGCCTGAATATGTTGAAGACAGATTTCCAGAAATTCATTGTTTTTGCACATAAAAAATAGGTTTGAGCTGGAGTTCAGGCATTGGCATACACAAATCAGGTAGCTAGGTGAATTATTCCATTTTAAACACAAAGGCTTATTCCTGTAGGTAAAAAACAAATACATGAGCAAACTGCTGAACTTACTTTAATTGCCATTAAAGTAATGGCAATTAAAGCAATTATTCAGTAAGTTGTGACCCCCAGTTATTTACCCCTTCCTGTTGCCTATTAAAGGCAAGTTGATATTATCTAAGAACTACTGCATCTTTTCCTAGCTTTGATACACAGAGGAGTAATCTGGAACTTCATTTACAAAAAGCCAGAGATAAAGTGGATTCTTCTTTCACTGATGAAATAAGAGACACCTCATGCCTTCAGAATAAGCTGCTAGATCTACAGGTAAATACTGATCATTTTGAAGAACATATTGCTTGTGTACAATTTGTATGATATGTTAGGAAGGGAGAGTTAAATTACTCTCGTTTGAAGTTCCATCTTCCAAGGTACTGAGCATACTTCTGAGAGGAGAATGTACATTCCCAGCGGTGATTGGCTTCAGCGAGTCAAGGGCATTCGGCAGACATAGCTCAACTCTACAAGATTGAGGCCCTACATGGCAGTGGAGTTGTGGCAGTATAGCTAGGAGTAGAGCAATGTCCCCTCTAATTGTTTCCATCCATGTGCAAAATATTTTTTTATGTGCACCAAGGCATGTGTTTATGTACACCACCAATAGAAACAGAAAACCTAGCTGTGAGCACTCTGGGTGGCATTTGAATCTCTCCTGGGTGGCCGCACAAGCACTCAGCTTACAGGGAACATGGGAGGTGAGTTTGGACCCTTAGGAGCAAAATTACTCCAGTGCTATTGTAGTTTGACAAGATCTGAATTGTTTGCAAAAATATTATTTTGTCATGCTCTATATTTACTACACAAAAAAAGCTATGTTAAAAAAAAGTGCAATGTTGCAAAGTCAACCTCTCTTCCATATTATTTTTCCTCTGTAGCGCTTGGGCCCCAAAATGGGGCCTCTAAGGGCATACCTACTCTGCAGCGTTATTTCGAAATAACTGATGTTACTTCAAAATAACAAAGTCTGCGTCTACATAGCAAGCCATTATTTCAAGATGGCAGACTTCTTACTCTGACTTCTGTAACGCTCATTTCACAAGGAGTGAGGGAAGTCGAAGGAAGAGTGTTCTTCCTTTGACTTCCTGCTGTGTAGACAGTGCCAAAAGCTGAATTAAGCTATTTCGACTTCAGCTACACATTTGACAGCTAAAGTTGCGTTTCTTAATTCAACTTTTGCCCAGCAGTTTAGACATGCCCTAAGAACAGAGGAATGTTTCCTTTCTTTCAGTTCTACCAAGTGGCACCCTGGCATCTTCAGAAAATTTAGGTGCTGGATTCTAACAAATTTCTACTGAGTATGTGCAACCCAAGTTCATTCAAAAGATTATAAATTGGCCAAATGTGGATGATTTTTTTACAGGCCACATCTGATCCTCCTGCAAAATTTCTAATCCTTGCTACAAAGCATGGAGACACTGGAGCTTCCCAGTGAAATGAGTGTAAGGATTTTTGTAAACACGAGTAAAACAATGTGTTTTTCTCTAATGTTGTTCTGAAAAATGGCTGGGCAGGGTATTTTTGCTGAAATTTAAAGAACAAAAAAGCCTGAGGCAGACACCTGGCATGGAAAATTTCAGACTGAATGAATAAAGCTTGACAAAGTGATCAGCAGCTGGCAACAGGGTCTTATAATGGGAAGTGGTAGGCAATTTAATAATATGTGTTGCTTCCAGCTCTCTGTATAATAACATCTCTGAAGGTAATTTTCAAAATTGACCAGCCTGTTTGCACAATATGTTGCCTTTTGAATTACTTATGTGTGTATCTTCTTTTAGGTCATAGAGAGGAAAGCTAATTCTTGTTGGACACAGATTGAAATTCTTGCATCTAAGTTAGAAAATCTTATGGATAACACAGGGAAGCCTATTATTTCTGAAACACAAAACAGACTTAACAGAGAGTGGAGTGAACTTCAGATTATTCTAAATGCCAGGTATAAAATAACATTATATGCTATTATTTTGTGGGTTTTGGGAAAGAGTATGTTACCATACAATCAAAGAATATATTGTATAGTGCAGTGGCTTTCAAACTTTTTTTTCTTGTGACCCAGTTGAAAAAAATTGTTGATGTCCGCGACCCAAAATCATTATATTTTTTGACTAGAGTGCGGGTTCTGGGGTGCCCTGAAATACCTGCAGCATCTTTTCCTGCTGCCTTCTCCTCTTCATGTTTATTTATCTTTCTTGTAGAATGAAATCTTTAAAGACTGCTTTGGAAGTTGTTTTGCCAATAGAAAAGGAATTCATTCTTCTGTGCAACTCAGATGGACAACTCCACAAAATAGACATTCAGCAGTTTACTCTGACAAATACTGATCTTGTTTATGGAGAACTGAAGGTAAGGAAGAACACATGCACTCCCATTTGAAAACTGACATGTAGGGTAAGGTGAAACAGTGCAAAAATAGGCATTTGTACATGCCAGAGCTGGATAACAGCATGGGCCTTCTCGCTCGGGGATTTGAAAATAGCTTCCAGTGTTCAGAAGGTTTTGATCCTTCTGACTTTGAACAGGGCGTTGCCCTCTTTTTTTCTGAATAATGCTGCTATACACCCCTGGTATCCAAGTGTACGCCAGTGGTGTCCATTCACAATGGACTCACAAATAGTTTTCCTTGCTCATATCTGTCTGTCTTATCCAAAATGACATTGATCCCAGTTGAGCTGTTTAGTATCAGATTTTCTGAACTAAGGAAGCGCCACCTGCTGCAAGCATGACTTACTGCATTTTCTGTGGGTCTTATCATCCAAACTCAGATCCCCAAAGACTGGGACAGGCAACCTACTTGTGGTATAAATCAGATTGTAGAAAATTATTACAACCCTCAGATGCTCACCCTTCTGGACACTTACCAGGCTGCTGTACCTGGGATCCCATGTGCTAAGACTGGGCAGAATTTAGATACTGCTTCTCTGGCACTGAGCTTCTGGCACTTTCTTAGCTAGAAGTGGGCAATAGTTTTTTATGAGGGGCCACTCCAAGCTTTGGTAGGTGGTCAAGGGCCACCCCACTTTTCTATGGGGTGTATGCAGGGCTCTAGGATAGAGGTTAGGTGCAGAAGGGAGCTTGGGATAGGGGATTGGAATGTGGGGTCTCAGAGGAAGTTTGGGTGAAGGAGGAGGTTGTAACCTAGGGCAGGGGATTGGTTGGGGTGTAGGGTCCGGGAGGGGGTATAGGTGTAGGAGAGGATTCTGACCTGGGGAAGAGATGTAAGAGGGGGTGCAAGGTCTTAGAGAGAGTTGTGATCTGGTGTGGGAGGGGGGTGCAGAGGGTTTGGGTGGTGACCTGGGCCAGAGATTTGGGGTGCAGCAGGGAGTACAGGGCGGAGGAGGGGATATGATGCAGGAGAGGCTTCTGGCTTGGGGGAGGGATGTAGCAGGGAGGTGCAAGATCTGGGAGGAGTTGTGACCTGGGGTGGGTGGGGGTGTGTGTGCAGAGGGTTTGAATGGTGACCTGGCACTGAAGGGCGGGCGGGGGGGCGTGACTTGGGATGTGGGAGAGAGTGAAGTGCCAGAGGCAGGCTCTGGCCAGGAGGCGTTTACCTAGGTGGCTCCCGGCCAGCAGCCCGGTGGAACCCTCAGGCAGGCTCCCTGTCTGCTGCAGTCCTACGCCACTCGAAGCGGCTGGTTGCTCTGTGTGCTTCTCTGCCCCACGTGTCCATGCTCTGGCACCGGCTCAACACCCTGCGCCCGACCCTGGAGGTCCTGGCCAAGCTCCAGAGGACAGCTCTGGAGTTCTTTTGGCCAGGACTGCACTGGGTCTCTGCAGGGGTCCTGTCTCTCCCCCTGGAGGAGGGGGGCCAGGGCCTGGTCTGCGTGCGCAGCCAGGTCCGGACCTTCCGCCTCCAGGCCCTGCAGAGACTCCTCTTTAGTGCAGGTAGTCTGGCATGGAGCATTTTGGGGTGCGCCTTCCTCCGCCGCCTTCAAGCGCTCCGATACGACCGGCAGCTCTTTTTTATCCACCCGAGGGGCCTTCCGCGAGACCTCTCAGAGCTGCCGGAATTCTACCAGGAACTCCTCCGGACCTGGAAGCTGTTTTCGGCGACCAGGTCCGTTTTGGCCACCGAGGGAGCAGACCTCCTCACGGAGCCCCTGCTCCACAATCCAGCCTTGTGCGTGCAGGTGGCGGAGTCTCCCGCGGTGCGCCGGAGGTTGATCCTGGCAGAAGCCACCAAAATCGGAGACCTCCTGGACTACGACAGGGGGGACTGGGTGGACCCCCGAGCGCTCGCTCGGCGCATGGGGCTCTCCACCCTCTGGACCCCCCTGCGCCTACTCCAGGAGGTGGAGGCGGCTTTGTCGCGGCCCGCTCTCGACCTCCTACAGAGAGCCCTGCAAGAGGGTACGCCCCGCCCCTCCCTTCCTGCGAAGCCTCTGTCCCTTTTTATTGGGCCCCTGTTCCGCGGGCCCCCCCGGCCTCCCCATCCCTGGACTCCCAGCCGGCTGCAGAATCTGCAGCCGGTTTGTTTCCGAACCGCGCCTAAGGAACATCTGTACACGCTCGTGCTCCACACCTTGCATTTCCCACCTCGTGTCCCGCCCGATACTAAGTGGCGGGACTATTTAAGATCTGTTGAGGGTGGGAGACCCGATGGGCCAGTGTGTATTCCACCTTAGTCCCACGGCCCATCGGGATATTAGTTGGCGGCTCCATCACGGAGCCGTGAGCACGGGCGTGTACCTGGCGCGGTTCACCCCATCCCGGAAACCTGCCCCTTTGCGGCGTGAGGGAAAACCTGGCGCACGCCTACCTCGAGTGCGCCAGGTTGCAGCCCCTATTCCGGCTCCTCCAGAACCTCTTATTGAGGTTCTGGCTGCACTTTTCCCCTCACCTTTTTATTTATGCACACCCTATCCGTGGCCCCACAAAGTCGCGAGACCTCCTCGTCAACCTCCTCCTGGCCTTAGCGAAAGCTGCCATCTATGATACCAGGAGGAGGATGCTGGACGAGGGGGTTCTCTGCGACTGTGGGGCCTACTTCTGTTCCTCCCTCGTGTCACGTATCCGGGCAGAGTTCCTCTGGGCGGCGTCCACTGGCTCCATCGATAGCTTTGAGGAGCAGTGGGCGCTGTCCGGGGTTCTCTGCTCGGTGTCCCCATTTGGTACCCTTATTTTGAACCTGTGACCTGCACTCCTTGATCCTTTTGTCATTATTTGTCCCCTGTGATTTGTTGGCCATGGGTCCAGTCGTCCCTCCCGTAAGGCTGGGGAGGGGCTTTTAGAAAGTGGGCGGGCGAAGCACCTTCCCATGTTTCCAAATAGAACCACGTGCTGTGGGAGGGAGAGGCTTTGCTGCTGCTCCTGCTTCCTCCAGTACAATGATTGCAGCTCCCATTGGCTGGAACCTTCCATGACATTCTAGTATGTAGACGTCACATTCAGGGGATTCTTGTACACCTGCGTCATCTGCCAGTTAGCATCAAGAGATCCTTGGGTCACTGAAGAACCAAGAAGTCTGAGGTATATGTTTGTTCTCTGTTAAGATTTAAGGTATAACTAAAGAAAAGCCTCAAACTGCAATATCCTAAAGACATTTTTTTCATGCTATTACTGTCAGTTTTATGTGGGGTCAGTCTCATTTTTTTTTTTCTAGCCATATGTTTTGCTTGGAATAGGAGATACAATTTCTCTTTTTCTTTGCTAACCTTGCTGTGGTTCTCTCAATTTTAGAAAGTCCAGAGCTGTTTAATCAATCAGATTGAATTGTGTAAACAGCTGGAAAACCTGGACAGCTCATCAGGAGATGAATTTAACCTAATAGATTTGCAAGCAGCACATGAGATTATCCTTACATATAAAAAACAGCTTGAAGAAATGAATCATAAAATGCGGATCCGCAAAACAGCCCTCAAAGAACTGGAAGCTTTTTTGGCTTCATTGCAAAGAGTTACATTTTCTGTTGAGCATGCAACAGACTCTTCAATTTCTGACAAGCCAGTGGTGCAAGGAAGTGCATCAAAAGAAGCTATACAGCAAGAAGTTTCTCTAATGAAAGAAGAGGCTAAACGTTTGGATGAGCACTTGCGGATGGTTGATATCTATTTGGAAGATGCTGAATGTGGGGGAAAGACTTGCTGTGAAAAACTCATTGTGGCTTTATCTGGAAAGGCAAACGAGGCTTTTGCCCATCTAAGTAAGAAGGAGCTCATCCAAGAAAATGAGTTACAGGAGACTTTTTCCACAAGAAATAATGAACTCTTAAAAAATATTCAAGATCTACATGATCAGATGAATAAAATAGGCTTGAAGGATCCATCGATTCCAGCTGTTCAACAAAGGTGAGAGTGTTTGTTGGAGTTTTTTTAGATCCTCAATTAATGATTTCAGTAAGTTCTGTTTGGTTTCTATGGACCAAATCTAGAAAAGCACATAGATATGCATGTAATCTCAGGCATCAGCATAGTCCCATTGAAGTTGATTGATTGTGTCCAATTCTGCCCTCCCCCCATTACAGAAAGGATGTGGACACATTGGAGAAATTCCAGCGGAGGGATACAAAAATGATTAGGGGGCTGGAGCACATCACTTATGAGGAGAGGCTGAAAGATTTGGGTTTATTTAGTCTACAGAAGAGTGAGGGCTCAGGGTTTGGTTGTGCTGGGACAATAGGATGTGCTTGGAATATGATTCTTTCTCATAAAACAGAAAGGGACAGTTATACTGTATAATGACCACAGGGAGACAGCAAGGGGCCAGAGATGGGGACTGAGGCAGCTATAACCCCATTGGGCCAGCACGGGGCAGAGGTGGAGAAAGGGATAGCTGTCTATTATATATGTGAGAGAGTTTGTCTGTGTGTGTTTCTGTGTGTCTCCCAGTTGGGGGACATGCACTCCTCCCCTGGTTGTGCCCTCTGCATTTGCAATGGCCATGGAGAAGTGCTTCTCATTTGGCCCCAAGTTGCTGCAACTTCTCATCCCCAGCCCCACCTCAGATCAAGGATTTAAATGAAGGAAAAAATAAAACTTATTTTAGTTAAGTACCCTAGAAACGCCAGGTAAATCTTCTAGTACAATATATTGCTAAATGGTGATTACATGTAGAAACTCTGTATGTCAAAAGTCAGTGCATATCACACATGGAAAACAGAGAATTTTTCTGAAATGAACTGCAGCTACTCCTATTAACTTAAGACATCTCATTGCTCCCTTTTCGGAAAATTCATTGACCATGCATCACACATGGATCTGATAAATTTGTATCAATACTAATTTATATTGAATGTTTATTCATGAAATCCAAATGCTGACGTTTTTCATTGAAGGGACCTGAACCAAGATTTTAAATTTGCCACGGTGACACTTGATAGTTGAATGCACTGTAGTTAACGATATTAATATAAACCCTACTGGCCTATGAAATTTTGAATTGACTCCTCAGTAGTGTAAACTGTTATAGCTCCATTGAAGAACTGGGTCAGATTATACCTGCTGAGGATCTGGCCCTTCTACAATTAAAGTTAGGACCAACTTTCTGTTTAAAGCTCGAGTAAGTATTCTGAAATCTGTCGATTATTTGGATTGCCTTGAAGTTCGGAGTATCTCAGGGGTCAGTAGTGCTATGTGTAAGTAGACTGGGTTTATGTCTACACTACAGCTTATGTTGGCATAATTTATATTCCTCAAAGGTGTGAATATTCCACCCTCTAAGTGACATAAGTTACATTGACATAAAAACCACCGCTGCAAGTGGCATAAATTATGCTGCTTAGAGAGCTTTCTCCCGTCAGTGTAGACTGCCTTCACCAGACGTGCTGTAGCAGTGCAGCTGCAGCATTATACATATATCTGTAGCGTAAGCAATTGCTTAGGGCCGTGAGCAGTTCAAGGGGGCCCCCTACTAGTGTTTGTGTGTGTGTAGGGTAAGTATTCCTGCTTAGAGTCACAGGTTCTGTTAGTTATCCAGACTTGGGGCCATCTCCACCCCTTGGGGCCAATAGGTCCTGAGATACAGCTCCTAGAAAAAAAATTTTTTTTTTTTTTAATTGAGAGATTCTGGAAAAAATATTTCGGTCTCACTGAGTGATTTAGGTAAGTCACTTGAGCTCTCTGCATCATTTTTTTTTTAATCTGTAATATGAGGGTAATGATGAAAAGTTCATTGAGCTGTGCTAATGGAAAGAACTACAGCTGGTCCCCGAGTTACGAACGGTCGACTTACGACCATTCGCATTTATGACCGAAGCTGTCGTAAATGGTGGACCCTGAGTTACGAACGCGATCCGCGCTTACGAACAGCGCGGTTGTGTGTAACTCTATGGGGTCCGACTTACGAACAAACCGAGTTACAGACCAATTGCTTGGTCCGTAACCGGTTCGTAAGTCGGGGAGAGGCTGTATATAAAAGCTAGGTCTTTTCGTTATTTCCTACCTACTGGAGCGTATCTCAACGGCAAACCTAGGTGAGAACTACAGTTAACTAAATTACTGGTAGCTCTTACCAACAAACATTTATCTTTCTCTAGGAAATTAAATAGCAAAAAATTGTTTTAATGCAGAGTTAAGGTTGCCTGGTTACAGCTTGTGCCCTTCAGAATGTCGAGTTCAGCATAACTCAAACACTGGAAAACTACTGCTGAGTTAAGGTTAAAAAAAACCAAAACCCCACACACCCTTAACTCTGCCCTTATTGAGCTATACCCTACAACACACCACCTTCATGCTCTACTTTTTCATTGTAATGGACAGATAGTACTTGTCCTTGCCGTTTGCTCAAATGTTAAGCCTACACTTGACCCAGACAGAACACCACACTTGCAAACTTTAACAGACATGCCGGTCCTCTCAGAGAATGACAGAGGCCTGGGGCACTTGGAGTTTAGAGGCCCCAGGCCCCCATCATTATCTAAACTGTACTAAAACCAAAAGAATATATGAAAATGAACACTTGAGATATTTATTTATTAACGATTAAGTCATCATACAAATAGCATGTATGTTAAAAATTTAACTTTAATTGTGAGTTTCCACTGCAGGTAAAACTCTCCATTTTAGGAATGCTTTTCTGGCTTTGTTGTGTGCAAACTCGTTTATAATTGAATAAAAATCTAATTTATGTGCAACATCGCTGTTAACATGAAGCACTGTGCGCCCATTCAAACGCTCTTGTCCCATTGCAGAATGATGATAGTTCTTTACTTGTTTTAACACGTTGAATGTGCATTCACCTGAAGCCACTGATGCAGGGAGACTGACAAAAATACATAATGCAGTTGTGATATTAGGAAATTCAATATTTCTTGAAGCAGTTCTTTTGGCTTACAGTCTGATTTAAAGTTGGTGGAATGTATACCTTTCAGGAAGGCAATCTCATCACAGCGATCTCTTGAAATTTCATTGTAGTACCCAGTGTTGTCTTCAAGTCGTCATTGTCAAGTCCAAGTCGAGTCTCAAGTCACTACAGTTTAAGTCTCAAGTTGAGTCTCGAGTCCCTAAAGTCACTTTCGAGTAAAGTCCCAAGTCGAGTCTCAAGTCTTAATTTAAAAAATGTTAACTCACTTTTGTACAAGCCATCAATATTGGCATTTTCAGACAATTTTTTCACCAAGTCGATTTAACGAAATTAGCGAGTCTCAAGTCGAGTCTCAAGTCGAGTCACCTAGGCAACTTAAGTCGGACTCGAGTTCAAGTCGTGGGACTCAAGTCAACAACTCCGGTAGTACCTTTGTTGAAACTGTTCAGCCACTGAATATAGTTCTTAATCACTTAGTTCTCTGAACTCCCAAAGGAATCCAAAAAGAGTACAAATTTGTCGCAGTGACTCAAATTGAAGTGTAAGACCAGATTTGATGGCATCAATAATAACAAAAAAAAAAAAATTGATTGAATAGTGCCTTTCTTCATCAGATTGAGATGTTAAGCTGTGTTTGGTGAAAACTCAGTTATCAGTTTCTGTGTTTATTTCCCTCAGGAGTAAATTTTCAATTGAACTGTCAGCTAGCGCTGCTCTTCTAGCTGATATCCATGTAACATAGTTATCTTTATGTGATACTGAAGTTTCATGTGCAGGAATTCAGTCTTTCAACTTCCTCCAACCTCTACTGATGTTCCAACTGGATGGATCAGACAGTATTGATGCATTTGAAGTGTTACTGTTAAAAATGAAACCGGGTACACAGTACAGAGCTTGCTTTTCTGTGCTCCAGCAGAGCCAGCCTCTTGTGTAGATCTCTGCATTTGGAAGAGTTTTTGTCAGCAGACGAGTGGGAAAAGCATGGTTTTCAGTATCTTTAGGTATATTACTAGGAATCAGAAAACAACTAACTTTGAGAAATGACTGCATTTGAGCAACATGGTTCTTATCAAGAAGTCCAGTGTCAGGTTCTGTTGCCACTGTTGTTACACTGTGTCCTGTGCTAGTCATAAGTTCTTACTCTTGCTTCACAGCATCTCCAAGGTCCTCATTTGCTGCCTGCACAGTCTCTAAATTGTGCGTAGATTCTGCATCTATTGCTACAGTCGGCATTTCTGTGTCTTGAGTAATGACCTCCTCATTTTGAGACAGTGGCATTGAAATGTTGTTTGTGAGTACAGAGTTTTCCTCATCAGAACTGGAAGTGTGAGGCATTTTTTCTATGAGAAATGGTGTTATTGGCTTTAAACTCTTAAATGCTACTTCACACTGTTGCTTTCGCTGTTTCTTACTTGTACTACTTTCAAATTTTCACTTACTTTATTTTAAAAGAACCCCTTTATAAAAATGAACACACAATAAATTAATTAGCTAAAGGCTATAGGTTATACAGAATTTTAATTGTATATACTTCACAGTGTATATTATATAATAATCATAGAATCATAGAATACTAGGAGTGGAAGGGACCTCGAGAGGTCATCGAGTCCAGTCCCCTGCCCTCGTGGCAGGACCAAATACTGTCTAGACCATCCCTGATAGACATTTATCTAACCTACTCTTAAATATCTCCACAGATGGAGATTCCACAACCTCCCTGGGCAATTTATTCCAGTGTTTGACTACCCTGACAGTTAGGAACTTTTTCCTGATGTCCAACCTAAACCTCCCTTGCTGCAGTTTAAGCCCATTGCTTCTTGTTCTATCGTCAGAAGCCAAGATGAACAAGTTTTCTCCCTCCTCCTTATGACACCCTTTTAGATACCTGAAAACTGCTATCATGTCCCCCCTCAAGCTTCTCTTTTCTAAACTAAACAAACCCAATTCTTTCAGCCTTCCTTCATAGGTCATGTTCTCTAGACCTTTAATCATTCTTGTTGCTCTTCTCTGGACCCTCTCCAATTTCTCCACATCTTTCTTGAAATGCGGTGCCCAGAACTGGACACAATACTCCAACTGAGGCCTAACTAGCGCAGAGTAGAGCGGAAGAATGACTTCTCGTGTTTTGCTCACAACACACCTGTTAATGCATCCCAGAATCATGTTTGCTTTCTTTGCAACAGCATCACACTGCTGACTCATATTCAGCTTGTGGTCCACTATAACCCCTAGATCCCTTTCTGCCGTACTCCTTCCTAGACAGTCGCTTCCCATTCTGTATGTGTGAAACTGATTGTTCCTTCCTAAGTGGAGCACTTTGCATTTGTGTTTATTAAACTTCATCCTGTTTACCTCAGACCATTTCTCCAATTTGTCCGATCATTTTGAATTATAATCCTATAATGGTTTGGGGGTATTATTTACTACGGTCCTTTATAGTCTTATTTCAAAGTCTTGAAATGTCATCTGCCCACATGTTCCCATCATTAAATTCCTCTAATAACTGGTACATTATTATGCATATGAACACGGGGTGATTGCCAGATTAGATATAAAGTTTACTAAACAACTAGAATTAAAAGTTTATCATCACAAAAAAGCCTTTAAAGGTGAATCTAAAACTGGAAAAGAGGTGGCTTACAGCTGAGCCTGATATGGTTATTGTATACAAAGACAGAGGGTCCAGAGAAGAGCAAGAACATCTAATTTAGAGGTTAAACTCACCTTCAGACCAAGCAAAATCACTTTATAGTAATAGAATTAATTAGGACTTTCAAAACCTCTAAACTATGCAACAAAGACTGTAAACAGCATTTCATAATGTAGAATCACAAATCATAGAAGCTACTCCAGTCTCTAGTCATGCAGATGAAAACTCATATATGACTGAAAAATTGGCGAAGGCTGGAGGTCCCACAATGATTTAAATCAATTTTTTTGCAGCTATATCTAGCTTCTTGCAAGGTGCATAATAAATGGAAATGACTTGGTAGAAAAATGTCATAATTTGAGGCTCCTCTGTCTCCTGAGGCCCAGGCCAAATGGCCCTCCTGCCCCCACCCTCCCTGATAGGCCCTGATAGGGCCTTCTAACATGTCATACTCTTAGAAACCTTCCACACTTACATACCGAATGCATCTAAACCTATGCTTTTGTGTACCCATTGTTAAATGCATAGACTGCTGACATATTCCACCTCACTACTAACATTACCCACAGCAAGAAGCCCCTGTGCCCGGATGCTGAGACAACCTACGCAATTAGGTATTGAAATGATACAGACAGGCACCTCAAAGTACACATGCATCTTTTTCCTTTGATGCCATGTGGATGGACTCAGACCCAATTCTCATATCACAATCTAACCTTCTCCAATTTATTCTGCACAGGCAGTGCAGCTGGGCTGCATGGAAATAATTCCTAGTGGCTATTGCCAGTTCCAGTAGGGCAGAGTTAAGGTTGCTTGAACTGTGTATTTCCTGTTTTTCAGAAGTTTGAGTTAATGGTGAACTTGACATTCTGGAAGGGCACGAGCTATCACCAGGCAACCTTAATTCTCTACATTAATAAAGGTCTTTCCCATTTAATGTTTGTTTAGTAAATGTATGCCATTTATGATGAATTTTCAAAGAAACCTCATACTTAAGGTTTAGGAAAAAAATCTATGATCTGTTTTAATATAGGAGTATATTTTATTTCTTTCTCAACAAAGGATAAAATCATTAACACAACTGGAACAGGAATTGGGTTGCTTTGCTATTGAAATGAAATCCATACGAGAAATTGCTAACAAGCTTCTACAGAATGACGAGACAAAAGGAGAAGAAGCAGATGAACAGTGCACAGTCACAGAACGGTTATGGGAGGATACAAAGCTGTCACTTGCTGAATGGTAAGGGGGAAGAATGAAAAATTTAGGTGGGTCATATGAATAATAATCTCTCATAAAATCAAAAGGCCTTAAACAGAGATACTTGACAGTAAATACTATGCTTAGGAGGGGGGAAAAAAAAGAAGCCATTGCTGGTGTAGTACTAGAACTTGGAAAAAATTCACCTTTTAAAAAATTATTGCAATCCTGTAACCCTATCATATGACCAGCTAAGTGTAGAACATGGTGAGTACTTGGAGGAAAGAATTCTTAAGAAACACCTAGTTCCTGATGGAAGCGATGTTGAGTCAAGAGATGACACTTCCCTCAAAGTCAGTACTAGCTGCAGCCACCGGAAAGAGGCTTTGTGCTACAGAAGGTGTGAACTTTCAGATGAAATGCCAGATTGAGATCCTAAACAGTAAAGATGATATTTTCAGAGCTGTCTATGGGATTTAGATGCCACATCCAAATCCCCTAAGTAGCCTTGAAAATACTACCTTAAAGGTCCCATTGGCCTGCTCAAATTTCAGTTTGTGTAATAGCATTTTGTGTACCCAGTTCCTCCTGCAGCTCAAATTTCAGTTTGTGTAATAGCATTTTGTGTACCGAGTTCCTCCTGCAGTTTCAGTTTGAGGAGACATTTTAAACTTCTTGTCTAAAACTGTTATGAAACTTTCCAGAATGAGGTTGAATAGCTGTTGGGTTCCATTCCATTGGTGGGTGAAATGAGCCTTCAGAATGAAAGGTGCAATATAAATTTAAGTTACTAATGTCACTTTCATGTGTGTGGAAGAGAGGAGGGGTTGAAGCTGTTCCTTTATACATGTACATTAAATCATTCTGCTTTTAATAGCCAAGAGCAATGTGAGAGGGTATTGGAGCTCCTGAAACAATATCAAAGCTGCAAAAATAGTCTGATAATCATGATCCAGAAACAAGAGTGTGTCCTCTCACAGAAAACTTCTTATATGGGGAAAGACAATCTGCAGAGAATGATAGCAAAGGTGAGTTTTGTAGAGGTAAAGGCTCTCATTGGAAAGTTTAAATCTGGATTTGATCCTCCCAAAATCTGAGGGAGTTTAGATGTGGTTTGTCGTTCACCCCATTATAGGTGTAGGATCAAGTGGCAAAGCTGAGGCATGGGTCTGGTTTCAGCCCCAGACTATTTCAGAGTAAGTGGGTGTCCAGAACCAGAACCAGGCTTTTGCATTAGGCTTCTCTTTAACTTTATACAGTAAACTAAACTCATATTAAATATGTGGGGGGGTTTTCATTAAAATGTAAAAGAGACAGGATGAAACCCTGGTCACATTGAAGACTATATCAAAATGCCCAGTGACGTCAATGGGGCAGGTATTTAATCCATGCTGTGTTAAAATATCCTCCCATTTTTCCACCATTTTTCATTTATTAAATCCTTTTATTGCATAACTTTTAAATGCTCAAATGAAACAAGTTGAAAACAAACCCTTTTTTACCACAACATGTAATGAACATAATATTACAAGTGATAACTGTGGACCTCTTCAGAGAAATTTCCGACTAGGGATGTAAGCGACTTGTTGACTACCTGACTTCCCGATGAGCATAGGCTTATCAGGTAGTCGAGTCACTACTTGACTAGTCACTTCCGATCACTCTTGTTGCCTCTGTATCAGAGGCAGCAAGAGGGGGGGAGAGAGACCAGTAACCAGTGCTGTGGGGAGCCTGCTTTAAAGCCGGTTCCCCTCAGCACCATCTCGGTGGGGAGGGTGGCAGGGGAGGCAGAGGCACAGCGGGGAAACAGCGCGAGCAGGGACTGAAGCAGTTCCCCACTCACGCTGGTCCAACTTCTGTGCCTCTATCTTTTAAATGTAGCAAGAGGGTATGTCTGCAGGGTCCGACTGCCGATCCAACTGCTGTGCCTTTGCCTTTTAAATGTAGTAAGAGCCCCATGGATGGTTCTTACTACATTTAAAAGGCAGAGGCGCAGCTGGGATAGCAAGTGCCTCACCCCACTCCTTATCGACTAATTGAGTAGTTGATGGAAATTCCATCTACTACTCGGTTAGTTGATTAATCGAAATTTAACATCCCTACTTCTGATATGATTGTACTGTAACAGAAGATGAAAATTATAGTCCTTACGTATCACCCAGCTAATGGCTTTGTTTCCTTGTTCAGAGGAATTACCTGAAACACCTTGGGTGAGATTCAGGGCTGTACCTCTAAGGGTAGTGTCGAAGCAAAGGCTTCACTCAGTTTACGCGGCTAAACAGACAGCTTTATTGATCAGTAAAGCCAAGTGAGCCAAACGTGGTCCCAGCAGAGCCGGGCCCAGTAAGGCTGGCTAATACAATCAATCCTAGTATTTTATACCCTTAACCAAACAAGTGTGATGCCAGGGCATTCCATCAAAACAAACTTCAAAGAGAAATTATCAGCACAGAAAGAAACAGGTTTTTAGGGAGTTTGAGCTTCAGCTCAAAATAGTTCATTAACACATTCCAACAGCCCATCCTCCTGGCCTTTCTCACATTGGTGAAGGTCAGTTAACTTTCTAGTGTATGTGCAGAAGCGAGAAACTTAAATGGCTTCTGTTATATGAAGTGGCTTCTAGCTAAATATGAAATGGTTTCTACAGTTTCTAAAATATGTTTGCACAGCTCATGGGAGCAAGCCTCCCAACAGGTGGATTATCCGGACTCATGCTAGTGCTCTAAAAATAGCTGTGTAGACAGCACTTTGAAATTCCTGCTCAGGCTGGAGTTTGGGCTCTGAAACCCAGGGAGGAAGGTACCCTGGCAGCTATCTCCAGATTTGATTGTGTGGGGAGGGCATTTGCAGTGACAGAACCAAGAGTTCATATTTCATCACTTTCTCCTCCTGGCTCTCACTCTGTATGGAGAATAAAACTTGTCTGAGATATTCAGTCTCAAGAGCCATCGTTGTGGTGTCTGCTAACTGTTAAGCATTCACAGTAAGGTATGCATCAGCTGATCCCACTCCAAAGGTTATGGTTGACATAGAGGGAGTAAGTGGTCACTCCCCAGCGGTAATTGTGCTGTTCAGCAGAGTTTGAAAATATCTCTCTTCAGTGCAAGTGCATACCTTCCAGTACTGTTCATGTTGATTGTACACACAGCGCAGTAATAATGCCCAGCTCTTACACTGCACTTTTTATCAGTAGATCTCCAAATGCTTTACAAGGGAGGTCAGTATCATTATCCCCATTTTGCAGTTGGCAAACTGAGGCACAAAGGAGTGATGTGGCTTGCCCATATCATATGTCAAGCTAAATATGGAACATGGTGGGTACTTGGGGAAGGAACTCTTAAGAAACCCATAGCTCCTGATGGAAGTGATGAGTCAAGAGATGACACTTCCCTCAAAGTCTGTACTGATCTAGTGCTCCAGCCAGAGGAAAGGGGCATTGTGCCACTGAAAGTGTGAACTTTAAGTAGGGATGTAATTTATATTTGTAACTGGTTAACTAGCTCGCCACGCTAGGGGCCACTGCAACAGCCCCCTGTCCGCAGTGCAGTGTGATGGGCCCCTTACAGTCTGAAGCAGCCCTCCGCCAGCTGTGCGGTGGGCCCGGACAGGCTGGAACAGCCTGGGTGGGGGTTAACCAGTAAGGATGATACTTATTGGGTAGCTAGTTAACCAGTAACCTGTTCACATTCCTAACTTTAAGATAAGATGCCAGACTGAGATCCTAAGCAGTAAAGATGTCTGTAGGGTTTTGATAGACTGATCCAATGCCCAAGATTTCAGTAGTTGTTGAATTGGGTCACTGTATACCTGGAAATCCACTTGGGGCAGACAGTAACATGAAATATCAAATCAACCTAAAGTACTACCTTTAGGATATCATCAGGGTTGTGCTAGTTCATGATTTAGTCTTGATCAAATACATTAGTAATATTATCACTGTACTCTAGTAGGAAAATGAAAATTAAATTTGACAGAAAATCTGGTTTTCTGTAGGTCGCATGCTTGCTCATAATCACGTGCCTCGTGTCTACAGCTCCCAGTTTAAAAGGGCTGGAACCTGTAACAGATGGATCACAATATGGGTATGCGGTTAAGTACTAGAGTGCTGTCACAGTTACTTTCCCATCAAATAGTAGGACAGAAGGTCTGTTCCCATTCTGGGCTGCAAAACCTTCTCCTCATCTCTTTCTCAGTGACTGGCTGGGACTATACTATGTTTACAGTGCAGTAATAAGAGACCAGGATTAGTAGAACTTGCGTTATTGGGTGCTGTGTTTTGTTATCTAGGCCTGAGTCTCAACACTCACTGTAACCTCAAGTTAGGGATTGTTGAGCCCTGGGGCTCCCATGTGTACACTGCATTATGCGGGCTTCAGTACAACCATGCATATCCCAGACTTCCTAGCAGCCTTCCAAAATGTGCCCACTCTAGCTCTTTGTGGGAGAACTTGGCTGTCCCCAGATTAGATTGTCGAGAAAACAAAGGAAATTGGTCTATGGGATTCTTTTGGCAGACTCCCATAGCAGGAGTCCAGTGGGGCTGCACCTACACTGCAGAATAATAAGACTTGAACTGTGGGACCTAGCTTGGCTCAGGTTCTAAACCTTTACCCCTTTGGAGTCCCAAGTCCGAGACCTGGGTTAGCGTGATTTGTATGTAAATGGTGAGGTGGGGTTAGGATTGAGCCGAGTTCAAACCCTGTGCTTAGATAGCAATGTAGACATACCCTAAAGAGAACATTGCCTGGAGAGAAAAGATAGATCCATTAATGTTTTTTAATCAGATTTGAAACACTAGAGGTCACTATTTCATTTCCTTCATTTTCAAATGTTGTTTATAAATATTCACGGATATTATATTTGTGTGCTAAGGAATTGTTTTTAGGTAAATAATAAATTAAATGCATGGCAGTATGCTGTTTAAACCAAATGGATTTATTTTGACAACTCCTATTTTTAGGAGAAAGCAGAGATAAGACTGAGAATCAAAATCACAAATTATCTCTCTCAGAGGTTGATGTGAATCAGATTATTGTTACACAGTATATTGTTTCATGCTGCATTTAAAACAGTATTTAGATGTAATTCGCTCTTGATGTCTTTGGATATTTATTTGTTTCAGGCAAATTCTGGTTAATGAGATCCAAACAAACTTATTTGTAAACCCACGTTCAACATTCCTCATTTAGCAATGTACAGTCTATATATTATGATGTAGTTAGAGTGACAGGTGGGATGTTCAGATCAGTAGTAGAGATACTGGGATATAATGATAGAGGAAGGATTCCTAGTCTAACTGTATTATATAAAATGGATTATTTTGAGTCATGCTGCTGTGCTGCTAAATTGAAAAGAACAGCATGATAATGAACCCCCCCCCAAAATTGCTGGAGAAACCAGAGTTTTGACCAAATACAGGAGACTTGTTTTCAAATACACATTCTCTCTCTTTTTTTCCACAGATTGAAGTGGTTAAAGAAGAATTTAATGATCACTCTGAAGATGTAGAAAAAATAAATCAGATCTGCAAAAACCTTCACTTCCAGCTCAATAAAATGAGAAGCTTTGAGGAGTCTCCCTTTCAGAATGAGGCTGACATTATTGTGGACAGATGGCTCGATGTATGTAAAAAGTAAATTATCAGGGAGGTCTTATCTGTTATGCATTATAGTAATTGATTCTGACTTGCATGTAATATTTAGAATAAATTAAATGCAGAATGTCAAAGAATCTTAAGAGATAAAGTCAAGTGTTTAAGCAAAGCTTAGACTATGTCTTCAATCTCATTGTTTGTGATCTATAAGGCTATATTTGTCACGGTCATATTCCTACAATGGACAATTCTGGGTCATACAAGCAGGCAATATTTGCTGTTGCTGGTTGGATTTTTAAGATTTCATAGAAACCTCTCTTGGTTTAGACTTTGGAAACAGAATGGGGAATTATGGTGCTCGTGCAATTGGTAAGAAATTGAAGTGTCTGCAAGTAGTAGTCTAAGAAGGCCATTGATGCTGAGATTATTTTTTTTAATTGAGAAAAGATAAAATTTGATTAGCAAGTCATGCTGCTAAACCTGTTTTTTAAACTGGAGACAAGCCACTGAGTTTGATATAGTATTGCTGAAAGTCATATTTAGTAACACATAGAAATATATTTTCTGTCACCAATGCACAATGAAGCCATGTGAGATTTTTTGTTCACTTACTGCCCTTGTTTATTTGTGTGGTTCCGTTTCATCTAGTCTTTATGATACTGTCTTTCTCATTAGAATGTTACCTTTTTTTCTAATTTGTGGTAGATCAATGAAAAAACTGAAAACTATTGTGATAATTTGGGAAGAGCTCTGGCTTTGTGGGACAAACTTATTAATTTATTCAGCAAGACTGACAGCTGGGCAAATACACAGCTTAGAAGCATAGAAGAACATCAGCTGACCGAAGAGGAGGTGACACAATTGAAGGTAATTTGACTGAGATAATGTTAGTCAAATTAAATACAACAAACTCATTCCAACATGTTAAGGATTTGTAGGGCATAAAGGTACATATTGTTTTTAAATGTCAAATGATATACAGAGAAAGTCTTGAAGTTTGTAATTTTCTCTGCTATTTCAAAGGCAGTTTTGCTGAATTAATTACATAAGATGCAGATCTTGGAAATCAATTAGTTTGTTAATGCACTTTGATTTAGTCCTTTTTTGAAATGTGACTGGATCAAATAATGCATGTCAGAAGAGACAATAAGACAGATCAATGCAGGGTAGATTGATACCCCAACTTGTCACAAAATATGTGTTTATGTAGACAAGCCCTGAGCATGCGCACACGTGAGTGTAATGTTTTCATTACACAAACTTTCATGATTTTGTTTACCTTGGAATAACTCTGGGCTGCTCTAAAGTGCCCCAGCTGGCAGCTGTCTCCGAAGAGCCATTTTATCACCTAGAAATTGTTGACGCACAGTGTGCTATGGTAACTTCACTGGCATGCCTCCTTTACTAGGAACTATGCTGAGTTTACACTTATAGTGGAGTCCCTTATGTGAGGAAAACCTTCAACAGGGGAAAGAAAGTCAGTTTTCATCCCCCTATTCATCAGCAAAAGAGATCAGGCAAGGAAGACAAACTGATCTGCATAATTAAGGGTTAATTAGTGTTAAAACTTGAATAATTTCCTATGGAGTCTGAGCTTTTTACACTGTTTTTCCTTTACCATAAAAGATTCTGCATGACTGTGCAATAAAACTGTTGAAATATATGTAAAGATTAGGGTTAATATTGCATACTAATCACAACTCCATTAGAGCAATGCAATTGAGTAAGTAAGCATATATATTTCCAAAAAGTTTAGTATGACATAAGCTCGATGGTGAAATATTTTACAGCCCATTTAAAAGATGCTTTCCATATAAATGATGTGAAGGAAGTTGCACAGCTTTCTTATATTCTTTATTGTTGGCATGAAACTGGAAATGCCTTTTTGTGTGAACTAGAATGTGTGAGTGGACAGAAATGAGTCACTCTAAGTAGATAGAGAAGGAGAATAATAAGGAATATTTTGCTTTGAGTGAACAAGGAACATGGATTCATTAATATGACATGTAGACTGTTTCTGACAGCATATGTTTCAGAAGTTGAAGCTGACCCTGGGTATTTTAATGTGGACAATCAAATTTTGATAGACTGATCCTATGGCCAAGACTTTAATAGGTGTTACATTAGGTCATTATATACCTGGAAATCCACACAGATGCAGAGAGTTTTATGAAATATCATCAATTCAGTTTAAAGCATTGCCCCTAATTTATAATGATTGTAATAATTCTTGTGTTAGTCTGTGTCTTCAGAGTGTATTTTAGGGTATATTTTGACTTGACAATCAAGAATTAAGTACAAAATTAAGACTCTTTTTCTACAATAGCAACTATGCTATGGAAAAATTAAAATAATATCCAGGTTTTTTATTTGCTCTAGATTGTGTTTTTTAAACTCCTAGGCACTGGAAACTAGATTTTCTTACTGTTGGTACAAACAATTTGAAATTATGACACTGTATTTGTCATATAGGACTCATTTCACACATAACTCTAACAGAAATCTGAAAGGGAATTTAGCACACTGGATAATATCATCATTATGCTGTAGTAGGAAAATGGAAATTAAATTTGACACAAAATCATATAGTTACAGGTATATTGGTGTGCCCCCATCCCTCCTTTAGACTTCTTTACAGGTCCAAGAGCAAAACTTAGAGGAATTTGACCGAAAAGTGGCTGAGATACAGCATCTTCTTCATAATAATGAGCCTCCATTGGAGTTCCAGGTAAGGGATGACTTTCATGGTTAACATGATAGCATTGATCATTGTAATCTAGCTGCTAGCATCCTATTCACCGCAGTCATTATGTTTGATTTGCCTTGGCCCATAGAAACGAGATATTTCTGATGGATATTAGGATCAACATTTAATTTGCCACTTTTTCAAGTAAACTGTCAGAACCAAATCGGTATTTTTAAACATTAAGGGCTCAATCTGTCCCTTGCTATCCTGGGACCAAACCGTGGCATTTAGGACCTGGTCTGACTTCCTTTATAGCTAATGGATCGATGCACATTGATTTCCAGGAGAGTACGACCAGGCCGTTAGCCACTGCTTCAGGTAGAGGGCAAAGTAGAGCCGCTTTGCGCCAAGGGGAATTCCAGCCAAGCAATAAGCTACTTTGCAATGTACTTTTAACATGCCTATGGTATTTATTATGCTCTTTTCATGTAGGTTTTCTATGAAGTGAATATAAATGTTTTTGCTTTGGTGCATTAGTTCCATAGGTAGGACAAAGCTTTCTCTCCCACATGGGCACATGCTTCTAATAGGAAGCTGAATTGATGTGGTGACTTTATGTTAGGGGTCTGCAACCCCTGTGCAATGCAGACTGAGCTGCTTGTGTGCCCCAGCACACAAGGATGTTGCTTTGGGATGAGGACATGACCATTGTAAGCAACTTTGCAGGGCTATTTCTGTGGAGCCAGAAGGGCTGTGCAGTGGTCCTGTTGCTCTGTGAGATGATGGGGACTTGTTTTGCTCCCTCGTGTCTCCGTCCTTTCCTTGCTGTGTCCTAGGAAGCCTGCAGTGGAGCCACATGGTGCTCTGGTGGTATTGCTTCCATAGGATGACTAGGACAGGGTAGAATGTTGGTGGCTGGATCAGAGAGGTCTATCTCTTTGTTACCAGAAGTGGAGAAGAGACTAGCGTCCATGTACAGCTGGGAGCTGGGCTATCCTTACCCAAATGCAGTTGCATAGGGTACCCAAACATTTGGGGCACCAGTGCGTCTTAATGTCCACCCAGCTGCCTCTTCCTATCCCTGTTCTGTGGCTCTGCTTCCTCTGGAGACGGTCTAGTTAACTTGAAAAGTGAAAAAGCCTGCCAGAGCTACTAGCAGAACAGTGAATCTGTGAAAGAGCCATTCAAGTGGCAAGGAAGCCATTTAGCAGGCATTTGTCTACTCCAGGTATATACTGTGAGTTTCTGAATTTACTGTGTTAATCTACAGGACCTGAGTTAAAAATATTTCATTAGTGTGTTGCTGAAGATTATAAAATCACATTTCTGAAAGAATTATCGTCCCTTCCTCCCTTCCGCTGCCATTAGGCATAGGGGCACCAATTTAATAGTACTGCGTAGGGCCCCATAAATCCTAAGCACAGCCCTGGCTAGGAGTATTAATGTAGTCATAGGAATATATCAACAGATAAACTTCACTAAAGCAGTAGCAACATTCTCAAAGTAGGATGAGATTTTTTTTTTAAACTATCAGAGATAAAAAAAGAAAACACAGTCGTTTCAAATGGAGGAAAATGCAATTTAATGTAGAAAGGTTAAGTATAAGAAGTAATAAACTCTCTTGAGCCCCATTTTGTAGGAAACTAGTCCAGTAAAACTTCTTACACTGCTTGTGCATTTCCAATTTTAAGGTCATCAAGTCATCGGTTGAGAACAAAATGGAGCTAATAAGAAAGCACTTACTGAATAAGACGAGACCCAGTGAACTTAACGGCAATTCAACAGAGCTAAAAGGGGACCTTGACCTGGCCAAGACACAGATTGGGATGACAGAATCACTTTTAAAAGCTTTATTTCCTTCTGACACTTTAGAGATCTTTACGAAATTAGAGGTACTGTACAGCAAATTATACATCTCCTGTAATTTTGATAACCTTTTCTTTCACAGTCAGCTCTTTATATTTGTTTCTGTTGTGCATTTTAAAACTGTTGAAGCTGGTAGAACAGTGAAGTAAAGAATGTAGCTTGACTCCTAATATTCCCAAAGTTACCCACAAACAAAAAGGAAAGGCCTGCTTTCTTTGAATAGTATTAGCACTAGCTAATCAGTTCTTTTAGCTACCTGAAATAGTTTGTGTTGGGCTTGGTAACCACACATGACCCCAAAAGGTATTGAATTCTCAGTGCATTTATTGGGTTGGGTCATATCCGGACATTGAACTATATCATAGAGCTGTATCATTTGCAAATAGCTGGTGAAATAGTCAGCTATGCTGATTTTGTGCCACAGGGGCATTCTTCTATGCTAGGGAATCCCCACTTGGCTATTTAAGCCAACTTTCCACCCCTTTTGCATCTCTGAAAGGGACAGAGTAGGGCTGAGGAGTTGGCCTCCTATACATAGCCTTGCAGGATTTGGGGTATCAGACCTAAACTGGACACAGACCTAAGACTAAGTTTTGCCTATCATGGGCCTCAGGTCAGTGCAATATTGAGTCTTCAAATCCATGTTTTGGAGAGAAGTAGTAAAAATTGATTTTGTAGAATAATGTTTATTAAAAAAAACAACCTTGTGACTGCTCAGAGAGTAAGTCTCTGTGAGAGAGATTAGTGTGCACAATGCAGGTGATACAAAGGTGCAAGATCTATGCTATTTATTCATGGTTCAGCAGTTTGTTACATTGCTGTCACCTCCACCTATCTATTGTGTGTGTGTGTGGTGCAGAAGTGTGTGTGTGATATAAACACGTGCTCACCACTTACTATTTACCTCATTCATTTGTTGCATAAATAAAGTATTTAGACATTTAAAAATGATCCCATCGTGAATTTAATTTGTAGCAAGTCAACTTTGCACAGTGAATGCTGAAATCTTCTCCTTAACCTTAGATTTCCTTTAATATATATCCTCAGTAACACTTTGTTTGTTTGTTTGTTTTTAATGTAGGAGCTCCATCAGAAAATTCTCCAACAAAAACAC
The DNA here is from genome assembly GCA_019425775.1 of Rafetus swinhoei. Lineage (NCBI taxonomy): Eukaryota > Metazoa > Chordata > Testudines > Trionychidae > Rafetus > Rafetus swinhoei. Next base: position 120,306,544 of record CM033446.1, on the reverse strand, counting down.
CATGTGAAATTACTCCAAAAAAAGACAGGTTGTCTGAATCCAGAAGTGGCTGAATTAAAGCAGCAGCTTCAGTGTATCACTGATTTGTTTAATACAAAAAAACACATTTTCCAGGATCACTTTACCAGTCGTTTGAACTGTAAGCAAAAATGGGTTTCCCTTTTAAAGACTGACATACATGTCTGTGTTGGGCATGTGCTTGAATGTTGTAACTCCGAGGACTAGATCCTCAACTGGTTTAAGATGGAATAGTTCCATTTGCTGCAATGGCAACATGTCTCTTTATACCTGTTCAGGATCTGGCCCTACGTCTCCATATTCTTTCTGAGCAGTGGGCCCTGTCACGGAGCCTTTACTTTCACAAAATCCCCATTAGAGTAAATGGAAGTTATGTTGGAATAAAGGCTGTCAATTGGGGCCTGTGTAGAGAATCATGGCAGCTCTTTGTGTTCCATAATGTTTGAGGAACTTCTTGAAGATTCCCTCTTTTCAGATCAGCGTTTGAGAACTGGCAATAAAAAGGGTTACCAGAGTGTTGCTGCCGCAATGCATGTGCGAACAGTGCTTAGCTTCTTGATGCGGCCTATTCATAAGTGCATATTTTCAATTCTAGGTAACATAGTCTAGTGCCAAACACAGGGAAATGGGTATCTTTAACCTACTGGTGTATCTCCACTGGAGTTATACCTGCAGAGAATTTCACCCAAATTGAACATCAGCCTGCAGTCACTGGAATAATAATAATTACTGAATAGGTTTAATTTGTGTTAGAGGCCAGAGTAGCAACAGCAAATCAAAATCTTTGATAGACTATACCAGACAATGTTTTCTGAAATATCAAAAATAGGCCTCTGAGTTGAACCCCCACCAAGTAATAAGTACTGTCAGTGCAAGGTTGGGTTCCAAAAGAGAGAAGTAAGGACTGCAGCATTTTCTGTCATGTTGCTTATATAGAGAGGCAGCATTTAGGGACAGTACTGATGAATATAATTGTTAGGAGATTAACTGAAATCTTTATGTTTAGTAGAGCCTTCCTGTTACAGAATGAGAGGAAAAAAAAATCACTGTCTTTTTGCAGATCAGTGTGAGGATTTTAATGACTGGTTCAGCAGCGCTCAGCTATCTTTAAAGGATTGTTTTGACCCTTCAGAAACAAAGCAGATATTGGAAGGAAAATTGCAGAAGCTGGTGGTAAGATATTAGACTATTTTAAAATACAAAGCTTTAGAGGGAGGTAGCACCCTCCCAAGATAGCAAGGGAGTGTGTACTTTGGAGTGAATTCACCTACAGTCGTTTATAAATTCAGGCTTTTTTGAGTTGAAATGTTGTTTTAAAAAACCCACAAAACAGTGTGGCCATGGGAATGGGTAATAGAATTGTGTTAAGAAATGCACATTTTGTTCTAACCTATAGTTAGGTGTTCAGATAGGTGCTACATTGACGTCTAAGGGACTTAAGGAAATGCTTAAGGGTTACATTGAATCCGGACTTAGAGATGAAGGTGATCCTGATTCTGTAGAAGTCAGTGGCAAAATCCCCATGGACTTAAGTGGAACTAGTATTTCACCATTATTATTAGTAATTTTGTATATTTCTGTAACCACCTAGGAGCCCTAGGCATGCTCATTCCCATCGGCCTTTCCTCGCTGATTTACTTCTGATTCCCTCTCTTCCTCTCCTCACAATCTCTCACACTCATCCTCGGCGATGTCATCTTCTATACTGGTGACTCATCTGACCCCTTAGCTACATGTTCGCTCACCCTCATGTGTTTCTTCAACGTGCAGCTTTGGGTCAACTCTCCAAATCACTAAAAGGGCCATTCACTTGACTTGATCTTCACCACATATGGATCTCTATCTGTTGCTGTGTTCCCCCTCTCTGACTATCACCTGGTCTTCAGAATTGCTCATCACACACCCATTCTTTGTTACTTGGCCTCTCCCTGATTTCTAGTCCATCCGTGCTGATATTCTTGTTTTCCCTTAACCCTTTCCTTCCTGTCCTCTCTGTCAAGATGATACAATGCAAATTGCAGGCTGGAGTAGGCAGTCCTAGCTTTATCAACAGTTGAAGGCTTATGCAAGAAGGGAGACTTAATGAGAGGTTTGACTATGAAAGTTGTGTAGGTTTGCTTCATGCCTCTGCTTTGTGTATTTTACCCCAGAAGAGAATCTTTAGCCCCTCTCCTTTACTTTCCTCTTATATTTCAAGGGAGGTTTTTTTGTCCATTTCCACTTGGGTGAGGTGGGTTTTAAATTAATAGTACATGCACTTTGCAAGAGCCTGTAAAGTGTTTTTTTTTTTTAAAGCCCAAAGTGATAGCACAAACCAAGATGCTTCTATAGAATATTATCTAGCAACAGACTCTAATTTGTCATGTTTATGCTTTTATTAAGAGTTTCCTCACCTTTGAAGGCAAAGAGAGTGACATTCAAGAGGTAAAATCTCTCTTGCATAAAGTGGAGAGCTATTTGCCTGAAGCTAGTGTTAATCAACTTAATTGCTGGGTGAAAGATCAAGAAGCAGAGTTACAAAGAGTAACCTCCAAATGTCAAAAACAAGAAAAGAAACTTTGTGATTCTTTGCAACAACTCATTAGGTAGGTATCTGAAATTAATTCCCAACAGCTTATTTATGTATGATATAAAGTTCTCTCACAACCATAATGAAGCATAAATAACCCTGATTTTCATTAAAAATCATGTGGTATTGAGGAATCTGCTGATATTTTCTTCTGTTTTATTTAACTTCTCCTTCAATTTTCTTAACAATAAAGAGAGCATGAGACCCTGATTCAGCAATGTGTTTGAGCATATGCTTAAAACTTATGAATGGTTCAGTTGAAATTTGTGAAGCTACTCACATGCTGAGATTTATGTGTGCGCTTAAATACCTTGCTGAATCAGGGCCAAGATCATTTCACATTTGTTGCAGTGAAATTTTACTGTCAATTTTTTTTTTACTAATTTCAGATATAATACTTCTCACTTACGAGGGTGTACATTCTTATGTCTGTTGTTTCTTTAGACTTCAAGAAGACAACACTGGCTTGAAGGAATGGCTCACTATTCAGGAAGAAACATGGCTGGAGACTAAAAATGAGAAGATTAAATTAGAAAATCTTTACCAAATGCTAATAAAGCAGAGGTAGCCTTGTCTTTGGGTTTGGCGGGAGGTAGTTTTTATTTTTCTTGACTCCTCTCTCTTATAGTAGATACACTGTTATTCATTTGTTGTATTTTTCAGAGAAGCATTCAGCTCCCTATCTCAGCTGGCAAATTCTTTGAGGGAGTCTGGGTTTACAAGAGATGAAACAGTGTCCGAATCCCATCATCTCATTAGTAGGTATCAGGAATTACAGACACGTGTAAGCGAAATACTAGGAGTTACACAGACACTGTCCATGGAAGGGCAGAATTTTGAAGCTCTTGCACAGAAAATGTCGTCTTGGATAAAAAGACTTAATGAATCCGTTATTGGCTTGGGTTCACTGGAAGGCGAGTTGCCACTGGAGGAAAGGATACATCAAATAAAGGTACTGTAGCACACTTACTTCTCTGATTTTGGCAGCTAAGGATAATATACTGGAAATGTGTGGTGTCTAATAATCTCATTAGACCCACCATATGTCATTGATGGTTACAGTGTACAACTAAGCATATGTTTGCGTGGGTAACCAAATGCAGTGGGGCAGCACAGAATTCTCAGCCTAGGGGCAAGGGAGAACTACAGCGGCTTTATGTCCTCCCAGTGCTGCCTGTTCCAGAAACTGGAGAGGGCCTGGGTAAGTTACAGCAGCTTCCCCACAATCTCCTTGTAGGCTGAAGTGCTGCCTGGAGCACTGGCAGCGCTGTATTCTGTTGCCCCCCCCTCTGATACATTCCACCTATCCAGCACCCCTATCTCTAGTGTGTCCCCTGTGCTGAATTTTGTGAGAGCATCCTTACAGGGTAAGCCTTACAGTTGTCATATGCAATGCCTAGGATGGGAGAATTCTCCCCTACCTAGAATTGTCAGCAGTGTGATGCTGTTGCAAAGAAAGCAAACATGATTCTGGGATGCATTAACAGGTGTGTTGTGAGCAAGACACGAGAAGTCGTTCTTCCGCTCTACTCTGCGCTGGTTAGGCCTCAGTTGGAGTAGTGTGTCCAATTCTGGGCACCGCATTTCAAGAAAGATGTGGAGAAATTGGAGAGGGTCCAGAGAAGAGCAACGAGAATGATTAAAGGTCTAGAGAACATGACCTGTGAGGGAAGACTGAAGGAATTGGGTTTGTTTAGTTTAGAAAAGAGAAGATTGAGGGGGGGGACATGATAGCAGTTTTCAGATATCTAAAAAGGGTGTCATAAGGAGGAGGGAGAAAACTTGTTCATCTTGGCCTCTGGGGACAGAACAAGAAGCAATGGGCTTAAAGTGCAGCAAGGGAGGTTTAGGTTGGACATTAGGAAAAAGTTCCTAACTGTCAGGGTAGTCAAACACTGGAATCAATTGCCCAGGGAGGTTGTGGAATCTCCATCTGTGGAGATATTTAAGAGTAGGTTAGATAAATGTCTATCAGGGATGGTCTAGACAGTATTTGGTCCTGCCATGAGGGCAGGGGACTGGACTCGATGACCTCTCGAGGTCCCTTTCGGTCCTAGTATTCTATGATTCTATGATAATTGAGGCTTTATGGTGCATTGGCCTTTTCACATGGCATAAAGGGGCTTCAATGAGTGTGAATATTATCGCTCATAATATTTGAGGCAAATTTTTTGCTTTATTTTACCAGAATGAGATTGGTGTTTTGTTTGTGTATATGCCATAGGAGTATTAGGGAATATATGTGTTTATAATTTTTGGTACGTTTTGGAATGCTGAAGATTAAACTGGATTATTCATCCATTTACTAATATCAATGATGCAGGACATAGAAGTGGTGATGGTTTTTATTCAATGGCAGTAGACTAAAAAAAACCATTTTGCAGGTGGTACACTTGTTCGAATCACTACAAGTTAATGAATGAAATATGTTACATGTTCTGCTTCTGCTCTTTTGTTTAATCAGGAAATAATTGTCCTCAAAGATGACGGAGATGCTAAAATGCAAAACATCATAGCCCTGGGCAAAATCTTAATGAATATGGAGGGAGCCAAGGACTGTGCCATTCAGCAGACTATTTCTGATCTCCAGAATCAATGGGAGTGCACTGTTGATTTAGCCACTGAATATCTAAGGTATTGTGGGTTTTACAAAAAAACCAGTGCAGTAGCTTGCCCTTACAGCTATCAGTTCCTCTTCCTGCTTTACATAATATAAATGGGTTCCCAAACTGGGGGACGGGGGGAATTCCAGGGGGGGCGTGAGGCGACCCAATCTCCCCCCTTCCGTCATTCCCCCCACCTAAGTTTTGCGGCCCCGGTCAGTTCCTTTCTCTCTCCCAAACAAATTTTGCTGCTATTGGGGTGAGGCGGGGCGTGAAGGTTTCTCAAAAATCAGAAAGGGGGCGTGATGCCAAAAAGTTTGGGAACCACTGATCTAAAGCTTCTATGCCAATGAAGGGCAACCTTGGCTAGTAAATGGGCCGCACAAGTGGCCCTCCTTCATCTGAGTGGGCTGCAAGATTGTTGTAATCAAGATAGTCTCCCAGGATAGTGTAGTTTTGCTAACTTGCATAGCTAGAATTTGCAGGGTATGCCGATTGAACCATAGCAGCGCTTTGATTGGATGCGGAGGGAGTGCACGGCTCTCACGATGTTTTGTGCAATCAGCACGCACTTCACTTCACGTGCCCTTGTTTTAAGTGCGTATCACTTTTGTAATACTGGCAAGAAAAAAAAATGTGGACGAACACCAGCAAAATCTGTCAACCCTGTACATGGGCAACAGTTTAAAAAAAAAAAAAAAAAAAGTCTCATGGGCCACACACAGAACCCTAATGGGCCGCAGGTTGCTCAGCACAGATTCTCTGCTCTTTGCTTTTGGAGGACAAGAAGATAACAACTAAAAGAAAGTTTGAATCTCTGCACCATTCCATGATGGGGCATAATGTGGCTTTAAGCTACCGGCCATGAAGAAGTGGTTTGAGGCAAAAGAGCAGAAACCCCCAGAAGCGTTTTGGCCAGCTCAGCCAATATTCCTCTGGGATCCAAGGATGGAGTTGCCAGGAGAGAGCATAACTACATCCTTAGAATAGCTATGGTCATCACTAGCCTAGTGCCTTCTGTGCTCCCCTTCAGATGACACCTGGTCCGTGTCACGCCCTCCAGGACCAGCCGTGATCTGGTCTTATACAGATTTACATGGGTTCAGAATCAGTCTCAGGATTAAAAAAAAAAAAAATGTATGTCGCTAACAGCACAGAGGCTTTTAAAGACCATGTAGTGGTGTGACTGCTTATGGAGGCCCTCTCTGTGGCCAGGGCTGCCTCTGCAGCGAATGGGTAGTGATTGCTCCCTTAGATTCCATGCACTGTTCTGAGGTAAAAAATACCCCTGCTTGGAGTCTGAGTTTATTTAGTTCAGTTGTAATGAATGTCCCCCACCCAAACATTTCTCTTCCTCCTCCCAGGCTTCCATGCCGGGAGAGCTTTTGCATTCTTTCCTTGCTTTCCCAGGCTGTCTCCTGCCTTAGCAGGGTACTCACCGCCCTTTCTGCCTGAAGTCTTAGTCCCAGCCCCCAGGCCTTGCTAGAGCCAAGGAAGCACTAGCAGCTTCTGTACTCCATGAGTCTCCTCCCTTTACTACAGCCACCTGCTGCACTTCATTTGCCTGATCCCACTCAGCTGGGGCACATCCTGTCATCAGGACTGTCTTAGCTCCAGGGTCTCTGGCCCATGGAGCAAGTCACCCTGTTAGAAACCTGTTCGTTCTAGATATTAGAGAGACCCTTCTTGTTCTTATTAAATGAGTTCAAACTAGGGATGTAAGTGAGTAGTTTACTACCCGATAACCTTAGGCTTATCAGGTAGCTGAGTCACTATTTGACTACTCGTTTCCTACCTTGCTGCCTCTGTATCAGAGGCAGCAAGGGGGTGAGAGCAGGAGTGGGAGCTCTTACTACCAGTGCAGGAGCAGGCAGCTCTTAGTACATTTAAAAAGCAGAGGGGCAGTGGTTAGGGACCGGGTGCAAGCTGGGACTGAAGCAGTCCCGGCTCATACCAGCGTCCCCGCTGTGGCTCTGCCATTTAAAAGGCAGAGGTGCAGCGGTCCCAGAGCCAGCATGAGCTGGTATTGCTCAGTCCCAGCTCGCACTGTCTTCAGGAGCTAACCCTGCTGTGGCTCTGCCATTTAAATGTAGTAGGAGCTGGGCTGCCTGCATGCTCGGCTCCTACTACATTTAAACTGCAGAGCTGCATGGGGGGTAGCGAGTGCCCCCCATCAACTAATTGAGTAGTTGATAGAAATTCCATCGACTACTCAATTAGCTAATTAAACACTACTTAACATCCCTAGTTCAAACATATGGTATTTGTCCTTGCTGGAAGAAAGGCAGAAGATTCTGAATGTGTTTTAATTAAGCTGCATCTTTATTCCCTTTTAATATCTAGGAGTACCATGTAACAAGTTGTAGAATGCAGGGAGAAGGAGGTTGTGATCCTGATGATCCAGATTTAGGAGCCCCAACTCCACTCTTCAGCTCCCTTTAAAGGAGGTTAGGAAAAGGAAGGGGGTGTCAGCTCCCCATTGATGAGATGGAGTCACAAACTTCCCTTACTCAGCTTTCAACATAGAAATATGTTGAAAGGGATGGGAGTTAACACACCTAGCACCTGTCAGTAGATTCTTAACATCTTGCGGAATCAGAACTATCTATATTAGATGTGACGTATCAGTCAGCAGCAGAATGACTTTGGAATAAGAAAAGTAAAGAAACCCGTGTAGACAGACACTTCTGCACAGCAAAAGAATATTGGACTCTGGGGTTGAGCTTTTCTCTTGTGGCGCTTTCTAGATCCTCTCTAAAGCGTGCTGCTGGCCTTTTGGTATGAGTAATTATAGCAGCTTGTTTTTCACAGTATTTAAATCCTTTTCATTATAATGAAAAGATAATATGTGCATTTTCTATAGTATATTATATTTTCCAAGAACTCTCCAACAAAAGGTTCATACAGACAATAGCTTTAACTTAGTAGTTAAAAAATAATACTCCTATTGTAATAGAAGCAAAGAATATACAGCATGAGCAGTAAGCCTCAGATTCTAGCAACTATGTTTTCACAGGCTGGGATTTAAAAGGAGCCTAAAGGATTTAGACTCTCAAGCACCATTGAAATGCAGTGAGATTTGGATGCCATATTCCCTTGGTCCCCTTGGAAAATTCCTGCCTTACTACTTATGGATAATTTAAAACTCAAAGAGTAAACCTCATGATTATAACTGGATCTAATGATTTAAGGTCTGCAATGTAATGTTTCTAAACAAATAATACAAAATCTTAGAATTCTATTAATATCTTCTTTCCCCTTCTTCAAGCCACCAAGAACAGATTCAGCTTCAAAGAAAACTGTACTCACAAAGCAAAGAAGATTTGAGATTGGTGCTGACTGAATTGAAGAAGCAGCAACAGGAATTAAGTTCTGATGTTCAGGCTGGTTTGCAGGAGAAACAAGCACAGATAACAAACTATATAAAACTCCTGCAAAAAGCAGAGGGTTTAACGTTCCTATTACATGAATTAAAAAGCCAAGGAGATTACCTAAAGGACTGCGTTGAGGATTCCTGCTTCATGGAAGAATCATGGTTAGAACTAAAATATCTGCATGAAAGTCTGCTCAGCCAGTTGCAGGTTGGAATCATGCCATGTTTTGTTATCATGTTATTAGTTTTAGTATGCCTAATTATTTAAAGGTCTCATTATTTGCTTGTAATCTCATTAAACTATCAGCTCAGAATGTTGTGGTACAAAGTGAGGACACTCTGAAATGAACTTCTTTATTAGTTTTCTGTATTGAAATAATTAAGGCCAAATCTTCTCTACTGGGCAAAACTGAAGTAGTTAGCAGTGAGTTCCTCTGCAAATTGGTAGGTAAGGAATCCTTCTCCAGGCCACAGAGTGGCCCCTTAAGGTTTTGATCGTCTATTGCTTTGTGCTTTGCCTAGGAGTAAAGGATAGCGCAAAGTGGGGGCTGGTGAATGTGAAGTACTGATAAACAACAAATCAGAATAGTAGCCTTTTACATCTACTAGTATAGGTGCAAACAGCTACATAGTGCAAAGAAGAGGAGAAAGAGGACTTTTACTAATCTATTCCTAGAGTCACATAGCTACTCTAGCCTTAACTTCTGTTGTGTCATCCTCCCTCATGCCCGAGGATAAGGGTTGGTTCCATGTAGGTGTTGATCCATGGACTGTTTCTGCATCTACCCTGGTGTCCCTTCATGTTTGGACAGAAGATGGATTGTCTGAGGATCACAGCTGTGCAGTAGGGATGTGAACTGGTAACAGGTTATGCTTACCGGATACCAGGGAGTGGAGGGTGGTAGCAGCAGCCCGAAGCCCCACAGATGCGGGGGATGGCAGTGGTAGCTCACTTAATCAGTTAACCGGTTAACTGATTAACTGGGATTTTACATCTCTACTTTGAATAGATCTCAGGAAACATCTAGTGGCTTGATGGTCACTATCCATATATTTTTAATGGTCACTGGATGTGTGTATGAGCACTTTGGATAAGCAGAGGCAAATAAATGAATGCCTTATACAAATTAGGGATGTGAATGGTTAACCAGAAGCCAGGCCAGGCTGGAGCAGCCCCCCACCCAATGCTGCTCCAGCCCAGCCACCAATTAACCATTCACATCCATACTGTGCAGTGTGGGTTCTTTGGACTTGCTCTCCACATCCTTTTTAGGGTGGTGCCCACAATGTGCTAGATACTTTCCAGACATTCAAAAAGGAACAATCACTGACCAGAGAAGTTTGTCTAAAGATAGTCAAGCTATTATGGGAAGGAGAATAACAATCATACAACTACATTTAAGACCATGTTTTTCTACAGTGTAGTTATGGGAGGGATACAGCTGTGCAAAGGATGGAGCTACCTGCTTGATCATGGTGAAGTACAATTGCCATTTGCTTTAGAGGCAAATCACTGGCAACCTTTTCAATTTTTAAACACTTTAATGCCCTAGCACAGTGTTTCTCAAACTGTGCTCCGAGGAGCCTCAGGGCTCCGTGAGACATCTCCAGGGGCTCCGCGAGATTGACAAACTGGAAACATCGATAGGTACAACACATACAATCAGTGGACCACTCCGCATAAGTACAATAAATACAATCAGTGGACCGCTGGGGCGCCGCATAAATTTTTACACATGTAAAGGGCTCCGGAGCCCAAAAAGTTTGAGAACCGCTGCCCTAGCAGAGCTATTTAAACCCTTCTGTAAGCATCCATCTGAGCTGTGTTTTGTATGAGGTAATACTGAAATAAATGTACAAACTGCTTGGCTTCTAGGACTTACCACAGGCACTGGAAGGTTACGGTCAAGAATACGAAGAGTTCCAGGATACATTGGCAGTCTTGAGTAGCAAGCTGAATAGGCAATGTGAGGAATTTTGCCATTTCACTGATACCTCAGTGGAAAAGCCAGCAGCTGTTCAACATCAGTTGAAATTGCAGGTATGATGCAGTTTTTGGATACTATTGTTAATGGATCCCTGCCATGGGATTGTAGACCTTCAAGACAGCACTGTGTTTATAAAGGAGACGAGTCAATTGTATTAATCCAGTTAACTAAACCATCTGGTTCTCTCCAAAATGTAAAATGTGGGTGATCTATCTTTTAGGAGGTAACTGCATTCCTGACCCTGCTGCCAGTGGACTTTAGCTGTTGGCTTCACTGGAAACAGACTCAGGCCCTAGCTCCATTAGATTTCCAGAATTCAGCTTCTATTCAGTGGGGCACAAGGAAGAGAGTGAATCTCAAACATATGGCTGTTGTGTCTAAAGTGGCCGGTATTCTGAATACAGACTGGATAGAGTAGCTCAGGTTGAGACAAACCCACAATTGTATGAACCAGTTGGAGTATCATTATTGTCACTGAGTGTAGAAAAAAATTGAAGGATGATATATCAGCTCAGATCATTGGTCTGTCAAGTCAGGCACCTTGACTCCAATGCTGGTGGATTCTTGTTGCCTAAGAAGAAAGTTAACTCCTTCATTTTCTCTCTAACAGGTTGTGAAATACAGTACATAATAGAGGTATGGGGAGGAAGGGGGACTTCCTTCTTAAACCTTGCCAAATTTAGCATATTCCTTGAGGCTTAAAATTCGATTGCTCCATTATTTTATTATAGTTGTAGATGTTGTTCCTGATCACAAAAGTATCCAGCTTCTTTAAAATTCCAGTTGCAGTATTTGATTTTCTGCAGCAGTCAAGTAGCATTACATGAATATTTCATGCATCTTGCAGCATAAGCTGTTCTTTATGACAAAAGTTAATTATTTTAGTAAATCACTATTATTTACTAGAAATATGCTGTCATTATTATTATTACAAATGTCATTTTAACATTGGGTAAATTGAATGAAGACACTTTTCAGTAAACTTGTTTCCTCTCTTTAAAGGAACAAGCACCTCTTAGTCAATGTGAAGACAAGTTAAAGAAGATTTTGGCTTTAGCAGAATCTGTGGAAGAAAACACTTCTTCATCAGGACAGAAGATTTCTAAGGATGCAGTGGAAACACTTCAGTGTAAACACAGAAGTTTGAAGGAGAGACTTAAAAATGTCAAGCAAACGGGTGAGAATATTCTCAGAGACACTCCAGAGTCAAAGCATGCCTTTGCTGATGAAACCAAGACCCAAGATAAGTCAGATACAATGATAGAGAGAGAGAACCAGGTCTTTTCTGATACTCCCACTGTTGTTGAAGAGAACAGCAGAACAGAAGAGCTGGAAGAATGCTGGAAAATGGATATTGTAAGTATGTGTGTTTATGGCAAGCAGAATGAGAAATTGTGGGCAAAGAGGCATTTGTCTCTCAAAAGCATGTAATTGATTGTACCTTTTCATAAATAAAACTTTCCATAAATTGCACAATTATAAACCAAAGCATGTACAAGAATTTTCCAAACCTGTGCCACACATTACATTAGTATGACACTCACTTTATTTAAAACCTCAATTGTCAATTCATGCCTCTAGTTTCTCTCTTCTTATGTAATCAGATTGAATATTTTGGGTCAGAAATCTCAAGGAGAGTGAGAAGAGGAGGTGTTAAGAGAGGAAACACGCTGTGACCATTCTGTAACATTAAATCCTAAGCCACTGCTTTTGCAGTAATTTTGTACAAAATAAGAAAGGCTTTTAAAGCCAACAGGTTTCTATTTCCTTTGCGCCAGAAAGCTGGTATAAGGATTTTTTTTACCTCTGTCTGTATATTATAATTGTTTCACAGGTTAATATTTTTCACTCTAAATTTTGTTTGTTTTGTTTTTACTGGTTCTCTTTAGGGTCAAGGTTTAAATGGAAATGTAGAAGACCAAGAGCAACAACATAATCTGAATTCTGAAGAAAGCAGATTATTGGCAGACAGTCCAAATAGTCCTCTACAAGATCAAAGCAAGAATACACAAGAGCAAACAGTTCAGGTAGTAGAGAAATAAGTTCTAATTAAGTCATAACGTGTGATTAAGTATGTGCTCATTATATCAAGAATAAAGGGAAAATAATGTGTGCAGACCACAGAGGGAACAAGCATTATTGTTTTGGTAAATAAATATTACCTGTCAGTAGTTGGAGTTCTTTTATGTGACCTTTGCATGTTCACCGTTGTGCAATGTGCCAGTGGGACAGGTTGGCTCAAGGCACAAGTGCCTTGACTCAGCAGGCAGACTGTGAGGAGACCACTTGAAGAACAACCACTGTAACTGTCTCCCAGCCCATGGATACCACTGAAGCAGAGCAAAGACCATTAAAACTTTGTTAAATTAGCGATACAGATGTTTCTAGGAGAAGGAAGAAGGGTCATGGGTAGGGCTGTAGGATTGTCAGGTACCTTTAAGGACAAGTCATGGTATAAATACTAGAAGTTTTGGGAATAATTACATAGAGAAATTAAGGTTCTTATCCTACAAGTAGATCTGCACAGGTGGACACTCATGCCTGAGCTGAGCGTTTATGGGATCCCTTTCCAGAATCAAGGTGTGAGTTAGTTTCTAGAACCGGGCCTCTAGATTGTTTAAACTGCTTTCAGGGCACAACTTGATTTACTGAATAGGTAGCTAGTGCCCCTTTTGCCGTTACGTTGTCCTACATATAGATTTGGGCCTTTTTCACTGATTTTCCACAAACAGTGGCTGTCTGTCTCAGTAGTCAGAGCAGGAGTCAGGCTGAGGAACCAGGGCCCAAGGTCAGAAACATAGTCTGAATGACAGAGCCAAGGGTTGGGATAGCATCAGAGCCAGGAATCAGAGCTGAAGATCAGACCCGGGTTAATTGGAAGGCAAAGAAAAAAGGGGCAGGGCTGTTCCAACACAGGAGCAATGATGGGACAGTATTAGAGGCCTAGATGGTTCAGAGGCTAGAGCAAGGCAGAAGCAGGGCTTGCAATGAGGCAGGTACAAGGAAGTTGAAAAACCAGAGGCATGTGCACGGAAGAGCTGCTGACTTTCTGTAGTTGCTGGGCTTATACACATGCCACCTGATTGCCTTAGCCAATCCAGCATCTCTGTTATGGCCCAACTGTGCTCATTTGCTTCCTGGAGACTGGCAGATGCTGCAGCCAGCGCTAATTCCTGACCATGACTTTCCACTGTCAGGGTGTCCACCTTGGTGGCTCTCCTGCATCTCTTCAGAGGCTAAAGCTCAGTTTAATAAATACCTTGAGTATAAATAATCATTTAAGAGCAGATTTGGATGCTTTGACTGGAGGATTAAGAGCAAGGATCTTCCTCAACAAGCAGTCCCACTGTGGGACCACTGTGGAGTGGGTTGCTAGTCTGTGTGAGTCTTGGTGTAGTATGTAGCTCTTGACTAATAATTCACTTTTTAAAAAAATCAGGAGACGCATAGTATAGGAATGCAGGTTGTGGCAGAGCAGGGTAGCGTTCAGGGAAATGTAGCACAACTGAAAATGTTTGACTACTCTGTGTGATGATGACATAATGACCAAGGAAGTTAATCAACACAAGGGGAGAATTGCACTCTAGGTGGTAAGGGTCAGCTGCGTCATAAAAAATAAAAATACAGGTCTGAAGTTTAATGACAGTGGTAATGATAGCAGTAAACAGCCCCTTCAGTTGCACTGATGTTTTCCCACCTCGGTGTGTAGGGATTTCTGTGTCTAACTCCATGATAATGAAAATGAGACCTCATCCTACACACTTGAAATACTTGTGGACTGATTGATATTCGCCTTGAAGTGATTTGCTGACAACGCTAAGCCATTTGATGCTGAAAATAAGTCTACACCTTTGGAGTTCTCTTAGCATTTTACCCTGCGTATGTGTACATATGTATTTCAGTTTATTTAAGCACGTGCTCTTTGTGTCCTGTCCAGCCAGACTGAATTAGTATCTACTACTGTACCTGTACAGTAACCAGAGATGGGTTCCATGTGTTTTGTGTTGGAGCAAAGGAATAAGGGTGTGTAAGTTGCCCTGTATCCCTCCATCCCCTTCCCCAATAGCATGTTCTCTATCTATGCAGGGAGATGGAATGGGGCAGGATTGTGTGATTCCGTCCCCATCCCCATCGCCCTTGACACACAATGTATTTGCTGCCATGGCTGTGTTGGCAGATGCATAGACCAGTGCAGTTTTGTTCCTGCCTTGGGGCGGCTGGGGAACTGGGAGGGAGATTGTGACTGTCCATCTTGGGCTGCTCCTGGGGCAGTGTAACAAGGTGCTGTGCTTCTGACTCTGGGTCATAGTCTCAGTATCTAGCCCAAATTTCATTCAAATATAAATAAAACCAGCAGAAATCCCTGTTGAATCTCCTTCCAGAAAATGCCTCACTATATACAGAGGCTTGTTGGACCAATACAAGGCAAACTACTGGGCTGGGGACCTAAGTTCCTTGTAAGCTGCACAGCCTGAAGCTACCTAGTTAGCACCACACAGGCGCTCCAGAAAGCTGCACAGGACAGGGACCTGCAGCAGCCAGGGGAGGGCCACCCTGCTGCCCATCTCCAACCTAGCCCTCAGCCGTGAATGATGGTTTCTGGCTTGGCCAGTGGACCCGGTCCCAATCCTCCTGTGGGCCTGGGGGCCTGATCTCCATCCTGCCCTGGTAGCCTGGCCCTGGCCCCCATCCAACTGCAGTGGCCAGGCTTTGACTGCAGCTTTCATCTGGCCCTGGAAGCTGTGGCTCCCATCAGGCCTTGGCTGCCCTGACGCAGTCCTGACCCTGTGCTCAGGGGCACTCCAGCCCCAGTACTGACACCGCCACAGCTGGGGTGGTCTGGCCCCAGGCATGATTCTGCCACAGGACTGGGGATGGGGCCAGGTTGTTGCTAAGCCTTGGCAGGATTGGGGGTGTGGCAGAGTCGCCATGGCCAGATGAGGGCTGCCATGTTTGTTTTCATGCATCTACAGTTTGGACTCATCTTATCCCCATGCTGTTCCTGTGAGCCACATAGTGAAACTGAGCCTTGACTCTGTAAAGAAATAAAATATCAGCATGTTTGGAAATAACATAGTCTGCATCTATACGGCTAGCAGTTATTTCAACATAATGTCGAAATACTGTCAAGCGGGAGGGCTTCTTACTCCGACTCCTTAACCCTCATTGTACGAGGAGTAAGGGAAGTCGGAGGAAGAGTGCTCTGTTTTGAAATAGGTGCTGTGTAGACAGTACCAAAACTTGAAATAAGCTAGTTCGAAATAAGCTACACAATTGACGTAGCCCAATTTGCATAGCTTATTTCGAGCCAAGCCCTGCTGTGTAGATGCACCCTAATTGGCCTTCAGAGTCATCCCAAGGTTTTGGGACCTGGGGAAATCTCCATGGGAGAGCTCACTGGACAGCTCACTTTTCTCTGTTTATCAGCCCTCCTTATATGATATCCCACCCTAACTCTCCCTTCACTTCCTCTATTTGTGGCTGCTTGGGTTACGAGGTCAGTGTCTCAATGTACTTTCTGCTGTGCTCACTGTAGGGCTGCGTGGGCAAAGTGGGGCAAAAGCACAGTTCACAGACCTGATTCGCCAATGTGCCATGTATTCTGATTTGAGCTGTTTTGTTGCTATTCGTTCGCTGTATCACAGAAGAATCTGCGGTACAGATCCCCGTCCTGGATCAGGAGAGGACTGTGCTAGGTAAACTGAGAAAAGGATTTTGAAAAAATCTATCCAGGCCACCCTGGCTGCAACAGGATAGGGGCAAGGACCGGCCCATTGGGACTCCCATGGCAGGATGGGAGTCAGGGCCACTATGGCAGGGGCTGGGCTGGGGCCCAGTGGTTCTGGATGTGGCAGCTTGGAGGGTAGGTCAGGGGTGGGGCAGTCCTCCCTTGGCTGCTGCAGGTCCCTGCTCTGCACAGCTTTCTGGAGCACCTGCATGATGCTAACTAGGCAGCTGCGCAGTGGCATGGTTTACTGGGAACTTAGACTCCAACCCTCTGCCCCAGGCCTAAGCCCCTTCCCACACTACAAACCCTTTGGCCCTATTCCCACCACATGAATTCTGGTATGTGCACCAATATGAAGACAGAGGCTTGGCCCCCATCCTGCCCCATATGCCCTGCTAGCCCAGCCTTGGCCTCTACCCTGTATGGGTCAGGGGGACCTGGGTAGATTTTTTTTTTTAAAACCGTTTTCTCGGTTTACTTAGCACAGCCTGGTTCTGATCCAGGACTGGGGATCTGTATGTGTATGATGTGCACCACTCTGGTGCCCATAATCAAATTCATTCCATTCAAGGGTGGGAAAAATTAGAGGGCGCACTGCTTGGGACCATCCTCTGGGAAGCTCTTGCCTTCTGTCCCATAGGATTCTGCTCCAGCAGATGCAGAAGGGCATCAGTCGATCTCAAGCATTAGCTTGGTACATAAGGAGAGGAATGTAGTCTTTTACCTTAGGTATCGAAGAGCCAGACCAGCTAGGGCTTCATAGATCAAAACAGACACTGACAGGAAGCTAGTGCACCCCACATATCAAGGAATGTGAAAAGTGAAAGTCAGAAGAAGAGAGCTAATCCATCACTACCTGCATTTTTTTAGAAAATTTGTTATGATAAAATTACAGCACTGCTTCTTCTTGTAAACCATCTTCTTCTGTACCATAACCTTGCCCAGGGTAATCTTCTACATAGCGCAGTTGCATTTCCCTCATTTAATTATAATTGTAGGCTTCAACACCTTGTCATTTGAAATACTGTAATTATTAGTCAGCATGTCTGATGAAGGCTTTTTGATTACTTGTTTCTTTCATTTTCCTAGCACCATAAGGAGAAATCCAGTGATGGAAAGAATCAAGCATACAGAGAAAATGTACAGCAGTTCCAACAATGGCTGTGCAGAGAGGAGCAAATGCTGAATTCCTTCACAGCTGAAAAAGAGGGACCATCCTCTAAAGAAACAGTTTCCATTCTTGAGGTAACCCATGATCAACTAATTCAAGTTCCATTCTTAAGCACCTTTGAATGTTAACACTTCAGTTACATAGTCTGCTTGAAGAGCTATTATAAAAGAAGAGATAGCCATTCTCATGTTAAAGTCTATTCATTTTATATGGAACAATTTTGTGATCCCTCTCCCCAAACAATGCATGTTAGGGGCTCTTTTCAGTAAAAGGTGAGTCACAGTCAGCTCACAATACCTCCGAATTTAATCCTTATTTTCTAGTGTTTTAAGTTTGGTAGGTTAGAAGGAGTTATACTCAGTTCCTCAGGCCCTCTCTCTCATATATTACAATGATTAGTTCAGATAAAGCAATCTCCATCAAGTAAGAGAAAGTATATTAAAAGATGAAATGTGTTTATAGTTCGACTCTAATACAATGCTCTATTAAACAAGTAAGGAAGAAAAATTGAATAAGGATTGAAAGCATAAGCAGATAAAATACTAAACCTACTCTGTTGTATACAAGGTTACTAAATTTAAAAATATGCTAAATTATACCTGACCTATTTAAAATCCTAAATTAGGGTTTTCTTACTCCAGATTTCTGTTTTAGAGAATTGGTACGAACCTTGTGTAGCTACAGCCAACAGCCAGATTTGATACCTGTTCCCTAAAATGTAAATCTTTAGGCTGGTACTCATTAGATTTGCCCAAATTCATTGATTGGATTTTAGCTCTCCCTTCAGGAATCCTTTATGCTTTGTAACTGTTTGCCTGAAACACTCTCTCCTTATGATATTCTTAGGAAAGGTGTATGTGACTTTTGCTGTTAGACAAAGAGAGGTGGGTATTGCTGCAGGATCTATGTGCTGAGCAGACCTGAGTTAGGAATCCAAAGAGTAGCCACACCTGAAGAGAAGGCTTGATCCAAATTTTCCAGGTTTTCCAGGTTCTCTTGTTCCAGGATCTGCTCCCTATTTACTTCACTTTCAGTAGCAGTCACTTAATGTAGATTTTGGCACATACAGCTGTCTGAGTGTTCCCTACTTGTATTCCATCATCAGTTCTGTTCCCAGTGAGACTTTGAAGTCATACTCTTCTTGACCGTTCAGAATACACAGGTGTCAGAAGGAAACATTCTTTTCCCAGTATATGTGGTATATACTTAACCCTTCTTATACCTTACCTTTCTGTGTTTCTTTATACCAGTGTTCCTTAAACTTTTTAAGACCAAGGAACACCAAACAATAATTTTTTTTATGAGGAACACCAGTGATTTTTTGTTGAGCAAAAACAAACAAACAAAAAGGTTGGGGAGGAAGTTATTGAGCAAAAAAAAAAAAAAAAGGTCGCCTGCCCCTTTAAGGGCAGCCATTTTGAACTCTGTTGTTCTCCGCAACACATCGGTGTGCCACAGAACACAGTTTAAGAAACACTGTTCTACTGCCTTAGAAGGGGTACTGGGAAGGAATTGAGTAAGAAAGGTAGCATTCCTTCCTTGCTCCTCTGGAGAAGTAACTTACTAGACAATAAGATACTCCCACCCTTACTCTGGCTCAGCTTTTCTGGCTGACATATTTGGCAGTGGAGCCAAGACTTCCCATTACCTAGTCTCTTCTGCCTCTTCCTTGCATCTTCTTGGAGTTGAAGGAGGTACTACATTGGCAGCTCCACACCCTGCTGTTCTCAAGCTGCAATGTGGGGAGCTGCTGTGCCGGGGAGAGGCAGAGGAGAGAAATCTTTCTTTTGTGTCCATGTTAGGCTGGACCTCAGCATGTAGAGCTGAAACCCTAAATACGTGTGAAGAGAAATGTGCACCATGTAACATCATCCGGCATTTTCCCTGTTTCCATTTCACTTCTTTCTTCATGTTTGTGACTAGTGTTCCATCTGATGATGCTGTCTTCCCACTGACTCTCTAACAGCTAAATAACTGTTTTCATTTCCTGCAATTTCATGGCCCTTCAGGGCCTCTTAAGATGAAACCTGGTGTTTCTGTCTCAGTAGATACAATTTCAGTAGCTGTGTGGTTAGAAAAAATGGAAAAGTTCCATGACTATTTGATTTTCCTGACCAGGTATATTTGGTTCACAGGAAAAAGGTAACAAGAACAGTCTTAATTTTTGTCATTATTTTATTTAGTTCTGATAGCGACTCTAAGGTGCAAGGCACTTTCCAAACTGAACAGATGGCTCAATCCCTGCACTGAAGAGCTCTGTGTAAACAGCCAGGATGGTGGGTGGTGGTACAACATATAAACCAGATGGCAGAGGTGATATTTGGACACCTCTTAGTGATATTGTGTTGTGCTGACACAAGATATTTGTAGTATTATTTATATTATGGTGCCACCTGGAATCTCCCACTGATATCAGGGCCTCGTTGCACTATGTTCTGTACATACTCCTAGCTGGAGACAGTCCCTGCCTGGGAGAACTTACAATCTAAAGTGTTGGGGAGGGGAAATAGTATTGTTTCCACTTTACAGGTGTGAAATTAAGGCAGAGAGAGATTAAGTTATTTGCCCAAGGGTCATGCAAGAAGTTGGTAGCAGGACCTGTCCAGTGCCTCAGTCAGAAGGCCATCCTCCCTATCAACCTCCATATATGGACTGTTCGCAAATGCTCCTCAAACTTGCCGGTATCCATCCACTCATGGAGAGGATCATTGCTTTGTAAAGAGCTCAAGCAAAGGCCTTCCATGTATTGGGAGCATGGAGATGCTTGTGACAAAGGACACAAATGATGTACAGTCTGTCATCACTGCTAAACTAAGGGGCCTTAGGAGCAAAGTGAAACAAGAGCAGATGAGCAGGATGGAGAGAGCGAAGCTGGACTTGGAAGACAGTGATAAATTGCATGACCTACATGCATTAGAGTAGAGTGATCTCGGGAGGAATTCAAAGAGGTGATGATGGGATCAGAATGATGGGCAAGGAGCATCTTTGTATTGTAAGAATTGCATTAGTGATATGGGAAACCATAGAAGAGCAGGTTGCATTAATCCAGGCAGGAGAGGACAAGGGTCTGAATGAGAATTTTTTGCCGCAGAGAGAGAAAGGCTTATACAAGTTCTGCAGAGGAAAGTGTGTCAGGATTTGGGCATTTCTGGAACACATGAGGCTTAGTAGAAAAAATAAAAGTAGAGAGCCTGCATTTTTATGTATACTGTTGAATGAAAAATCCTGTTTGCATTCTAGGGTTCAAATGTGGAAATGGCTTTCCAGAAGCAACTTCTTCATGAAGCCCAAGCAAATGCTGAATATATTGTGAAGGAGCAAAAGGTCTCTGAGCTGAAAAATCAAGCTGCAGAATTGGATATTGTGTTAGTAAATGAGCAACTAAGAGAGCTAGAGGTACGGAACCAGCAAAGTAATTACATAGCTGAGTTTGTTCAATGTGATATAATATCGCTAATCATAAAACTATTAAACTGTTGCGTATAGTTTCATTCTACATGGGACTGATGATACAGTCCCACATGACACCCTTGTAAGCAAATGAGGGATATGTGAGCTAGATGAAATTACTATAAAGTGAGTGCACAACTGGATGAAAGACCATAATCAAAGAGTAGTTATCAATGATTCATTGTCAAACTAGGGGCGTGTATCTAAGTACGGTTTTGCCATGCTCAGTCAAGGATATGGAACTATTCAATATTTTCATTAATAACTTGTATGGCAGAGTGGAGAGTATGCTTACAAAATTTGCAGATGACACCAAAACTGGGAGGGGTTGCTAGCATTTGAAGGGCAGGATTAGAATTCAAAGTAAACTGGACAAATTAGAGAATTAGTCTGAAATAGCAAGACACAATTCAAGTGAAGGCAAGTACAGAGAGAACTTCACTTAGGAAGGAAAAGTCAAATGCACAACTACAAAATGTGGAATAACTGGCTAAGCAGTAATACCACTGAAAAGGACATGGGATGTACAGGGCCAGCCCGAGGTATTCTGGCACCCCGGGGCACGGGCGCGCGGCACAGCCCCCGGGCGCACGGCGCATGTGCGGGCCAGCTACAGCCGCTGGCGCGCAGCCCGGGGCCTGCCCTCGGGGCACACGGTGCATGTGCGGCCCGGCTACGGCCACTGGCGCGCAGCCCAGGGCCCGCCCCTAGGGCGCATGGCTCAAGCACTGCCCAGTCCGGCCCGGCCATCGCTGCTGGCGCGCGTGCCGGGCCGTGTAGGGCCCCGCGGCCGTGGGGAGAAGGGCGTTGCTGGCCGGCACCGCGGGGATGCAGGTGGGCTGGCGCTGCAGGAGCCAGGCGCACAGCGCCTGATGGCAGTTGTAAGGGACGCCACATGCCCCTTACAGCTGCCATCAGGCGCCCCCCATCAGTTGGCGCCCTGGGCAGCTGCCCGGGCTCGCCCATGCCTCCGTCCGGCCCTGGGGATGTATAATAGATCATTAATTGAATATGTGCTGAGAACCTGATAGAGTTGTGAAAAAGGCTAATACAATTTTGGGGTATATAAACAAGAATGTCATGTGTAAGACATGGGGTAATTGTTCTGTTGTACTTGGCACTTTGTAAGGCCTTAGCTTTAATGTTGTGTCCAATTATGGGTGCCACATTTTAGGAAAAATGTGGACAAATTGGAGTGAGTCTAGTGGAGAGCAACGAAAAAGTTGAAAAATTTAGGACACCTGATCTAAACAGAAAGGTTGAAAAAAAATTGGCATATTTAATCTTGAGAAAAGATATTACAGTCTTCAGATATGTTAAGAACTGTTTTATAGAGGACAGCGATTAATTGTCTTCCATATCCACTGAATGTAGGACAACAAATAAATAGCTTAATTTGCAGTAAGGGCAATTTAAGTGAGATATTAGGGAAAAGTTTTCTAACTTTAAGGATAGTTAACGTCTTCCTATGGGAGGTTATGGAATCCTCACTGGAAGTTTAATAAACCATTGGATAAATACCTGTCAGGGATGGTCTAGGATTATGTGGTTCTGCCTCAGTGCAACTGGCTGCATTTGATGACCACTCAAGGTCTCTTCCAACCATATATTTCTATGATTCTATGATCAGCCATATGAAAACATAGTTTGTGTAAGTCCGGCTGCATAAACTGTACATGTTGTCAGAGTTTATTTTCCTACAAATATATAAATGCTTCATACTTGTCTGCTCATTTGCAATTGTACATATGTCTCTGTGTGTCTGTATAAATGTGCCGTGAGCATCTGTGTGCATGCTGACATGTAACTGAACATGCATGTGTGTTCACGTGTGCACATACGTATACAAATCTGTAAATATTTAACCATACTTTGTAAAGATAGTGGGAAGTAAAAGTGGTGAAAATTCTTTTTACTTTTTCTTTTTTCACTGTTAATGGACTTGACTGTAGAATTTATACACTGAATTAGAAAAACAGAGAGCCTCAGCTTTGTCTCTCAGGCAAGACATATCCCCTCGCTCAATAGAAAGAAGTGCATCCAACCTGCAAACTGCAGAAGATAGGGTTTCTTGCTGGGACAAGTTGCTTAAAGAATTGGAAGCCATTAAAGAGGTTAAACAACATCATCATCATCTAGTTAATGATTACCTGAGGAATCTGTCTGCTGTTCAGTCTTCCATGAGAATTTTATCAACAGAAAAGGAAAACATAAAAACGTAAGTACAGAGAACTTTTTTAGCTTACTGGATACAGGCCAGAGTCCAATACCTGTCTCATACATTTACCAGATGTAAATCAACCTAGATGAAGTTATTCTGGTTAGGCAATGGATGAAACCTGAGCATGACATTGTATCAATTTAACTGAAATTATGTAAGGATAGAGGGAGAACTATTTTAGTCCAAACTAATAACTTAGTATATTGGTAATAATATTACAGTGCGTCTACAGCCCTTCAGCAGCAATGGTTATAAAAACGATTATTTCATTTATTACTTTATTACTTTTACTAGCATCTAGAGATCCCAGCTTTGCTGTCACATACTTTACCGACACACATTCATATTCTGCAAATGCACCTTAGCTGATAAGCAAAGTGTTACTTTCTGTGGTCAGAATGAAATCTGCCAGTGTGAAGCCAAAGATAACCAATACATTTAAATATTTAGTATGTTTTGCAAATTAGCCTTCAAAGCATGGACATAACCTATAAATCATAGTAATGATCCAGTTTAATATGAAAACTTTTTACAATTATTTCTGGAATTTCCTTATATTTAGGTGGTTGAACAGAATTGAATTAAAATGTAGGCTATTACAGGGAATTAAGGTGGTACAGATTGAAACTCTCTTAATCAGGACTCTCTGGTCCAGCAACATCCCTGGTCCAGAAGGACCAAGGATATTCTAGGACCAGAGAGTCCCATGGAGGGCTGGTGGCTCTTAATACATTTAAAAAGCAGAGGCGCAGCATCTGGGATGGGGTGCGAGCCGGGATAGCCGATTCCTAGCTTGCGCCTGGTCCCAGATGCTGCGCTTCTGCTTTTTAAATGTAATAAGAGCTGCCAGGCTCTTAATATATTTAAAAAGCAGAGCCACAGCAGGGTTTGCTCCTCCCACTACAGCTCTGCATTTTCTCCCCTTATTGATTAACCGAGTAGTCAATGGAAATTCCATCGACTACTCAATTAGCTGATTAAACGCAGTTTAACATCCCTACTCCTCAGGGTGCTGGACCAGGGAGGTCCAACCTGTATTTTCAGAAGCAGCTTTAGGAACAAATGTCTTATCGATTAAATGAAATTGATTGATTTAATCTCCATAAATGGGAATCTCATAATTGGTTCTAAACTTTTTACCTTCACACTTACATTGGAAATTACTATAAAACATTATTATTTCACCCACAACAGATTTAACATTGCTACTGAAGTTTACTTTTGTTTAGCTGTAAAAGTGGGCTGCAAGGTAACTCTTTTAATGAACTGCACGCATCAGTTAGTACATGTTATTCCTATGCAATTTTTACATTAGAACTTACTGCTATTGCAGTGACTCAAAAGGATAGACCGCTCTACCTGGGATTATGTAGGAAATACCTGTATACTGTAAAAAGTATAAAATGACCAGGTTAAGAAAATTTTAAATAATGCGAACTTATATTGATTATTTTTGTAAGTGAATCATTGTCTGGGTGGTGGGTATACAACAATATTGTCACTTAAAAATGCCTCTAATTCTTCTAATTCTGGAAGATTGTTTCAAATCTTGATAATTTTGTTGGCAGGGGCCCTATGAACCACATCGTCCTGAAGAAAATTCAAAAATGTATGGATTCAATACAGAAGGAGAGAGATGTTTTAAACAAGCTGAAAACTGAACAAGATAATTTATCTGGGCATCTGACATGCATAGATAAGGAATTAACAGAAAACCAAGTGAAGCAACTGGAGCGATGGTGGGAACACATAGAGCAATCAGTGCAAAAGAAACATTATCAAGTTGTGTCAGAAATTGATGAATTTAACCTTCTCATGAATAAAGCACAGGACCTTCAAAAGTTGATACAACACCAGCAACATTTACAGGCTGGGTTGAATCCCCAAGATGGACAAAAAAACAAATGTCCATTACTTTGGACCTCAGAGCTACAAGCCATTAAATACAGTGTTTCTCTGTTAAAAAGAAGCACTGAGCTACAGATGAAAAGGATTTGGAGTGAGGAAGAAAAGAAAACTTTGGAAAATGCAATAAATGATTTGCAGAATCAGTTGGAAGTACTGGAGCACCAAATTCCTCAGGAGGATGTTTGGATCCTTGTCTCTGATCCCAAGAAATACGAAATCACAAGAAGGATAAAAGACAATATTTCATGGGTCAAAGATTCATTGTTTTCTCTTGATCAGAAGGCAGCACTTTTCCCAGATGATATTAAAATACAGATCAGAAATTGCAAGGCTGTGAACAGTGAAGCTCTAGACAAAGAAACTACTATCGTGTCACTGGCTGATGAGACCCAGTGTATCATTTCTGATTTGAATCCAGAGGAAGTTACTGACCTGAGTTCTCTTTTACAAGAATTGCAGAAGTCATACCAGGCATTTGTTTTAAAATCAGCTCAAAGATTACAACAGCTAGAATTCCAACTGGAAAAGAGGCAGCGACTTATTGCAGAAATACAAAGAGTTCACAGCCAGCTTCAGAACGCTGAGACACTGACTATTCCTGACATAAATCAAACAAGCACAGGGTCTGAACTAGGCAATCTATATGGCATTTTAAAGGACCTTTCAAAGGAAATACAGGAGAGTGAAGATCTCATCTCATCACATCTCCAAGAGAGTCAACACTCACATGGGGAGCTAAACATATTCGAACAATTATTTCTAACTGACCAGTTAAGATGCCTTAAGAATAGAGCTAGGAAAATACAAAGGTTAATCCAGAATAAATGCCATGCAGTGAAAAAAAAGGTAGCCCTCTACACAGAGCTCTCTGAAAGGATAACTTCATTGAATCAGGAGCTTAATGATCTATGGTGTGATATACTGAAACTGGAGAGAGAGGAAATATTAAGTGTAAAAGAGGAAGTTAAGGATAAACTCGATGTCCTTCAAAAAAGAATTTTTGATGTTCAATCCAGTTTGTTACAAATAATGAAATTCAAGGAAATATTTGACTGTCTAAGGCTACATTGGGACACTTCACACCTTGATGAATTACAAACTCAATTTCTTGAAATTAAAAATAAACTTGAAGAGAAGATTAAATGCTTTGACAACTGTGTTATAGAATCTGTCAGGCACCAAGCATTGCTCAGTGAAATCCAGACCATGATGTCGAATATAAAGCATGAAGCCGACATGCTAACAAATAGCCCTGGCTCTTCCTCGGAAACCAATTTTGTATCAGCACAGATTTTGTGCCAGAGAGTTCAACAAGTCAGGCACTTAATCCAGGAGGCAGCAAATCAATTAAATATAAATGAAGTCTTCGCTATATCACTGAAAAAAGCTAAGGCACAGCAAATCAAGAGCCTGGAGGAAGATATTGACGGTTTGCATCAATTTCTCCAAGATATTATATTGGATCTTCAGGCAGAGTATGCAAATAAACAAGATTTCCAGAGCCCACTGGAACACACGTTGCATACCATAAAGCAAATTAAATCTGAGTTTCAGCAGCCACTAGTGGTAGACTTGGAAATGAAAATAATTCAGTCTGAAAAAATGCATTGTGAAGCAATTCAGGACTGGGTGCAAGCAGAATTTTGTGCCCTTGTAGATCTAATGGGTAAAGAGAAAGAAAAGCAAGAACCACCATCTTGTCTTATTGCTGGCGTAGAAGCAAAATTAGATGAACTGGAAGATCTTGAAATACAGCTGAAGACAGATATTGCTTCCCGTCTAGTAAGTATATTTAGTAAGCGTAAATAAGACTGTACATCAGCCTCATTAGCACCGGCACTACAATTGACAGGTACTTTTCCCTCCTCTCCCATCATTTTCTGTTATAATTCTGTGAGTCCCTCCTTTTTTTCCTCCACTCAAGCTTATCTGAAGAAGTGGGTTTTGTCCACAAAAGCTCACAATACTATATATATTCTTATTAATCTCTAAGGTGCCACAGGGCTACTCATTGTACATCCTTCTGAAAGTCTTGATAAGCTGTCCACGAGTGTCTGCCACAGTGTTAATGAAACCCACACACCTGGGTGTGGTGTCCTGTCCCATCTAGTGGCACTGAGTCTGCTTACAGAGACTTTAATGAGTCTGCTCTACAACCTTAGCTAATAGGCAGCTGGCTTTTAGTTCATGCAATAGAGGCTCATGCACTAAGCTCCAGAGGTCCCAGATTCAATTCCACCTGTCAGCGCTACATTAATATGTTCAGGACTTGTAGATACTCATTTAAGGCAAGTAACTGAATTAGAGTGAACCTGTCGTAGCCATCTCAGGAGTATTAGGATTTTTGGTTGCTTTTTAGATCCGTGATGCCAATGAATGAAGAAATAGACCATCCCTGATAGACATTTATCCAACCTACTCTTAAATATCTCCAGAGATGGGGATTCCACAACCTCCCTGGGCAATTTATTCCTGTGTTTAACTACCCTGACAGTTAGGAACTTTTTCCTAATGTCCAACCTAAACCTCCCTTGCTGCAGTTTAAGCCCATTGCTTCTTGTTCTATCCTCAGAGGCCAAGATGAACAAGTTTTCTCCCTCCTCCTTATGACACCCTTTTAGATACCTGAAAACGGCTATCATGTCCCCCCTCAATCTTCTCTTTTCTAAACTAAACAAACCAATTCTTTCAGCCTTCCTTCATAGGTCATGTTCTCTAGACCTTTAATTATTCTTGTTGCTCTTCTCTGGACCCTCTCCAATTTCTCCACATCTTTCTTGAAATGTGGTGCCCAGAACTGGACACACTACTCCAACTGAGGCCTAACCAGCACAGAGTAGAGTGGAAGAATGATTTCTCATGTCTTGCTCACAACACACCTGTTAATGAATGCAGTTTCCATTCCCTGCTACCTTCTGTCCCCAGTACTTTGGCAACAGCTGAAATTTTAGCACTTACCCTGGAGCTGTGAGTGTGACCAGTCATTCTAGGATTTCCACACTCTGCTATGATTAGCTTGTGCAAAAGTGTAGTGCACTTTCCATGCTACCTGACTGTTCCATGTACTTCTACACTGGGATAAAAAACCTGTAGCCTACCCATGGCTGGCCCACATCAGCTGACTTGGGCTCATGGGGGCTAAAAATTGCTGTGTAGATGTTTAGGCTCAGGCTGGAGTACGAGCTCGAGTGCCTTCCATCTTCACAGAGTCCCAGAGCTTGAGGCTCCATCCCATGCCTGAATGTCTACATGGCTATTTTTTAGCCCTGGAGCCTGAGCCCTGGGAGTCCAAGTCAGCTGGCCCAGGCCAATTGTGAGATTTGGTTTTTTTATCCTCGTGTAGGCATACCCCAGTGGTGTCTGGGAGCATCACTTGCCAGCCCAGCTCATGTCACTTCTCAAAATGGCCATTTTGCAAGCCATTGTGTCCTGCAGCTTTTCTTGATTGACCTTTTTGTCTTCTGAATGCTTTCAGAATGCCCTCGATGAAGCTCAAGAGAAGGTCAAGCTGTATACCAAAGCTGTTCAGAGGGCTTCCGATCTCCTCACTGAATATGAAGCCAGAATTCTCTCAGCAAAAGTCGGCCTTGGTAGCCTACAAGAGTCCTGTCAAATCCCACATTGGAAATCAGAAGAATTTGAGTCTGCAAAGGCGGACATAGAGGATCTGTCTGCCAAATTGGAAAACATCATTACACCAAGAGCCAAGCAACAACTGAAACAAACTTTAAGTGAACTAGTCACTAAGAATTCAATATTAAGGGAGAAGGCCCAAAGAAGGAGGGCTGATGTGCAGAGGTAAGTTCAAGTGATGTAGGTAGGCAATGTTCCATGATACAAGGAAGATGATAGTAAATGGGGGGGAAGTCTTGTTTCTAATGTGATGGATCCTTTATAGTTCAGTAAAAATTGCAGATACATGGTGTTCCCAGATGCTTTGTTAATATGTGAAAATTACCCTAGAATAGGCATATTTAAATTTAATTTATAAAGCATTTGCTTTGAATATATTCACACAAGTGTACCAGTCAGCACTCAGTCTGGTGCAGGGATCAAAAAGGGAGATAGAGCACCTCCAGGATCTCTGGCTTTGCCACCTGGTACAGAAGCTATCCTAAGATGCCCCTTCTGCAGGCCATTCTAGCTGGAGATAATCAAGGCAAAATCAGCACCCAGAACAGAATGTCTTCTGCTCCCAGCTCTCAGATATGTGCACTGAAAACTAATTTTTCTCTTTTTTTTTCAAATTTGGTCTTTGCTTGTAAGCTAATGTCTTTGATTATGTCAACAATAATATGAAAACCTACTGTAGGAACAGGAATTGTTAAATTCTCCTCCTTTTGGGCTGCTTCCTGGCTGAGCACCAGAAGAGCACAAAAGTCTTCAGGTCCTACATACACAATTGGTGTGTGTGTTCATATAAACTACATTTTGGCAAGACAGTGGTGGATAAAATAAAAAAAAAAAAAAGAACAAATCTGGAGGCCATTATACATCTCAATTTTTAAGGTTTCTCTGATATCAAATCTAAAATATTTGGCAAATATTACTTTAGAAGATATACTTGTTCAGATCTGTTTGTTACGTGTATGGTTACATCATGCATTAAAACTGAGGAAAGGAAGATCTATGGTAAAATTTGAGTGGTTTGCTAATTCTGTTTCATAGGTACTTTGAAAAATACAGCAACTACTCAAAAATCAAAGAGAAGATATGTGCTAATCTCAACAAAATGGAAAAGATCCTTGGACAATCATTATCCCCAATTCCAAGGTCTTATAAGGAAGCACTTGAGCACTTGGAGCAAAGTAAGGTAAGCCTGGCTCTGAAGTTGATTAAATGATGATCCAAACAAATTCATTAGCTCTTGAACCAAAAGAGTAGATGGAGGTAGAGTTAGTAGGCCTATGCTTTCCAGTAGTTAAGTTTAAACCAGCCATGGTGTTTTTTAAATCAACGTTATCTGTATTTCAGATACTTTTGTAACCATGCAAATGTATTATTTTCAGCCCAATTTCCTCCAGGCTGCTTGGTTGGGACCTAGACCTAGGAGATTTTTGACCCTGTTTTTTCCTTGGAATGGGAGGAGAGGGAGAGAGATCACTTGTTCTTCCCTTCAGCCTGGTTAAGACCCTTCCTCTGCCTCCTGTTCACATCCCTGTGTTAAAGAACAACTAATTTAACCCTTTTCCTGCCTTACTGTTGTGTTGTACACCATAGCTCAGGCTTTTTATATTGTATGCCTGTAATTCTTCTATAATAACGCCTGTCAAAAAATCAACCCCTCAACGCTCTCCATCCCTAGTGAAGGGCATTTCCCATCAGGAACAACAAAAGAAAGATTCTACCCCCTCACAAAAAAAGAGGAGAATGTTCAAAAAGTCAATATAAGGAAACTTCTTAAACACTGGAGGAGGGGGGATGTGAGAGAGAAATCCTAGCACCATGAAGGCCAGTGGAAGTTTTGACATTGACTCAAGACTGTTACCTTTCTTTTTGTGAGCTTTCCTGAAACTTCCACAAACATTTTATTCAAAATGAGATGTGATATATGACATTTCAGGGGCATTGGTTTCCTGTTGTGAGAGTTAAAGAAGTTGAAGGTCAGGTTTATAAAGGTCAACCTTAGCTAAGTAGCTATCGCCATGTCATTATGAGGATGAAGTGAAAAATAATTAGGCTGGTGAGCTGTAGTAGATATTGAATAAGCAAATATTGTTTTCATTGGTAAATGTGGCACACTCTTTCTCAGATTCTCTCTCTGCCTTGCTTACCCTGGTCTGTCTTACATTATCCAATATAAAATTGGCCCATGAGTAGATAGGCACCAAACAATGGAGTATCTGTTTAACCCACAATACTAATCACATAAGGAATTGTTTTATTATTTATCCTGATATGCAATACTGTTCTGGTTGTTACTTTTATCAAGGTTTTGGTGTCTCAAATTCTTTCGGCTGAAGAGGATCTCATGACGTTGAGACGGGATTCAAGAGATCTGAGCATGATGTGCAGAGGTGATGGCATGCTTGTCCAGTTTGTGTCCACACTGTGGGGCAAGTGGCTTGGTTTGCTCGAGGCTGCAAAAGAATGGGAGATGAACTGCGAGGACCTAAAACAGGAATGGAAATTTGTCAATGAAGAAGTGAGTGGCTTAACAGATTGTAAAATGTTTTGGAAACAAACATAACAAAATAGGATGCGTAAAGAAGATTATGGGGCCAAATTTTCAGGTGGTGAAAATCAGTATAGTTCACTTGAAGTCAATGGAGGATAGGTCTGTTTACACCTGCTGACTAGCCCATTATTTAAAACCTTTTCTTAATGTAAGTACCGGAGATATTTATAGACTCAACTGAATTCAGCGGGCTACTCGTGTTTGAACGATGCCTGTGCTTATATGTTTTGTTGGATCAGAACTAAAATGCTCAGCACCCTGCATAATGAAGTATTGAGCTCTCAGTGCACACACTGAGTTCCCATTGCTGTTAGTGCAAGTTCCATATGCATGTCAAGGACTTAATATAGTTCGAAATGCTAAAGGAATCCTACTTTATCTTATACTTGTATTGTTGATTTAGGTGGAACGGCAGTCAATAATTCTAGATAATCTTCAGGAAGAACTACCAGAAAGTCTTAAAGAGAAAGAGAAGGCCTCCACAGATGCGCTTTTAGAATTGCTAGACTGTGTGGACTGTTACAAGGAAAACATGGACAGAGAGCAGCTGTTACTGCTTTTACTACTACATCGTATAAGAAGCATCCTGAATGTGCCTGAAAGCACAGAGAGAGAAACATCGGTTCCCATTCGATACGAGATACATGCCATGCAAGATCGATGTAGAAAGTAAGTGCAAGAAACTACACTTCAGAAACATTGGATGCAGAACTAATTAATAGCAGAATGTTTTAAGAAACTCACCTGCATTGTCTTCATACTTAGAGAACATTTCAAAAAGTTTAATGGATTTTAGATATGGGCTAAAATGATGTGAAATGTGAAATCTTGAATTGTAAAGAGGTACTGAGGACCTGCAGCTCCCCATTCATTGGAAAGGATGTTGCAGATGTTCTGCACCTGTGAAAATCAGGCCCTGTGTGTGTATTTGTGTACATTTTTTTTACCTTTATCACTTTATTGCTGCCTTGTTTACCATATTTTCATAGGGTCTCAACCTGGTTATCCAACTTGTGAGCAAAATTGTACACTTATATTTCTTCATGCTTGCTCTTTGGCATCTAAATTTTTATGTGCTCACTGTTCAAGGCCTATGTTTTCACACCTCAGCTGTAAGTATGCAAGTTCCATGTCAAGGCTACATTGGATGGTTAGATGGCTGACCTGCCCAGTTTGCATCACTAAACATACTAATTTACATTTATCTGAAGATTCGTGTGTAAACAAATGTTTATACTGAAATCAAAAGTGTAGAGACTTAAGTATCAAAAAGTAAGCAAGCCAAAATAGAACAGTGCAGGCACAGATTTGGTTCTAAATGTATATTTAAAAATATACGCATTTAATTTTGTAAAATATATGTTGGAGTATTTCACTTTCTAATGAATAGTGAGACTAATATTTAACGTATTCCTATTGCAAATCTCTTTTTTTTAGGCTATCTCAAAAGGCTCAAAAACACAAAAATTCTATACAGTCTGAGATTCAGGAAAGAGACAAGATTAATGAAGAAATAAACTCTGTGAGGATGTCATTACAAAATACCTCATTTTTGTTGTGTGATGGAGAGTCACAAGACTCTACTGAAAAGGCAGCACAATTGGAGGTGAGTGGAAGACTGTCACATGGTATGTAACAGTTCTGAGTTCAAGATACCAAATTTGACATAGGGGAAATCAGTAGTAGGAATATTAAAATGTGTGTATGCAGGTAAATGTAGAAACGTGTTCAGCGGTTACATGCGGGGGGATGGTCCTCCCTCCTGCACTGCTGTCTCTGAAGCCAGTTCCCCATGTATACCAGTTCCCATCTGACCCCCTCTCCCCATGCTGCTGCCTCTGATACAGTGGCAGCAGCACAAGGCTGGGGCAGGGGAGACCTGCATGTAACTGTGCATGTTAACTGACAGATGACTAAATAACATAACCTTGGTATTTGCAGTGTTTCTGCTAATGAGAGTACTGACAAAATTCCTCAAATTCTCCTAAGAGATACCCTATGGTAAATATCTTCAATTATCTTTTTCCTATATTTAATACTAGCAGAAATACCCGGCGTCGCCCAGGGAAAATATAGTAAAAGGTGTGATGATGAACTACGTCAGTTACATTAACATAGCATATTTTATTGGAAATACTTTTCTCTTATATATTACTTTAAGAAATTAACATAGCTAGTGATGTGTTTACAAAACGACAGATCCCATAGGGTCTCTTTTCTCAATCCCCACAAATCAGGAAGGCCCATCTTCCCTTAAAAACTCTATGCAAACCAATGCCTGCAGCCTCCTTGCCAGAAGCCCTGAGAAATGGAGGGGATGTCTCCTGGGCTCTGCAGCAGCAGCAAATCACTGCTCCCCAAGTAACCACTCCCCAAGTGCCTTCAGTGCACGCTCCATAGGGCAACCTGAATGGACTTCCTAGTGGCAGCTGGACCGGTTGCATTGATCAGACAAAGTGAAACACCTTCAGACCAGGTGCAATGAGTGATATCTAGATCAGAACATAGCACCTGAACGTACCTGTTCTAATGAGAATAGACTGTTCTGAGTGTACCGTGTCCTCCTCAGGCTCCATGGTGCTCAAAGCCTTGTCCTCCTACCCACCTTCTCTTTGTACTGTGAGATGAACCCTGCAAAGTACATAATGCCCACTTGCTGATAATGCACACAGCCCTGCCAGGAGAACGCATGCAGCCCAAAGGAGGGCGAGTGGTGGGATGGCTCATTTGGGTGTGGGGGGAGGGAAGCAACTTTAATTTCCTGAAGGGGTTCAGTCAGAGCCTGGCTACGTGAAGATGTTGAGAGGCTGTGATAGCTGGACGTTTCTCCCAGCCACAATTAGCAAGGCTAGACCCTAGCCAGCATCAGCCACATTTGGGTCTGTCCTGGAGACCTGCTGGTACCCTAGTATAGGGGAGGTTGCTGATTCTCTGCCCCGCTGCAGCGTCTTCCCCCATGGGCTTTCCCTTTCTGGTGCTGCAGGGGCCCACATGCTTTATCCTCTAGGATCTCGTAGTTGCAGTTTATGTGACACGCTTAACAGAAGAGTCCAGCAAATGCCTATGATCAGGTGCTACTAAAAGCTAATTATCAGTGGGCCCAATTGGGGCTCTGGGCGAACTGATTTCGAGATACAACCAATGCAGTTATTGAAGTTACGAAATCAATAGTATCCATTCAAAGTGTGGTGTTTCTAGCTCTTACAGTTTCGGAGAGCCTTCGGAATGATCAGTGGGCCCAATTGGGGCTCTGGGGGAATCGGGGGAACCACTTTTGAGATATAACCAATCCAGTTATCTAAGTTAGCAAATCAGTAGTATTCGTGCAAAATTTCGTGTTTCTAGCTCTCACCGTTTCGGAGATCTTTTGGGACTAACTAACTAACTTTTGGAAATATTTATAAGATAAGAAACATGGTGGCTAGTGCAGTTATGTTTCTTAATCCTGTCTCAGTGCAGGGGGAGGAACTTTCAGACCTATGTTTCTATTAATCTGTTCTGTGAAATGCTGAGAGAGATAAATTAGCTGCAATGCTTAGTTATCTAAGGCAGTTGGCAAGTTTTTAATTAGCACCCATGTAGGATATAAAGCTGCAGATAGCGAGGGAACATTATGTAGCCCCTTGGGGTAGGAATCATCTTCTTATTCCTTTTGTACAGTACCTTGCGCAATGGAGCCCTGATCCATGACTAGGGCCCATAGGCGCTAGAGTAATACAAACAATAATAATCATAACTGTATTATAAATCTTGGGCACAAAATTGGGAAGCTTTTAAGTACCACCATTTTACAGCTAAAAAGTATTCACTGCGTGTTTATATTGATATACTGATATATGGAAGTCCATTTTACAAAGGGATATTTTCTGTTTACGGCAGATAAGAGAGTTGTTTATTTCAGATACCTGTCATTTTGGGAGCCCAAAAATGCTGGTATAATCTTGATTGTGGCACTGTTACAGTAAGCTTCTATGTGGCGTATTGTACATAAGTTTTGTGTCCTTTATAGTTGGACCCAGTTGTCACAGCACATTGGGAAAGAAAACTTTATTTCGTCCACTGATAGTCTTTCTGTGCAGTATACTTTGGGTGTAGAACAAGGTTCCCAAATGAAGGTTAGGATTTAAAGGAGAATGGTGAAATCAAACTTAAAAAAAAAAATTATCCCATAGTCTAAGAGTAAAAATTTCTCACTGCATAATATGAATTTATTACTTTGCCTAATAACTACATTTGATGCCACATAAAAATGATGGAGAATTGGGGAAAGTAACTGTAAAAACAAGAGATTTTGCAGCATGAAAATTTAGAAAGCCTAACAAACAAGTTTCTTCTTCATCCTTTCTGTGAGACGACTTAGTTCACGTTTTGTTTCTAGGCCACAGGCTGCAGACATTTGTTCAGGTTTCTTTTGTCTCACAAAACCTACATTCCTCACACAGAACTGGAACCTACTGTTTTGAAAGGAGCTGTGCGGTGCAGTTCTACTTAATCACTTGAAAGCAGACACTTCAGTTTCAAGACTGTTGCTGTTAGCAGTCTTTGTGTTGCAGCTGTCGCAATAATGTAGTTGTTAAAATAATGTTAAACTTTTAAAACTTATTTGAAAGTAAACATCCGGGATTTGTAATAGGAATGTCACAAAGCTGAACATTAAATCATAGACGCACATGAACATTCTGACCATATGTTATTTCTGTCAATAAGTATTACTAGAACAATAGTTTGACATGGAGTGGTATCAAGTTTAATTAATTCTTACTGATTGAAAAGCATCATTTGTCTAAACTAGTGAAAATATCTCAGGTTTAATCTGCTTGCATAGGCTGTCAAGTGAGGTTTTGTAATTTGAAAACACCTTATTTAAACCATAATCATGGTAGACGACTTAACTAGTTCCTACTGACTTTAAGTTTTCAGTGTTTTATAAGTTCTGAAACCGCTCTTTAAATGTTTTAGGAGGTTCAGAGAATAATTAACAGAGAGAATCAAACTATTAAGGATATTATGGAGAAACTACGAATCAAGTATTCAGACATGTATACGATAGTTCCTGCAGATATTGAAACACAGTTGGAAGGCTGCAAGAAAACATTACAAGACCTAGAAGAGAAGGTAACAATTTGTGGATTCACATTTTTATTTATTTGGAATGTTTGTATATCACATTATTGCTATTAACTACAAGTGTCAGTTAAAAATGGTATTTGGCTTAAATGCTAATTTTACTTTCATTCCACATTTAGTAGACATGTATCAACTGCAGATAATTGCATGTGCTACCTCTCTATCCTTTTAAAATATTATAGCAATCAACAAATTAGGGTATAAAATTATTTTAATTAAACTACAAGAAGTAATGGCAGATTCAGTAAGGATAAGAAAGCATATACATTATTTTATACTTTCCAGGACACTACTGTCCTCTTTCCCTTCAATCGCATTCTTACATTTGACCCAAAATGGTTTTTATCTTCTGTTTCCCTATAAGTGTGAAGTCTCATCACATCATCAGGCACAGCTGGGTGAGATGAGATGTTCAAAACATATTTCTTTGTTCTGTAGGCATTTCATTTCAAATCCATCCAGAAGTTCAACAAATACATTTTTAAACAGAGCTGCACCCGCAGGCCCGCTGACTGGTGTGGGAGGGAAAGCAAAGGGCTCTATTGCCCCAGCGTCCAGCCACTCAAAAGGGCCCGAATCTTCTGGCTGCTGCCTCTGCTACTCTGGCAACTGAGCCCTTTAAATTGCTGCCAGAGACACATGCGGTGCATTCTTGAGGGTTGGGGGTGGGAGGTGCACCATGGTTCAGGCAGTGCTGAGGGCTGGCTGTCCTGGCCCCACCCCTTCCGCCCGAGGCCCTGCCTCTTCTGGGAGTGGGAAGCTGCTCTCCCCCCCACACACACACCTTGCCCATGAGCACAGTGAGGCTGTCGGCTCCCCTATGCATACATAGTAGAGCAGGGCTACTCAACACGCGACTCATGGGCCCCATGCGGCCCACAGCCGGTTTGTTTGCAGCCCGTGGTGCGGTTTGGGTTTACGCGGGGCTCAGCACGTGGCCTGTGGGAGGTATCCTTTGAACATGGCCTCCGCTGGGAACATGCTCCATAACGGCGAGGTGTCTCCCAAGCAGGGTGAGCATTGAAAGACGCAAGCGGACGGGCTGGCTAGAACAGACGGGTACAGGGTGTCGGCGTTTCTAGCCCCCAGGGAGGAGGTGCCGGGAGCGCCAGGGCAGTGTGGGAAATGCTGGCTGCTTAATCTTGTGGGCAGAGCCTAAGAGGTGCTGACTGGCTCACATTGGCCACGTTTGGGTCCAGCGCCGCAGCTTACGGCTTAATCTTTGTATTCATGCACATCCGTGTGAAAGAAGCTGTTTACATATATTTGCATATATTTGCAACCACACTTAAGTTTTTCTACCCTTGGCATGTCCTATGAGGTACATTGTGGCCCTTGGGGCTTCCAAAGTTGAGTAGTCCTGTAGTAGTAGAGTCTTATTTGTCTCAGCTCCTAGTGCACAGTGGTGCCCTTAAAAATCTTGCTAGTTAATTTAGATAATTAACAGTGTCTAACTTAAATAACTAACTTTGTCTCAATGCTTTCAGTATTCCCCAGTTATAATGAGTACTCACGTAGGGTGTGTCTACACTGCACCATTATTTTGAGATAACTAGCGTTATTCCAAGATAACTATGCGAGTGTCTACACAGCCATTCCGTTACTTTGAAATAATTTCAAAATAATGATGGATTATTCCAAAATCTGTAAACCTCATTCTATGAGGAATAATGCCTATTCTGAAATAGCTATTTCAAAATAAGGCGTGTGTAGACGCTCCACTGCTGCTATTTTGAAATAGAATGGCCCTGGTGAGGGGCTAAGTTATTCCTCCCCAGTGCCTCCTGGGGCTCTAAATCGAGATAGCACATCTACATTAGGGAAGCCTGCCTCGGACTAATATTGAAGTTTCCCTGCAGTGTAGATGTGCTATTTCGAATTAAACTGTTTTGGAATAACTATTCCGGAATAGCTTATTTCGAAATAAGCGTGCAGGATAGACGCACCCATACAGAATAAATTAAATATCATTTGTTTATACAGCCTGGAGAGGATAGCTCAGTTTTGATTTTTCAGTAAGGAGGTGGAGTGGGTCTTTTCCCTAAAATAAGTTGTGTTTCTTTCATTACTGGGCAGAACAGAAACCAGCAGAAGCAACCCGGTACTCCACGTTGCAGTATATTTTACTGATTTATATTTAATGCTGTGTTTCACCAGTCATTTAGTGGAATGAAACTACTGAATGACCCATGAACTCTAGAACATATTAATGTTGCTTCCTTCAGTAAATCTAATTCTGCCCTTAAGCTCTTAAGTGACTTGTCAAGGAAATAATACAAAGAATTCAAACTTTTTGTGAGACATTAGGAATAAAGAAACAGACCTTTGTTAGCTGGATTTCCCTTTACTATGACAGGTTACCACCAGAATCTTCCAGAACTCTCCTCATTATGTGATAAATAAAAAAGTAGAGAATATTAACAATGGCCTGCAAGCTGTTGAAAAGATGTTACAACAGAAGAGTGAAAACATTGCAAAAGCCAAGGAAATTCAAAAGGTAATGTCTCAAAATTCCCTTTCCTGTCTGAAGTCCATGGGTCCACTTATTGAATAGGATTTAGAAGACAGGCAAGGGACCTTCCATTTTGCTTGCCTGTGTACACAGAACCATCTAATTCAGGGGTTGGCAACCTATGGCTCGCGAGCCAAATATGACTCACTAGGGAGTCAGATATGGCTCTTCTGGAGCCCTAACTCAGTCCCCTCATCTCCCCCCGCAGCAGGGAGCCAAATTATTCTGTGGGTCACTGGCCCCCAACCTAAAAAGGTTCCCCACTCCTGCCATGAATAAAGACATTGTTGAAACCTTTTGTGTTGGACATAATGTTTTACTTTATTTAAAAATGAAGCCTGGTCAACTGGGGTCTAGGCCCCATCTCGCTGCAGCGTCATAACACTCCTGCACCCCCCCCACACACCAACCCTGAGCTGATCATACACCTGAACCCCACATCCCCAAACTCATGCATCCCCGCCTCCCCAGTCCCCTGCCATAACACTCCTGCACCTCCCCCCCCACCCCAACCTTAGAATCATAGAACACTAGAACTGGAAGGGACCTCAAGAGAACATCAAGTCCAGTCCCCTGCCCTCACGACAGGACCCAGTACCATCTAGATCATCCCTGATTGCTGTCTATCCAACGGGCTCTTAAATATCTCCAGTGATGGAGATTTCACAACCTCCCTAGGCAATTTATTCCAGGGTTTAACCCCCCTGACACTTCGGAAGTTTTTCCTAACGTCCAACCTAAACCTCCCCTGCTGCAGTTTAAGTTTAAGCCCATTGCTGCTTGTCCTATCATCAGAGGCTAAGGAGAACAATTTTTCTCCCTCCTCCTTGTAACACCCTTTTAGACACCAGTACTTGAAAACAGCTATTATATCCCCTCTCAGTCTTCTCTTTTCTAAACTCTAAACAAGCCCAATTCTTTCAGTCTTCCCTCATAGCTCATGTTTTCTATGCCTTCAGTCATTTTTGTTGCTCTTCTCTGGACCCTCTCCAATTTCTCCACATCTTTCTTGAAATGTGGTGTCCAGAACTGGACACAATACTCCAACTGAGGCCTAATCAGAGTAGAGTAGAGTAGAGCGGAAGAATGAGTTCTCGTGTCTTGCTCACAACATTGCTGTTAATGCATCCCAGAATCATGTTTGCTTTTTTTGGATCAGTGTCACACTGTTGACTCATATTTAGCTTGTGGTCCACTATGACCCCCTAGATCCCTTTCTGCAGTACTCCTTCTTAGATGATCACTTCCCATTCTGTATGTGTGAAACTGATTGTTCCTTCCTAAGTGGAGCACTTTGCATTTGTCTTTATTAAACTTCATCCTATTTACCTCAGACCCTTTCTCTAGTTTGTCCAGATAATTTTGAATTATTACCCTATCCTCCAAAGCACTTGCAACCCCTTCCAGCTTGGTATCATCTGTAAACTTATTAATCGCACTCTCTATGCCAATATTTAAATAGTTAATGATAATATTTAAAAGAGCTGGTCCCAAAACAGACCCCTGTGGAACCCCACTTGTTATGCCCTTCCAGCATGACTGTGAACCGTTACTAACTACTCTCTGAGAACGGTTATCCAGCCAGTTATGCACGCACCTTATAGTAGCCCCATCTAGGTTGTATTTCCCTAGTTTATTGATAAGAAGATCATGCAAGACCATCTCTAAAGCTTTACTGAACTGTAGGTATACCACGTCCACCGCTTCTCCCTTATCCACAAGATTTGTTACCCTATCAAAGAAAGCTATCAGATTAGTTTGACATGATTTGTTCTTTACAAATCCATGCTGGCTGTTCCCTATCACCGTATTATCTTCCAGTTGTTTGCAGATGAATTCCTTAATTACTTGCTCCATTATCTTCCCTGGCACAGAAGTTAAACTGACTGGTCTGTAGTTTCCTGGGTTGTTCTTATTTCCCTTTATATAGATGGGCACTATATTTGCCCTTTTCCAGTCCTTGTGCCCCGAGTCCATCATACACCAAAATCCCCTGCTTTGAGCCCCTCATATGCCCCAACCCAGATTCCTGCACCCTCACATCTCTGCCTCCTGCCATAAGATTGACAGAAGACTGCCTGAATGCGTGCTGGGTTTGACCAGTTATGATGTAAATTTCAAAGAAATCTGTGAAAAGATGCAGCAGCAGAAGTCCCATTAAATAAAGTCTGTGACTAAGTTTCATTTATGCTATTATTAATCATGTCGGTAATAAATAATATTAAGTTTCAGGCATGCATATGGGCGTTCACATTCAGCTCTTTGTTGACCACTTGTTCTGAATTTTGATGTAGTTTGACTCTTTGGTTTGAGAAGGTTGCCGAGCCCCTATCTAATTGATGAATACTTTCAAAACTTTTTGTCTCACAGCAAAAGATTTTTTTCTCATCTGCCCTGGGCATGCGTGACCCAGAGTCAATACAAAACATTCTGTGGGGCTCATGAATCTTTACAAATTGAAAACTTACATGGCCCAGACGAAACATAAACTAGATAGCTATGCTGTCACGGTTAGATCTGACCATAACGTTCTGTTTGCCATTTCCCTCGTGCAGGCAATTTGGGATATGCTAGACCTTTGGCATTACAAACTGAATGAACTGGACTCAGAAGTACAGGATATAGCAGAGCAGGATCCATGTCACTCACAGGAATGGATGGATAGCTTAATGATTCCTTTGCAGCAGTACCAGCTGGTCTCGCAGCGCGCTGAGCTGAGAACCACACTCTTAAATAAGGTAAAGGGAAAGCAACCAGTGTCTTGGCTTGAAAAAGGATCAGACATTAAAAAAAGAGACTATGGAGAACATTTCTGAAGTGTCTAGGTGGCATAGGAGCCTGTGTCACTGAAATCTCAATAGGACTAAAGCTTCTTAGGGCCAGATCCTCAAAGGTATGTAGGTGCCTAACTCCCATTGCTTTCAGTGCAAGTTAAATATCTACATATTTTTGAAGCTCTGGGCCGAAGTGCCTAAGCCCAGTGTTCCCTCTAATTTTTTCATCCATGAGCAGAGTCAGTTTTGACATGTGCACCAGTATTGAGGTTATGTGCACTTGTGCAGACATGAACCAATGCAGCACCCTCCAGTTACTAACAAAATTCCTAGCTATGTATATATTTATGTTATGGGAGAAGAAAGAATACTAAAACACGGCATAATTAACAAGGTGCATGATTTCAAATATTTATTTAATATGAAATCAAATAGTAAGAAAATTAATACTGAAAAATTTTGAGTAGCCATTTGGTATCTTATTAAAAAGTCACTTAACGAAAACAGGAATTAAGCTCCTAAATTACTCAAGTGCTTTTGAAAATGTTATCCTGATTCTTTATTTCATAGCAAGGTTCTGTAAATTTTTCCCCTTAAATGTGGTTCTGTAGAGAATATAATTATCAAGTCATTCAAGTAATAAGGCCAAACTCTGTGGATGTAAGTCCTTATAAGCTCAGTGGGTGCCAGGAAACAATTAGGATAGATTACGGATTTCTCTCTATGTACCCATATGACCCTCACACGCATTAATGGACTTGTTTTCATGATACCCCCTAAAAGGTAGGAGAGTACTAGTCCCAGTTTAAAGATAAAATTCTAAGGCCTGAGGTAAATTAAGTGACTTGTCTAAGATCACGCAGAAAGTGTGACAGAGCTGTGGATTGAATCCAGGTTTTCTGTTTCTTAACCCTGATTTGATCAGAATACCACCTCATAATTCAGAACTTAGTAATCAAAACAGCTACTCTTTAATTCAAAAGGGGTGTTAACTTCAGGTATTACAGAACAGATTTTTATGAGTGTTTTTTTTATAGGCCACTAGTAAGATGGAGGAGTATGATGAACTCTTGAAGAGCATGCAGTATTGGATAGAAACCACCAATGGTTTGTTAACTGCAAAGGCTGAAAATAACTCTGCAAAAGCCTTGAGTAAACATGCCAGTGTCCTTCAAGTAAGTATATTTACAGAATTTCTGTACAGGGAGCCCAAATGACAAAAAATACTATCCTAAGTACCTACTGCTCATGTAGATATGAATTTTGGATCAACAAAATTTTCAGGCACCAATAAGGAAGTCTACTGAAAATTTGAACTTCCATGAAAAATGGCTATAGCGATTAAAGAAAATGTCAGCAGCCATATAATAATATTTTAAATACGTTATAGTAGGGGATCTATCTGTCTTAGAAAATGATAATCGGAGTGTTCTGGCTTTTGTCTACTTGTTGCACCGCTTCATACTTTATAAAATTTTACAACTCATGCTGTTGTAAACAATGCATTGATCTGCAATTAGTAGATGAGCTTTTTTTTATTTCTGTGCATTTGTTAAAATGGGTTTTGCTAAGTCAGTTCTATTGTCAGGTTTTTGTAACATTATCAGAAGGAATTTGACACTGTAGGCAAGATGGTGCAAAGACTGGTTTCTGTATATATCATCTGAGTTTTGGCATGAGAATGCATCAAGTTAGCCCAGAAGAATCGTTTGCTCTCAGGACATGACTTTTTCTATAAAAACTGATAGCCTTCCATGGTTGGCTTTTATATTTTTTAGATGATGTAGTCTGCCATAGGGGGAATGTGAATGCAAAATTCTGTGAAAACTTCACAGGGTCCTGTCAACCCAAGGATTAGGTTATTGTGTTTAAACTAATGCTTTACAGTTTGGAGCATTAGTATATTTTAGGCTGCAAGGCCATTATACTTGAGAATACAACAAAGGTTTTACCTGAGACAAGGTGCATCAGTGAATCAGTCAGTCTAAGTGC
Source organism: Rafetus swinhoei (assembly GCA_019425775.1). Lineage (NCBI taxonomy): Eukaryota > Metazoa > Chordata > Testudines > Trionychidae > Rafetus > Rafetus swinhoei. Next base: position 120,262,932 of record CM033446.1, on the reverse strand, counting down.
TGGTGTGGTTTTTTTTTTCCCCCTCCCAGATGGCATTGGAAGATTCAGAACAGAAGCAAAATCTTCTGCACAGCATCTATTCACAACTGGATGAGTTATCAGTAATCCTTGAAACAGAAAATATAGTGCAACAGATAAATGAAGTAAATGGTCAAGTAATAGCTTTACAGCAAAAGATCATGGAAATTCTTCCTCACATCCAGCACATGGCTGATGTAAGTCTGGGTGGTCTGAAAAAATAGGCTTTTATCCTCATTTTAATCCTAGGAATAACATAGAGGTAAATTCTTCATTTATGAAAGCCCAATGTGATAATTAATAGGAATGTTAAAAAGCAGTTAATTAGGTAACTAACTACTGAAAATCTTAGTATTAAGAGCCTGCAGTGCTGGGCAGCAGCTGGTTCTCTGGGAGCCAGGCTGGGAGGCTGTGTTTAACCATTCAGAAAAGGCAACAAAAATGATTAGGGGTTTGGAACGGGTCCCATATGAAGAAAAATTAAAAAGGCTTGGACTTTTCAGCTTAGAAAAGAGGAGACTAAGGGGGATATGATAGAGATCTATAAAATCATGACTGGTGTGGAAAAAGTGAATAAGGAAAAGGTATTTACTTGTTCTCAGAATATAAGAACTAGGGGTCACCAAATGAAATTAATAGGCAGCAGGTTTAAAACAAACAGAAGGAAGTTTTTCTTCATTCAGTGCACAGTAAACCTGTGGAACTCCTTGCCAGAGGATGTGGTGAAGGCTAGGACTTTAACAGGGTTCAGAATAGAGCTAGAATGATTTATGGAGGTTAGGTCCATCAATGGCTATTGGCCGGGATGGGTAGGAATGGTGTCCCTAGTCTCTGTTTCTCTGGAGGTGGATTACAGGGGAGGGATCACATGAGGATTACCTGTTGTGTTGCCTACCTCTGGGGTATCTGGTATTGGCCACTGTCGGCAGACAGAATACTGGGCTCGATGGGCCGTTAGTCTGACCCAGAATAGCCGTTCTTATATTCTAATGGTAACCGATGAGCCCAGGTTTATTGGTTAACCATTTAAACGGTTACTATTACAGACCTAATAATTAAGCTGTCAAATTCAAGAGTATTGGTAAAATAATTTGGGGGTGTGCCTTCTGTTTATTAGGAGGAGAAACACAGTGCTTATTATTAGCTTATTCAAAAGGCCCGTCTCCATGGAGAAATTTGCCAGCAGAACTATACTGTTACACAATTATTCTGCTAGAGTTACACCAGAATAATAGTATGAACAGGGCTCGACAAATAAGTAGATTGCAACCTGGAAGAGCTGGGTTCGGGCGATCTGCGCATGCGCAGATCGCCGGACAGCATGGCTGGCGAGCGGGGCTTGCCGCAGTTCGGCAAGCCCTGAGTATCAACATGGGGAGTTATACCAATATAGGAGTGCCTTTTTCTGGTTTAGCTCATACAGTTTCAAAGCAACATAAGCTAAATTGGAAAAAAGGCAGCCTTCTATCAGAGCAACAGTGTCCACACAGGGTGCTGCACTTGTATACCAGAATAGTTCGGTTCATAAACTTTCTCATGTATGCAGGTCCAAGAGTAGTTCATAATGTTATTTCTGGGGGAATTTTGTGCCAAAAAATTAAATTCTGCACACGTTTTCAAATTCTGCAAAATTTTGCATATTTTGTCAGAATAACACAATATAACGATACTTGTGTCCATTATTTTTGGTCAAAACACCTGTCAGCAAGTATGTCTGTAACAATAAAGATGACAATTAAATTTCTTACCAGGCATATTAATACTGAACTTTGAGTAATGATTCCTTTAAAATTACAATACAGCAACATCTTTCCTGCACTTCTCTGAAGCAGTGCAAAGGCTTGCAGGGCTATGGGGTAATGAGAAACTGAGAGAGAGGAAAGTAATTGTAGAGGAGGAGTCTGTGTGTAAATTTAAAGGGTTGTTGGGTACGGGTGCAAAAAGTATGAAATAGAGTTTTTGTTTTGAGGAGTAGGGAGGGATTGTTAGGGGGAATTTCTACAGACTAGGCCCATGGACCAGTCCCAGCCAGAGTAATTGTACAGTCTAGCCCAGGACTCTCAATGGGCCAGGGCTGGGGGGCAGGCCTGTCCGTTACTGGCCCACCAAACCCCGCCCCTTCCTGCCATTGGCTGCCCCCCCCATGGCACCACACCCCCGAGCATGCAGCTTTGGAGAATCACTGGGGGGAGAGGGCAGGGCAATGATTGGAAGGGGCAGGACTAGAGAGCCAATAACAGACAGGCCCTTCCCCAGCTCACCAGGAGTCCAGGTCAGATTGCACCATCGCGCTGACTGGGACTGGCCCATGGGCTGGAGTTTGAGATCCCTGCTCTGGGCAGATCCTGGCTGGCCCCTAGCATCTACTATTCAGTCAGGCACATCAGCCCTGTCCCCATCTGTCCTTGCACCTCCTTGTGTCCTTGTACCACCTGTCCACATGTGTCCCTCCACCCCCACTCAGAAACCCACTCTCCTGTCCCTGTGAGGCCCTGCACCTTTCCTTCTCCCCATGTGTCTCTGTGCCCCCATTCAGCCATCCCCTGACCCTATTTGGCCCTGTTCCCCTTCCTTCATCTCCATTTGACCCTGTACCTCCACTCCCATTCAGTCCCTGCCTCAGTCTATCATCTTCCATTAGCTCTTAGGAGCCCATGTCTGTGACCCCAGCAATTCCATGCTGTCTGTATCCCCATAGCCTTGACCTGACCTAGCAGGCACTGACAAGAAGGCAGGCTCTTTCTCTTCTCTAGCCGTCCGGGAGGTGCTACTCTGTTTTAGTGACACAAGGCTCTTTGATGGTCAAAAGGCAGAACTGCAACAATTTTCTAAACAACATTTTCTTCAGCCCCCAAAAATTAAAAATATGTGCAGCTCATTAATTATGCACATGTATAGTGGTGCAGAATTCCCCCAGGAGTAATAATGTGTGACTTCAAGGTTATTTTGTTTCCCTGCTCAGGAATTAAAGCTATGTCCTGACCAACTGACCATTAATCTCTAATTCCCTTTGAGTTATGACAAGGAGCCTTTGAAAGACAGCACAGTAGATAGCAACCTGCTCCTGGATCTGCAGAGCCTGTTGCATGTACTTTGAATGCAGCAGCACACAATCTCTGGTGCATTATACATAATTATTAGGTTTTTAGTAATGTTCAGTTGAATACCTCCTTCTGTTATGTTTCCGGTCAAAACATAGTGTATATTACAAATTTATTTATGTATTTATTTATGTTTGAAGGGCAGTTTGAAAACATTTACTATTTAATATGAAACATTTAAATGAAAGCCACATGTTTTGTGCTTTATAAGAAAATGTACTTTGCATTAAACTATTGGAGCACAATGTATTTAGAATTTAGATAAAATTTAGACCTGGTAATTCGTTCATTTATTTGGCATTTATTAAGATAACAGCATTCATAGACACAATAACACTTAATGTGATTGTAAAATTAAATTTCATAGTCCATCAACATTTTGGATATTCTAATATATGTAGGAAGTGAATGCCATTGAATCTGAAGTTAAAGTAATAGAGAAGGATGTTGCCAAAATTAAGACGATCTTGTCAACAGAAGATATATTAGATTTTTCTCCTAAGGAGCATCTTAGAAATGGACAGGTGAGTATGTATCTTATTAAACCTATTTTTTACATTGAATAAATTGATCAGCACATTTCAAAAATACGGAGAGTGCTTATGAATGCAAACAAATTATTATGATGCATGTCTTATTTTTGAGGACAACAACTGTAAAATATTATCCAGGACTAGGTGTATTATGGAAATTGTGTCTATAGTTCTCATAACCCAAAGGCTAAAGGAACTTTTTCACACTTACATTAACTGGTCTTGTGCAAGACTGTGAGTTGGAACATCTGTATTCTGTTTCTCTCTGTAGGAGATTTCCTGTTGACCTTGGACAGATTGTTGATCTTACTTTTTCAGAAGTTCTGATTAATTTTGGGTGTCTCCATTTCTGGAAACTTTAAAACCTGATTTTCAGAGGTTCTGACCACCCAAATTCTAGATACTATCAACATAAGCTGCAGTCAATTAGCACTTCTGAAAATCAGGCCCTAAATTTCAAGGTGAACACTCAAAAATTAAAGCACTCAAAATGAATTATATTAACTTCTCTATACCTTATTGTCCACATTTTGTGAAATGAAGTTAATATTAACTCAAAATCATTTGTTTTTTTTACAAAACTCTTGAAGATTATTGGACAGAGAAGTGTATATATGTGTAGAGTCTTATTATCCAATTACCTTTCAGTCTTACATTTCTATAATTCCATGATAATTTACTAATTCAAGACTTCATTGGAAGGATATTTTAGCCATAATGTTCTGCTTTCCATCTTTAGATACAATAAATCTAAGTTTTAAAGGTATTTTCTATTTATTTTTGTCAAGCCACGTTTTCAGTTCAGCTACATGCAAAATATGTTGATTGAGTTAAGAGGAAAGCTGAAACTTTGTTAATCTATTTGATGTTCTGTTACCCAAAGGGTACTTGTTGCTGCTAAAGTATATGGACGAGTAACATCGTGAAGAAATATTACACCTTGAAAACAGTATATTCTTCCTTCCCAAATTGTAACTTATGTCCACACTAGAAAAATACAATAACATTTTCCCACTGATTTGAACACTTGTGAACCATAGTGTAGCTAGGGCTCTACTAGTTAGACCCATTTTCACCACCATTTTATTGAAACCTGCAGAAAGAAAATGTATTGTTTGAGTAATTTTAACAATTAAATGAGCTCTATCAGTTTCTGATGAAGTCTGAAAGACTCTGTGTTAACATAATAAATAGATCCAGCTTGTGGGATCCTTGTCAACAGAACTGGTGTTGGATCTGCTGGGAACTTAAAAAAAAAAAAAAAAAAAAAAAAAGTAGATGAGGCCTTAGTGAGTTTTCACATTCCTAAAACAAAGCTGTTCTGCTCTTTGTCCAAATCATTAACTGAGTCTTCTGTGAACTTTGTACTGTGATGTGAAACTTTTTGACAGAGTCATGCACAGTTCATCTGAAATTGATGGAGGGCATTGAAATGTTAAAATTACCAAACCACTCAGTAAAACTATAGTACATTAGACATGACCTTGTGTCTGCACTTATTTATCAGATAGAATGTTCTGTGCTTAATTGCATATGTGTTTTTAGTAATGTGCAGCATTTCAACCATATGCCTCAGGTCTACTACTCTCAATGGCCAATATGCCTTGGGTCTGCTGGTCTCAATGGCCCCTGTCCTGCAAGTGTCATGACACTCCACTTGGTTTATACATTCTCATCATACATCTTTAAAAAAACATTCTGAGGCAAAAGTTCTCTGAAAGTAAACTGAGAGTCAGTCTAAAATCAGTCTTGCAGAATTTACTTAAGAGAACTTTTTAACAGGGTGAAAAAAGTGTTCATTATTTCTTCATAGCATATTCTGGTTATATTTACATTTTTAGGTTATACTTGGCCACATTAATCCCTTGAAGAAGACCCTTGCTGAGATACAGGGCTATGAAGAAGGTCTTAGGTTACCAGGAATGAGAATGCAACCTCTCTTAGTCTTCAAAAGAGCAGCCCAACTTATGAAAGAACTGAAAATGTTAGAGAAAATTACCAAGGAACAAAATGTGCTACTGGAGGTAAAGTACTTGCATTGACATCAGATTCATTTGTTCTGAAATTTCATTCGGAACTCCTTATTAATTTTTTTGGTGACAAGATGTGATTGTCAACACAGGAACATAATACACCTGCCAGGTCTCTTATCTCTATTTTTGCATGGTAATTTAACACAAGGACAAAGCATGCTGTAAATGCCTTGATGTTTATTTAACTCTGAAATTCAGCTAAAAGAGATGCCGGTTTCTTTTCCCAGATGGCTAATGCTTTCTGGCACGGTGTGGCAGTTTTTGGTATTGCACAATGGCTGTGACTTTAATTGTCATATTGCTTAAAAACCTATGCTCCCACAACCCAAGTCAACACAAGCTGTGGGCACTGAAATTCAGATCCTAAACTTTTATATAGAACGTGAAAATATTGTGTTATATATAGCTAGCATTCAATAGCAATTCATTTGCATTATCATTAATTATTAAAATGTGAATAGTGCAAAGTCTGTTGCTGAAGGAGTTACTTCTGAAGGATGTAATCTCTTTGATAAGAGGACTGATGTAAAACACAGTGGGCTAATTTCATCCATTGTAACTTGCACTGTTTACCATTTTGAAGTTGAACATCTGTGACCTGACCTCTTATTAGGTATTACAGCTGGGCTTCTCATAGAGGTTAGCTATCATGGGGGGGCAGTGTCTCTGAAAAGGATTTGGGGGTTCTGGTAGATGATCAGTTCAACGTGAGTGTGATGCTGTGGGCAGAAGGGCTAACATAACACTTGAATGAATAAATGGGAATCTCAGGTAGGATTAAAGAGGTTATTTTACCTCAGTGGCACTGGTGTGACCACTGCTGGAATGGTGTGTCTAGTTCAGGTGCCCACAATTCAGAAGGATGTTGGAAAATTTGAGAGAGTTCAGAGAAGACCTAAGAGATTGATTAAAGGATTAGGCAATATGTTAAGGAGCTTAACAAAGAGAAGGTTACCAAGGCCTTGATCACAGTCTGTAAGTACCTAGTGGGGGAAGAAATATTTTATAAAGGACTCTTCAGTCAAGCAGGCAAAAATATAATATGATCTAATAGCTGGAAGCTGAAATTGGAAAAATTGAGGCTGGAAATAAGGTATACATTTGTTAGGGATGTTAGCGTATAGTCATGTAAACAATTAACTGATAAGCCTGGGCTTATCGGTTAATCTTAATGACTACACACTATCTCCCCCCCCCCATTTCTGCTTTTGTATCAGAGGCAGCAAGGTATAGGGGGAAGGCAGGAGCCAGTGCCCCTTGGGAGCTGCTTTTAAGCCGGCTTCCCATGAACACTGGATCCCATGTGGATGGTTAGGAGGCCGGCGGGAGCCAGTACACGCAGGAAGCTGGCTTTCAAGCTCCCCGGCCCCTTGCTCCCTCCCATATAAGCACTGACTCCCCACGAGCACTGGCCACTGGCACTGGCTTCGCGGAGCTGTTCCTCCCTCCCCCATGCTGCTGCCTCTTTATCATGGGCCTAGGCTCATCACAGACAGAGGCTGCTCTGTGGGATGTTGGACTGGCTCCCACCTCCCACCCCCGCTATTGCCTCTGATATAAGGATGGCAGGGGGCTCCCTGGGAGTGAGACTGAGAGCACACTGGCTGCCAGCCCTGCCATTGAGGACTGTCAATAATTGTGGAACCGATAAGATATCGTGCAGTTATACGATTATTAAATGAAACGATATCTAACATCCCTACATGTAACAGTGAGAGAAATTAGCCATTGGAACAGTTTACCAAGGATTGTGATCGATTATCCATCTATGATAATTTTAGTAGCCAGTTGTAAAATTAGGCAAATACCTAGATGAGTTGATCTACCCACTGGAAGCCTCTGCATCCCGCATGAGTATATGTGTATCTCCAATGAAGACCACTGGACTAGATGATCACTGTGGTCCCTTCTGTTCTTGGAATCTGTGACTATTTCTGGGTTAGCAAGAGGGTGGAGGCTCCAGACTAGACAGTCCAAGATGGATCTTTGCATTTATCAGCATCATCAAACAAATGTGTTGTTGTTTTTAAACACGCATTTTTACTGTTCTCTAGTAAAGGTAGTCCTGTAGCATCTCAAGGGCTGTTTTTCCATTGCTGTACAGTTTGGCTTTCATACCTGCTTTAGTTAACATATCAAGCCAGATTTTAGCGTTGATCCCAGATATGTGCTTATATACCCAAGATTTAGAAATGCTGGTATGGAATATACTAAAAGGTATGCACATTCTTATAGTTGGGAGAGGACAGGGGCCGCAGCAAGGTACTGCAGCAATGCACTGCAATGTTCAATGGCGAAGCTTCATCGATAAAAACACATATGAAGGTGTCAGGAGTTTGGGGTTCTGTTCATTTTTTACCCCAGATTTTTATGTGAGAGTCTGTAATGTCCTACATTTCTAAATGGAAGTGATAATGTGCCTACGAAGGAGATTTATATTATGAAGCTAAGTTGGCAAAGCCCAATGAGATCCTCAGATACAAAATAATATATAAGTGCAAAGTATTATTATTACATGGGTCCCATTGGTTCAAATGGGCCCTTAGATATAAATTTTCTGTGCTTTGAAACATTTTATGTGTTGGAAACAATGTGATGTTTATGCGTGGCGTTATCTCCTACAAACCTAACTCAATTTTTAAGTGAGATTTCTTCATTAGAAAACAGCTTGGAAAAATTGCGTTTCTGGGCAACTTGGGAGTCATGCTGTGCAGCTAAGACTCTCCATTCTTTTGTGTAGGTTGAAAGCAAGTGTAGTCCAATATAAGTCTATTGTTTGGGTAAGATATTAGAAGGGAAGAAGTGTACTAAAGCACTGACATTTTATTAAGTGCTCTGTTTTAATGGCAATCGGCATGGAAATAATGTGCCCTTATTTTTAAAAAATTTGGATATTAATTTTGAATACTTAAGTGTGTATGTGTTTATGTATACTTTACTCTCCATCTGCATTTATCAAGTGATACCGTAATAGCTGATTTAAAGGATAGGTTACAAACCACAGTTAATAGTTCTGCAATTTCACATTTGAGCTCTTTCAGAACACTTGGGTGAATGCCATCTGGTCCCGTTGACTTGGTACTGTTAAGTTTTTCTATTAGTTCCAAAATCTCCTCTAATGACACTTCAGTCCGGGACAGTTCCTCAGATTCATCACCCACAAAGGATGGTGCAGCTTTGTGGGTGATGAATAAACAAATAGTGATGATAATAATAAGAAATAAAACATAACACAACAGCTCAGTGAAGATCTCTGCTTTTTAGTAGGAGATATGTCCACTGAACAATGCCTGCATCGCACTGGACTTCTACAAGGTTTTTTGTGACTGGGGATTTGCAAGAATAGGCTCAAAATAAAAATCTTCCATGTGGGTCTTGCATTCCTTAGAAGTGTCCAGTAGCAAGTAAGTCTTACTTGTATTCACCAGAGTCATATTCAACTGCTTTGCAAGTTACTTTGCTCGTAAATAAAATCCCATCTGAGTAGCCACCAAAACTAATGCATACTGGATGGAAAAAGAAATGACCAAATACAAAGTACAGGTTGAACCTTTCTAGTCCAGGACACTCTGGTCTGGAAACATCATTTGTCCAGAATGATTTTAGTTAGCTGGATGTCCATTTTTCATGGCTGTGGCCAAGTTGCCTGTGCTCCCATAAGATTTGTTTTCAGCCACCAGTTCTGGCTCTCTATGTTCTGTGCTGTTATTTAGCTCTAATTTACCCTTAAATGTCTTCTAACAGTCCACTAAAAAGTGTTATGCTGCTAGACAGTATTGACCTCCATGGTCCAGAAAATTCTCCAGTTTGGAACCAGTCAGGTCCTGAGGATTCTGGTCTAGAGAGGTTCAACCTGTAGTTTCATAGATTCCTTTATTATCTGTACAGACCATACATAGAACTTCCCCAAAATAATTCATATGGCACATCTTTTAGAAAAACCTTTAATCTTGATTTTAAAATGGTCAGTGATGGAAAATTGGTAAGGTGTTCCAATGTCCATTTTATGTTCACTGTTAAAAATATATGCCTTATTTTCTGTTCGAATTTGTCTAACTTTAACATCCAGTCCTTTGTCTGCTAGATCCAAGAGCCACTTATTAAATATTTGTTCCCCAAGTAAGTACTTATAGACAGTAAACCAATCATGAGGTAACCCTCTCTTTGTTAAGCTAAATAGATTGAGCTCTTTACATGTATTCTAATCCATCAGTCAGTTTCTTCTGTAAATTCTCTCCAATTTTTCAACATCCTTCTTGAAATATGGACAGCAGAACAGGACCTAATACTCCAGTGTCAAATACAGAGGTAAAATAACATCTCTGCTCTCATTTGAGGTTCTCTTGTTTATGCATCCCAGGATCATATTAGGGTTTTTTTTTTTTTTTTTTTTGCCACACCTTTGCCCTTGAAAGCTCATGTTCAACCGATTACCCACAACCACCCCCAAATCTTTTTGAGAGTCACTGTTTTACAAGTTACTGTGAGTCCCCCATCATGTAAGTATGGTCTACATTTAGTAGGATCCCACTAGAAACCCACCTGCTTGGTGGTGGTTTACTTTTTACAATTAAAACTTGAGACTTACCAGTTACTCAGCTTTTACTCCATTTAGTGTGTGCCATATTAATTTTATATCATTCTAGTTTTTTAAATCAAAATGTCATGTGGTGCCAAGTCAGATGCTTTACAGAAGTCTTTTACCAACCAAATTTGTAATCACATGAAAAACAGATATCAAGTTAATTTGACAGAGTCTATTTCAAAAACTCCTGTTGATTAGTACTAATTACATTGCCCCCCTTTAATTCTTTATTGATCGAGTTGTATGTCAGCCACTTCACTATCTTGCCTGAGATTGATGTCAGATTGGCAGGTGTAAAATTACACAGGTCATCCCACTTATCCTTTGAAAATATTGGCACTACATCCGCTTTCTTCCAGTCTTCTGAAAAAGCAACAACTGCCCAGCAAGTTCCTTAGCCAGCTCTTTTTAAAATAGCCCCAACCTGCTAGGGAAGAATCGAAGGTCAGAGAAAGAGAGATTTCTGAACATCAGTTAGAATATGAAAATTGTCACAAGGCCCTGCCCAAAAGTATTGGGGGAGTCAGCATAGTTGTCTGAGAAATAGAAAGGCCCGCCAAGCTCTGGATTTGCATAGTGCTTGGGCAGATGTGGTAGGGAGAGGCTGGGCTCTGTATCCAGGCTTTTCATATTCAAATTTTGGTGTGAGAAATCTTAAGCAAGTCTTTCCCAGCAGCCCAGTTAATGTGTAGCTCAGGGGTGGGCAATAATTTTTGAAGGGGGGGGCTACGTACTGAATTTTGCTATGTGGTCCTGGGCCGGCTCCACCCCTAGAACAGGAGGAGCCAGGAGAGGAAGGGGTGGAGCTGGGGGCTACCCTCCCTCCAGAGTTGTCTGGGGCTTTGAATTAAAAACACAGTGAAGGGTTCACGACTCACAGCCCTGCCACTGCTGCGTTGTCTGGAAGTCGCCTGGGGTTGCTGTGGCAATTTGAAAGACTCGTGGCTCTGGCCCCTGCTGGGATAGCACTGCAACCATGAGCCATTTAAATATGATCCTGTTGCCTGATCCGCCACCTGGAAATTTGGTGGCATGGGCAGCAAGATATAAATAAGAAAGTGTCCCGATGCAGTCTGTGGGCCAGATCCAAGTGTTAGATGGGCCGGATCTGGCCCCTGTGTTGCATCTTGCCCAGCCCTGGTGTAGCTGAATGTTTTTAAACTGATGAGCTATGAGCCAGTGAATAAGGACTAGTCTACGCAGGGTATATGCAGCTGGGTTGCAGAAGCATATCTGGTGAGGACAGTCTTGCCATCAGCATAATAATACCACCTCTGTGAGACAGTAGCTGTCCACACCAACATTAAGGTCAGTGTAACTCATGGTGCTGAGGGGGTTGACTTATTTGAGTGACATATATAATGCCAACATAATATGTAGTATTTACAACTCTAAGTCTTATAGCGCCTCAGATTTAAAGCATATTCTAGGTTTCCAAGTGAAAATGAACATTTTTTTTTTTTTGGTAGAACTGTTATTTTTATTCACTGTTTCCTGTGCCTTTCTCTTTTCATTTTGTTGTTGCATCAGACTTAGTCCTCAAAGCTATACCATTCTCTCTTCTATTCTAATTTAAAAACAATCCTACCCCCCCCCCCCAAAAGGAGCCAACATAATTTACCCCCCTTCGTTTTAAAGTCCATATGTAAGAGAGAGAAATAATTAACTAATTTATACTAATAAGTGAGTGAACTTTGCAGGTGAATGAATGAATAGTAAACACAAAAATGAATTAAAACAAATACATATATAAAAATGTATATTGGAGAATGTGTGCTCTGTTCTGACAGTAGTGATCTGTGCACTAGCAAATATTTCTTTGTGATTTATAGTATTTTAAGAGTAATGTTCTCTCAGTAATACTGTATGAGATATTACTACAGCCCTTTGTTGTCAAATCTTTAAGTAGTGGGGTGTGAGTTCCATTTTTTTGAGTAAACAGTGAAGTATGCAGATTAATGAGATTCTGTTCTTGTCAAATAGAAAAAAATTATTCATTTTGCTGCATATTTCTGTTATACTGCGGGGGGTTTTACAGGTCCTTACAAGTGCCTTCTCCCCATCATGAGTCGTAATGTTGCTGATTACATCAAAATAGACAACATCAGTAATATTCAAAATGTCAAATGTTGCAGATAGTGGTGTTGTAGCCAAGTTGGTCCCCTGAGTGAGTTAATATATTTTATTGGAACAACTTTTGTTGGTGAGAGAGAAAAGCTTTCAAGCTTCTGTGGAACTCTCTTTGTCTCTCAAATATTGCAGATAGAATTTACCCTTTGACCTGCACCTCCCCCCTCTGTTGCACAGCATGATTTATTTTTGCTAGTTGCAGGCATAGCCTACAACAATGAACAATGCCAATGAAAGGTAGGAAGGTTTTCTCATAAAATATCATGAAACCAACACACAGGTAATATCATCCAGTTTCTCTTTAATTTCTTCTGTTTACACAACTCTGCTGATGAATATGATTACAATTGTCCCTTTTCATGTTTTACAGCCAAAAGGAGCAGAATGCATAGATTTATTTTGTAAAAAATAGTTATAGCCAAAACAACTTATTTTACTACCCATCACAGCTATGAAGCAGTATTTTTATTTTATTGTATTTATTTATGAGCATATAAACAACAGAATTTGGGAACACTAAATAAAATCAGCCCACAAATTCTTAATTTAAACCTCCAGGTACAGACATAGAAACAAGGTTGTTTGACTTTCCAATTATCTGAATTCATAGTGGTATTGACTAATTTGTTTTTGTATTCTGGTTATCATTTGAAAATAGCTAATGAAGATTATCCTTTTACAGTCATTCATAAAAGAGACAGATGAATGTGAACAAGAAATTGAAAAATTGAAGCAGTTCTTAAAGAACCAGCTGGGTGAACTGTCAAATGAAAAACCATTATTTCCTCAGACTGCTTCCTATCCAGAGGTGAGTTTCATTATTTTCTTTTTTCTCTGACCAGTAGTCTATATCTCAGTGCCCTGGACTTGCTTCTAGTTCTACTATTTTATGCTATTGTAGGGTAAAGAGCAACACTTTTTTCTCTCTCTCAATCATTTCCCTATATGTGAAGGGTAAAATAAGTGTGCAGATAGATTTCAGTGCAATGTACATGGCTATAGAGGTGGTAGGCTGTGAAGCGGAGGGAGGAGAGTTATTTAGTTTTGTTCGGAGTCTGCTACCTCTGAGTTAGTGTTTATCTAGACCGGGGTGGGGAACCTTTTTTGGTTTGGGGGCCTCTGACCCACAGAAAAATCAGTCAGGGGCTGGGAGCTGCAGGGAGGCGACGGCGGGGGCTGGAGCGCCAGTGCGTGCTCCCCAGTGCTGGCAGGGGGGAGGACCTAAGCCTCAAGGGCCATATCCAGGCAATCCAGGGGCCTCATCCAGCCCCCAGGCTTCAGGTTCCCCGCCCTCAATCTAGACATCCTGCTGTGACAATGGCAGAACTGACCCAGTGCAAACAAGAAAGCCGGAAGACTGAGATCCTCTTTCATGGTACAATTTGTTATTTTTTTATATCATTGCTGTGTTAACAATGAACATGTAAAATACAGGGGGAAATGGAAGACATAAAAGAACAGATCATAAAACTGTGTCAGAAAAAAGATGACATACTTACGGGCATGAAGAGTTCAATACTGGAACTTCACCAGCACTTACAGAAAGAACAACCTGAACCAGAGAGTGAACTTTCCAAACCACTAGCACCCGAGGAAACAAGCTTGGTTGGAAAAGATACCTCTGAACGGCCGGTAAGTAGAACACCATGCTATATCCCTACAAATAGTCGTAACAAGAAATGGTTAGATGCACAGTGAACATAAGAACAGCTATATTGGCTCAGACCAGAGGTCCATCTAGTCCAGTATCTTGTCTTCCAATAGTGGCCATTGCCAGAGGGAGTGAACTGAACTGGTAATCATCAAGTGATCCCTCTCCTGTCATCCATTTCCAGCCTCTGACAAACAGAGTCTAGGGACACCATTCCTACTCAGCGTGGCTAATAGCCATTGATGAACCTAACTTCCATGAATGTATCTAGTTCTTTTTTGAACTCTGTTAAAGTCCAGGTCTTCACAACATCCTCTGGCAAGGAGTTCTACAGGTTGACTGTGCGCTGAGTGACGGAAAAACTTCCTTTTGTTTGTTTTAAACCTGCTGCCTATTAATTTCATTTGGTGACCCCTACCTAGTTCTTATATTGTGGGAATAAGTAAGTAACTTTTCTTTATTCACTTTTTCCATAGCAGTCATGATTTTATAGACCTCTATCATATCCCCCCAGGGTTTCCTCTTTTCTGAGCTGAAAAGTCCAAGCCTTTTTAATTTCTTCATATGGCACCCGTTCCAAACCCCTAATCATTTTTGTTGCCCTTTTCTGAACCTTTTCCAATGCCCATATATCTTTTTTGAGATGACACGACCACATCTGTACTCAGTATTCAAGATGTAGGCATACCATGGTTTTATATAGAGGCAATAAGATATTCCCTGTATTATTCTCTATCCCTTTTTTAATTACTCCTAACATTCTGTTTGCTTTTTTGACTGCCACTGAACACTGAGTGGATGTTTTCAGAGAAATATCCACAATGACTCCAAGATCTCTCTCTTGATTAGTTGTAGCTAAATTAGTCCCCATCATATTGTATGTATAGTTGGGATTATTTTTTCCAATGTGCATTACTTCACATTTATCAACATTAAATTGCATTTTCCATTTTGTTGCCCAATCGCTGTGGTCTTAACTATAAATTTTGCCAATTCACCATTTACCACTTTCCCCAGATCATTTATAAATAGGTTGAATAGGATTGGTCCCAGTACGGACCCTTGGGGGACACCACAATTACCCCTTCTGAAAACTGACCATTTATTCCTACCCTTTGTTTCCTGTCTTTTAATCAGTTATCAGTCCATGAGAGGACCTTCCCTCTTATCCCATGACAACGTGCTTTACTTAAGAGCCTTTGGTGAGGGACCTTGTCAAAAGCTTTCTGGAAATCTGAGTACACTATATCCACTGGATCCCCCTTATCCACATGTTTGTTGACCCCCCTCAAAGAACTCTAGTAAGGCAGAAAACCATGTTGACTTTCCCCCAACAAATTTTGTTCATCTGTGTGTCTGACAGTTTTATTCTTACTGTAGTTTCAACTGATTTGCCCAGTACTGACATTAGACTTACTGGTTGTAATTGCCAGGATCACCTCTAGAGCCCTTTTAAAATATTGGCATCACATTAGCTATCTTCCAGTCATTAGGTACAGAAGCTGATTTAAAAGGTTACAAACCACAGTTAATAATTCTGCAGTTTCACTGAGTTCTTTCAGAACTCTTGGGTGAATGCCATCTGGTCCCAGTGACTTGTTTATCGATTTGTTCCAAAACCTCATCTAATGACACCTCAATCTGGGACAATGCCTCAGATTTGTCACCTAAAAAGAATGGCTCGGTTTGGGAATCTCCCTAACCTCCTCAGCCGTGAAGACTGAAGCAAAGAATTCATTTAGTTTCTCTGCAATGACCTTGTCATCTCTGAGAGCTCCTTTAGCATCTTGATTGTCCAGTGGCCCTATTGGTTGTTTACCAGGCTTCCTGCTTGTCATGTACTTAAAAAACATTTTGCTATTACTTTTTGAGTTTTTGGTTAGCTGTTCTTCAAATTCCTTTTTGGCTTTTCTTATTATATTTTTACATTTAATTTGACAGAGTTTATGCTTCTTTATATTTTCCTCGTCAGAGGGAGGGGGCTTTATTTTCCATGGGGGTAGCCCTTTGAGGTTATTTTTTAACACGTGGAAAAACAATTTGTGGTTACTTGAAATAAATGCAAAATGCTGGATCTGTAATTTGTATGGTAAGGAATTTGTTTAAGGATTTTTCAGTACATTGTTTGCATGGAACAGAATGATTGTTATCTCAATTGTAGATATGGCTTTAAAAACTAAAAAAGAGGCTAAAGGGCCTGATTATCAATATTGTTGGGAACCTGCAGCTTGTAACCACTTCAAATGGAGCTGCAGGTGCTCAGCATTTCTCAAAAATTAGGTGCAAAATGATAGCTTTTTGCAAAAGGGGAAAAGAAAAGTCTCTCTCTGTGGAGCTAAGGTTAACTGGACTCTATCTCTCTGTGTACATTGTAGATGAAAAAGAAAGGATCAATGTCTCTCCTACCATCTTTAGTTGAAGAAACAGAAGATAGTTCATTCCTCAGTGAAGTAAGTATAATGGAGACATTGGTAGAAATAAGAAAAAAAAATGTGTGTAAATATAAACATTTGTAGAATAAATTGGAGCATCTCTAATAGGGGATATTTTCAAATTAATTTAAAATCTGACAGACAAATAAAATATCCATACTTGAAAATTATATATTAGAGGCAGATCCTACCACCTAAGACTATGTTTAGACTGCAGGCTTCTTTCAGAAGAAGCTTTTCCGGAAGAGATCTTCCGGAAAAACTTTTCAAAAGAGAGTGTCTACACAGCAAAAGCACAACAAAAAAGCAATGTGCTTTTTCAAAAGATTGTCCACATTGATTGGACGTCGTCTTGCATTTCAGTTGTGATTACTGTGGACGGAGTGGCCACTAGGACACCTATGCTTTTTCCTGGAGGTCTCTTCTTTCTAAAAAAACACTCTCTTCCCCATCCACACATGCCTTTTTCAGAAAAAGGCTTCTTCCTCGTAGCATGAGGTTTACCGCTGTCGAAAAAAACCCTCCGTTCTTTTGACTTTCTGTCGAAAGAACGCAATAGCAGTGTGGACTTAAGTATTGTTTTTCCGGAAAAACTCTGCAGTGTAGACATACCCCTGGATTGCATAGTGCCTCATTCTTGAATTATTTTACTGACGTTGATTGGGCTGCTTGCAGGATGAGACTACTCCAGCACTTGTGCCTGCAGCATCTTTCAAAATACAGAGGAGGGCATCACCTTCCTGAAGGAGTTTAGATTCTAAGAAAAATAAAATCTAGACTAAATACAAGGCACGAGATGAAGTAAAGAAGAGTGTGGCAAGATCATTGATGATGACAACAAAGTGGAATGTGTTGCCGGGAGAAATGGGCAATGAGGGAATTTTGGCAGAGAGGGCAGTTGATGAACATGAATGGGAAACTTTCAAACACAGAGGGAATCGCCCTGAAAGTTGTGGAGGAGAAGATGGGGTGCAAGGCTGTGTATTGAATGATGGGGCAAGTAAGAAGAGAGTACAAAGAGCTTGGCTTTGATGATGTAATGTACCAGAAATCAGTGAAGTGATTCAAGCTGTGGGACACATGGGACAGGAATAATTGGTGTGGTCTGAGAGACAGTTGACGACTTCAGCAGTCACATGTGAATAGCCTAGTTATTCTAAGTGTCCTTGCTCACAGGCCATTGTAAGCAGTCAAGTCCGTTAACTCTGTTGAAATGTTTGGGAAGCACTATTGGTTACCTTTTAACAACCATGGGGTACAACGGGCCCTTTCCTCAAGGCACTAAGGTGCCAGTGTGCTTCCCTTGGATAGAATGCTCTGGGAAGAGGCCATAATGTCATAAGAGTTTATTGCCATATTATTTGTATTCAAAAGATGCATTCAACAGAAGAAAATAATCTCTGGGGATTTGCAAGAGGATAAATACAGCCTCTTTCCCCTGTTACTGTTTTATTTTTTATTAGCATCATAGACCTGAGTGATGCTTCAGATAAACAAGGAATCGTGGCCCATGTTGGAAGATCTTTTAGTACAGTGGTTCCCAAACTTTTCGGCATCACGCCCCCCTTCTTGATTTTTGAAAAAACCCTCATGCCCCCCCTACCAAAAAAAAAAAGCAGCAAAACTCGTTGAGGAAAAAAAAAAGGAACTGAGCAGGGCAGCAAAACTTGATTGGGGGGGAGGAGGCTGGGTCGCCTCGCGCCCCCCCTGGAATTTCTTCACGCCCCCTCACGGGGGCACTTCCCCCCAGTTTGGGAACCCATGTTTTAGTATGTGGCCCCACTCCTGCAAACACTTATGCCTACACTAAACTTGAAGCACATGAATATCCCCATTGATTCTGGTCATCTGAGTAGTCTCTGAAGTCAATGAAACTGTTCACTAGAGGTGGCTGGAGACTGGAATTCTCATTCTGTGGGAAAGGCCAACATTTAAAAAAATAATTCATTCTGAAATAGAGCAAGAGAAAAAATCCTCAGGGATCACCAGTTCCAAAATCTTACTTTGGTAGTGGGGAGCTTGGGTTCTGAGCAGGTTGAAGAAAGTGGGAGCTACCATTCCCCAGGTTTCTGGGCTGTTGTTGAGTTGGGAGCCTTAGTTTCAAGCCATTTTCTTGACTGGGCTGCAAAGGAGCCGGGCAGCCATGGAGCTGGCAACAGTTTTCCAAAGTAAAATTGAAATTTTCCCATGGAAGACTTGTGGTTTTGTGGAAAGTGAATTTTCCATCTGAAAATAATTTTCAGAGGAAGATTCTCAACCAGCTCTGCTATTTATGTATAGTTAAAACACATGCCAAAGTGCTTTTGAGATTAGTGCCTAAATACTCTCTAGGACAACAGTGCATAACCTGCCCAGCTCTTGGTAGCATGAATAGTTATTACCATCTGATGGCCTTCAGTAGCTAATGGGAAATACACTGGTGATTTCAGTCTTTTTTCAGATGTATCTACTCACAAATTATCCCAGTTGGTACTAAGTAGCATCTTAATTGGCAGTCACAGCAGAGAGACCAAGAATTGGAAGCACATAAACTCTGGTAGTCTATCATGTCTGGAGTTGGTCAACACTAAAGCATGTTGGCATGGCCAAGTGGGAAAATCTTTACTACCACTGCCCAGGCTGTGCACGTTTGTGTAGACCGAGAATTTTG
Organism: Rafetus swinhoei; assembly: GCA_019425775.1. Lineage (NCBI taxonomy): Eukaryota > Metazoa > Chordata > Testudines > Trionychidae > Rafetus > Rafetus swinhoei. Next base: position 120,243,799 of record CM033446.1, on the reverse strand, counting down.
GTTTTCAGGAGTGCGGATTGAGTGCCTTTGTGGTGATCAATTTCATTTGCACAAAAGTGAAGAAGACAAAGAAATATTAATTCATCGAGATAGAAAAAAGTATTTTAAACAACACAAGCAATTTAGAATGTTTGAAATCTGTAGACAGGGCCATTGGCAACTGTCATCATGAGACCGGTGACTGGAAATGGTGTAGAACAGGGGTCGGCAACGTACAACGTAGAACAGTGGCATGCAAGATGATTTTCGGTGACAGGCACAATGGACGGGCTCCCCCTCACTCCCCCCCCAACCTGCAATGGGGAGCCCATGCTGGCGATCCAGCATTGCACCCCCCCGCAAGATTGAAGCCAGTGCCGGCTTCCTGCAGGAGAGTGGAAGCCCCAAGGCTCCACACCGGATCTGGCTTGCAGGGAAACGTGCGCACACTGCTCCTCCCCTCCCCACAGGAGAAGCCGGAATGGAGCCCAGGGCAGGAGATCAAGTGGGGCATATGGTGGAGAGAGCTCCGTCCCCCAGGAGAGTGGTGCGGCCCAGGGCAAGAGGGTTAAATCTTGGCACTCCACTTGGGAAAAGTTGCCGACGCCTAGTGTAGACGGATGACTGTATAGTTAGGATTGCTGAGTAAAGGATGATGTTCATAGCAGAAATGTACCATAGAGTGGCTAATGATTTCAGCCATTAACATTTTCTGAAGAAGCCTTTGAACTGCAATGTCCTCAAACTAATGCTGGGCTGTTGCTGTTTTCAAAGGAAAATGCCATAGTACCACCAGCTGAAAGTTTTTGGCCTTCAGGAAAAGGAGATGAGCGAGACAAAGACGACAGTGGAGCTTCCTGGTCCTCTGGCACCTTATCAGATGGCATTGCCCTGGTAATGTTCTTCCTGCTTACCTCTGCATGTGGGAGTTCTTCCCTGTGTAGAAGGCCTCTACAAGGCCAGTGCATTGTTTCTGTCCTCAGAACAGCGATTGAATGGGATTTCAGGGGTGCATTGGTCTGGCGTGGGCCCTTCAAACAGGGCTAAATTTCACCCTCTCAGCAGGAAAACTGTTCATCTGAAGAAGTTGGCTATGCCCACGAAAGCTCATGATACCATCTACATGTTTTGTTAGTCTGTAAAGTGCTACCAGACCTTTTGTTGTTTTTCAAGTTTATCTTATATGTGATGTCTACCAAAAATGCAAGGATATCAATGCAAATTCAGGTTAACGGAGAGGTCACTCCCTCTCCCCCACTCCCTTTTTAAAGGACAAAAATTAGACTTTTATTGAGTGTTTACTCTCCCCTCTGTGTGGCGTAACCTGGAGAGGATGTGTGGTTTCTGAAGCAGAAGTGGGCAGCCTCTGAATAATCTAATCAACTACAATCTGTTCTCCACTGTCTCCCAATAAAGTAGTGAGAGCTGTAGCTATCTGTCTTTATGTATCTCTATGTAAATTGTGAGGGAACGATCCCGTATTTGTTCTTGGCCCAAAACAATGCATGGGTTGAGTGATTGCAGCCCTTGAGGCTTCCAAAGTACATCAAAGCAGTGACAATAGTCATCTTTCCACTGCTGCCTTTCTTTTGACAGGATGTTGATGTGTTACCAGAATCATGTGATAAACACAGCAAGGAAACATCTTTTCAAGTTGCACAGAAAACTGGAAGCAATGAAGACTGTGCTGCCGACCTTAATAATCAGGCAGTGGTAAGTTATGCTGATCTCAAATAGCCCGAATTTGGTGACCTTCTGGGCATACTGCAAAAAACATCTGTTTGACGGGGAATTGGAAGCAGGCTGAGGGTGTCCTTACTACAACCAGGAAGGGGTAAAAAGGAACTCTTCTGGGGAGTGGTTGGCTTGCTGAGCTCCTGTCTGAATGATTATTTCTATTCTAATGGTGTTTTCTTGTAGCACTAACTATGTGTAAGGGCACCTAGATCCTTGTATCGGGTTCTTTCCCAGAAAAACTGCAGTCTAGACATACCCTGAAACTCAGAAGAACAGTTGCCTGGGACAAACAGTTGCTTCCCCACTAGCCACCAGCAGTGGGAGCACCGGGGGACCTAGAGCCACCATAGCTGCCAATGTCCCTTACTACTCTTGTAACAAAATTTCCATTGGAGAGGTCCTTCTTTCCCTGAATTATCCTGGATGGTTATTTTGCTGGCCAATGTGATTCCATCCCAGTTTCCTCCCCCAAATATTACATCATACAAGTGAACTCAACTGATTTCTTTCCAAGATCATAAATTTACTGGACAGACATAGAATCGTAGAATGAAATTAATCCCTGTAAACACTAAATCAGTTTGCTTTCTCATGAGAGAGACTTTTTATTCAGCTAGACCAGGATTTTGATAATTAAATACTTGTTCTGACAGGTGGCTGATTGAGTTCAGTATGCACTTGACCAATGTGCATTTATTCTGGTGCTATAGTAGGCCTACGTGGAAAGACATTTGGAGCTACATTATAAAAATATTAAATATCTTTGAATTCAGTCTAGGTTAATGGAAATGAAACTGTTTTAATACATACTGCTGGCTAGGTCTCACCGTAACATCCACTACTGCTCAGTCCACCTCAAACAAATATATTTGCTTTAAAGGAGGGACAGGACAGAGTACTGACTGACAACAGAACTTTTAACATTAGGAAGTGGGTTAATTTGTGTTCTGTACTTAGAAAATATCTTTACATACTGGTATACTTCACAGATGATATTGCCATCTGCATCTTCTTTGCTGGAAAGTTTTAGCTAAACTGAAGTGGGAATGTTTTGATTTCAGTGCCATTTTTAATAGAAGAAAATCCGGGCAAATAAGTTTGACTCTCATTTTGTTTAGACCTTTATTGTTTCAATTTTGCTTTTACTTTTATATTTAATATATTTTTATTTTTTATATTTCATGTATATAATATTATTGTTTTGACATTATCAAATTAAACATTGTTGTTGGAATAAAAATTCCAAAAAATTTCAGTTCAGTAGTAAAACTTTTAAATTTTGTTCCATTTGAGAATACAAACAAATTTCAAAATGTCAGGTGTTTCCTACTGGATAGAAATCCCATTTTCCTACAAGCACAGTTTTAAAATCCTGTATTAAAAATACATTTAAAAAAATCTTACTCTACACATCAAAAAGAAATGAATCTTTTTTCACCCTTCCATGTGTATGTGAGTGAATGAACTTGTAATATCAAACACATTTAGACCTAAAGCTGAAAATCTCAGCTGACAGTTATGCTTGCGCAAACACATACAAGAACACTTGTTCACAGGTATATATTTAATCAGTTCCTGGATCTGTAGTATTAAATTGTGGGTCAGTTTTTTTTGGTTTTGTGTGTTTAATTCAGAATGGCCACGTTCCAGGCCACTTAAGACAAATAACAAAAGTGACATTTTACTTATTTAATGAAGTAACATAATGTATTATTTAAAACCTTATATTTTTTCAATCTTGTCATCCACCTACTCATGCTGTTGGTGTGTGTGCATTTATTGTTCCTAGGAATGTTACTTAGTGTGTAATTGAATAGTTGTGTAACCACATCCAATTTTAGAGGTTACACAACTCTTTGATTGTCCCCGGAGGCAGGGTTGGCAGCCAGTGAGCTCCTAGCCCCACTCCCGGGGAGAGCCCCCACCACCCTGTGCTGCTGCCTCTTTACCAGAGGCAGCAGTGTGCTGTGGCAGCAGTTAGGGTTGCCAGATGGTCTCCCAAAAAATACCGGACACACGGTATTTTTTTGGTCGAGCCAAAAAAAAAGGGAACGTGGGATAATAACGCCCAGAGCGGTGATCACAATCCCACCTCCCAGCTGGGACTCCCAGGCTGGGAGGCGGGGCCAGGATTGGTGCTGGGAGCCTGTGATTGCGCAGAAGCGTTGCGGGGGGGGGAGTGGCTGAGACTCCCAGTCACTCCCCCCGGCCCGGCTAGGCTTCTGAAGCACCCAGAGAGGCTTCTGCGCAATCACAGGCTCCTAGCGCCGATCGTGGTCCCGCCTTCCAGCCGCTCCCCCCAACCACGCCAGGCTTCTGTCCGGTGCGCAGCCGGAAAAATCAGAGAATGCTGGACATTGCACATGTCTGGTATTCTCTGATTTTTTTACCGGACAAAGATTGCGAATACCGGACTGTCCGGTAGAATACTGGACACCTGGCAACCCTCGCAGCCCCTGACCACAGGGGGCCTGTGTTCACCGCAGTCAGAGTGTGCTCCATGGCAACAGCCCCTGTTCACGGGGAATTCAGACTATCCCCCCACCAATGGGCTGCTGCCACGTGAACATGGGCTTATTCACAGTAGCTTCCCCTGCCCTACCCTCCCTGCAGTGCTGCCTCTGATAGAGACAGCAACATGGAGGGGGGAAAGGCGGCACTGCGGAGCCAGTGCTGTGGGCTCCTGTGTGCTCCCCCTGCCTTTGTAGCAGGGTGAGGGCAGCAGGTGGGTCCGTGGAGCTAGCACCCCGCATGTATCAGCTCCCACCTGCTTCTCCTCCTCGCTGAGCCAGGGGATAGAGGGGAACAGGCAGATCCAGTGTTCATGGGGAGCCATCTTAAACCTGGCTCCCCCCTGGGCACCGCATGTAGTTGTCTACACATTGGCATCCCTAATGGTTCCACTACCAGATTAGTGCCCAGCTGTCTGCATTTTTTCATATGCTTGCCTTGCACATGCAATGCTCGATTTGCTTATAAAAATTAGAGATTTGCTTATGCATGTTTGTGCCTGCATATGCACAACCCCTAACCTACATATGCATTTTTGAAAATTTGCCTAGCTGTCCAAAACCTTTGCAAAATGGTTAAAGGCTACTCCTAAGGTAAAAATAAATTGAAGGGAAGGTTTCAGTTAAGACTCTAGAAAGTTTTCTGTATAACCTGCATTCTAAATAAAAAATGCATGTAAAGATATTTGGAACTGAAAAGTAGCCTAAAAGTAGCTCATAAGTATTGCCTAAGTGCATGCTATGCATGCCTTAGAATACACCACCTTGATCAAAGCCACACAAAAAAAAACACCTATCCTCTGGGATATCTTGTTATTTAACTATGAGTCATTGTTCTTCCTGTCTGCTGAGGTATACCTGTGCAAACGCACGCTGCTTGGAAACGTTTTTTTGCACCAGATCATGTGATCACTCAGTGCAGTTGTTGAGTTTTTTCTTTCAGTTTTAACCTGGGAATAAGGTGACAGTGCAGGTTCAGAGCTGTTTATATGCCAAAGTTAAACATTTTCTGCTGATAGATTTTCTGTGTTTGAATGTCCTTTGCTTCAGGGTGATACGCCTTCTTCTGTCACAAACACTGGCCAGTGCTTTGAAAAGAAACCAGGAGATTCAAAGGAAACCGTGGATAGCAATAGGCCTGAGCCTGAAAAGATCCTCCATGTCTGCCAGGCACAGATTACAGAGCTGGAGCTGTGGCTAGAAAAAGCTAAAGTGTCTCTGGAATCAGAAACCCAGACCCCAGAAATGCAGCAGATGGTGGAACAGCAACTTGCTGATTGCCAGGTAAGATTAAGTGGTCAGAGTTCACCGCTGCCATCTAAACCGATCACCCTTCCCCCAATAGGTGTGTTTGCATAAAAGCTACAATTACAGTTTCAGCTCCTGTTCCCGATAACTCTGCTGAACAATGTAGTGAAGAGTAACCACTTGGTTTAGATTTCAGCTGCTTTTTTCCAATGATCTTTTTAAAAACCGTATTGTACCCATTTAGTTGCCTTGTGTATATTTTAGCGTCTGGGAGCTTAGCTAGGACTTAAAGCATAACAAATTTGTGTTTATAAAAATGTGTCCTGTAATGCACATTCATCATGTTGGTTTGCACAGTATAATATTCATAAAAAATGTTCCTGGTTTAAATTCACTCATAAAAGGCATAAAAGGCTTTTTTTAATGAGACTGTGACTTCAGTCATGAGAAAAGCTTGGTTTCAAAATGGAGAATTAGCTAACCATTTGACATTTCCATTTTATTTTAGTGTAGGCGTTTAAAGTGCTCTAAAATGTAAATTTTTGTTTTGTACCCTTGGGCCCAATCCTGCAGACTTAAGCTTCGTCTTGATTTTTCACACTTACTATCTGGTTATCCCAGATGGAACCTAAAGGGCCAAATCTGGCTGAGAACTGGAATTCACCCAGATGGAACTGCAACTTCCACAAATCCTCTATCCCTTGCAGCTATTGGTGCCTACTCCAAGGCAGGCTCTGCATTCCAACAGTGATAGTAAAAGCACAGTTACAGTGAAACAGTCTTCAAGATTAATTTGCTTTGCTTGCATATCTGAGTTTGCAGCTGATTTATGCTACTAGGCTTTGTTGAGACGAGGGATTTGGACTGGACAGGAGACCAGTTCAACTTGTCAAAATTGAACTTGATATTAAACTCTGACTATATTGGTATTAAATGGGGTTTACAATATAGTCAGAGTTTAATACCAACACTCCGGTTATCTGAAGAAGTGGGCTGTGCCCATGAAAGCTCATGATACTATCTATATGTTTTGTATTAATATAGCCAGAGCAATTTCCTTTCCTCACTCACTGACCTCCAAGTCACTTACAAGACTTCAGGGATCATGGTGGACATTCATCTGACATAAACTCCAGTGCAATACAGTGGCTAAAAATGCTAATGCAGCCCTCAGATGCATAAACCAGAATGACGAATAGGAACAGGGGGGTTATATTCCCACTGTTACTACATTGGTATGGCGGTTACAACAATGCTGGTGTCTACAACATGTATGATAGAAAAATTGAAGAGGTTTTAAAGCAAAGCCACAAGATGATTCAAGAGTTAGAAGAGAGACTCGGGGAACTCAATCTACAGTAACAGTTGTGTTATCTAGCCCTGTACCACTGGAAAGCTCTATAAACTGGCATTTCTAATTTTTATTGAAAGTCTGATTTATAGGCTGATTGGCACAGAGCCAGCAGGGTACTTACTTGCTGCTCCTAGATTGAGAAATGGCCACAAATGTTTGGAGTGTGTGAGTGTTTGTGGGCTAGGATTTGAGGCATGGGATAGGGTGCAGACATGGGCTCTGGGAGGGAGTTTGAGTGTGGGAGGGAGCTTGGGGCAGGATGTTGGGGCATAGGAGGGGATTCAGGTCTCAGATCCAGAGTGCAATCATCCTGGTGACTCCCTGCAAGCAGTAACCTATCCTTGTTGCTCCTGATGGATGTGACTAGGTGGCTCTGCATTGCCACTGCCCTGCACTGGTTTCACAGCTCTTGTTGGCCAGGAATCGCAGCCAATGGGAGCAGTTGGGGCAGCTCCTGTGGGTGCGGGCAGAGCGTAGAGCCATCTAGCCGTGCTTCTGCCGGGAGCAGCAGGGGCACGTCATCGCTTATGGGGATCCATCTGGATCTGGCACCCCGAAACCTCTCTCCATGCCCCAGTTCATGAGCCCCCTCCCACATCCAAATTCCCTCCCCACACATCCCTAGCCCAGTTGCGCACCTGCTCCTGCGCCCAAACTCCCTCACTCTTTGTTACCAGGAATTTTTCACTTACCAGCACCCCACATTCCCCAACATACAGGATAAAAATACTTTTACTGTATGTAGTTTGCCAAAGAGAAAGTTAATGGGTGACTTGATTACAGTTAGTCAGTATCTTTTGTGAGAAACAAATATTTGACAATTAGCTTTTCAGTTTAGAAGGCGCACGTGTAACAAAATCCAGTGTCTGGAAATTGAGGCTAGAAAAATTGAGATTTGGAATGAAGTATAAATTTTTGACAGTGAGGGTGGCTAACCACTGCAACAATTTATCAAGGTTTGTCTTGGCTTCTCTGTCACTGGCAATTTTAAAATCAGGATTGGATGTTTTTCTAAAAGATATATAAGCTAGTTCAAAAGTAATTATTTTGGGGGAGATTTCTGGCTTGTGTTGCACAGGGGGTCAGACTAGATGAGCACAGTGGTACCTTCCAGCCTTCAAATCTGTGCACCATTTAAGCACTGTCGCAACGTTCATTTATAGCTAGGCCCCCACAGCAGCTCAAAATCTGGGCAGCACTAGAAGCCACCTTTGTCCCCTCTCCTCCTGGGCTGTAACCTCTTTGGGGCATCTCTCTCAGAATCTAGTCCAGAATTGTTCTGCCTTGCCTAGGAGTAACTGAATGTTAGCGTAAGTAATGGCATTAGTATTTCTCACCGCACAGCCTGTGGGTTGCAAAGGCATTTCCTTTTGTACGCAAGGCCACCACACGTACAGTTTCATTTCTCATTTGCTGGCTGGATTGGGGATTTTTTTGGTAGCGATTTCTGATTTTCCTCACTCCATTTTTTTCTGAACACCTGAAGTATGAACAGTGACTAGAGTGTGTTTATAAGGTTGAGTAATTTAACTACTTTCTTTCTTAGGTTATGTTGTCAGAGTTAGAACAAAAGGTTGTTTCTTTATTGGAGGATTGCAAAGATAGGCAACAAGGAGATAGTGCAGTTCCTCAGCAAGAAGCTGAGGCGCTTTCCTTGAAGCTGAAGGATGTTAAGTGCAATTTGGAAAAAGTCCAGGTGATGCTTCAGGACAAATACAGCGAAGTACAGGTAAGAATCCTGAATTCTGTGCAAAGTCCAATAAGAGAGACATTGTGCTGCAATAGGAGAAAGCTTCAGCGGACTAGTTATAACAGTCTATGTGAAATTAAGGGATGGATGCAAGTGAGTGTGAACATCACTCACTGTCATTTCAGTTTGCAGTGCTGTATAATTATGTGCAGCTTGCTGCTTGTAATGCGTTTTAGTGGTTCTCTGAACGATTTCATTTTGCTTAAAGAGCATAGTGTCTGAGGTCAAGGTTTTGTGAGTCACAAACGTGAGAGAATGCAAAAAATATTTTAAAGATTTTTTTTTAAATGTTTTGTACAATAAAGATCCCAGGGGGAGGGAGGGAGACAGTTCTGGAGACTGTAGCCCTCTCTTCAGAGAACAGAGTAGCAAGGGAAGTGACAATAGGCTCTTCTTTGTGTTCAGTACTCCTCTGAGTATCTCTTTGAATATCTCTGCTGAGATTGACTGACTTATTCGCAGTCACTTACAGCTACAGGGGAGCTCCCCACCCCCTCTGTTTATGATGGCTTCAAGAAAGTCTGCTAGAGGTGAGCATACTATTGGCAAAGGCAGCTGCAGTGTCACCTCCCCTGAAACTGCACTGCCTGAAGGGTGAGCTCTGGTAGCCAGGGAAGGACTAGTGATGCTAAACATTCCTGTTGAATACCAACATACCTCTACAAGTATCACCAGGCAGAAAATCTACAAAGCTTCTGGACCATACAAGCCATTTGTAAGTTGGAAGCTAGTTTACACACACAAATTCTACCTCATCATAGTTTATTCAGGTGTCAATGAGACTTCCAAAACCATGCTTTCCTGTAATTCTGCTACCAATAGTGTGGGAGAGGTGAACAACTAAGAGAGGATTTTACTTGGAGATGAGGATAAATTCAAAGTCTCCCCAGGTGAAACCTCACAAAAATCTTTGCAGCGATCCTCTAGTAGCAGCCTTGTTCCACCCTTCTGCGAAATCACCTGAGCTTCATCCCCTGTTTATTTTTCAGAGCCTGTCATGATATCTCTTCTCTAAACTGCACACATGTTTTGCCATCTTTTCAATTCTGAGTGTTCTAACAAAAGTCTGTCTTACTTCACAGAACAACTGTGAAAGGATTCCTTCAGCGCTCCCCCAACCTGGCAGCTCCAAAGTATCCAACTTGATTACCACGGACACGCCACCATTCAGCAGACGTAAAGGTTTGCAGCAGCATCAGGTAATCTGACTGCTCGTCCCACAAGCACGAAGAGCAGTTGTCTATTATCTGCTATGTTCAGATGTGCTCGGCTGTTAGGACTAGACTGTGACTTGGATTATGTACCTCCACAGTGAGGGAGAGGCTTCCTTGCATTTCTGTGCTAGTTACCCTGTCTTGGTCCTGGGCATGTGGGCATAAAAGGGCACAGCCTTGAGTAGGAGACCTGGGAAGGGAATGGGAAGAGCTTTGGATCCACTCCCAAATCCTGAGCACTTGAGACGCAGGGGTCGGACGATGTGGTTTGTTCCTGGTAAAGGGAAGCAGCAAACTACTACTGTTTGGAGCTGGAAGGGAACAGTGAGCAAGGCCGTCCTGCGAGTTGCACTGGGCATGGAGTCTGGGGCTATCCCCTGCAGGCCCTGCCTCACCTCTGCTCCTTTCACAAACTCCACCCCCAAGCAATACAGGCCAGGGGATTACGGGGCCTGCAGCTTGCTCCACTCTGCTGTGCCATCCTCCCAGCCTGCTGAGCCCCGCTTCTCCACAGCGGTGGGAAGTGGAGCACCCTGGGGCCTGAGCACTCTGCTTCTCACTGCTGTTGATAAATTGAGTGCCGCGGGCCCGGAGGGGACGACGGGACGGGGTGGTGCAGAGCAAGCTGCCGGGCTGTTCCGACTCCTGCTGCTGGGCTGAATGCAGTAGAGCAACCCCTACTGCTGCCACGCCAGGCCACCAGCCCCCAGGTAATCTTCCAGGTCCCGTCCATGGGATGGCTGGGGTGGCCACCAAGGGACCCCCAAAAGTGCGGGGCTTAGGGCAGCCACCACAAACCATCCTATGGACAGGACAACTCTGCCAGTGAGTGTTATTTAACAGGCCTAAGCTGAGGTAAAAGTGTCATCACACAAAGCATCTCCTATTTAACTAAATTGGAGATGTGGTTCTTACTCAAGGGTGCTCCTGGAGCCGGACAGCTTACATGGCACAACTTCATTATGGCTGTGCCTAGAGGCATGGGAAAAACTTGTCAAAAGTGTCTTGGGCACTTACGAATCTAATTCCAATTGAAAGTGAGAGGGACTTGGATTCCTAAGGGCTAGATTTTCAAAAATATTTAGGCATTTAAAGATGCATCTAGGCACGTAGTGGAATTTTCAAAAGCACCTAAACCAGTGGCTCCCAATCTTTTTGAGCATGTGGACCCCTTTTCAATCTATTAAAATTATACGACCTCTCTTCTCCCCGCAACAATGTAGCTGTGCCTGCAGCCTGCACTTACCTCAGCCTTCTCTGCTTCCCAAGCTGCGTCCCTCAGCCCACTCAGGAAGCAACACGGGCTGAGGGACTTGCTGGCTGCTGGCACGTCCTTCGACCCGTGTTGCTTCCCATGGCTCGGAAAGCAATGTGGGCTGAAGGATGTGCTGGCTCTATTTTAAACTTTCCGCAGACCCCCTACAGTACCATCACAGACCATAGGTTAGGAACCACTGACCTAAACTCATGATTAACCTGTTCAGGAACTTCTGAAAATGTCACTGGGCACCTGTCTTCACCTTAAGCACTTACATATCTTTGAAAATCTGGCCCTAAATATTTGTCTCTTTTGAAAATGGGACTTGAGGCTCCTGGGTAATTGAGGTGCTTTTGAAAATTTGACACACAATCTAGCCCATAGTGCCTTTTAAGTTTATTGTTAGCAGATTAAACATATGAGGTCATGTTCTCTGTTCTGTACATAATACTGTTGATTCTGCTTTTTGAAAATCAGCTTTTCCCTTTTTGTTCCTTCTCTCTTTGAAGAGTGCTCAAGTAAACAATCCAAACTGAATCACAGGAGACCAGAGTTGCTGAATTTCTGTTTTAACTCCCTCTTCTGATTAAACACAGTAGTTAAACACTTTGTTCTCCTGCCCCAATGTGATCAAGGAAGGCAATTAGAGAGATTGTGGAATCCCAGTTACTGAAGGTTTTAAGAACAAGTTTGCCATCACCTATAGCCTAGATCAGTGGTCCCCAACCTTTTGGGGCTGCCGGGGGTGGGACCGTGCGTGCGCCGCGCACTGGGGTGGGGGCTGCGCATGCGCCGCGCACCCGGGGCGGCGCCGCACATATGCCGCACGCCCGGGGCACAAGAATGGCTCGGGCCAGCCCTGATCACTAGGCGGGCGCACATAAATGCCCCGGCAGGCGCCATGGCACCCGTGGGCACCGCATTGGGGACCACTGGCCTAGATATACTTAATCCTGCCTTAGCATGGGGGACTGAATTAGAAGACCTTTTAAGATGTCTTCCAGCCCTGCATTTTTATGGTTTATTATTTTTAGATCTCAACATAGGCTATTTTTAGATAATCTAAAAAAAAGTGATGTATTTGGTAAAGTTATATGTAGTTCCCATGTATATAATCACTTGCTTTTTGTTCTGGTAACTGTTTTTTCTTCTTTGAGAAGAACATGGTTTACACACTTTACTTGATCATTCACATTGTTCCTTATTTCCAGGACCTGCTGTTAAAACCCACTGAGCAAAATAATCTTGTCGACTTCATCAAATTGTATGTAGAAAAAATGCAGCCACACTTTGCTGACGGCGCTACTCAGAAATTAGATTCAAGGTACAAAATAGAAAAATTAGTCATTGAGTGTGGCTTCTAGATATGTGCCAAAGTTTTGTAATATATGCAATTGTGAGCTACACTACATGTGTGACCCCCTAGGTATCTACCCTACACAGCTCTGCCCAGCCAAGCAATGTCTGCCATGTCTACCTTGTTATTTTTAGCAGTGTAGTATCCTGCTGCCTGCCCTGCTAGGGCCTTTCCCATCTGCACAAAGTCTCTGGCAGCAAGCAAAAGCTCAGGCAGAGGGAAAAGGCTCCTGCCAAAGCCCTCCCCACCTTCCTACTACCAGCCCCTTTCACTGCATCGTGCAGCTACACGTGTAGTGCCCGTGTTGTACATACCACTGTAAGAGGAAACATAGCTTTAGCCTTCTGCTGTGCTGCATTGCATTCTGCCCAAACACTGTATGCTACATTATGCCCATGCTTTTAAATGTCTGTGGTGCTGCCTAGAATATTATGCTGATGGCAATTAAAAATAATACACCACCTGATTGATAGCCATGGAATATAAATATTCTCTGAGTGTGTTTGGAAGGGGGGCTAACATTATTACTATCTTTTATTTCATCTCTTTCATACAACATTTGGTGATAAGTTAAGACTGAATGAACGGGAAAGCTTGAAAAAAAGATTATTATTATTATTATTATTATTTATTTCGGTTGTGCCAACTGTGTGCAAGTACTGTACAGACATGTGGAGATAGAGACCCTACCCCCAAGAAGCTGACAGTTTAAGACCCCAGTCCTGCAAGGATATAAGTAGAAACTTAAATTTATTTGCTGGAGTCATCTCACTGAATTCAAGAAGTCGCTGAAGGCTGTTCACAATGCATAAAGTTAAGCATGTGTTCAAATCTTTGCAGGATTGCAACCTCAGTGAATAACAAGCACAACAAAGATGGGGGGGAAGGGAGTAGCAAAAAATGTGATTAATGGTGAGGCTAAAATCACACATTCTGTTGGTTTCACTGGGGGCATATAGGGAGGCAGGAGAGTGGGTAAAGGGGAGATAGTTCTATGCTTTATTCTGTCCTAATCTTTCCTTGTTCTTATGGTAATGTTCCCTGATTATTATACAGCAGTGATGCATCTATCCCAAGGAGTGAGTTAGCTGGTCTGTTTTTGAGGGACCAGACTGGTGATAAGTGGCAATATTTACAACAAGAACTGTCTGCTACGATGAAGTCTCCTCTGTGTCAGCTTGCTGAACCTCAGGTTCGTTTATGTTCGTTCCAACACAAAGTAATTATTACCTTTCAAAGTGAAAAAATTACATCCAATATGAACTGATTATTAAGTTACCACAAAGGCATAGATTAATACATTTTGCTTTCTATTTTTTCATATAATCTCTCTTAACATCATTAAACAATTGAAAACTGTGTAATAGCTGTCCAGTTGAAATAATAATTTATAATAGTCAGTGGTATTCTTACACAGCCTTTTTAATATTACGTTTTCTCTCTCTCATCCTTGACAGCATTGTGAGTAGTCATTACCGCTTTTCTTTTAAGTTTCTTGAAGTTTCTGCCATGATGAGGATAATAGGTAGCCATCTAGATTAATTCTTGTATTAAAAAATTAGGCCTGATGCTAACACCTACCCTTATTTAAACGATCAGATAGAGATTAACTTGTTTCTTGCAGCTGCATGTGTGTGGACAAACACTGACCTCAGGGACAGATTCAGTCCTGATATCCACTATTGTGGGACTAGATTTATCCTCTCTAAGATAAATGGTATGTCAAAGCAAAGTTTGAGTTGCAGGGGTTGAAGATTGTTAGTATGACCTTTCAGGTTTTTACTGTGTAGAAACATCAATGACTTGTACTGTTGTCAGTTTTGTTCACTTGTATTAAAAAAAATCTCTACAAACAAGCTGAGATTCTTCTTAGCGTAGTGTCCCCACGGGGGCCCCACTGTAGGTGCATGTGTACTCCTGCGCCTCTATCGGAGATTTTTGGTGGCAGTGGCCTCAGCATGTGTTCTCCCTCCCTCCCTCCTGGTCTGCCTAGAGGCTATCTAACATTGGGCTGGAAAAAGCCCTTCCTTTGTCCCTTCCTTAGTTGTATCATTAGCATAATTAGTCGCTGTTTTTGTTTCTTTTGATTCATCTGAAGAAGTGGCTTGTACCCACAAAAGCTCGTGATACTGTCTACATTTTTTATTAGTCTCTAAGGTGCTGCAAAACTATTCATTACTTTTAAAGGGGGTTTTTTTAGTTACTAACAAGGCTACCTCTCTGAAACTTTTCTTTCTTTTGTTCTTTTTTTAATAGTGTTTCTCCCCCTTTTTTTTTTTAAACTCCCTTGGAATTAAAAAAAAAAAAAAAAGTGAAGGAAGGAAAACTTCAGTTTGTTTCCTGTCCTGTCTGGGGGCAACTCTCCCTCCCCCCATGTAAAAGACTAGTTTTTTTCCTTTTTTCTGATTTTAAAAAAGAAGAGGAGGAGTAAAGAAGACATTTCCTCTGCATTTCTTATTGCTAGGGATTGATCTGTCTGCCCCCACCCGGGGGGGCATTCTTAGCTTGAACAGCTCTGAGCGGTGTCTCTCCTACAAGCAGTTCCTATAGTAGCCAGGCACTCTCATTACCTGGGACAGCCTCCCGGAAGTGCTTCCATTGCCACAGTGAAAATGACAGTCTCACAGGCGCAGGGAGCTGAAGTTTAAAACAGTTCCTTATGGAGAAAGCACTT
This sequence comes from Rafetus swinhoei, assembly GCA_019425775.1. Classification (NCBI taxonomy): domain Eukaryota; kingdom Metazoa; phylum Chordata; order Testudines; family Trionychidae; genus Rafetus; species Rafetus swinhoei. Next base: position 120,228,718 of record CM033446.1, on the reverse strand, counting down.
CAGTCTCCAGGAGGCTCCCAAACTGATTATCCCCACAGCAGCTTTAACTAAAGAGGTGGGGTAGAGTCCTTCCTCCCCCCCTCCCCCCCCCCAAAAAAACAACAACAACCAAAAACCCCACAGCAGACTCCTCCTGTAAAGGCTGGTAAAAACAAGCTCTGAGTGATTGGCCAACCAGAGGGGCTTTCCCAGTGTGGCCTCCTCAGTATGGTTCACCAGCAGCTCTGAAGCATGGTACTCAGAGCCCCCCTCCCCAGTGTTAAGGAAACAATTACCGTACTGTCTCTAAAAGAGTAACAGAGAGAGAGAACTGTTGATATCAGAAGTGACAAAACTCCCACTTGCAGTTACATGGTGCAGCAAAACTCTCATCAAGGGAGTGCTCTGCACCATCTCCATCATTGGTACTGATAAAGTACCATGGACATTTGTCTGTGGTACCAAGTGAGCGCAGGGTACCACATTAACTCTGGTACCATGGAGACCTGACGGGTGGGGAAGAACTGCAATCCCCACTACATCATACCAGGGCCCTGGTACCGAGCACATCCAGGCACCCAAAATTGGTCTTGGCACCAAGTTGTGTACAGCCAGTGCCCCAGTCAGTACCGCCCTTACCCAGTGACAAGTCTGACAGCGGCTAGGAGGAAGTCATGGCCCATTGTCACAATACAAGGATCCTCCCCACGTCCATCAAGCCAACCCACAATTGTGGTATGGGACACCTGGGATAACCCCAACATGCATGCTTCCCTCATTGCCTTATTGCAGTCCTTGGGCGATATATACACACCTGTCTCAGCCATCCAGTGTGTCTCAGGGAGAGACCATCAGATGGTCTCCTCCCATGTGTCTGTCCAGAGCCCCTGGGCCAGGGGTGAAGGAAGCTTTTTTCAGAACAGGAAGAAGGGCTCAAAGGGAAAGCTACCCCTCCAGCAAACTTCTCCTTATCTTTGCCAGATGTGGTCTCCCTTCCATCGCCTCTTCCTAGGTGATGATCTTAAGAACTTGAAGGATTTTGCTACAAGTGTGACAGATGAGCTGCAGATTCCCCTATAAGAGGTGACAGATTCCTATCACAAGTTGAAGGATAGTCTGCACACCTCCTCATCCAGAATTGCCCTCCCAATTAATGAGGAGATTCTAGGTCCTACCAAAGTTGTCCACAGCAACAAAGCGTGCGCCCCCCTCCCGCCCCCCAACCCCTTCATCCCTCAAAGCGGGAGACTTCCTATTTCAACATCTGTAACCCAATTCCTATCATTGTGGTTGTGGTTAATGCATGAAGCAACCAACATAATGCCGACTCAGCCCCATACAATTAGGTTTGGCAAAAAAGGAGTATTTGTTGTTGACAGAGCTGTTTAGAATTGTGAATTAGCAAACTATTATGGCCACATACGATTTTGGTAATTATGGAAAATTCAGAGCATTTCTGGAACATGTACTGGAGACAGAAAAGTAGCAATTTCAGGCCATCATTAAAAAGGATCAGTTAGTAACCAGATTGGTGCTAGAGAAGTCAGAGGAATACCTGTATGCCCTCTCGTTGCTCCTTGGCTGATTCCTCACATGATCTCTCAAAAAAAAATGGCCTTCTCCTTTACCCCAACCTGCGAGTCCTTTGCCTGCAGGTGTGGCTCCTTCTTAGTTCCAAGGCTTAGAAGCAGAATGTTCTGATGAGATAAAAGATGTGTTGCTACATGGCTAAAGTTGACCATTCAACAAACTTACCTATAAAATGGAAACGACTCCAAGTTGCTAATCTAAACACAGAGCCAACCTCCCTCTGATTTTGCACTTCATTGTAGACCTCAAGAGGCCAAAACTCCCATTCAGCTCTATTCAGGTACATCTTGCAGTGGAAATATCCTTTCACCACTAGGTAGACATATATTCAGTGTTTGCTCACCTGCTGATGCGTAGATTCCTTAAGGACGCTGGGAATCTTCTTCCTGTGTACGACACCACCCGCTCCAGTGTGAAATCATAACCTAATTCTCAGGGCTAGACTTCCCTTTGAGTCCATGGCAGCTTGCTTTCTTGTACATCCGTGAAGACACATGGACGAGAGATAGTCAATTTCTAGTTGCCATCTTCTCAATTAGGAACATAGGAGAAAATATCGACTCTGGTGGCACACCCACCATTCACAGCTTTTTTTTTTTTTTTTTTTTAAGACAGAGTAACTCTAAGGCCATATATCAAGTTTCTCCTGATTGTGTCTGTATTTTTCCATGTAAATCAAGAGATCCATCTCCCTGTTTTTTTCCCCAAAACCACTCTGTGAAAACAGGGAGACTATTCTGTGTGTGCTACATGTTAGAAGAACACTAGCATTCTATTTGGAGAGGACGAAGGATGGTAGGCAATCTCCTAAACTCTTCACTTCATCCACAGAAAGATCCCAAAACTCTGTGATATTGGCTCAAAAAATATCCAAATGGGTGTCTGGTTGCATTCATCTGTGTTCATCAAGGGTATGATGTGCTTCTGTCCAGAGTCCATATGCACTCCACGAGGTCAATTTCTACCTTGGTCACATTCCTTACAGATAGCCCTATCTCAGTTATCTGTAGAGCAGCGACTTGGGTCTTTTCCCCAAGCACTCAGTGATCATTATTTGATCACCGAAGCTTCGGCCCCCAACACCATCTTTGACTCCGTAGTACTCTGTGTAGTAACAGACTCCATTCCGAAGTCCCAGCCTCCAGTGGTAGGTACTGCTTGGGAGTCACCTGCAGTGGAGCACCCATCAGGACATTACTCAAAGAGGAGGAAGTTATTCACCTTGTGCAGTAATGATAGTTTTTCAAGATGTGTCCCCCTGTTGGGTGCTCCACAACCCACTCTCCTCCCCTCTACTTCAGAGTTCTCTATAGGGCTCGGCAGTGGAGAAGGAAGTGTGAAGGGCTTTCGCCCGCGCAGTGCTAGATGGCCTAGAGGCAGACCTCGAGGGAGGGAGAGCACATGCATAGGCTCAACAGACACTGCTACCAAAAATCTCCAATTAGGGGCACACATACACCTATACTGGAACACCCCTAGGAACACACATCTGGAAGAACCATAGTTACTGCACAAGATGAGTAACTTCCTCTTTTGTGTTCTCAGAAATGATTCCATTACAAAAGCCAGTGTCAATTACTCAAGAAGGATCATGAGCAGTGAAGGATTAGAACATGCAGTTCTCGCTCAGGGAGAACTTAGTAATCAAGGGGGGTTGCCCTACTGAGGACTGCAGCCTGTAGCTTTGAAGGACTGAAACCCATAGGACTATGTTTTAGCCAAAGACCCAGCTGGCCCCTTTGCATGGTGCACAAATAGGATTTGGTGGATGCAACAGGAATAAAAACCTTTTTTGCAGGTGAACTGTCTGTCTGTCTTACTGAAATGTGACCCATATGCTCCAGGTGGTTTTATTTTAACATATTGCAACTGATTTTTAAAAAATTATGTAGCAGTGTGGTTCAGTGTTTAATCTGAACCATTATCTAACTGTAATTTGCTTTTCCAAATGTTAGATTACAACAGAACTGAATATTCTGCCGAGAGGTGCTATATGTAGCATTAAAACCCCAACTGTTGAGGAACTGAAAACCTACACCATGCAGCTTGGAGATCTAAGCCAAGAAGCAAATGTTGTGCAAACACAGGTACAAATCATATGCTCTGTAATTCCAAAATGAACAAGGACTTCTAAAACGTTAGACGTAGCTTTAGCACTATAAAGCACAGCTAGTCAGTAACCGTGTTCCCCATGATTGAGTGCCTTATAGAGCTGGGCTTTGGTCAGGTGTGGACCAGGTGGAATCAGGTGTGGATTTTGAGAAGCAGCTTCTCATTTTTCTACTGCAGCATTAGCTATTACCAAACATTTGCTGGCACAAGTAATGTCATTTGCACGTCAAAATATTAGATAATCGGTCATGTGAATGAATTAAGTTGAGTCTGCAATTAGATCTGCAATATTTCATGGATATAAAATAGGAAATTGCGTGGGAACTGTTTCCAAATCAGCCCTTCAGTATTTTTCTATTTTTTTATTACTAATTTCCTGTGTTAGCTGCATAGTTCACTATTGTATCTCACACTTTTTCTTTAGTCCATATTCTTGCTCAGTATCATCTCTGACTTAGTTGAAGGCCCTAAAAAATGCTGTAACTTGTCTTCAAACAGGAAAATGTAGCTGGGGAAGCTTCCTTAAATTTGGAGAAAAAGCTCTTTGAGCTCCTTTTGGCAATCAGTCAGTGTTTGAACAATATGGAAGAGATGCTAAACACCTGCACGTTCTCCAATGAAGAGGCTGCTGTGCAGCAGGTACTGTGTGAGGTAAGTGCACCAAAGCGTGGCTGGCTGGATGGATGGGCGGGCATCACTGAGTCACTATTACAATAGAATAGATTTGTCTCCCCTCTCATGTACACAGGTATAAATCAGAAGTAACTTTACAAAGTCAGTGGATTTACACAGAGAAGGCAAAACATGCCCAGAATGTATGAGTAAAAGCAGCAAGCTGAGTCCTGCTGGTGATTTTAAAGGTGAATCATCCCTACCAAGGACCATTTTCAGTAGCCTTCTCTACTTTTTAATCCTTTTAGACACTGTCTCTAGAGCTGCAAAAACTTCACGCAGATATGAGAGAGAAAAAGGATGATCTTCTAAAGTCTGTTACCTGTGCCGATGGGAGCGCTGATGTGTTTGTCCAGTGCTTTAGCAACGTTCAAGCCCGGCTGGAACTATCTCAAACTGCTGCTGCTTCTAGAAGCAAGTCAATGAAAGCCGGGCTGGATCACAATAGTAATTATCAGGTACTGTATGACTGAATGCATGCTTTGTTTTGCAGCATCTGTTAGATGTATCAGTGTGACTGCATTTGCATTATAAACGAGCAGTATGACATTTAAAAGAAAGCAAACCGCACCCCTCAAAAACAGGAAAAGCTTTCCCCTAGCTTATTGGTGATTTCAGATACCCCTAGGAGCAAATCGTGGGATTTTTGGTGAAAGCATCTGGCAAGCCTAACTCTGATTCATTATTCTTTTTCCCCTTTCTTCCCCCCCCCGTCCCCTTTTTATTTTGGAACTGGACGTCTAATACTCCAGTCATCTGAAGAAGTGGATTGTACCCCTGAAAGCTCATGTTACTATCTACGTGTTTTATTAGTCTTTAAGGTGCTGCTAGACTATTTGTTGTTTTTTTTTAAGTTTTCCAGTTACAAACTAGCTTGGCTACCCCTTTGAAGCTCAAGAAGATGATAAATCACCATTTGTTTTCTCACTGCATGTGATTTTATCACTGCTGTTTATTGTTGTGTACATTTCTGAGCTTGCACTTGTTCTTTTCTGTTCACAGAATGAAATCAGGTTATTGTATGATAAGTTATTTGAGAGAAAATCTGCTCTGCAACAAACTTTGAATGCAATACGTGGGCATAATATTGCTGAACAGCTTCAGGTAATTAACCCAAAATACTAAGTTAAGACAAAATTACCCAGCAGTGGACAAGATTGCCTGGTTTGTGTCTGTAGTTTTGTTTTTAAAATATGAGAAATAATTTCATATTTTTAAAGGGCTGTCTCATGTTGCTCAGGTATACACATGTGTGGGAGAAGTCCCAATGAATCATCCCTATGCCCCCTACAGGGCCGGACCGAGCCATTCGTGTGCCCCAGGAGCGTGGCCCCGGGTGTGCGGTGCCTCCCAGCGAATGCGCAGCCCCACCCCCGCCCGGTCCGGCAGCCCCGCGTGACGCCCCCTACAATGGGGCACCCCAGGCAGTAGCCCGGTCAGCCTATAGCTTGGGCTGGCTCTGGCCCCCTACCCTCCACACTATTCCCTCATGTAACCACGGAGTTTGATTGCAGTCCTACTAGCTAAACCACAGGGCTGGATCACTCTTTGACTCTCCTGGGGCACAGGTCACACCACCCCGACAGGTTAGGGCAGAGAGGAAGCAGGACAAGACACGCAAGCACAAAATACAGATATATGTAAAGGCGTTCAGTAGAAAGTCTAGTATTTATTTCAAACTTCCCAAGTAGTATAAGCATTTACGTAAGGAATACCTGGTAAACTGATAAATGCAACAAGCACCGTATCATTCGTAGTATGGTACATGAATCGATTAACCTACCCACTTCTGGTTGAGGGCTTAAAACACCCTAAGGACGGACAGACAGAATGACAAGATAGTGAAGCTGAGGTAGACTGCATGCCCTTCCTGCAGCATGCAACAGCCACCAACCTGCCCATCTCTCAAAGACCCCATTCAACTAAATCTGGAAATCATATGCATCTAAAACTTCCTTTATTTCAGAGAAGACCCCTTATACCAGGTCTCTTGATTTCACTGGGAAATAAAATTCTGCATCCTTAGAGGGTGATGTGTTGTTTTAATGACTACTACTGGGTTAGTAAAATAACTGTGGGTGGCCCAGTATATAGGACCCTAGACTGGGAAATCTGAATTATGTTTCTGCCTCTGCCACTGGCTGACTTTGTGACCTGGGGTAGGTCACTTTCTTACTGTAACCACTGTCAGTCTTTGTAAACTTGTGGGGTAGGGACTCTTTCACTATGTGTTTGTACAGTGCTTAGCACAATGGAGTTTCAATCTTTAGTTGCTACTATAATACCAGTACTAAGGGTGTAAACCAAAAGGAGCAAAACTACATTTAATCCCTTTTTTTTTTAATTCAGAAAACTGATGCATATGCGTTGGAGTTACAAAACTTTGAGACCCAAATAGCAAAACTGAGAGATCATGGGGAGCGATTTCAGTTACCCATTGCTCTGGTCCATGAAGTTTATAAGTTAGAGGTAAGAATACAGAGCAGTCAACATTCTGTCATGCAAGATTTAACTCTTCAAAACAAGACATTTTAGGAGGGAATGGTTTAGGTCTCCTGGCATGATATGATACTCTAGAAATGTTGCACGCAGGTCTTTGGGTTGATTTACATCTAATAAGAAATAAGCTTACGAAATTTTGTTTAATTCCTAGGATGTTCTGGATGACACTTGGGAGGTTCTGAGAGCCAAGTATGTGGAACTAAATTCTCCTTTCATCAGTGAGAGCCAATACGAAGGTTTGATTCGTGGGTTGGCGGAATTGTTAGACATTGGACGAGAGAAGGTTGCTCAGGACTCAAAGGAACTAGCCAAAAGTAGAGCTACTTTACAGTCTCATCTGCAAAATCACAAGGTACAGCACACGCAACATTGCATGGCTTGAATCATGGTAGAGTGTGACTTTCTATGACTGACTTTTCTCAAATATAATGGCTGAGTAGTTATTGCTACTTCTAGCATAGGAGAGAGTCCAAGGTACTTGAGGTAAATACAGTAAATATTTTGCAAAAGACTGTTTCAAAAACAGTAAATAAAAGGCAGTTTTCACACTGTGTTAAAGTTTGGGCTGGCAAGTAGGGGGTGTCAGACTGCTGGGCTTTTCCCTCCACTCTGCTGTTTGTGGTTGAGGGATTGTGTGTAGTTGTTGGATTACCTGGGGGAAATGGGACAGCAAAACAAATGTGGCCACTCAAGTATGGATGGAATGGCACATTTTTAGGGACCTCTTTGGATTAGGAGTCTGGGTTTGGGGATCTGTTTATCCCTGATTCTGAGCTACCTCTGAATGTACCAAAATGTCAGGAAGATGTTTTGTTTTATATCCAATATTTTAAAATCTGTGGTAAGGTTAATTAAGGAAGAGTGTGTGACCTAGTGGAGTGAGCAAGAGTCTAGCATAGGGCCTCCTGCTTTCTAATCCCTGTCCCAACTTTCTGTGTGAGGCTGGACAAATCACTCCGGGCCAAACCAGCCCACTCTATCAGTATGATCAGCCCGCCCAATGGATCTTTTCGGCCCCTTTCGAATGTGCACTCCCTGCACCGTAAGGGTGCTGAGCTCTTGGAATCATGCAGCATTTTGCAGTTTCATTGGGTGCAGAGTCTGCATTTGTGACAAGCTAATTGAGCTCCCAGCCCTGCACTCCCATATAAGGTCCTGACCCCAGTCTGTCCCTTAACCATTCTTTACTTCATTTAACCAGACTGTAGAATAGTGAATGTTTTTTACCTGATTCACAGGTGTGTTTGAAGTCCTGAGATAAAATAGCAGATCTGTTCCCTGCAAGCCCTGACTTGCTCCCATCCCCAGTTGCTGCTTCCCCACCTCTCTCCTCTCCAGGTCCCTGTTGCCTGGCTGTGAAGCTATTTATAGCCTGCTGCATGGCTTAGCAGGAACTTAAACAGGGAGTTGCACTTATAATTGATGGGACCTGCCATTGGCTTGCAGGCCTTAAGAACATAAGAACAGCTATATTGGGTTAGACCAAAGGTCCATCTAGCCCAGTATCCTGTCTTCCAACAGTGGCCAATGCCAGGTACCCCAGAGGGCGTGAACAGAAAAGATAATCAAGTGATCCCTCTACTGTCATCCATTTCTAGCCCCTGACAAACAGAGGCTAGGGTAAGGATGTTAAAAAGCTGGGGCTGGCCATGAACAGGGGCTGCTGCCAGAGAAGCCTTCCCTACCCCCTGTGCCTCACTTGCTGCTTCTCAGACAGAGGCGGGGGGCGGGGAGGGAAGTGAGTAGTCGACTACTCAACTTCTCCCTTACATCCCTACGCTAGGGACACCATTCCGACCCGTCCTGGCTAATAAGTATTGATGGACCTAACCTCCATGAATTTATCCAGTTCTTTTTGGAACCCTGTTAAAGTCCTGGTTTTCACAACATCCTCTAGCAAGGTTGACTATGCACTGGTTGAAGAAAAACTTCCTTTCATTAGTTTTATGCCCTCTACCTATTAATGAAGAACTCTGCAGTATATAATAAATACCAAGCATCACTATTATTTATTATCAAAATCCCACCACGTCTTCACATAATACCAAGAAGTTGATTTCAATGAAGCACTTGCCATGAAATAGTAAAATAGGCTTGAAACGTATAAAACCTTCCTATAAATGTTGGTTTTTCAGGACTTTTTTCAGAAGCTCGTCACTCATATGCTTGTCATACAATCGTATTCCAAGAAGATGGGCCCTGCTACCTTACAAAAGAACGAGAAGTTCTGGACTGAGCTGGTGGAATATGTCAAATTGCTGGAACAAAAGTCTTCCCAATATGGTGCACGCTTAGAGGGTTTATTAAAGGTAATGGATTGTAATAAATCTGGTACGGAAAATAGAACCCTTGTTGTGCTAGAGATACTCTGTCCAGCAGTGGTCTGCTACCCTTGTCCATTTGAGGGCAATGACCAACTGCTCATTCTCTGATTGTCAGTAAATTCATCTCTTGCCCCTCAAATATGCATTTATACTCCTTTGCTCCCTCCAGCATAAATGAGAATTCCTATAACTTCTTGTAGTACTTCCTGAACACCCAGACTGAGAGTGAAAACATATGTGGCACAGAAATACTAATAATACATTTAAATGAAAAAAGGTTGCCCCCCTTTTAAAAAAATCATAAACAATTTTTGGGTACGAAATCGCCTGTATGTGTTAACTGAAATCCTCAGTTTTCGATCACTTGCAGCTACTCTTTTATATATGTGTTCTCATTCTCTGTTCTTGTTTTAGCAGTCTGTTTTGTTAGTTGAATTAAGAATAACATGTAAATATTAAAGCATCAGCATTTTCAATGTGGAGCACAAGCATAGAATAAAAGGGACACTACCTTAACATTTGGCTTGTCTTTTAGGAATGGACAGAATTTGATGAGAACTATGTAACATTCACGAAAGAATTAGAGGCACTTGCTTCTACAGTGCCTTCTGTGAATTTGGTGGAAGAGACAGAAGAAAGATTAATGGAGAGGATCACACTGCTCCAGGTATTTTTGTTTGTTTCTGTTTAATAACTTTTTTTTTAAGGATCATGGTACACTGTATGGCAAAAATACTGTTTTAGAAATACCTGCTTAGCACAGAATCCTTGTCACCTTCTCTTTTGCCAGGATAGCAACTGTAGTCTGTGTTCAAATGTATGTTTCCATTTGAAAACAAAGCTTTTTACACCTTTGAAAAGTAACAGTGAGGGGAGTAATTTGTAGCCATCAGTATCAATTAGTTCCTGCAGCTGCTCTAAAAGCTGGCGTTCAGATATGTACTCCAGTGACTGATTCAACTCTCATCCATGTGAAGTGAGAATCAGATTTCTAAATATTTGAGCTGCTCTTTTGTAGTGGAAAATCTATCAATTCTATCAGCCTCTTCCAAAATTCTAGAAATATATAGTTAAATCACCTTGAATTTTCCTCTTTTCCAAGAAAATAAAGTTTGCTTTTTGGAGAAAAGCAGGTAAATATTTTGCAATTTGTTCCAAACATCAGAAAAGTGCCATGTACCTGAAAGCAGAACTGTACCGTTGTTTAGAACAATAGAGTTCTTGAGTTGTATATAAATGAGTGTAAAACACATGATGCATCCTATTAATATGTTTGTCTGCTGTACTCCTTAAACTGAGTGATATTTGCTAATCCCAATTCCTGGGGAATCTTTCCATTTTGTTCAGAGGGCTGAGGCTGAAAAAGTGGATACTATAACCTGTCTTAAGAAGGGTGTTATTTTCTGGGACTCATTTCTGTTAGGAGAAGGAAAGACTTTTGGTTGAACAGAGGATGTAGGAAAAAAAACAGAATAGTTTTCAGATTTGCATATTATGTTACTTAAAACTGCTGTGGAAGTTAATTGTTTTTTGTGCCAGCACTTGGCTTTTGCACTTTTCAGGGACCATGTTGTATTAGCTGTCTTAGATTTCCTATACCCTGGTATTCATAATGAGTCAAGTTTATGATCTTTTGTCCTGTTGGCCTGCATTCTGCTTTTTTTTTTTTTTTCACTACTGCTTAATTCTGTGCATGACTATTTAATTGCAAATAAATTTTTTAGCAATTCAAGAATATTTTGTATTTAACAAGGAGTGTTTTCTGCCTGTGCTTGTTTGCCACATACAAATATTTGTGTGATGTCTTTATAGGAGTCCGTAATCCAAAGTAAGCGAATGGATATGACACTATGTGATATTGAGAAGGAATGAATTTATCATAATCATTAACTGTGATGAACACTAGTGGCAAATATCAGAGGGGTAGCCGTTTCACTCTGAATCTGCAAAAGCAACGAGGAGTCCTGTGGCACCTTATAAATTTATTGGAGCATAAGCTTTCGTGGGCAAAGACCCGCTTCGTCAGATGCGTGTCTGATACTGGTGGCAAAGATCATCATTTAAATTTAGATGTTGTATTATGAGATTCTCAAATGTACCAAAATAATATTTTACATAGTAGAGCTATGTGTTATTTAATGACACATCGAGATATTTCACAAGATAATATGGAAAATAATTATAACTCCATTATTCTTTCCACTGTTCAGAATATTAAATAAATATCAGTTATGAGAACAAAATGCATGTTTTAATAGCCATATTTTGCTTTTAAAATAAATGGTTGTTTTTGCAAACTATTTATACTTTGCTAGGAAACCAAAAGAAACATTGATGAAAACCATGCCAGATATGGTGCCACAATAATTCTGTTTTACACTGTAGAGCTCTGTCATGTTATTTCATGACACATTGAGCTATATCACAAGGTAATATAAAAAATGACTTGTCTAAATTATTCTTACCACTGTTCATAACAGAAAATTAAATAAATGCCAGTTGTGAGAATAAAATGCATGTTTTAATAGCCATATTTTTCTTTTAAAATGTTGTTGTTTTGCAAACTATTTATATTTTGCTAGCAAATCAAAAGAAACATTGATGAACACCATGCCAGACTTTACCAGATGGTAAAGGAAGGGAAAAAATTGATGACTCTTGTGAGCTGCTCTGATTTAATAAATCAAACTGGGAAACTAGAAGAATCGTGGTTGTCCTTAACCAATAAAGTTGGCCATGAACTGCATAGACTTCAAATGTTACTCAAACTCTTGGTCAGGTAAGTTTCTAATCAAGGGGCAGTTAGGGTTAGCAGCTGCTGTTTGGGTTTTTTTGCATATTTCTTAAGTCATGTAATTAAAGATCAGTGTAATTAAATTACAGTGTTTGTTCATCCATATCACCTTGGAAAATAAAGTATTTTTAAAAAGCGCAACTATTTAAAAAATGCCACCTTCTTACTGACTAGATCTGCTCCCTGTGTGTAGTTGGTCATAGCTACTTACTTTTTGACAATAATGTTTTCACTCCCATTGGCATTACAGTATCTAGGAGAGAGTGAGCTGGGTTCTCTTCTGGCTCATGCATCAAAATGTGACCTAAAGCTCATATTGTGCTCCCCTGATCTGCACATGGAGGGGTCCCAATTGGAGCTGTTCTGTCAAGGACCTGAGGCTGGTGTCTGTGCCAATATGAAGACTTAGAGCCTCTTCACAGATAGCAGGCCTCCAGCAGGGACCCTGAGAGCCATATGCAGTTGCATAGTCAATACAGGAAGAGAGTCTTTCTGGGCTCAGCAGCTCTGAGACTTGTCTCTCACAGGCCATAAATGTGTTTATTTCTCCAATCTACATGTTCATGCTTTCAGCAGCACAGAATTGCCACGCCTCCATTCTGTGCTACTGCAGTGATGCCTTCTGAGGTCGGGGGTGGCTATCTTGTACTGTATAAACCTGTGAGTGCTATCGGCCTACATCTTTAGATGGAGGGAAGGACAATTCTGAGAGGAGAAAATAACTGTCATAGACTCTATTAAGAGATTGAGTTATTTCTAGTTTGTTCACCTGCTTTGTTTTGTTTCTGTAGCTACAACAGAGACTCAGACAAGTTAACCAAATGGCTGGAGTCTGCCCAGCAGAGAATGAATTTTTGGAAGGAGCAGTCTCTCGATGTCTCACAAGACTTAGATACTGTCAGAAACAATATAGACAGCTTGTTTGTAAGTCAAAAAATTCTGCAATGGTTAGATGCCCAATAATAATCTCTCCCTCTCCCCTCTAAGATTTTAGTATTGCCAAAATCTACCAGCAGGTCATAATCCCAAGCATGAGGTGGTGTAGCTATACTATTCCTCTGGGAGGCAGCATGTCACTGTCCTGCTGCTCTTGTTAAATTGGGGTGAAAGAGTTTGGGAGGCTTTCACTCTGCTGAAGATATTTCTGTGGGTGAGTGGATATGAACCAATCAGCGCTTCAAAGACAGGGAACAGGGAGATCTAGCCACCCTGAAGATCCCAAATGGGTGAGAGAGGACCAGCATGCTGCTAATTCCCACAACCCCCAACAAATAGGAAAGGGGAGGGTTTTCAAGACATTGGAGTTCTAACCTAAGCATAAAGCATCAATATAGGAATCTTGGGGCCCTGTTAGGTGATAGGGGTTCTAGGTAGGAGCATAGTGGAGTTAAAGGATCCTGCAGAGGGATAGAGAAGAAGGGTGTTGGCTGACACCAGGGTAGCTCAAAGTTTCTCTGGAGTTTACTTGAACCTCACCCGGTTTTAAGTTTCCATCAGATGAGGTGCAACCAGAATTGCAACCCATCCAGTTACAGTCCCTCCTGTGATTGATTGAGACCCTGTCTATATGTTTAAAAATCATGTTTTGTTCAATCTCTGTATGTTTCAGGCATTTTCTAAGGAAGTAGATGAAAAATCATCCTTGAAGTCATCTGTCATAAGCACTGGCAACCAGCTTCTTCTTGTGAAACAAACGGATGCCGCAGCACTTAGGTCATCTTTGGCACAATTTGAGCAAAAATGGGCAGAACTGATCACTCAGTTCCCCACCATCCAAGAAAAACTTCACCAGGTAAGGAGGGAATCGCACGTCCTTTCTTCACTTGAGCGAAGTGACGAGCAGAATTATTTAAAAACGTTTCTGATGGAATTCAGGCAAGCACTACATAATGCAAGTGTAACCCACGCATCTTTCGGGTGTACTGTCCTGTCTAGAGGCACTGAGAGCACTTACAGAGAGAATAATGAGCCTGCTCTACAGCTTTTGCTTATAGGGTTGAGGAACCTCAGGCCCGGCATCCAGATGCAGCCCCCGACTTGCCTGGATCTGACCCCTGAGCCTTGGGGCTCCTCCACCCAAGTATTGGGGATCCTGTGCTGTCGCTCCAGCATCCCCACATGGCTGGAGCACACTAGCCTGGGGAATGTGGAGAGTGTATTTCTCCTTCTCAGTTGGGGGCCGCATCAGTGAAGGTTTCGTTTTTTTGTTTGTGGGGGGGGGGTTTTCAGCAACCCCTGACCCAAAAAAGGTTCCCTACCTCTGTTATAGGGAGTTCGCTTTTTAGCTCATGTGGTAGAGGCTCATGAACTAAGCTGCCGAGGTCCCAGGTTCAATTCCACCCATAGCCAACTAGGGTCTGCCAACCTTACACAAAGACTGCACTTTTTTCTTTATGGCTCTGTTGCCCATCTGACTTGCTGTTAGACCATCCTCAGCATTGCACTCAGTCTTAATTATTGCTGTATTTCTACCTAATTTTGCATGTATCAATGTCATTTTCTATAAAGGTTAGTTTCAACAGGCAACAGTCATCTTATTCTAGACTTCAGAGACCTCCACATTTCTTGTTTTAAATTTGACTCATACCCTAAATTTGAGTATCAGGGTTTACTTGCAAGTTCATACATAGATAATTACAGTATGAGAGACCTTTGGGGGATAAAGTTGTCTTTCTCCTGGATGGTCTAATGTAGTATTTCTAGCAAATTAAGTACAGAAGACTCATTATTTGCTTTATTTTTAGCTTCAGATGGAAAAGCTTCCATCTCGTGAGGCCATCACAGAAATAATGGCATGGCTGAACCATGTGGAACAACAAAGAGAAGAGGAGGCCGCTGTAAATTTGCAAAGTAATGCCTCACAGGTCAAAAACCTTCTTCAGAAATATAAGGTAAATATGAGAGCAGAAGAACAAGTCTTCTACAGGTGCTCAGGTATCAATAATAATGGATGCAGTGCAACAGGGGTTCTCAGACGTCTTCTTTCTGAGGCCCTGCAACATGGTAAAAAAATCTCCATGGTACACCTATGCCACAGCTTTTTTTTCTGCATGTAAGTCAGGGCTGGAGTTAGGGGTTAGCAAGCAAGGGATCAGCAAGCAGAGCAATTGCCCAGGGCTCCATTTCACAGAGAGCCCCACAAAGCTAAGTTGGTCAGGCTTTGGCTTCTGCCCTGCATGGCAAGGCTTGGAGCCCCAGGCTTCAGCCCCGTCAGTAGGACTTGAGCTCTCTGCCCTGCACCCCATGCTTGATGGACTCCCTGAAACCTGCTTGAAACCCCACGGGCAGTACAAGAGCCAGAATAGAATGTCCATTCATTCCTTAAGGCAGCTAAGTACTTAGTAGTTCAGAGCACGGATGTACTCATGAAAATTAATCCTGTGGTACCAAGGTGCTTCTTAGCTCTTTCAGTTTTTAGAGTCCCCTTCTTCGTTCTTCTTTGACCTTAATAGGGATGAGACTGGCTAACCAAGAGCACTTCTGCCCAGCCAGAGAAGCCCCTGTCTGCAGAGGGGGTCTATCCAGCCCAGGCTGGAGTAGCCCCTGTGTCTGCCCCCCCCAACCCGCCTTTAATTGGTTAAACAGTTAAACATTATGTTTAACCAGTTAACTAATTAAACAGGATTTTACATCCCTGGTCCCTTACATTCATATTCTTGGATCCCTGGATGACAGAATTGACTACCACCTTGTAGATATCTCTTCAGAATTTTCCACCAGGATAACCCTCCTTTCATGGGGTGGGGGGAAGGGGAGGAGGAGGGACAAGCATTCTCATAGGCACCGAGATATTAAATATCTGTATTACAATATCACCCAGTGGCCCCAGGCAGGATGGTGCTGTTGATATGGTGTCCTTTCACCATACATCTGCCATTTAAAGAGAATCAGCTTTCGTTTGCCCCGATCTTCCTTCTTTCAAAGGAAAAAAATGGTATTTCCTAGTACATATAATTGCAGCTATTGGGCAGAATCATCGTCTTTGAAAAGATTTATCTGCGTGAGTGAGGGCAAAGAAACAGGGACCTATTTTAGCCCATGCTTTGCATCTATTAGCAGAGGACTAAGGCCATTTTGATTTAAACAATGGAGAATGGATCTTTCAGGAAATGCACTGTATTATGGTTCAGAATAACAAGTTTTCTCTGAATACCACATAATTACACCATAAATCATTAGTTCATGGAATTTATGCAATTAAAATTGCCATCTTAACTGTTTTTCAGGAATACCTGATGGAGATGAACTTTAAACAGTGGATGGTTGACTTTGTTAACCAGTCACTATTGCAGATAAGCACTTGCGATGTAGAAAGCAAGCGCTATGAAAGGACAGAATTTGCAGAGCATCTTGGTGAGATGAACCTGCAGTGGCACAGGCTCCAAGGGTCCCTGAACAGAAAGGTTTGCTATTCCATGGTTTCATATCTTTTTTTTTTTTTTCTTCCAATATTGATCACACCTATTATCATCCTTTCTGCTTCTGTGCTGCCTTTCCCCCAAGAATCTCAAAGTATTTTGTTATCATATTCCTCCAGGAAGGGATACAATTAGAAAATTAAGGAAGGGAGAATTTGGATGAATATTACTGGGGGAGATCTGTTGAGCTGAAGGGAAGCCATAGTGACCCCAAAACTTGAGACATTCAACACTGGAAAATAATAAACAATATATGGTAAAGAATAGTTCTGCACTAGCAAGTAAGATGGCCAAGACCCACTCAGAAGCCACAGGGACCATGATAATGTTTAAAAAGAGGTCAATCCCTCTGCACTTTATGGAACACAATTGAAAAGGGGGAAGATTTTAAAATATTCTCCGTCACCCACCTGTTTCCATTTAACATAATGATACTGGGACTGCTAAAAGGATCAGTTGGCATACGGTTATCAGTATCGCCGGTCACATGCTCGCTGGTTATCATAGAACACTAGAACTGGAAGGGACCTCGAGAGGTCATCGAGTCCAGTCCCCTGCCCTCATGGCAGGACTCAGTACTCTCTAGATCTTCCCTGATAGATGTCTATCTAACCTGCTCTTATGAAGAACTGTGGGCTAGTGAATGAGCCATAGGCCTGGGAATCAGGAGCCCTGGGTTTTGTTCACAGCTATGTAGTGAGGGGCAGGTTACTTTAACTTCTCTGTGGCCCCTCTTGAAAATAGGAATGATGGAATACGCTTTCCTAATAGCACAGTGGATGAAAACCACTCTCAAGATGCATATCAAGATGCATATCATTATTACTTATTTTATTGCATATGGATTGTATGTTATGGATAATGCATATAAGTAGATGCATCAGTGTTATTTCATCCTGGTGCAACTAGAAATAATCTGTGGAACAGGCGCAGAGTTGCAAGGCAGCATGGCCTTCTGAATAAAACACTGGGCCTGGCTCATGTTCTCAACTCTACTACCAGTCCTGCTGAGTCACTGTGGACACAACACGTCCCTTCTCTGTGACTCAGTTTCCCCCCAGTAAAATGGGGGTAATGAGCCAGAGCTGCTTTGTACAGCACTTTGAGTTCTTCTGACGAAAAAACTCTACAAAAGAGCTAGATGGTGTTATTTCGTGAGAGAATATGTGGGCATAGAGAAATTATGATGTGAGGTATAGGAACAAATGGGGAAAGAGTGATTGCTGTGATTGGGCATTTGGAGAATTTCCTGAATCCTACCCTTTTAGGCATGACATTGTTAGAATAGACACTGCCAACTGTTAGTATGTTGGATCAATCTGTTTACTATCTTCAGCTATGGTATGCTGGGAGACACTACTCTGTTTGAGTCCTAAACAAGAGTTTAAATCTGTGAAACACTTTCAAGCTTAATCAAAATGAAAACTTTTTATCCTGTACTTTTTAGATACAAGATTTGGAACATATTTTGGAAATCGTCACTGAAAATGAAAACAAAGTGCAAACTCTGAGCAGCTGGCTGGAAGCTCAAGGCGAGAGGCTGAAATCTTTGGAAAAGCCAGCGAGTCTAATCTCAGTACAGACCACACTGGAAGACTGTAAGGTAAAAGATGTTCTTTGCGTTGCATGCATTACATGCAATACTTTGCTAGGTCTGTGCAACAAAAGCCACATCATTTTTTTAAATTTTAAATTGAAGGAACCTACCATATGCCTAGACATATAGTACAGAATATCACTTTAATGAAAATACAAAATGCAAACTTTAAGAAAGAGATAAGGGGTCAGATACTCAGCTGTTGCAAACTGACATGCGTGAATTATGGTGCCAGAAAATCTGGAATGATGCAGATGTGAAATTTCATAGTTGCATTTTGTACTTTTAATTTTAGAATTTTCTGCAACACTACGACTATTTTTAATATTTTCACTACCTTATTTTGGATTTCTTTTAATGGAAAACATTTCGTTTTCTTTCAGTTCAGCACATTGCTAGAAAGACTCAATTTGATTGGTATGAAACGTTCTTTGATAATACTTTGGTTAGGAAGAATAGTAACTCAGTGGTTACTTGCATACTTCTGCTTTAGCATAATATTTCCTCTCTGTCAAACAGAGCATTTTATTTTTTCCTACTTAGTTCTCTTGGCCATCTTTGACTTGTGGATGCATGAGAAGTCATTCTATTATTGATGCCGTGATGCTTGCTTCACCACATCATAGTGAAGGCAGTCCTGCTGCTTCAATCCTAAGGATATTTTAGGGATTTTTCAGTGGGGGGCAGCTCCATCAAAATCAGGATAGTTGACAGTCATCTGCCAGCTGGTCCCCAATTACTCTGGAAATATTCAGCATCCATTCAATTCAGTGTTACCACTCTGTTTACTTCTATGAAATTTTTTTGTTTTATTACCATGGTAACTTGTATCTCTCCCATATTATGCTGCTGTTATTCCCTGCAGTGCTAATGCAGAGTTACTTATCTATCTACGTTTTCTCTGAAGTGTATGGATATGAGAATGTTCCAGCTAGTTAGTAAGCTACTTTGGTATCTCTAAAGTACCATATCTAATCACAGCAAAATAAGATGCTAAGCTTCAGGCTATTAAAATACTTAATTAAGATTTCATTTATTTAATTAAAAATTAAATGGATTTTAAACACATTCAAAACACATTCACATTGGACATTTGTGAATCATTAACAGAAAACGTGCTGACTTAAAGCGAAAACTTTTAGTGAAAGGAATCAGCCCATTTGCATATCTAAAACGTGCATGTACTGCAGTGGGGCTTGACTGTCCTGCATACATAAGGACCCCACATTTAATCCCTTTAATCACGTTGGGGAGTAGAGATGTACAAAGTCGTTACAAAATGTAACTGTGTAACCACTAAAAATCCTAGCGGTTACATGGTTACATGCGCTGGGGACTCTGCAGTATAAAGCTTAAATAAAAGTGTAGATAGGTTTTACACCGCAGAACCCACAGCAAAGCCTCCCTGAGAGCAGGGCCAGCAAGAGCTACCAACCCCATTTCACGGGAGGCTTCCTTGGAGGCTCTGCCTGCGGCAGGGGGTGGGAGTGGGCTGGGCCTGACACAGACACGGGCTGCTTTGGCCCGGTGGGGCTGGAGCAGCCCCCTGCTCAGGGCAGACAGGGAGCTGCTCCAGCCCCTACTGATTAACCGGTTAACCATTTACATCCCTATTGGGGGGCAGTTCTTCTCACAAGTAGTCCCACTGACTTCATCGAGACTGCTTCCAAATTCCAGGCCTGATCATTGGTCTGGCCAGGCTATGCTGGAGGCAGGCTATGAAGGCTGAAGGGAAAGGTGGCTTAAAGATTCCCCAATCCTAGGGTCAGCCAGGGCTTATGTCAGCCCTGGTGTAAGTTAAAAGCAATCTCAAGACTTCTCTAACTTATGTCAGCTGAAAAATGACTTCCTAGTACCTGTTAGGAAGCCAGAGATCCACACTGTGCAAGGTGCTCCTACCTTTGGTGCATCCATATGCTGAAGAGGGTAGGAAGGCTGAGAAACTTGAGCTGCCCTGCTTGAAAAGCTTTCTGGCCCCTTTGCCTGGAGTGGGGCAAAGGAGTGCATGTGCTGGGGAAGGATCTGGCTCTCAGTTCCAAATGCAGAGTGTTGTGTTCCATGTCAAGGCCAAATGCAGTGTCTTGTGTGACTGCAAATTCACAATTACAATCGTTCCACTTTCCTGAGGCAAACTTATTTCTGTTGGAACACAATTGCTGTAAATTTCCCATGGTTAGAAAGATGACATGGGATTGATTTTAAAGAAGAATCATCTGTCTTTACTTTTGTACTGTCGTGCAAATAAAGATGTTTATCTTTTATCTCTTTTAGGAGTTAGAAAATCAACTTACAATTAAATCCAAAGCTATTGATCAGTTAAAGCAGAATTATATGCCTTTGGAAGATGGTGCAGAACAAACCTCAGAAGATACAGTTGTCAGAATGGATAAGCTGCTTGAAATGAGGAACGGTATCATCAGTCAGGTAGAGAATTTTGCATTCACACTTCTCCCCAGGATTCAACCTTAGCAACAGTATTCCTAATCCTTTTTGGGCATTTCCAGTTTTACTGAGCTGTTCATTGTCAGATCCATAGTTAAGGCTGCAATAGATGCCTCATTCTGCCTCTTTTTTTCTCCCCTATAATTTTGGTAAGGAATTTCCTTTTGGCCATAAAACTATGGTGGTTTAGTCTCATGCCAAAGTAGAGCCTGTATGCCAAGTTTGAGAGAAAGTAATCAAGCTGCTTTGGAGTCAAATATAAAATTTACCCCCTTTGCAATTTTTTTAATATCTACATTTTTCTGGCAGCTTAATGGATTTGGTTGAATACAAAAATCTCAAGCTTATTTCAGTTGGTCCCTCACTATTCCTTTGTGTCCCATTCCCAGTGAATCCTTTTCCATCATCACAGGACTGTGTTTTCTCTTCTCTGCTCCCATATTTATTTTTAATCTAGTCAGATCCCCTATCATGCCCAGTTGCTCTACTGGTGCTCCTGTGGATTCCCTTTCCCTCCCCAATAACTCTCCATAACTTAGGCCAACTAACCCAGCAGTGTCCATTGACATGTGTATGATAAATATGGCTTTATGCTTACAATCAATCATCATATAATAAATGTATAATACTCTAGGAAATGCAGAAACCTAAAATTAAGGTTGCCCAATGCTTTCCAGTATGCAACTTTGCTAAACTTAAACCATTTTGACTGAAATATTCCATATCAGGTGTCTGCTTCAGGCTGATTTTTTGTTTTGTTTTGTTGTGTTTTCAGAGTCAGATCAGAGAAAATACATTGCATTGTTTATGTTAAAAAACATTTTTCCAGCTGTTTTGTGGAGAAGCTTGAGTAGGTCAATGGTTTGGAGCAGGGATTTCCAATTTAGTAATGGGAGGTTGCTCTGGCGCCAGAGAAATGCCTTTTTTTGGGGGCCAGTAAAAGCTCTAATTTGATCCAGTAACAAGAATTTGAAAAATCTCTATTCACATGCACTCAGTAGAGATTCACTAGAGTTTAGCAGTCAAATTCTCTGACTTTTCCATCTGTACTGAGCATGCTCCTGCCAAGAGCTACAGGGGCTGAGCAGAGCTTTCTGTGGAATTGCTAAACCAAGCTGCTGTGAGCAACCTGAATGTTGACATTTCCTAATGTTTAACTGCTTAACTTTGCAACTCTGATGTTCTTTAATGTCGTTTTTTGTACATAACATGCAGTAGAACTGTGGTGAGCGGTCAGAGTTCTCTGCTGGTGGGCGTGAGACAATTTGTTTACATTGAACTAGGGATGTAAAATCTCATTTAATTGGTTAACCAGTTAAACACAAGGTTTAACTGGTTAACCAATTAAAGGGAAGCAGGTGGGGGGCAGCTCCAGCCCAGATGGGCTGGTACCCCTCTCTCCCCGTGCCTGCTAGATGCTTGTGCCAAGCCCGCTGCCAACAGGGGCTGGTCCGGACAGGCTAGAGTGCGCCCCCACCCACCAATGGCAGGCCCCATGGTGCTGGAGTAGGTCCCTGCCCGTGGTGGGCAGGGAGGTGCTCCAGCACCCACCAGTTAACTATTCACATCCCTACATTGAATGTTCACAGGCACAGCCTCCTGCAGCTCCCACTGGCCATGATTTGTTGGCCTGCCGCTTCCTGTAGCTCCCGTTGGGCGGGAGAGTGAATCCCCACCACTGGGAGCTGTATGGGGAGGGGGGTTATGCTTATGGACACTCAACGTAAACAAACTATCTTGTGGCCCACCAGTGATAACCCTAATGGGCCCCAGGTTGCCCACAACTGCAGTAGCACCTTCAGAGTTATGAACAGTTCAAGAGGGGAGGTTGTTCATAGCTCTGAAATGTTTGTAAATCTGAACCAAATGGTGTGGTGGTTCTTTCAAAAGTTTACAACTGAACATTGACTTAGAACAGCTTTGAAATTTTACTGTGCAGAAGAGAAGAGCTGCTTTCCCTTTACTTTTTGAGTAGTTTATGTTTAACACATTGGTCTCTACTCTTGCTCCATTGCATACTTCCAGTTCCAAATGAGGGTTGTAGTGGAGTAGTCGGTTTGTAACTCTAATGTTCATAACTCTGAGGTTCTCTTTTATGTACTGGGTATTTTTGTTCCGGTGGGCTGGTCTAATTAGGGGCTTGATTATGACGTCATGGTCCTCAGCAAGGGGTGGTGCACTAATTGCACCACTGCCAGTATAATCTCAGGAAGGACTATGACTCCAACACTGCTCTGAGGCACAATTCCTCCCCTATATCCCTTTGCTCCCTGGTGGCAGTAATTTGCTGCTGACCAGTGCCAATGGTAAATTTTATCCCTACCTCTGCACGCTGGCTTAAGTACACTAGCAAACAAGAAATGGCATTGAACTAAACTCCACTTATTGCCAGTCTTGAACTATCCTGCCTGATCAGTCCAAATAAGGAGCAAATGGCTGTGCTTACTCCTGCACCCCCTGGACTTAAGATATAGGTAGCCTATGTAGCAGGCATAAGGGTAGGGTGGTTCCCTCTAATTTTTTCCGCCCCTGAATAGAATGAATTTTCTTATGTGCCAGAGAGGTGCGACACGTCACCTTCATATTAGTGCACATAACAAAATTCATGTGACGGAATTGGGGCCAAAGGGTTCTGAGTGTGGGAGGGAGCTCAGGCCTGGGGCAAAGAGTTGGGATGCAAGGCTTTGCAGTAGGGCTGGGCATGAGAGCTTTAGGGTGGAGGAGAGGGGCTCCAGGTTTGGGAAAGGGCTCAGGGCTGGGTGTTGGGGTTCAGCAGGGGGTACAAGCTCTGGGCTGAGGGTGTGGGCTTTGGGATGGGGCTAGGAATGAGGGCTTTGTCCTGCAGGAGGGTACTTCACCCTCGAGGGAGATGGGCTCAAGATGGGGCAGGGGGTTGGAGCTCAGGCTTATCTGGGTGGCTTCATAATGGGGCCAGTGGGGAGGGGCTCCCTTCTGCTGGCTGCAGCTGCTCCCTGCTGGGGCTTGTTGGGGAGGGGCTCCCCTCCACTGGCCTCAGCAGCTTTAGGGCTTGGGGAGAGGCATCTCTCCCCTCTGTGGCCCTGAACTTCTGTGTGGAGTTGAATAGTTCCTGAGCGAGATTTAATGGGAAGCTGTGCAATTTTGGGTGCACTGTGGTTCCGTTTCCTCCATAGTCTTTTTTGTGTAGGTGTGTGCTCTGAGTCAGAATTTAGCCCTACCTTTTGCAAGGTGAGAACCTGTCCCTGTGGGGGTGGAAGTGGGCGGGTGTTATAGAAAAATGAGAACAAGTAACACTGGCATAGGTCTGTGGTTTTATTCTTGTGGCAACATGACAAGGACTGGGACAAATGAGAATCTTCTCTGTCTCAATATGGTAAAAGTAACTGTAATAATGAGTAGGGGTAGGGAAAAGAGGAAGTTCTGCTACCTCATTCATTGCACAGCTCTTGTATATAGTGAGTCCTGGCGTTCTTCCAGCAGTTGTTGAATGTGAAAACAATGTTGAGTGTGGTTCTGTCTCTTCTGCATTGTTATGGCACAATGGAATATAAGAGAATATAGCTGCCTAGAACACTGATGTTGTGTTAGAAGCTTGAACTACCCTCACACAATTTCTGTTCAGTTTTGGCTAAATTGGAACTAAATTTCCATCCCAAATTGTCTATTTCCTAAGGAGACTAAGGCTTTCAGGAGCCACAGTACTTTATCTGTTGGCTAGCGTGGTGATATTGGCAGCAAATAGTAACAGCTGTGCATTGTTTCTGCACATTTGTGCCTAGTGTGGGGTTCTGGTATGGTGGCTGCCAAACTAGCATTGACATGTTATTAGATTAAAATTTGTATTTCCAACTTATCCCAATACTTCATTTGTGAAATGTTTGTGGCATGCATTGAGCTGAAGTACTGAAATCAGATTTTATTTCAACATTATCTAGGAAATACCTTTATTAATATATTTTGTAAGTAAATCTAAAGAAGGAGCAATCCTTTTTCTCAGCAATGCTTATTTGTTTACAGGTGGCACAGTTAAAAGCCTCAATGCAGTCAGTATTACAGCAATGGCTAATTTATGATGAAACCTATGAAGAAGTTAATTTGATGATAATGAGTTCTTTGTATTGCCTACAACAATGTAAACCTCCTGTAATATCATTGGAAGCTTTGAAACACCAGGTGAAGATTCTCCAGGTAAATCTACCAAAAACAAATAGATGGATTAAGGCAAACTTGGGAAAAGGTTAATGAAAAATACAATGTTTCCCCTCAGAAAACTATTTCTTTAGAGCCTCACGATGGATCTAACCCAATGACTGTGGGAGTCAGTGGCATTTGTTCTCCCTGCAGAGACTAGTTATTGGTATTTAACATTTCTTTTATTATTTCTGACCTAAAATAAGAATTTCAAAGTACTGCTCTCTGGTTGCCTGGTTGGGCTGGGAACAAGTAACACCAAAGGAAAAATGAATTCCAATTTAAAGTGAATAGTGTGAACTAAATAAGTGAAACTTCTTTTTAAAAGTCAGATGATATTTTTGTACTGATATTTAATTCAGAATTTCAAATTGGTTATTTGTCCATATTTGCCAGTCAAAGGCCTAATTCTTCAACATTTTCTGGCTTTAAGTGGTACCTTTTCACAATAGGAGTCCCATTCAACCAGTATGTGTGTGAAGAGAGGCTTTTTGAAAACATATGCATTACAGGATTGGACCACAATTTATTCTTTAATGTGTAGTAGAGCAAGTATATTGTTACATTTTTATTTCTTTCACAAAACTTTTCTTTCCCATAAACATTGTTACAATATCATTACTATACATCTGCTAGTCTCTAAAGAAAACTACATTTTAGCTCCATGAACATGGCTGATTCATCTTCACATTTAATTGTTGTGTCTAATTTTTCACAGTCTCTTCAAGACAAAGCAGAGGAGAATGAAGAAAGCTGGGCCAAGCTCCAGGCTTCTGCTGCTAACCTCAAGAAATGCTGCTGTTCCTCATTTGCAGAGATTATTGAACATAAATGCAAGGAGGCACATACAAGGTACACCTAAGGAAAGACACAAAATAGATGTTAGTAACAAACGCCCCCAGTTCTGCAAGGTACATGAACATGAGCATAACTTTTAGACGTGAATATTTTTTTTGACTTCATTATGAACAGTCACATGCTGCAATATAAGCATGTGCTTATATATATCTTGGTGAACATTTTAGCGTATTGTTTTATTGTGGGTCTGGGTGGTAGATGAAAAAACAAACAGAAAAAGCAGCAACACAGTAAACGTGCAATATAGTATGGACATTTCACACGGCAAGACTGATCTCAGATGCCCTGGTGTAAATCCAGAGAAATTCCACTGACAGTCTTCGAAAGAGATCAGATTCTGGTCTGTGCACAACCTCAAGTGTAAGGGCAAACCCTGAGTCAGTAATCTGTGTTATGTTCTTACATATTGCAGGTGGACTCTGGCAAATGAAGAAGTCAATGATGAGCTACAGGCAACACAGGCTTTGTTACAGCTTTGGGAGCATTATGATGGGTTACACAGTGAGGCAGTTTCGAGGTTAGAACAACATGAAGAGCAGTGTCACCTACTCTTGGGAGCTCACTTACCTGAAGACAACATGGCCGAAGTCCTGAAACAGAAGATACAGGATGTCAAGGTACGTAAAAGTGTGCGAAGCTGGCTGTATTTGAAATTCCTGACAATGGGAACCCAGGCCGGGCTTCTCTTTTGTAATCTGTCCGAGGGTATTTTCTTGAACTACATTGGGCCAGGTGCTTGGCCAGGCCAAACACCGGATGCAAAGAAGAAAAGGGGACAGTGACCTGACTTCATCTCTTGCGGTCTCCAATTCTGTGGACAGCCCATGAGGAGGGTAGCCCCAGCATAAGGTAAAGCAGCAGTAAGGCTTCTCTGAATTATACCCTTTGCAGGGAACACCATGGAAGAGCAGTTTGCTCTCAATATGTCTCCTATGCCAGAGGTGGGATGCCAGGAGCAACTGGGGTAGACCCGGCTACTCTTGCTTAATCCCCTCCAGTGATTCCCAAACATAAGAGGAATCCCTGGATGGCAGCTTGTACGAGATTTCCATCCCCTTGCAGTGGCAATACAGTAAAGGTAACCCAGGGAACCTGAGAATCTGATTATCATTTTTAAGTGTGTTAACTGAAGGAAGATCTGAGTTCATTAGATCCTTCTAAAATATTTCTGATTTTGGTATCTGTGACCTGGAACTGACATCAGAGTACATTTGACTTTCTCAGATATCAAAGCTGGCATCAAGTTCCAACTTCAGCCTTTTCACTTCATACCTGGCTGGCTTTATCAAGCAGATACAGAAATAAAATAATAATCCTTCTTGTAGGACAGAACAAACCCCTTCATATGTTTGCTCAATTAAATATGCTACACCATCGTGGGGGGATTTAGATTCTTCCTTCTCTGTCAGAAATAATAAATGTCAGCAACAAATTCTTATTGCTTAATGATAGAAACACTTTCGCTGTCTTCTAATATGGCATAGACCATGGGACATGAATCTGAGTGTCTCAATAAAAGGACATCTAGAAAAGAAAAGACCAGAACAGATTTTGTCTGATGGTGGGTAGCTATTAAATATCTTTGGTGTTACAGATTCCTTTCCAATATCTGTAAAGAAGTGCCATGTAATTAACTCCATATGGTGAGAGTAATAGACTAGAAAGACAGCGGTGAGGTATTAATCTCTGATTGGGGCTTTAGTTAAAAATCAGTGTCTCTTCACGTGTATTACTAATCTCTCCAGTCTTTTTGCTACTATTCATTAGGAAAGATTAAAGGTTTATGGAACTTTATCAATGAGGTGATGTGTGATCTACCTGCACTAAAAATACAGATTAAGACTAATGTACTAAATTGGAAATGAAAATTGGTCATGTTGACTTTTTTTTAAACAACTGAAGTGTTTATAATGTGATCCATGCCAAAGACACACTCCTTTTACCTTTCAGGGAAGTCTGTCCTTACTGTTATAGTTAATCAGAAGAAACATTTCTTTGTTCATAGCCCACTGAAATGTAGCTTTCAGTGGGGACAAAACCAGGAATTTTCATGTGTAGTGTTAAGTGAATTTGGCGGAGAATTACACATTCCAGGGTGATATTCTGTAACCCCTCTCCAGATAAAAAACAATGACAGGCCACAGGTTGTAGAAAGTCAGCTACTTCTTTCGTTGTTCCTAACATTTAGAACTGAAATTTATAGTATTGTTGGTAGAGGGGAGAAAAACCGCTTAATCAAAATGGTCTAAAGTGCTGGTGTGAACCACATGCACTAGGTGTGTGGGTTACTGCCCCATGTAGTAGCACTTAGACCGCTTACAGTGAGAGATAAGAATGAGTGAGCTCCATAGCCTAAGCTGAGAGCCAGCTGGCTTTATAGCTCAAGTTGTAGAGGCTCCTACATTAAGCTCCAGAGGTCCCAAATTTAAATCTGCCTATAGGAGGTTACACTGGCAAAGTTGCTCAGCATAGTGGTTCGCAGGGTATTATCACTGTATAAAGCCATTCTAGAGAGGATGGATAGTCCTCTCCATTTTCTCTCTCTAATCTGCCTCGTAACGTTAGTATCTGAGTGCCTGAAATTGTTTCCGGGCCACGTTGTCCCACTGAACTTTGATTCCAGATACTAAGGCTGGGAATTTGAAAAGGAGCTGAAGAGAGAGATCATTGGGAGCTGGATGTCTTTAACTCCCTTCGGCATCTTTAAAAATATCAGCCTAAATCTCTGGGGGTACGTCTACGCAGCAGCATTATTTCTAACTAATGTTATTCTGAAATAAGAAAGAGCACGTCTACATACAAGCCTTTATTTCGAAATAATGTCGAGCTGGAGGACGTCTTACTCTGACTCCTGGTAACTCTTATTTCACGAGGAGTAAGGGAAGTCAAAGGAAGAGTGTTCTTTCCTTCTACTTCCTGCTGTGTAGACAGCACTTAAAGCCAAGTGAAGCTATTTCAACTTCAGCCACGCAACTGACTAGCTGAAGTTGTATAGTTTAATTTAACTTTAGCCCTGCTGTGTAGACGTATCTTGGGTAACTGGAGGGCCATCCTTCAGTAACGTGTATGGTTTCAACTTACACGGTACTGTTCATAGACTTTTTATCACCAGATCAAGTTCTGGAGTAAGTGCTTGCTGCTCCCAGTAAACTCGATGAAAGCCACTTTCATAGTCTGACTGAATTTGGCTTCCAGTGCAGAACAACAGAAGGAGTTTAGTTATAGGAATAAAAGACACAGGACTCAGATCTGATTTCTTTTTTTTGGTTTTTTTCCCTTTCCCCCCCTTCTATTTTAGATACTGCAACAAGGCCTTCAGCCCATAAAGGGAAGCTTTCTCCAGGTTTCTGAGTTGACAGACCAGATAGCACAACATGCCAAAGCAGCCACACAAGCAGTTCTCTCAGACAAGTCGCATCCTCTCCAGAGGATATCTTATTTGGAAAAGATGTTGCAGATGAAATCAGATGAATTCAAGGTAGTACTCTGGATAATACATTTTCTCACAATACAGTTTTATTCTTCAACAAAACCGTGTGGTTCCTGGACTGAAATTCCGTTTGAATTAGTACTCAGTGAAATCTGAGTGATAGCATCAGCTGAGTTATAAAAGAGAAATAAAGTCCTGGGGAAACAGGTTGGTTACACTATCATCATTGTGCCTGTTATGATGTGTTCCCTCCGTTTCAATTGTTTTCCCCTTCCACACATGCCCTGCTTTGTCACACACTTGTAAGCTAGGCTGTTAATTTGGAGAATGGATGGATCTTAATGTCTTGGTGCATCATACCAGTCCAGTGTTTTGAAACTCACATTGTTTCCTGGGGGTGATGTCTCTGATTCTTGATACCACGTATAGCCTCTTCCTGACTTACGAACTGGTTATGGACCAAGCAATTGGTTGTAACTCATTTCGTTCGTAAGTCGGACCCCATAAAGTTACACGCGACCGCGCTGTTCATAAGCGTGGATCACGTTCGTAACTCGGGGTCCGCCATTTATGTCAGCTTTGGTCGTAACTGCGAACGGTCGTAAGTCGACCGTTCGCAACTCGGGGACCGGCTGTATAAGCTTTGCTTGTCGTGTAATGTAGTTTTATTTCATTTCTATTTGTGTAGTCATTTTCTCTTATGTAATTTTCTGGTCTTATCACAGATTTTTTTTTTTTTTTTTTGTCATTGTCATTCATTCCTTACACAACAGTAATTTCAGAGCTCTCAGAGACTCCTTCTTGGCACAGTTCACTCAACCCAGGATTTGGGGAGGGAAAAGGAGAGTCCCCCAGTGACTCTAAACTCCTCCCTCAAAAATCAGTGGGATCCCAGACCCTGTCTGTATTTCTTATGCTCTGACGGCTCCAGATGGGAGTTTCTAGAGTCCAGATAATGCCCACAGATCTGTCTATAGGATCAAATGGGACCAAACTCTCCACGTGGCTGATAAGGGAGCAGCACCATTTTCATGAACTTCCTGCTGTCTGAGTAGCTGTGCCTTGGCTTCATAATTTCACTCTAAATCATAACATTCCTGGTAGCAAGTCTCTGCACAGCATGTCTGCCCTGTTACTCTGAGATGCATGTGGGGCTCTCAGGATTCACAGGGTTGGAGGTTCTGCTCCTGACGTGTGTATGTTGTATTAAATCCTACTCCTCCTCCTCAATGGAAAAATTGGGAGGAAACTCCATAAGTCAAAACCTGCAGCATTTATCACCTTTTGTTAAGTCTGAGGCAGAGCTGATAAACAAGCCCAAATTTCTCAAGTTCCACACCAGGGCTTTAACCACAAAACCATCTCCTCCTCCAGCGAGTTATTTCTCACTTCGATGGGGAACAATCATGTCACTGTACGCAATGAAGTGGGTTTTTTTTTTTTCATTTTCACTTCATTATCCTTGTTTTTTCATTATCAAAGAAAATTCTTATGCTGTGGGAAAACAGCCATTAATTTCTAGAACTATAAAACCAATAACAAGAGATCAAGGCAAAATATTTACTCTAAAATGCAAGGACATATTCCAAAGACAAAATCTAGAAAAAGAATATAAATAAGCAAGGTTTAGCAACAGGTATAAATATTAACTACAAATACACCAGTTACTCTAATCTAGCAGCTGTTTGTTTACATAAAAATACTGTTTACTGTGTATTACTCTTTTGCTCTTATTGAATATATAGAATCATAGAATAATAATATATTAATTAAAGCTGATTATAATAAAAATAATTTCTCATCTTAGTTCAACCTTTTACAACTGGAGGATTTCAAGAATTGTCTGGACACAGTGGAAGCTCAAATTAAGTCACCTGTAGAAGCTTTGGATCAGCTGCATCTACAAGGAAAAGAAGACGACTCAGAATTGCTCATGGTACGTGCTAGTCTTATGACTAAATCAGGGGTGGGCAAAATACCACCCATGGGCTGGATGTGGCCTGCTAAACATTTTCCTCTGACCTGCCATGACCCTCCCGTTTGGGCCCAGGGGCCCAGTGGGGCACTCAGTAGCCTGCCTTCCTACTATAGCCTGAGCCATGCTGCTCCTGGAAGCACCACGGCCAAAGGCTGCTGGCAAGCCTGTCTCTGCGCACCCCTTGCGGGGAGGGAGGCAGCAGGGTGGTGCTTGCGTGCGCACGCAGCACTCCAAGGCTCACTTCCCTCTTCTCCCCCTGAAGAGGCACACAGACACACATTTGTTTGCCAACAAGCTGCTAGCAGCTTTGAGCAGTGTGGGGCCACCATGGCATAAATGCGCCACTGGCCGAGATCTGCCTACACTAAGCACTGCCCAGCGAGAGCCAGAGCCTGCACCTTGAAACCCCCCTGCACCAAAAGACCCATTCTGCACACACCCAAGCTCCCTCCCAGACTCTGCACCCTCCTACACCTCTGTCCCATGTCAGAACCCAATCCTGCACCCAAACTCCGTCCCAGACCCCATTAATATAATAGAAAAGTGTGGCCCGTGACCATTTACCAAAATTCTCGGAGTGGCCCTCCTGCAAAACTTACTGCCCACCCCGATATAAATTATGCATATGGAAGAGTGTCTGTTGGATACTTATTCATGTAGTATTAAAGGTACATACTGTAGTTTAATTATTGTAACTGTTACATGCACAAAAACCACATTAAAAACATTATTAATATGGCAAAGTCAAGCACTCAAAAGTTAGGAAATGCCAAAATTGAAGTTGCCTATGCAACTTTAATTTGCCCCTACATCCATATCCATTATGTTACAGTCTTCAATTTCCTGCTCACATTCAATTTTTTTCCCAAAAAGCCCCAGCTCATTTAGTACAGAACTCTATTGCAGAATCAGGGATAGAATACAGTTGTCCATTCAGCTGCCTTAACAAAGAGACGCTCCTTCCTCTTCCTGTAGTCCCCTGCTTCATTCACTACATATTTCCAACTTGTGCAACAAAAAAATCAGAGATCCTACAGACAAGTTTCCTTCAGTAAATTACCCTGATGGATCCTGTGCAAAGAATGAGATAGGGGTCATCTTGGAAAAAATAGTATGTGTCCATGTAATTGAAGATTCTATTGCAGTGCATATGGAAAAGGGGGTCAAATTAAGGCAACCTCAATGCTGAGGGATTTCCTAACTTTTGAGTGCTTGACTTTGCCTTCTTAATAATGTTAACATAGAATCATAGAATACTAGAACTGGAAGGGACCTCGAGAGGTCATCGAGTCCACTCCCCTGCTCTCATGGCAGGACCCAGTACTGTCTAGATCATCCCTGACAGATGTCTATCTAACCTGTTCTTAAATAGCTCCAGAGATGGAGATTCCACAACCTCCCTAGGCAATTTATTCCAGTGTTTAACCACCCTGACAGTTAGGAAGTTTGACTTGAAGAAGTCAATGAGCACATGTACTGATTTTTTTTCCAATAACTTTTTATTTGGCCCATATTTTCATGAGGGGTGGCAAAAGGTACCTCCCTGCCAAATTGCTCGTCCTTTCTCCAAGGCATAGGGTTACTAGAGCTCTTCAAAGAAAAGGCCACCGAATTCTTAACATGGGCAAAACATATTTTTTCCCAGCCTCATTCTTCGAAATGGCTAAATCATTTTGGCTGAAAGTTGCTGCCTCCCCACCCCCCCCCCCACCCAAAAAAAAAATCAGCATGAGGCAGACAACCCATATGGAGAATTCCAGTTTGAAAGGCTGATAATGTGGAAAGTTATAGGATGGGAAGCATCTGGTAATTTTAGTAATATGCAGTGCCAATATCCCTACCTATAATGAGGCCAAGGGCTTAATGCTTCCATGAAGTCTGAATAAATGTACAATCAGTGTTCCAGTAGAGAAATTGGTCATTAAACTAACTTTAATGGGTATTGAGAAGCTAAGCATTTAAATTTTAGTGACTTCATTGTGGGGATTATGTTACTTTTGACAATAAATACATAATTTCAAAAAGAATCTTGACAAATATACATAAAACTATTCCAAATAAACTATCTATAAACCTGAATTTCTGTATTATGTAAAATGATTTAAACTTAAGCGTAGCAAATTATCTATGTCCAGTGTCATGATGTAAAATGCAGGTTTTCTCTCTTCACAAGCATTGGAAAGGAGCAGGCTTGTTAATTTTAATTGCTAAGCAGAAGATGGTTCTTTGTCATTGAAATATTTCTAAGGAAATCAGAAATGCAATGGACTATTTTATTTGAAGAGCCATATATCAGAATAACTGAATCCCCAGAGCAATATAAACATGAGTTACTTTTAAAAAGGAATCAAAACCATGGACTGGAGGCCGAATTTTAAAAGATGCGGGAAACCTGCTGGATCTGGGGATGGTGTAATTCCCCCTCCTCAAAGCTCTCTATGAAGTTTAAGCCCTGATATTTATGGATACTATAAAATGTGCTTTGCCTAACCCTTTACTACTTCCATGAATGAGGATTTGGAAGATGTTTCTGCCTTTTCCTCCAAAGAATTGTGCAAAGGAAGCTTGAAAATTGAAAACTCTTTTGTTTCCTATCCTCACTACTGGAATAGCACATGGAAAGATGACACAGCCCAGTATGAACTAGCTTTTGAATACCTAACTATGCTTTTTGAAATTCACCTTCTTCGTCATGACCCTTTGAACCTGAGCATAAGGCATTGGTTACATTGTATTGTAAAACATTACAGAAAAGACATTTTCTAGACATAGAAGAAAGATGATGTTTCTGTCAGTTGTTCTGTTCCATTATTTGCAGAGCCACATGTTAGAGCTGGCAGCAATGTCTCCTGACATCGAGAATCTGAATGAAGTGAGCGTTAAGCTACCACTCAGTGACTTCACCGTGAAGAAACTACAGAGCCTGAAACGACAATGGATTCAGAAAACAACAGCAGCCCTGGAGCATTGCAGGTCAAAAAAATAATCACAATACTTCTCCCCAACTGTTTTAGTGTCCATGAAGCAAATTAAAAGCAAATTAAAATATTTTTCACCAGCTGGTTTCCGGCTTTCCAAGAGGCTTTTCAAAAATAATTCCTCCATTTTAAAGTAAATTAAAATATATCATTTAAAAAAATATTTTAAGTTGTTTGGAGCTGAAGGACCATGTTTTAGGATGTGCTTGGGCAAAGACTACCACAGTGGGACCTCATCTTGATTGGGCCTATGGTGCTATCAGTTTGCTCCCTTTGTCAAAGCATAAACAATAGAACTGGAAAATATACAATAATAGAATAGTTCCCGTATTATTTCTTTTAACAGAACATTTGAAGGAATTGAATCAGACGAAAAGAAGCTTCTTCAGAAATGTAAAAACTGGTTACAATCTCTAGAAAAGATGAAGGAGGCTTTAAAAGTGAATATTGCTGGCAGATTTGAAAAGCTTCAGGAACAACAGAGAATATATGAGGTACTGAAGATTTAAACTGGGCTTTTAAAAAATCTTTAAAATATATCTTTGCAAAGAGTTACTATGGGTGGTAATATAAACAGCAGCAGTCTGTGCAGTATATAAATGGATTCCACTCAAAGTGTCCATAATGCAGATTATACCTTGGGAACATTTAATTGGGGCAAGGCTGAGTGGATACTTGTCTCCACAAAAATTTGTCTGTAAATACTAAATACCATGCATTGCAAGTTCGGCACACAGAGACAGGGTGTCACCTGGAATTTTTTCTAATTAGTAGTTGTGCATCTAATTCCACAAAATTATGCTAAACATTTACTACTTTATGTAAAATGTGTACTCCATAGGCCATATGAGCCAGATCCTGCTCCATAATCACATATGGAGCCGTTCAAGAATGGCTATTCCAGAATAATTTAGCGTGTAGTCAAGCCCTTCATAAAGTTTGTTTTTTAAATGCCCATCAGTCAGTGAACTAATATTGTTGTTTTTTGCAATGTTTGCAGAAGCTGCAAATGGAGATTTCTGTAAATGATCAGATTTTTAATTCTGTCATATCAAAAGGGTTCCATTCAGTGGGAACAGGAGAAGCAGAAAAAAGGTAAAAACAATTTTTTTTCCTAGTTTTCACCAGGGTCATGTACGGAAAAGGGCAAGCAGGAGCGAAGCCCCCATGCCCTTCCCCGATCATTGGCAGGGAAACAGAACTCCTCTGGCCCCGTGGCTGCGGCGAGGCTGGAAGAGCTCTGTGACCCCTACTACAGCCAAGTGCTTGTGAATATATTTATTCAGATGGCTCATGAATTTTCAGTGAAATGGTGAGTGTGTTACTGTTTACAGGAAATCCCCGAGTTGTGACCGCCCAACTTGTGACCCCCTGCACTTACAACTAGTTTTTAAAGCGCAGAAGGGGCCGAAAACCCCCGACTTATGTCCTCGGCCCGCGTTGACGAAGGTGCACGGCACCTGTCATCAATGAGGTTTCGAGTTACGACGCCCCCGACGTGCAATGCTTCCCCGGGAACCAATCACGTCGCAAGTCGGGGGTCGCCTGTATTTCTATGCATATGATGTATCTGTGTGTGTTGATATAGTTCAATGTGTAAAATTTATGTTTGTCTAATGTGCCCCTCCAAAAGGAGTCGAATTTAAATTCCTGCATGTACCGCTGGGTCTTAGAAAAAAGTAATATTAGTGATTCAGTAGGATACATGCTTCCCTCTCAGTCAATACTGGACCACCCTCAACTGTCATGAAAAAGAGACTTCTTAAACCCAAGACCAAACCATGAGTGTTCAATTAGAGCCTGTGGTACATCTTGCAGAAGTGGAGATGTGGGCACCGGTGTCCTGGCCAAATTTTCTTTTGGGTAATAACTACATTCTGCCTAGCAGAAAAACCAAAAATCCACTTGTAGCGTATTCTGGGATAAGATATTCTTCACTTCCTACCCTATCTGTTAGGCACTGTTAGAGGTGCTGTGTTTACATCTGAGGTGGCTATATTTTGTGTGCAAATTCTCCTCCCACCCTGCAAGGGAGCACCATGCTTAGTCAACAGCCAGCTGAGCAGCAGCTGGCGGTTGACTTTTAAATGCCAAGCCCCTTGCAGGGTGGGAGGAGAATTTGTGTGCACTGCCCTGCCCCCCAGGACAATCAGGGCTTGGGGCTGCAGGGAGCGTATGAAGTCTCCTCCTGCCCTGCCAGGAGCACGTGGCGCTTCTTAGCATGGTGCATTACTGGCAGGGCGGGAGGAGACTTTGTGCGCTCACCCCACCCCAAGCCCTGATTGGCCTGGAGTTGCGGGGGACCACGTGAAGTCTCTCGCTCCCTTGCCTCTGGTGCACGGTGCCTAGAGTCAACCTCCAGGCTTAATCTAAGCACCATGTGCTCTCCCGTCCGTAGGCCCTGATTGGCTTGGGGGCTGGGCAGTGGTAGGACCTCTGTGGGTAGGATCAAACTGCTTGGTGGGCCACATCCGGCTCAGGGAGGCTATTTTTCCACCCCTGGTCTGAGGCATCATCTGAATTATCCAAAAATTAAGTGTTTGAACCAGTGTTTCCTCTAAACTGCTCAGCAGCACAACTTCACTGGTGATTAATCAGCCCCACCCAGTCAGAGGCTCAGGGCTCCCTGCATGGAGCTGACTGACTGGGTAGGGCTGATAAATCACCTGTGAAGCTGTGATGCTGCACAGCTTAGAAGGAACACTGGTTTGAACCCATTTTTATGAGGATGGGTTGAAAATTCTACAGCTTGTTGATGTAGAACAGGCAAAAGCATCTCATGGTACAAACCAAAACTGGTTTGAATGGGTGCAGCACTACAGGTTTTTTTGCAATAGAAATGGGCGCTAAGGTTCCACCTGCGCTACAGGACAGTGGTGACAGGAGGCTGTTAGAGCATTGCTAAAGGGGAGCTCCATTTTGCAGTGTCGTTGCTGCCCGTAATGACTTCCGTCCACTTCAAGAATGCATTTGGAACAACTTACTTCTGGGTCTAGCCGTATCACGCACTGTTACGCCATAGCAGAAAAAAATCTCGTGTTCTTGTATCATTTTATAGTTTTTTGTCACACGCAAGTTCTGACACACAGAGAAGGCTTGAGTTTATGGTGCTCCATTTTGGTTGTTAATATGGTTTCAAGGTGACAATGACATTCTGCATTAACACTCCAATATCTGTCCTCTTCAGAACGGAGTTTATTTCCACACTCACGAGGCTAAAGGAGGAGTGGCAGTGTGTTATCCACAGGGTTCAGGAGAGGAAGAAAGATATTGATGGACTTGTGAAGCAATGGCAGCACTTCAGGGTTTCTCAGCAGAATCTCACAAATGTTCTTACTTGTACAAGTGATTTCATAGCTGCTGTGAAGAGCCAGGACAGCTACAGCCTCTATCATCTTAGAAACCTAATTCACGATCTCAAGGTCATATTTTTATTTCTTAGAAAAAAATAGATTATCAGTGATTTTTCAGATTGAAATATATATTCAGAATAATGGAAGGACCTTAAAAGCAGTCACTTTTTGCACACAACAAATTGCTGATTTCTTTATTTTAATGGGACAGTTTCATTACAACTTGCCTTGATGTAGATGTGGAAATCCACAATAAACTCCTAAATAAAGTTTATGATATGGAAGCTAGATACTATTAGTGACTCTGACCTGATGAAAAGTTTCAAAGGTTCTCAGCAAGTTTTCACTAAAGCACATAGATTATGCCTGCCCATAATATTGCAGAAAGTCAGTCCTGTTTCCTTTTGCTTGTCTTCATCTGAATGACCTCTGTGAGCAAATTTTCAAAATGCCAGTAATTCATGAGGATTTATTGTAAATGGGATGTTTTATGTTAATGGGAACATTGTCAACTGAACATTAAAAACTTAAGTTACCAGAAGCAACAAGGAGTACGGTGGCACTTTAAAAACTAATAAATTGATTAGGGTATTATTACAATTTGTTTTGTAGCAAAAAAAATAACTTTAAATTGAATTATGAACCAAAACCAGAATCTCTTGCTTGATTAATAGAGCAGCACTGTCCAGGATTTCTGGGTAGAGATTCTCTTAAAGTTTAATAGTTTAAAGTTTAATCAGAATCTGAGTTTAAAGCTGAACATTGTATGATTTGAAGCTGGCGTTAGATTTGGTAATACTGAATAATTTTTTGCTTTGGGGAGAAATATTCCATTACAAAGAGTAAGACCTGATTCTGCCAACCTTTCTCATGTCCTGTAGTACCTCACTACGGGAGTAACCCCCATAATAGTATGGGGTCTTGCTAGTGTAGACATGGCATTGTTCACTATGTTGCATAGAACTGTGGTTTTCACTTGTCCCTGTCGATAGTCAGAGCCGGCCCAAGGTACGGGCCAACTGGGCTACTGCTCAGGGTGCCCCATTGTAGGGGGCGCCACGCGGGGCTGCTGGGCCGGGCGGGGGCAGCACCGAGCATGCTCTGCGCACCTGGGGCGGTGCCACGCATGCATTGCACTCCCAGGGGTGGCGCCGCGCTCCTGGGGCCTGGGGTACACAAATGGCTCGGGCCGGCCTTGTCGATAGTAAGAAAACTTTTAATGTAGACAAGGTCACAATAGTAGTTATAGAATAACCACCACATAACTTCTGTCATTTAGGGTGTGTCTAGACTACATGGCTCTGTCGCCAGAGCCATGTAGATTAGTTTACTAGACATACCCAAATGAAGCGGCGATTTAAATAATCGCTGCTTCATTTAAATTTAAATGGCTGCCGCGCGCTGTGCTGATCAGCTGTTTGGCAGCACAGCGCTGTAGTCTGGACGCGCCGCGGTCGACATCAAAGGCATTTGTCGACCTCCCTGGTAAACCTCATCCCACGAGACATACCGGGGAGGTCGACAGATGCCTTTGATGTCAACCACGGAGCGTCCAGACTACAGCGCTGTGCCGCCAAACAGCTGATCGGCACAGCGCCGCAGCCATTTAAATTTAAATGAAGTGGCGATTATTTAAATCGCCGCTTCATTTGGGTATGTCTAGTAAACTAATCTACATGGCTCTGGCGACAGAGCCATGTAGTCTAGACATACCCTTAGTGTCTTGTTTATGACTAGAAGCATGAGAGCTCATATTCCTTACTAAAAATATATCTCATATAGTGCAACTGTGGATCTTTTTATTATCTATATAAATGTCTAAGTTGCACTGAACTCTTTGCCTCAATGATACTTTTAGCCAATGAGTTCCACAGATTATGTACTAAGTAAAAAATAATTTTTATTGGTTTTTAAATGTGTTGCCTTTCAGTTGAATTGAATATTCCCTTGTATAATAATGAAGGCTAACAGGAGTACCAAACTGGTCTGTGTGTAAAGCAATCAGAAAATTGATTCATTATCAGATTACTCTTTCTGCAGACACAATCCATTAACGTTAGGATCAGAGACTATTATCAATGTTAAGACTTTCAGTATGCCACTCCTGTGTAGCTAGCCTCAATTTTTTTCATGTTTGTTTTCTCCTGCTGTTTAAGGTAACTTTCAGAGACTATTATAGTGCCTGGTTTTTACTTCTTTATGGTGTAAAAAGACTAGAAATTCTGGCTTTTATGGGTATTTTTATGCTTGTTCTTTAGCTTAGAAACAACAGGAATGTTAACTCTCATTTTCACTATTTTGGATGGAGATCTTGTTAGGGTTCACAGTGTAGGTATGTTGTTAGCTTACTTTACTGAAAGGTGGTGTTCAGTCTTTAACAAAGACATTCTTTCTCCAGTATGCTTCTTAGTCATTGAAGTTAAAGAGTTGTTACAAAACCAAACATTTTATTAAACCTTTCACTTTTTACCTGTATGACTAAGAATCCCCTCTTCTTTCAATTGTTCCATTTTTATTCTCTTGGTCTAATCATTTAACTCATAATAAAGTCTTCATAGCATCTTGTAGACTCAAAGCAAACAGGAAAAAAATACAAGTGGTGGGGGTACGCATAACAAAAAGTAAAATCCATTTTTTTTCTCTTTTTGTGGGTCATCTTTTAAAAAGTGAAATACTGAGCAGGTTTGTTCCCTAATCCCATAGCTGAGATTTAGAATGTTGTGGTTGGTTTTTTAGAACAAGGAAATACTTCTTCAGAGGTGGCAAACCACATACTCCCTGGCTGTCGATAGTGGGGAAAAGTTACTTAAAAACACAGACCAGGAGACCAGCGCTGTAATACAAGATGAACTCAACCGGTTACAGGAGAATTGGAATGATGCCCAGCTTCAAGTGGAGAAGATCACGAAGCAGCTCCTCAGCACTGCGCAGGTACTTGACAGGTATTCTCTCAGGAGGAGAACACCCTGAGAAGTTTGCATGTGCCTGTTCCCACACAGGGGGAGTTCCATGGTAGCTTGATCAGTCCTTGGGACAAGCAGGCCAACGCAGTAGAGAAACGCTGTGCAGCAAGTGCCCAAGGAACCCCAGAAAGAGCAGCAGCTTCCCAGCTCTTTGATTGCCATTCTATGAATCCTAACCTGTCTTTGTCCTGTATGCAGCCCCTGCACAGACTATTATGTAACTGGGCTGTAGTAACACTCACAAATAAGCTTACAGGTTGGAGAGACAGTGGCATTCAAGGACAGAGCCCCTGCCACCAAGTGCCTTTGATTGGGAGTGTGAGGTATCATGGTGGCTTTATTGTCCCCCACTTGTCCATCTCAGTCAGTGACCTCTAATCTCAGGGGACAGCTCCATTTTGAAGTTGTCAGAAGTCTCCCATGTGCCTTGCCAGTGAAGCATCAGATGTGAGCTCCCCACTCTTTCAACCCAAGAGACTCTGATGAAGCATTCTGACTCCGCTTGAGATCACACCCACCCGCTCCACCACTGCATATCTGGGAAGACCAAAATTATGGGCTATTATAGCTCCATAGAGAGGGGGTTGGGTTGCTGGGTGGATACTGTTACAGTGCCCCCCCCCCCCCCTTTTGGATTGCAGTAGTGCTCTGTGGCCACAGAGCCTGGCTAGGTTCTGGAACTCTTCT
Organism: Rafetus swinhoei; assembly: GCA_019425775.1. Lineage (NCBI taxonomy): Eukaryota > Metazoa > Chordata > Testudines > Trionychidae > Rafetus > Rafetus swinhoei. The sequence continues at coordinate 120,187,871 of CM033446.1, read as the reverse complement.
CACGCCTGTCAGTCTTGAAGCACCTGGGTGAGAATTTGGGCCAAAGATGTTAACTCACACTTCTTTACTCTCTTTGGCTACGTCTACACTGCAGCGCTATTTCGGGATACCGGAGGTATCCCAAAATAGCTATTCCGTGTCTTTTGAGCACGCCCGTTATTTTGTAATATAATGGGCTCGCTATTCTGACATTCCTGTTAACCTTATTCCATGAGGAGTAAGAGACGTTTCGGAATAGCGATTTATTTCTAAATAAATGCTGTGTAGATTGCACCAAATTTCGAAATAAGCTATTTCAAAATTGACTCAAAATACGCTATGCAATTTGTATAGCTCAAATTGCGTAGCTTATTTTGAGCTACAGGTCCAGTGTAGATGCACCCTTAGAGTAGGTGCAGACTACGCCAGAGGCCATACTTCTCTCATCATACCCACCTCCTGGGAAAATCAGGGGTAGATCCATGGGCATTTCCTCCCCATAGTGAATTTGTGTTTCAAAGTATAACAACTTCATATCTAACTATGCCATCAGTTTAATTGATCCCTAGCATAATTTAAAACTGTGCTCCATAGAATCTTAGTTTGTATAAAAGGAGATGTGAACCTCTTGAGCTAAAATGCACTTCAAGGCAAACATTAAATACAAGAGGGCTCAATTCGCTCCTTAATCCATGAATGAAATTCTTATTAGGGACAGTGTACATGCACTAGGAGGGAAGTCCTAATGATCAGCCCTCTAAAATACGAGGGTAAGTCAAAAAGTATCCGCAAACGATTCATATCTTTTTTTTTTTTTTTTTTTTTTTTGCAATTTGCCCAACTGCTGAATTCATGCGCAACTGTAAGCACGGAACCTCCTTCTATTATAGTGACATATTTGGCCTTGACCGTTCAGATGTCTTTCACCACTAGTGGGGTCAACATGGCCGCTCTGCTTACCACATGCACCAAAGAAGAGCAGCGTGCAGTGATTCGATTTTTGTGGGCTGAAGGTGTAAGAGGTGCGGAAATTCATCGAAGACTATCAGCACAGTATGGTGACAGTGTTTTGCCGCAGCGAAGCGTGTACGAATGGATTGACATGTTCAAAAATGGCCGAACAAGTGTCACTGACGAAGAACGATCAGGGGCGCCCATCCACATCGACTACTGAAAGGAACATTGAACAAGTCCGCATGCTGATTCTCGAAAACAGGAGGGTGACTGTCGATGAAGTGGCAAACCAACTGCAGATTAGTCATGGTTCTGCCTATGAAATCATCCACCACAAACTTTGCTTCAATAAAGTTTGTGCAAGATGGGTTCCCAGACAACTCACGGAACAGCACAGATGTAACCGTTTGGACATCTGTAACCGCCTTTTGAACCAGTATCATGAGGAAGGTGACGCTTTTTTGAGTCACATTGTCACTGGTGATGAAACGTGGATCCACCACTATGAGCCAGAGAGCAAATGTCAGAGAGACCCCTCAAAGATGCTTTAAGAGGCCATCGTTTTGCCAGCCACCATGATTTGAAGGAGGCGGTGCATACATGGCTTGCCGCCCGGCCGAAAACATTTTTTTCTGAAGGCATACAAAAGCTTGTGCGACGCTGGACCAAGTGTGTTGAAAAGCAGGGGAACTATGTTGAAAAATTATACTCTTATGAGTTCTGTATTGCTGTTGTGTTAATTTTAATAAATACATTGCGGATACTTTTTGACTTACCCTCCTAAGTTAATTTAGAAGTTGCTGTTCTTTAAGTCAACCATACAAGACAGCATGTTCATATTGTGAGATATTTGCCATTTGTAACTTCCTTGTTTCTGTAAAAAACAGACATGGGACAGCTGTGAAAAACGAATCAAGGAATTGGAAAGCAGGCTGCGACAGCTTAAGGCAAAAATAAAAGATCCACTTCCAGATGAGGATGAAGAGCTCCACAAAGCCAAGGAACACATTAAGGTATTGAAATTGAAAGTGCATTTTGTTTAAAAAAAAAAAATTCTTTATACACTACTTGAGCATCTAGAAGACTAGTTTTTTCTCTCTCTTGCTCCTCCATGCAACTGAGTTCTTCTATGCTACTGGTAAATTGCCTTCACCCTTTCCCCATGTCTGATGTAACACCCTAATGTCTACCAGTGCTGGAGATTTTTGAAACTTGAAATCTTTGTGACCTCAAGAATTTTTCTGTTGGCAGGACATTTATTCTTATGCTGTTGATGAGACAGAAATTTGTCACTTCTCCTGCCCCTCCAAACAAACAAACAAAAGTTCAAACCAAGGTACAATAAACATTAAAATAAGAAGCTAAAATTCCCTTCTCCCCATCTGTCACTCCACCTCACTCCCTTTGATGTGGTTGGATGTCTTTATTTGTTGTGTTATCAATCTATTATAGACTGTAAAATTCTCCAGGCAGGGGCCTTATTTTGTATGTTTACAAAGCAACTTGCACGCATGTGGCATGCTAAAAATAATAGAGCAAAGGAAAGGAGAGCATAACATACATAAGAACATAAGAACGGCCGTAGCGGGTCAGACCAAAGGTCCATCTAGCCCAGTATCCTGTCTGCCGACAGTGGCCAGCACCAGGTGACCCAGAGGGTGGACCGAAGACAATGATCAAGCGATTTGTCTCCTGCCATCCCTCTCCAGCCTCTGACAAACAGAGGCCAAGGACACCATTTTATCCCCTGGCTAATAGCCTTTTATGGACCTAACCTCCATTAAATTATCTAGCTTCTCTTTAAACTCTGTTATAGTCCCAGCCTTCACAGCCTCCTCTGGCAAGCAGTTCCACAGGCTGACTACACGCTGTGTGAAGAAGAACTTTCTTTTATTAGAGCCAGAGTGGAGCAGCAGCAGGTTAGCATTGAAAGCCTTGACTGCCAGCATCGTACCATGAAAATTAAATGGCATGGGAAGTATTTCCATTGCATGACTCATTTTGGCAATTTTGCATTTGGCCACATAGCATTGTGCTTTATCGCCTTGTTTATGAACTGAATTGCTTGGCCTTTATGGAAATGAGTTTGCTGATGTCAGACGACTTTGGATCGCTACCAACTCCCTGAGATCTTTGTGATAGCTGGCTAAGGCTTCTTTTCATATGCAGGAATAATCTGCATCTGAACACTTGTGTTCACGTTAAAAATGCCTACACTCTGTCTGCATAAAGCTACCACCACTGATAATACCAATAGTAGAGCTTTGGCAATGGAGAACAAACTGTGTCAGTGTAGATGCAGCCCTCGGATACAAGAGAAAGCATAAAGGACTGAATAAGAACACAAGAATGGCCATGCTGGATCAGATCCAGGATCCATCTAGCTCAGTATCCTGTTTTCTGACAGTGGCCAATGCCAGATGCCCCAGAGGGAGTGAACAGAACAGGTAATCATCAAGTGATCTCTCCCTTGTCACCCATTCCCAGCTTCTGACAAAGAGAGGCTAGCAACACCATTCCTCCCATCCTGGCTAATAAATATTGATGGACCTAACCTCCAGGAATTTAACTAGTTCTTTTTTTAACACTGTTATAGAGTTGGTCTTCACAACATCATCTGGCAAGGAGTTCCACAGGTTGACTGTGTGCTGTGTGAAGAAAAACTTCCTTATGTTTGTTTTAAACCTGCTGCCTATTAATTTCATTTGGTGACCCCTAGTCCTTATGTTATGGGAACAAGTAAATCATTTTTCCTTATTCACTTTCTCCATACCTGTCATGATTTTACAGACCTCTGTCATACCCCCCCTTAGTCTCCTCTGTTCTAAGCTAAGTCCCAGTTTTTTTAATCTCTCTTCATGTGACACCCGTTTCAAACCCCTAATCGTTTGTTAAATGATGTTAGATGATAAGACCCCAGTTTCTTCATTTGATATTTCTTTTTGTGCCTAGAGCACTGGGTTGGGACTCTCAGAAGAGACTTGGGTTCTATTCCTGTACCTGCACCAAGCATGTTAGGTGACCTTAGGCAAATCATTTCCTGCCCTATGCCTCGGTTTCCCCATCTGTATAAAAAAAAAAAAAAAGTGGGGATAATGTTTAGGGATGTGAAAGGTTAACTGGTAAGTATCACCCTTAACGGGTGATGCTTACTGGTTCCAGTTAGCCAGCGGGGGCTGGAGCAGCTCCCCATCTGCCATAGGTAGGGGGCTACTCCAACCCCACAGGGCCCGCTGCAGACAATGACTGCTTTGGATGGCCAGAGCAGCCCCTACCTGTGGAGGTGGGGAGCACTCCAGCCCAGCATTATATTCTTAAGGAAGAATTTATTGTGAACGGGAGGAATTATTTTCAGTTAAACAATCAGCTCTCTATTTTAATGGGTTTTTTTTTTCAGTGTTTCCTTTGCCAGCTGAATGGTGAGTCAGTACCCTGACAATTTTTTTCTGTCCTGTGTAGAACTGCAGGTGTTATGTTCCCCACTGCAGTGTTATATGCAGTTATTTATCTCCTTCAGTGAGAACTTTAATACAAAACACTTATTAAAAGCCATCAGGAAAGATTATCTCCTTGTAGCTATAAATAAATGGGTCTGGGTTTTTTTTTTTTTAAATTGAATTGCTTAGAACTTTCAAACTTTTAAGTGAAGGAGGAGTTACTATCAGACAAAGTGGCTGGAACTGTAAAAGTGTGCCTCAGTGGATGCAAACTGATTTTAATTCCCTAGTGTTAAAAACAAACAAAAAAGCTGGAATACAAAGTAGATGTAGCGAAGAAAAAACTTTCTGGCAAACATCAAAGCAAGCAAAAGATTATAGTACATCTTTCAGTTGGACCGTATTTACAAGCATATGACTGGATACCTATTAACACCTCAAAACACATGGGTTGCCAGGCATCCAATTTTCAACCCAGAATGCCCAATCGAAAAGGGTCCTGGGAGGCTCCCATCACCACCATTGATTGAGCTGTTAAAAGTCCAATTGGTGGCACAGCTGGGCTAAGGCAGGCCTCCCAGTGGCTCCCAGAAGTGGCCAGCATTTCCAGCTCCTAAGCACAGGGGCAGTTGGCCAGGGAGGCCCTCCACACTGACCCTGCCCTAAGAGCCAGCCCTGTAGCTCCCACAGGATGGGAACCGCAGCCAATGGGAGCTGTGGGGGCGGCACCTGTGGGCATGGGCAGCATGCAGAACTCCCTGCTCCCTGTGCCTAAGGGTGCGTCTACACTGTAGGGCTTAACTCGAAATAAGTTGCGCAAATTGAGCTACGTCTATTGTGTATCTTATTTCAAAGTAGCTTATTTTGAAATAAGGTGCATCTACACAGCCCTTATTTCAAAATAGAGCACTCTTCCTCTGACTTCCCTCATTCCTCGTACAATGAGGGTTACAGAAGTAGGAGTAAGAAGTCCTCCAGCTTGACAGTATTTTGACATTATTTCGAAATAACTGCCTGCTGAGTAGACGTGGACTAAGTTATTCTGGAATAGTGCTAGTTATTTCGAAATAGCGTTACAGTGTAGACGTGCCCTAAGAGCCAGACACGTTGCTGCTTCCAGGATCTGCTCAGAAACAGGGCAGGCAGGAAGCCTGCCTTAGCCCCCCTGCACCACTGACTGGGAGCCACCTGCAGTAAGCACCACGTGGCTGAAGCCTTCACTCCAAACCCCTTCCCACACCCAAACTCCCTCCTGGAGCCCCCGCACACTAAACCCGTCATCCAGAGCCCACGCCTGCTGCTGTAGTCAGCACCCCCCTCCCACACTCCGAACCGCTTGGCTCCAGATATGAGACCCTCTTACACTCTGAACTCATTTCTGCACCTACCCCAGAGCCCACACTTTCAGCCAGATCCCTCATCCCCTCCTGCACCCTACGCCTCTGCCCCAGCCTGGTGAAAATGAGTGAGGGAAGGGGAAATGAAGTGAGTGGGGTAGGGCCTCACAGAAGAGGCAGGGTTTGGGGGTGGGAGGGTGGAGCAAGGGGTTTTGGTTTGTGCAGTTAGATAGTTGGCCACCCTACCAAGCACTGCAGCAGTGCATCAGAAGATATTGGCTATTGGATATCTAGTAGCGAACATTTTAGTATTTTATAGAGTAATAGGAAGCTTGTTTCTGCACTAAATAAGTCAACAGGAGCTGGGCCATTGACTTTAATGGACTCTCGATCAGGCCCAGAAAGACTAGCACTGGAAGGAATCCTTTAATAACGCTAAAGAGACATTAATCTTTTCAACTAACCATTTTTCTTTCCACCCTCCCCCAAACAGGGCGCAGAGATGTAAGGAAAAGGAAAGGGAGGCTGACCTAAACGCAGGCTCCTAATGTAGGCTTTCACAGCATTACCCTTTTGGCTGCCTATGTGTGCCTTTCCCCTCCTCTTTTTCTCTTTTCCCCTCCCCCACAGGCCAATCAGAGGATTAACCAACAGGTTTTGAAAAAACACAGGAGCTTAGTCTAAAGGATTGTTTTCCTTGTGTTTAAATGCAGGAACTGGAGAAGTCACTTGCAGACTGGAATCAAAACGTGAAAGAACTCGATAATATGAAGGCAGACTTGGCTCATTATATCCTTGCAGAAGATGTGATGCTGCTGAAGGAGCAAGTTGAGCATTTGCACAGACAATGGGAGGAACTCTGCTTACGAGTAAGTCAATTAGCTGTGGAGTATACTGTTCATATCCTTGGTTTTATATGGATGCATTTAGGATGAAATGTCTTGCAGGGCCTAAACAGAGCAGAAAGAAACATGCTTTAGGTAACATGTGGGATAACTTTAATGGTAGAGTCCCCTTTTGTGGCATTCTTTGCAGATGCAGTTTCTTTTTAGCATGGCTGAACAATAGAGAAGTAAAAAGTTAGTCTGGGCTCTGCTCTCTTTGTTTCTGTAACACAAAGTGTTCCACTTTTGCAAACTGTTAGCAACTTGAGTGTCTGAAAGAAATGCAACTGTTGGGAGAATTGATTGGCTTTGTTCTAACTCACAAACTAGAGTGCTAAGGTTGAACAGAGGAATGGCCTGAAAATGAAGGAGGGGGGAAAAAGCGGGAAGCGGGGTGGGGGGGGATTGTTTTGTTGTTTCTGCTACCTACTTTGTCTTTTGAATTCGCAAGTGATGGCATGTTCATAAACTGATGTAAAATACAGCTCCAAGAAAGCTAATAAGTGAAATTGAGATTGAAATTAGCCTTTAGGTATGTTTAGTAAAGAGGACCAAAACATATATTAAAAATGGACTAGCTGTTTCTTTAATATATTGTTTTCCCAAAACTTTCTACAGTTTACTGTTCAACATTTACTGTCTTTTGTTACCTACTGCTATAGTACATTTAATTAGAACAACATTTAAATTTACTGAACCAAATTCTTTCATAGAGGTCAGTGGAATTAAATCAGGGATGAATTTGGCTCACTGAATATATAGATTAGTATAAAATTATGTGTATTTTATGTGTTTTATATATATATTCCCATATCCATTAATAGAGAAAGGTAAAGGTTAAAGAAACAAAATGCTCCATTTTAAGATTCTTGACTTAAGAAGATACTTTAGTAGATGGTTCTAAGACAGCAACAAATGGAACCCTTTATACCCATAAAATTATACTGCCTTTTTTTTTTTTTTTTTTTTTTTTTTTTAAAGCGTCAAAAAAAGGGGGGGGGGAGAGAAATGAAGTTCTCTTAGTATTTAGGGCCCAAACTTTACCCAGGCAAAGGAATCTCAATTTTTGGTGAAATAAGGATTGCATAGTTAGGCCCTTCATAATAAGTTTGGTGTGGTGAAATAACATGGTTTTTTTCTTTGCACAGACCCAAGAGATGACGTGAATATTTTGCCTTAAACTGAAGCCAGTACAAGAGTTTGGTCAATGTCAACCTGACTCTCTAGTTGTCCACACTACAGCCTTGTTCCAGTCAATGTAAATTCTCCAGTACACTGAGCTTCAGAATTCCCCCTCTACCAGAGAATAGTGTTTAGGCTAGCAATGGGCAACCTAGGCTAATGAATGGACCAGATGAGTGGCCCTCTTTCATGTCAGTGGGCCACTAGATTGTTGTTAACAAGACAGTCTCCGAGGATAGGGTAGTTTTGCTCACTACGCTTGTGTGCCTAGAATTTGCAGAGTGTGCCGATTGAACTGTAGCAGCGCTTCGATGGGATGCAGAGGCAGCGCGTGGCTCTCACAGTGTTGTGTGCAATCAGCACACACCTCACTTCACATGCCCTTACTTTAAGTGCGTGTCAGTTTTGTAAAGCCAGTAGCAAAAAACATACGCAGACAAAAACCTGTAGAATCTGGCAATCCTTCACGTGGGCATGGTAAAGAAAATGTCTTGTGGGCCATAGATAGAACCCTGATGGACCACATGTTGCCCACCACTGATTTGGGCCGATTTAGTTGGGGTGCCACAGTGTCTGTGTGGAAAGCAGGTTATTTACATCGCCTGCCAACTGACAGCCCAGGACAGCCCAGGCTGTCAGCTCCACGCCAATTCCCACGGCCGGGTGTTGACAGAAGGGTGCTGCGCTGAGCCAGCTGGATGTTCACCACCCAGCAGCAGGGCTCTTCCCAGAGTCAACTGCCTGGGTTGTCCATGCCCACTTAAGTCAGTGCTAGCACTCCCGAGGAGGACCTGCTCCACTGGCAGTAGGAGCGTGGTGAAACGAACACAGTCATTACTGTGGTGACTGTGTATTGACATGGCCTCGATCAGCTTAACGATGCAGTAGAGATATGGCCTGAATGGCTAACCCAATGAAAGGTGATCAATTTTTCCCTTACTATTGCAGATTCTGAAAACTGAGAATGCCAGACTTGAAAACATGTAGGCGCACCAATATTTTCAAATGTGGATGCCTTAATTGGGCACCTTCTGTATAGTCGCACTTAGACATCTCAATAAGAGGCCTGATTTTACAGGGGTGCTGAGAACCCACCATTCGGATCGTGAGTGCCCAATGGCTCTGACAATCAAGCCTGTGTGCCTAAGTGCAGATTAGCCCCAGCTGTGAACTTTTGGCCATTGTAATTCAAGTTCAGACATACAGTACTCCATTTTGTATGTGTTTTTAGAGAGGAGTTGGAGCAGGAAAGTGAAAAATACAGCGAGTGGAAGATACGTATTGTTTGAAAACAATTGATATTTAAATGGAGAGGTCTGAAAGCCTTTAAAAGTCAGACCCTGCAGCTGTCATGAACATCACAGAGTGAGGGGGCCAGATGCTCATGCTGCTAAGGTTAGGGAGATAAATAAACACATAGTTAATGAACAGATGCATTCAAGAGGATTAGTGTTTGCATCACTGCCATTGTAAGATATATGTAGATCAAAGATTTAACAATTCATACCAATAAGGTCCTGTCTATTACAACATACATGTATGGTATCTGCAGCTATGTTCCACCTGATAGCAAAAACTACAGAAAGGTGAAAAGAGTGTAAGCACAGAAAGAAAAGGCAGCTAGTTCATAGCATCCCCCCCTTCACTGAAAATTCCCAAGGAGAATTTCTGCCTGAAGTTCTAATAAGAAGAATTTGGGGGGGGCGGGAGGGAGGGCAGGGAACAGTGATTCTATGCAAAATGTGCCCCTCTTAATCAGGCAGAATTGAAATCAGAAACACTTATAGGCGTTAATGCTGATTCAATCAGCATTGTCCTCCACTTTTCGACCCCAGACATGGAGTTAGTGTACCTCATCCAAGGGGAGACAGTTCAGGTGGCAGAGGCTAGCCAATGCCATCATGTGATCCCCATGCTTCTGGTGCAGGGAATGAAGGGTGAGCAGACATACCATGAATATGGAAGAGCCTTCAGATTGAGGCAGAAATCCTCAGGGTCTCCCAAGTTCTCTAGTAGATTTCTTCTTAATGTGAGTTTTGGAGGCCATTCCTCTGCCCCTTCTGTAACACTTGTGGCCCCCTCTCCCACTTTTGCATAGGTTATGTAATGCTGTAATGTGAATGATGAGGCAATGCAGATGTAGGAATACATTTCCCTCCCCACGTACTTTGTTGTGCGTGAGGAACATATGGAAACAAATTTCTCAGAACTGAAAGAACAAAAGCAGACTAGTGTGAGGTTCTATAATGTATTACATGTGACAGGAGCGATCTTTTTACGTTCCCTCATTGCTACTCCCAAATTTCAACCAAGGTATAACATATTAGGCGTAGGATCCAAGAGCTAGTTATAGGAGAGGAAAATCAGAAGAATGCCAATGCGATGATCAAAAGTGAAGACTAGATTATCATGATTGTAGAAATATGGGAACCTACTACAGGGATGTAGCTCAGCAAGTGGGGTGTGTGTAGGATATAGCTATTTTATAGACGTGTGTAGAAATACATATTTTATATTTCTTGATTCTTTGGCTTTCCCAGATTTCCACTGTATGACGCATGAATTGTTACAAATGTCATCATTTATAAAGCCACCAGCTAATTTAATAGCTTTTTTTAATGGAAAGTATCTGATATTCCATACTTGTGCTACAGCATTCTGGTTGCCATCTTTAAAGGGAAAACTGGAGAACATTAATAAATGCTCTTGAAAATTGGAACAACTAATACATTTAGCATCGTGTCTTGATGATGAATTCTGCTGCAATAATCTTATTATTAAATCTAAGTCTTGCATGCTTTTGATTGTATTTGTAATCTTTGGCCTCCTGCTGATAGAGCTCTTGACAGCTGTTTTGTATCCTTATCCATAGGTGTCTCTGCGTAAGCAGGAGATAGAGGACAGACTCAATGTGTGGAGTGTGTTCAATGAAAAGAATAAAGAGCTATGTGCATGGCTGGTACAGATGGAAAGCAAAGTGTTACAGCCCGCGGATGTTAGTATTGAAGATGTGCTAGAGAAATTACAAAAGGTAAACAGGAAAGCAGCTTTTCGTGCATTGTAAGAATTTGTTGCAGACAAACCCACACTAAAATAGGAATGTTGAACAGCATTTACAGGCTAAAAGCTAGAAATTTAAGTATTTAGGCTTTAATCGACAAAGGTATTTAGAGCCTAACTTCCATTGATTCCACACTCTTTGTCTTTATCCCTACTGCTGATCGGTCTGAGGCAAAAGCAAAACAGACCGTCCCCCTAATTGCACTGCAGCAGCATATTGCATTGGGCATAGGACTCGTCCTCCTTATGCCGGGGGGAGGATGCAACATATGGGTCCTCTGCTTGATATTTGTAGGGTGTGAGACTACAGACTCCTCCTCTTGGAGTATCTGTTGTAGGTGATGTGTGGAGCCCTGGTAGTGCTTCATTGCTCCCTCTGTTCTCACCAGTGCAACTGTTGTAAAAGGGGCAGTTTGAAGGTGAATGTGGGATGACTTGATTAAGTAATAACAAATATATAAAAAGCACTGTCTTGTAGAGAGTTGACAGCAGTATGCTGCCTGTGTCCTTCCCTAATGGCGTAAGGGGTTCAGTATCTAATCCCAGATCTTCCAAGTATAAGAATACCAGCAAAGGAAGAGCCCTTTGAACTTAAATTCAGATTCTTTCACAGTAATACAGCTGAAAATTTAAATGTAAAAGAAAAAACAGGAAAACATTAGAAATTTAAATTTGCTATTCTTAGAGCCATGTACCCAAATACTTTCAGGTCTTTAAGCCATTTATTTTTTATAGTGTCTTAATTTATGGGAACTTTATTCCATTAAGAACAAGTTTTCAGTGCAATACTTTAATGCAGTGGTCCCCAACGCGGTGGGGTGCCATGGTGCCGGCCAGGGCATTTATGTGTGCCTGCCTAGTGACCAGGGCTGGCCCAAGCCATTCTTGCGCTCCGGGCGCCCGGCGCATGCACGGCCCCCACCCCGGGCACATGGCAGCTCCAAAAAGTTGGGGACCACTGCTTTAATACATCAGATCTGATGTATTCCCTTGAGGTGTGTTTTCCCTACCTTCCTCTATTTAATTTATTTTCTGGTTATCTGATAAAAAGACAATAGGCTGGAACCTCAGCTACTGTAAATTGATGTAGCTTTGTTTTCCCCGTGGAGCTCTGTCAGTTTTCACCAACTGAGGATATACTCCCTTGTGTTTCTATAGCAATCTTGTTCATCCCAGTTCGATCTTGCCCACCCACACAACAAAGAATCCCAGAAACATTATTTCAACAAGAAATTGGTTTTCAGTGTTGGTTATAAGTAATTTTTGGATGTGATTTTTCCAGGACTGCAGGGAAGAAATAAACCTGTTCAGTGAAAATAAACTTCATTTGAAGCAAATGGGTGATCAGCTCATCAAATCTAGCAACAAGAGCAGAGTGGCAGAAATAGATGACAAACTCAATAAAATTAACAATCGGTGGCAGCATCTCTTTGATGTCATTGGAGGACGGTAAGAACTTAAATTTCAATACTTGCCTTTGAAGGAACCAAGGAATTGGCCTTAAACTTTGAAATAAAATGCTTGTGTATATGTCTACATGGGATTCCCAACTAAATACGGAATACACTGACCTGATTTTAAGCTATATTAAGTGGGATTTCAAAATTGGCTTAAAAATTAGAATTAATTCGTATTTTCTTATTTAGATTCAATTGTTTTCTGGACTATTTTGAAACCACACTACTCCATGTATACAGCACCCAGTGTGGGAAAATGTTCTTTTTAAACCTGAGGGATTAAGGTAGAATCAAAGGGATTTTACTTCGCTGATTTTACATTGTCCTGAACTTCATTTTTAAAATAATACCCTATTGGCTGCGAAGCAATGTGGTAGATTCCCTTTCACTCTGGACTCTAAATTAAGACCGGATGCCTTTCCAAGAGAGAGGCTGTAGTCCATGTGTAAATTACTGGAATACATGGGCTTCACTGGGTGAAATCTTATGGCTTGATTTATGCAGACGGTCAGACTAGATGCACAATCCCTTCTGCTCTTAACATTTTTGTAACATCTAATAAATAGGAATTTAATCCCAGTATTTTAGGCTGCCCATTATGTACAGCCTGTGCATTATTTTTGAAATGCAGCATTCACCGCAGACCAATAAATTGGGAAAAGCTTTGCCATGACAAATCAACAAAAATCTGGATAGCCCCATCTGTGACCTCCTCTTATTGGATTAAATGGTTTATTTTACTGAAAGAGCTAAGAAAATAGTGACCACCTTGTCCAATAATTGAGATAATCCAATTTCATTATAATCTGTTAACAAGTTGAGTCTTTATCCCATATCTTACACAGACCCTGAGAAAGTGTCCAGACCCTTTCCCTTCCTGGGATTTGGGTTTATTGGTAACTCAGAAACAATAATATGAACACAACATTGACATTAGCCTAAGCTTTCTGCCTGAAGTAAACTTTTTTAGAGTTTCTCCCTGTCCCTGTTTTCTTTGGGCCTTAAAAAAGACTCCCAGCCCTTTAATATGTGGATTGGAGTTAAGTGGGTTCAGCCATCACCATAACTCAACTGTAATTACCTTGAGTCATAATGAAGGATTTTAACGCTTGAGCCTAACGCAACAGCATTGTCTGCTGCTCAGTTCTGCTCTTAATAGTATACTGTGTTGAGACTCAATAGTCAAGGGTTCTATTACTGCCACTGGCTTTCAAGTCTGTGCCTCAGTTTGCCATCTGTCAAATGGGCATTGATACTGATCTCCTTTGTAAAACGCTTTGAGATCTGCTGATGAAAAGTGCTATAGAAGAGCAAGGCATTCCAGTTCTTCATGAAAGAGATTCTAACTTGCGGTTCACTTCTGTTGATGGATCTGCATTGTATTTATAGTATAGAAGTATTATAACTGCACTTTTTCTCTGCCCGTTATAGATTTGCCATAAGGTGCTGGGATGTTTTTAGTTTAAAAACTGAAAAGTATTGTAAATTTAAAAGCAAAGGAAAAGTTATTTTCTTAACAACTGTACCCAACAAAATACTCAAGAAATCTTTGCCATAAACCAACCTCTGGCTGCAACTGGAAAGAACTTCCCCTTTGGACATATTACTGCATAACTGTCTGTTGCACAGGGATTTTTGCACTTCTCTCTGAAGCATCAGAACAATGGCCACTGTGTTGGGGAATGGATATTGAACTAGCTAGACCACAGGTTTGATCTTGTATGTTCCTATCGTAAGTGTGCCTGGGCCAATCGTTAATACGCTAGTCTCAATTCTGGGTTCCTCACAGAAGTGACTGATCAGGGGCAACCCGGGGGGCAGAGGGAGCCATCAGCCATGTGACTCTCACACCTCAGCCGAGGGAGGAGCCAGGACAAACCCTCCCAACCAAGTGGTGGACTAGAGGTGCCAGCAGCAGGGGTCCACCCCTCCTCTTCCCCACCTGCACTTACCAGCAGCAGAGGGTAAGCAGAGGCAGGCGGCTCCGCTGCTTTGTTCCCCTGGCTGCTGCATCACTCCACTTCCCACTGGAGCATGCAGGGCGGTCCCCTCCCCTCCCCTCTTCTTCTGCCCCTGCTGTGGAATGTGGAGGGGGGGTAGATCCCTCCTGTGGGCATTACTCTCCCCAATGCTGCCAGTAAGTACTGCTGGCCAGCCCCTTGCTTCTCCGGAGCATGACGTGAGGGTGCATATGACCCTTCATGTCCCTCTTCCCCCATAACACCTCAGTTCATCCACTGAGTGCAGGAACACAGCAGAGGGGTCAGCAAAGATGACTTGAATTCCCTGTATTCTGGGGTTGTTTGGAGCCTGTCTAGGCTGTGATGTAAGACAGAGCTGCCTAAAGACTATACAGTCCTGTGGGACTTTATGCTAGTGCAGGATTGGCATTATTGGAACAGAGCTCTGCATGCCCCCTTCCTCGCCTAACACACACTGTACATGGGGATGGCTAATGCAAGGGCCTGCCCTAGGCCCATGGAGACTTATCCTATGTCAGGGGAATTCTCTGCGGGTCACTTATAGCTAGAATCCAGTGGCACCTGGAGGCTGGAGTGGAAAGAAGATACAGCATACGGGGGTTAGTGTGCATTTTTTTCTGAAATGTAGCACTTCTCTTATGAAAATATAACTCACATTCACACTGTATTTTTCAATTTTAATTAGATACTAGAGGGCTGTGCCCTAGTTGCCTCCCATCATGGGGGGTAGGCAACCCTGGCTCTCCCCCCAGCCACCAGGGAGGGCCAGGCTTCAACGGCACCAACCCGGGCCCCTTCTCCCTCCTCCCTCTCCGCCAACCAGGGCCTCTTCTTCCTCCTCCCTGCCAGCCCGACCCTTTCTCTCCTTCCCCAGGGCTCTTTGCCCCCACCTTGCGCTGAGGTGGGGCGAGGCTCGGCTTTCCCTCATGCACCAGGAGGGGCCAGGCCCAGGCCACACCAGGCCTGGCTCTCTTCCTCCAGCCACTGGAAAATCAGGCTGGGTTGTGGCTGTCTGTCCACCCCCCCTGCTCCCCTTCCCAAAGGTGAAAAGACTGTGCAGGCCCCATGTTCTTCCCCCCAGCCGCCAAGAGGAGAGTCTCTCTGGGGCCTTGCTGGGCCCACGCTTTCCCCCAGCCGCCCAACACTGGGGAGGGAAAGGAAAGGAGGGAGGGGCTGTGGGACGCAGAGTGATGTGATGACGTCACTCTGTCATCCCGCAGGAAAAGCTTTAAATATATATAGAGAAAACATAGCTTTTAAATTTATTCCCAAACCTGATTTGACACTGCAGTCTAATTTTCAATTGAGGGAGATTGGATGTCTTGCTGAAAGATCTGTTCTAGCTCAACCAGACTTTGAGTTTGATGTAAGAACCATTAGGTGAAATTCTGTGACCAGTATTATGCCCTAGAGATGTGAACAACTAGTCGCTTCTCCCCCTCCCCCACTTGCTGCCTCTATCAGAGGCAGCAAGTGGGGGGAGGGGGAAGGAGGAGAGGTGTTTCAAAGCAGCAGCGCCACATGGAGCCCGGGACCAAACCCTGGGCTCCACGCAGCGCTTTTTGCCTTTGAAGTGTATCAGCAGCCCTGCTACACGTGAAAGGCGGAGGCACCTTATTGACTAATTGAATAGTCAATGCAAATTGCATTGACTATTCAATTAGCCAATTAATTTAAATGTAACATCCCTATTATGCCCTTCTAGCCTTAAAATCTCTTAATTAACATAGGAACAATTATAGACTGTCAAACCATAGTAGGCAACTGCTGCCACCCAAAAGATTTAACGTCTTAGAGACAAATTCAGAGGCAGACTCCAATACAAGAGAGGAAAAACAAAAATGTAATTGAGCAGTTACTTTCAAAAACCCTGAGAAATGTCTTGAGTGTGTATTATTTTACAAGTTAAAAATAAAATTGTAATGTACTTATAACAATCAGACACAGCAGCTCTCTAGAGCTAGGTCTTTCTCTGGGGCCACCTGGCATAGCTCCCTTAATTTCAGTGGAAACAGAAGCCTGGATGGAGGAGACCAGGACAAAAGGCTGACTGGGGGCAGGGAAACGGAATTGGAGTGGGAGGGAAGCAGGAATTGGGGAGGAAACGGCATTGGAGTGGGAGGGAAGCAGGAATTGGGGAGGAAATCGGAGGGAGCTGAAATTGAATGAGGAGCTGGGAAGGGGGAGACTGAAAATGGTTGTGGAGGGATGTGAGGGGATTGGAAAGACATCTGACAAGCAGCTGAACTTTTGGGGAAACTAGGACTGACTGAGCAGAGGCTGGAACAAGGAGCCCTGGGGAGTGGAAGTGAAACTGCATGAGGAAATCCGGGAGGTTAATTGGGACTGGGAGCCAATGGAAATAGGGTACATACGGGAAGGGCATAGAGATTAGAATGGGGGAAGAGGCAGATCAAATATGGAGCTGAGAGGGACACAAGTACAAGGAGATGGGGGGGTGGAAATGGGTGTGGAGGCATAGACCAGTGAGACTAGGACTTACTGGGTAAAGGCCTGGAACTGGGATAAGAAGACTGGGTACTGGGATTGGCTATGTGAGGAGACTGGGGAAAAAGTGCTAGGTGGGAAAGGGATAGGATTCGGGCAGAATGGGTCACCTTGTGGGGAATGCTCAGTAGAATACACTCCCTTCTAGAGCCTGGCTGTCACACCATTCTATCAGCAAATATCTGTGAAACCCACTTGTAAAGCATGTGTCTCATCCCCCACTAGTGCTGGTCCACATCAAAGATGACAACCTACTACTGCTATCAGTTATCCCAAGTGGCAGAGGTCTGTGCTGTGATATAAAGGTTGCAACCCTGTTGATGTCAAATAGTGGAATTTCTGGGGGTTTTTTATTTGTTTTTTTTTTTTAATTAGGAAATGACCCCCACAAAACTTTGTTAAAAGATCCATCCTGTGCCCGTGAAGGAGGCCCAGGTCCTGTGGAAAAAATAATATATGATCATATAATTAAAAACTGTCTCTCAAACTATATGCACAAGGAGAGCACATTAAGGTTGCACAGGGAACCTTATTTATGTTATTTCCTAACTTTTGAGTGTTTGACTTTGCAACCTTTAATGTTAACATAGTTTTTTGCATGTAGTATATATCTATACAGAATTAAAATGACAGCAAAACACAGTCAGAAGCCAATCTAATAAATACAGAACATTTCCAGTAAACAACTTACTTCACCTTAAACCAATAAACAACCTAAGACAGATGGGCAAATTAGGTGAGTTCTCAGTTTAGACCTTGGAGTGATTCTCTTGGCTCATGGTGACAAGCTCACATTTGCCATATGGCAGCAGCTACACAGAATGGACTTAGCATTTTTATTGTACGTATCTACTTTGCTTGTGCAGTTCACAAAGGCATTGTCAGGTGTATCACAGCTGAAGCATGGTTTGATGCAAACTAGGAAGCATGTGAAAACATAATTCCCATGGAAAAATAACATTCGGACATCTGTTCTTTTTTAAATTATGCAAATGAATTTCTGCAAGCTCTGGAGAGGCTGTTAGCTGGCCATGTTCTTCTGTGCTCTTCTTTATTGGCTGACAGGAAAGGAAGAAAGCAGGGGGACTACACAGACAAAAGTCTAATTTGACCACTCTCTCTGTGTTCTGCAATTTTACCAATTGTGGAAACATACCTTCGATTCCAAAACATCAGTAGCATTCTTCGCATTTATCAATTAGCAGCTGACCTCTTAACATAAAATGCTTTACATATGTGTACACACACACACACACACACACACTCACTCTCTCTCTCTCTCTCTCTCTCTAAAATGTAGAGGAAACAGTGTGTTTAGGCTGCATGGGGGACAGCTTGCCAAGAACACATACCCTACGAATTCAAACCCTGTATGAAGTGAAGCAATATTCTGCAAGGATTGCCTACAAGGAGTGAGAGGCTATGTCTTCGCTGCAATGCTATTTCGGGATACCAGATTATCCCAGAATAGCTATCCCGCATCTTCACAGCAAGCCTGTTATTTTGGGCTCGCTAGTCCAACATCCCTGTAAAGCTCATTCTACGAGGAGTAAGGGACACTTTGGAATAGCGCTTTTTTTCTAAATTTGGTGCTGTGTCCCTTCCAAACATGGTAGGCTTTAGAGATCCACCTCTTAGAGATTGAAGATTTTTCCCCTTCCCTGTATAGCCTAGATGAAATTCTCAAATAACAGCCTAAAAGAGGGGTGGGCAATAAATTTCATAAGAGGGGGGCACTTAATTAATTTTGGTACGTGGTCAAGGGCCAGCTCCACCCCGGAAGGGGCGGAGCTTGGGGCAGAAGGGGCGGGGCTGGGGACTAGCTTCTCCCAGAGTTGTCTAGGCCAGAAGCTTTGAATGAAAAACACAGCAAATGGCTCGTGGCTCTTCCACTACCGTGTTGCCTGGCAGCCGCCATGGGTTGCTGCAACTATTTAAAAGACTCGCAGCTACAGCCCTTGCTGGGATAGTGCCACAACCTGGAGCCATTTAAACAGGATCTTGCTATGTGAGCCACTGCCTCAAAATTCGGTGGCACGGGCAGCAGGATGTAAATAGAAAGCAGACAGATGCAGTACACAGGCCGGATCAAAGTGTTAGGTGGGCCGGGGCCAGCCTCCGGGCTGCATCTTGCCCAGCCCTGGCCTAAAACTACATGGATTGTAGTAAAACAGGATTTCATAAGAATATTGAGGTCACCAGATTAAAGCAGAATAAATGGTCCGCATAACACTTGTAGCCTTGCGACCTGCAAAGTAGTCTAGGTACAGTAGGTCCAACTTGTGTTGTTACAGGGAAAGCTCAGGGCTCGTCTACATGGCAAGTTGGTGTACAGAAAGCCAGTGTGGTAATCTACAGTGCAGTTAAAGTCCTAGAGTGTGTGGGAGCAGTATCCACACGGCAAGTTCTCACAGAAACACGGTATGCTGTAGTTTCACACTGTGGCTCACACAACACTCATTCGCTGGGCAAAAAAGCCCTTAGGCTCTGGCCATGTCTACACTGCAAACTTTGGTCGACACAAGTTACATTGTCATTAAGCCACCGCACTTAGTATATTGCACTGTACATTCTCACTAAGGGTGTTTGCAGTGCACCATGGGTTGATATTCCATTGTGCAACGCACCACCATCCAGTCCCTTAGGAGGTTTGGCAATGAATGGTGGGGCCAAAACAAGTTGTAGAGGGGTGGGAACAAGGGGTCAACTTCCCAACATGCAACTGTCATTGGTCCATAATGTCATCTCTATCCTATAATTTTTCCACATTTTTCAAAATCACATGAACCCACACGGAGCCCTCCTTGTTATCCACTGTCTCCAATGAGAGAAACAGAGAGACTGCACAGCTCTGCGCTACCGTCACAAGTGTTGCAAGCACAGGATGCACAAATGGTCTGATGGATTTGGGCTTATTTAGTCTGCAGAGGAGAAGAGTGAGGGGGGATTTGAGAGCAGCCTTCAGCTTCCTGAAGGAAGGTTCCAAAGAGGATGAAGAGAGGCTGTTCTCAGTAGTGATGGATGGCAGAACAAGGAGCAATGAGCTCAAGTTACAGTGGGGGAGGTCTAGGTTGGATATTAGGAAAAACTATTTCACTAGGAGGGTGGGGAAGCACTGAAATGGGTTCCCTAGGGAGGTGGTGGAATCTCCATCCCAAGAGGTTTTTAAGTCTCGGCTTGACAAAACCCTGGCTAGGATGATTTAGTTGGGGTTGGTGCTGCTTTGGGTGGGGGGGCTGGACTTGATGACCTAAGGTCTCTTCCAGCCCTTGGATTCTATGATGCATGATCCTCTAGAATTTGCAGAGCTGCGGAAGTAACTCAGTCAGCGGGGGCGATTTTTTTGGAGGATAGATTGCTGTGGGACATAGTAAGAATCCATTCAAGGTGGTGCTTGGACGGTGGAGCATGAATTCTGGGCCCAAGAAATGAGCTCTGATTGTGGGATTGCACAATAATGCAGGCTTGGGATGACAAGTAGTGTCCGCTTTTTATTGTATGAGGCTGTATTCCTGGATGTGTGTGCCAGGCTCGCCCCAGTTGTCTTGCCACCAAAACTGAGAGCTGCACTGACTGTGCAGAAGAGAATGAGGATCAAATTGTGGAAACTTACGAAGCTAGATTGCTACTGGTCAGTGGGAAGTCATTTTGGAGATGGAAAATCCACCGCAGGAGCCATTGTCATGCAGAGTCATTTACTGCACCTCTGCTACCCTGGAGTACGAGGCAGTGGGTGGATTTGCAGCCCTGTGGCTCCCGAACTACAGTGCAGCAATAGCTGGAACACACATCCCTATTTTGGCACCTGAGCACTTTACCACAGAGCTCATCAACCGAAAGGGCCGCTTTTCTGTGGTTATGAAAGCATTGGTGGCTCACCAAGGACACTTCACTGATGCCAGTGTGGACTGGTCCAGGAAGATGTCTGATGCTAGAAACCGGACTTTTCAGAAAGCTAAAAACATGGACTTCCCCCCCTGCCTGGCAGATTACCAATGGCAATAGTGATCTCGGGGAACACAGCCTACTCTTTGCTTCCCTGGCTTTTGAAGCTGAACACCAGGCATCTTGACAATAGCAGGAAAAGATTCTGCTGCTTCCTCCGCAGGTGCAGAGTGGCACTTCCAAGGCTCCTGGCTACGGGCTCCTGCGCATTAGCCACCCCATGACCCTGGTTAAATCCTGTATGAGACCCAAACTAACTCCAGGGAAGGCACAGAGTTCACCCCCCACAGGTGGGCTCCATTGGTCTGGCTAGAGCAGTGGTCACCCACTGTAGATCTTGGAGCCTCTGACAGGTGATCCTGATTGGTTTGGCCATGTGGCTATCAAGTGCAGGCACTTCAGATGCTCCTTTCCCACTGCTGTGCAACTCTGGCCCTTTGCCTTGGAGCTGTTCCCCCAAGAGCCTCCTGCTTGCTGGGCAGAGCAGGGGAAGGAGAGGAGGGCGCTGATTTCAAGGTGCCCCTTCTCCCACCTTGTATCCTATCTCCATAGAGCAGAGAGGGGGCACAACAGAACTAGGGATAGAGCAGGTTTGTTAGCTGCTTTGGGGTGTGGTGCAGGGCTGGGGTAGGGGTGAGCCTGCCTTAGCCCCACTACACCACCACCTAAGAGCCAGCTGAGATAAGCAGAGCCCAACTGAGATACACATCCTGAACCCCTACCTGAGTCATGAACCGCCTCCCGTACCTCAAGCCCCTGCCCTAGCCCTGAGCCTCCCTGCATCCAAACACCCTTCCAGAACCTGCATCTAGACCCCCTCCCGCAACCCAACTGCCTGCCCTAAGCTCAGCTCAGAGCCCCTCTTGCATTCCAAATCCCTTAACCGAAGACCAGAACTTGCAGCCCAACCCTCTGCCCCAGCCTGGTGAAAGTGAGTAAGGATGAAGGAGGGAGGGAAGATGGAGTGAGCAGGGGTGGGGCCTCAGGGAGAGGCAAGGCCAGGGTATTTAGGTTTCAGGTAGATCTTGGATTGCACTTCATTTCAAAAAGTGATCTCGTGCTTAAATAGATTGGAGACCACTGGGCTAGAGGGTTGCCATGGGTCAGCACTACTATGAACCAGGCCCGCAAAGAGGAAATATAAGAACAGCCATACTGGGACAGACCAAAGGTCTATCTAGCCTGGTGTCCTGTCTTCTAAAAGTGGCCAATGCCAGGTGCCCCAGAGGGAATCAACTGAATAGGCAATCATCAAGTGATCCTTCCCCTCTCCCCCATTCCCAGCCCTGACGGACCCACTTAGGGGATACCATCCCTACCCATCCTGGCTAATAGCCATTGATGGACCCGTCTTCCATGAATTTATCTAGTTCTTTTTTGAATCCTGTTAATGACATCACAGCATCCTCTGGCATGGAATTCCACAGGTTGACTGTGCATTGTGTGAAGAAATATTTCATTTTGTTTTAAACCTGCTGCCTATTAATTTCATTTGGTGACCTTCTAGGTCTTATGAGAAGGAGTAAATAAATTTTCCTGATGTATTTTCTTCACACCAGTCATGATTTTATAGACCTCTGTCCTATTCTCCCTTAGTCAACTCTTTCCCAAAGTGAAAAGTCCCCGTCTTATTTCTTTCTCCTCATATGGCAGCCATTCCATACTCTTCTCATATGGCAGCCAATCATTTTGTTGCCCTTTTCTGAAACTTTTCCAATTCTGATGTATCTTTTTTTTAGATGAAGTAACCACATCTCCACACAGTATTCAAGATGTGGGCATACCATGGATTTATAATGAGGAAATAAGATATTTTCTGTCCTATTATGTATCTCCTCCTTAGTGATTCTCAACAGGAATGATTGGCTCAGGTATGGGAATCTCCCTCAGGTCCTCAGCCATGAAGGCCGATACAAAGAGTTCATTTCCTTTCTCTGCAACAGTCTTATCCTCCTTAAGTGCTCCTTTAGCATCTCTGTCATGCAATGGCCCCACTGGTTGTTTAGCAGACTTCCCACTTCTTATATACTTTTTTTTTCCTTTTTGAGTTTTTGACTAGGTGGTATTAAGATTCTTTTTTGTCCTTCCTAATTTTACTTTTGCATTTCATTTGCCCCTTTCTATTTTCCTCGGTAGGATTTAACTTTCACTTTTTAAATGATGCCTTTGTTGTGTCTCATTGAGTCTTTTACTTTGTTAAACCACAGTGGCACTTTATTTGGTTCTCTTACTATGTTTTGTTTCTTTTTTTTAGTTTGGGATATATATGTTTAAGTTGAGCCTCTATTACAATGTCTTTAAAAAGTTTCCATGCAGTTTGCAGGGTTTTCACTTTTGACACTATACCTTATAATTTCTGATTAACTAACTACCTCATTTTTGTGTAGTCCCCCTTTCTGAAATTAAATGTTACAGTGTTGGGATGCTGTAACGTTATCCCCACCACAGGGACGCTAAATCTAATTATATTATGGACACTTATTACCAAATGGTCCAGCTATATTCACCTCTTGGACTAGATCAAGAATTGCCTCTCCTCTTATGTGTTCTAAGACTTTTTACCTAGCTGCTCCAAGAAACAGTCATTTAAAGTGTCAAGAAACTCTCTCTCCTAAGGTGACATGTATGCAGTTATCACCATCTTGGGCAGGGGAGGACAAAGGGAGGCTGCTTCTTGTTGCTGATGTTTCTGTTTTGATTGAACTACTGTGCACTCATGTATTTTGAACTCACTCCCTGCAAACAAACAAACAAAGAAACAAAAATATAAACCCTGGCAGAAATCAGTTGAGGGGCAGATTTTCTTAATGCCAGAGAAAACGGTTGTATGCATTAAAGTTCCACATAATTCCTTGAATTTCTAGTGTGATTTTCAAAGTTTTAGTGCCACGTTTGCTGATTTTCAGATACATTTGTGTTCAAACCATGTTTTTTCTTCCCCCCTTCCAGCCCTTCTTGCCCTTCTTTGGCTATGATGTCAAAACAAGGAATTTGTGGTGACAGATTTTTTTTTTTTTTTTTTTGATGAACGATGTCATAAGTAAAGATTAGCGGCCCGCTTGCTTGCCAGTGTAACTCCTTGCACTTCATTGGCCGTACTCCTTTTGCTGGAGGCTTGAGCACAGAACAGGGTAGATTGGGTGAAATTTTTAAAAAGCTGGGATATGATAGCCAACAAGGCAGCAGAGAAATGTAATCCAAGTAAGCTCTGTCTCTGTGCGTGTGTGTGAGAGAGAGTGTGTGTGTGTGTGTGTGTGTGTGTGTGTGTGTGTGCACGCGCATTTGCGATGTGTGTTTTAATTTTGGGGATTGGTTCCGTAGGAAAATCCCTCTTAAGTCATCAGAGTCTGAGGCTAAAGGTATCTGATTGTACTAAGCAGAGAGCAGAATTTACCCTTTGCTTTTGAAGTCTCAGTAGCATACATTTTTATTACCACCCCCCAAAGCAATCACTCTAGGTATTTTTCTTCATGAGCTCATTCTGTTGGGTCAAAACAAAGCTACTTTGTGCTTGTGGTTGGGTTCTGAAAAGGAGGCAGCAATTTGCCAGGTAAAAATGCAGGTTAGCAGAAGGAAACCACTGTTGTTCAGCGTGCGTATGTGTGTGAGCGCGCGCACGCACGCCGTGACTCCCTAGCTAGGGGCTTTGCAGAGGAGGAGGAGGAGGATGAAAAAGGTTTTTTTTTTTTCCCCCCCCCCCCCTAGGGGAGATGCTAAAGCAATGAATAAATAGGGCATCCATGGAGGAGGGGGTTTCCTCTTCCACGAGTGCTGTAGCCGCTCAGACAGGCTCCTTGCAGCTTGGGATTGACAAGCTAAGGAATGGTTTTCCCCTATAAACGGTAAGTGCCATTTCAATAAGCTGCTCTGCATTTGGTTATAGTGCGTGTCAGAATAGAAGTCACTAATTCAGTAGTGTCTGTCTGGGTGTTCAGCAGCCTTGGGGGAGGGGCGCTGCTATGTCAGCATGTGTGTTTGCAATTTGCCTGTGACAAGTGGATGAGAAAATGGATTATGCGGTGTAGGAGATGCAGTTATTTAGACTGAATAAATATCATTCAAGGGCCTTCTAAGTTAAAATTTGTACTGGTCTCTTTGGTATCTTTTTGGACCAGTATCAGTGCAGATTTGGGCCTACCACGTGATGGATAAATGGAAGGTTTTATATGAAAGATAGCTTGCCCTCTCTTGTTCAGTGATTATGCAATATTAATTCTCTTCATTCAAATAATAGAATCAGCCAGTGTAAACATTTCTGTGTTATTTTCAGGAGGCAGAAGCTGCACAGAGACATGAACTTGCACATATTTAAAGGTTGGGCCCAAATGTCATTTCTTAAGCTTGTGTGCTTTATAGAGTGAGTTAATAGATACTGAACAAAGATTTCCTATGATCAAGCGGTAATGTCAATTGGCAGTGCAATTTAATTTCACCATATATTTTTAAGAAATATAAATAGCATCTTTGCTGCCTGATCAAAATTATATTTACACAGAAGAACAAGATTTAGAAATACACATCTGAATGTCTTTATCCCATTAAACAAAGAAGTGAGTTTTATTTATGATTCTTTCTGGTAAGTTTTCTGACAGGGCTGATTTTAAACCAGCACTGTGCAGGCAGGCACTGTGCTGCAATTCTTTATCACAGCATGTTCCTGCCAACACATTTTTGTCCTGGCCTGCAACAAAATACTTCTGCCCCTGGGCCGCTTCTGAGCCAGGACTGCCAAAATATGCCATCCTTTCCTGCAGGTTTGTGACACTAACAGCTAAAAGGGATTTTTGGCCATCTGATGCAGTCCAGTTCAGCCTCCAGTGGTGGAATGTTAGGAACTGATTCAAAGCCCATTCGGATCAGTAGGAGTCTTTCAATTCACTTCAGTGTCTCAGAATCGGGTCCTTCATTATAACCCATTAGCACTATACAGTCCCTTGTCTCTACTTGAATTTAGGTTTTAAGATGAAAATGTTTAACAGTTGTCTTCCAAGCATGACTTAAAGCATGTACTTAATAACACTATTGAGTATGGGCCATACTTAAGTCATGTTCACTGCAACGTGCAAGAGACTTTTCAGCCTTTTGCTGTTATCTGTTAGTCATGAGCTTTGTGTATTTGTGAGCTACCCACATACTTTGAGGGTTACAGATGTGTTTATTATTCAGAGTTATTTCACCAGTGGTTTATGTGACCCTATTTCAGCCCAAGGATAGTCATGAACTGTTCTCCACATCTGTCACATTGATTTGCTAGTCTTAACTCACTATTCATGCTATGTGATTGGTCACCTAACTCACACGGCACAGCTTCTGCTCCCTGATTAAATTATTCTTATACCCATAAAGAGCTTTCAGGACAGCCATATGAACACTTGCAGCACAAATACTCATATGGTTCCTGTTTGAGGAGCATTCACGACATTTTCCACAAACAAGTTAATTCATTTAAAAAAAAAGTGCAGAAAGCTAATATGAGGCTACGATAGCAGTGACACAAATGTACAGTTTATATTCAGTCCAAGAGTCTTGGATTCTTTGTTCCAGTATTCCTCCTGGTCCATTCTAGAGGGAATGCTCCCAATTCTCTTTGACATCAGTGGGAGTTGAGGGCACCCGGCATTTCTCAGGTGACTTTCAGCACCTTTTAGGATTCCATTATGGCTACCTGGCAGCTTCATTCCTCTGTCGCGGTGGAACTCTCTACAACCAAGGTAAAGCTTGTCTGTGTGAGGAACAAGAACTTTTTCAGGGGCTGGCCTGGGGCTGTGAAGTGAACTCCCCCAGGAACTAAGGACCATCACAGACCTCCTCCAAGTACAAGGTGTATTTGGCCTGCATGCTCTAACAAATATAGCAACATTTATATTAAGTCCCCCACAACGCCCTCCCCAAAAATCGCTACATTCCAAAACAAAACTCTCCACTGTGCACACTTCTTCCTCTTCATCTAGGGAGATGAAGGGAGAACAAACAACATGTGACAAATGTTACCCACCTAATGTGCCACTGGAAGACACACAGATGCTACAGAGTTGAGCATGAAATGCAGACCTATATAGAACAGAATTAGAATATGCTATTCTACCAGAAAGTCTCGGAATCCATGCACAGTTTTTGTTAATTGTACAAATTTATACCCCTGTGTGTTGTCTTTGTTCACATATTGTGATATTGTACCAGCAGTGATTTCTGAAGGGTGTTCATTATCACCTCTCCATTTATCTTGGGTTTTAGTTCTCAAGATTGAGATTAATGACCTAGAGCATTAAGGTGAAAGACATATTCTAGCTGGCATATGTAACAAATTAGTTAATTAGATTGGAACGTCTCTGACAATAGTTGTGTTACAAAGTAAACACATGCTAGTACTGCTACAGTGGTTGTTTCCCTTATTATTGCTGACAATCCTAACAAACATTTTCTACTACAACAAACATATTGAGGACAATATTCAAAGCCAAGCAGTTGTATTTGTTTTCATCATTGTTAAATCTTTTCTTTAAAAAAAAAAATCACTTCATTGTAAAATTTCTTCCTTCCTGTTTTTTCCTGATCTTTGTTTATTTGTCGAATGTGCAGACATGCAAACGCTTACTTATTACTAAAGCTAAGATTCAGGTATTTTTAGCAGAAGTCATGGACAGGGCAACAAATGAAATTCATGGCCCATGACTATGACTTATCTAGAAATATTCCTGATTTAAAACTTAGCAGTTCCTGAGACTTTGAGGGGTTCCAGGACATGGCTGCTCCGGGAAGCCTGGGAACCAACTGCTGCTTGTGCCCAGCCGCCCGCTGCTTTGAGGCCGCTGCGATCACTGCTGCTCCAGGACCACTGCCACCCTAGTACTGCTCCAAGAGCTACCCCAACAGCTGGCCCCAAGGCCAGATATTCAAGCAGCCCTAGGAACTGCAACTGCGGAAGTCCCAGAAAGTCTCAGTATCCATGACTTCTGTGACCTCCATGATAGACTTGCAGCCTTTATTATTACTTGTTGACACATTGTGTCTTGTGCTCTCCCCCCCTCCAATCTCTAACTTTGTATTCCTCTGTTGTCCCTGAGGTTATGGTAGAATGCAAGCCCTTTGCAGGCAAGAACTGAGTATTTCTGTTCTGTGTTTACAGCATCTAACACCATGGGGTTGTGGTCCACGACAAGGGCTCCTTGGTGCTAAGAAACACAAATAGTAATAATAATGCTAGGTGTAGTGTTGATGGTTGACATCCATTAGAGCCATGGTAGCAAGCGCTAACCCAGATAGTGTTTGCGGGATCTCACCTTTAGCATGAATGTGATGTGAATGAACAGTACCAGTATAAGAGGCCTGAAGATCTGAACACATTATGGCATCCTCTGTGTACAGATCACAGTGATTTTGTAGACACACAAGGTGATCTGAAAAACTAGGAGAGGTAAATAGTGGTGTCCCCCAAGGGTCTGTGCTGGGATCAGTGCTTTTCAGCATATTCCCATATGATCTGGAACAAGGGGTAGATACTGAGATGGGAAAATTTGTGGACAATGCAAAATTATTCAAGATACTTAAGGCCAAAGCAGACTACAGCCTCTCTCCAACTTACGAACCAGTTACAGACCAAGCAATTGGTCGTAACTCGGTTTGTTCGTAAGTCGGACCCCATAAAGTTACATGCGACCGCGCTGTTCGTAAGCGCGGATCACGTTCGTAACTCGGGGCCCGCCATTTACGACAGTTTTGGTCGTAACTGCGAACGGTCGTAAGTCGACCGTTCGCAACTTGGGGGCCGGCTGTACAAAGAATTACAAAAGGAACTTGCAAAACTGGGTGACTGGGCAACAAACTGTCAGATGAAACTCAATGTTGATAAATGAAAAGTAATGCTTATTGGAAAACATGGTCCCAAGTATGAATATAAAATGATGGGGTCTAAATTAGCTGTCACCAGTCGAGAGAGAGCTTGGAGCCATTGTGGATAGTTCTCTGAAAACATAGCCCATGGGAGACAGGAGATGGATCACTTTTATCCACTCAGTATGCTGACACAGTCAAAAAGACTAACAGAATGTTAGGGACCATTAGAAAGAGGGTTGATAGTAAGACAAAAATATTATAAAGCCTGTCCATAAATCCATGGTACCCCCAATTTGAATACTGAATGCAGATCTAGTTGCCCCATTTAAAATAGATGCATACTTGAATTGGAAAAGGGACAGAGAAAGGCAACAAATATTATTTGGGTATGGAACAGCTGCCATATGAGGAGAGATTAAAAAGACTGACTTTTCAGTTTGGAAAAGAGACAACTAAGTGGGGGGTATGATAAAAGTCTATAAAATCTTGACTAGTGTGGAGAATGTGAATAAGGAAATGTTATTCACTCCTTCACGTAACACAAGAAATTCTAGTCACCCGATGAAAATAATTGGCAGCAGGTTTAAAACAAACGAAAGGAAGCACATCTTAACACAACACACCATCAACCTGTAGAGATCTTTGCCAGAGGAGGTCAAAACTGTAACAGAGTTCAAAAAAAGAACTAGATAAATTCCTGAAGGATAGGTCCATCAGTGGCTATTAGCTAGTATGAGCAGGTGTATTCTGTACATGCACCATGTGCTGCGCGTACCTTTGTTTGCCATAAGTTAGGAGTAGTCAACAGGGAATGGATGATTGCCTGTTCTTTTCATTCCCTCTGAAGCACCTGGCATTGGCCACTGTTGGTGGGCTAGATGGACCATTGGACTGACTCAGTACAGCTGTATTTATGTCCAGTTGGACAACAGCCATTTGCTGCACTATAATATCAAGCTTACTTGTTGTATATGAAAAAGCATTTCCAAAACATTGTTTAAACAGGACAATAGCTGTCATGGCAGAGTAGCAATCCTCCCTTTCCCACAGAAATCATCCATCAGGAATTGTAAAACAGGTACACAGGAACCATCATCCTGGAAGATATTAATAGCCCATAGATATACTGTGATGATGGCCTATTTTAGATGCTATAATGGGGAGGGAGGATAAAGTAAAGTCATCTGGGCAAGAGAAAGCCAGAGCCAGATTCTTTCCTGATGGAGCTTCATTGACTACAGAGGGATTATACCACGGATGGCCCCCAGTCTCTGCTCTGTGTGTAAATCAGAGCTGGACCTTTTCAGAAACTTCTCTCGTGACCTTTCTCTCTCTTTTCTTGGTGGCTTTCTCCTTTGAGATGTATCATGTTCACCTGTTTAATTTTTATTAGAGGGTTTTGTTGCACAAACCAGCATGGACATAGTCCCTATGGCCAAAATATCTCATTGCTAAGGGGACAAAAGTATAGCTGGCCTGTTTAGGGAAGCATTACAGATGTGTGTCCTAACCCTAAGAGCTGCCGAAATAGAAGGCAGAGGCATAGTCTACACAGAGTGCAATGTCCAAACTCACCCCTTTTTTGGGAGGCGTTAGCTTTATTAACACAGAAATTAACACTAAAACAATGCACATTCAGCTCAAATCTTTTCCCAAGGCATAGGTATTCTGAGATTCCTCTCTTCAGGCTGGTCAGCCCATACACTACACCCTCCATCTCTCTAGGGAGCAGCTCTCACCCCTTATGTAGAGCTGGTAAAGTGAACCATCTCCCTCAGTGAGGCAGCACAACCCACTTAACATATTCCCAGCAAGGTCAAAATCTGCCGGCAGGGTGTCCATCCTCCAAAGTTGAGCTGTAATTCACCTCTGAGAGTAGCTTGGGAAAGAGCCCATCCTGGAAAATTAGGGAAAATAATGATTTTTCTACTGCCTTTCCTCGTATGTGCTTGTACCAAGTGGCTGGAAAATACTAGCCATGTAAATGAGAGGAATTTTCAATTGGCCCCGTAGTGTGTTAGACTCATCCTCCATGCATGTAAATGCCTATACTTATGCAAGCAGTAGAGTGCACAGCTCAAAGACCAGGGAGCTGCTCCTGCCTGGTAGGCCTGGCCCTGCATTTTGGGGAAGTATAGAGTCACAGTGCACCCTCGGAAGAGAGGAGTGACTTAGTTTGTTTCAAAAACACAAAATGTGTACTGGGGCCAATTTTTTGTATATAAGGGAAATGACCCAGGAACCCACTAGCACTTGAGTGAGGCTAGGAAGGCCACTCTGCATTCATTGCATCTCCTTAAATGACTCACTTAGGACTTTCTGCAGCTGTGGAGGAATCTGTTGTGCCAATTTGGGTAGGTTCTAATTAAAATGTGGTGCTTACCTGCAAAGGTAGGTCAATTTGCAGATAAGGATACTATGTAAATCATACTCTGTTACTACTGCTTCCATTGTTAAATGTGTTTGTAACAACCTCTTTCTTTCCAATACCCCAAGGGTGAAGAAACTGGAAGGGACCTTTGCTGTCATACAGCGGTTAGATAAAACTATGAGTAACCTGCGCACCTGGCTGGCTCGCATTGAGGCGGAGCTTTCCAAGCCTGTTGTGTACGACATCTGTGATGACCAAGAAATCCAGAAAAGACTTGCGGAGCAGCAGGTGAGGAAATCATAACATGTGAAATAAATAGACTCCAGTGTCACAGATTGTGATCGGTCCCAGTGTATAAAATCACCCCTTTCCTTTCCTTGACAGACTTTCTGTTGTTTACATTTTGAGCTATTGTGTTTCCTACTAAGGTGAGAGAAGGTAGGCAAGATACTGTCTTTTATTAGGCCAGCTTCTGTTGGTGAGAGAGACACAAGCGTTTGAGCCCTACAGCACTCTTCTGTGTGAGAATGGTACTCCCAATGTTACAGCAAAATGCAAGGTAGAAGAGATTGTTTAACATGAATAGAATATATGAAAAGGACCACTCAAAGTATCTATTTTCTGAGTGGTGTCTGTTCAGTCTGATTTCTATTGTCTACCAAAGTAATGAATTTCAGCTCCCAGGCTTGTTGAAATGGTTTTGTAGCTATGTTTTTGTCTTTTAGCATTCTTTTCTGGGGAACAAAAATTAAAAACACACTGTCACCTCTGGGTGAACACTTTTCTGTGTCTGAGCTGTCAGTCCTGATCCTTGAAACCTGCATAACACTTTCAAAAGATGAACTGGGAAACTTAAATTTATTACTCTTCTAGACACTAAAAATCATGGACTGAACAGAAACACTGGATTTATGGCTTATTTATGGCCTCTTTTTATCCTGTGACTGGAGAGGTATTAATGGGCCACTATACCTTGAACAATCTCTTACATTATGTGCTATTTATGCTTAAACAACCTGTTCCACATGCATTTTGTGGTGGTAGTGAGACTACCTTTTCCAGACTTGTAGAAGAACCATTTGTGGCTTGAAAGATTGTCTCTCTCACAAACAGAAGTTGGTTCAGTAAAAGATATTACCTCACTCATCTTGTCTCTCTAAGACCACATCTCCACTTTCGGCACCAGAGATCCATCTTCTTGCATTCTATTTAATGGGTCTAGGAAAGACCTGCTAAATCAAATGTTGAGGGTGCCCTGGAGAGCACTGGTACTTCTCGATTCACGAGAATCAAGGAAAGCTGATGGGAGTGTCTGCTCCCATCGGCCTCCCACTGTAAGGACAGCGCCAAGCTCCGCTTAAGTTATGTCATCTCCAGCCATGTTATTTATGTAGCTGGAGTTGCGTACCTTAAGCTGACCTTCCAGGTCTTGTACAGAGCTGGTCTAAAATCCTAAGACTGAAATGGCTATAGCAACACTGCACTTATCAGAGTGTGTGTGACTCAGTTTAAGGGGATTTAATACTTAGCGAATATTTTTTGGAATTTAAATATTGTAAAAACAAAAAACCCACAAAATCCTTTCCCTTTCAGTTCTACATTGGCTTCTGTGTCATGGTCATTACAGTAAGTACCTGAGCACCTTCCAGTAGCGCATTCAGCAATGTGACTATACCTCTGTCATGTTGTTTGTTCTCTCATCCTCTTCCCCTTGGATGAGGCTTTGCTGGGCTAATGACAGCAGATGCTTCAAGGCTAGACAGTGACTTAGACTTTGGGCCATGCATAGGAATGTTGGATTGAGTGAACCTCTCTGCATGGAGTATCTTGACCCATTCCTGTTTGCGTGCTTCCCCCAGGGCAGATAGGCAGGAATTCCTTGCAGGAATGAGCAGGGCCTTAACAAGCCAGCTAACACAGCTGAGTTGATGTAAGGAGGGTAAGGCAGGGCAGGGGCTGTATTACTGCACTCACCGACTGGGTGCATTGGGGAAGCAGTGAGGAACTGTGGCTCAGAGGAGTGTCTCCGAGTCACAGCACCTCCTGCGGCTACTGCTGGAGCAGAGCAATTTATACATCCTCACCCCTTGCTTGTAGCTGTGCCAAAAGCACAGTCTAGGCTGAAGTGTTTGCACATATTAAACATACATGCCGCAGTGGGGCACAGATCCTACAATTTTACTCTGACCATCACCATAATAGGGGCATTTACCCTAAGACTTCCCCCCCAAAATGGAGGCTAACAGATCTGCCTGCAAACAAAATACATGAGTGCTTAAGCCCTCCCTCCCCATCTCACTGTCTGTCCCTTTGTGTCTGAGGAAAAACTACTTCGACTAGCCCAGATTGTTCAATTATACAATAGCTAACATCCTCAGTCATGTAACCGGACAAAATATTGTTGGTTACACAACTACTCAATAGTCCCCAGGAGCGGGGCCGGCAGCCATTGTGCTCCTGGCACCACTCCCAGAGAGCCCCCTGAAACCCTGCACTGCTGCCTCTGTATAAGAGGCAGCAGGGGGAGCTGGTCCGCCAGGGGAACCAGTTTAAAAACCAGCTTCCCGCGCAGACCGGCTGCCCGCCGCCCCACATTGCTGCCTCTGATACTGAGGCAGCAGAGTGGAGTGGCAGCAGCCCCTGTCTGTGGGAGGGTCCGAGCTCCCCACAGACAGAGGCTGCTTGGCGGGGAGCTCGGACCCTCCTTGGAGAGGGGCTGACTGCAAAGTAGCCTCTGCCTGCACCCACCGCGGACAGAGACTGCTGGGGGACAGGTGGCACAGCGGAGCCAGTGCTGGGGGGAAACCAGCTTTTAAGCCGGCTCCCCCCCAGCACTGGCTGCTGCTTCTCCCCCCATTGCATCTGATACAGTGGCAGCAAGGGACAGGATGCAAGTAGTCGACAAGATTAACTGATAAGTTTGGGCTTATTGGTTTATCATCTAGTCGACTACTCGTTGACATGAGATATGAGAGCTACTTCCCTGGGGAATTATTTGAGCTTCCTTCGTACAGAGCTCAACGCAGCACTCCAGAAGGTACAGTCAGGATCATACTCAGCCTTCAAAGAGGTAACGTGCCTGGCTCCCATTGACTTCAGTGGGAAGAGCTGTGCATGCAGACAGGAGCAAGGATGGCCTTTGGGTCCCAACGTTTAGTGGTTTAATCTGCAACGGTAATGGTTCTGTAAATAGCAAGTAACTATCTTCCCCCTCATAAAAACTTTTAGCTTTCATAGACTGACAAATTATGCCAGGCTGATATTCACCCTACATGGCCCATCCTGGGAGCAATAGCAGAGAATTGGAACCCTCAAGAATTGGGACCAAACTAATTTATTTTTATTAAGGCAATTCAGACTTCCACTGCGAAGATACATCATTTACTCCTCACAGTTCTACAGAATAAGCTACTCTTTGGATTTCATTTTAAACAAAGGAGTTTGAGACACTCCAGCCTCCTTCTGTGGGAATCTTTAAACATACTAGGTATGACAATGCAGTGCTCACTCTACAGACCTCCGAGCAGAAAGCCTTTCACTAAGCTTTGCCTGCTGTATTCACATAGGGGTTTGGAAAGACCTTCCTTGGTTTTAGTTAAAAAAATATTTGAGATATACAGCCTAATGGTGAGGAGTATGTCTTAAGGTGGTTTATGTTTGACATCCATGGTCACAGAGGTGTTACATATGCTGTCTTGAATAACTTAATTCAAAATCTCTGGGCAATTGTTTGCAGACAGAGATGCTTTTACAATATGTTTCGTTCGTTTACAGGTTGAAGACTGGAATCCTAAGGCATTCTATTTAAGATTCAAAATGTAAATTAAATATGTCTCAGTAGTGCAGGGGGAGTGTAGCATTGTAAGGTCAGTTAAATAATTAAGTCTAATAAACTTTCTGAGCAATGAAATGAGGGGTTGAAGGAAAGATGCATTTTTGTACTCTGCATGTTTACTGCCTCATCATTTACTACAATTTAGTTTCAGAAAGTTAGCCATGTTAGTCTGTAAACTTAAAAAAATGGCACTGTAGAGACTAACAAAAATATATAGAGAATCATGAGTTTTCATCATGATTCTATTTTTTGGCGGGGAGGGGGGGGGTCTCTAAGTCACCACAGGACTACTTGTTATATTTTAGTTTGTCTTGCCACCCTAATGAGAATTAATATCATTTTAATTAAGCTCTTGTGATAGCGGCAAGGATTCTGGCTAAAGTTATTATATGAACCCAAATACAAATGACAACAATAATACTTTGGTAGTAGCCTCAAGACACTTTTGTATTAATAGTTGGTTTTTTGTTGTTGTTTTTAACTTTGTGGGCAAGATTCTGATCACAGTTAAATTAATATAAGTCTAGAGTGACGTCACTTAAGTCAGTCGCAGATTTACAGCAACATAACAGAGAGTGTAATATGTCCCTGTGTACAGGCCACAGATTCAAAAGACAAGGCCTCTTCTTGTGTAGAGAGACTAGCCTTAGAATACATAGTAACCTATTGAAATCCTGTGCTGGATCTGTTTTTAGCATCTGTATAAGCAGGGCTTGACAAACTGTGGCGAAATCTACTCACCAGCCCCGCACTGCGCATGTGCCAGACCCGCATTGCGCATGCGCGCGCCGCTGGTGAACGGGGCAACCGGCTGAAATCTACTCACCATGGGCGAGTAGATTCACTGATTTGTCGAGCCCTATGTATAAGGATTACTGCTCTTACCATGCAGAAGCTCCAGACATACCAGGCAAAAGTAACTGAACCAAAGAGCAGCCAACTTGTCCATGAAGAGGAAGAGTGTAACAACATTGCAGTCAAACACGGGTTGGATTTTGACACTCGTGCTGAGCAGTGTGTTAGTCTGGGCTAGACTGTGATTTGCACTGCATCCCCCCACATAGGAGTAAAACAAACCCGCTCTCCTGCTCCTTATACCTTTAACTTGCTCTGGGTCCAGGTGCAGGGCTACTGTCTGCTTACTCCCTCCATGGAGTGGGTGGTTAATGTCAGGACAGACTAGGGATATTAAATTTTGTTTAATCAACTGATCGACTAGTCGATGGATTTTTCCATCATCTAGTCGATAAGCAGCAGAGCTGCAGCAGGGTTAGCACCTGAATCTGGGAGCTAACCCCGCTGTGGCTCTGCCTTTGAAATGTATTAAGAGCCACCAGGCTCTTAATACATTTAAAAGGCTGGAGCATAGCCAGGGAACCCAGTGCAAGCCGGGCTTGCTGATTCCTGGCTTGCACTGGGTGCCCCTGCTGTGCTCCAGCATTTAAAATGTAAAAAGGCTGGAGTGCAGCAGGGGACCTGGCGTGAGCTGGAAATCAGGTGGCCTGGCTCGCGCCCAGTCCCCCCACTGTATTTCTGATTTTTTAATGTATTAAGAGCTGGCAGGCTCTATAAACACATTTAAAAAGCAGATGCGCAGCATCCGGGACTGGGCTCGAGCCGAGAATCAGCTGATTCCTGGCTCACGCCTGTCCCCACTACCTCCTGCCTCTCCTGCCCCCTGCGGAGAACCAACTTTTAAACTGGCTCCACATAGACGCAGCAAGAAGGGGAAAACAACAAGTTGAGGAACTAGTTGACTATCCAATAAGCCTTTGCTTATCAGATAGTCAACTAGTCGCTTACATCCCTAAGACCGAGCCTTTATTCTATTTTCTCACTCCCACTCACAGAAGCTGAGCCACTGGGGGACTGCAGGGATAGTACTTAACTGCTGGTATAGGCCACCAGCAGATTACTACACTCCAGCGTCAAGGAGGAATCAGGGTAGAATTGTGCCTCAAAGTGATGACTCAGCACAAAACTACAACCAGGAGAGCATAGCTTGTGTATCACTTCCTTGCCTAAAGTTACAGTCTAGCCCTCTGTGAATAGTCCCATTGAAATCAATGGGGCATCGCAAGGAGTGATTCACAGGCAGTGTGAATAAGGGCAGCAGAATTTGGCCCATGAGGTTCAAGTCACATTGGATATCCTTGTTTATGTGATTACTTAACAAACTCGATAGATTTGAATTTTAGCGAGATAAAAACAAAACTGACACTAGTTAGGGTTCTGACAGCCTCAGAAAAAAATATCCTCCACACCACTATCAGAGATCATAAATCATGATTAATAGCATCAGCTTTTCATTAACTCCAGGAATATTTTTTAATGTAAAATACTGTATGTACTTTAACTTTTGTTATTCATGGCTTAGCTCTGCTTTCAGATACACATGCTAACATTTTGAAAAACTGTTCATCTTTTATTAATTCCTGAGAGAGTATTCCTTTAAGTCATTGTGTTCTGCTCTCTTCCTGAGTGTTCTCCCTGTGCTGTCAAATGAACAAAATCAACAGTGGATTTCGTGTTCAGGAGTGCTGGTGGAATTGGCATTATCATTTAATGGGACTTCCCATTGACATTATTTGATAGAATGTTCCTTTATTCGTGTTTGCTTGTGTTGCAATACGGTTCCAGCAGAGTCACTGTATCCTTGATAATGAAGCCAGAAATGGGTCATAAAAATGGAAATGTGGTTAAATATTAATTAAATGGTATTTCCCAAGTACCTACAATTGTGCGAGGTGACTTCTTAAGAGCATTTCAGATGATGGCTTTTTCTTCTCTAGCCCTGCATTTAGATCCTGTACTGCATATTCTGCATTTGTTACATTGGTCTCAATAGGAGTTGCTCATTATGGGACAAGTGCCACATATACAATGGAAGTGCAAACTCTGGAAAAGAAATACATAGTGCAGATGGGTGAAGAGAACTTTTCTTTACGTTTTTAAATCATATTGTGAGGTAGATCAGGAGTGGGCAAAATCAGGCCTGGGGGCCGGATGCAGCCTGCCAAGCATTTCTCTTCCGCCTGCCCAGCTGATTAGCAGAGCGAGCATGCATACTTACAGCCAGCAGCATGTGTTCAGCCGCCCCTCCCCCCACCTTGCTTCATCCTGCAGCAGCCAAGCTACTCCCAAGATTTTCCTGCTAGCTGTGCAGAGCGGGGGGCTGTTAGAGGGCAGAGGGGAGTGCTGAAGTCAGGGTGTCCCCCTGCACCCCATCTCTGCAGAGCAGGAGTCTGGGAGATGGGGGGAG
The DNA here is from genome assembly GCA_019425775.1 of Rafetus swinhoei. NCBI lineage: Eukaryota > Metazoa > Chordata > Testudines > Trionychidae > Rafetus > Rafetus swinhoei. The sequence goes on along the minus strand of CM033446.1, from coordinate 120,149,845 downwards.
ACAGCTCAGCTCCAAGCTGAAGCATGGATGGTAAGTGAGTCAGAGGAGTGGGGGACGGGTGGGGGGAGGAGATAACAGAGCAGGACGATTTCCCTTAAAGAGACAGAGCATGGCTTATCTCAGAAACTTACCCAGCAGCAGTCAGCGTGCGCACGCGCACACACACACACACACACACACACAGTGACTGTGTGTGTGTGTGTGCCCCCCACACACAGTCAGTGTCACATACACACTGCCGCGCACACTCAGTCTTTGTCACAAAGTCTCTCTCTCTCACACACGAAGTGTCTCTCACATTCACACACTATTTTGTCTCTCTCTGTAGGCCCCAGCTCCTCCCCTTCTAGGGGGCCCGGAGGTGGCCCATGACCATGTACCAAAATTTGTGAAGTGCCGCGGCCCCCCTCCCCCCCCAGCAAAAATGATTGCCTGCCCCTGGGGTAGATGATCCCAAAGGAAAGAACTGAAAAATTGCACACATGACTCTGGTTTATGCCGCTCTGGTAACATCACAAACTGCAAAAGATCGACTTGAATTATGCTCTTGCATTCACTGAGGTCATGAATTATTCTGTGCATTCACCGCCACAGTTTACAGGAGAATGAACCAAGAAGGAGATGCTATCTGATACTGTAAAACAAATAACATGTATCTTTACATTTTTACAACATATGTCTTGGATTTTGAATGGGTATTAAACTTGTCCAAATTATTAATGAAGATAGTGAACTTTCACTGAGAAGTTAAATGGGAAGAATGCACTTTCTCATGCTCTCTGATCTCCTCTTTCAGTTTGTCGTTTGTTCAACATATTCTGAATGTTCCTTCATTAAAACTAAAACTGCGTTTACTGCGCCAGTGATCACTCTTCCCTATCTTTAATAACCTGTTATAAGGGAATGTGTCTGTTTAATTGCTTATTAATTAAACTCTTTTTATTTCCTAATCACAGGATCTGCAACGAGACATTGAGCAGCACAGTGAAGGGGTAGAATCTGTGTTTAATATCTGTGAAGCCTTGCTGAGTGATTCAGATGCTTGTGCTAATGAGACGGAATGTGACTCCATCCAGCAGACTACCAGGAGTCTGGACAGACGGTGGAGAAACATTTGTTCCATGTCTATGGAGAGGCGAATGAAGTGAGTTCTTCTCTCACGTTTCTAGGACATGTATGGAACAGTGCAGTGTTTCAAAGAATTTTCTTGCATTTTTTGTTAACCAGATTTTGAAAAGAGAAGCAAAAATTGTTGAGACATTGTTGAGCTAAGCTTGAAATAAAGCAGAGCCTTTCTTCCCTCCTCTCCTCCCAATTTCCCATCCACTCAGAATCGAGGAAACCTGGCGCCTGTGGCAGAAGTTTTTGGATGACTATTCTCGCTTTGAAGACTGGTTGAAGTCAGCTGAAAGGACAGCAGCTTATCCCAACTCTTCAGAAGTTTTATATACAAGTGCCAAAGAGGAGCTGAAGAAGTTTGAGGTGAATGCTTTTCATTTCAGCTACTGATGTTTCACAGGCATCATGTGTGCTTATCAAGCAAGCTGCTTCTTGCTAATATAAAGCACCTTTCATCTGAGCTTCTCAAAACTTTGTATAGACTTCACAACTCTTCTCTGAGATAAGGGAGTACTATTACACCCATCTTTCAGATGGCCGACAGAGAGGTTAAATAACCTCCCCAGCATTAGACGGCAAGTCAGTAACAGAGCTGAGAACAGAACCCAGCATTCGTGATACATATTTGCTCTAATCGAAGGTGATGCTAGCCCACTGGGAGGCATAAGCAGGAATATTTTGCGGGGCCCCCATCACATACTAATAATGAATAGGGAGCTCCCTTGAGCTGCCGAGGGCTGTAAGCACAACCTCTTGCCCTTACAAATAGACGGTTCCCTTGTATTAGTCCCTGGCGCCAGTGTTTGAATTCCTTTAGACACATTTTCTCCAAGTAGTTGATAATCCTCAAAACAATCCTTATTAATAGATTATTAAAAGCTAAATTTTATTTACCCATGTAGCTCAGCTGTTTTGCTTATAAAAGTCTAAGAGATTGCAAATTATTATATATCACATGTATTTTGAATCTGAGCATTTATTTTCAATTGGACAAGGAACTGTAATAGACTAAATTCTGTAAGTAGGAAAAACTGCATTTGTGCACTTGCTTCTGTGACTTCAGTGGGAGCTGCATTCGCACATCTGAGGGTAAGTTGTGATTGTGGCACATCTGAGGGTAGGTAAGGACCTGGGGATTACAGTGGATGAGAAACTGGAGATGAGTCAACAGTGTGCCATTGTAGCCAAGAAGGCGAATGGAATATTAGGGTGCATTAGGAGGAGCATTGCCAGCAGATCTAGAGAAGTGATTATTCCCCTTTATTCGGCTCTGGTGAGGCCACATCTGGAGTATTGCATCCAGTTCTGGGCCCCACATTATAGAAAGGGTGTGGACGCATTGGAGAGGGTCCAGCAGAGAGCACCAAAATGATTAGGGGGCTAGAGCACATGACCTATGAGGAGAGGCTGAGGGATTTGGGCTTATTTAGTCTGCAGAAGAGAAGAGTGAGGGGGGGTTGGATAGCAGCTTTCAACTTCCTGAAGGGAGGTTCCAAAGAGGATGGAGAGAAGCTGTTCACAATAGTGATGGATGGCAGAACAAGGAGTAATGGTCTCAAGTTACAGTGAGGGAGGTCTAGGTTGGATATTAGGAAAAAACTATTTCACTAGGAGGGTGGTGAAGCACAGGAATGGGTTACCTAGAGAGGTGATGGAATCTCCATCCCTAGAAGTTTTTAAGTCTCAGCTTGACAAAGCCCTGGCTGAGTTAAATAATTGAGATTGGTCCTGCTTTGGGGACGGGGCTGGATTTGATGACTTCCTGAGGTCTCTTCCAGCCCTAGGATTCTGTAATAAAAGATGATTGGGGTTTTGATGGATTTTGAGGCTCTGATTATTCTGTTCCATGATTGCAGTATTTTATCCATCCTTTCCCTGAAGTGCAAAGGGATATGATTACTGATTTTGCATTACAGGCATTTCAACGGCAAATTCATGAGCGACTCACTCAGCTGGAGCTAATCAATAAACAATATAGGCGGCTCGCCCGGGAGAATCGTACAGATTCAGCCAGCAAACTGAAACAGATGGTACATGAAGGCAACCAGCGCTGGGACAATCTGCAGAAGCGGGTTGCTGCCATTCTAAGGAGGCTGAAGGTAATTGCAGGCTGCTGTGAGGGTCAGGGCGCTGTCAGGCCCGTGGAGGAACACTGAGCGCAAATTTGTTATCAAAATGCTTGTCATCTACACGGTTAGATTTCAAAGGTATAAATTGTGACAGTCAGACTGGGTGGCTGCAATAGAGTGGGAAAAGGTAGCCCTAGCAGGGTAAAAGGCCCACCCCCCTATTAATTAGAAGTGGGTTACTGCAGGTCACTTAGGATCAGCTAAAAAGGAGTTAAGCAGATTAGGATCAGCTGAGACAGGGCTACTTGGGACCAACTCTGATCAGCTGATTCCATTTCATGGCTGCCCAAGACCTTTTTAAACCCTCCCCTGTTGGGAGAAAGGGGGAGGAGGAGAGAGAGAGAGGCGCACACACCCATGCAGCTACTAAGTTAGACACAGCCAGGAGAGTGAGCACATTCAAAAGGGGAGGTGGAGCTCTCCCTATGCTAGAGAAGGGGACAAGCCTAAACCTCTGCTAAGGGGAAGGCAGACTGCCCAGATGCGGCAGACAGAGGGTGCTTTACCTCAGGCCCATCTCACCAAGGGGAAGAAGGGCCCTTGCCACAAAATGCAAAACCCGAAGTGTGTATAAGTAGCAATAAGGCTGGAACACAAACCAGCACAATCAGGCAGCTCAAAATAAAGTTGACATTTGCCCCATGTTTTATGCCGGGATGTCAATGGTTAACTTTATCAGGTGATAGTTACCGCTTAACTGGTGGCTCCACTGGGCTGGAGCAGCCCTTGCCTGCAGTGGGGCTGGCTTACTGGAGCAGCCCACCACGCTGCAGGTGAGGGGTGCACCAGCCCGACCGGAGCAGCTCTTGCTTGCAGTAGGGGGCCACTCCAGCCTGGCCCGCCTACCCTCATTTAAATGGTTAACTGATGAAATGGGATTTTACGTTCCTAGTTCTGTGCTGCACAAGGTTTCCACTTAGTGCAACAGACAACAAAGGATGTCACAAGGCAGCCTGTTCCAGCTCCCTGATTTTCTGGGTGGTTGTGCTCTTGCTCACAGGGTTAGGGCATCCTGGGGGCTGTTCGACTCGAGGTGGCAGTGGTCCCCTAGGCACCATCGTGCTCCTGGCACACCGTCCCTCACCTCTGATGCTGCGGCAATCAGGGCAGGAGGGAGAGGGCCTCACACAGGAGTGAGGTACAAGAAACTGGCTGTATTGGGTTAGGCTCAAGGTCAGTTTAGCTCCGTGTCCTGTCTTCTGACAGTGGCCATTGCCAGGTGCCCCAGAGGGAATGAACAGAACAGGCAATCATCAGGTGATCCCTGACCTGTCACCCATTCTCAGCTTCTGGCAAACGGAGGCTAGGGACACCATCCCTTCCTATCCTGGCTAAAAGCCATGGATGGACCTATCCCCCATGAATTTATCTAGCTCTTTTTTGAACCCTATTATAGTCTTGGCCTCCACAACATTGTCTGGCAAAGAGTTCCATATTGACTGTGCGTAGTGTGAAGAAATACTTCCTTTTGTTTGTTTCAGTAAAGTGCAAACAGCACGTGTGTAAGTTACCAGTCAGTGTGTCAGGGCACTGCATAGGGATGCCCCTGGGTGGTATTTGCCTGAACAAATGGATCGGCATTAACCAGTGCTGCTGGGAGGTGAAGAGCAGGGGACTAATAGGCAGTGTTTTGGAGAGCATGACTTTCACCCCTCCACCAGGTATGAGACTCTTCTTCTGCCTCTCCTCGACGCAGCATCCTTCTGTGGCTGTGTTCATGGCACATGCTGCGCTCTGCTTACTTGCTGCCATGGGTTGGAAGCATTTACTTGGATTTTTTCATTTCCTTTATGAACCACTCTTTAGGCTGAGTGGCAATCCTGATACTAAACAGGGCTCCAGGGCTTGTTGAACAAAGGATAGGCTTGCTGGAGGCCTGTTGTATCACAAATAGGACTACACTTTTCATGGGCAAAAGCATAGCTATGAACACATTTTACACAGCATACACCTTCCTATCTTAAACATGCCCTTTTGGGCTTTCAACTCCCTCACACCAATTATTGGGGTACTTTCAGCACTGGAGTAAGTCAGTGACTGTCCACTAATTTAATTGGACTTGCACCTGTCTGTTCCAAGACTGAATATAACTCTTTGTGTCTTTCTGCATTTAGAGGACTTGGTCCTGAGGTTCAGCTGAATTGCAGAGTACAGCTTGGGGCTAGAGTACAAAAGAAGCTTAAAGTTCCCTCCCCAGATCCTGGTGCAGTATTATACAAAACTGCTCTAATTTATGCTGGTTTGTGACAGGCCCAAAGAGTGAAAATGTGCAAGGTGTAGTGAAGGGGCATACTGGCCACACCCCTTTCTTCAGCCATACCTCCTTTTTCTAGCTTTGTGAGCCACAATGGAGGGAAGCCACAAAAGAGTGTCTGTGGACTAAGGATGTTACATTTAAATTTATCAACTAATCGAATAGTCAATGGAATTTGTATCAACTATTTGGTTAGTCGATAAGAGCACCTCCAACTTTGAAATGTAGCAAGAGCCTGCTGGCTCTTGCTGCATTTCAAAGGCCGAAGCACTGCGGGGAACACGGCCAGCGGGGGACTTAAGCAGCCCCCCACTGGCCCCACGCTCCTGTCAGCGCTTTGCTTTTGAAATGTACAAGAGCCCTCTTGGGGCTCTTGTACATTTCAAAAGCAGGGAGCATGGGGCCAGCGGGGAACTGCTGGAGTCACCAGTTCACCCCAGGCTCCCTGCAGCACTTTTGCTTTTGAAATGTAGCAAGAGCCCTGCTCTTGTTACATTTCAAAGGCGGAAACGCCACCAGTTCCCTGCTGCGCACCTGCTCCTTCTCCCCATGGAGATGGTGCTGGGAGGAACCAGCTTTTAAGCCAGCTTCCCTCAGCACTGCATACTGCTTCCCCCACCTTGTTACCTCTCTCTGATAAAGGCAGCAAGGGTGGGGGAAGTGACTAGTCGAGTCACTAGTCGACTATCTGATAAGCATTTGCTAGTCGCCTACATCCCTACTGTGGACACCAAGAGACTCGTTCTAATACTTAGGTGATCCTCTCAGAGCTGGTTACACTGACTTCAGGGCTCTGATACCTGTGATGTGACCTGGAAAAGCTTTTGTCACCGCTCAGTTTATGATATAGCAAGTTCCCAGCAAGTGGCAGAAAGATAAATAAATTCCTCAAAATCAGCAGATTTGACTGTAACCAAGCAGAGGGAGCAAACCTGCACAGCTAGGGTATGTCTACACTACCAAGGTTTGTCAACAAAACTTACGTTGAAACCCAAAAGTCAACAAAACTAAAATCGCCAGAGGGTGTTCACGCTTGCTGTCTCTTTCCACAGTAGAGATGTGAAAGGTTAACCGGTGGGGCTGGAGCAGCTCCCCATCTGCCATGGGTAGGAGGCTGCTCCAGCCCTGTGGGGGCCTGCCCCATTGCAGTCAGGGACTGCTCTGGGTGTCTGGAGCACTTCCTGTCCGCAGCGAGGCTAGTGCGTCCGCTGGCAGGGGCTGCTCTGTGGCAGTGAGCCACAGCAGCCCAGCCACGGCAGGGGTGGAGGGGAGGGCTGAAACAGCCCCCCTTAACTGTTTAACTGGTTAAACGTGAAATAAACTTCACGTTTAACCAGTTAATCAATTACACAGGATTTTACATCCCCTAATCGGCAGATCATTTCCACACTGGGGGCACCATCCTCGAGCAGTGCACTGTGGGTATGTACCCCATAGTGCAGTGTTATGGGAGGGCAAAGTTGATCCCTGTGCATCATGGGATTCCCGCAGAGTTCTCCCACAGCCTCCACAGTGGCTGGGAGCAGCATCATGACTAGCTCTGAACTCTGGGTGCTGAGTAATGTCAAAGTAGCACAGCAGACCATCTTCCCCCTGCAGCTGCAGTGTGCCTGCTCCTGTATTCCTAGTGCAGGCCAGAACAGGAGCACTTCAGTGATTTGTTCTTTGTTTACTCCCAAAGGGAGCAGCACATTCAGCTGTCATATCCTTCCCAGGGCTTTGAAAGTGGGGGGAGGCACATGGCTACAGGGAAGCAGAGATCACAAAACACTGAGCAGAGCAGACATCATGGGGTGCTGGTGGAAGCCAGTTCTGTAGACAAAACACAGAGCAGAGTCTACACTGGCTCTTTGTGAACAATAAAGCAAGGGGGGAAAGAAAAAAGTCTCTGGTAGAGGTGGAAATGTTTTGTGTCTGGGCATTTTTTTCCTGCAGTGTGTACACTCTTTCTATATTGTCGTCAAAAGCAGTTTTTATCGACTAAACTTGGTGGTGTAGACACATCCTTGGAATGTGTCGTTTGTACTCTTTTTTTTTTTTTTTTTTTTTTTTTTTTTTTTTCCTAATCTCTTTTCAGTATATTTGTTGTTTGGGAGCTGTTTAGCAGGCTGTGATGGAGAAATCGCCTTTCCTGATATCTACCCAGGTGGGAGACAGCAGGAAGTGGAACAAATTTGCACAAATGGCTTTAACACCAAATGGCATGATAATTACACTTGAGTGTATTTACACATTCCAACTAATCAATCATTTTGTTAATTTTGATGATCTAATTTTAATTAGAGATGGAACTTGTTTCCTTTATCTAAACTAGCTGCTAAAGTTAGAGCATCAAAACAACCAAGGTCTGGTCTAAACACAGTTTTTGTACTGGTAGAACTGTATGGTTCAGGGGTGTGAATTTGTTTATTTTTATTATCAGTATAGTTTTATCAGTATGCTCCTCTAATGTGGATGTATTTCTACCAGTATAAAGGTGCTTTATACTTGTATACCTCATTCCCTTTCTTGTGTGACATAAATACCTTTATATCAGTGTCTGTGCTAGATGGGGTTGTACTGCTTTAAGTATATGCAGCTTTAACTCTGGTGTGTAGATAAGGCCTTAGACACATGTCTATTTAAAATGAACAGCAATTCTGAAAGAAAATGCCAGTTTTAAAATTCTGCTATGACAGTCTCTATTCAGTAACTAAACTAATAATGAAGAGCTGCCCTTTTCTTCTTCAGTACTTCACCAACCAGAGAGATGAGTTTGAGGGAACAAGGGACAGTATTCTTGTGTGGCTCACAGAAATGGACCTTCAACTTACAAACGTGGAACACTTTTCAGAGAGTAACTTTGATGACAAAATGCGGCAATTAAATGTACGTATCATTCAAAATAGCTGGTGTACCGAACGTTAGTCTGTAGTCTCTTGGCAATGCCAGCCAGTTAGCTATGGGCTAATTTCAGGACAGCGTACATTATGTCCATCAGATCATATTTGTTGTTGGACCAGTAAACGTTAGACAAATAATTGTACAAGTCAACTTAAAAAATAGTTTCTGTAAAATATAAGTTCAATATTCAGAGTCTTCAATTCTGTCTTTCTGTTTTCTCTTACAACTTAGTATCAATGATGGTTATATTTAGAGCTCTGTGCGGATACTAATGTCTACCCACAGCATATCCGGTGTGGGGTTGTATGGCCCTGTATGACAGCTGCACTGCCAAGAGGAGCTGCTGGCTTGGAGCACTGGGACCATGCTCCTCTCTGTTGGCCACAGTGTCTCTTGAGAGTAGATCCCAGATACCAATGTCCATCTGCAGATATCTGCATCCGCAGGTAGGCATTTGTATCTGTGCAGGGCTCAAGTTATATTAAACTTGAAAGGTAGTTTAAAAATTGGGTAAACATAAGCAAGATCTCTAAACAGCTCAGGTGCCACAGGACTGCTCGTTTTTTTAAAACAGCTGCAGTAAAAGCTCTGTTATTTGGCATGTTGGGAGAATGCAGGGTGCTGGTTAATTGAATATTTGGGTTAACTGAGAGCTGTACTTCCCCAATGAAATACCAATTTTCAAAGAATTAGAATACAATAAAATGAATAAAGTATAAAATAATACACTGGTCCTTACCAATCCAGCCAGTAGTATTGCACCTGCAGAGTGGTTGGTTTCTGGAAGTACTTAGATGCATACAGGTAAAATTTTCTATACAGTAGGTTATCTTATGACCTATGTACAGTCAGAACACTAAAAATACACTTAACACTAAAACTATACTGAACATAATTTAATCTCTGATTGTTCAGAAGGCACTTTAGGATCTTATAGCCCCTCAGGGTCATTGTTATCAACATCAATTATCACTGGAGATGTAGAAGGTATAGGAAATTGGGCTGAATCTGTAATGATACCACAACACACCTTGGAAGCTGCTTTTTTTTTCTCTCTTAATAAATCCCTGATTTCAGCTTGCTTCCTTGTCTTCTGCCTCTTCTGCATAAAAGTAGAGTGCAGAATGTGCAATTGCATAATGTGCTGGGCAGTATACTAGTCCTGGTTACTAGATAGAAGATTTCTACTGGGAGATATCAGAAATGCCCGTTAATTGAGCTTTCCAGTTAATTGAGTGCTGGATAACAGAGCTTTTACTATAAATACCTAAAATCAACATTTAGAATCTGCTAGCCAACTTGAAGACAGATCCAGATCCATAATAATATTATGTCCGATTAGCATTTTTAATATAATGTAGAATATTTGGGAGGTGGATTCTTTGAACATTTCAGTCAGGCACTAGCTTTTGTGACACTCATTCAGAAAGATACTGATGCTTTGCTTCATGAATGAAGTTCATATTCCATTCAGCAGTACTGTTCTGTCCTTTCCCACATAGCACAGCTTGTTGTTCTACAGCCTGTATTCGGTTTCATTATGTGCAGAGTTCAAAAGGTGACTTAGTGGCCAGAGGGATTTGATGGCTAAAGTTGACTAGAAGTCACTTGTTCAAGCTAATGATGACCAGAAGTTTTTGCCATCTATTTCAATAGCAAAGATGTAATGAGTTCAGGTTTTAGTGGGTAGGTCCCATACATGACAAATCAGTATGGGTCGGCTTATTGGAAGACTTGGCATAGGCATGAAGAATAGCCCACTCTTTCACACGTTTGAGGTAGTCCATCCACAGCAGGGTTGAGGTGCGTCAACTGGATAAACCATGAATAGTCCTGTGGCACCTTAGAGACGGACAAAAATATACAGAATCATGAGCTTTCGTGAAGTGGGTTTTAAAGTTTTAACATGGCTACCCCTCTGAGACGTCTCAACTGGATAGCGTAGGCAACTTTGCCTTCCTATTGCTGTGCTGTTCCTGTTGCATGGCTGGAGCACTTCACTTGGTGCTAAATTCAGTCAGCACCTACATTCACACATTAAAGTCACCCACACAGCTTTGACTAGCAAAACAAAAGCCAAACGTTTACAGATGGCAAATAGAAAGCTGTCTGCCAAAAAAAGATAGATGACTGTCAGTGTTCAGATTCCCTCCACTTTGCAATGCTAGAGCAGGATAGTCTTGAGCACAGGCAAGAAAGAATCACTGCTTTAAGTAACCATTTCTTATGTATGTTTGATATAGGGTTTCCAACAGGAAATAACCCTAAACACCAATAAGATCGATCAACTAATAGTTTTTGGAGAGCAACTCATTCAGAAGAGTGAGCCTTTGGATGCTATCCTGATTGAAGATGAATTGGAGGAACTGCATAGATATTGTCAGGAAGTGTTTGGACGGGTCTCTCGATTCCACCAAAGATTGACTTCCAGGCATCCTGTAAGGGATAAGTATGGTCTTGGTGCTTTGGCAGGTGTTGGTATGAAAATGCAATATTCATTGTGTAGCAGCAGCTGAGTAGCAGCATAGTGTTAATGGATTGAGTGCAGAAGGGTCAGGAGCTCATCAGTAATAATTCCCACTTTACCACTTATTTTTTCATTTTCTAAGAGAGAGAAGTCACTTAACCACTCACAGGGTTGTAAAGGGCTTAAAACGTTTCATGCAGATTTTTGTATCCGTTTTTATATCCACTATTAGCTTCCATAGCATGTTCAGTATTTTTTTTTCATAATCACAATAGATTTATTTGTGTCCCCGGTTGTTCTTCACTTCCAGTTGGGGGACTGATGCCAATCTTTACTTGTCACTGGGAGATATCAGCCAATGCTGAGAGTGTTTTGACTCAAAAAGAAATGCCATCTATTAAAAAGCCTATGGAAGGATTTAATTAGTATAGGCACCTGGGAACGATTCTCCCCTTTGTCCACCTGATGGTGCCGCACTGGAATTGGCTACTCATTTGCGGAAGGGAGCTATCTCAGTGAAGGTTGGGTGATATGAGGAGGAAGGCGAAGTACTGGGTTGAGGTTGACATTGTAGCTGCAGGAGAAAAGGAAGGGGAGAGAAGGAAAGATCTTCTCTGGGCTTTCCATCATAAGAACATATGTGGGGACAGACCATTACAGGCTGATGTCTCCATGCCACAAAAAATAAGCTTCTGTATTCCTCCACCTCTTACTGTGTCACTTGTTAAGCAACTTAAATCTATGTTGATTCATCACAATGTAAAACAATTATTTTAGGGAATAGAAGATGACAAAGATACATCTGAAAATGAGACAGATGCAGAAGACTCGAGAGAAATGCAAAATGATCCCTGGCATAAGAAGGCAATAAATGAGCTGCCTTCTTCCCAGCAGTCCCTTTGCCATCTGGTTTCCCCTGCACCAGCTCATGAAAGGTCAGGCTGTGGGACCCCTGTCAGTGTTGACTCCATCCCACTTGAATGGGATCACACAGGTGATGTAGGAGGCTCTTCCTCTCATGAGGATGAAGAAGAAGGAACATACTACAGTGCTCTCTCAGGTAAGAACCAGTAATCCCAGACATTTTGTTTCAGTACAGCCTCCTTTAGCATCCCTCATGTGGCACCTGTTCTGTTGTTTGGGTGGGGCAGGCGTGTTAATTTGTAATGGTACAAAAGTGTAAATGTTATTTAACTTTTCGTGATACTGTCTGGACAAAAAGGATAGTGTTGTCTAAACCAACCTTAAAGTTTTGAATGCCCCCCCAAATTCCTTGTTTTCTAAAAATGTTTGATGAAAATAGTAATGAAGTTTTTCCTCTGTCAATATTTCAGATGTTTCTATTAATATTCAGAAAATATTCAATATTTGTCCAGTGAGGAAAATGACATTATTCTCTTTCAGATGTAGAAATCACTGAAAATCCAGAGGCATATCTTAAAATGACCACAAAAACTTTGAAAGCATCTTCTGGTAGGCACCTGCTAATGCATGTGTCTGAACATGGCAATCTCCCTGTGGCGCACGCTATACTCCTAAACCTCTTTCATATGTAACATCTGATTTCCTGCCTTGTGTGGACACCATGTGCCATTGTGTCATGGTGTTTTTACGCTGCAGTAGAAACACATGTACATTACAAAGCAGTCAAGAACATGCCATTTACAGTTTTCCTGTCTAAAGCAGGGATGGTTAATGTGCATTTCATTATATAAATCCAAAATCTTTCAGCTCTTTCATGGTGGTTTGGTCTTGGTATTATTTTTTTCCTTGTTGATTGTAATCACCTAATTATTGAGACAGTAGTTTAGTTATGCTAGTAAAAGCAGCACTTTGTAACTAGCGCATATCATTTTGCATTGTGTGTGACAGAGCTTTGGCCATGCCATCAGCTAAATCCCAAATAAGCGTTCAGTATTCTCTTCCACTCAGAACAGGTCTATTCTTGACTCATTTGTCATGCATTGCAGCAAAATGATAGTGTCATGGGAACAGGAACTTACCAAAACTACGGTGCAAACTTTTCTTGTTTTAAATCATACTGCAGCCAAACATTTTCAGAAGAAAATAAAATGTCTCATAACTGCATGGCTGTCATTTCATTACCTTCTGGAACACTGTTGACATTTTGCAAATGTGCATGCTTTGCAAGGAAAGCTGCAACACTGCCATTTCAATGCCATCATGTGGTGCCATATTCTACAGACTACTACTTAATTTATTTAAAAAGTAAACGCTTCATTATACAGTTGGGGGGTCTCGAATTCAGGTTGTATTTGTTTTGTTTTATGTGGTAGGAAAATCTATTTCAGAAGCTCTTACATGGCATTCCCCGGATAGCCCAACCTGCAGGAAAAATCAGTACAACCAGACCGAGATGTTGAGAAATGTTCAGTCTGGAAGCCCAGAGACAAGCACCCCATATAAGCCAGGCTATGTGAGTTCAAGATCTGTGAATATTAATTATAAGCTAAACACAGTGGCATTAGGAAGAACTTGATGCTTATTTTATGTATCTCCTTCCAGCTCCTTCCAAGAGGGTGGTTTCAATGGGGTTGTCAGTTTTTTTTGGTTGGATATATTCCTGCAGGCTTCATGACAACTTTAATTTTTAATTCCAGGAGACTGTAGGACTATCTTGGATGGCTGACAACTCTAGGTTCAAACTACCCTTTCCCAGCATGCAGGCTGGATGAAGGGAAGGGGTTGGCCTAGACATAGCCTGCTACTCCTCCCATTTCTGGTCATTCAAAGAGCTTCCTTGATGGCAAAATGGGAATTACCAGGGAGACTATGCCTAAGGCAGTGGGGAAGCTAGAAGAGAGATCATTCCCAGTGGTTGGTTTCCAGGAGCAGTGTTTTTCAGGCTGCAGTTCTACCTTTGTCTCCTTTTGTATTGCTTGTCCTGCTCTGGCACCTCACTATCTCAAGAGGATTGCGCCATAGCCATCAATGCTCTAGTACTCACAGGAATGAAGTAGTGCAGCTAATGCACAAGTTATTGTTAGTGTTGCTTGTTGTTGGGCCACATCCATATTTTTCTTATAATAGCTCTTGCCAAGTCTTAGTAACTGATGGAGTGAATGGAAATGCCTCTAATTCTAGATTTTATACAGTGGGTTAGAGTCAACTAATTTCTATCAATAAATCGCTACGGCCCAGACCTTCAAAGATAGATGAACTCCTAAACTTCCATTGAAATCATTGGACATGAAGAGCCTTAATACCTTTGAGGAACTGAACCTCTCACCAGCTTAAATGTCATTACTGTATTTCTACCAATAACTGTTGGCATATTTCTATGGCAGGAAAGATAATGGAGCAAATAATTAAGGAATTCATCTGCAAACGTCTGGAAGATAATAAGGTGATAGGTGACAGCCAGCATGGATTTGTAAAGAACAAATCATGTCAAATCTATCTGATAGCTTTCTTTGGTAGGATAACAAGCCTCGTGGATGAGGGGGAAGTGGTAGACGTGGTATACCTAGTCTTTAGTAAAGCATTTGATACCACGTTGCATGACCTTCTTATCAATAAACTAGGGGAATACAATCTAGGTGGGGCTACTACAAAGTGGGTGCATAACTGGCTGGATAACCATTCTCAGAGAGTAGTTATTAATGGTTCATAGTCATGCTGGAAGGACATAAGTGGGGTTCTGCAGGGGTCTGTTTTGGGACTAGTTCTGTTCAGTATCGTCATGAACAATTTAGATAATGGCAGGGTGGGTACAAAAATGAGTAAAGGTCTAGAAAACATGACCTGTGAGGGAAGACTTGAAAAAACTGGGTTTGGTTAGTTTGGAAAAGAGAAGACTGAGAGGGGACATGATAGCAGTTTTTAAGTACCTAAAAGGATGTTACAAGGAGGAAGGAGAAAAATTGTTCTCCTTGACCTCTGATGGTAGGACAAGAAGCAATGGGCTTAAGTTGCAGTAAGGGACGTTTAGGTTGGCTATTAGGAAAAACTGTTTGGGTGGTTAAACACTGGAATAAATTGCCTAGGAGGTTGTAGAATCGCCCATCATTGGAGATATTTAAGAGCAGGTTAGATAAACATCTACCAGGGATGATCTAGACGGTGCTTGGTCCTGCCATGAGGGTAGGGGACTGGACTTTGTCTGGAAATGGATGATTTGTCTGGAAATGGGTGACAGGAGGGATCACATAAGGATTACTTGTTGTGTTCCCTCTCTCTGGGGCATCTGGTATTGCCCACTGTTGGCAGAAAGGATATTGAGCTAGATGGACCATTGGTCTGACCCGGTATGGCCGTTCTCATGACTTGATGACCCCTCGAGGTCCCTTCCAGTTCTAGTATTCCATGATTCTTTGATTTATCTAGTATACATACAATGCTGTTGCATAGAGATGGTGTTGGCTTGCTGCGTCTTTATTAAGTGTTACTTTCAAAAGCCTACACACCACCTTTTATACTAAAGTGCATGCATCTTGAAGGTTCATTGGCATTCCCACCATGTTAATTTAATACATTTATTAAATAATTCTAGGCTAAACTGCTAGTGTCTGCAAGCAGTGGGAACATGGACAGTGTGAAAGAAGTGTCTGCTGTATTGAATGATGAGGATCCCCAGAATGATCAGGGGCTTGTGAACATTGCAGCTGCAGAGAAGCAATCAGGTACAGCTAAAGATAAACCATGTAAAGAAATGAATAATAGCTCTTATGAAGTGGTTTATTGTGTGACTCACAAGTTAACAAAGCAAAGACAACATGACAGCGCACTTACATTGAGAATAGACATACCGCTGCTCTCTGAAATGATGCATTTTGCTAAGATTTGCTAAACTGCCTTCTTACTTGACATTGTCTGACCTATATTTATTGCTGAATTCTCAGCCCTTCTATTTCATCTACTACACTCAAGAGTTTCAAACTTATCATATACTTGACTTCTGTCTCCTCACTGATAAAAGTGTAATTGTACTCATTTGTTTGTGAGGTTCTAGCCACTTCAAGGGATATTTAATCAGACTGTGAAAATTCTTCACAGATGCCAAGAAGTATGTTACTTTGACTAAGACAAGATTGGTATAACTTGTTTTTTCAGTAACTTATATTCCAACCATTTAAGAACTATCCAATAAGTTCTTGGACTGCATTGGAGACAACTTTTTATTTCAGAAGGTTGAAAAAGCTACCTGGGGGAAGCTGTTCTAGATTTGATCCTAACAAATAGGGAGGAACTGGTTGAGAATTTGAAAGTGGAAGGCAGCTTGGGTGAAAGTGATCATGAAATCATAGAGTTCACAATTCTAAGGAAGGGTAGAAGGGAGAACAGCAAAATAGAGACAATGGATTTCAGGAAGGCGGATTTTGGTAAGCTCAGAGAGCTGATAGGTAAGTTCCCATGAGAATCAAGACTGAGGGGAAAAACAATTGAGGAGAGTTGGCAGTTTTTCAAAGGGACATTGTTATGGGCCCAAAAGCAAGCTATTCCGCTGCATCGGAAAGATAGAAAATATGGCAAAAGACTGCCTTGGCTTAATCACGAGATCTTGCATGATCTAAAAATAAAAAAGGAGTCATATAAAAAATGGAAAGTAGGACAAATTACAAAAGATGAAAATAGGCAAACAACACAGGAATGCAGGGGCAAGATTAGAAAGGCAGAGGCACAAAATGAGCTCAAACTAGCTACGGGAATAAAGGAAAACAAGAAGACTTTTTGTAAATACATTAGAAGCAAGAGGAAGACCAAGGAGAGGGTAGGCCCACTGGTCAGTGAGGAGGGAGAAACAGTAACAGGAAACTTGGAAATGGCAGAGATGCTTAATGACTTCTTTGTTTCGGTCTTCACCGAGAAGTCTGAAGGAATGACTAACATAGTGAATGCTAGTGGGAAGGGTAGGTTTAGAAGATAAAATAAAAAAGAACAAGTTAAAAATCACCTAGAAAAGTTAGATGCCTGCAAGTCACCAGGGCCTGATGAAATGCATCCTAGAATACTCAAGGAGCTGATAGAGGAGGTATCTGAGCCTCTAGCTATCATCTTTGGAAAATCATGGGAGACAGGAGAGATTCCAGAAGACTGGAAAGAGGCAAATATAGTGCCCATTTATAAAAGGAAATAAGAACAACCCAGGAAACTACAGACCAGTTAGTTTAACTTCTGTGCCAGGAAGATAATGCAGCAAGTAATTAAGGAAATCATCTGTAAACACTTGGAAGGTGGCAAGGTGATAGGAACAGCCAGCATGGATTTGTAAAGAACAAATCATGTCAAACCAATCTGATAGCTTTCTTAAATAGGATAACGAGTCTTGTGGATAAGGGAGAAGCGGTGGATGTGATATACCTAGACTTTAGTAAGGCATTTGATACGGTCTCGCATGATCTTCTTATCAACAAACTAGGCAAATGCAACTTAGATGGGGCTACTATAAGGTGGGTGCATAACTGGCCAGATAACTGTACTCAGAAAGTAGTTATTAATGGTTCACAATCCTGCTGGAAAGGTATAACTAGTGGGGCTCCGCAGGGGTCTGTTTTGGGACCGGCTCTGTTCAATATCTTCATCAACGATTTAGATATTGGCATAGAAAATGCAGCTTATTAAGTTTGCAGATGATACCAAGCTGGGAGGGTTGCGACTAATCTGGAGGATAGGGTCATAATTCAAAATGATCTGGACAAATTGGAGAAGTGGTCTGAGGTAAATAGGATGAAGTTTAATAAAGACAAATGTAAAGTGCTCCACTTAGGAAGGAACCATCAGTTTCACACATACAGAATGGGAAGCGACTGTCTAGGAAGGAGTACGGCAGAAAGGGATCTAGGGGTTATAGTGGACCACAAGCTGAATATGAGTCAGCAGTGTGATGCTGTTGCAAAAAAGCAAATATGATTCTGGGATGCATTAACAGGTGTGTTGTGAGCAAGACACGAGAAGTCATTCTTCGCTCTACTCTGCGCTGGTTAGGCCTCAGTTGGAGTATTGTGTCCAGTTCTGGGCACGCATTTCAAGAAAGATGTGGAGAAATTGGAGAGGGTCAGAAGAGCAACAAGAATGATTAAAGGGCTAGAGAACATGACCTATGAAGGAAGGCTGAAAGAATTGGGTTTGTTTAGTTTAGAAAAGAGACTACTGAGGGGGGACATGATAGCCGTTTTCAGGTATCTAAAAAGGTGTCATAAGGAGGAGGGAGAAAACTTGTTCATCTTGGCCTCTGAGGCTAAAACAAGAAGCAATGAGCTTAAACTGCAGCAAGGGAGGTTTAGGTTGGACATCAGGAAAAAGTTCCTAACTGTCAGGGTAGTCAAATTACTGGAATAAATTGCCCAGGGAGGTTGTGGAATCCCCATCTCTGGAGATATTTAAGAGTAGGTTGGATAAATGTCTATCAGGGATGGTCTAGACAGTTTTTGGTCCTGCCATGAGGGCAGGGGACTGGACTCGATGATCTCTCGAGGTCCCTTCCAGTCCTAGTATTCTATGATTCTAAGAAGTATATTACAGCTTCTGTTTACATAAGCTCTTGATTAATCAAGGCTTGGTAATTACTACATTTTTCACAGTAGAGCAAATCTATAGTTAGAACAGGGACATTTGAGCTGGCTCCCCTAACCTTACAAGACCCTGTTTTTGTGCATCAGGTGTTCTCCGGAACCTTCATAAAAATCAGGTTTGTACTATAGTTCTAAATCTACAGTAGAGCAACAGTGACAAGTTGCAGCTGCACCAACCATATTATGCTGCAACTGCATCAGCTCTCACACTGTGACCAGCATCAAGCAGGGTTACTTTGTGGATGAAAGATCTGCAAGGCAGTCCTACATGAGATGGGAAGTGGTGTTGGCGCTCTTCTCAGCACAGAAGCAATACCCCAAAATACTGGTTTTATGCAGCGCTGTGCTGCTGGAAGTGCCATCTTTCAGATGATACATAAAACGTGGCCACTTGTATTTACTTTACATACCATGGCAATTAATCCTCTCGCCTTTGCCAAATTCAGTCTGGATAATTACATTCTACTTCTTGATATTTCTTCTGTATTTTTGTCTGGATAAAATATTCCTTGCTTATTGCAATCCTGTGTAGTGTCACTGTATTTTCCAAATAATTGTCAGTTTACCTGCATAGCTTGCATATCTGGTTGTATAGCTAACCTTCCAGGATACAAGTAGTACATTACAATAATGTCGTTATGGTATTTTTATACCAGGTGTAGCAAGGCAGATATATATACG
Organism: Rafetus swinhoei; assembly: GCA_019425775.1. Lineage (NCBI taxonomy): Eukaryota > Metazoa > Chordata > Testudines > Trionychidae > Rafetus > Rafetus swinhoei. Next base: position 120,130,780 of record CM033446.1, on the reverse strand, counting down.
TATCAGCCCCTTACAGCAGTATGGCCCCACTGCCCGAGTCACTAAGGCAGGTCTAGGGTTCAGGACAGTAAGGCCTAATAGCAAAAGTCTTAAGTAGCTGCCCTCCTTCCCAGGGCAGTATGGCTAAATGGCCAGAGTCAGTAGGGCTGTCCTGCAGTTCAGGACAAAGGGGCTATTGGCCAAAGTCTAGGTTGCTGTTTTTCCTTCCAGGGTTGTATGGCCCAATTCACCTCCCTGCACATTGCCAGTGTCCATGGTAGGATAGATAGAGATTGGGCACCTGCAACTACTTTCTCCACCAGTTCCTGATCCAAGGCTTGAAGGAAATGATATCTTGCTTCTCGGTCACCCATCACTATCCCCCCTTCCCTAGGTCACTTCCTACCCCTTCTTCCAATGCAGGGGGATCCCGCAGCAATCACTGCCTTGGCGCTTAGCTGCTGTTTGGTAGAGGCATCACTCTGGCTGGCGTTTGCCTCTGATGACCCTGACACTGCAGGAGCCTGCAGTACATGTCTGCTCTGATCAGGGATCAGCCTAGACTGAGCTGCGCTGCACTGCTCTGCCTTATACTGTGGTTCCAGTCAGAGCATAAGTAACAAGGGTCCATAGCATGGGATTAACCTTCTCCAGCCCAGTGTGGTGTAGACACCCTGGTACACAAGGAGAGAGAATATCTGGTCCGAAGTAGGGATGTAAGCGACTAGTCGAGTTACTATTCGGTGCAGGAGGGAGCAGGGGAGGCAGAGCCACAGGGTGCCAGGGAGTCCCGGCTCGTGCCAACCCAGCTGCAGTTCTGCACTTCAAATGTAGTAAGTGCCCAGCGGAGTAACCCACCATGGGGTTAGCTCCTGGGGGCAGCGCAAACTAGGACTAAACAGTCCCAGCTCGCGCCACCCCTGAGATGCTGTGACTCTGCACTTTAAATGTAGTAAGAGTTCTTACTACATTTAAGGTGCAGAGCTGCAGTGGGAGCGCTCCCCTCCTTATCGACTAATCGAGTAGCCTATGAAATTCCATCGACTACTCAATTAGTCATTTAACCGATAGATAACATCCCTAGTCAGAAGCGGATTGCAGAATGGGTGCTTTAGAAACACTAAACTTCATAGTTTGTAAATAATATTTTGTTCTGTTTTAAATAATATTCACGTGATTGGTGTTTTAAAGCATTTCTTGGTATATCACTGTAGGTGTTATTGAGAAATGGGAGCTCATTCAAGCTCAGGATCTAAGAAATAAACTTAGAATGAAACAGAATCTGCAGCAGTGGCAACAACTGAACTCTGATCTCAGTGATATTACTGCTTGGCTGGATAAAACTGAAGAAGAGCTGGAAGAATTACAGAAAGCAAAGCCTGCAACCAGTATGCACACAATAGAACAAAGAGTAAAGAAACTGAAAGTATGTGGTTTTAATGAGGTTTTAAAAATGTCATTTACTATTTAAAAGACTTGCTTCTCTGAGCAAAAATACTATTTTCCCTATAATTTTTGAATATTGTTTAACAATAACATTTTGTAGGTTGATACCACCCAAATATATCTGAAACTTCTATCCTAATGTGTGCAGATTTGTATGCTCGATACCCCAAAACTGCACTGGGTATTATGTATCTCCCAGTAAACTGACAAAAAGTGACTAGCCCCAGAAAATGGACACAGCATAGATCGTCTAATGCATGGCTTCCCAAACTGGGGGGCATGCAGAAATTCCGGGCAGGGGGCATGAGGCGACCCAGTCCTCTCTCCTCCCCCCGCCCCCCTAAGTTTTGCTGCTATTTTTGTTTTTCAGCCCTGGTCAGTTCGTTTTTTTGTTTGTTTGTTTGTTTGTTTTTTTCCTAAACAAGTTTTGCTGCTATGAAGGGGGGGGGGGGGCGTGAGGGTTTCTCAAAAATCAAAAAGAGGGGGCGTGATGCCGAAAAGTTTGGGAACCACTGATCTAATGGATTGCTTCAAAAGGTGGACTTATACTGGTCAAACCTTAGTGATCAGATACTGACTTCTGTTGAGGTGAACATCAAGCTTTATCAATCAAATATGCAGAATAAACTCATTACATGAGTTAATATTAGGTTTGGGAAGAGAACAATACTTAGTTTGAGACACAATAAGGCATTCACAAGAATGTGAAGTGGTGGTTTCTGCACTATATGTGATGATAATCTTAAATGTTAAGCTGGGCTGACCCAGGTCTGTACTTGGATGGGTGATATGGAAAATTGCTACGTTCTTCCAATTTCTAGCCATCACTCCTCCCTGTAAGTTAATGCTGGACCCTTGATTTCAACACCGTATTAGGGGGCACTATGTAGTTTGTAGAGCCATGCGCAGATACAAACATTTACCTGTGGCTGCGGATATCCACGGACAGACGTCTGCATCCCCAGAGCCGCAGGGCTCCACTCCCAAGAGACACTGCAGCCAATGGAGAGGAGTGTGGTCCTGTCGCTTCCAGGAGCAAGTGCCCTACCCCAGCAATGTGGCTGTACTGCCACCAACCCAGAACCCAGACAGGAGGCACCATGGCAGGGCCAGAGTGATGGGACCTCGCTCCTCTCCATTGGCTGCAGTGTCCCATGGGAGTAGGGCCCTGCAGTTCTGCAGATATCCATGTCTATCCATGGATATCCACAGCCACAGGTCGATGTTTGCATCCACATAGGGTACTAGTTGTTGGGATTTTTATTTTATTTTGGATGAGATATAATTTAGACCATATGCTTCTTGGGACAGGAGCCATTGCCATCACCTTTTATCTGTTCAGGCAATGCACAGTCGTGGTATAAAACCTGTGTAAAATCAAGTTTCTGAACATTTTAAATACTATCAAAGTTCGAATTGAATGTAGAATTTTTAACATCCAGGTCCTTGTCAGATTCTACCTTATTCTCCATTATTGCTCCTACAATTGCAGGTGGGTATTCAGCTTCAAGAAACTGGGGAATTCTTCCTTGAAGTCATCCCTTGAAATATCTGGAAAACTCCCTGGAATACTTGTGATTTCTTAGTTTGTGGAAGATTGTTTTTTAAGGTACGTCTACATAGCAGCATTATTTTGAAATAACAGTGCGCAGCTACACTACAATCCTTTATTTTGAAGTAATGTCAACCTGGAGGACTTCTTACTCCGACTCCTGGTATCCCTCATTTCACGAGAAGGGGAAGTCGAAGGAAGAGTGTTCTTCCTTCGACTTCCTGCTGTGTAGACAGTGCCAAATACTGAATTAAGCTATTTCAACTTAAGCTACGCAATTGGCGTAGTTGAAGTTGCATAGCTTAATTCGACTTTAGCCCTGCTGTGTAGACGTACCCTAAATGAATAATTAATGTTATTGATAATTTACTGAGGGTTGTAATCTGCTTCTTTCTTCAGGACATGCTTAAAGCCTTTGATAATTACAAGGCTTTAGTGTTCTCCGTTAATCTGAGTAGCAAGGACTTCCAGCAAACAGATAGCACTGAATCCAAAGAGCTTCAAAACAGACTTCGGCAAGTGAATTTGCGCTGGGAGAAAGTATCTCATTCAATGGACAACTGGAGAAAGAGTTTAAAACAAACCCTAATGCAGTGCCAGGTAAACAGAGCAAACATTTGTCTTGTAACACTTTGAATGAGGGTTTTATTTGTAATGATCTAATAAAAGTAGATCAGAGGACGCAATGTGGTTGTTGCAGGAATATTGGGACTTCATTGGAATTTTTACTCCGATAATAGACTTCTTTGAATGTGTGCCTTTTTTTATGCACAGGAATAGCCACTTTGGAAGTAATCAGAACTTGAACTGTTTTTCATAGAAGTCTAGAAATATAGGGCTGAAAGGAAGGAGAGAAGTCATCTAACTTCCCCATCCCCAGTGAGGCAGAACCAAGTAAAACAAGAGTCTGAGGCTCTGAGCCATGAGAGTGATTTCACAACCTCCTCTGGAAGCCTATTCCTGAACTGTTCTTATAGTTACAAAGAAAAGATTAAAAAACTGTGAATAGTCTAGAAGCACCTTAAAGACTAACAAAACATGTAGCTGTTATCATGAGCTTTCGTGGGTACAACCCACTTCTTCAGACGAACGGAGTATTAAAAGTTCCGTTCCAAAATAAATAGGGGAATGAGGGGTGAGAGAAGGAAAGGGAAAAAGTAGTGAATTTAGAGTATTCATGTTACATGAAGCTGAGAGAGAAGGTGCAAATTGTTCGTAAGTACCCATTGTTTGGCTGGTTAAGTCATTAGGATGTGGATGGTAGTGTGCTAGCCAGCCAATGTCTTTATTCATACCTTTGTGATGGGTCCCAAACCTGTAAATGAAGTTAAGTTCCAATGCTTCCCTGTGTATTTGGCTTGTGGAATTGGTCAGAAACAACATGGTGACTTTGAGATCCATTAATGAGTGCCTGGGCAGGTTAAAACATTTTCCTTCCTGTGTGTTGCCTTTTTGGATATCTGATTTGTGTTCATTAATTCTTTCCCGTGAAGACTGTCCAGTTTGGCCAATATACATGGCAGAGGGGCATTGCTGGCATTTGATGGCATAGATCACATTAGTGGATGTGCAGTTAAATGAGCCCCTGTTGTAGTGGCTGATGTGGTTGGGTCCAGTGATGAAATTGCTTGTGTAGATGTGTGGACAGAGTTGGCACTGGGGCTAATTGAATGGGTAGGTTCCTGGATGATTATGATGGAGGTGTGCTGCGTGGCTACTGGAATGTTACCCCTCTGAAGCTTATAGTTACAGTTTTTTCTAGTGTTTAACCTAATTGTCCCTTGCAGCAGATTAACCTGGTTACTTCTTGTCCTACCTTCAGTGGAAAAACAATTGATCACCATCCTCTCTGTTTAAGAGCCCTCAACATAGTGGACTTAAGCCTGTTTAAAGCAATTTGCAAACAATCCACACAAGTGCATGAGAGGCAGCACTATCTTATTAACCCTTGTTTTATAGATGTCATGCAACAATTGAAGAAGAGAGGTTAAATCACTTGCATAAAGCCACAGAAAGAGCTGATAGCAGAGTTGGGCTGATAGCAGAGTCTGAGCTGTTAACTGTAATTTTAGTACAGGATTACTTTTTGAGTAATCCTTTAGTTGACAACAAAGCTAAGTAACAATACGTGGTCAACTATTTCATTGCATAACGACAGAGCAAGAGTGTTTGGTTGATTTAATTATAATAATCTGTCTCCCTGCCCGCCCATGTCAGGGCACACATTCTTGTAAACCTTTACTTGTTTCTTCAGGATTTCCATGAACTGAGTCAGAAACTACTCTTGGGACTAGCAAATGCTGAAAGTCGAAGACATAAAGCACAATTCACTGATCCAAATTCTGACCCTCATACAATACTGGAGTGCCAAAAAGAATTAATGGTATGTTACGTGTTGGTTACTGAATCAAAGTATCAGACTAACATTCAAGTTACTTCCATGAAAATAAAAAGTAGGGCTATTGATTAATCATAGTTAAATTATGTGATTAACTGAAAAAAATTCATCATGATTAAAAATAGAATATCAATTGAAAAATATTTTGGATGTTTTCTACATTTTCAAATATTTGATTTCTATTACAACAGAATACAAAGTGTATAGTGCTCATTTTATATGTATTTTTATTACAGATATTCACACTGTTAAAATGATAAATAGTATTTTTTACTTCACCTTATACAAGTACTATAGAGCAATCACTTTATCATGAAAAGATCACTTACAAATGCAGAAATTTTTTTTGTTACATAGGTGCACTCAAAACCAAAAAGTAATGTAAAATTTGCAGAATCTACAAGTCCACTCAGTCCTACTTCTTATTCAGTCAATCATTTAGAGAAACAAGTTTATTTACATTTATAGGGGATAGTGAAGCTAAATATGATAGAGGTACTGTTTGTGAACAGTACTCATGAAGGTCCAGGACTTAAGTGTACTGATTTGTGTTGCAGTATGAACAGCTGATGAATAATCTTTTCTGCAAAACCCTGCAATTGCACCTAAATCCTAGTCTGCATCACCCCCTGTAATTGTTCCTTTTCATAGAATCATACAAGATTAGGATTGGAAGAGATTTCGGAAGGTCATGTTCTCTCACACCCTGCTCAAAGTAGGACCAATCCCAACTAAATCATCCCACATAGGGCTTTATCAAGCTGAGCCTTAAAAACTTCTAGGGATGGAGATTTCACTACCTCCTGAGGTAACCCATTAGGATGCGTCTACACTGCACCGTACCTCGAAATAAGATATGGAATTTGAGCTATGCAAATTGCATATCTTATTTCAATCTTATTTTGAAAGAGCTTATTTTGTAATTTGGCACTGTCAACACAGCACCAAATTTCGAAGTAATCCGCTACTCTGAAACATTCCTTACTCCTTGTGGAATGGAGTTTACAGGGATGTCGGAATAGTGAGCCCGTTATATTTCAAAATAACAGGTGCGCTCCAAAGATGCGGAATAACTATTTTGGAATGCCTCCGGTATCCCGAAATAGCACTATAGGGTAGACATAGACTTTCTGTACTTCACCACCCTTCCTGGGGAAATAATTTTTCTTAATATTCAATCCATACCTTCTCCACTGCAGCTTGCGTCCTTTGCTTCTTGTTCTGTCTTGTGCCACAATCAAAAATAGCTTGGCTCCATCCTCTGTGGAATCCCTTCCCCCTTTCAGGTAGTTGAACGCTGCTATCAAATCCCCCCTTATTATTCTCTTCTGCAAACTAAATAAGCCCAGTTCCCCCTGCCTCTCCTCATGTGCCCCAGTTCCCTAATCTTTTTTGTTGCCCTCCTCTGGAATCTTTCAGTTTGTCCACATTCTTTCCAGGTCAGGGGGCAAACTGGACGCAGTATTCCAGATGTGGCCTCACCAGTGTCGAATAAAGGAGAACAATCACTTCTCTCAATCTACTGGCAATGCTCCTCCTAATGCACCCTAGTATGCTATTATCCTTCTTGGCTACAAGGACACACTGTTGACTCCTAACTAGCTTCTTGTTTACTATCAGCTCCAAGTCCTTAGCCAGTCAGTCCCCAACCAATAGCAGTGCAAGGGATTCTTCCTTCCTAAGTGCAGAACTCTGCACTTATCCTTGCTGAAAGATTTCTTTTGGCTCAGTCCTCCAATTTGTCTAGTTCATTCTGGACCTTATCCATGCCCTCCAGCGTATCTACCTCTCTCCCCAATTTAGTGTCATCTGTGAACTTGCTGAGGGTACAATTCATCCCATCATCAAGATCGTTAATGAAAATGTTGAGCAAAACCAGCCCCAGGACTGGCCCCTGGGGATACTTTGCTTGATACTGAGTGCCAACAAGACATTGAGACAATGATCACTATCTACTGAACCCAGCAATCTAGCCAGCTTTCTATTCATCTTATAGTCCATTCATCCAAGCCATACTACTTTAACTTGCTGGCAAGAATACTGTGGGAAACTGTATCAAAAGCTTTGCTAAGTCAAGCTATATCAAGTCCACTGCTTTCCCGTTATCCACAGAGCCAATCTCATCATAGAAGGAGACAATTAGGTTGGTAAGGCATGACTTGCCCTTGGTAAAACCATGTTGAATGTTTCTGATCACCTTCCTCTCCTCCAAGTGTTTCAAAATGGATTCCTTTAGAACCTGTCCCATGATTTTTCTAGGGACTGAGATGAATGAGGCTGACTGGTCTGTAGTTCCCTGGATTCTCCTTCTTCCCTTTTTTTAAAGATGGGCACTGCATTTGCTACATTTGGATCATCAAATATGTTACACTATTTACTAAACTGTTGTAGAAATAAAATTAGTTGATCTTATGAAATTCTAATCCTCCCATATGGTTAGAGCAATGAATTATACTGATTGTTATATTTCAAACCTTTTCCTTTTTAAGCAACTGGAGAAAGAGCTGTTGGAACAGCAGCTTCAAGTAAATGCTCTACAGGAAATCTCTACCTACCTTCTGGTTAAGTCAGATGGAGAAAATTATATTGAAGCTGATGAAAAGATACACATAATTGGAAAGAAACTGAAACAGCTTCTTGAACAGGTTTCACATGATTTAAAAACTTCACAAGGAAACATGGTGAGTCAGGGGTATGATTTTTAAACTTGTGCTATAACCAGTGCTATAAGAAACAGTGATGCAAAATCAGACCAAAATCTAAAGAATCAAGATTAGAAACTGTAAAAGAAAATCAGGATGGATTAAAATGTATGTGTATGTAGAGCTTATCAAATATGTGCAGTTATTGGGGTAAGGTGTGTGTGAGAGAGAGAGAGAGAGAGAGAGAGACCGAGACCGACATATTGTATTAAGATAGCCATATACAACATTTTGCAGTTCATGTGTTGGTGCTTTATGTATCCACATTTTAGCCGTGTGTGATTTGTTTTTTAGGACAAAAGTGCATTTCTCCCCGCTGCAGATGACTTGGATTCTGGAGGTTATCATCCATTAATAGTGAAATCCAAACCACAAGAAATGGCAAGAACTTTTTTAATCAAATGTTTATTTTTCTAAGACTTTTGCTGTGTTTTCAACCTTCCTTCCCTTGAATTGAATCTGTACTTTAACCTCAAACCTTTTGAAACTTGTTCATTTTAGATATGAGAAAGTTTGCATTTGAATGTCCTAGAGTTGGGTAATTCTAAATATTTATCTTAACAGGTTGGTGTAAGGAGAACTTCAGAAGGGAAGAGCAACAACAGTGTCAGGTAGCACATTATTTTTGGTAGAACTGAAAAATACGTTTTAAAATAAAAATTGTAGGCAAAGCTGATGGCTTGGTGCCAGTGTGATGTGCTGCTAAGTAGCAAATAAATATGGAGAGACTCTGCTCCTAATGTGTCTGTCTAAATTATGGATACAATGTATATGTATTCATGGCTGACTAAGCTGTTTCTCCCAGGTACCAACATGCACCTTGTGAGACAGGGGTGGTACAAGTCTGCCTATATTAGCCCTTACCAAGCCCATGTTTCACTGTAGTTTTGCACTTCTGGAAACTTTACCACAATATACCCTTTTGAAGATTGGCCCCTTTACAATTGGCAGAAGCAACAAGCTGCAGCCTTAATTATTCTTCTTTTATTCTTGAGGCGATGATGCATTCTTACACCCCATGAACCTGCAGGGACTACAGCTTTTGTGGGCTGGACAAATCAGCCACCACTCCAGCCAAGTGTGGGTGATAGAATAAGGGTAAAAGGGTCAGAGATAACCCTCCTGCATTATAGGGTGAGGAAACTGCACAGTGTGAGGCCTAGTCTTCTATAAGAGAGACACCCTCTTCCCCCCCCACACACACTTATAGATACATTAGGCTCTTGAAAACTAAGATACTGTTTTTAAAAAACAGACTCCAATAGCCCTAAGTAAGATGCAGCCTGTTACTCTAACCTATTAATACATAGCACTTGTTCCTAAAGGCTAAATTATGACATTTTGGGGGATTTTCCTTATGCACTAGACTATGTTATTAGTTGCATTACCTAGTAGATTTCTCCACACCCTTTTTGAAGTAGATTTCAATGCGTTTAATATCTGAAGCAATCTCTGTTCTCATAAGTGAAGGCTGCATTCCTTAAAGGGGAGAGGGTTGATGTAATTGAACAAAACTAGAGAGTATGTGTGACAGTGAGTGTGCCTTGTTTTTAATATTTTCCCTTATTAAAATAGCTGGTTATCCTTTATTTACAGACTGGAAAACCAGCAAGCCACTCAAGCAAGTTCCAGCTCCCACTCCTTCTTTTATCGTGTCTTAAGAGCAGCTTTACCCCTGCAGTTCCTCTTCCTTTTGTTTTTGCTTCTGGCCTGCATGATCCCATCGTCAGAGGAAGATTACAGCTGCACACAAGTGAACAATTTTGCTCGCTCTTTCTATCCCATGCTGAGATATACCAATGGACCGCCACCAACCTAGAAAGCATCCCATCTCTTTACAATATACCAAAACACGATTTTTCATGGGTGCTTATTTTCATGCTGCTTCTATCAAGCACTGCATTGGTGTAGTTAAATATAGAAAGTTCCATTTTGTTTCATATTTTGACCTTCTCTGCTATGCTTTCCTGACGCTGGTTTCCTGGGTGCCACAGCAAGGATCTCTGTACTACCATTGAAATATAAGTGAGGCATTATTTCAATAGCCTCTTTCCGATGCATAGCAGGGCAGGTAACATCAAAAGATCAAAAGATCAAAAGATCTTTTCCGAAATTGGGAGGGTTTTTTGTGAGAAATACAGCATTAATTGTACAGAAAATGAACTTTTTCTATACATTTTTTTAAAACTCTATAAGCAGCGTACTTTGATGCACTAGATATATTATCATTTTATAAATACAGTCCTCATAACATGGAAGGTCCACAGAACAAAAGTTGACAGACTAATAATGGGACACCAATTACAGCAAGTACAGTAATGTTAAACACAGATGGTCTGTATCGTGGTTTAATATGTGCACTTGGATTGCCTTTGTCACATGATTGGCAACAGTTTGCATCTTCAGGTACTGTAGTAAACTGATAGAAACATGTACATGTGATATTTTTGTTATACTGTACTTTATTAATACAACACTCAGTGAAAATGATACATATTTTATGTGCAGTGTTGAGGACTGCTGTGTTTTAGTTGGATGTGTCTTTTTTCATACTATGTTTTAAATAAGAATTGATTATATTGCATGGAAGTGGTTTATATTGTGCATAATTTCTAAATTAAAATAATTATGATGTGGATTATACACTGTGTATACAAATGTAAACTGACCTTTTCATCAAAGATCTTTGGTTTAATAATCTTCTGAATAATGTACAGTATGCCAAAAGAGAGATTTTTAAAAGTTAACTTTAAGCCACTTCACATTTAAAGTGAAGCTAAAACTTCAAGTGATGATATGAGAAAAAGTTTTATTAGAATATGATATTTGGTGGAGGGACAGTTTAAACATTTTTCTCATTAAAATTCTGCTGATGTTTGCAGTGACTGAATCTTTTATCTGCTGGGTTTCATGCTTACAAATGAACATATAAATCAAAATGCTTCATGGACTGAATACAACTGAGTCAATCCAAAATGCTTTAGAAACTAAAATGTGGTGCAGCAATTTGCAAATAAGGACACTCTATAGTTGGTCTGCTGCATCTCCATACAAGAATAATCAGAAATAGGTTATTTGCCATTGCATAGCTCTTTTTTTTTTTTTTTTTTTTCCAACAGTCTCCCCCTCCCCCACAACTCACCCCCACCAGAGGAGTAAATTCAACAATTTAGTGCCCCCCCTTGAGGCCGTTATCTTGAAATACCTTCACAACTTCAAACTAATTTATCTGAACTTTCCCATTATACATCTCTCTTAAGGGAAAGGGGAAAGTGTCCAGCAAGGGGATACCATCTGGATAGCCAAAAGAGCCCCTGCTGCAGTGCTAATCATCTTGGCTGTGCTGTAGGGCTCGTGAATAAGAAACACGCCTGGGTCTAACACTACATATATTTTGAAGGTATGGGGGAAAGGATTTTTAAAACCAGTTTTGCAAAAATCCACAAAATACCAAACTTTGTGTCTTTCCTATCCCCACCTACATTTGCCTGCTTTGACCCAGTAATTCTCCTGCTATTCATGGTATTACCAGCTACAATCCCCATGCCCCTCACACTGCAGGTAGGTTTGTGAAAACTTGTTTTATGTTTACATCTTTGGAAAGAGACAGAATCCCTTAAACTCTCCCTGCAGTGAATGTAAACAGATTATGTTCCAGGCTTGTACACCAGGGCTATGTCTACACTGGCAGCTTCTTACGCAAGAACATCTTGCGTAAGGGTTCTTGTGCAAGAAGTCTTGCGCAAGAACACGTCCACACTGCCATGTCTGAGATGTGCTTTTGCGCAAGAGCATCTATGGCAGTGTGGATGCTTTCTTGTGCAAGAAAGCTCTGATGGCCATTTTAGCCATAGGGCTTTCTTGCGCAAGAAACCCCTGCCGTGCATCCACACTGCCCTCTTGCGTAAGAGTTCTTGCGCAAGAGAGCTTACACTTGTAAGAAAAGAGCGTAGCTCTTGCGCAAGAAGCCCTCTCTTACCATGCCGTACTGTAAATCTTGCGCAAGAGCTGGCAGGCAGTGTGGACAATCTGCGGATTCTCCACGGCTGTTCTTGCACAAGAACCCGCCAGCATAGACATAGCCCAGATGTGCACTAGAGCCCTACCCCCCAACTTGTTCCCAGGAACTGCTGGCAGGGAGTGGCACCAGTATAGTGAAAGCATAGAATGAGAGAGAAATTCCCAGTATAAAGAGGAAGAATCCAACCTGCTCTGCTTCTCACCAACCAGAAGTACTCTCTTTCCTTGGCACAGGGGTCTGCTATTAGCCATCCCAAATTCTTAGTCCTTTTAGCACACTAGTGCAGTAAACATTAATGTGTCTCTGAGAATAACCCATTGGATTTTCTGACTTGTGTAGATATTGCATTTTTCTATTTCTTTACATTTAATATTTTTGCTGATTCAGGCTTGAGGGGATGGTTCACATGAATCAAACCATTGTCAGCAATAGTGTAGGTTAGAAAGGTGATTATCACCTCTTTCCTCCCTCCACCCCATTATACTATACTTCATTTTGAAGCTGATTATTTTTATCTTGTCTAGAGCATCAGTACTTTTAGTTCTTTACGCCTTTACCAAATCCAGCCATTCTTTCCTTTTGCTTTTCCAGTGTGTCATAAACACCCATGTAAAGCTTTCTGCCAAGTATTGATTTTAAATTGCTGACAGACAATATGCAGTGCATATGCCATTAAGTGACTTTTAATTTTCTACAGATTTTCTCTTACAAAAGGCCTACGGAAAATTTCATAGCCTGCAATTTACCTTCATTATGTACAATTCTATCAAATTACCAGTGTAATGTGATATATAATATACAAGGAATTTGTATCATATCTCAAAATGTCCAAAGCAATAAGCTGAAAAGAACCTTATCAAACTATCTTTCAGACTTCAAGAGTTACTTTTACTCATGGTTGAGTACAATTACCCTTTTATAGCTTTGACACTGAAGTCTGGCCTCTGATTTTTCACTGTAGGGTTCCTTCTTGGGGTTGGGCTGCTGGCTGTTGAAAGAATTTTTTAAGATAAAGAATTAAAAGTTTTGCAAATAGATGCTGTGCATGAGGAAAAGCTGGGCATAAGAGAGACTACCGACTTCAGGAATAACTATTTTGCTCTTCAGGAAACTAGCCATTTCTTGTGGATCACAGAGTACAGATCATTTATTTCTAATAATTTTCTGTAGTTCACTGGATCTATTTTTGCTGCTGGGATGTAGGCTGCATCAGGATCAGTTTAACTCAAAACTTCCAGCTCATCCTTCATTGTTGCAACCAAAAACAATGTTTTAAGAAAATTGAATCCATGCCGTATGACATGTCAAGACACATAATGTAAGAGAAAATTCAAGTCTATGATTTAAAATTATACTAATTCTAGTAACTTATTAATAAGCTACTACTACCAAAAAATACATTACGCTTTATATGATACTTGTTTATTCCACCACAAAAATCTACAATAAACCACACATTACTGGAAAAATACCATCAGTCTACAGAAGTAAAAAGCAGCTGAGAAGGTAACTTTTTCCACTTGATTTGGCATTCACAAAATATTTAAAAAGGCACCAAATTCAATTCTAAAAACATTTTTAAAACTTTTTCAGTGAAGATACATATGTGAAACTGGATTTAAAATACAAGACTATGGGAACAGCATACATTCACAACCACAGTACTGTATTAACATTTCACAGAGATGCTAACTGCTTTTCATGAAAGCAAACCACAAAAAATATGAAAAGCCATTATTTTAGCCAGTACCACTAAAAATAGCATCTTACTAAAGTGACAGTCCTAAAAGCTTTGAGAAAACAAGAACTGATTCTGAGCACAGCACACTGGGAATTTAGATAACTCTTGGTAACAATGACTGCAAATGTTTTTTAAAAGGTGTGTAGCTAGAAGTAAAAGCGTAGATGCTACAGCACTCCTTTTGAATCACTACAATTTATTATTAGTAAAATTTGATAAAAATGAATGTGTTTTTACATTGCCCATAAATTCACCTTTATTTACATGGCTAAAATGTTAAATGAATAAAACCATTTTGTCATTTCATTTTTTTGTTTTAGATTTGTCATTGTATCGAAGCATTAAAGATAAGTTTCTAATATCTAGCTATTTTTGTTGGTCAAAGAAATATACAAACATTGCAATTATCTAAAGCATAATTTATGATAAGACCTCTCAGATGAATTGTGGGCTTATATACAAATATATGTAATGTTCAGTATACACTTCAACAATCCTTCTTGGCTTGTATATGCTTATATAATTTTCTCCAATATCATTTTAGGAACCAAGACAGCCTTAAGCACATGGTTAATTTCCTTGCTGAGTCAAAACCTTAGTGGGATATAAATAGAAACAACAATGTAACATGCCTGTTTCTTAAAGAAGATAAACTAGATACGTTATTATTCTCAACCTCCCACCTCTGCAGCAATCCAAGCATCCATTCTATTTATAATAAGGTCACAATCCTCAGCTGTGCTGAGTGTAAAGGAGGAAAATCCTTCTGCCTCCTGCCAACCTCTCCCCATACAAGGTAAAGTAGCCATAAGGTACACCAGCTAGAACAGGCTCCTACCGAACATTCTGCCAGCCCGAGCCCTCCCATAATGCCATCTGTCTTCTCATCAGCTGGCCTCAACACTCCCTCTGCTGAGAAACATCAGGAAAGACTGGGATAAAAAGCCAACTGTATCCCTTTAAGGCATGGGTTCCCAAACTCGGGGGCATGCCCCCCTGGGGCGGCGCGTAAAGAAATTCCAGGGGGGGCGCAAGACAACCCAGCCCCACACCTTCTCTCCCCCCGTCAATCCCACCCCAAGTTTTGCTGCTATTTTTTTGGGAGGGTGTGAGGGTTTCTCAAAAATCAAAAAAGGGGGCGTGATGCCAAAAAAGTTTGGGAACCACTGCTTTAAGGTATCTCAAGTTGGCCACTCAAAAGTGGAGGCACCCAACTATCACTAGTCACTTGTAAATCTTGGCCAAAATATGAAAAAACTTAAAAATAAACAAATATACATTCATCATTCACATTGTAGGCTCCTCAAAGTACATATTTTTGGCACACCTTTTGTTCATTAAAATCCTATGCTGTAATTACAACCACATTGTTAGTACACCGGTGCCAAAATATATCTTGGGGTGGAACCGATACTTCAGTATATATCTGCATGGTATCATTTGGACAATAATACAACCTCAGAGATTCAGAAGCATGCACTTTGGGTCATGCCTTTCAAACACTCAAAATTCAAAAATGTTACAATCGATAAAGTCAAACATTTTGGCTACTGCAGTGCACAAATAGATTATAGGGGTGCATTTGCAGAAATAGGCCCTGGAAAGGGCCTGCCCTTAAAGGATGCTGGTGCTCTTTAAAATTCTTAAATGTGAGAGGAAGTTGAGGGGTTGTTAGCATCTTTCTGCTTGAAAGGCCCAGGACTGAGGAGCAAGGGATGAAGTAGAGAGGAATAAGATGAAACAGAGCACCTGTATAACCTATTGCTTGCTCACTGGTCCTTCACTTTCATAAGTGCTAAATTCATTCACGTTTTAGAAACGAAGAATAAGAGAAAAATCCAGTTTCTAATGCAGATACACAGCAGAAAAGATGACACAATCACACACTGAGACTGGCATCTGGTCTTATCATTCTGGAAGAAATATTGGAGAGATACAGGCCATGATAAATTCAGCTTCTTAGACAAGAAATTATATGCTCATTTTTTATAAAGTAAACGTCTTGTCATGCAACTAATTATTTTTACAGTACTACCTGTATTTAACAGATTCCTTGTGTACATTATTTAACCACAGAACATAAAATGCATATATCTATATTAACTGTCAGCTGTTGCACCAAAGAACATATACAAGTGAAAAAGTGAGACTTAAAAAGAGAAAAATTATGAAACAAATGACCTTTCTATACTGTTTCAGCAAAAATAAACCAAAAATTACAAAGTTACAATTACACCATCTTCTGAATATGAAAGCTGCTAAAAATCAAATAAAAGATACTTGGAAATGGCATTTTAAAATAGTTTTTAAAACAACTAGTTTTCATTTTTTGGCCATATGTTTGTTGCATGATTGTACATGAATCCAGAACTTGTTTTTACACACTTTTTTTTTAAAGAACGTATAGAGTTACACAGAGTTTCCAAACAGAAAAAAGACCAATGGGACAAGTGGTTATGCCAAAATGTAATCACACCTTTTAACAAATTTTAGATGACTACATGTAGTGCTTACTACAGTTTCAATCAAAACAGGCACCAATGAATTCAAAACTATGTCTGCATTTTCTCTTTCCATTTGTTACAGTTGCTATCACACTAGTATACTTGTCTTTTTTTTAAGTAACTAGTCTGAAGTAAAACTGTCCTCAACATTTGTTATAGTATGAGATCAAAACAAGTCTACAGATCAGAGCCTGATTCATTGAAAACACTTGTGTTTAGCCCTCCTGTAAAACACAATATCCCTGACTTCAAAATGTCAACATAAAAAACCTGAATAATAGTCACAATATGCCAGTGACACAAACCAGTCAATGAACAAACAAAAAATTCCCTCTTAAGGGCCTGACACAATTTCCAAAGAAATCACCAGAAAGTCTTCCCATCAACTTAAATGGGCATCAAATCAACCTCTAATTTAATCACATACCTAAATGACCACAATATACAACTAATCATTGTGGTATCTAGTCAAGTCCATTAATCTCCAGTGTTATTATCAAAGACTAATTAATTTAATTGCAGCATGAGACAAAATATTACACAAGCAAATGATAGAAAATATTTTATTTTCCAGCGGAGGCTATGGGCCATATTATGTCCTCTCAGATTCAGTGCACCTTGGACAGCTGCAGAAATCAACAAGACAGACATTTTATATGACTGTGTTTTTAGTGAAATGCAGATACATTGCCACACATGAAGCAGTGCACCTCCCAGAGGTGTTTTTCCCTTCTCTCATTTAGGATTCCTTTAAGAGCATTGCAAAAGCATAACATAGAGCTTCCCTAGCAATGCAACTTACATGGAACTTCCTCTTGAAAGTAAGTGGGCAAAACTGAGTCATGTAAGTTAAAGCAGATCTCAGTTGAAACTCCTCTCTACTCATGCTACCACTCCCTACAGGTATGTACAATGCATTACCAGAATCCCCTGAACCTGACAATCCTGCTAGACAATTCTTGATTTATAATGGAAGTGAAAGGAAGATTGTGAAATTGCCTAGGAAACCATTTTCAAAAAAATAGTTAAAGGGGTTGTATCACATTCTTTTTACTAAATGCATATAATAAACATCAATTTCTTGATCCTTCATACCTGTACATTATCACACATTAAGTCAGTATAAATATACAAAACAGCATATTAATCTCAGTGACAATAAATTTTCAAATTTAGTATTTAATGAAAACAACTAAGCAGTCAAGTCAACCTGTAAGCAGTTGAATACCATGCACAAAATTCAAATACTAAAAGTAGTTTCACAAAACAGACACAAAAAAGCTGTCTAAGATTCATGAGACATATCAAGTTTTCTATACCTCTAAACAATGGTGTTTTGCTTCACACTTTCTTACAAACCTGATCTTCCAGGTAACTATAAAGTTATTGTGCTGCCATATTCCGAGTACTGCCTCTAGTATCAGTTTGTTCTGCTGGGACATAGTCAGAATCTGTAACTGCAGACTTTCTTTGACCTCGAAGTGTGTGTGCATTCAGCATCTCCAGTAGCAAATCGTAGACTGGAACCACATTTTTACACTTCATGCTCAGAAGGTGCTCCATACCTTTGTTACTGTGAACAGAAACAGTAACAAGTCAACGCTCTGAAGTGATTTGAATACATTTAATCCGAGTGGGTTTTAGGGCTGGGAGGTAGTGAGACACATGTTCACAACTCAGAAGTCAACACACAGCCATTTTCATCCTCATGAACTCTTAACGAACAGCCACATTTTATTATTTTAATTCCACTTAAGGTGAGAGTTACATTTAAGGAACAGACTTTCTGAGGGTTACAGTGAGCATGACTGAGCACTGCAAGGAAATGCTTTTGTGGAGAACTCTGGGCTGGAAGGATTGTTGAGGTTCATCCTGCAAAGGGTAACTTGGTGATGGAAGTCAGGATAAGATCTTCATGCTTGTCTGCTGGCTGTTGGTGCCAGAACTGTGAGCTACATTAGCATAGCATTTGAAGTACCCATAGTTGCAAGGCTGGTGACTGTGAATCCCTTCCTGGCCTGGGTGAACCCCAAAGTGTCACACCATGGCAGATGAAATCGGCTGAAAACGTTACCTGATTGCTAATGCACTAGGTCCACAGGATGGTATCTTCCTGGCACAGGGGAGCAAATTTGGCTCCTCCCTGTATATCTAAAACATAGCTGACAGATGTTTACCTGCTCTTAAAATCTCCAGTGATGGAGATTCCACAACCTCCCTAGGCAATTTATTCCAGTGCTTATCCACCGTGACAGCTAGGAAGTTTTCCCTAATGCCCAACCTAAACCTCCCTTGCTGCAATTTAAGCCCATTGCTCCTTGGCCTATCCTCAGAGGTCAAGGAGAACAATTTTTCTCCCTCCTCCTTGTAACAACTTTTTATATACTTGAAAATGATTGTACTGTTCTGCAAGTCGTCTCTTCTCCAGCCTAAACACACCCAGTATTTTCAATCTTGCCTCATAAGTCATGTTTTCTAGACCTTTAATCATTTTTGTTGCTCTTCTCTGGACTTTCTCCAATTTGTCCAACCCTTTCCTGAAATGTGGTGTTCAGAACTGAACACAGTACTCCAGTTGAGATCTAATCAGCAGAGAGTAGAGTGGAAGAATAACTTCATCTTTCTTACAATGATCCTGCTAATGTTTCCCAGAAAGATGTTTACTTTTTTTGCAACAATGTAACACTGTTGATTTGTATTTAGCTTGTTGTCCACTGTGACCCTCAGATCCCGTTCTGCAATACTCCTTTCTAAGCTGTCATTTCCCATTGTATAGGTGTGCAATAGAGTGTTTCTTCCTAAATAAAGTACTTTGCATTTATCCTTATTGAATTTCATCCAATACGTCAGGACATTGTTCCAGTTTGTCCAAATCATTTTTAATTTTAATCCTATTTTCCAAAGCACTTGCAGCCCTTCCCAGCTTGCTATATTGTCTTCAAACTTTATACTCTATGCCATTATCTAAATCATTGATGAAGATATTGAACAGAACTGATCATTGGAGGACCCCTTCTAGCATGACTAGAGCTGCCTGGCTGGGGGAGGAGTACTTCTCCCTCTGCTACAGCAGTAGCTCCCGGCTGAGGACGGAGTAGTGAGTCTCTCCCAGCCAGTAGGGTCACCAAGCAAGAAGATACATGGTAACTGCTGTTGCCATCAATCTAGGCCACAGTGTCTAATAAGCCTCTTGTACTCTCCTGAGCTGCTGTAACTCTGGGAAAACCTGGTGAAGGATATGTATAGATGCACTCTAATCCCAGAGGGAGGCAGGGTTTGGTATCCATGTGTGTGGATGCAGATTTTTGGCAGAGTAGCTGAACAGTTTCTACAAGGCCTTCACTGATAGGAATTGTGAATCTTTCATGCAAAGACAAAATGCAAAATAGCCAATAAATCATGAGCCTTTTCCTGGACTGTCTATAAGAATTTCCAGGACTTTTGCCATTCTGCAAAGAAGGCCTTGAAATGCCTTGCAGGCATTCAGTGGAGGGAAAATAGACGACACCACAGCTTCTGGCAATGAAGATGATATATGAGTTGGAATTGCATCAAGGCACCCATGCTATGGTTTCTCCTCTTCTGGAAGTTGATCTGAGAGGGTTAATACTGTGACAAGAGTGACTGGGTTCTTTATGTGCCTAAGGAGCTAGGTCTCCTTGCTTAATGAAGGGCTCCAAAGTGCCCAGGCAAACCCAAGAAAAGGACTACCTGGGTAATATGTAAATGGCCAAGGGGTGCATGCCAGCTTTTCCCTACAGGATCCCCTATATTCTCTGTGCCTGCTCTGATTTCTAGCCTGGAAATCTGTCATAGTTTCAGAATAGTAAGAATCACAAAGTAGCATTGTTGGAGAATAGGAAGGTGACTTACACCCATGAACATTAGAGGCAGCAGAAGAGTAGGAATACTGTTCCTACAGGGGGGAGAAGCAGATTTTGCTGGAGGGAGAGGAGATGCCTTACTGGGCAGCGAATAGCCCTTGGTTCCAAAGCTTGTAATGAAGAAGCTTCACTGAGGAAGAAGGCAAAGGGCTGAAACAGCACCTCACATAATGAATCTCAATGCCAATAGCATTGGTACCAAGAGGAAACTAAATATAATTGCCACTGGAGTGGCAGTACCAACGTACCTGGTACCAGAAGCATCAGATTTAGGGATGAGATTACCACATATCCATAGGTAGTACTGTAGAGTCCATGGTTTTAGCCTGAAACCAAGATCTAACTTCAGGATCTTACAAGTGCCAGAGGGACCATTTGTTAGACCTCAAGCTGCCTTTTTTATAGCAGAAAAAGAAAACTGGTCTGTCTTTTGTTTCTCGGGCAATTTAGGCTATGTTTACACTATGAGCTAGGAGTATGATTTTCATGCTCGGGTACACATATTCATGCTACCTCCATAGCCATGTAGTTTCACTTGCATAGGCAGTGAAGGGATAGTCTGAGCCAGGCAGCGTATAAACCCACTTGAAACCAAGAATGATAGCATGGTGAGCAGCTTATACAAGCCACCAGACCAGGAGGACGAGGTAGACAAGTCTTTCTTTGGAAAACTAACAGAAGTTTCCAGATCACAGACTCTGATTCTCATGGGGGACTTCAATCACCCTGGGAGAGCAATACAGCAAAGCACAAACAATCCAGGAGTGGGTATGAACTCAGCACAGCATGCCACCACAGTTGCTAGCTATACTGCTGTTAATACTCATGCTAACTCAGTGAAAACTCTTGTCAGTAAGGGTACATCTACATAACAGCGTTATTTTGGATGCTATAACTGAAGTTATTCCAAAATACACTACAAGCCTTTATTTTGAAATAATGTGGAGCTGGAGGACTTCTTACTCCAACTCATGATAACCCTCATTTCATGAGGAGGAAGGGAAGTCGGAGGAAGAGTGTTCTTCCCTCGCCTTCCTGCTGTGTAGACAACGCCAAAAGCCGAATTAAGCTATTTCGACTTAAGCTACACAATTGACGTAGTTCAAGTTGTGTAGCTTAACTCAATTTTAGCCCTGCTGTGTAGATGTACCCTAAGGCTACGTCTATGCTGCCAGTTTTTGCGGCAGAAAATATGCTAATGAGGGACTCATTTGCATGGGTCGCAATCTCATTTGCATATTTTCTGCCGATCCATTTTCCACTAGGGATTTTTGTGCAAAAACAAGCAGCGTGGATGTTTCCTTTTTGTGCAAGATTGGTATACCGCCTTTTTTGAGGCATAAGGATCTTGCGCAAAAAGGGTTTTTTGTGCAAAAAGGAAACGTCCACGCTGCTTGTTTTTGTGCAAAAACCCCTAGTGCAAAAATGGATGGGCAGAAAATATGCAAATGAGAGTGCGACCCATGCAAATGAGTCCCTCATTAGCATATTTTCTGCCGCAAAGACTGGCAGTATAGACGTAGCCTAAATGTGCACAAGCAGGGGAAGAACATCCCTAGCTCATAGTGTAGACATAGCCTCAGATGGAGACCTGCTTTGATTCTTTTTTGGACAAAGAGTGCTGAGACCTCCTTCTTGCATGGTGGGAGGGGAGAATTACCCCACCAGCAGCAGCTTAATACTTATATGACGAAGCAGGAGCTCTAAAAGCAAATGCAGAGGAAATAGCTGCTAGAACACTTTTTATGGAGGTCTGCTTGGAGCTCAGATAGTACCTTACCCAGGCGGAAGAACTTTATTTTATCTTGCCTCATTTTCATTGTCCATTTTAAAAACTAATGAAAATGCACATTTCTTGGTGATATGTCCCTCACAGAAAGAATAAACATTTTGAGCACCCATTATTAAGGAGAACAGCTGATTCACATAATGAACAACACTTAAAGCCAGAATATTACTGATCGACCATGAAGCTGAGGACTTACAATATCTAGCCCTAAACTATGGTAAGAGAACTATGTACAAATACTAGTGGAGAAGGGAAAGTTCAAGAGCCAAACACACTGTTCCTTCAGTCCCATTTTGCAGCCACAGACATTAAAAAGGAGCTGAAGGTCAGAGGGCATATGGTGTACAGGTGTGCCCCCACTCGATGCTGCTGGCCAGAAATTTCTGATCTTGAACACAGAGGCCACATGTGCACCAGAAGTAACATACATACAGGATAGCACTCAAATAAAATGTTTGTATTTCACACAAAGTCCTGACTGAAGGCTGAGCAATTCAGGGAGATATAGTAGTGTCCCAAGGGATGGGCATCTCTTGTCTTATAGAAAGCACTTACACATGCCCAGACATTTTAAACTACTCAGCAAAAGAATATTTGATTTTGAAAAAACGAACTAGTAAGAGATATCAGATCTTAGACCTAGAACTGACATGAATGCTAAAGCACACTTGACCTGTTGATCCACCAAACAGCCCTGGAAATTTCAGAATGATTTTGAAAGAGACTCATTACTGTTCCTTTAGATCGAAGAAAAAAATAAAAGTGAAAGATGTGAAGTGCTAAAAAGAAATGAAAAGGATGTACTATTTGGGGATATATATTATGGGTTTATTTAAAATAATTATGGTTAAGATATACACTTAGGGTGGATGCAGTGTGCTGCATGTCAGAAAGTGATTTGAGTATATTATTTAATGAATCCCATCAATTTAGAATAACCTTACAATGTGTACCCTAAAAGGATGATACCAGGATTTTTGCATGGAGATTTCAAGAGCCTGGTCAAATTTCGTTGTTGTAGCAACAAATATTAAAACCTGAAAGAGTTACATCATTCTGTAATACCTTGCATGCCTGACATGAGAAAGTAACATCAACAAGTTAGCCATGCGAGTTGTCTGTTGCTGAGAGGGGATTCCACTCTTTGCAATAACCCACACCAAAGCATCAATTACTGCATTAAGCAAGTGATGTAGCTTCCTGTTGCTTTCAGGTTCTTCTGTTGCAGCTGATAATGAAAACATACCTACACAAAGAGAAGAAAGAAAAGTATTACAACGCATCACAAAAAAACATGGCTTTTCTTTAGATGTAACTTTTCAATAAAATGAAATCTAATAAATTCCAAGTCTTATTGAATTATGTTACAATGCTTCACATTGATCTCTATCGCCGACAGAAACTTTTTTCATCAATTCTGTCATGCCATTTGCATACTTACTATCCCCATCTGAAAACTGCATTATCAACAATTGGTTTCTAATATCTACTAAAGATACAGGCCCAGATTGTTTGATGAACTTCACTTATTACCTTTGCATTTTCCAATTTTGGACAGCCCCATGGGTTACTCCGTCCTTTTGTTTAAGTAATTGTGGCTGCTCTAACAACTTCCTCCCACCGTTGAAAGATCTCCTATACAGTATGGGATCAGGAGCAAAATGGTATATAACTGGCTTAAACACTTTGCTGGATTAGGGCTTTAATACTTATCCGGCAATTGAAGAACGCACTATGCATGAGGTACAGCCAACTCCTTGGCTCTGTCCACTCAAGCCTCCTTACAAGCTAGAAATTTGTCATAATTCTAGCATAAACTGTGAAATGTTAAAAGATGCATTAAGAACAGAAACAAAACAAATGTCTGAGAACACTATGGGAGGAGCAGGCAGGCAAGTGGTTGAAACTAGCATTATTGATGGAGTAGAGACCAATGTGACAAAATAAATTGGGAAGGGGCAGAATGATGAAGGGCTTGAAACTTATGACATGAATCTTGAACTTAGTATGGTGGAAGAACAATGGAGGGATTCACAAAAGAAAGGCAGGGTCAGAGAGGGTGGATGGATAGAAGATGATCTTAGTGGCTACACTTTGCATGGATTGGAGAAAGACAATGTGGTCATTTGGAAGACCAGAGAGGAGGCTTCAGTATTCAGGATGAGAAATGAAGAGGACTTGGAAGAGAGTTAGCTGCCTGGATAAAAAGACAACGTTGACTTACGGAAATACTATGGAGAAAGTAGTAGCAAGTTTGAAGCCACCATGGATGTGTGTGGCTAGAGAATGGCAGGGGTTGAAGATTAGATTTGGTCACATTTGGAACTTTAAAAAAAACACGGC
The DNA here is from genome assembly GCA_019425775.1 of Rafetus swinhoei. Classification (NCBI taxonomy): domain Eukaryota; kingdom Metazoa; phylum Chordata; order Testudines; family Trionychidae; genus Rafetus; species Rafetus swinhoei. The sequence continues at coordinate 120,106,421 of CM033446.1, read as the reverse complement.
AGCAGTTTGCTATGAGGCAAACCTTGATGGAGCATGCTACTTAAAAAAAATTATTTCAATGAAGCTCCATAAGATTAGTTTCAATCTGTAAACGTGAAGAATGTTCCTATTTGAAAGCCATGATCACAAAGTGAATCAATCAAGAAATTGACTTGTTGAAGCCACAAACCCAAGGCAGCAAACTGGCTAAAGAATATACAGCTGTGCTGCTGGATAGTTACATGATTGGAGAAAAATACAATCTACTTCTCAGTAGGACTACTGTGAAACTACAAGCATCCCTTCCTACTTAGGTGCCTTCACACAAATACCAAGAAGCATGGGAAACAAACAGGAAGAACCAGAAGTCCTAGAACAGTGAAGGAACTATGGTGTGAATGGAATAACAGAGATGTGGTGGGGTAATTCACATGACTGAAGTACTATCATGGATGGGTATAAACTGTTCAGGAAGGACAGGTAGGGGAGAAAAGGTGGAGGAGTTGCAATACATGTAAGAGAGCAGCATGATTTCCCAGAGCTCCAGTATGAAACTGGAGAAAAGCCAGTTGAGAGTCTTTGGGTTAAGATTGAAGGCAAGAGCAACAAGGATGATATATCATGGTGGGCATCTGATATAGGGCCTCAGACCAGGAGGATGAGGTAGACAAGTCTTTCTTTGGAGAACTAACAGAAGTTTCCAGATCACAGATCCTGGTTCTCATGGGGGACTTCAATCACCCTGACATTTGCTGGGAGAACAATACAGCACAGACAATGCAGGAAGTTTTTGTAGTATTGAGGACTACTTCCTGGTGCAAGCACTGGAGGAACTAACTCTCGACCTGTCGCTCACAAGCAGGGAGGAATTGGTAGGGGACGTGGAAGAGGGTGGTAACTTGGGCAGCAATGACCATGAGAGAGTCAAGTTCAGGATCCTGACAAAAGGAAGACAGGAGTGTAGCAGAATACAGACCCTGTACTTCAGAAAAGCAGACTGTGACTCCCTCAGGGCAGGATCACTGGGAGGCTAATATGATGGGGAAAGGAGTCCAGGAGAGCTGGCTATATTTTAAGGAAGCCTTATTGAAGGCATAGGAATAAATTATCCCAATGTACAGAAAGAATTACAAATATGGCAGGTGACCAACTTGGCTTACAGAGAAATCAATGGTGAGTTTAAACACAAAAAGAAGTTTACAAGAAGAGGAAACTCGGACAGATGACTAGAGAGGAGTATAAAAACATTGCTCAAGCATGCACAAGCGTAATTGGGAAGACCAAATTGCAACTGGATTTGCAGCTAGCAAGGGATGTGAAGGGTAACAAGAAGGATTTCTTCAGGTATGCTGGCAACAAGATCAGGGAATGTGTGGAACACTTACTCAATGTGGAAGGCAACCTAGTAACATGATGTGGGAAAAAGCTTAAGTACTCAATGCTTTTTTTGCCTCAGTCTTCACAGGCAAGGTCAACTCCCACACTGCTGCGCTGGGAAGCACAGTATTGGGAGGAGAGAGAGCTTTAAGACTTTTGAGTCCCTTTACCAGGTTTTACTCTGGAAAATACATCCCAGAAATATCCATCTAATAATAATATTACCTAGAACTTGACTGAATAAACCAAACAAAAAGCCACTAACAACAATGTTAGCAACAAAATGCACTTTTTATTTTTAATGGTTCATGTATCCTTTGATATTTTTGCCAATTTTAGACACTGATTTTTCCCCCCAAAATAGACAACACAATTTGACATACCAGAAGGGTAAATATATACTCACTGGAATTGAGAAGAATCATAGCCTTAACACACAGATACTCCTTGTGTTGTAATTTCAGATCTCGAAATCTAGACGTTGTAGCCAGAAGCATATCAAAGATTTCCAGAATTCCTTCTACACATTTCCCTTCATCCCTATATAAACACAGAACAAAGAGATGATCCCCCTGCCCAAAAGAGGTTATCATTTAAGTATTAGGTAAAGACAACAGGAGGAAACAGAAATGGAAGTACGAGGAAACAATTAGACAATATTGGTCAGCCTGGTTGACAGTAATCTCAGCTCACTTCCCTGCTTGTTGTCAAGTTTTTTAGTAGGCATCATAGCAAAGGAGAGTGTTACGAAGTGATCTGAAGGAGGACAAGCTATCATTGATTTAAAAGAGAAAAGTGAATGTTACAAATAACTATTTGTTTGAGAAGGTACAGTCTCTGCAATAACTGAACATGTCCATATTCACTGACTAAATATAATTTATTGGAAACCTTTTTTAAAATTTACAGATTACTCTTAATGTCTACTGACCAAGGTGCTGCCTTACTTTGCAGAAATAAGGGAAATGTATGTAACAGACAACTCATATTCAGAACATACCTGCTTCTATAAAAATCCAATACACAGTACATTTTTCTTAGAAATCTCTTTAACATTGTTTTGAACAACAAAGCACATATGTGAAATGATTTTATGTAAGTAAATAATCATTTATGCCAGAATTTGTTTCCTTGCTATAGAACCAGTATTGCCTTTTAACTGTCTGCAGCCTATATGATGCTTTGTATCTGACACATTACCATTACAGATCTGAATTTTTGCTTCCCTTCCCCTAGGTCCAAAGTGCTTAAGAAACAATATTTTAGAGCCAGGCAGGAGAGTAGATTGCTTCTTTAGCTTTTCACCTTTGGGAAACTAGAGCTCAAAGTACGCTTAGGTCTTGCGGAGAATTGTTCATATTACATCCCATCCAACTGGCACACTCTGCTATGCAGATGCCTGCAAATGGTAATATGGTCACTTGTAACATATGGAATTAATTCAACTGAAGAAAAGATTTCCATATTGATTTTATTTTATTCACACATAACTTCACTAGCTTTGCAACACCTGTTATTTTTGCTATATTTAGAAAAATCAATGAACTGTAATGATACTGTAAGTGGAGAAGATGTTATAGAAGTATATTCAGGTAGGGATTGTATGATATGATTTGGTAAAGTATCTAGTTTTTCAGTGGGAAGCTAGTAGCTAGAAAAACTAATTTAAATTTTTAAACTCTGTTTTTAAAAATTTTGGTAAGTCTCTAGAGCTCTGGAAAGACACTAAAGAAATCAACAACTACTGGTATATTGAACATGATAATCATTTGTTCCAGGACTGACTAAGGAACTCACAAGTCTGATCCACCTGACTATATTTTTTGCCTAGAGTTCTTGATCTACTGGAGAAACTAGGGACCTCATGACATTATTTTTACAGTATCATTTACTTAAACTTTTAAATGTGAAATGTTAATAACATCCCTAATGATTATATGCTCCCATTTACCATAAGCTGAAATCAAACATACATTAAATGAGACTAATTTTTCCTCACCTGTCTAATACAAGATCTGGTGCAAAAATTAGTTTGCCAGGATAATCAATCGACCTCCACATCAGACCCACCATTAAAACTTCCATCCAACAACTCTCCAAGAGCCTCACTTGGTCATACAGACTGAGCTCTATGAAGCCTAAAACAATTAAAATAGTAGCATCAGAGCTGTCCACATATTTGTTTCATTATTTCATAACAAATAAAATGTGAGAGAGAGTACAGAAAATATCTCAGACACTAGAAGAAAATAGTCATAAGTTTTATGCTGTGGAGAAAACTTATCACAAACCAGTTTTAAAGTTATGAGATGGCATATCTGTGCTATTGCTTTTGCATGTAGGATGAAATTCCACTGTATGCACAAAGCCATCTCTAGGTCTAAACATTGCACTGTGCAAGGTACATTTCTATTAGCGGTAGCAGAGTACAATTCATTAAATTCTAGTAAGTATCATTCTATCCTAATAGGATAGTGCTGGGGTACAGAGGATAATTAAGACAGAGTTACAGATATAAACAGAGGGAGACAGAATACACAAAGGGTATGTCTACACTTGCACCCTCTTTCAAGAGAGGGATGCAAATGAAGACATTCAAAATTGCAAATGAAGCCGGGATTTAAATATCCCATGCTTTATGTGCATATTCGCGTTATGGCGCTATTTCGAAATAGCGCTATTTCAAAATAACAGATGCTGTTAAGATGCGGTTATTTCGAGAGAAAACCCTTCTCTCTAAATAATTGGTAAACCTCATTGTATAAGAAATAAGGGTTATTTCGAGAGAAGGGTTTTCTCTCGAAATAACCGCATCTTAACAGTGTCTGTTATTTCGAAATAGCACCATAATGCAAATAAAGCGTGGGATATTTAAATCCCGGCTTCATTTGCATCCCTCTCTCAAAAGAGGGTGCAAGTGTAGACATACCCAAAGAGAATTAACAGATAAAATGTAATGAGGCTCAAAAATCGGAGAGAAACAAACAGCACAAGGGACTATACTAGTGGTCCAATGTCAGTGCACGTGTGTTCACACCCAAGTTGCTGAAGCCTTTTCAAACCTAGGTATCTATAGTTAGAGAATTAAACAAGCTACTTTACTTCCAAACAACTTAATACCTATAATTCCTCTAAAATCTCAGAGTGGAAAATCATGAAGTAACCTGGCCAATGGCCATAGATGCAGTTTATTCCTAGCCCCTTTCAATCAGTTGTATTATATTTTTATAACATGAGATTGTTCTAGCCTAGTGGTCACCAACCAGTAGATCAGGATCTACCAGTAGATCTTGGAGCTTCTGACAGGTGATCTACACTGATTTGGCCAGGAAGCTATCAATTGCTGGAACTTCAGTTGCCTCTCCATCCACTGTCATCCTGCTCCTGCTCCTGCCCCTGCCTTGGAGCTTCCCCCCTCGGAGTCTCCTGCTTGCTGTGCAGGGTGTGGGAGGGAGAAGAGGGGAGTCTCCTCCCCCCACTCCTGTACCCCATCTCCACACAGAGGCTACGTCTAGACTGGCATGATTTTCCGCAAATGCTTTTAACGGAAAAGTTTTCTGTTAAAAGCATTTGCGGAAAAGAGCGTCTAGATTGGCACGGACGCTTTTCCGAAAAAGCACTTTTTGCAGAAAAGCGTCCGTGCCAATCTAGACACACTTTTGCGCAAAAAAGCCCCGATCGCCATTTTCGCGATCAGGGCTTTTTTGTGCAAAACAAATCTGAGCTGTCTACACTGGCCCTTTTGCGAAAAGCTTTGCGCAAAGGACTTTTGCCTGAACGGGAGCAGCATAGTATTTCCGCAAGAACACTGACAATCTTACATGAGATCGCCAGTGTTCTTGCGGAAATCAAGCGCCAGTGTAGACAGCTGGCAAGTTTTTCCGGAAAAGCGGCTGATTTTCCGGAAAAACTTGCCAGTCTAGACACAGCCAGAGAGAAGGGGATGGAGGGAGCTTGGCAATGCAAATCTCTGTCAGTCTCACACGTTGTGTGTGTCTGTGTCATTCTCACAAACACCAACTGTCCTGCACGCTCATCTCCTGACTCAACACATACATGGGGTGCTGTTGTTACTTCTTGTACTGCTTGCAAAGTGGGTTATTTTGGTTTTGGACCGGTCTGTTCATTTCATCATTTTCATTTCTCTCTTACGCTTAAATTTAATTCTTTGAGTAGTAAGTTCTAAAATGCCTAACCTGTGGTGGCTGGAGTAATTATCCCTGTGGTAAGTGCTGCTCCTGGAAGTGGCTGGCATGTCCCCACAGCCCCTGAGAAAGGCTGAGCAGGGGGTCTCCACATACTGTCCTTACCTACAGGACACCACTCCTGCAGCTCCCATCGATCAGTAATGGGGAACCGGGACCAGTAGAAGCTGAGGGCTCAGTGCCTGTAGATGAGGGGCAGCACATGGCACCATGGAGCCATTGCTGTACATGCCAGCTGCTTTCAGGAGTGGTGCAGGGCCAGGGCATAAGCCTGTCTTAATTCCACTGCTCCACTATCCGGAAGCTGTCTCAGTTAAACAGTGCCCAGACTGAGCCTGCTTCCTGAACCCCTGTCCCAGGCCTGAACCTCCTCCTACACCCAACCTCCTGCCCCAGACGTTAGTCCCCCTGCACCCAAACTCCTTCTCAGAGCTTGCACCCAAAACCCCTCCTGGACCCCAATTCCCCGCCCTGGGCTAAAACCGGAGACCCTCCCATACTCCAAACCCCAACCCCCTTCCCCAGTCTGATGAAAGTGAATGAGGATGGGAAGGAATGATTAAGAAGTGAGCAGGGTGAAGCCCCGGAGAAGGGGTGAAGCAGGGGCAGGAAGGAAGCAGGGCAAGGGTATTTGGGTTTGAGGTAGATCTTACATTGCACTTAAATTGAAAAAGTGATCTTGTGGTTGAAAAGGTTGGCGACCACTGTTCTAACCACTCAGGTTCCTGTTATCTTCCCTGGTGATATATTTGTGGATGTTCTCATTCTTCATAAAAATGCCCAATTCCTTTTTTTTAATCTACTCAACTATTAGACTTGATTTATAGTGGTAATGAGTTTCATACGTTACTATAAATTTTGTAAGAAGTATTTCCTTTGTGTAAGTTGTAAATGTATTGCCTTTCAATTTCATTCACTAGCCCCTTTTATAGTATGATAAAGGGAAAATAGGAGCTTCCAATTTGCCTTCTCTAGACCCAGGGACCCATATTCCATCTGATTCCTGTGCTGTGAAATTTGCGGTGAAATTCACTGCTTGCTACAGATTGTGCTCTAAAACCCAAGTTTTCATTATTTAAAATGTATATTCCTAGACCTCATGATGTAATTGCATATTCCTGAATCTGCAGACTGCCTGGAAAGCAGTTCTGAAAAGCATGAACTGCTCCATTTATTGCAATGGAATATTAACACTGAAGCCTACAGATGACACTGCTAGCACTGCTGACTGTTTCAATGCAGATTGCTTTAACAAAAACAGAGAGCTACTGTGTTTATGCTCATTCCCATACTGCTCATTCCAAAGCTACCAAAACCTCCAGCTTCACCCTGACAACTTATACAAAGCAGACATCTTCAATTCAGAAATACATCTCACATATTGAATACAAATGTTGTGGCAACAACAAATCAAACATAGTATCAAAATAAACAACTCTGGCTGCTGTGTGGCTTATAGAATTCATTTTCTTAGTAAATGTAATAAAAACATCAATTTTTAATTTGCATCTGATATAGAATTACTAGAATTATTGCCAGTGTCACAGGATCGAGTCAATTGTTACACAGTGTTATCTATATAATTTGGTATTCTTTATAGCTCTATCCCATGCTCCCTTGTACGTGTCTTCTCTAAGGCTATGTCTTCACTGCGAGTTTTTTCAGCAGAAATACAGCCTCTCTTGGACTTACGAACCGGTTACGGACCAAGCAATTGGTTGTAACTCGGTTTGTTCATAAGTCAGACCCCACAGAGTTACATGTGACCACGCTGTTCGTAAGCGCAGATCGCATTCATAACTCGGGGTCCGCCATTTACGACAGCTTCGGTCATAACTGCGAACGGTCGTAAGTTGACCGTTCGCAACTCGGGGACCGGCTGTAGTCATGATCTCATTAGCATATTTTCTGCTGTTTCTTTTTGCGAAAGGGGTTTTTGCGCAAAAAGAAGCAGTGTGGACGGGTTTTTTTGCAAAAAAAGGCCCGTTTTGTGCAAGATCCTTATGCCTGTCCTGGACAGTGAACAGTGCAGTTCAAGATCTCTAAAATGTTAAACTAACTTAGAAGAATTTAAACTTTAAAAGCAAAAATCATGATTAAGATTTCTATGCCACTAAACTGAGACAAATATTTCATCCTGATCCACACCCACTAACACCAGAAATATAATCTGCAATAGAGAAAAGCCAGTGTGGTAAATTGCAGACACAGCAGAACAGTGTGACCAAAAATACAAAAACACATTCAAATTAAAGACAAATATTAAGTTAGAGGAAAAAGTACTTATGAAAAGCAGCTACGTATTGCCATCTAGGAAAGTAAATAATATAATGCACCTACCCATTACTTTCACTTGCGTTTTGAGTGATCGAGTAAGATAACTTGAAATAGAAAATGGGTTCCCTATCCAACTGCAATGGGAACAAGGATCTACCATTTTCAAAAGGTTACTGAAAGTCCAATTATTGCTCATTGGGCCTCTGTGATTTAAGTATCATGAAACACTTTTCTTACAGAAAGTAAAACAAAAATCAGTATATTGTAAAAAAGGAAAAAATATTATTTTTCTCGTTTCTCATCTCAGAGGTTGTTCTCAGCTTTCCCATTAAGCATCATTTTTGTGTTTAGGAAAAAAAAAATGTGGATAAACCAAAACAGAGGATTCTAATAGATGAAGTTTCTCCAATCAGCCCGAACAATGATAAAACATATTGATGCACAATAGGAGTAGCTGTTTAGCATTCTCTTCCTTAAATGCACAGATTTTACATCATGAGGAATAAAGTTGAATGATTCACACATTCTTCTTCAGGGCATACAAGCCTCAGTTCTCTGTCTAATCTTTTTTCTTCAATTTGCCATCCAATTAATCTCCTCTCAATCAAAAAGTCAATCCTGTAAATACTTATCACTAAATGTAGTACTTGCTACCATGAGTAGTCCTATGGTAGTCTTACTAGAACTACTCTTGGGGCATGTCTACACTAGGAAATTATTTTGAAATAACTAAAAATTGACTTAACTCCCAATTTTACAAAATCAAAATAGCGTGTCCCCACCATGGGGAAGTCTCAAAATTAGCCCAAGGCAGGCTCCATTATTGAAGACACGCAACCTTGACTTAGAGCCCCGGGAAGCACTGGGGAGTAATTATTCTGAATGATTCTGGGGAGTAGTTATTTTGAAATAGCAGCACCGGAGCATCCACAACACACTACCACCTTTTCAAAATAACTATTTTGAAATTAGCATTATTCCCTGAGAAAAGCAGGAGTACAGATTGCGAAATAAGTGGCCCGTTATTTCAAAATAATGGGTTTGGTAGTATGGACACTCTGCTTATAAATTCAACCCTAAGGGGGGTTATTTTGAAATAAAGCCCTAGTGTAGACCCGGGCTTAGTAGTAAGCACTATGCCTGTGTTTGTCAGTTTGAGTCCTATAAAGCAGTATCTCAGTTTTCCTTTATTGTTTAGCTGTTTTTTTTTATTTAGCTATTATTCTGTTTGTGAACTTAGTTCTCAGGAAACTAAGGCATTATAGTCACTGGTTTAGTATATGCTAGACAATATGGTCAAAGAAAAGGCAAACCTCTTCATACAATGTACGTCTAGACTACAGAGCTATTCCAGGATACCGGAGGTCTCCTGGAAAAGCTCTGCTGCATCCAAGGAACACGTCTGCTTTTCCGGAAAAAAATTCAGAAAAGCAGACAAGTTTTTTTCAGCATCCCTGTAAACCTTGTTGTATGAGGAAAAAGGGATGTTCCGAAAGAGGATTTTTTTCTGACATTTGGCTTCGTGTATCATAGAATCATAGAATACTAGGACTGGAAGGGACCTCGAGAGGTCATCGAGTCCAGTTCCCTGCCCTCATGGCAGGACCAAATACTGTCTAGACCATCCCTGATAGACATTTATCTAACCTACTCTTAAATATCTTCAGAGATGGAGATTCCACAACCTCCCTGGGCAATTGATTCCAGTGTCTGACTACCCTGACAGTTAGGAACTTTTTCCTAATGTCCAACCTAAACCTCCCTTCCTGCAGTTTAAGCCCATTGCTTCTTGTTCTAGCCTCAGAGGCCAAGATGAACAAGTTTTCTCCCTCCTCCTTATGACACCCTTTTAGATATCTGAAAACTGCTATCATGTCCCCCCTCAATCTTCTCTTTTCTAAACTAAACAAACCCAATTCCTTCAGTCTTCCCTCATAGGTCATGTTCTCTAGACCTTTAATCATTCTTGTTGCTCTTCTCTGGATCCTCTCCAATTTCTCCACATCTTTCTTGAAATGCGGTGCCCAGAACTGGACACAATACTCCAACTGAGGTCTAACTAGCACAGTGTAGACGGTCCAAATGTCGGAAAAGCCTCTTTTGGAAGAGAAGTGGAAAAAGATACGCAATTCGTGGTTCGCAATTTGCGTATCTGTTTCCAACTTTTCTTTGCAGTGTAGACACAGCCCCAATGACCTTCCACATAGATTAGCAAGTAGATCTGAGTGAAATTTTTTAGCCAAAATTATTTTTCAACAAAAATTTTGTACTGTATTTGTTAACACTGAAATGTTTAATTAATTTGTGTCATTTCTACTTAAATGATATTGGTTAAAAATCATAACCCTAAAATATATTTAAAAAACTGAAAACATTTGTTTCAACATTTTTTTAAACAAAATGTTTCGATTTTTTGGTTCAAAATGACTGTTTAAAATATGTTTTTTAATCAAAAACATTTGTAAATAGTAAAACCAAAGCAGGATGTTTTGATTGAGTCAAATGACAATGCATTTAATGCAACCTGAAATTAATTTTTGACTTTTCAATTTGCTAGAAATTTTGAAATATTTTGTTTTCAGTTCAACTTGAAAATATTTTTTCTTCAATTTTTCAGAATAACCAGTGAACTGAAAAATATGTTATTGTCATAGCTTTTCTGGCTAAACAGTTCTTATTTTTCTTCTGGGCCCTTCTTGAACAGAGATGTGTGATCATTTACATTTTGTAAGAGGGAAAAAAAGAGAAAGGCACTAGGTCATAATGACAGGGTAGGCATAAAACTGTAGATTTTCTATGCCAGAACAAATAAGATTATACTTTACTACTTGTTCTTAGCATTACCAATAACTGAAAAATAAAATAATTCCCTGTATACTCCTAAACATTTTTGCCTTTAAAAAGAATGTGTGATAAGTGTTAGCAAGCTGATGCTCTCGTATAGCAACAATGAAGTAAACTGTTGAACCCTGGGATAAACTCTGTGCCTGGATACATGCATGTTGTTTTCAGTTACTGTAATGGGGAACTCTTCTTGAGAATTCCAGGGATTAATTTTGCCTTCACTGTTTTAAAATTATGTAGACATTTTAAATAAAATAAAATTACTTAGGTGGAGAAAGGCAGTCAGTCCATTTATCACTGTTGACACATTAAAATGCTAATTTATGGTTTCTAGAAAAACTGCCCTTTAGTCCACTTGTTTAAAATATTGTATATAGAATTTTTAATTTTTGTTGCAGAATTTTTATTTTTTTGGCACAGAATTCCCTTAGGATTAAGTTGCCAATGCCATTTTAAAAGTAGAATCCTAAAGCCCTGACTCTACGCATTTATTCCCATGTTACTTCTACTTCAGAAACTAACAATGGATTGATATTTATGGTAGAAGTCTATGTCCCTAGCACAAACTTTCTATGGAAAAAAGAGTTTCTGATATTCTTACCAGGAATTTTCTTGGCCCAACCAATCATGTGAACCAATTCTTTGTCGGCAAGTTTTGTCAATGACATCATCATGGAGGCTTCTGTAAATGGCTTGTTGGGGCGACTCACCAGCAACACATTAGGAGGTTCAGCTTCAAGTAATGTTAAAACAAACTGCTCGGGACTAAGTGCACTAAGAAGGATTTCTTTCACTCGAGTTGCATTTTCACTATTTTTTTTAGCTTTGCCAGTGCAATGCGCTTGATCTTCTGAATTACGATGACGGCGTATGATACGATACCCACAACGGTCTCTTCTTGAACCTGAGACAAAAAAAAAAGTTACATTGTTTCATTAACTATTTTTCCACTACAGTATTACATAAATCCTAAGCTTCAGAGGGTAGCCAAGTTAGTCTGTACAGGATAAACTTAAAAAACAACAGATAGTCTGGTAGCACTTTAAAGACTAACAAAACATGTAGATGGTATCATGAGTTTTTGTAGGCACAGCCGACTTCTTGATATGATCAGCGTATTGGATGAAGAAGTGGGCTGTGCACACGAAAGCTCATGATACCATCAGGTGTGGCCCGTGACCATAGGCCGACTCGGCCATCACCTAGGGCGCTGCCTTCAACAGCGTGCGATCATGATGTCACGGGGCGCCCGAGGCGCCCGATGATGACATCACCCCATTGACGGCCGTGCAGGCGGGGGCGCCGATCGCACGTTCCGCCTGGGGCGCCAGCTGCACCAGCCGCTCCTGGATATCATCTACATGTTTTGCTAGTCTTTAAAGTACTACCAGACTATTTTAAATGAATCCTAAGGAAAGACAACTAGAACAAGTATATTCCACAACAAAACAAAATGTTTCCTTCTTGTTATCATTCTAGTTACTGCTAAATGGGTAGCTGTATGAATCTAGGATTTTGCTATTTAAAAATCAGAGGTATATTTAAATGTTTTATCAGAAGATATTCCTAAACTGAAATTCTTGGGTACCATAATGCTTATTTTCCTAAAATAAGTTTAAAAAATAGACTAAATTGTTTAGAAGTCAGATTTTTGTTTTAGAACTATCAAAATGTTTTCTCAGTCTGTGAGTATCTGTCAAGGTACTGATACATAAGAATAAGCTGTGCTAGTATTAGATGTATTTTGGGCCACTGATGCTCAACCAACTGCGCAATATACTTTTACCAAGATGACAACACCTGGCAACAGTCATTTGCTTTGTTTTTTTTGTTTTTGTTTTTTTTTAAGCAGAATTTTCTTCAAATACCCTCACTCAATCTACAAGACTCTCTTTAATCACTACAAGATAAATTTCATATTACAGGTTGGACCTCTCTGGTCTGGCACCCTCGGGACCTGACCGGTCCCAAACGAGAAAATTTGGCGGACCATGGGTGGGCCTCTATTACTGGCCTCCTAGCCTACCACTCCTGCCCGCTGCCAGCCTCAGCCCCTCCCCTCCTTGCCAGGTTGCAGTGCTATTGTGGCCCCAGCAGCCTGAGCTGCTATATGCCTATTCCTGGACCTGCTACCAGGGCTGCTGCAGCAGCTGCATCCCCGACACCAGCCCCACCACTGGGGCTGCCACAGCTGCCACGTCTTTGGCCCTGGCCCTGGACCCACTACTGGGGCTGCTGTGGCCCTGGATGCACTACTGGGGCTCGGGCTCCTGCCCCAGTACCAGCCCCAGTCTCGCTGCTGCCAGCCTTGCTGGGTTCCCAGCTGCCAGCCCTCTTGGCACTGGGCTCCCAGCTAGGACTCCCTAGTCCAGGAACAGACCAGAGAGTCCCAGTTTTGGGAGGTCCAACCTGTAACAAGTTCCACTCTTTTCTCATTGTCAGGGAGTAATAAGATTCCTTTATGTTATGAGATGGAATAGAAAGCACTTGTTACCACTCCTCCACTACTCACTCACTCTCTCCACCCATAACCGTTAGTGATCCCTTTTCACATTTAAATGCAAATTAATTTTTATCAATAGGTCATTGTTTAATTTAGAGTACGCCAGGGACCTTGACTTGACTTGACCTTCATTTCAAATACATGTAACATTAACCATCAAAAGATCAAATAAATAAATCTTCCAACGTACCAGATATAATCACAGTACAAATATTGCTTGGCCATAGTATTAATGCAAATATAATCAAGCATATTGCCACTGGACAAATATGAATAAATAAAATAAGGTCTGCTATATTAATTCATTTAAAACTGTGGGACAGTACTACAACTGTTTGTTACATTTTTTCCTTTTATATTCTAAGATGTAGAACCCAGTGCAAATTTGCAATTCTTCATCTAACCTTGGAGGTATAATGATCATTTTTAGCATAATGTCTCAAAAGGAAAAGGGGGCAGTTGTGAATTCTTTTGTTTTGTTTTCAAGAGTTAATCTTTAGCACTGTCAAAAGAGTTGGCAGCAGGCTACAAAAATAATATAAGCCCTGAATTCTGTCACCATTTTAAGCATAAAAGCAAAATGAAAAATTAACTACTCTGGTGTGACTTGCAAGTTTTGGAAAGCCTGTAGTGTATTTATTGAAGAGTTAGCACGAGGCACAACTAAATATACATTTCTGTATTCCCATGAGTTAAGAATTCTGATCAAGTTAAATACTTAGCAAATGGTAGGTGAAATTTAATGTTGATAAATGCAAATGCATTGGAAAACATGATCCTAGTTATAACTATAAAATGATGGGGTCTAACTTGTTACCACTCAAGAAAGAGATCTTGAAGTCATTGTGGATAGCTCTCTGAGAACATTCACTCAATGTTCAGCAGCAGTCAAAAAAGCAAACAGAATGTTGGGAATTATTAAAGGATAATACAACGGAAAATAACACATTGCCTGTATATATATCCATGGTATGTCCACATTTTGAATACTGCATGCACATGTAGGTGCCCCATCTCAAAAAAAAAGAAGATATATTGGAATTGGAAAAGGTACCGAAAAGGGCAACAAAAATTATTAGGAATACGGAATGGCTTCAGCATGAGGAGAAATTAATAAGACTGGGACTTTTCAGCTTGGAAAAGAGACGACTATGACTGAAGACTATAAAATCATGACTGGTATAGAGACAGTAGATAAGAAAGAGCTATTTACTCCTTCTCAGAACACAAGAACTAGGGGATACCAAATGAAATGAATAGGCAACAGGTTGAAAACAAACAAAAGGAAGTATTTCTTCACACAACACATAGTCAACCTGTGGAATTCTTTACCAGAAGATGTTGTGAAGGCCAAGACTATAAATTCATGGAGAAGAAGTTCATCAATGGCTATTAGACAGGATGGGCAGGGTTGGTGTCCCTAGCCTCCATTTGCCAGAAGCTGGGTATGAACAACAGGGAACGCACTTACTGATTACCTGTTCTGTTCATTCATTCAGGAGCACCTGACACTGGTCACTGCCAGAAGACAGAAGACTGGACTTTTTATTTGACCCAGTATAACAGTTCTTATGTCCTTACACAACCATGTGCAGATGACAACAGGAAGACACACACACTTAAGATTACACGCTCTGTATATGCTGGGGCTTCTGTGTGCCAATCGAGTCCTCAACCTAAGTTAGAGCAACACCACCACAACCATATCTCCTGTGCCAATGTTCCTGTGGGGTGGAGTAGGGACAATTTTGCACTCAATGCATCCCTCCATTTGTCAGGATATTATGGTGATGTTATAGACCCTTCATTTTGGTGGAACAACACGCGCCTACAGGCTCCTTCTCTATATAGAATTGTATAACCTATATTAAAAGATGTTCATGTTTTTAAAAAATAGGTCAACTTTGACCCAATGTAGTCACACTGGGTGATAACAAATTTGGCCTACTGAATTTAGAGTTCAGGTAAGTGTCCAAATTGCCATTTTAATAAGCACTATTTGAGGAGCTTTGCTTCATCTGTTCTACAATTATTCTCCACAGTGGATTTACCACTGAACTTTC
This sequence comes from Rafetus swinhoei, assembly GCA_019425775.1. Lineage (NCBI taxonomy): Eukaryota > Metazoa > Chordata > Testudines > Trionychidae > Rafetus > Rafetus swinhoei. Next base: position 120,091,173 of record CM033446.1, on the reverse strand, counting down.
ATCCAGATATTCTATTAAATTCTTCATTCCATGTAAAGTATGTAACAGAATTTGTGTTAAGCCTAATGTTCCTTTTCAGTTAGTTACTATTTAATATGTTTTCCTATATGTGTGTGTATTCTACTCCTTACCCCCATACTTTTACACAAATATTGATATTCATGGGCTGTATTAACGCTATGCAACTGTTAGTTTTTCCTACAAAGGAACAAGATATTTTAAATTACTTTAGAATGAAATATTCAAATAATTCAAATTTTATTTCATCATTGCTTGTCCTTTAAAATATAATAATATTAATATTTGTGCTCTGTTTCAAACATAACAGCAAAACTAATATTTCATTTCAGCAAAAACTAATCTGTGTCCAGTGCACCATATCAAAATAGGATAGAAAAGTTAAGATGACATTTCTCCTTAAAAGACCTCTTGTAATCCACAAATATACTTTGTGAGAGTGAAAAAAAAATGGAACACAGGATACTGCATTATAATTTGTATTTAGTTTAATTATCTGAAATTGTCATAATAGACAAAGGTTTATTCCCATATCAGTGCATTTGGAATGCAGATCTTCAGTAATTAAAAGGATGCAGTTTAATTCAGTGTTAAAATTTATTTTGCTTGAATTTGAAAAAGGGATTATAGAAAAATATGACTAACAATATAACATTTAGATCAGCTAAGTTAATTAACAAGTCATGATACAGCACCTTTTAAGTTGATCAAATGCTGCTTTAAAATATTAATACAGCTTCCATGATTTCCTTTGAAATATAGTGCACTCTTAATAATTTATCCTATATTTTCATCTACAGCTCATTAAGTACTTGACAGTGTGCATTAGCCCAGTTTTACATCTGGCTTATGTAAGTACAGATATCTGAAGTAATTTGTATGAAAATCTTGCAAACTAGCAAATAACACATTGACATACAGAGATCAGCGTTTGCCCTTGTCCCTGCCACAAACTTTCTGTGTAACCTTTGGCAAGTCACTGAAATGCCTTTCCCCATTTATAATCTAGAAAATGCAGATAATACTCAGAGAAGGTGTTTGGGTAAAATATTCCAAGGTCAGTCATTTTGCCATTTTTCCTTTTGCAGAAGAAAGCTGTCATTAACAACTCCACAATAAGAACACTGTTTTACACATTGCTTGGGACACAGCATAACAGCTAGTCACCAGAGTAGAACAGACACATCATATTAAATAAGTTATTCAAATTATCTCTTTTGTTCACTAATTGACCATGAACGAATTACACATTTTTCTAATTCTTTCATTATTTAATTTCTTCAATAAATTATTTTTGCTTTGCAGATCATTTGTATGATTCATATTTGTAAGTAGCAAATATTGCCAATTTCTGCTGCGTTGAATAGTTACATAAGTCGGGAGCTTGCTTTTGCTCCCTAATGATGGCTTATGTAACTAGCAAAATCAGCATGAACTGTGAATTTTACAAATGAATACACAATTCAAAGTTCACTACTGTTTGATATTTGAGCTTTATTTTTATATGTATTCATATGTATTTTTGAATGAGTACCCACAGATTCATTCAGCTGTACAGATCACAAAGAAGTTGCTGTCTGCCAAACATTGCAAAATAGTGGATTAAATTACTATAATTTCTACAACAGCTGCAATAAAAGCCAATGCAGTTACTGAGTTTGAAATCTGCACAGTGCTGTCAAAGTAATTCTTTTTCATTTCTAACAACGTAAGTAAACTTTCAATATTTGAAAATTCCATCTAAAAAGTGAGTTCAGTTTTCTAACGTGGGGGAAAGGACATATAACTCCTGCATTTGGCAAATCAAACTGGCACATGAGCTTGTAAAAAGTGTGTCAAGTCTATTGACTGATGAAACTATTGAAAGACAAGATTTGGACATCCCATTAATGACCAACAAATTTGAAAAATTAGGCTCTGTATTTTCTAAACTCTGTTAATACCATTCATTGGCAGCACATGAAAAAACAAAATTCATGCAAGAAAAGTAAAAGTGAATGTTTAAATAAACCCAGTCAATAGGAAACCTGAAGAATCATTAAAGAAGAGGTTTACTTCAGTCCTAGCAACCAATAAACAAACAAAAAATACCAACCTAGCCACTCCCAGAGTGGATAGGATAGCAAAAAGATGAAGTACCTCCCCTCGTCTTGATTGCCCTGGATAAATGGCTCAATCCATGTCAGGCTCATCAAGGTCAATACCAGAAAGCTCCAAAAGATATTCAGCTGAGGCAGTGGAATTCCAAATCGTCTCAGCTCCTCCAACGCTGCAAAAGGAGCTCCCAGGCCACACTGAAAAAGTAAGACAAGTTGAGGGCAAAGACACCCATACTTCAAGGATAGGCTCATGTAGAGAGGGTAATCAGCATGGTGATGCACATACATCACTCACAAACTATCCAGCTTTTCTGGTACGCTTTGCCTGAGCCTGCTGGACTGTTTGTTTGATTTCAGGTTTTTGTTTTTTTTTTTGCATGAATTCTGTTTTTCCCTTGTACCTGGTGAGGTGTTAAGCAGTTACTTTTCAACAACTGGTCATTTGGGTATTTTTTCTGATGCTGTTGATGTGGCGATGTGTTTTCTCTGTGAAATTTACCAGTATACTAGCCTTCTGAATCTGAAGAGTGAGCCACAAAGATGATAAACTTGCAGATGCAGTATTTGATAATCTCATTTTTCTTTTGGCAATGGTGGTATTTCCCATATTAATCTCCAGTGTCACTTGGATACAAAGTTCTAAAAAAATAACATTCACCCATTGACTGTGTTCTGCTGCTTGGACTTCTTAAATGATGGGAAGAAAAAAATCAGACCAGGAGACTGCACAGCAATGTTTTCTGAACATCTTCCACTGTTTTAAAGGGTTTATGTACAATCCAATCATATTTTTAAATTATTTAAAGCTTCTTTCGATGAAATCCCCAATGAGCATTTGTTGGTTTTAAAATCTGGAATTATATTCATGTCAGATTTTGCAAACTCACTTTAGGTTTGGGTTTTATGGACACTTTCCATACTGTGGTGGCCAATGCATAATAGACTATGTTCCTTTCTGCTGGGAAGCAGAGATCCATACCAGGCTGCAGAGCTCCCATCTTGCCAAAAGTCCCCCTACCCAGGCATCACAAGCCATCTGTATTTCAGCATCAAAAAGTGGACAGACCCAAGCCATTCAATAGAAGAGGGAGAAGAAACCTCAAATTAAGACAAACTACTCCCTCCTAGTCCCTAGAGTAAACAGTCCTATTAAAGTAAAACTCTAACAAGAAAAAAAGAATGGAAAATTCATTAGTTTGCTCCGTGAAAAACAGTATTTTATTTTCTATTAAAAATACAGCTTTAATTATGGCAGTTTGCTATAAATGCATGGGCATAGGGAAGGCAATAAGAGCTTTACCTAAAGAACTGTAGGATTGATCCTATAATCCATATTACTAAAGCAGGCTTTTGTTGTTCATGTCAATCCAAAATCTAAATTTGATAGACATCACCTTTTCTCACAGATGTCTTGTAAGTGACCTGATGAGATGCTTTGAGACAATTCAGTTTTGATTGCAAGATATGTAATTTCTGTTTTCATCTTCCAAAAAAACTGAACTAGACAGAATCTTCTCAAGAATTTCATTCGAGGATTTATTATCCAATTTCAATGTAACTATTTTTAAAAAAACCCTAATGTAATTTGTCTTTAATATTCTCACATTTAAGCATTTTTAAGGAGCAGCTTTAGTCAAATACATAGAATGTTATTAGATCATGAGTATATTTGGTAGAAAATAGTAAAAATTCTGGTTCTATAAATTTAGGAAGATAAATGAACAGTTTCAATCCATGATTTAGATCAATATTGTTACCGTCATGCCAAGAGCTTTAGTCATTTACCAGAACTTCATTGTACTAGGCACTAGACAAATACAGAACAAAAGAGACAGTCTCTGCCTCAGAGAACTTAAAGAAGTGTTTTAAATATTTATTTTCTTGGCACAATTACAACAATTTTTGGTCAGTTTTAAAAACCATTCTCTAGCATTTTTTAAACTCCCCTTCCTGCAAAGATTTACATTGATTGTCTTTATGGATTGTGAGTTGTCCCACCAAAGTCGCTGTGACTAACTGGTGAATAAAATCTGCCAAAGTGGCTAGGTGAGTTAGGACCCTAAATTGCATTTTCAAACTGAAATTAGGCATTTAGGCACCTACATCTTAGTGAAAGTCAATGGGCATTAGGTTCCTAAAGGCCAGGTTTTTTAAGGTATTTAGTCACTTAATGATCAGGCCTTAATGGTGAGATTCATGAGAGAACTGGAGAATCTATAGCTCTGCTGACCCCGCCTCCCAGACCTGCACAGAGCTGCCAGCTCCTGCCCTGGCCCATAGAGTGGTGGGCCCAGAGAGGAGCTCCTCCCCAACCCCATTTAACTGTTACCTGGTAAGCATCACCCTTACTGAGAGATGCTTACCAGGTAACCGGTTAACCATTTACCCCTTCACATGCCTATCTCTAACAGTGGCCAGTGCCAGAAGCTTCAGAGGGAATTCTGAGGAAATGAACAGAACAGGGTAATTTTGAGTGGTCTATCTCCCACTGTCCAGTCCCTGCTTCTGGCAGTTGGAGGGTTAGGTACATCGGAGCATGGGGCATCTCTGACCATCTTGGCTAACAGCCGCTGATGAACATACCTTATATGAACTTACTTAATTATTTTTGAGACCAGTTATAGTTTTGGACTTCACAACATCCCCTGGACAGTGAGTGCCACAGATTGACTGTGTGCTGTGTGAAGGAGTACTTCCTTATGTCTGTTTTAAACTTGCTATGTGAAGAGGAAAACAACACTTCACTAGTCACTTTCTCCATGTCATGCATGATTTTGTAGATCTCTGTCCTACTTAGTCATCTCTTTTCTAAGCTGAACAACCTCAGTTTTTTTAAGTCTCTCCTCATGTAGTTCCATACCCCTTATTCATTTTCCTAGTTCTTCTCTGTACCTCTTTTACATGGGTGCAGGAAGCAGTAGTGTGGGGGATGCCGCAGCACCCCCAGATTTTCCAATAAGCTTCCCTGCAACAGGTGCCAGCCCATTGCCAACCCACTGCCAGCCTAGGTCTTGACAGCCCTGCCATCCCCCCTGGGTCCTACCATCCGCCATTCCTGTGGGCTCTGTAGCCTATTGTCCCGAGGGTCCAGGCCACCAGTCCTGGAAGCTCTGTTGCCTCTCAGGATCCTGCTGCTGCTCCTGGCCTTAGCCTTGGGCTCTGTAGTCACCTCCAGCTGTGGCTTGGGTTGCCAACTCTCCTAGACAAGATGTACTGGACGCCATTAGTGGTAATGGCATCCAGTTCAGGAGAGTTGGCAACCCTATATATGCCCCAGCCTGGGGTGGTAAGGTGGTGAACAGAGGTAAGAGAAGGGAGGAAACTCAGCACTCCTACCCTAAAAATAGTTCCAGCGCCACTGCTGTTTTATAATCTCTCCTTTTCTAGTGGTTCCTAACATTGCTAGTTCTTTTGACTGTCATTGTGCACTGAGCAGATGTTTTCAGAGAACTAACCACAATGACTTCAAGATCTTTCTTGAGTAGTAGCAAGTTATTTAGATACCATCATTTTGTGCTTATAGTCAAGATGATTTTTTCCAATGTGCATTACTTCGCACTTATCAACACGGAATTTCATCAGCTATTTTGTTGCCCAGTAACCCAGTTTTGGGAGATCTCCTTCTAACGCTGTGATAGCTAAGCTTTGGACTTAACTATCTTGAGAAACTTTCTATCATTTGCAAATTTTGCCACACTACTGTTCACACCCTTTTCCAGATCATTTATGAATATGTTGTTCACATCCCAGTACAGATCCTGTGGGAACTCCACTATTTACCTTTCTCCATTGTGAAAGACTTAGGTCATGTCTACACTAGTACTGATGTTGGCAAAATTTTTGTTGCTCACGGTGTGAAAAAACACATCCATGAGCAACATGTTTTGCTGACATAACTGCTTATGTGCACAGCGCTATGTTGGCGGGAGACTCTCTCCTGCGAATATAGATACTGCTGCTCATTGAGCTGGTTTTGTTATGGCGACAGGAGACGTTTCTCGCATCAGCATAATGTGGCTACATGAGCACACCTGTGCCTTTGTAAACTTGTTAGTGTAGACATGGCTGTAGGACCTTATCCTGCAAAGCATGGCAACCAAGTGAACTGCCTTCAGATAGCATCTGCAGAGGGTAAAGCAATCTTTGTGTGTGCTACGCAGTGGAAGACTAGAGCCTAAAGGCTTCTTACTATTTTTCCTTCTCAAAATGAACACTAACTGAAGTGACTATTTTTCTGGTGAAAATCAGCAATTTTCTTCCTACATGTAAATCTGTCTTACTGTAGTTACCTGTCATGCCTTTTTAAAACTTACACAGACCTTAGAAGTTGCTTAGAAAAGATAAGGGGATAAAAACTCACCACATTTCATCATTCCTACTTCACAGCATTTCCGTAGTCTACATGCCTGACAGCTTTTACGCCTATTTTTATCTATTGTGCATTGATTGGTAGCGGGACAGATGTAATCATTGTGTCCTGCAACAGGATATAAAGAAAAAGCTTTTAAATGTCAAGCAATATGTTAAATCTCTCCTTAACTTGACAGTTTGTAGCTGACATAATGCTGAATAGACCAGCGATTTCATCACTGGACCCAATCACATCAGCCACCAAATCAGAGGCTCATTTAACTGCATATCCACTAATGTGATCTATGCCATCAAATGCCAGCAATGCTACATTGGCCAAACAGGACAGTGTCTACGGGAAAGAATTAATGGACACAAATCAGATATCTGAAAAGGCAATACACAAAAACCTGTTGGAGAACACTTTAATCTGCCTGGACACTCATTAATGGATCTCCAAGTCGCTGTTTTGTTTCAGACCAATTCCACAAGCCAAATACACAGAGAAGACTTGGAACTTAACTTCATTCACAAGTTTAATTCTTATGCAAATGGTATGAATAGATATCGGCTGGCTCCCACATTATCTTCCACATCTTAATGACTTAACCAACCAACCAATGAAGGTGCTAATGGTTCTTATCAGCCTTTTGTAACGATTTAGTCTTTAAAGTGCTACTAGACTATTTGTTGTTTTTTAAGATTTTCCTGAATACTATTGTTAGAGCAAAAGATAAAAAAGCAAAGGTATTTGCTATTGTTACTGAATGTAATAAATATGACCACTGATTCTGGAAAGCACTTAAGCTTTTACATCAATGAAGCACATTTTTCTACTTAATGTATTAAGTGCTTACCTGAACCAGGGCCAAAGACTGAATTTTTCGAAGTGCCTGTATCACTTAAGGTCTTAAGTATTAGCAAAGTCAGTGGGAAGTAGGCTCCTAAATTTCTAAGTCACCTTTGAAAATTGGACTTAACTGTTTTTGGAAATTTTACCCGAAGTGCCTAATTTCCATGCTGTATGAAATGTCAAACATTCTGATTCTAGATATTCTGTAAAGCAGATTTTCATTATCAGTGCTAGCGCAATGACATTGGTTTCCGTGGAATTTCAGCTACAGAGAATTTTGCCTCAGAAGTTTCACTAGTGTAAAAGAGTAGACTATTATTTTATTAATTAAATACAACCAAGTCGCTTTCTGTAAAATACTATACATTTCCCTTGCATGAATTAGCCAAGGATGCAAAATATTCTCTTTCAAACACAATAATTTATCAGTCTTCTCTCTGGTATTTTTCAGAGGGGTTAATTTGTATTTGTAGTTGATGTAAAATTATTCAGAAATAATAGATAAAAAATAACAGAAGGTTTTGTGTTATTAGTTCATAAACAAGCAGTTTGGGAATTGTTTCCCAAGGGTAACTAATTTAACTGAGCTATTGCGAACATTTCCTTGTAAAATTAACACACTTTACCACCTTGAATTTTTCAACCTACAGTACTTAAAAACCAGCAGGTTACAGTTTGCCTAATGGCTTACTGGCAGGTCTGACTGATAAAAAAGCACTCCGACCTACATAGAAAGGGTATAAGGTGGCTTTAGGCCATCTTTGTTGCCTTCTAATTTTTAATTTCTCCAGGGTCTAGAGAGCAGCTCCTGGAATTTAGATAGTACTGAGAGACTAACCAAGTTATAAGCTTCAGGGGGTAGCCGAGTTAGTCTGTATAGGATAAACTTAAAAAACAACAAATAGTCTGGTAGCAGTTTAAAGACTAACAAAACATGTAGATGGTATCATGAGCTTTTGTGGGCACAGAAGTGGGCTGTGTCTACGAAAGCTCATGATACCATCTACATGTTTTGTTAGTCTTTAAAGTGCTACCAGACCATTTGTTGTTTTTTAAGTTTATCAAGTTATAACAGTCTGTACCTGCCTGCATATTGGAAACTGTGCTGCACATAATCTCCGCTGCAATATATGCTGTGATTTCAGCTCTGAACATTTCTCTTTCACCTCAGTTGTCCCCCAACATTCTATTTACACCTGCTTTGCTAAATGTCTTGAAAAGAGACACTTGGACAGCACATGACTGTCTTCTGCAGTATCCTCACCAGAACAATTCTCTATTAGTCAAAATGAGAGATTTTTAGAATCACTTTACCTGGCACAAAAGGGACTGAAGCAGAGGCAAGAACCTTGCCCATAGTAAAGAGATAAACTCCACCTGAAACACAGCCTGATTAAAAATTATTTTGCAGTAGTTTCAATACTGTTCAATTGCTGTGATTTTACAATCACATTTTGGGCATATCTAGACTACGCGGAACAGTCGAAAGAGGATATGCAAATTCCACGGAAAAGTAATTAAGATGCGGCTTTTTTGGCAAACCACCCCCTTTGTCGAAAAGCCACTCTTCCTCAAAAAAGGAAGTTTACATGGCTTTTTGACAAGGGGGGGGGGGTTCGCGGAATTTGCATATCTTCTTTTGACCGTTCCCTGTGGTCTAGATGGGGTTTTATATTAGTTTCTCTTTGTATGATAACTGGCTTCTCCTGTTATTTATGTGAATCTGACTATACAGAGGAAACAGTGAAAATGATTACATATTAAGTGCTATCAAATGCAAAATAAACTATCCGAAATTAGAGAGGGAAAAAAAATCTCCCCTTCAGGAGTCATGCTGCCATTGAAGGCTAACACAGCAGCTGTGTGTGAGAAGTCACACAGAGGACTCAGAGGGGATTATGGCTTCTTTTAGTAACATTAATTCCCACTTGGATTTCTTCTTAGAAATTTGCATAAGGATGGAGAAAGCATGCCATAAAGAATGACTAGAAGTTTTAACCATTCTTTTATCACTGCTCCACTAAAAAAATCTTTAAGGAATCATTCACATGCTGAATAGGCATGGAGGGCTATCTGCAGGCTTGTTAGTCAGGGATGGGCTGGGGTAGGGGGCAAGTCTGAGGCTCTGATAAATCACTCCATCCATTCTGCAGATTTAGGGCATTTTTGTGCCTTAATTCCTACTGCTTTTCTCCCCTTTGTCTCATGTAAGGATGGAAGACGTAGGTCCCATGTTCTTTTATGGAACAACTTCTACCCTCAGTGACATGCACATGTAACCTACACACCTTCTGGGTGTGGTGAACTGTCCCACCTGGTGGCACTGAGTTCACTTACAGAAAGAACAATGAGTCTGCTCTTCAGCCTTAGCTCATGTGGTAGAGGCTCATGCACTAATGTCCAGATATCCACCTGTTGGCATTACACATACACAATTGCTATCGACTCCTATGCAGACAGAATTCAGTCCTAAAACTGATCAGCTAAAGAGACCTTTAGCTGAACTGTAGATATTCCAGAGCACCATTTTTCTAACTAAGGGGCATATGTGCCAAATAAGTTGAAATTTACTTTTAAAATACTTCTAAATTTTCTCTGCAAATTAAAACCTTAAAAGGCTTTGTCTTTTATTGCATCCACCTCTAATCTATTGCAACTGTAAATTTAATATAGATTGTGAGTTCCACAAGATAAGTATTATGGGTTTTGTTTTTGTTTACTTGCCCATAAATAACATAACTCTGCTATTCAGCATGCAGCTGTGCTAACAATACAAAATTGTACAGTTGCAAAGATCTGTAAACACCAGAATAGAAAGTATGCTCCAAAGAAATGTGAAAAGCCTCAAGCAAAGGCATAGTACTACATATGTTCCATAGAAAAACAAAATTATGTGGCAAAACTCCCACTTACTTCAGTGAAAGCAGAACTGAATCATAAATTACTACAAATATTTGATAGCAAGCAAATTAATCTTGCTCGAAGCAAAATATACTAATTTCCCTCTGTGAAGTACACCATGATTAAAAAAGAGTTACGGGATTTCTCAAATATCTTAAGGCCAAATCACCTACATGGTTCAGAGGGAAGGAAAATGGAGGCTCAGTCTATACTGAACAGTTGTCAGCATTTTTGCATTAGTCGGGTGTGAAGAAACCACATACCTGACTGTCACAGCTATGCCTACAAAACCCCCAGTATAGAGGCAGCTGTGTTGACAGAAAAATACTTCTGCTGGCTAAATTAATGCTATTCGAGCAAATAGTGTTCCTACTCCAACAGAAAAACTCCTGTTGTTGTAGGCTGAGTCTACACTAGGGGGCAATGCCAGCATAATTTAGCCCATGCAAATATAGTCCACATATACCCTCAGTATGGAGATTAGGGTTGTCCCCATGATTTTTCTCTTATGGATTTTGTACCAATTGCCATGGTAACAAGATAAAATTTTGCCCCCAATGCCTTTAAATACTTGTGGTTCCATCCTGCTCAGGCTCAGGAATCTTCTGCCTGCCATAACTGGCTTCCTGGCAGCACAGTTCAAATCCACTGCTAATGTCCCTTGAGTCCCCTACAGGGAAAGTTCTACAATGCACGTTAAGCCATTCTCAGATTGAATGAACTGTAGGGAGCTTGCTGGGCTCATAACCGAGACGTCAATAAGAATTTTTCTTCAGGTAGGTAACAAAACATTCTTCTTTACTCTATCTAGTAAAATTACATTTTCACTATTTGCTTTTTAAAAATTTGACAGTTACTCAAAAATTAAAACTAGTATTTCTTCAGGCGAACCTTTATTATTTAACATAGCATTATTACTTCAAGTTTGGTGTAGTTACAACAAATCAGCGTGTAACTGTACTTCAGAAAATAATTGCAATCCCACAGAAATTTTATGGAGCAAGTACAGGCATTTAAATACTTTAAAAAAAACCCTACAGATAATTTAATTCACATTAGCTATTGCAAAGTGCCACGGTGATAGTCCAAGGAATAGCTTTTTACTTAATATGGTGGCTCCCACAAAGTCAGCTAAGTAGCCTAAAGGAAACTTCAGGATTTTGGGGTGAGGGAATTAAGCAAAAATCTGAATAAGCTTGGATGCAGTGCATAAACGACCACTGAAAACCATTACTTTTCTTTATAGACCCTCTGGATTAAGACCAACTGTTTTCTGCCTACATGAATGAAGATTTTCAAAGGACTAAAACAGGTACCCTGTTTAAAGTATAGATGAGCAAAGCTTTTTTTCCTGCACATAAAACTACAAGACCAATTTACTGACTATGTACACAAAAGTCTTCATTTATTATTTAGGTTTGATTGTACTGATTTCACACTATATGCAGATCTGACAGTCATTGCATTGCATGCACAATACACGTGCTATCCTTGAAAATGTAAACCACTTTTGTACCAAGTGCTACTCAAAGTGCTACCCAATGGGTGAAATTCACCTTGTCACATATGCCTCATGCAAGTACCTCCACATCACTAAATACCAATTGCAAAACGGGAAGAGATGTATGACAGACCTGTATGCAGGAATTTCTTGGGGTGTGTGTGCTTTTTTTTGTAAATGTGGACTGCAAGAGTGTTAATGCACCCCCATGGTCCCCAAGTAAGCAGGAAAATCAGCCCCAGCCTTCCCACAGCTGGCCAGAGCACGGGGGAGGGAGGCTCAGGCAGTGCACTACTCCTGCCTTCCCCTAGCCAACTGGAGTATGCTTACTTGGGGGACTATGGGGGTGCTTTTGCACCCTTTGCACCCCCCATGTCCTCCTGCGTAGAGGCCTGTATGAATAGAAAAACTATTGCAGCTTGCATTTACATAGTTCAGGTGTTACAGAGTAAGGGTCTGGCCTAGATCTAATTAAGAGAACACCAAGAAGACTGGGAGCAGGCCAAAGAAGAGGTTATTAAAGCTGGGTTTATTGGTATACGGTGGGCCAAAGCCCCAACCAAAGGATGCAGAAGCCACTATTCCATTCCACACACTATAACAGTAGGCAAAGAGAGAGTATATTATACACCTACAGGCACCAGGGGATTTGCATTGAGATCCAGAATTTGAGAGGTATGGTGAATGGCAGTCGCTCAGCCGCATGGGACAGATCAGCTGCTGCTAGCCAGTGGCATCCCGCTGGGGCACTTGCTTCCCACTGTGGTCGTTCCACAGTATAACTCCCTCCTACTAGACCCCCTCCCTTTCCATATTATCAGAAACAATCGAATTCCAGGCACATCCCATTGTCCTGGCTCAACACAACTTGGCTTTGCTTTAAGTTAGGATAAAAGGAAACTGCGTACTAAATTTGGTGGTCCTAGCTCTTATCATTTAGGAGGAGTTCTTGAACAAACAGACTCACAGCCAGATAGATGCACATTTCTAAAATACATAGAGTGAGGTTCTTTAGAATTAAATTGATTTATAAAATTTAAACTTTGTTATTTTATATTCTCTCACCCTAGCCCCACTATCTCTACCTTTTAGGTGAAATAATTATTACATCAACTTTGCATTTCTGAAGGTGAAGTAATCTGTAAAACTCTGCAGTGCCACTTCTCTGATATGTTTGTTCCAGGGTTTGAAATGGCAACATATTCTGAGTCCTTCCCCTGAAAAGAGCAGGTGTCCACTACCTTCTCAACTCTGACAAGCAACCATAAGATACAGTATTCATTGTGTCCTACTGGACACTAAAGGTGCATCTTCACTGCACTGTTATTTTGAGATAAATAGCATTATTTCAAAATAAAAAATGTGAGCATCTACACAGCCATTCCGTTATTTCAAAATAATTTTGAAATAACGGACGGCTTATTCCGAAATCTGTAAACCTCATTCTACGAGGAATAATGTCTATTCCGAAATAGCTATTTTGAAATAAGGCATGTGTGTAAGATGCTCCACTGTTGCTATTTTGAAATAGCCCCTCACCAGGGCCATTCTAAGTTATTCCTCCCCAGTGCTTCCTGGGGCTCTTAAGTAGAGCTAGCATGTCCACATTAGGGAAGACTGCCTCGGACTAATTTTGAGGCTTCCCTGCAGTGTAGACGCACTATTTCAAAATAAGCTATTTCGGAATAACTATTCTGGAATAGCTTATTTCAAAATAACTGTGCAGTGTAGACATACCCTAATTGCTACTTATGTATATGATCATCTAAGACACCACAGTTTTAAGAAAAGCCTTTCAAAATGGTTTTTCCTACCTTGGATACTTCTTTTAAAGAATGCTTTACATCCTTCACAAGACCAAACTCCATAGTGATATCCAGAAGCATAATCACTGCACACTGCACAGAAGTGTGCATCCCTTTTGGAACCAGGACTGTTCACAGCAGCACTTGTAAGATCACTGCCATTCGATTTTCTTTTCAATGTCTCTCTGAAGGAAAAGTAAATAATCAGTTATAAAAGAGTAAAAATTATTTAGGATTTATTTAAAAATCTCGCTTTAGCCTTTTTAAAGCCTCATTATTACTGAGCATGATGCGGTCTGAGATGCTCTGTGCTAAGTGTTTGTGTGATAATGTCAAAAACAGGGGTGATGGTAACTTAAATTTCTTACAGCTACTGCCCTATCACAACTTGCCTCCCCTTGGGCGGGGGAGGGGCATAAGACAGGGTAGTGGTTTGTGATACAATAATACCTATAAGAAATGTAAGTGGGGGATGGAGTGCAGGAGGCTCAGGGCAGAGGGCTGGGGTGCCAGAGTTAGGGCAAGGGGCTAGGAATGTGGGGTTGGGGTATATGAGGGGCTCTGGGCAGGGGTTGGGGTGTGTGAGGAGGTTCAGGAGTTAGAATAGGGGGCTGGGGATGTGGGGTGCAGGAATCAGGGTTGGGGTATATGAGGGGCTCAGGGCAGAGGTTTGGGGCATGGGGAGTCAGGGCAGGGGCTGCGAGTGTGTAGGAGTTTGTAGCAGGGGGATATGGAGGTGCAAGATTCAGGGCAGGGGGTTCAGGACAAGGGGCAGGGTGTGGGTAGGAATGAGTGGGGGGGGGGCAAGGGTGCCATTTCAGGGAGCATATATATATATCAGTGTTTCTTAAACTGTGTTCCATGACACACCGGTGTGCCGCGAGGCAGTTGGAGGTGTGCTGCAGAGAACAACAGAGTTCAAAATGGCCACCCTTAAAGGGGCAGGCGACCTTTTTTTTTTGCTCAGTAACTTTCTCCTGGACCCCCTTTTTCTCAACAAAAAAATCCTTGGTGTTCCTCGTAAAAAAAAATTATTGTTTGGTGTTCCTCTTAAAGAGTTTAAGAAACACTGGTCTATAGCCACACATCCCAGGTCCCTGTTGCTTTTCCTCGTTCCTGTGACTAGGGAGTGAGGGGAAAATGCAGAACCAGCTGTCCAAGAGAGGGGCAGAGGAGAAATGCAGCAGATTCTGCATTTTCCCGTCGTTCTCTCATCACAAGAAGCAGGAAACAGGAAAAGCAACAGGGGCCTGGTATGTGCAGCTGGAACCCCACTTTGCCCCCCAAAATGGAGGTGAGGGAGGGGGCTCAGGGCTGGAGCAGTCCCAGAGAAGGGGCACACTCCCAGCCAGCCCCTCTAATCTGCCTGGCTGCCTGCTGCTGAGCACTGCAGCCTGCAGGAAGCCGGGAGCCAAGCTGGGAGTGCCTCCTCCTCCCCCTGCAGCTGAGTGCCCAAGCCAGCCGGCTTCTTGCAGGAGCACCACACCGGGACACACAGGCTTACTTTCACCCCGAATAAAAGACATACTGTAACTCTAATGTTGTTGTGGATTGTATGGAAATCTTTGGAGCATGTGGTGAATAGATTATATATGGGGTGGGCAAACACAGGCCCAGGGGCCGGATCCAGCCCACCAAGCATTTCTCTCCGGCCTGCCCAGCTGATTAGCAGAGGTGCATACTTACAGCTGGAAGTCAGCAGCATGTGTGTTCAGCTGCCCCTCCCCCACACTTTGCTCCGTCCTGCAGCCAAGCTGCTTCCAGGATTCTCCTGCTAGCTGTGCAGGGGGGTGGAGGGCAGAGGGGAGTGCTGAAGTCAAGATGTTCCCCTGCCCTTGTACCCCATTTCTGCAGAGAAGGGGTCATAGAGGGAGACACACAGCCATCAGAGCTGCTCCAATCTGAAGCATGTGACTCAGAGGAGTGCAGAGCAGGACAGATTTCCCTTAAAGAGACAGCGTGGCTTCTCTCAGAAACTTAGCCAGCACACACACTCTCCGTGTCACTGTCACACATAGCCTATCTGTGCCACACACATACACAGTCACTGCCACACACACACTCCTATCTCTGTGCCCACATATGCTCAATCTGTGTCACAAGGTCAGTCTCTCACACACAAAGTATCAATCTTTCACACAGACACGCTCTTTCTCACTCTCTCTGTAGCCCCCCCCCCTTCCGCTCGAGGCCCCGCCCCTTCTGGGGAGCCCAAGCCAGCCTGTGACCATTTATGAAAATTTGTGAAGTGGCCCCCTGTGAAAATTATTGCGCCCCGGATTATACTGTTGAGGTGATAATCATACAAACTCACAAAATTTAAAAACAGATTAAAACTCTCTAAACCAGGACTCTCTGGTCCAGGACCAGAGAGTCCCAGTGGAGAGCCAGCAGCAGGGAGTCCTGCAGGGACTGCAGGCAGCTGGCTGCCTGTAGTGAACTGCCAATGAGGCTGCCCAGCACACAGCAGCAGGGTTGCCCAGAGGGATTGGGAGACACAGTGCGTTGCTGCCTGGCGGGGTTGTGAGCTCAGCAGCAGCCGCAGTGGCCTGGCAGGACTCAGTGCTGTGGTGTGCAGCTGCCCCAGAGTCAGAAGCCTCAGTGTGTGGCTGCTCAGTGGGGCCGGAAGCCCCAGTGCGTGGCCACAGCAGCGACAGCTGCTCAGTGGGGTCAACAGGGCTGTGGGGCTGGCAGCAGGTGGAAAGCTGGCTGGGAGGCCGGCAGGTCAGGCCAGGGCTGGAGGTGCTATGGCAGGGAGGCCTGAAATTACCTCCCCTATTCTGGCAAAATCCCTCATTTGGGACTGTTTAGGTCCTGAAGGTTCTGGACCAGGGAGGCCCAACCTGTGCACAGGACCTAGTGAATGGTAATGATTGGATGCACGGGTGGTGGGTGAAGCTGCCACTTGGAGAGGCAAGTTCCCCAGCCTGTGGTCCTGCCCATAGAATCATAGAATACTAGGACTGGAAGGGACCTTGAGAGGTCATCGAGTCCAGTCCCCTGCCCTCATGGCAGGACCAAATACTGTCTAGACCATCCCTGATAGACATTTATCTAACCTACTCTTAAATATCTTCAGAGATGGAGATTCCACAACCTCCCTGGGCAATTTATTCCAGTGTTTGACTACCCTGACAGTTAGGAACTTTTTCCTAATGTCCAACCTAAACCTCCCTTCCTGCAGTTTAAGCCCATTGCTTCTTGTTCTAGCCTCAGAGGCCAAGATGAACAAGTTTTCTCCCTCCTCCTTATGACACCCTTTTAGATATCTAAAAACTGCTATCATGTCCCCCCTCAATCTTCTCTTTTCTAAACTAAACAAACCCAGTTTCTTCAGTCTTCCCTCATAGGTCATGTTCTCTAGACCTTTAATCATTCTCGTTGCTCTTCTCTGGACCCTCTCCAATTTCTCCACATCTTTCTTGAAATGCGGTGCCCAGAACTGGACACAATACTCCAACTGAGGCCTAACCAGCGCAGAGTAGAGCGGAAGAATGACTTCTCGTGTCTTGCTCACAACACACCTGTTAATGCATCCCAGAATCATGTTTGCTTTCTTTGCAAGAGCATCACACTGCTGACTCATATTCAACTTGTGGTCCACTATAACCCCTAGATCCCTTTCTGCCGTACTCCTTCCCAGACCGTCGCTTCCCATTCTGTATGTATGAAACTGATGGTTCCTTCCTAAGTGGAGCACTTTGCATTTGTCTTTATTAAACTTCATCCTGTTTACCTCAGACCATTTCTCCAATTTGTCCAGGTCATTTTGAATGATGACCCTATCCTCCAGATTAGTCGCAACCCCTCCCAGCTTGGTATCATCTGCAAACTTAATAAGCGTACTTTCTATACCAATATCTAAATCGTTGATGAAGATATTGAACAGAGCCGGTCCCAAAACAGACCCCTGCGGAACCCCACTTGTTATGCCTTTCCAGCAGGATTGTGAACCATTAATAACTACTCTCTGAGTACGGTTATCCAACCAGTTATGCACCCACCTTATAGTAGCCCCATCTAAGTTGTATTTACCTAGTTTATTGATAAGAATATCATGCGAGACCATATCAAATGCCTTACTAAAGTCTAGGTATACCACATCCACTGCTTCTCCCTTATCCACAAGACTCGTTATCCTATTAAAGAAAGCTATCAGATTGGTTTGACATGATTTGTTCTTTACAAATCTATGCTGGCTGTTCCCTATCACCTTTCCACCTTCCAAGTGTTTACAGATGATTTCCTTAATTACTTGTTCCATTATCTTCCCTGGCACAGAAGTTAAACTAACTGGTCTGTAGTTTCCTGGGTTGTTCTTATTTCCCTTTTTATAAATGGGCACTATATTTGCCCTTTTCCAGTCTTCTGGAATCTCTCCTGTCTCCCATGATTTTCCAAAGATGATAGCTAGAGGCTCAGATACCTCCTCTATCAGCTCCTTGAGTATTCTAGGATGCATTTCATCAGGCCCTGGTGACTTGCAGGCATCTAACTTTTCTAGGTGATTTTTGATTTGTTCTTTTTTTATTTTACCTTCTAAAACTACCCCCTTCCCACTAGCATTCACTATGTTAGGCATTCCTACAGACTTCTCGGTGAAGACCGAAACAAAGAAGTCATTGAGCATCTCTGCCATATCCATACTCTGCCCCAGACCCACCTCCACTCTGCCCAGCCCCCACTCATTCCCTACTGTCTTCTCTCTCCTCCTCCACCCTCCCCAGCTCACTCCTTTCCAGATACATCTTTGAATCCAAATGTAGCAAATGATATTTGAAAAAAACCCACCCTACTCTTCTATAATTTCTTTCTAAAGAAAATGAAGCGTGTTTTCCACTGCATGCCAGATTGTGAAGACTGGACATGCAGAAGGTACCTATTTAAAAGCACTACTTATGAGAATAAAAAATAACAGTCACAGGTTTTTTGACGCACCTTGATGTTTGTCAGAGATTTATTTGCAAAAACTTTGCAGTAAGGGCAAGTCAGCTGTCTTGCTGAATACAACATTAAATATTATGGAATACATGATGCCATTCTTCTCTGTTTTACATTTTCATAATCAGTATTTCTAAGCTGATTTTATATTTTAAATGTACTCTTAAAGCTTCATAAAGTAATCATTCCAGATTACTACATATTTAATGCACCAAAAGAAAGACATTATTTTAAATTAATCACTCAGAGCAGTTTTATGTGTTTATTACAAAGTTCATTGCTTTTAGAAAAAAGGAACACTAATTTTGGTTGGATGTTGAATTTAGGAAACTTACCCCCAACACTCCGGTCATCTGAAGAAGTGGGCTGTGCCCACGAAAGCTCATGATACCATCTACATGTTTTGGTAAAACAAAAAAAGCGGTGATGTAGCACTTTAAAGACTAACAAGATGGTTTATTAGGTGATGACCTTTCATGGGGCAGACCCACTTCTTCACATCATATTCTGAAAGTGAATTGGCATGCTCATTATATACATGTTTTGTTAGTCTTTAAGGTGCTACTAGACTATTTGTTGTTGTTTACGTTTTTCCTCTTACAGAAGAACTTGGCTACTCCTCTGATGCATGGGAGACAAGTTCACAGATACCAGTATGACTGATTCAATAGAAAAAACTCTATCAGCAAATAGACTTTAGCCTGCTACATACTGGTAGTCACTGGCAACAAAGAATTCTAACCTGATAAATTTCTATTTTGATTACATCTTAAGTTCAAGAAGCTTCCCCTCCTTTGTTGTTCCAAAAATATGTCTCATAAGCAGCATAAGGCTGTCCTGAGGTTCATCAAAACAGCCCATTTCTGGATTGTCTGTGAGTACTAATACCAAGAGATAGAGTTTTAATTAATCGTGCAGTTATTGGGGGGGATAAAGTGTTCTTCATTTCAACCAAGCAGATAAATCATTTTAGTGGCAACAAACCAGGAGCAGGCAGTGCTATACACCTTGTCTTGGAGGTATTTATTCCTTAATGAGGATCTTGAGTCATTCATTACAGCTGGCTGAATGTCATGTTGAGCTGAATTTGAAATCTCAGGGGCCAGTAGATAGGGAAAGTGAGATTTATCATAAGCCCTTCACTGAGGTTACCATGTGAAATGTCCTAATTGCAAGACTCTTGGACAAAATGAGGTCTGGATACAAGTAAGAAGGGGAAAGAGAGAGAGGCAAGGTCACTGGGAGCAAAACATTTCTTGTTTCTGTGGTGTACCAACCAGTTCCAAACACAATACTTAATGATCTGATAAAGGATGGATGAATGTAAATGGAAACTGGGATACAAATAGAGAATCACGGTCAATTCGTGTCACTAGATGTTAAAAGGAAACAATAAGAAAAGAGAGGGATTTAGAAAGAGGGGCTAGGAAATTATTTCATAATGTACACACAGAGAACAAAGTGTGTTGTCAGCAAGCTGAGAAAAAACCCCACAGTGTCTTGCCTGTGGATGATTGTAGCCTTTGGATGATTTAAGTCATTGTCAAATAGAATTTGTAGCTAGAACTGGAAAGAATATATTGTTCTGTGTTAATGTAGACAACCCCCCCCACCAAAGTACATAATCATTTATGTGCCTAAATATAAGCAAAATAGCAGGGTCTCCAGAGTCACTCTCAAATTCTACTTGTGCAACATTCTAGTAAGAATAGACAGAGGAAGATTAGATATATAGGGGCACGTCTAAACTACATTCCTCTTTCAAAAAAGGAATGTAAATGAGGCAAATCAAAAGTGCAAATGAAGCGCAGATTTAAATATCCCATGCTTCATTTGCATATTCGCGTCTGAGCGCTTTTTCAAAAAAGGGTTTTTCGAAAGTGAAAGCGCAGTCTAGACGGGGTTCTTTCGAAAAAAAACCCTTTTTCTAAAGAACATGTACTGTACCCCATCTAGACTGCGCTTTCACTTTCAAAAAACCCTTTTTCAAAAAAGTGCTTGGACGTGAATATGCAAATGAAGCGCGGGATATTTAAATCCACGCTTCATTTGCACTTTTGATTTGCCTCATTTACATTCCTCTTTCAAAAGAGGAATGTAGTCTACACATAGCCTAAGTGCCCGCTTCCTCTGGGCTCGGGGGATGCTCAGCTCTCCACTCTACCCAAAACTCCCCACCCATCCAGTTCATAGAATCATAGAGCTGGAAGAGACCTCAGGAGGTCATCAAGTCCAGCCCCCTGCCAAAGGCAGGACCAGTCTCAACTAATTCCAAGACCCCATGCCTGTCCCGTCTGTTCCTGCCTCCTCCCCTTAGTGCGCTACATCCCTGCTCAATCCCGTCCCTCCCAGAGCCGGCGTGCACAGCAAAACTGCTGATTATTGTGGGCCGCAAGTGCTGGGAAGGAGGGGATGAATTGATTGGCAGGGTCACCAGCAGGCGGGAGGTGCTGGGGTAGGGAGGAAGGATGGCTATTAGCTAGGGTGGGTAGGTATGGTGTCCCTACTCTCTGTTTGTCAGAAGCTGGGAATGGATGACAGGAGGGATCTCTTGATGATTATCTGTTCTTTTATTCCCTCTCGGGCACCTGGCATTATCTACTGTCAGAAGACAGGATACTGGGCTAGATGGACCTTTGGTTTGACCCAGGATAGCCGTTCTTATAAGAACTTTGATTTTTAAAGGAAAGAGTAGAAGCATGCTTGAATGTAGTTATGTCATTTTAAGTATTACTAAAACAGATTTATCCCAGTTTTAAAGAAAGGAGGAAGGGGCAAAAATAGTCAGCTTATTTTAGTAGAGATTGTAAGTATTACAGCACAAAAGGCTTTTACAAAACTGGAAAAGCTGGAGAGAGGAAGAAGTGGTTATCTAGTATAAGAGATTACACTGCTCTACAACCAAAATGCTTCTGAAATAAATGTAGTCAAACTTTACTAATTCTGGGTCACTGAGAACGAAAATGATGCTTAAAATTGTTGACTGGCTCTAGTTTTCAAGATATGCTATTGGGTCAGTATATACGACCCTTGACTTGGGAATAGCGGAGGATAAGTGAGTTATAAAGGAAGGGATCTCAATTTAAACCAGAAATGACTAAAATACATCTTTGACTGGATCTATGAATAAATCTATGACTGGGTTTGGACAGTACTTGCTTTTAGGCAAAACAATGAATGATGCAATCTGAAGCTGGTATTGCGTCATACATGATATAATTGCATCATGTTATTCCTAGAGTCATGGATGATGCAATCATAACAGCTTACATCACTCTGCTGAACAAATTGCCCTATATCAGCTCTAGAAATCATACAGTGTCGTGCTCTCTTATTTGTCAGTGTTTGATTTTGCAAAGGACACATTTCTGTTTAGCCAAAGTGAGCAGAGATGCCTCGTACTTGTGTGAACAGTGCAGATAACTTCTGCTATGTTTGTGGTGAAGTGACTTTTGCATCACAAAGTGCAGTATAACCACTATGGTTAAGAAAGCCTATCACCTTTATTTTGGCTGCAAATTGGAGATCAGGACAAGAGGTGGGCCCCACACATATGCTGCAACACTTGTGCAACAAATCTTCACCAGTGGTTGAACAGGAAAAGGAAATCTATGCCTTTTGCAGTGCCAATGATTTGGAGAGAGTCAACAGATCATACCAGCAATTGTTACTTCTGCATGGTGCCTCCAGTTGGGAAAGGTGTGTCAAAGAAGAAAAAGTGGACTGTGCATTATCCAAACATTCCATCAGCTATCGCCCAGTACCCCACGGAGAAGGACTGCCGGTTCCTGATGCACCAGAATCATTCTCACTTGAGTCAGAGGAAGAGGAAGAGGATGAAACTTCTGGTCCTGAACCATCAATGTCACAGGACCACATTTTCTCCCATCCTCCTCCTCTAGAACCACACCTCATAACACAAGGTGAACTGAATGACCTTGTCAGGGATTTGGAACTACCCAAGAGTAAGGCAGAGCTGTTGGGCTCCAGACTACAGCAGTGGAATCTCCTGGCAGGTGATGTTAGGGTTTCCATGTTCCGTGACCGTCAAAAGGATCTTGTCCCATTCTTCTTCATGGAAGGTGATCTTGTAGCCTGCAACATCGATGGTGTGATGGCAGCCCTCAACATCGTTCACGATCCAGATGAGTGGAGACTGTTCATTGATTCATCGAAGGCGAGTCTTAAAGCTGTTTTGCTGCATAATGGCAATGTTTTGCCATCAATTCCAGTTAGTCATGCAGTCCATATGAAGGAAACCTATGACAACATGAAACAACTTTTGAGGTGCATAAACTATGACCAACATCAGTGGCAGCTTTGTGGCGATTTGAAGGTTGTTGCTCTCTTGCTTGGTCTGCAGACTGGATACACAAAGTACTGCTGTTTTCTCTGCGAATGGGATAGTCGTGCAAGAGATTCCCACTACATCAAGATAGATTGGCCACTCCGACAGTCATTGGAGCCTGGGAGGAAAAGTGTTCAGCATCCACCACTTGTTGAATCAAGGAAGATTTTGTTACCACCCTTACACATCAAGCTGGGTCTGATGAAGAACTTTGTCAAGGCCATGGACAAAACACAAGCAGCTTTCAAGTACCTCCGTGGAAAATTTCCAAGGTTAAGTGAAGCTAAGATAAAGGAAGGTGTCTTTGTTGGTCCTCAGATTCGTGAACTTCTTGAGATGATGCATTTGACCATGCACTGCGTGGCAAGGAAAAGACGGCATGGAAAGCCTTCCAGTTAGTGGCAATAAATTTTCTCAGAAACAACAAGACAACTACAGGTTGTTGGTGGAAAACCTCCTCAAGGCATACAAAAGCCTTGGTTGCAACATGTCACTAAAGATACATTTTTGCACTCTCATCTAGATTTTTTCCACCAAACTGCGGAGCAGTGAGCGAGCAGCTGAGCGATTTCACCAGGACATTGCAACAATGGAGAAAGCGCTATCAGGGCAAATGGAGCCCATCAATGCTTGCAGACTATTGCTGGACAGTGACAAGAGATGCTCCATTTAATGAATACAAGAGACAAGCCAAGAAGCGCCGAGTAGACACTGAATAGGACTAAACTATGTACATAATAGTTTTTTGCCTTTTGTTTCATAATAAATTTTATTTATATAACCCTTTTGCTGATTTTTAAAGTGTTACATAAACAGGACAGGTGAAATATTATCATGTAAAGCAACCATAAACACATGAAAAGACCTAGGTTTACAATTTATGATTAAAACTCTACCTTCTACACAATATACATAGACGTAAAATGTAAAAACTTAAATATCTTGGGAAACAGTACCCAATCAGTGTTTTAATTGTCATATTTGAATTCAGCACATCAAAATACAGTAAAACTCCAATAGTCCGGCATCCAATAATCCGGCACTCCTGATAGTCCGGCATCAAAATGGCAAGAGCCTAGTGAGTGAGCTTTGGCAAAAAATGAGTCACAAGGTAACAGCGGCAGCAGCTGAACTGAGCAAAAAGGGTAAAAAAGGCTTTAAAAAACTAAAACATTACAGTATACTGTATACAGTATGTACAATAAAAAGGGTTAAGAACACTTTATATACAGTATATAATGTATACAGTATATATATAACCTGCTTATAGTACTTCCTGATAGTCCGGCATATCTGATAATCCGGCACCACCTAAGTCCCATAGGTTCCGGATTATCGGAAGTCTACTGTACATAATAAATAGCACATTTTATCTCTGAAGCAGACGACTTCTAAAAAATTGTAGACCAGTGTTATTCTGAATAGATTTTGACTCAAAAATATGAGGGGGTGTGGCAACTGAAAATGTTTACAGGCTAAATTCAGTTTACTAGGATTTAAGAAAAATGAATAATTATTAGATGTGAATAGACTGCACAGTATTAATAAGATTAGATGATTAACTAGCATGATTCTTGCTCACACATGTTTTAATTGATTGCCAAATTCTGAGTCAGGAACATGTATTCTCTCAGACACATTGGCAAGGACCAGTCTTGGGGAGCACTGAGTGAAGATTATTAATTAGCAGCAAGTTGATGTATCCTGCATGATCAATTTCCTGCTATTTCAGGGAGTGAAAACTGGTGTACATATTCCTTCCTATCATCTATTTCACTTTTTCTGTAGGAAGGCAAGTCACTTGGGGTTTAATGTTAGAAGCATAGCTGTATTTTTATATTGTTAATGAGAACAAACATTCACTAGCCTAATATTTACAAACAGGATTAAGATCAATTAAGAATATCTTAATTCTTTTAAACAATATACTGTAAAGCAGGGGTGAAGAACCTTTTGTGGGTCGGGAGCCACTCACCCACAGAAAAATCAGTTGGGGGGCTGCACACAAGTGAAAAGAACAACAACGCAAAACAAAAAAGCTCCCCTCACTGATGTGGCCCTTGATTGAGAAGGAGAAAGACACTCTGCACATTCCCCTTGCACACCAGACCTTGGGGCGGGGGGCACCCTAATAGATTTTTTGTGCTCCAGCCTGCGGTTGGGCAGCGGGGGGCGGGATGGGGCTGGAGCACTTCAGGGGCCAGATCCAGGCAAGCTGGAGGATGCATCCAGCCCCCAGGCCTGAGGTTCCCCACCCCTGCTGTAAAAGAGTTATATTTAAGCATATTGAGCCTCTATTATTAAACTTGAGAAATGTTAAAGCTGGAAGTAAAAGAAAAGTAGACACTATAATGAATAACTAACTCATGTTACAAGGCAGAAAATAATATAGAGAGTTAAAATCTATGGAGGTAGACGGAGAGACTAGGACTGTTTATGACTCTCAAATGGCATCATAAAAAACACCCTGAGAAAATTAATAATTCTGTGTTCATAACAGAGTTTAAACAGTATTCAGGGGGGTGGAGGGCAGAGGGGAGAGGCCTGGAGCTACACATTGGCCAATTAGGGGGGAAAACAAGATATTAAAGGAAAACAATAAGGAGTCCTGTGGCACATGAGACTTGCTTTTGCTGCCACAGGACTCCTTGTTTTTGCTGAAACAGACTAATACAGCTACCTCTCTGAAACAAGACATTAAATGAGAATCCTCCATACTATGCAAGGAATAAAGCAGGGATCTTGTGAAAAAACAGTATGTGATCATATAATTAAAGACTGTACCATCATAAAGTGCACATGGAGCTAATTTAAGGTTTCATAGTTAACTTTAATTTTGGAATTTTCTAATTTTTCACTTTCCAATCTTAATAATGTTCTTTTAATATAGTTGTGTGTGTGTCTACACTTTATGCTGTAATTCCTTTGTTCTGACTACTGTAACTTTTTAAATTAAAAAATAACTTTTAGTTAAGGGAGAGGGAGGAAAGAAGGAAACAAAGCTAGATTCCTATTTTTGAGTATCTTGGCCTGTGCTCTTTAATATACTTTAAGATATTAGATTCCTGTTGTTAAATTCTTATTTTTCTGTATAAGGTTCTAGTGTCTAAGGCTGTGTGAACTATTAATGAGCATGTAAGACTTCATTCTGATGAAATTCAATAAAGACAAGTGGAAAGTATTTCAGTGAGGAAGAAAAAAATCAAATGCACAACTACAATTCAAAATGATCTGGACAAATTGGAGAAATGGTCTGAGGTAAACAGGATGAGGTTTAATAAAGACAAATGCAAAGTGCTCCACTTAGGAAGGAACAATCAGTTTCATACATACAGAATGGGAAGCGACTGTCTAGGAAGGAGTACGGCAGAAAGGGATCTAGGGGTTATAGTGGACCACAAGTTGAATATGAGTCAGCAGTGTGATGCTCTTGCAAAAAAAAGCAAACATGATTCTGGGATGCATTAACAGGTGTGTTGTGAGCAAGACACGAGAAGTCATTCTTCCGCTCTACTCTGCACTGGTTAGGCCTCAGTTGGAGTATTGTGTCCAGCTCTGGGCACCACATTTCAAGAAAGATGTGGAGAAATTGGAGAGGGTCCAGAGAAGAGCAACAAGAATGATTAAAGGTCTAGAGAACATGACCTATGACGGAAGGCTGAAAGAATTGGCTTTGTTTAGTTTAGAAAAGAGAAGACTGAGGGGGGACATGATAGCAGTTTTCAGGTATCTAAAAGGGTGTCGTAAGGAGGAGGGAGAAAACTTGTTCATCTTGGCCTCTGGGGATAGAACAAGCAGCGATGGGCTTAAACTGCAGCAAGGGAGGTTTAGGTTGGACATTAGGAAAAAGTTCCTAACTGTCAGGGTAGTCAGACACTGTTGTACGTAAAATATGAGAGGTAACTGTCCCACTACTTGACATTAGTGCAACCTCAAGCTGGAATACAGTGTTCAGGTCTAGGCACCACACTTTAGGAAAGATGTGGGCAACCTGGAGAAAGAGTCCACAGGAGAGGGAAAAAAAAATGATAAAAGATTTTGAAAAACTATCCTACAAGGAAAGTTTAAAGAAGTGGGCATGTTTAGTCTTGAGAACAGATTATGGATGGTGAGGGCTGATAACTGTCTTCAAATATGTTAAGGTCTTTTACAAAGAGGATGGTGATCAATTGTTTCCCATACACACTGAAGGTAGGACAAGAAGTAATGGATTTAATCTGTAGCAAGAGAGATATAGGTTGATCTTAGGAAAATCAGTACTTCAGCCATGGAATAACTTCCAGAGGAAGCTGTGAAATCCCCCTTCATGTGAATTTGTTAAAAACAGGATGGAAAAACACCTGTTGGGGTGGTGTCTAGGTTTACTTAGTCCTGCCACAACACAGGGGGCTGGATTTGAAGACTTCTCAAGGTCCCTTCCAACCCTGCATTTTCAACTCAAGCAAAGATTTGTATCTCATATTTAAGCATAAATATCTTAATTCATTATGGGTTTTTAAAGTTGTTTGGAACTTCTGCCTGTGATCAACAAAATAGGGGACTGGTTCCTCAGAGTTCATACTCTCCCCTATTTGATCTTTCATTTCAGTTATTATTCATAAGTTTTCAGCATCATAAACATTGTTTCCCTGGCAATAAATTAACAATGAATACTGAATTAAGATGTCACCATAGGATGAAGCAAAAAAGAGAAGCAGGATTATAGGAAAATGTTTTTATTCAAGTCTAGGTATCTACAATAAAGAAAACAGCTTCTGTTTTATCTTTGTGCTCTGAATTTATAATCAATCCCCATTCTTAGAACTGTGACCTCCTCCCCCGTGAATAGGATCAAAATATACTATGGCATAACATGAAAAAAATCAGCTATCTAACTAGTAAGCTGTATAGCAGCTGTCTACTCATGAAACACTATGGTTTACCCACTTTTTCAAATTTCAGGTATTCACGATACATTAGTATGGAAAAATAATGAGCTAACTAGTAGAAAAGAAATATTAGTATGTGTGGGCTCTATTATAGTTTCTATGTTTAGCAAACCAGTATAAAATGCCACCATACATACAAAGAAGAACTAAATGCAGGCTCAGATACTATGCTGAGCCTCCCAGAGACACAGGACAGAAGACATTGCCCAGGAGAGGCAGAGCTGTCCCAGAGAACATGCCAGTGTCCAGTGTAACTTAATACCCGAAGTTACATCAGCCTTCTGGCTGTCCCTGGCTTACAGCACATTTTTGGCATGACCTGCTGTGACTTCTCAAGGCAAGGCTGTGCTAGGATAATTCTCTCTTGGCCCTCTGCAGGCTGTGTGTAGCCCATCTCAGGCCTTGTGTTTGTGTCAGGGGAAGAACATAGGTAATAGAAGAAACAGAATAACTTTCCTGACGTGTAGCATTTAATAGATTGAATCTGGATTCTTTACATGATACTGAATACAAGTAGTAATGCCTGTAATAAGTAAGTAAAGAACCAGGTGACTGAACATTTAGTAGCTGAAGGAACAATTGTGTTTGCAATGCCCCACATTTGTAAACAGAATTTGTGCGCATAAACTGGGTAATTGTGTGCTCTAATTGATGCTTATGATCCCACCTGTGATGAAGTGAGGATTTTATTCACCTTCTTGTGTGGCATGTGAGTTTTACTCTCCTATAGTAACCCTGCATGTACCTCAGTTTCCCTGGGCACTGCACCAATGCCTCCACAGCCAGATGTGACTCTCAGCCAGTACATAGAACACAAGGCTTTATTAGTCAACAGGAACACAGTGTACAACAGAAAACTGGAACATACCGTAAAATCCATCCTTGGGAAAGGGGAGCCTAGAGCCAGGGCCCTGACCCACCCCACCCTGCACAACAAGTAAAGTCAGAATAACACCTCTCCATCTGCCTGGTCCCAGACCTCTCCCAGGCTCCTCCTCCAGCCTTTGTCTGGCTACCCAGGCAAAAGGTGTCATCTGGGCACATCCCCTCCTGAGCTCAGGTTATGAAGGGCATCAGCCATTGTTTACGTGTAGGCAACTGGTTAGTCTCCCTCAGTGGAAGTCACACTCAAAATTCCCATCTATGCATCCACATCCCGCACTCCCCCACTCCCAGCTCGCTCCTGCACCCCCTCCCAGACCTTATACCTCACCTTGCTCCTGCACCCTCGCTCCTGCCTAGACCTCACACCCCCACCTCCACCCCACACCTACACCCTCCTTCCTGCCCAGATGCTGCTCCTCTACCCCCATCCTGCTCCTTGGCAGCCCCTCCCACACACTGAATCTCTCATTGGCCCCCCCCAGAGCATAAAGACCCCACAAAATCCACTAGCTTCGGGCCATTAGAAGAGTTAATCCAGCCGTGGGGCCTCGGTGCCTTTCCCCCTACACACACCTTCATGGGACTGAAGCTTGAGGGAAGTGAGGGAAGTGTCTTTTTCTTCCTGTTTCTCAGTTGGGGAGCCATATCTGTGAGGATTTTTTTTCTCCTTCTCACTTAGGGGCCAAGTCAGTGAGGCCTGTGGGAGGGGTTGGCTTTTCACTTGTGTGTGGCTCCCACCTGATTTTTCTCGGGGTCAGTGGTCCCCAACTCAAAAAAAGGGTTCCCACCCCTGTTTTAAAGTAAGCCACAGAATGGAAGTCCTTTGAGATGCAAAGTTTTTGCCTAGCTCTGTTTTTACGAAGCTTATAGTAATGAGTAATTCTGTATTTTAAGACATAGCAAGTACAGTAACCCACCTCAGTAGCTGGAGATAATATTCCAGACAGAGCCATCTTAAAAAGTAAAAAATACTGACATTATATTATAAAACACAATAATGCTTATGGAGTTCATTTTCTTATGGATTGATGTGTATAAATCATATGTAAAAACAATGCCATCTTAAAATGATTGAATTTAGTGTCAGATAATAACTTGAAAAATGTTGAAAAATAAAATATTTACCTGTTCATAGGCAGTGCATGATCCACTGGTCTTGTTTCACACCAGGGGCTCTTTGGTTGCTCTGCATATAAAAGTGATGGCTGGCAGTGTAACGTCAAAGGAGAAATATGTCCAGGAGCAGACCATAAAACATTTGGGCTTGATGTCTGCCTTACAGATGCACTTTCTGAATCACTGAAATTGCTAGGAATGTTGTAATTCATCATAGTAGGACTGTAGAATGCCATTGCAGAATATTCATGTCTGTTTTCCACATAAGATGAAGGAATATAAATTGGACTCTGTTCCATTGTCAGAACAGACTGACTGCAGCTATAAACAGGAGAGTTGATGCCAGAAGGTGAGCTTTTAATTTCTGTTTTACTACGTCCAATATCCTGAATTGGCAGTAACTGAGAAAACTCCTTGTGAGAAGATGCACACATGGACATTTTGAAGCTAGAATGAAGCAGAATATCTGTTGTTCAAATATTCATCCTAAATATATAATCTAGAAAAATAAAAATATTAAAAGTTGCTTAATTTTCTAAACTAAAGCACATTCAGGTAACAAAACTGCATGTCTTGAGTCTTTTTATATAGTGGTAAATATGCAGTCAAAATTTAAAGCAACAATAACAATTAAATATAATTCACACATTGCATTTAAGCTTCAAATTTGTTACCTAGCACATGTCTCAATGGTGTGTGTAAATCCTAACACTCAAGTTTTTGAAGAATTCTACTCAGAACTTTGATCTCAGAAAATCTACTTGAACATTTAATTGCCTCATTTTTTTTTAATCTCATAAGTCTGCAAACTTTTATAATCAATGAGTAGTCTTGTGGCACCTTAGAGACTAACGAATATAAATATAATATCAGGAGCTTTCGTGAGCAAAACCCACTTCCTCAGATGAGCTTGAAGCTACCCCCTCTGAGACTTTCAAACTTTTATAGTTATCTGTGAATATGAAGCTGCATTCATTTCAAGACCAGATTAAGATATTGGTAGGCCATAAGAACATAAGAACATAAGAACGGCCGTACTGGGTCAGACCAAAGGTCCATCTAGCTCAGTAGCCTGTCTGCCGACAGTGTCCAGCACCAGGTGCCCCAGAGAGGGTGGACCGAAGACAATGATCAAGCGATTTGTCTCCTGCCATCCTTCTCCAGCCTCTGACAAACAGAGGCCAGAGACACCATTTCTATCCCCTGGCTACTAGCCTTTTATGGACCTAACCTCCATGAAATTGTCTAGCTTCTCTTTAAACTCTGTTATAGTCCTAGCCTTCACAGCCTCCTCCGGCAAGGAGTTCCACAGGTTGACTACACGCTGTGTGAAGAAGAACTTTCTTTTATTAGTTTTAAACCTGCTACCCATTAATTTCATTTGGTGTCCTCTAGTTCTTCTATTATGGGAACAAATAAATAACTTTTCTTTATCCGCCCTCTCCACACCACTCATGATTTTATATACCTCTATCATATCCCCCCTCAGTCTCCTCTTTTCTAAACTGAAAAGTCCCAGTCGCTTTAATCTCTCTTCATATGGGATCCGTTCCAAACCCCTAATCATTTTAGTTGCCCTTTTCTGAACCCTTCCCAAGGCCAAAATATCTTTTTTGAGGTGAGGAGACCACATCTGTACACAGTATTCGAGATGTGGGCGTACCATAGTTTTATACAGGGGCAGTAAGATATTCTGTGTCTTATTTTCTATCCCTTTCTTAATAATTCCTAGCATCCTATTTGCCTTTTTGACCGCCGCTGCACACTGTGTGGAAGTTTTCAGAGAACTATCCACGATAACTCCAAGATCTCTTTCCTGATTTGTCATAGACAAATTAGCTCCCATCATACTGTATGTATAGTTGGGGTTATTTTTCCTGATGTGCATTACTTTACACTAAGCACTCTCTTAAGCGGAGGCCTTTAAATTAGATTTTATATAAATATATAAGGGAGAAATGCCCTATCACCTATACAGCTAATAGTTAACTCTGTGTTATGCCTATATGTTGTTTGTTGACTAAAGATAGCAAATTATTAAGTTTGATTTAGTAGTTTTCTTATTTTCAAACCGAAACCCTCAATTTACCCACAGAAGACACATTTGACCAGATATACCCGTAGTTCAATTTAGTCCAGTAAAACAACTAAATCCTCCCTGCAAAATATGACTTCATGACATGAACTTCATCCCAACTTTGACATACAAGTAAGGTCTTAAATATCTAACAAAATCTCATCTCTAGCAATCCAAGATAGTAAAATTTTATGTGGCAGATATTAAAACTGGGTTCAGTATCTTTGGAGACCATATTATGTTAAATTAATGAACAGTTTATATGTCATTGTGGGCCAGGAATTGTATGCAATTCTTGGGGTGGTATGAGAAGGGTTAACACAGATCCTCCAGGCATTAAAGAGAGTAAGGAGTAATTAAACCAATCACTTAGGCTATAAGTACATCCAGAGAGGTACCATCTTCAGGACAGGCTTGCATATACTTGTTCAAACTGGGTTTTCAGAGACCGGCAAAGAAAAGACTTTTAATCTTAAAAGGCTAAGTTCAAAGAGGGACAGGGAAAGGGCAAGTTTGTGGAAGGTGTGATAGGTTGGATCACAGAAATCCCCTTGAGACTATGACTCGATGTACTGATCATACCACTGAGCCCCCCTGCTTGCCCTCTGGGGCACTCCACTACCCTATCCTGATGGGCCAGAATCTCTGGACTCCCCCAGCAAAGGCACAAAGTTGGGGCAACACCCTGCCCGCAGCAGGATAACATATAAACTGATAGCTGCTTAGCTCCGGGAAGACTCAATTACAGGGACTTGTCAGCATCCAGGATCACAGCCCCAAATAGGACCAAAACCCCAAGTGAATTCATCTTATTCTGTATAAAAGTTTACAAGGAGAAAGCTCATAGAGTTCGCTCTCTTTATCAATGAAAGAGAAGAATGCCAGGCGTTGTCCCCGGACTCCCGGTAACAATTTTTACACTAGGTTTGATAATAAACTAAAGTAATTTTATTAAGTATAAAAAGTAGCATTTAAGTAGTTGCAAATGGTGACAGATCAAAGTACATTACTAAGCTAAAATAAACAAAGCATGCCAGCTAAGCCCAGTATACTAAGGATATGTCTACACAGCAGCGTTATTTTGAAATAATGGCAAGTAAGAAGTGGGGGACTTCTTACTCCGACTCCTGTAACCCTCATTTCACAAGGAGTAAGGGAAGTCAAAGGAAGAGTGCTCTTCCTTCCACTTCCTGCTGTGTAGATAGTGCCAAAAGCTGAACTAAGCTCTTTCGACTTCAGCTACACAATTGATGTAGCTGAAATTGCGTAGCTGAATTCGACTTTTGCCCTGCTGTATAGACATGCCCTAAGAGAAATAGTTGCAAATCACAATTTCTCATCCTAGATCTTTTTCTGACCTGGGCCCAGCTGCTTCTTTCCATCCCCCCATTAGAGTTCTTTGTTTCCAGGTCTTGTCATGTGTCTGCTTGTGATGGGAAACAGTCTGTGAAGCCAGCTGAAGACCATCATTGTACCCATCCTTTAAATAGAATTTCCCCAAAGCGGAAACTCTTTGTTACATCCTCCCCTCCCCGCAGTGAAACCATACCAAATTCACCTGTCTTTGTGGGACCAACCACAGTTTAGGCTTACAGGAAAAACAAAACCATTCACAGATCGTTGCCTTCAGCATGGTGTCATTAAGAGTCTTAAGTACCACTTTCCGTAGAAGATCTAGATTAATAAGCAGGTTTACATTCCATATTTCTAACTTCGCATACGAGAAAGATACTTGCACACAAATCAAATATGCATATTCAGGGGGTCAGAAGCTCTTGAACGATAAGTTACTTATCCAATTTGGCATATAGCATATTTGAATTATGCATATTCATATTCAAAATTATTGCCATAAAATATGGGGGCACAGTGTCACAGAAGGGTTGGGGAAACTTTGGCTTTCTGGGGGGGACCATAAGATAGATGGACCTCTGGTAAGCTTTTAGCATTCACATAGTAACTTTTTTTTTTTAATGTTTTCTCTGAAATGCATAAATATATTTTGGTTTGTGAAATCTGGGTGGTATCAGGTCTACGCTATTGTAGCCCCTGGGGAGAAAGATTAACCACAGATGCTGGATCCCAGTCAGATCTCTTGTGGAAATCACAGTTAGGTGCAGAGGAACTGTAACCCTAAATTCCTGGTCTGGAAGGAGAAATGCAACTCTCCACTCAAAAGAGGTGACAGAAAAATACCCAGAAACCTTTAAGTGAGTGCCTTTGAGGAAGGCCAAGTGGAGGTAAGAGGGTTCAAACATGCAATTCACTCTGAAATTAGATCATGGTTTTCAAAATTGACAGTTGCAGTTTCCAGTAAGAACATTTTATTGCAGTGGTACTAAAGCCAGACAAGTAAGAACTGCTGCCTTGTCGCATGGCCCCTAATGACTTATGACTTCACTGTCAAGCTCTGGATGCAAAGAAAATGTCTGAAAATCTGTATCGTAGCTATCAGAAAGCTGTTAAATTATTTCCCTTAAAGGTTGTTCAGCACATCCTGAGCTTTTTGCATACCCCTGTGATGATATGGGTTCCCTTCACCAGCACTTGTTTTACATTGCAGTAAGGTGATTCAAGTGTTAAGTTGACTTTGAATTAAGAGCAGAAGTGCAGGTTTTTAGAAGGATAAACAATATTTCCTTGCCAATGCCTTCAACAGCTCATATTGGGTGTCACCCACAGTCTACCTTGCTACTGCCTCTGAGCAATTCCCTTAATGAACGTATGTCTATACTGCACTAAAACACCCATGGCTGGCCTGTGTCACCTCAGCTGACTTGGGCTCGTGGGGCTGAGGCTGGAGGGCTCTAAAACTGCACTGTAGACACAGAGGCTCAGGCTGGACCCCAAGCACTAGGACTGCATCAGAGTTGTTTCAGAGTCCATTAAAACAAAACTGGAAGCACAAGAGGAAACCACTAAAGACTCATAATCCATCATTTCAGGGAACTTCAGATTCAGGTGCGGGATTATTTTTTTTATGACCCCCAAAGGAGAACAGATGGATCACCAGCCACACCACTCAAAGTGTTGACTTGGGCCACTGGAACAGAAACTAAATTCACCCAAATTACTTGTAAAGTAAAACTGTGTAATGATAGCAGGTAAACTTGTAACTTGAAATGTGCCCATTTTGCAATTATCTTAGTTTGCATCATAGTTCTCATAAACACACAAAAATATACCATTGTAATACATATTTTTGAAGCTTTGAATTGTCCTTATCCAAAACACTTACATACATGAAAATCCAAATATTGTTTTTCTTGACTATACAAATGAGAAATTACTGTTTTATATGTAATACATAGTACCCTATATAATATTACATTAAATATAATGTCTAATATCACCTGTATGTACAGATAGATTACAAATTTGGCAGACTTTATACAGTTTTTGGACAGTCATACGTGCGATGCCAAATGTATAGCACTAACAAACCACACCAGGAAAAAACAAAACAAAATAGTATGTAAAATACTAACCAGATTGAAGTCAGTGAGAAGTGTGTCGTTGATTCAATTGAACCAGTGGTATTGCATAACATAGATTAATTCAATTTGCTACGAAGTTAAACTACAGACTAGAACAACGATTCAGTCTTAACACTACATGATCTAAAGAGTTACTTTGGGATTTCTATTTTAAGGGCCAGATGATTTCTCTCTGGAGAAACAGATCAGCAGACTTTTCCCTGTGGACACTTCCTGCAATAATAGAAGCATGCTGCAGACAAGATGTACAATATAGAAGAGGAACACAAAAACAAGAGGAAACTGAGGTAATGTAAAAACTCTGGATGCTCAGGGATCATCATCCCTCTCTGTTGTACTCCCCTCTTACTGGTACATATTTGATAAGGGAGAATAAGGGTATTTAAGAGCTAGAGTTAAAAACAAAACAGAGCTGAAATTTAAACTTACATGGTGTGGAGGTGTAGATTATTTCTTTTAAACCACCTCTAGTAAATTGCTTTTCTGTAGTTTAAATGTATATTTTCAAATATCATTAACATAGTATGAGAATATTATCACTTAAAAATGCATACAGAAGCTCACATTTGTAGATGAGAGTAATGCCACCCAGAAAAGTGAAATATTTTAGGGTTGTTGGGTTGAAGACTTCATTTATTTCATCTCTGCAAAAATTATTTTCAGTGTTCATCTTCAAAATTATGAAATTACTAGTAAACAAATTAAGTCAATAATTTTAAATCCATCATCTCCTAAACTGCTTGGAATTTCAACTAGTAACATCGATCTTGAAATTCAAACTGGCTAAGGAAGATTGCTTGTTAGCAGTAGCTTCCACCTGAATGCCTCCTTGTGGCCAGGGGCATTTTTGCAGTGCCCTGCCTCTAGCCGCCCCTCTCTTGTGGGCTCCTGAATCTCTGCAGAATCTTTGTTATGGCTTACTGCACCCCTTTCAGGGGTTGTTTCCTACTAAATGTAGCCAGAGTCTTTAATCACAAAGTAATCCAACATAAAGTCCACAATCATAAGCTCAACCTGAAGCCACCAGCCCTCCTATCCTTCTTCCTTACTCAACCAGACACATCTCTGCAGCCTCCTGTTACTTTTTATATTAAATCATTTGATTTCCCTCTTGTAATCAGGGCTGTCTTAGCCCCCAGGCTCTCCAGCCCAGAGCAACTCACCCTGTTTTAGTAACAAATAGGAAACAAAAGTCAGGGATTTTTAAATCCCATTCAGGTTAACATTTTTTTATTTCTAGTTGAAGATCTTTAAGGAAGTGTTTAGGTGTCCGAGTACATGTAATGTTACTAGTGATCAAAGGATGCTGACAATACAGTCACCAAGAAATGATCCATGCCATATTCTAAAAATTAAAGGAAAAAGTATGATCTAATCTTGGATAGACAGAACTAACTATGAATTACATTTTTTTTCTTCAGACTGGAGAGGGGATAGCAAAGGTGGAGGTTACGTACAAAGGTTATCCATTTTTTCCTGAGGAACTATATGGCTACAATTTCAGTGATTTGGAGAAGGAGACGAATGATAATTTTACTCAGCAATTCAGAGTCTGATTCTGTATCATTTCAAACTTATGTATAAGAGTATTCACAACCATGGTAACATTTGCCTTAATAATATGAACAACTATTTCCTTGTTAGGCTGTAGTATTTATATTCCTTTTTCCCCAAACCCCAATATTGTATTTATAAGACTTTTAAAAGTTAATAGTTCAGTTATTGCAAAGTTGCTTTTTTTCTCGCCTCCCACAAACTTGGGATTTTATTAAACATGTCTGGGAATGAAAGACCATATGAGTCCATTGATTTTTTTTTTTAGGCAGAACCATTATTGATTTGAACAGGGCCTTCTGTTTAAGAATGGTGGCTTGATATAGCCCTATAATAATATAGCATTAATATACTTCCCATTACAACTTAGCTTTAGTATATTTCCTATTATAATGCCAACACTTTATATTTTGAAAAGCATCCTTAATAAATAAAATTACCCTCTTATCTAATTGGGAAATATTTTCAAATGACAAACTTCTTTCTTTGTATTACAAAAATAATGATGAAATCTTAATTATACTGGAGTATGAGATAATCAGTTACATAAACATATTTGAGGGAACAAAGCTTTAAAAGAAGGTTCAGTATATCTTTTATAATTTGAGTTCCTCACAATTCAGTAAGGGCCTGATCCAAAGCCAGTTGAAATTTGTTTCTCAAATCAGAAATGTCTGTTTTCCCATAATTTGACTGAAAATATTCACCTTTGTTTCAGTGCAGTAGTGACACTGTAAAAAACTTTTGTTTAAAAAAAATCTTAAGTATTCTGTATGGCAAACTATTCTAAATGTTCATTAAATACTCAAAGAATTTCTGAAAAGATAATGTGTTAAAGGATCATTTATCTACAGAAATTGATCATATTTTTAAGAGTACAATCTTGTAATGGAATTAAACCTGTTAATACAAACCCAGAAGGAAATGATATCACAGCATAAAAATGTAAAGATGTTCACATATCTAGTAGTCATCAGTCACATAGTGTTTACAAAAATACACATTTGAGCTAATTCAGTACCTACCTGGTATACACTTTTAAAGAGTAGAAAACCAGTTGTGCATCAGACAGCATTAAATATAACAGGGGTTTTCATACAGCATTTCTGGATTTGTTTTCCGTCCTTAATTCAGAGAATCTTTAGTAGCAATGCCCACCACTGCTTGTCTGAGACCACAAAGCAGAGGATCTCAAATACCAGTCCTTACAAAGCAAAATGATGCCAGCTCATCAGTACAAGATTACACAGATACTCTCAATGTTTCCTTTCCCAGTGAAGGCAAGACTTCAAAATAAGTTCCTCCTCCTCCCTTCTAACACGACAAATTCAAAGGCTTGCTGTTCATTGCAATCAGAACTCCCAGACTGGTTAAACCAAGTATTCTCATATATACCAATGCCATTTGAATTATCAATATATCCAGCAGCATAAATCTTGACACTTATGTACAAATTAAACTTTAAAAGCTAACATTAGCTTTAAAACAATGAATGGCAACAAGCCCAACACAACAAATCTTTAATTTGAATTTGCTCCTTTAATCATATCCCACGTTCCTGATACCATATATTTGAAAAATCTCATTAGACAATATTGCAGTACATGTTTTTTATTTTTAAGGGAAAATAAAGAGCCTGGATTTATGTTAGCAAAGTCCAGCTATAGTTCTTTTCAAACAGCAAATACTTCTGATGGAAATTAAGCCAGAAGACCAGAATAGGTAGCTTTATGAAACTAAGAACTCATTTAGCACTTCTCATTTTTAAGGGGGTCAGATTCTTATTTATACAATATATATACTGCTCTGACAGCATGAAGGGACCTGTAAGTGAAGTGATGCAAATCAGCCTTTGGGCCAGATTTTCAAAGGTTTTCAGGCACCTAATGATGTAGATAGGCACCTACTGGGATTTTCAAACACTCCTCTACAGATAGCTACCTATCCTGCTTTGGTGTTTTTTGAAATCCTGCAAGGTGCCTATCTGCATCTTCAAACTCCCTCCAGGCTGCAGGGTCATGCAGCAGGTTATCAAGGGCCTGGAGAGCAGAAGTGGATGGGCAGGGAGCAAGTTGGTGCTATTGAGCTGAGAGCCATTCTCCCCAAGCCCAGGTGCTGCTGTGGGGAGGGGTGGGTGGAGTCCACTCTCTCCACTATAGCCCCAGGAGAGTCTGCACCTCAAATCCCTGATCCCATCCTAGAGCCCTTGCACACACCCCACACCCCAACTCTTTGCAACAGCCCTGAACTCCCTACATCTGATATCCCTCATCCCTGGACTCAGCCCAGAGCTTGCACCCCCCAGCCAGAGTCCTCACCACCCTCGCACTCCAACCCTAAGCTTCCTCCCACACTCTGAACCTCTTGGTCCCATCGCCTCCATATTGGTGCACATAACAAAGTTCATTCTGTACACGGATGTAAACAATTGAGGGATCACTGGTACCTAATTTTGAAAATAAGGTCCTCTTTACTGCAAATGAGAATCGAGTCCTCACTTTACAATATGTCTTTGGTTTTCAAATATCATCAGCAGGGCTCGACAAATAATGTAATCTACTTGCCCGTGGCGAGTAGATTACAACCTGGAAGAGCCGGCGCAGAGCGCAGAACCGCACGGATGGCGAGCGGGGCTCACCGCCGCTTGGCGAGCCCTGGTCATCAGTATTAATATCCTCAGAAGGGTAGCTGTGTTAGTCTGTAACTGCAAAAACAATGAGGGGTCCTGTGGCACCTTAGCCCTGGTCTACACTAGGGAGTTATTTCTAAATGACCGCTCTTATTTTGAAATAACAAGCAGAGCATCCACACTACCCACTCCGTTATTTTGAAATAAGGGACTGGTTATTTTGAAATAATAACTCCTGCTTTCCACAAGGAATAACACTTATTTCAAAATAGTTATTTCGAAATAGCGGTAGTGTGGACGCTCCACTGCTGCTATTTTGAAATAACTAGTCCCCAAAGTCATTCATAGTAATTACTCCCCAGTGCTTCCTGGGGCTATAAGTTGAGGTAACACATCAACATTAAGGGAGCCTGCCTTGGACTAATTTTGAGGCTTCCCTGTAGTGTGGACATGCTATTTTGAAATAGTTATTTCGGGAGTTAATATTTCAAAATAAGTTCTTTTGAAATAACTTCCTAGTGTAGACATGCCCTTAAAGACTAACAGATTTATTTGGACATAAGCTTTCATGCGCAAAACCCACTTCATCAGATAGCATTAACACAAATCAAAAGTATGCCAGGTGCGAAAGTCTTTCATGGCTCACATATTCTTGGATAAGAGTGAAAGTAGGCTATATCAGGGGAGCCAACAGCCACACCAGGCCCATGGACAAGTTGGAAGGGGGCACCTGGATCCACACTCCCCAAAGGGGTGGAGTCTCAGGTGAGGGTGGGGGCAGCCAGCAGTAACAGCAGTTGCAGCAGGGAGCTCTGGGACATTTAGAATCACCAGGCCCAGGGCAATTGCCCCATTTGCCCCCCTTCTCCACACACCCCGCTCCCCCGGTCAGTGAGCTTGGGCTGCATTCATCCAAACTGGCACAGAGAAGAGCAGCATTTTCCTTGGGGTTTCTGTGTGTAATAGAGCCAAAGAGCCCGAGTCATAGTGTTAGGCACTATACAAACAGAGAACAAGATGGCAATTCCCTGCTCAAAAGTTACAATCTGAATATAAGACCATTTTAGTGCTGCTAAGCACTAATATTATTCTTCTGCCAGCTATGGCACAATAAACTGTTGTTACTGTAAATCAGCAATGGGCAACCTAGGCTAGTGAGTGGGCCGCATGAGTGGCCCTTCTTCATAGCAGGTCTCCCAGGATAGAGTAGTGGTGCTAAAGGATAGAATTTGCAGGATGTGAACTATAGCAGTGCTTTGATTGGATGCAGAGAGAGAACTCACAGCTGCTCTCTCAGTCAATCTGTGCAATCAGCACACACCTCATTTCATATGCCCTTCCTTTATATAGTGATAGAAATGTAGCCGTGTTAGTCTGGTGTAGCTGAAACAAAATACAGGACTATGTAGCACTTTAAAGACTAACAAGATGGTTTATTAGATGATGAGCTTTCGTGGGCCAGACCCACTTCCTCAGATCAAATAGTGGAAGAAAATGGTCACAACCATATATACCAAAGGATACAATTAAAAAAATGAACACATATGAAAAGGACAAATCACATTTCAGAACAGAAGGGGGTGGGGTGGGGTGGGGAAGGTAAATGTCTGTGAGCTAATGGTATTAGAGGTGGGGAAAGGTAAATGTCTGTGAGCTAATGATATTAGAGGTGATAATTGGGGAAGCTATCTTTGTAATGGGTAAGATAGTTAGCGTCTTTGTTGAGACCGACGCGTAGAGTGTCGAATTTTAGCATGAATGACAGTTCAGAGGATTCCCTTTCAAGTGCAGATTTAAAAGGCTTCTGAAGCAGGATGCAGGTAATTAAGTCGTTACTTAAAGCTCATCATCTAATAAACCATCTTGTTAGTCTTTAAAGTGCTACATAGTCCTGTATTTTGCTTCCTTTATATGTGTGTCTCTTTAGTAATACAGGCAGGAAAAAAACCTACGCAGATGGAAACCAGTGGAATCTGGCAACCCTGCACATGGGCAATGGTAAACAAAATGCCTTGCAGGCCACAAATAGAACCCTGATGGGCCACAGGCTACAGGTTGCCCTCCGTTGCTATAAGTCGGGGTGAGCAATAATTTTTGGCGGGGGCTACTTTAAAAATTTTTGAAGTGGCCCTGGGCTGCCCCGGAAGGGGCAGGGCCAGGATGCTTCTGGGCTATCCCACCTATAGGCCATAATTGATAGCCCCTTTGCCTCCCCCTCCCCCCGTTCCCACTAGGCACCCATGCCCCTGGCAGGGTGGGAAGAGGCTTCCCATGCTCCCCCACCAATTAGGGCCTGGGGCAGGGGAGCACGGGACGCCTCCTCCCACCCTGCGAGGAGCACGCGGCACTTCAATGTGCTGTACGCTCACGCAGAGCGGGGGCAGGGCAAAGGAAGCTTCATGCAGGTCCTCCACCCCCCAGGCCAATCAGGGCTTGGGGGCAGGAGGAGCATGCGAAGCTACCTCCCGCCCTGCAAGGAGCACGTGGCACTTTGAAGTGCCGCGCACTCCTCTCAGGGCCAGGGCAGGGTGAAGGAAGCTTCACGCAGCTCCCCCACCCCCAAGCCCTGATTAGCCTGGGGACAGGGGAGCTGTGTGAAGCTTCCTTCACCCTGTCCCTGCCCTGCGCGAGTGTACGGCACTTTGAAGTGCCACATGCTCCTCGCAGGGCGGGAGCTGGGAGGGCAGAGGAAACTTCGCGCAGCTCCCCCCACCACCTGTTCTCTGAAGTCCTGAGAAGAGGCTTCAGAGTTCCTTCCAAACTTTCTTATGTTGTGGGAGAGGGTTCCCACCACCAGGTCTCTGAGGGGCTGAGGGAGGGAGGCTCACCAGTTCCCTGTCCCTCCGTTCTATGAAGAGCTGAGGGTTGACCTCACCCATTTCCCCCTCCAGATCTCAGAAGGGCTGCGGGTGTCACTAGTTCCCACCCTACCCCCGACTCTCTGAGTGGCTGAGTGGAGGCCTCACTGGTCCCTTCTGGCTCTCCGAGGTGCTGAGGCGTGGTTTCACCAGTCCTCTCCAGCTCCCTGAGGAGCTGAAGGAGGGGACTCTCACCAGCTTCCCTACCCTGGCACCCTGAAGGGCTATGGGGCAGGTCTCACCCATTGCCCCCCTGGCTCTGAGAGAAGCTTGAAGGGCCTCATCAATTTCTGCTCTCTGAAGCACTGGGGCCTCACCTGTTTCCCGCAGCTCTCAGAAGGACAGGGAGAGCCTCACCTGATTTCCCCCTTCCCTCCTCCCCGTGTTGGCTAAGGGCTGAGGGGGAGGTGTGCCCACCTTCCAGCTCTCTGAGGTAGTCTCACCCATTTCCCCCTCCCAGCTCTTGGAAGGGATGGGAGCTCACCAGTTCCCTACTCCCCAGCTCTGAGGGGCAGGGGAGTCTTACCCGTTCTCCCCCATGGCTCTTCAAAGGGCTGAGAGGGGCCTCATCAGTTCCCCACAGCTCTCTGGGGTGTTGTGGGGAGCCTCACCATCCACACACACACACACCGTGCCGCCAGTTCTCAGAATGGCTGAGGAGCCCTCATTGGTTCCCTCTCCCAGCTCTCTGAAGGGTTGAGAGGGGAGCCTCAACTAGTTCCACTCGCCTCTCCAAGAGGCTAAGGGGAGACTTAAGCCCCCCAGTCTCTGAAGGGCTGAAAGGAGGCCTCACTGGTTTCCCACCCCCCAGCCCTCCAATGAGCTGAGAGTGGGCCGCACCCATTCCCCCCTCTAGCTCTCCGAAGGGCTGAAGTGGGACCTTACTAATTTCCCTCTCCCTGGCTCTCTGAAGAGCTGAGGCACCAGTCCCCCTCCTCACTTGTCCCCCACCAGTGCTCTGAGACAAGGCATCACCAGTTCCATTCCCATGCGAGCAAGCATAGACTAGTCTGTGGGGACTGAGGTGCTTGTGCTGCCCCATGAGCAGTGTCTGAGGAGCCACCCAATCTCCCTTCCCCAGCGCACAGACCCAGGCCTGCCTGGAGCAGGCTCCCTGGAGAAAGAGGGTAACAGCATGACAGCTACCACAGTGGCCTTCACCGTCCCTGCCCTGCCTCTGCCTGAGTTGCCCCAGAGGCACGTGCTCCTGGCAGCCTCTCATTCCCTGAGAGTTCCACTCCTCAGTGCTGAGGAAGATTCAAATCCCATGGGTACCACAGTCCTATCCCTTGATTGGGGCTGGGTATGTGTTGATTTGCTGGGGTGCCATGAGATAGTCCAGCGTCTTCGCTCAGGGCCATCTGGCCCAGCATGTCCTGCCCTTAGCTGCCCTGCCAGTTCTTGCCTGCACCACTGGGGAATCATGCACAGAGGTCACAATGAGTGCTCTGCACCCTGCCAGCAGCACACGCCCTGCTGCCAGAGACCCCTTAGGGCAGTGGTCCCCAATGCGGTGCCCACGGGTGCCATGGTGCCCGCTGGGGCATTTATGTGCGCCTGCCGAGTGATCGGGGCTGGCCCTGCCCCGGGCACACGGCGCATGGGCGGCCCCACCCCCGGGCGCGAGGCACGTGCACGGCCCCGTCCCCGGGTGCCCGGCAGCCCCAAAAGGTTGGGACCACTGCCTTAGGGTGTCACAGTGCTTCCCCTGTGCCACAGCCAGCCAGTCTCAGAAGCAGGGGTCAGGCATAGCTCCCCACTCTGCCCACTGCTAGGCTCACAAGCAGCACACCCACCCTTACCCCACCCCCCGCAGCCAATGGCCTACATTCAGGTCTGATGAGGTAATGAGCCCCTTACAGCTCTCCCTGAAGCTACTCCTATCTTCCTCTGCCGTAGCCAAGTCTGAATCTGGGCCCTGAGATGCAGCTAGTGCATGAGTAGACAAAATATGGCCCATGGCTCAGAGGAGTACTCAGGCAGGCTGCCTGCCTGCCATGGCCCTAAAAGCAGCCAGTTACTGCTGGTCTCTCTCTTCATGCCCCTTAGGGACAGTGGGACAGCGGATTTCTGTACACTGCCCACGCCCACAAGCACTGTCCCCATAGTTCCCATTGGCTGATTTCCAGCCAATGGGAGCTGTTATGGGAGCTATGAGGACAGTGTTGGGGGGCAGGAGCAGTGCACGGAGGTCCACTGCCTCTCTTTCCTCAAGGGGCGCAC
The DNA here is from genome assembly GCA_019425775.1 of Rafetus swinhoei. NCBI lineage: Eukaryota > Metazoa > Chordata > Testudines > Trionychidae > Rafetus > Rafetus swinhoei. The sequence continues at coordinate 120,046,590 of CM033446.1, read as the reverse complement.
AGAAACATGGCAGCAGCAGCTTCTGGGGTGGCCTGAGGGCCCCACTGTACTGTGGGACAGGAGCTGCCTCTGCAAAGTGCCTCCTGGCCACAGCCTGTGCCACACCCCAACCCCCTACCCCAGATCAGAATCCCCCTTCTGCACCCAAACACCCTCCCAGAACCCAGATGCCTTAACCTTTCCCACACCCCAACACTGTGTACCAGCCCCAAGCTCCTTCCTGCACTCAAACTCCTCCCTACACGTCGCATTATCTCCCCTGCACCCCAGTCCCCGGCTGCATCCCAGAGCTCATTCTTACACCCAAACTCAAATAGTAGAAATGTGTGGCCCATGATGACTTACCAAAGCTCGTGGAGTGGCCCCCTGCAAAAATTATTGCCCACCCTGGAGCTAGAGTGTCAGACTGCTGCAAAAGAAAACTGCTGCTAATAAACCACATCTCCCTATTTAACAATGAGCACCTGGCAGGAAATGGTGTGGCATGTGTGCATTTCTGTAAGAGCCTTTTACAAAACTACAGCTGCAAGAGGGCACCATATATCCTAAATAACTATTAAGAGTAGCATTAAAATACATCTCTTTGTGAACTGTATTTTAAAAGATCAACATTTATAATCTCAGCTGGGAGCCAAACCTATAATTCTGGAGATAGTAACTACAAACCTTGAGTCCATATGACTGCTGTTTGCATTAAGGACTTATTGTACCAAATAACGGGTTGGAATAAAGACACACCAAGTAAGCAACCAGAAACACAAGCAACGAGAAATATAAGGTTACATGAGAGAAAAAGAGGGCTCAGTCTTCTAATATAATGATTTCTTTAATATAAATTAGAAGACTGCCTTGAAATGAATATATTTTACTTGTAAATACTGTAAAAGATTTACAGTAGAAGATTTAAAATGGAAGTTATATATGCATGGAATGGCATAATTATAACAGTATTTACAGCTGCTGAAGCCAGCATTTACCAGCTATCTAGGAATGCTGAGAAAATGAAGTGAGAAGAGATGTAACGCTGGACTGTATGTTCCCCTTGTGAATAAAGTACACGATGGGGAATATGTTCTAAATTAATGTCAATAAAGTCACAATGCAAGCAAGTCCCAGAAACATTGAGAGCAGTATAACCAATGGGGGTACAGCTGCTCTGAGCTAACATGATGTCCTCCATTAAAAAAGGGACTTCTAATGATTCTCAGTTCCTCACCAACTTTTTACAGTAAACGAAGGGAAGAAGAAGGGGTCAGTGTGGATCTGCAGAAACTAGGGTTTTGAGAACCCTTGTTAATGGCAAATACTCTTCCATTCTCTATTATGAAATTGCTTCTGCAGTTGTCCACTTAAGGCCATCACCTATCAAAGCACAACTGCAGGGAGTAGTCTCACTTAACCATACTGAATGCTTGCTCTCCCCAAATAGGTAACAAAACCAAGTCTAGGGCTACATCTACACAGCTTCCCTCTTCCGCAAAAGCCTATGCAAATGAAGTGTGGATTAGCATATTGCCATGCTTCATTTGCATAGTTAATTAGGAGCCGTTTTTGCACAAGAGGTTTTTGTGCAAGAGCCGTTCTTCCTGAAAAAATGAGGAAGAACGGCTCTTTTGCAAGATGGGGTTTTTGCGCAAAAAAGGCGCTGTGCAGACGGCGCCTTTTTGTGCAAAAACCTCTTGCGCAAAAACGGCTCCTAATTAATTATGCAAATGAAGCATGGCACCATGCTAATCCACACTTCATTTGCATAGACTTTTGCGGAAGAGGGAAGCTGTGTAGACATAGCCTGGGAGATGACCATAATGTTTCCTGAAAATAATTAATTGAATTCCAGGTTGTAGGTTTATAAATACAGGAAATTGATATACTGGAGATTCTGTCCCTCAGTGGCTGTAACTGAGGGCTTAAACTGAAGACTAAGGGTGGAATGAGTTGGAAAGCATGTAGATTGACTTTCAGACCTAGGGTGACCAGATGTCCCATTTTAAAAGGGACAGTCTCATATTTAAGCCTCCCCTGCAGGTGTCCCTACTATTTTTTTTAAATGGACAAATTGTCCTGTATTTTCTACCTCTCCCCTTCTATCAATATTGGTGGGTCCTACTGCTGGCCACATCCTTGCTTGCCAGCTGCCCATCCACCAATGGTAAGTGTGGGGTGGGCAGTGGTTGACCATGGAGGTGAGTATGCAAGGCTGGTGGTCAGGCAAAGCTGCAGCATGTGAGGCTCGATATTCCCCCTGCTGGTTCATCAGTGCAGTCCCTGCTGCATGCCAGCACGTAGCCAGCATGCTCTTTCCACTACCTAATTTCCACCCATCACTGGCTGCTTTCTGTAGTAGCTGGCGAGTCTGGGCAGGCGGTGACTGGTTACATGTCACCTCTGCTACCCACTCATCAGCCCTTTACATGTGTCCCCTCTCACCATCCTCTCCCTGCTGTACCCGTTCACAGACACACCCCACCCCTGCCGCTCCTCCATATCCCCCCAGCAGGGTGTGTCCTGCTCCCAGTGCTGAACAGGGAACCACTTGCTAACCATGGATGGTTGTTTTTCCTGCTAACTTTTTCCACCATCTTACACTGGCCTCTTTTGACTTCCATAAACTGGATACCCATATGTTGGTGACTTGTGGGATGGGCAAAAAAGGGCAAATGTCTGCCCCAATTCAAGGTCAAGTGCCCCTCCAGCAACTGGCTGGGGGGGTGGAGAGAAGAGGAAGGAGCGGGACTAGAGCTGGAAGGGAAGATGTGGAGCCAGAACCTCTTCCAGAAGGGTACTGCCTGGTGCAGCATCCCAGCTGACTGGGAGAGTGCCTGGCTGCAGCAACAGCAGGTTGCCCCACCCTTGCTCAGCTTGTGGGGACAGTGGCCAAGCAACCCAGAGGCCACTCCTTTACCCACCGCTCTCCTCCCTCCCGACTCACTGAGCCACTGGTCCCAAAAGCCAAGCTTGGGTGGGAGGCAGCCCCCTGCTACTACACCCAGGAGAGCAGCCGAACATGCTGTGGGAAGCCAGTGTAGGGGACTGAGACCCCACCCCAGACAACATGGGGTGGGGGGATGAGGAGAGAGCAGGGGCCCTGGGTTGGGGTGGAGAGGTGTCGTGTGGGGAGGGCAAGGGCTCCCTCTCCTTTAGCTAGCACCCCCCCATATCATCTGTTGATCTAAATTGAATGCAACTGCAGCACCTGCTGTGTGAATTGGTGAAGGCTGAAAATATTCTGGGGGAGAAACCCACCAGTTCAGTATTTTACTGAGGCTACGTCTAGACTACAAGCCTCTTTCGAAAGAGAGCGTCTAGACTACAAGCAGATTTTTTTGAAAAAGCGAGCCTAGAGGCTCTCTTTCAAAAAAGCACAGTTTGCATTCAATAGCGCCTTTTTTCAAAAGAATACTTTTGAAAAAAGGCGTATTCCTCATAAAATGAGGTTTACTGCAATCGAAAAAACTGCCGTGTTCTTTCGATTTACTTTCGAAAGAACACAGCTGCAGTCTAGACGCAGGTGCAGTTTTTTTCGAAAAAAGGGTACTTTTTTCGAAAAAACCCTGTAGTGTAGACACACCCAGAGTCTGGATTATACCATGTCACAATGAGGCTGTGAAGTCCAGGGTGGGCCTGGGAATTTAGATAAATTAAAGAGGCCTCCTACCAAGTTGGCAAAGACATTTTGACAGTGTACCTGAGCAAGAGAAGACAGGTGATTCCTTACCTCATGAACCATTTTCTGCAGCTCCACAATATGGTGCTAAAGGAGAAAGGTAAATCCAATCCAGAAATCCAGGATAGTCCTAATAAAAGTTAAATCCTGAATAGACTAGAAAATAGGTACAATTTCATTTATGCTTAAATCCAGAGCCCAAATGAGATGACAAGGACCCTAGAGAGCATGAGTAATTGCTTGGTAAAAATTTCCCTCCAAGAGTCAATCATCTAGGAATTTAAAAATGTATAGCTCCTGATGTCAAAGATGGGCCTAATACCACTGCTAAGCATTTAATAAAAAAATGTGCTACCAAATCACAAGACCTACTATTGAAAATGCTTGGCAATGGTCAATACTGCTTTAAACGCCAGGGCCTTCAAGTCTGGGCACGTGACTCATTGAGTGGGAATCTATAGGGATAACTGTATGATTGTTGTGAAATATGTCCTTCCATGCTCACTGCTCAGATAGACCTTGAATATTTTCTTTTGTAGGCATCATGGAAGACACAAGTTTATTAATGTATATTACTGTGTTCTTTACAGAGCAACAAAAATGTTCTTTTTAATTATGTTTTTGTAAGCATCTGGACAAGAGAGTTTGTGTGGGAAGGGAGCAGAGAGTGGAGGTATGAAGTCACTGCCTATTTGCAGTAGTCATGGATAAAATAATTTGGTGTGGGAATGGGTGTGACCAAGTGAATGTCTGTCTTCATCAATAGCATTTCTATAAATGTCAATGATTGTACTCAATTCAAGGTTGCCAAATAGGTCTCTTTTTTACTGTACAACTAATGTGCTTAAGTAAAACTGCCCTACTGAGCAAGAAGGGATGTTTCAATCTTATTCAGACTAGAAAAGGAAAGGTCAAGATGCAGATAATACTGCTATTGTGAGAACAAGAGGAAAGAGAAGTGAATTACAAAGCTGCCTGAAGTGACTGAATGATTTTCAAAGTATCTATAACAATTGAAGCAGTTGAGTTTTGTTCTTTGATCAATACAAACACTTAAAACAACTTGGCCTTTAAGTGGTCTGTTTTTAAAAATGTTGGACTAAAAAGAAACAACCATTTTCACTGCTGTAATTGGTAAAAAGTTTAGTTACAAAAGACAAGTCTTGCACAGATTTTAGTAATTTGCTGTCTTCCCTGTATGCATGATATTGCATTTACCTGCAAGTTTGTCAAGAACACCCATCTTAAGCCTGATCACAAATCATAGTCAAGCCAGTAGGGCCATCTGCAGCAGGATCTTAAACAAGACTGCTGCATTAAGGGTGGAGGCAGGGGCACCATCTGAGTGGGGCAGTTGCCCCTTCCTGTGCTTCATACTACCTGTTAATCTTAGTTCTAACACCGGTAGTGCTCAGCAAATTGTCAGGTATTTCACTGAATGAACCAAGCATCACTGCATACACAACTCTTTGCCATATATACTCAGTGAGGTAGAAAACATTTCTTCTTGATACTGCGCTCATGGGAGAGACACAAGGGGGATTATGTGACCTCCCTATGTGACCCTCCATGTAACTCCTCCTCATGCCCTCCTACACGATTTTTAGCTGTCTAAAATGTTACAAATGTATCTGCTAAATAGGTCTGGTGGCCGGTGGCCCACTGAGTCCTCCCTCACCAGTTGCCTCTGACTAACCGCTATTTCATGTATGTGACTATTCCTAAAAAGAGATTCTGAGAAATCACACACATCTGAGACCCTATTTGCCAGCACCATGGCCCACTGGAATTTTGTTATCTATCATGTAACAACAGAGATGGAGCCAGTGACATGACTCGGTTTAACCTAAAAGGGCAAAGTTGATTTTTAGTTGCTCAGGAGTGACTGCACCTTTAGTCAGTATGGGCATACAGACTGGCATGCATTCAGGTTAATAGGCTTCAGTGTTCCTTATAGTTCACTTTAATGTTCATAAACCTGATACATGCTGAGGTGGTTTGAAGCATAACAACACAAGTTTTTAGCTTTGCAAATCTCTGAACCTCTGCCTCTTTGGTCATAATGTGGGAGGGCATCTCCTTCACCCTCTGCTCATGAGGGTGTAGCACTCTTCTGAACACCAGTTGGAAGGATTTTTTTTTTTCAGTAAGTGTAGACTGATTCTTCTCTCTTGGAAGACATGTAATTTTTTTCAGACTGATTAACACAGAAAACAACTGGAACTGTTAAACTTTCTTCAAATTCCATAGAACATTATGTTCAACTATATTTTCCAGTACAGTGGTGAAATGGGTGTTTGTATCTATAAACGTCAACATGCTTAGCTACTTGCTTTCCCCCAAACACATAGTATTTCAGTCTGTTTATATGGAATATGGGAGTTGGGTGAGGTGCCTTTTCAGCATATGTATGACTTATTAAAATACAAATTTTAAGTAGAACTGTATCCTAAACTGCATTATGGCCTTGTATCCACCCAAATATTGCATTTCAATGGGAGGTTCAATTTCTTTTATAGGAATAGAACAGACTCATAAAACTCAAACACAAAAGTGATCCATAGTCATGCAAATAGTCCCATTGTCTTCCATGGAATTGACCAAATAGTTAAGGGTATACAGAGATTACATTCCAAGTTTGTAAATTGTGCTGGATGAAATTGGCGATGCCCAAGCTGTCAGATCAGAAGGAACTTAATTCAAATAAAGATGGGCAAATGTGTTAAAAGTCTTAGCTCTGTTGCTAAAATGAGGAATATATTTTCAGCAAAGTTCTTGGCAGATTCCTGAGGCAGCTGATTTAAGGCTAACAGTGTCCAATATTATAATCTTCACTTTTAGTTTTCTCACCCACAAAGCTGGAAAATGAGGCATTTGTTTTCTTAGTTTTGCTGCACCAATTCCAGTTAACAAAATGCACATTAGATTAGTTTGGCTACAAAGCATTCTATATCCACTGGGGACAGCACCTGATTACTGTCAGGCTGCAGAACTGGGCTGACACCAGAATCCAAACATCCTCTGGGCAGTGCAAACAGAGGCACATGTTCCCCTAATGATTTGGACTTGAATTTGCGCCCTGATTGTTGGAGCCCTTGGCATTTGGGATCCCAACAATGAGGTGGTGTTGAGAGCATGCAAAATCAGTCGACACTACATTCACCTTATGCTGCAACTTATGGTGTCCAGCACCATTATATGGTCAAGGGACATTTACACAGCTCACATCACAGGACATTAATAGTACCAAGACTGATGAGCAGGACCATTGACAAGGTACACAGTCAGGGAAATAGCCCCAATTCTTCCTTGACAGACTGTATTTTCCTACACAAAGCCTGCCCCTAAAAACTGAAGAACTGAGTGACAATTAATAGAACATATCTGCTCTCCATGACTAGCTCTGTAAAACTTTCCATAGGTGATGGACACATACACGTATTCATTACTACCGCTAAACTTGCACACCTAAATCTGTGACAACGCTAATTATGTACCATATGTATCTTGTGACTTTCTAAACAAGACTTTTAATTTTAGATAATCCAAGCATGAACCCTGATGTACAGAGCCTTTCCTCTAACCCTGTGTACCCAGTGAATTTTCATTTCAAACATTAGCTTTAATAAAATGTTTCAATCTGATTATGGATAATTCAGACCAATAGGGAGAAACAGAATCAAAACCACTGTTTAAACGCCTTCTGTTCTGTCCCCCACCCGCCCGCCACCACTCCTCCCTTCTTGAGGACTCCTTACCAAGGCTAATACATATGCTAACAAATATAACTAAAAAAGAGTAGTCCTGTAGCACCTTAGAGACTAGATAGATAGACAGATAGATAGATTAGATATAGTATCATGAGCTTTAATGGGCATAACCCACTTCTTCAGATGAGTGGAGCAAAAAAACCATTTTAAAAATATAAATAAAATGTTTCAGTTTCTTAGCATATGTATTGTACTGTTTAAGTCATAGAATGAATACCCTCCCTAACCAGGCTCTGCTCCTTTAAGAAGTAGAACACAGCCCCACCCTTCCACTTCTGTGGGCGGGGGGGGGAGGGGTGGGAGTTTTAGACTCAGCTTCTTTCCAATTCCCCAGTCCTGTATTTACTAAAAATCTCTTGCCTGTACTGAGTACTGGAACATACTCCCTACTTGCATTTCTGCAGATACTGTTTCTCTCCTCCTGTTTTCTTCCTCTCTCCCCCTTCCCCTTTCCCTTTCTGTGGCTTTGTGTTTTCCTGCCCCTCCGCTCTGCTTCATGTGATGGTGGACATAGAGTAAAATGAACTGAAATCTTCAGCTTGGTGGCTCTTCTCTGTGTGGCAGGTACTTGCTTCACTGATCCCCCGTTCTAATTGCTTTACTCTGCTATTGCTAGCAGCACAGAGGGAGAAAGAGAGCTGAGCTTCAGGGAAACAGTAACGTTACCCAGAGGTTAAGAGACATAACACGGAGAGGAGAGAGTTATAGAGACATGGAGAGAGTGAGAAAGAAGATGGAGGGTGAGGGAAGTGAAGGGGGAGAGCTGAGAGCAGCACGAATGCCAGCGAGAACTCCAGGTTAAGCAAAGTTTGAGAAACTGATGATATGTGCACCTCCTCATCTTGTGAGGATGACTGGTTACATGGTGGTGACAATTTAAAATGCCCTAGGGGGCAGCCAGACCAATAGCACTAAGCTGTCAGAAGGAAGAATTGGTAAGGTTACCATATGTCTGGCTTTCCTGGGCATGATCTCTTTTTGGTCTGCCAATCTCCATCTGGATGGATTTTTGGACTATCAGCAAAATGTGTGAGATCCTCCCATACAGCTGGAGTTGTAGCCAGGCCATCCGTGGAGCTGGCAGCTGGAGCCACAGCTGCCCTACCCATGGAGCTGACTGCTGGAGCCCAGCTGCCAGAGACACTTTACTCGGGCAGGCAGCTCTCGTGGCAGCACCTGCCAGCAGCAGCTCAGAAGTACGGGTGGCGTGGTATGGCATTGCCACCTTTACTTCTGTGCTGCCTTCAGAAGTGGGCAGCAGGAGAGCCTGTTCTCCCTGTGCCGTGGGAGAAAGCATGAGGCTGTGCTTTGGATTCACTCTTGGCCCACGTCCTTGAAACTGAGGGGGCTTTCTGGGGACCTGGCAGCAGTGGGAGAGAACATGCCTGGCAATGAGCAGCTGTCTGGGGAAGCACTTGCCATTCACTGACCTGGCTGGCCATGGGGTGACCTTTCCAAAGCATATGTGGCGATTTGTGCTGCTCTGACTGGTGTCAGCCAGTCAGGAAACGTGGAGTGGAGCGAGTGTCCAGGGTGCAGCCCAGCTACAGCATGGGGTCCTTGCAATGGCTCCTTAGAACACACTACTCAGCCTGCCCCTCCACCATGCCCTTTGGAGGAGAGAACTCATGTCCTTCCCCAAGCATGCACAGGGGATCCAACAGCCTCGCCAGGCCCCTGTTCCCAGAAGGGGCAGGGGCTTGGGTGGAAGGGGCAGGGCCGGGGGTAGTCCTCAGCGCTGCCTGGTCTGCACTGCACCCCCTCATCCCAGGCCCCAGCACTGTCTGGAGCTCTGGAGCGTGACACTAGGTGGCAATTTACAGGGCCCATGGCTCCACCACTCCAGTAGCAGCAGCCTGGAGCCCCAGGTCCCTTTGAATCGCAGGGCCTCAGGGCAGTTGCTCCTTTCAGCAGGCCTGAGCATGTATCTTGCAGGAGAGAGAGCATGGGGGTAGGGCCTCACTGGGCCTGCTGCAGGGCCCATGGTCAGTAGGGTTGCCAGATGGTTTAACCAAAAATACCAAACACCCCCCCCCAAAAAAAAAACCCACTGGGGAAAAAATTCTGTTGAGAAAAAAAAAAGGGAAGACCAAAGTTGTTAGGAAAAAAAAAAGGACCCCGAGAGTTGTTAAGCAAAAAAAAAAAAATTAAAAATTTAAAAAACCCAGCATGGCCCCTTTAAGAAACGCTTTTGAGGCTTTTTGGCCCTAACAGGCTGCTGGCGGCCATCCGCTATCTTGTCTCCCTGCTCCGGGCCGGACAGCTCCCCTGCAGAAGCAGGTAAGCACCCTGGATCTCCTGGCCGGGAAAAAATCAGAAAATACCAGACATTTTAGGTGTCCGGTATTTTCTGAAATTTTTTACCGGACAGAAGGTGAAAATACCGGACTGTCCGGGTCAATACCGGACACCTGGCAACCCTAATCGTCAGCCAGGCCTGTGGGGTGGGAGCTCATTGCCAGGCCATTTGGTTTAGATTAAGGGAACCGCTGGTTTAGAGGGAACTGCTGTTTTTCTGTCATATTTTAATGATACTTAGATCCCTAGAGTAGGGCTTTTCTGGCTGGGTGCCACACATCTATTTCCTCTAGAGTTTGATTAAATGTGTTTAATTTGATTTCTAAACACCTTTGAGTTGGAAGTGAGGTGACTTACCACTGAATGTAATGCCAAAACAAAACTTGCTGAAGAAATAAAGATAAAATGTCCATGTTTTCATAGCGGTCAAGTAGAATGGGAAGCAGAGAGCTTGATATGCAGGGCAAATAAAGGATTCTGAGAAACCCAAGAAGTTCATTCGAGAAAAGAGCTCCTCAGCAAAGTTAACAGACAATTTTCTTAAACTAGAAAGCAAATCGGAGGATGCTATTAGTGCAGCAGAAGGCATTCTAGTATTTCAGGCTGAGAGACATCATCATAGTTTCAGTAGATTGCACTTACTATCTTTCTGAAAAAGACAATCTCTGATTTTGAGATAGCATGAAAATTTTCAGCTGTTCACACCCAAACAGAAGAGATTGTTAATTCTGTGCTTGGCATTTTCTGTTCACACTGCTCAGAAAGCACTTTAGGACAAGGACATTCCTTATTGTGGAGTTGCTGCAGATGGAATTATTTCTAGTAATAATTCAGTATTTGATTAGAAAAACAGCAGCTCCCAATCAAAGTTAATTGATGAGACTGCAGATACAGTTGCACAATACATCAAGGAAACTCTGGGAAAGAAAGGTTTGTTTGAGAAGTGTGTTGCGTTGCAGGTGACAACTGCGATACAATGTTCGAAGTACTGTGGCGTGATGAAGAAGATAAGAATGTGTCCGCAAATTTAAAAATGCTGTTGCAGAAGGGGACTTTAATTGGTGTGGATTGCCCAGCACAGATTTTGACCAATTGTGTTCAATACAGAGCAAACACACTTGATGTTGGCATTAAGAGCATTATTTTTAAAATTCACAACTATTTTCATATCTGTGCTGTTGAGATGAACTTCTGAAGGAATGGTGTGAATTTGTTGACACTGAATGCAGAAAGCCACTTTATCATAACAAGACACAATGGCTGTCTCTATTTCCAAGTATTATAAGGGTGCTTCAGATATTTCCGGCCCTGCAGTCATCCTTCCTTCACAGGACAAACCACAGCCCTGCATACCTGCAAATGTCCACTTCATATCCATGGACAATGGATACCTACGCACTCACTCATGAATGCATCCATTCACAAATTCAAAAAACAGAAATGGAAAACAACGCTGTGATGGAAGTGGTGAAACACTTGAGCTTAGTGCAACCTGTCTTTCTTGAATTCAAGACCAAGAACTTTGTGTCACTAAAAGTTAAGAGGCTACTGGCACAGCTGAGGGAAGGACTAGGATAACTCCACCCTCCGCTGAGGCCCCTCCCGACTCAGGCCCCTCCTCACCCTGCTCCTGCTCTGCCCCGCCCTTCCTCCGCCCTCATCCTGCCTCTTCACCCAATCTCCTCCCTGAGCGATGCAGCCAGGGAGACTAGCAGGGCATGGGGTTCAGCGCCTGGAGTGGGAGTCCACCCCACCCTCCACATACTCACTGGTAGCAGCAGGGGAAGTGGAGCAACACTGCCCCAGCTCACTCTGCTCGTCTGGCTGTGTTGCTCCACTTCCCACCTGTGAGAGCGTGGGTGGTTCCACACATCACCTGAGCAACATGTCAGGAAAACAAAGCAAGCTGGGGCCGCATTGCTCTTCCCCCTTCACTGCCAGTGAATGTGAGGGGTGGTGGTGGACCCTGCTGCATGCCCAAAGCCTCCCCACTAGTCCCCTTGGACCTTCAAGGATTCCAGCCCCCCTGGCTGCTGGCCAGCCCCTTACCCCTCCTGCCTATGGCGTTTGGCAGGCATGTGCCCCTTTGTGTTTCCCGTGTAGCCCCTGAGTATGACATATTCTGTGCTAACACAGAATGTACATCATATGCTTCCAATATTTAGAGATGTGGAAGATGCCCCTGGAAGACTTTTCTTGTTCCATGTAGATTGCACTGAGGCAGTGAATTGGAATTATATGGACTATTGTGTGAAGTATCAGAGAATGAGGTGCAAATTGATGCCATCAAGTGCTTCAATAACTTCAGCAATCTCAAGAAATGTATGGAAAGTTGCAACAGGGAGGAAAAGTTCAATAATTTGGTAGCACACCCAAGATGAACCAAATATTTTGAGAAGTCCAAAAATATTGAATGTTGCTCAAAACCATTAAAAGACAGTTATTTGCTGTTCCCTCTCACAATGCGAATGCAGAGTGAGTTTTTCACTGAGGCAAAGCCAGTGGATAAAGGAAAGAAACAACTACTTGCTTGTTGAATCGTTGAAAGGGATCCTGCTTGTACAATACAACTTCAGGCGCAAACCTTGCAAAGACTTTCATGGATATTTGATGAGCAACCACCCACTACTGAGAGATTTCCTCTACAGAGAAATATACATGTGCACAGTAGGAAGAAGCACAGTAGGAAAGGACTGATTGCATGCCAAAAGTTACATTTAAATTTGATTTACATTTATTTTGAGGCCATTACATTTGTTACTTATAAATGTTAGATATTCAAAGTAGAAAAAACTGTACAGTGGGAACTGCATCCCTCTTTCCTTCGCCACCAAATACAGCCTTTACTGAAGAATTTTTCTCTTCCTGACCTATTTCCAGCTGATGTTCTAGGATAGAAACAAAACAGTTTGAAAATTCAGAGTTGTGACTTGCACTATATTTTCTAATGCATTCAATTTTACATCACTGTGATGGGGTAGGGCTACCCCCGCACTAAGCAGCAGGGAGGTGCCCTGGCCCCGCCCCCATGGCCTTACTGGGCATGCTCACAAGGGAGACCAGGTATAAAAGCATAGGGAGCCACTCAGTTGTGGCTGACTGCCAGAGGGAAAGGACCTCAGGTCTGAGCAACCCCGGCAAGAGCTTCAACAACCACAGCTGCCCCAGGAGCAGCCACCCTGGCGGCAGCAGCCTCAGCAACAGCCGCAGCCAGGGAGGCCATCAGCGAGGGTCCAGCCTGCCGAGCAACAGCTGGAGAGCGGAGCCGGGGATGGTAGGAAGTGGCCTAGGGCGGAGGATTGTCCGCCAGGAGCTCCGCGTGCTACAGCAGGAATCCCCGCCGAGCAGGCAGTGAAACTCTCCACTGTTAACAGGGCCCTGGGCTGGAACCTGGTGGCTTGGGAGGGCCCAGTTCCTCCTTCCTCCCCACCCCACAGCAGCCCAGCAGGGTTTGGATGGTGTGCAATAAATAATGCATAGGGCCACATGCTGAATGAGTATAATCTTGGAGAGAGTTTGTCTGTGAGTGAGCGAGCAAGTGGGTCTGTCTCTGTCCTCCTAAATGGTATGTGCTAGGATATACCATTTTTTGTAAGCAGCTTCCTCTTATCATAACTTAAAGCAAGGTCAGGGTTTGGTTGTGCCAGGACAATGGGATGTGCTTGGAATGTGATTGTTTTTCATAACATGGAAGGGGAGGGGGCTGCTAGCAGGGACAGTTATACTGTGTAATGACCACAGGGAACAGCAAGAGGCCAGAGATGGGGACTGGGACAGCTATAACCCCAATGCAGTAGCAGGGGGCAGGGTGGAGGTGAGCTTCTTACCTGCCCCTCCAGGCAGTGGCCCCCACCACAGCCAGCCCCAGAGAACTGCCATCCAGCCAGCATGGCACTGGCCACGGCCAGCCCCATGGAGCCGCCACCTGGTTGGGGTGGCCCCCGATGACTCCTGCACGCCCCATATCCTCAGCCCCTTGCCCTGAGCCCTTCCTCATCCCCAGCCTAGACTCCTTCACTCCACACATGCTAGGGATGTAAAAAAAAATTTAAAACAGTAACAGTGTAACTGATTGAAATTTAATCGGTTACATGGTTAAATCCTTTGCAGGCTGCCAACCCTGACAGTCCCAGGGGCTCTGGGAGGTTTCCGGTCCCGTGGGCTTCCCTCAGTGGCCAGGAGTTTAACCAATAAGGTTAACTGATAAGCTAATCTTAACCGGTTAAACTTGTGCATCTCTAACACACACCCACAGTTTCCTATCCTGAGTCCCTCCCAGGCTCAAACTCTAAGTCCTGTATCCCCTCACACAATAACCCCCAGCCCTGAGCCTCCTCACCTTTCAATTCTGACTCCTGTATCCTATGCATCTCCAGTCCCCTCCTCACCCCTAACACTGACTCTTGCACACACACCACCAACTCCCTGCCCCGAGCCCCTCACTCCTTCAACCCCCACACTCCCAACCCCCTTCCTGAAGGACCCGAGAAATGCTGGGTAAATATTCCAGTAGGAAATATTGAATAGCTGCCCATTCAGTGAGAGCCATACATCCATTGCAGTGAATTAGAGAGGGGTCCTGTGGAAAAAAAATAGATGTAATAGATATTTAATAACATGTGAACTGTGTAATTAAAGATAGTATACTGGTTCATACACACAAGAGAGTCAACTTAATGTTGCACAGGCAATCCTAATTCAAACATTTCCTAACTTTTTTCTGTTTGAACTTGCAAGAATATTTCTTTTAATGGGGTGCCTCATTCAGGTGCATCATCACTTATTGCTGTAGTTCTCTAGAAAGATACTAGAGTCTTCTATTGGTCATGTCTACGCTACGGAGAAGATTGACTCTCTGGAAATCAAACTTCTAGTGTTCGATTTAGCGGGTCTAGTGTAGACCTCCAAACTGAACACTGCGGGCAGCTCCCACTGTTGTTCTGTACTCCTCATTCTGCGAGGAGTAAGGGAAGCCGATGCGAGCATGTGTAGACGTTGAGGTGTCTTAGCTTGAGGTAAGCTGAATCCAGCTATGCATTTTGTGTAGCTGGATGGCATACCTTAAGCCGTACTGCCTTTTCTGGTGTAGACCAGGCCAAAGAGATTTCAGTGTCTATGTTTTAAATTGTTTGGCATGGACAATTAAAAAAACTCATGGATTTTTGTCCTTAATTTTTCAGCATATAGACAAGTAAACATTTTTTGGTAGAGTTCTTGGTCTCCTCTGTTATGCTATAACATATTCTAGTCTGCTTCTTGATCTAATTTCACAAACTAGTATGTTCTGTCTGACCTGATTTGGAAATAAGCTTTTTCTCAATTCCAAAAAATATGAAAACTGAATTATGGATGTAGAATTGAACTGTGTGTGAAATTGTGGATTATAATTTACTGTCACATCAAGCAGTTCTCCATTTTTCTTTGACTAAATTATATAACTCGTCGTGACCCATAATTAGATAGTTATGTATAGAACAACAGAGAATTGAATTAGTATTGTTTTGCAATAAAAACAATCTTTTCTCAAGATGCAATTTGTATAATGAATTATATCAGTGGTCCGGTACCATCTGCTTTAGGAAGGTGCAAAACCCCATCTAGTTATTATAGACTAAATTGCCTGTAAAACAGATTCTTTCTCATCTGTCAGTTAGAGGTCTGGTGCTTTGAAGCATTAGAACTATTTTTAATCATATATGATATCACTGCAGATGTTCTCATTATCTACACGATTATCTGTTTTGTTGTTGTTGATAAATCCTACTCAGTTGTTACCTTAAATGATATCTCAAGGCTATTTTCTTTTGACTTTGAATGGTTAAGAGATCATGAACACTGCAGATACTCTGCAAGTTTTCCATATTGTCCATGTCTGCTTGGGCAGCAATTCATTGCAGTGGTATCATGAAGTGAGGCTCTTTCCTAAGCTTCAGATGTCCTATCTACAAAGGCCCAGAACTGAACAAAATTTACACACAAAGTAATGGCATCCTTTTCTCTGAGTAACCCATGCAGATGAAAGGTTTGTAACATGCAGACTAAAAATGTCTTATACCTATATTTTTTCTGCATTAGAAGGCCCTATATCCATATAGAAGAGATGTGGAGGATGAGATATGGGAAAGAAAGAAGAGATCGGGAACGAGGTAGAAAAACATATGTATAAACATCAAAGAGGTTACAGGCAAAAGGAGCAAGAAACAAGGTAGGAATTGCATACACTCAATAAGGATGCATGGGAATTAAGAAACAAGAAGAGAACAGGATCTACTGTATTAAGTAAGGACAGGGAACGATACTAAATGGCAACGGCTGGAGAATACAGTGCGGGTGGAGAGAGAAATATACACTTCACAACAGAGCATGAGAAGAGGGATGAGAAAAAAAAAACATATGCAATGTATGCTATGTTTACTCAAATTCCTAACCTCATATAGCAAAACAAATTTAAAGTCTTTAGCTAGCCACACTATAATGAACCCTTGTATATGATCAGGGATTTAACTGCCTAACCTTAACTGCAACTAAGCATGTAAGCTCATTGGGTGGAAAGTGACATATTTACATTTAGAGAGCGACCCTCAGTTAGCTCCAGAGGTATAGGCAGAGGAAGAATCATCTTCCTTTCCATAAGCCCATGGTGTCCAACCAGTTCTGAAGCAGTAGCCACTATAGCCAACTAGCCACACTCAACCAGCCAAATTGCCAAATTGTTCAAGCCAACTAGCCACACTCAACTCCAAATAGCCACATGTGGCTAGTGGGTAGCATGTTGGACATCATGGTCTTAAGCTATGGAGCCTTTCCAATAAAGCTATTGTGACCCCATGGCTAGAGGACCTCCTTGGGTTCTTACATGGGAGAATCTGGATTTGCTTCTTACTAGTGAGAAGGAGTAAGGCCCCTCCACATAAACTCAGACTGGCCTGTGATCTTCCCCTCACTCCAAATTTTTGCTCCAGATGTCTGGGGAAGAGCAAGCTCAATGCAGATGCTATTCTGTCCATGAGTGAAGTGGCGAGGAGTTTTGTTGACTTAAGCTACTGCTGAGGGAGAAGTAGAGGTTAGAGTACTCTGTAGCACCCTTGTAGGGTGTGTGTGTAATGGATAATTTCTCTCCTAGATGAAAGAGGAAGAAGGGAGCCCTGGACTCTTCCAGCAGTATTGTGACTATATGCCACATTTCACATAAGCCTGTACTTAAAGACACAATCTAGCACTTAATTAACCACCACAAAATACAGATGTTAATGTCAACATTTTCAAGTCTTCACTAATTTTGGGTGCTAAATGTGAGAAGGCTAGAGCCTGATTCTCAGAAGTGTGGAGCACCCACAGGTCCAGATGTAGTTAATAGGCTATGTGGGGTAAAACATTCAAAAGCACCTAACTGGGTTAGATATCTAACTTCCATGGAGTTAAGTGAATAACCTGCTCCAGTGCTTTTGAAAATCCAATTAGCTACTTATCTATTTCTTTTGGTGCCTAAATACCTTTGAAAATCTGGCTCAACATTATTTAAGTGCTTTGAAAAATTTAAATATAGTGCTCAATGCCTCTGAAAATCTAGCTTTAAGTGTCCCAGGTTAAACAACAAAAAATTAAAGCCAACCAAAATTAGTGGACATTTTAGAAAATGGTAGCTTAGATGATTTCTAGGATAGATGAACAGTAATTTTTCCAGTTTTCTCTTCTTACACGTCACAAAAGAGGCCAATATTGCATTTATTTTGTTTACCATTTCATTAACTATGCTCCAAAATCAGAATTAGAATCATATTTAGAACTTTTTACAAATTCTGTAATTCTGCAGCAGATATGACTTTACAAAAATGTTTTGTAGCACTAAAGTCATTTCTGCCAAAGCCTTTTTCAGGTTAAAAGAAGAAAGAAAACGACTACAATTAAATGTTTTTGTACAATTTGTATAGTTAGTTCCTGGCTGATATTTTAATTTCTTGCACCTGTACTGTACAGTATATGTATCACTGACCAGTAATTGTAATTCAGAATCTATTTTGTTAAATGGTTTTTTCTGTCAGGAAAATGTTCCATCTTATAATAGTAGTATTTTATCCCATCAAAAAATGATTAGGCTAAAACATCTAAGTAAATGCCATAAACTACTCACTAACATCAAAAATTGAAGATGTACAAAGACTAGCCAATTACTTAGGAAACATCTCAATTTGCAGGTAAGAGACCTCATTTCCTGCTTGAATGAGTAATCAAGAAAATATCATTTTCTTTTATATTGACAATGATGCAAGGTACAGTCTAACAACAGGAGCATTACAATAGCCTATTACATTTCTTTATTAGTATTAAAAATTCATCTTCAAAACGACTTCACAGGAACCTCCTTTCTGGATATTTTTATGTACAATTTCTGAACTCCTAGCAGTGAAAACTGAGGATAGTAGACACATTTAGACTCTAAGGCCTGGTCTAAACTATACTAGGCAGGTCAGCTTAAGGCAAAATGTGTAGCTCAAATCGGCTTGCCTTAAGTCAAGCTGCCGTGGCATCAATGAGGAGAGAGGAGAATGAGGAGTACCGGACGCCAGCAGGGCCTACCCTCAGCGTTCGATTTGGGGGTCTACTCTAGCCCTGCTAAATTGAACACTGGAAGACATTCCCTAAGTGACATCTTGGCCTGGCTGAAGTCAATGAAAGTTTTGCCATTGACTTCAGTGAGACTAGGAATTGGGATTGTATCCTCTATGTAGATCTAAAGCTGTAGGAAAGTTAGTATTCAAAGCCTGAATACATTCAATTTTTCACTAAGCAGGTTTCACTAGCACACTGTGCTGAAAATAATAAAACAACAACAAAACATGCTGGAAAATGATACTTTAGGTTCCCAACGGTGAACTCTGGTTAGTTGTGCTCACTACAGGATCTAAGGATGAGGCACAGGCATTGGTGGTGGATATAAGAGGCAAGGGGAGGCAATGCCTCCCATGGATCTTAGTGCTCAACTTCTCCCCTCATTCTAACTCTATTCTGATCATTCCTGAAGGCTCCCACAGCAGGTTGTTGCAACTTGCAGACTGTTGACTCTTCCCTCCCCCAGCGGAATAGTAATAGTGAGAGGTGGTCGTGTTAGTCTGATCTTGCTAAAACAAAAGGAAAAACTATGTAGCACTTTAAAGACTAACAAGATGGTTTAATAGGTTATGAGCTTTTGTGGGCCAGACCCACTTCCTCAGATCATATTCTGGAAGAGAATTGGCATGACTATATATATCAAAGGAATACAATGAAAAAAGTGAACACATTATTAAACTGACAAATCAGATTTAGTACAGAAGGTGGGGTGAGGGAGAGGGAGAGAGGGAATAGCTATTTATGAGTCAATGAATGGCTAATCAGGGGTGTTAAGTGGGGAAGCTGTCTTTGTAATGGGTAAGGTAATTAGCATCTTTGTTAAGGCCCATTCGTAAAGTGTCAAATCTAAGCATGAATGAAAGTTCTGAAGTTTCCCTCTGTAATCTGGTGTTAAAGTCTCTTTGAAGTAAGATGCATGTAGTAAGGTCATTAAGACTATGTCCAGGTAGGTTGAAATGAAAAGCAACTGTTTTTTCCTTGTGAAGATGTCTGAAGTCTGATTTGTGGGCATTAATTCTTTGGTGAAGTGTCTGAGAAGTCTGTCCAATATACATAGCAGAAGGACACTGTTGGCACATGATAGCATAAATCAGTGTTTCTCAAACTGCGCTCCGCAGAGTCCCAGGGCTCCGCAAGACATCTCCAGGGGCTCTGCGAGGTTGACAAACTGGAAACATCGATAGGTACAACACATACAAGCAATGGACCGCTGGGGCTCCGCATAAATTTTTACTCATGTAAAGGGCTCCGGAGCCCAAAAAGTTTGAGAACCGCTGGCATAAATTATATTTCTGGATGAACAGGAATATGTGTTCTTGATCATATAACTGACATGGTTAGGTCCAGTGATGGTGTCACTAGAGTAAATATGTGGACAAAGTTGGCAACGGGGTTTGTTGCAAGGGAAAGTTCCAGAGTTGTTATTAGTGTGGTATGTCCTGTGGTTGTTGGTAAGAATCTTCCTGAGGTTAGATGGTTGTCTATAGGAGACCCATAGGTTGTCTATAGGAGACCACCTAACCTCAGGAATTCTTACCTTGATTTCATATGAAGTTGTGGTTGCTCAGCACTTCTAAAATTCAGGACATTCTTTTGGAAATATACTAAACCAGAAAATATTGTTACTGATAGTTCAAATTATAATTTTGCTCATGGCCCATAATTTGCATGTACAGTTGATAAATTAGTTCAGAGAACTTTGCATCCACTTTAAAAAATTGCCACCCTTCATATTTATTTCTAACCCCTGATGAATCCAGCATAATCTATAAAAAATACATGGAGCCACAAATCACACCAGCTGAGAACCTAGCACATGACTTTTAAAATTCTTTACGTTCCACCGATCCTGGTGAAAATAGTATACCTATTATTTAGTAGGTGGTATTCTTTAAAAGCTATTTGAATGAAAGTAAAATATACCACATTACTGATTCTCAAATCCAGTTGTAAATACACAAGGAAGTTTTGATTAATTATTAGAAGTAACTTCAGAAATGTCATAGGCTTATATGAGTAGTTTAGTTGTCTGAGGATCTCCTTGTCTGATACAGCCAATGTATTTATGCGAAATCCCATAATCTTCGTAATGGCTTCTCTAAAGTCAACACGCTACTAAGAACCACAACAAGAAAAGTAAAAAATCACACTTACTTTCACAATAAAATTATAATAAGGGAGTGAATGTGATAAGAATATTACTAGAATCAGTTTTAGGGTAAAAAAAAAATCTACACCTAGACTAATTTTTAATTAAATCCCTAGAAAATCCACCCCCCTTTAAAACACCTGGATAAGATAACTTCTAATTGCCTGTTAGGGAATAATATGGTGCTTGTGATATTCCTCATAAAGAGTGTTTTTTGCTCTTTTCTTCTACAACACGCTTTATGATATCTTTGGGATAAAACCATTTTTTCAGGTTGTTGAGTAAGTCTCTTAAAAACTCCTTAAGCTACCACTGTGTGAACTGAGCTGCAACTAACATGGGCCAGAGCCACTAAAAACTATTTAATCAGCTTTTTAAGGAGTTGCTAAAAAGACATTAATGATTTGCTTTAATAGCAATGGAGGGAAAGTACCTGTATTTCTCTTCTTGCTACTTCTTCAAGTGCTTTTTTTTTGCTATGTGGAGCTCATTAGTGACTTCTTCTAACATACGATTGGCCTTCTCTTTCTCCCTTTTTGCCTCATGTGCTGTGCAGTCTAGTTTTGTTTTCAAACTGACCACTTTTCTAGCTGCTTCCTTCTTAATCCTTTTCGTTTTTTCCCAAAGATTTACTGAGTTTTTCTATGGTTTTATTCTGCAAAAGAAAAAAAAATCTTAAAAATATGGCATAAAAGACTATTCTTTAGGAATAGAGCAGAAAAGGCTGAATTTCCAGCAATTAGTTGGCAGCCCTCTCAGAATTATCTTTGATGTATTAAATCCGATTATCATCTTAAAGACAGAGATAATTTTGGAGAAAGATTCATTTTTGAAAGGGTCAGATTTTGAAAGGTATTTAGGAGGCTAGAGATACTAAAAAGTTCCCTGTTAGGATTTGCAAAAGTGCCTAAGGAGATTAGGTGCCTTACTGGTTGTCAGTCTTTTAGGCACTTTTGAAAATCCCACTAAAGTCCAAGCTACACACCTATTAAGTACCTAAATATCTTTGGGGATCTGGGGCTAAGTTCCAATCCGTATCTTTAGGCACCTAAACACTTTTGAACATCTGACCCCTGGAGTGATCCTTTCAAGGTTCACTCAGGTTTGACTAATACTCTTGCTTTAGTTTGATAATCAAGGATTATTGATGTAGACACAGAACTCTCTAGTGATTTTAGTGGAGATTTCTGCTTCAAAAACCAATGGTGTGATATTGCCCCAGGTAATCAACTATTATATTGTTTTATAAGTAGCTTGGGAGTTTTCTGCTGCTCTGCAAATGTAAGAGGAGCAAATAAACAGCACAACCTCCAGGAGAATCATAGCATGTTTATTTTTACTGGTGCTGGGAATGTCCAGAGGTAAAAGTAAGTGGGTGCGCCCTGGTACACAGCTCTGGCAAGAGCTGGCTGAGCTGCAGCAAAAGCCAGCAGGGAGCTATTGAAAGAACTGGCAGGGACCCGAGTTGCAATGGGACAGTATGCCCTGGTCTACTCTAGGGAGTCATTTCAAAATAACCCCCCTTATTTTGAAATAATAAGTGGAGCGTCCACACTATCAAGCCCATTATTTCGAAATAACAGGCTGTTTATTTTGAAATCTGTACTCCTGTTTTCCTCGGGTAATATTCTTATTTCAAAATAGTTATTTTGGGAGTCATTATTTCAAATGTAGTTATTTTGAAATAATTTACTAGTGTAGACATGCCCTACCTGTAAGAAATTTTAAGTTACTTTCACCGCTGAGAATGTCTGTTTGATGTGAAAATATGCAAATATCTGCCATTCAAGTACAGACAAGGCCCAACCCAGCTCTTACTTTGTGAGGTCATGTGAATTGCCACCCATAATAGTATGACTGTATATCTTTCTGTTCTTATAATAGGCAGTAATGTTCTCTAATCTGATTTTACAGATTGCTGTGCTTACTTTGAGATCAATTTACACTCTCAAATTTCACCTGGAGAGTTTGATTTGATATTTTCATTTCACTAAGTTTTTCCTGAAGTTTCTCAGATTCTTTCTGGGCTTTCAGGCTCTGTGGAACCTGCCCAGCACTCAAACAGACCTGTTGCTCTTTTCCTTTCTTGAGCTGCTTGATCTTCTCTTCCAGCTGTTCTATCTACCAATTCTTCATCTTGATATTTTTGCTTTGAGAATTTACCTGCATTAAGAGAGGGCTTTTTATAGAGTATGCTATAAAAAGTTTGAATTCCTGCTCCTAACATTTGACATCTCTTTTTACCTAAAACAAAAATACCTTGGTGAGTAGCTTTGAGTGAGAGGTCATGATGACATGGTACATGATATGGCTAAGCCACAGTTGCCTGTAACCATGTGTACTGCCATCCTGGAAGTCTTTCATGCATGTATTAGATTATCCTTTTAATACTCTAGCTGACATTCGGGAAGTCTATTAGGATTCTTTAAGCACTGAAAATATTCCAGTGTTCTAATAGGTTTTTTTTTTTAATGCCAGACCCTCCTTATTCATTAGGAAAGCAGGGAAAAGACCCAGATTTGCTTGATAAATTTCACCTGAAAAAAACATGATAAAACACCTGTGTGTGATGCATTTAACATGCTCATTCACTATCAAAGATAAACACTCTGATGCAGTGCCGACCAGAGTTTTTCATCCTGAATTTACTTCAGAAGAACCCTTAAAAAATGTACTGGAACATTGCTGGTTGTAGTCTTTAAAAATATTATTCTTGTTTCATCCCATCTCCTACATGAAAAAGCCTGAATACTGAAACATTACAACTATGGTATGTCCCAATTATTACACAGGTTTGTGTGTCTTTGGTGCCCAACTATGTGACAGCACTCTTGAAAATGGGTGACCAGAGAGGATTTTCAGTTCCTCTCACTTCTACATCCAAGCAGACAGAGTGTGCTGGACCACTGAGGGCTACTTCATCCACTGAATCCCTCTTCTTTCTTTCTCTTCCCAAAAAAGGAAGAGTTTTGTTAGTTGGGTTGAGTGCTTGTCTCTGAATTTAGCCCAAAGTGTTTTCCAGGGTTAAAGTGTTAAACCACATAAAAATGTTAGCTTGGATTGTTTATTAAGTTTGTGTGTACAGTTTTATTTAGTAATTATGTAAATTAACGCCAGACTTCAGGGAACATTCATTAGGAATAAAACTTTGCCCAGAATTCCTATTTATATAACCAAGAACTGAAATAATAAAAGAAGTGATTTGAAATATGCTAAAAATAGTATTTTCAGGTTAAAATAACAAATTCTGTATCAGTTACCAAGGTTTACAGTTCTATTGGAAGAAGAATGTATTTTCTATTATTAATTACGGTTAATAGACATTCAAATGAAAATCTACTTATCTATGTGTTTGTCAGGGGAAATTGTCAATCATCCAGTTCCTACAGTGGCTTGTGACAGAAGTGCCAACATTACCACCAGACTAGTACAGCTCAGTAATATTCATCAGCCATTCTAAATAAGAAAAATGGCCTTTAAAATGTGAAAATGAGGATTTACATTGATCTTCTTCTGCAAATTAAAGATTCAGTTTTTCTTCTCATTGAGAGATTCCCTGTCCAACTTAATGAGCTGTTCTGCTTTGTCCAAGAGCATTTCATACTGGCAATGCAGACTTTCTGTTGCGCTAACCCGATTAACGTGTAGCTTCTCTGTCAGCTCTTGTAAAGACTCCTTGTGCTGCATAAGAAGTAAGAGAGTAAAATGTATTAAACAAACTTCACCATAATTGCAGTCAAGGTTACAAACATGTCATTAAAGAGTCAGTTTCTTTTTTAAAATGTACTTGTTTTTCCCCTTTTATTATTTTAACCTCTTGTTATTTCAAATAATTTTCTACAAATTAATATATACAGTTTTCTGTATAAGTATTAAAAATGTCCATATGACAGAGTCCTAGGAGCTAGGAAATGAGCCAGAACTCTCATCACTCTGACACCCATTGGTTCCCCAGAGGCAGCCGTCCTGTCCATAGGATGATTTGGTGCAGCCACTCCAGGCCCTGCACTTTGAGGGGCCCCACAGCAGCTGCCTAAACTGTCCTATGGATGGGAGGGGCCTGGGGGATTACCTGGGGGCCTGGCACAGGGTGGCAGCTGGGTTTTCTACTGCTACTCACCAAAGTGGGAGGGGCCAGAGCCACCCAGCAGCCTGTTCCGCCCTACCCTCTCCTGGCCTGCTATGCACTGCTTCACTGTGGCAGTGGGAAGCAGAGTGCCCTGGCCCCAGGGTGCTATGCTTCCAGCCACTGCAGAGAAGTGGGGCACAGAGATCTGGGAGAGGTCTGCTTGGTGGGACGGAGCAGGCTGCTTGGCTGCTCCAGATCCCTCCACCATGGTGTGTGTGTGTGTGTGTGTGTGAAGGGCTGACTGCTGTTGTTGCCCCACACCAGGCTCCGTAATCCTCCAGCTTGTGTCCCGCTGGGGAGGCATGAAGGGCTAGAGCAGGGCAGAGGCGGAGCACAGTCAGGGTTTGGGGAAGGATTGGAGTGGGGGCAGGGTAGGGCAGAGGTAGGGGAGGGCCTGCAGCAAGGGGGTTGCCCTGGACCCTGTGCCTGGAGCATGGGGGGGAGGGGAAGGGCTGACGCAGGTCCCACGCCCCTCTAGGGATGGCCCTGCCCAGAAAGGTCTGATTGAATTATCTAATCAGGCTGGCAGGCCCCTGCGCTAAGGATTAATTAGCCAATCAACAGAGGGTTGATTAAAAGGCAAAGGAAAGAAGTGCAGGAATAGAGGAGCAGGGTTGACTGAGCTCAGATTTATGGCTTGTCGACACATAAACTGCTACAGCAGCACCTGTGTAGTGCTTCAGTGGAGACACTACGTATGCAGACAGAACGAGTTCTCCTGTCAATGTAGGTAATTCACTAGAGGCAGTAGCTAGGTTGACAGGAGAATTCCGCTTGTTTTAGCACCTCTGCCAGTCACCTGGTCACCCCACACCAAGGCAACCCAGGGCCTGGCATTCCTCAACTCTATACTGATCTGCCTAGATGTATTGTAAGCCAGATGCTCCTTATGCTAACAAAGTGACAGGGTGCAGATGGTATGAGTGCATGGGTTTTTGTGGTTAATGGGATAATCATGTGGGGCAGAAGTAGGGGTGAGTGAAATAGGTACATGAAAGGGGCGGGAGATAGGTAGGTTAGTGGGAAAGGAAGACACAAAATTGGAAAGCTGGGAAGGGAGGGAGATGTGCAGAGATGATGAGATGATAGAGAGGAGGAAAATGTTGAGATTCATCTGAGAAAGCGTGACAACAGGTGGTAGAGGGTCAGACTGGAAGAGATGAGAATGTAAGAAGGAGAATGAGGGAAGTGAGGGAAGAAGAGAATGGGATAACATAGAAGGCAAAAAGAAAAGACAAGTACAGCTGTAAGATTAGAAGTGTATCTTGTTTGTCTATATCTCTCACAGCATCCTAACCCTTCAGTGGGCACTACCACTGGAAACCTGCCCATCCATTTACACTCTGGGCCTTTTGCCTGGAGTCTGCCCTGGCAGAACCTGCAAAATTTTGAGCACCTTCAATGCCAATGAGGTCAATATAAGTTGAGGGCTGTGCCAACACCTTGCAATACTAGGCAATACTGGGCCCTCCCTGCTTTCTACCCAGTTCTGCTGCCCCATCAGGGCTCAGTGCAGTTTGACTCTGTAACATCAGGTTTTCTATTGCCAGAAGTTGGTGTGAACTTTAAAGACATCTCCTTACTTTCTTCCTTTCGGAGATAAATGTCTCTTAAGAGCCAACCTTCTGCAGCAAGCTTTTCCCCCACATGCTCTAGGGATCCCTTGTGTTCTTGAAGCACTTCTTCTGCTTTATAGGAGTTACTCAGAGTCTGATGAGAGAGATCACGCTGCTGTTCTAGCTGCCTGGGTAGTGACAGAACTTTCTGCTGCAGCTCATCAGTTTTTGGTGGGTAAAAAGACAGCAGTGTGGCACTTCAAAATACTCCCTGACATCCTTAGGTTCTGGTTTCAGAAACTACTCTTCTTAGGGTCACGTCCTTGCCAGCACTGTGAGCAGGCTTGTCAACGTGGGGGACAAAGAGCCGCCCCAGGGCCCTGTGATTCTAAGGGGCCCAGGGCTCCGGCCACTGCTTCAGCAGCACTAGCAGTGGCTGGAGCCCTGGGCCCTTTGAATCACCACTGGGGCAGCATGCTACAGAGCCTGGGTGCCGCACTCTGGATGGTGCTGGGAGGGTGGGGTGGTACAGCTGGCACTGAGTATTGGCTGACTTGGCCTTGCCCCTTCTGCTTGAGGCTCTGCCCTTTCCAAGAGTGCAGTGCTGCCCCCCACCTTACCCAGGGGCCCGGTGAGTGTTGGCTTTCTGGACTGCCAAAAATGCAGCCCAATGTGTGCTCTGACAGTCTAGGCAGCATTCCAGGGTGCAGGCTGACCTGACAGGTTGCACCGTGCTGCTCTCTTGAAAAGGATCTGTGTATATCTGAGACTAATGCTTATGCTCCCAAAGACAGGATGTGCACCAACAGACGTGGGGCCCATTAGTCAACCAATCATGCCCCATTTGGGGCCATGTTTCATCAGCGGATATACGAGTCCATCCCCTTCCCAAGCCCTCTGCTTAGGTAGAAATGCCACCTTACTATAGAACTGGAAGAAAGTGGTTACCTCCCCAAGTGCACCCATGCATCACAGTGTAGAATTTGGACTATATATTGTCACAAAGATCATAATAAAGCCAAAGCTATTTTGTCCTAGAGGACTGCAATCCAAGTTAGTTTAAGAACATTGGACTGCCACATAAGAAGAAATCAGTGGTCCATCAAGTGCAGCTCCAGCTATAGCCAATATCCAATGTATCCGAGGGAGATAAAATCTTCCATAATGCTTCAGGCCAATTGTGCTACATTATGCCATCAGCCAATATTATACCAAATATCTTTCCTGAAACCAAAAGCTTATGCCATGAAGTATGAAAAAAATCTTGTAATATTTAGCTACCTAGTGTGACAGCAGATGCTATTCTAATTCATATTGGAGGTTATTTTACTTTACAATTTGACAGACGAATTTTGGGCAAAGAGCTTGTTTCTAGCTTGAAATTTTTAAGGAAGAGACTAAATACTACAAACCTTATGGCAAACTTGTTGCTAAATATATCATTACATTTACTGGCAGTATCTAATATTCATTAACAAAATTATTCCTTTACCTTTTTTTACATTGTAGTGGGGAAAAATATTTAAAACTATTACTCCAAATTTCTTCCAATATTTCCTCTTAATTTAGTGTACAACATTGGATGGATCCTCTCCCTCCTCCTCCTCCTCCCCTCCCCGCATCAGCTATAGCAATGGGCAGTTCATTATTTTCTCATCCTACTCAATTCCACAGTAAGTCAGACAATCCCCAGTCTCAATACATACTGCAAGTGGGAGACCACACTAGCCATGTCACACACCGAAGTGTTAACAGGTATGTGGTTCCAGTTGTTTTAAGGCTGATTTTTCAAATTCAGCACATCTGTGATCTACAGCTTAAACCAGGGTGGGCAAAATATGGTCTATCAATCTGCTGGATCCAGCCTGCCATGGTCCCTCAGTCCAGCACCACACCCAACATGCTGCTCAAAGAAGCTGGCTGCGAAGGCCATATGAGCTGCCTGGGCCGCAAGCACAGCTTATGCAGCTTCCATTGGCTGGTTTCCAGCCAATGGGAGCTGCGAGATTTTGCAGGGGATGGGGACAGGATGCGAAGACCCCCCCCCCACACACACACACACAGATCACGTGGCACACAGAGACAACACATAGCCCCCACAGCCAGCTGTTTAGAGTGTGTGCGGGAGTGCAGCAGTCACAAAATAAAATCATTCATCCATCTGCAATTTAAAACAAGGCCACGTGATTCTTTGTTGTTTCAGTAGTGAGTTTATATTGCCAAGTGAGATTTCCATTCCAGTCCTATTTATGCATATAATACTGTTAGTGTTGCTAAGCTGTTTGTATAAAATTAATTCTTGCATTTCTGCCAATGTGTATTATTTTTTATAGTTAGCTCTGGCTCTGGTTGAAAAATAGGTTATAGTAAAGAGATACAATGGGCCAAATTAACCGTCTGCTATGCTGGAGTAAATCTGCAGTAACACTACAGAAGCTCCTGGAATTAGGCTTCCTACTCCTATCCAAAGTTAGGTCCCTCATTCCGTTCTCCCACGTCTCCCCAAACACTGAGCAAAGCTCTGACAGGAAAAACAGAGCTCATAGGTTGTAAGACCATTCTGACATCTAGTCTGACCACCTGGAAAAAAGAAAGGTTATAGATTTTCTCCCTCACTGAGCAGAAAGGAAGACAATTTCACTTCGGTATTTGAAGGAATTGTACAACTTGCGGTTTCTCTGCAGTGATGACATGGTGGAAAAGAGAATGCTTTTAAAATGAGAACTTCTCTTCTTTAAAAAAATTAAATAGGGTTTTCTGGATTCTACAGATCTTCAACTCACTATTTATGGGAATCAACACTAGGTAAACAGGCAAACATTTTGTTCTATCTGTTAAAAATCATTGAAATACTATGTTACCTCTCAGCTCTCAGTTTTACATAATGAAATCTATTTGTTTGCATTGTTGTCCCTAAAATATAAGTAATATAAATAGAGTGAAAACTTTATCCAGTGCTCTTAGGAAACGGGGGCTGTCAGTTAACATAGTCCTGGTCTACACACCAGAGCGTCCACACTACCAAGCCTGTTATTTTGAAATAAGGGGCTGGTTATTTAAAAATCTGTACTCCTGCTTTCCACGAGGAATAATGCTTATTTTGAAATAGTTACTTTGAAATAGCAGTAGTGTGGATGCTCCGGTGCTGCTATTTCAAAATAATTACTCCCCCAGAGTCATCCAAACTAATTATTCCCGAGTGCGTCCTGGGGCTCTCAGTCAAGGTAGCGCGTCCACATTAATGGAGCCTGCCTTGGACTAATTTCAAGGTTTCCCCCGTAGTGTGGACACACTATTTCAAAATTATTTGGGGAGTTATTATTTAGAAATAAGTTATTTTGAAATAATTGCCTAGTGTAGACATGCCCTGAATGTGCCAGATAACAAAGCGTATTGTTCTGCCCCCACCTTTTACCGACCGATTCGGCTCCTGGCAGCTTGAGGCAGGCTGAGGGTGAAGGAGGAGCCTGCTGATGATGTCCGCTGGCAGTGCAGGCTGACAGAAGCCCCACAATGGGTGGCTGCACAGGTGGGAGTTGGGCATGTGCGCCTGAAGACACGGTGGTATTCTGGCTGGGGGCAATGCCAGTTAACAGAGTTTTCCAGTTAACAGAGTGCCAGGTAACAAAGCTTTCACTGTTTATAATGTTATTTTATTGTAATAATGGGACAAATCCATCCCTGCTGCCATCCTACTAAAATCAATTCCGTTTCAGTAAGGATGAATTTGGCCCATTGTTTTTATTCACAAAATAAAATAAGACCATAAAAATGGCCATACAGGGTCAAATCAATGGTCCATCTAGCCCAGTATCCTGTCTTCCAACATTGACCAATGCAAGATGCTTCAAGAGAATGAACAGAACAGGGCAATTATCAAGTGATCCATCCCCGGTTATCTTGTCCCCACTTCTGGCAGTCAGAGGTTTTATCAGGGGGAAGTGCTGAGGAGGGACATGGGTGAGGGAAGGGGCCCCACTGGCCATGTGACCATTTCCCACATGACTTCTCCCCATGCCACCTATTGCCCAGGGGAAGGTGGGACAACCCCCTTCCCCACTCTAGACCCCCTCACCTCTCCAAGTGATGCAGTCCAAGGGGCCAGAGGAGGTTTAGTACTGAGAGCAGAGGTTGCCCCCCTTCCCCAGTCACTGGCAACAGTGTGGGGAAGCAGAGCAACCTGGTCCCAGCCCGCTCTGCTCCCCTGGCTGCATCTCTCCGCTTCCCACCAGCCACAGTTATGAAGATGTTGCTGAGGAATGTAGCCAGTTGACTGACTGAAGGTTTGATATAGGGTCTGTGTAGTTTTAGTCTCATATATGAAGGCATGCAGAGCTCTAACTTAGTCAATGTTTTCTCTTTATGGAACAGTTCTTGGCCACAGTTATCCCAAGCCATTCAGCTGTCTTTTAGTCTTTCTAACTAAGAGAATGGTGTTATTCTGTTCAAAGGTTTTCTTGGTCAATACAGCCTCATTCTTCTCCTAACTGCAAAGCATTTACATTAACACAATATTTCTCAGCTTATGCCCTAATACATCTTTTAGGGTACATCTACACTAGCCCCCCTAGGTCGATCTAGGGAGGCTAATGAGGGCAACCAGAATTGCAAATCAAGCCCGGGATTTAAATATCCCACACTTGATTTGCATAGTTCGTCGTCGCCATTTTAGTTGATTAGCTCGGTAACTGCATGCTCACATCGCCGTAGTGAACGGATTCGAATAAAGCCTAACGAATTAGGTGGTAAACCTCATTCCACGAGGAATACCACCTAATTCGATTTAGGCTTTATTCGAATCTCGCTTCACCACGCGCAGACGCCGGCAGTTACTTCGGCTAGTCAATTTCTAAAATGGCGATCGGCGAACATGCAAATCAAGCGCGGGATATTTAAATCCCGGGCTTGATTTGCAATTCCGGTCGTACTCATTAGCTTCCCTAGATCGATCTAGGGGGCTAGTGTAGAAGTACTCTTAGTTTCTAAGGTGCAACAGGACTCCTTGTTATTTTTGCAGATACGAGCTAACATGACTACCCCATGTTTCAAACCGCTGAGCTACAGTTCATCTTCAAGTTTGACACCATCAACTCAGGATTAAACAAAGACTGTGAATGGCTATCTAACTACAAAAGCAGCTTCTCCTCTCTTGGTATTCACAACTCCAGATCAGCTACTAGAAGTGGGCCTCATCCTCCCTGATTGGATTCACCTCATTATCTCTAGCCTGATTCTGGCCTGCATATTTATACCTGCCTCTGGTAATTTCCACTACACGCATCTGACGAAGTGGGTCTTTGCCCATGAAAGCTTATGCTCCAACACTTCTGTTAGTCTATAAGGTGCCACAGGACTCCTCGCCGCTTTTGCAGATTCAGACTAACACAGCTACCCCTCTGATACTATGCTGTATAGTCACTTAAATAAGACAAAGCCCTAAATATCAGGACTGTCTCTATAAAATTGGGATATCTGATCATCCTACTGTAGCTAGAGCTTCAGGCAGCTGCCAGAGTTTAACCGCTGTGTTACCTATATCTCCTCAGAGTGGCTGTGTAGACGTTGCCATGTGTATTTTAGTACTCCCACAATTATTGAGCTGAATCAATGGTAGCCATGGTGGGAAATGTAAGGGGAAACTTCTTAATACAGGCAAGTTCCCAAATCAGCTACAAATCTCCATGGCTACAAGCATTTCAGATTCCATTGTACACCAGAGTATACAAACAGCCAATGGGACACAGAACAACTATGGGAATAGTCAGGCCCCCAATTTATTTCAAGGTTAGAAGAAAACCAGGGATCACTGAAAGTTAAGAGAGTGGACTGATGGGAGAGAGTATGCAGATAAGATCTTTCCCAGCTTCCAGACCCTTCCATTCAATACTTATGACATAACCCTTGACCCATCAACAACACAGCTGAAGAATGGAATATATCTGAAGTTTAAGACCTTTAATAGGATTGTAGAAGCAGACCTAGATAAACACTTAAACCTAGTGAGCCCCAGGACAGACGTACAGGAATTCAAATAAAGACAACAGCAAGCAAAGTAATCCTTTAAACACAGTATTTTTAGCAGATTTCTAAGCTTATATTAATGTTGTTTCTGAGTAATTCCACTGATTCAGTGTAGCTGCACAGGGCTAATACTGCAGAAACTAAAGTCAGAATCTGACCCAAAGGCTCCTAAATGCCCTCTTTTCATTCGGTAGATAGATCCTGATCATGGTGGGTAGCACAGATGGATTGGATCATGATAGACAAAAGTTTCTCTTTCTTTGAGCGTATTATACTTTTAGACTATTACATTCAAATTGTTAACACACTAGGTGTCTGGTAGAACTGACACTTTTGAAAAGGACTTGAAACCCTACCTGAGATTTTTTTAAATTCTGAGATTCTAACTCTTGATTCTTCCTTTTGAGAGTATAAATATTGGCATCTGACTGACTTTACACTGGTTACAAATGTAGCTATTTCTTCCAGCTCCTTGACCTGAGTTTTTAGGGTCTGACTGTGGGAGGACAGTTTAGCATTATTTTCTTTGTAGATTTCCCAACTCTTGACTTCATCTCTTGTAAAGAAGCTTCTTTTGTTACCAGTTGGCTTTGGAGCTGCTGCATCTCAAGAAGAAGAAGAGAAAGATAATAGAATCTGTATTTGCAAGAGACCTGGCACAATACGAGTTATATTAGTAACTTGGGAAGAGTGAAGATTTTATATTCAAAAGCGAAAGCCTTTTCTGGTGGATTTTGCTGGAATGTGGATTGTAATGTTAACTACATATGTAAGAAATAAAAACAAGCCATGTTGGGATACAATAGCCTGATGCTCAGCACGCTCTTCTTCTATGTTGGCTAAAATCCATTGACTCGAATAAGTTAGGAAGCAAAATCTGGGTTTTTCAGGGCCTTCAAAAGCTTGTCACAGGGCCGGCAGCTGCACACCACATATTGGCTAAGATGGGATATAAAAATACCTTGTAGTCATATAGCACCTTTTGCAAAGTGTTGTACGAACCTGAATTAATTAGCTCTGCAAACAAAGTAACGTACTTTGGGCCAGATCCATGCTAAGGAATCCCTGCCAAACATAAAGATGTCTTCGACAGCTCCATGCCAGATCTTTCCTGTCACTCCTCTCCAGCATATTGCGTATGTAGGGGTCATTTCAGAGGCAAGGTAGGAGAACACTGCACTTTGGTGACTCTGGGTTTGTCAGTGCAACGGCCCATAGGGAGCCACACACTGAGGGGCAATTTTGTCCTCAACCAGCTTTAGGGTGCATGGAACAATAGTAAAGTGCCCTAGAGCCACCTTTACTTTCCTCTTCCCCCAACTATTCTGAGTTCAGCTCTATGGCAGATGAGATTCAGCCCTCTGCATTCTGTACAGTAGAGTGGGACTTTGCTAAACTAATGATTTTAGGAAGAACCAGCGCCTGCTTGCCTATGGCTCCATCATAGGGTGTGTCTAAACTACGCCCCTCTGCCGACAGAGGGATGTAGATGAGGCACATCGCTATTGCAAATGAAGCAGGGATTTAAATATCCCGCGCTTCATTTGAATAGAATGGTCGCCACTTTTGCCATCACAGACTTTGTCGGCAAAGCGGCAGTCTAGGGGATCGGTCGACAGCGAAAGCCTTTTCCGACCAATCCCTTATGCCTCGTGCAACGAGGTTTACAGGATTGGTCGGAAAAGGCTTTCCTGTCGACCGATCCTCGCTAGACTGCCGCTTTGCCGGCAAAGTGCCGCGGTGGCAAAAAGCGGCGGCCATTTCTATTCAAATGAAGCACGGGATATTTAAATCCCCGCTTCATTTGCAACAGCGAAGTGCCTAATCTACATCACTCTGTCGGCAGAGGGGTGTAGTTTAGACACACCCATACAGAGTAGCATACTTAATTCTTTTTATGGCAGTGTGAGGTTTTGGTAGGGATCATCAGTGCCTGATGCGAGAATTACCTACCAATCATCAGGGGAAAATGACTGTGAACTGCATTTTATTTCCTAACTTTACATTTAATAAAAACACTACATTCTTTAGAGCCATACTCAAATCCCCCTCCCTCCCGTCACTCACTCATTCTCTGTTTCCTTGTGTCTGAATAGATGTAGGAAAAGTACTAAGAAAAGAAAATTGAGGTAGCATTTTGGTGGCCATCAACATCTTAAACTTTTATGTTCTAATCTAATCGACTTAGTTCAAATTTCTTATTAAGCTGGATAGCATATAACTGCATCCTTGAGAGCTAGCAGGAAGTAGAAAGGAGAGATATTTGATTTTACTTGACATAGTAAAAGTACATTTGCTTTGTGGCCAGCAAAAGGTCAGGTACATTTTGTTATTGCAAGAAATTGCATCAATTACAAGCCATATGATCACTGAAAAAAGAACATGCACACCAGTTACCTGCAACCTGGTTTTTTACTTCTAGTTTCATTGTGGCTTTCTCCTGTTTTTAACAAAATGTATTTTCCAAAGTTGTCATGAGATAACATTAATACAATTAGCAGAATATTTTGCATTGGGGTACAATATATTGTCAACTTGCTCTGCAAGTGACTTAAGGATATTAATCTTGTGTTATCATAGAATCATAGAATCATAGAGTTGGAAGAGACCTCAGGAGGTCATCAAGTCCAGCCCCTTGCCCAAGGCAGGACCTGTCCCAACTAAATCAACGCAGCCAGGGCTTTGTCAAGCCCACTTAAAAACCTCTAGGGATGGAGATTCCCCCACCTCCCTAGGTAACTCATTCCCGTACTTCCCCACCCTCCTAGTGAAATAGTTTTTCCTAATATCCAAGCTAGACCTCCCCCACTGTAACTTGAGACCATTGCTCATTGTTATGCCATCCGGTCACTATTGTGAACAGCCTATCTCCATCCTCTTTAGAACCTCCCTTCAGGAAGTTGAAGGCTGCTATCAAATCCCCCCTCACGTTTCTCTTCTGCAGACTAAACAAACCCAAATCCCTCAGGCTACGGCTACATTGTAGCCTTTTTCCAGAAAAGCTTATGCAAATGAAGCGTGGCGTGGAATATCGCCGAGCTTCATTTGCATAATTAATTAGCAGCCGCTTTTGCACAAGAGGCTTTTGCGCAAAAAGGAGCCGTCTACACAGCTTCTTTTTGCACAAAAGCCTCTAGCGCAAAAGCGGCTGCTAATTAATTATGCAAATGAAGTGCAGTGATATTCCACGCCACTTCATTTGAATAAGCTTTTCTGGAAAAAGGCTACAGTGTAGCCATAACCACAGTCTCTCCTCATAGGTCATGTGCTCCAGCCCCCGAATCATTTTGGTCGCCCTCCGCTGGACCCTCTCCAATGCGTCCACATCCTTTCTGTAGTGGTGGGCCCAGAACTGGACACAATATTCCAGATGTGGCCTCACCAGAGCCGAATAAAAGGGAATAATCACTTCCCTAGGTCTGCTGGCAATGTTCCTCCTAATGCAACCTAATATGCCATTAGCCTTCTTGGCTACAAGGGCACACTGTTGACTCATATCCAGCTTCTCATCCACTGTAATCCCCAGGTCCTTTTCGGCAGAACTGCTACTTAGCCAGTCGGTCCCCAGCCTGTAACAATGCTTGGGATTCTTCCATCCCAAGTGCAGGACTCTACACTTGTCCTTGTTGAACCTCATCAGATTTCTTTTGTCCCAATCCTCTAATCTGTCTAGGTCACTCTGGATCCTATCCTTGCCCTCCAGCGTATCTACCTCTCCCCTTAGCTTAGTGTCATCTGCAAACTTTCTGAGGATACAATCCATCCCCTCATCCAGGTCATTAATAAAGATGTTGAACAAAACCGGTCCTAGAACCGATCCTTGGCGCACTCTGCTAGAAACCGACCACCAACCAGATCACTACCCATTGGGCCCAACAGTCTAGCCAGTTTTCTATCCATCTTACAGTCCATTTATCCAATCCATACTCCCTTAACTTGCTGGCAAGAATATTGTGGGAGAACATATGAAAAGCTTTGCTAAAGTCAAGGTATATCACATCCACTGACTTTCCCATATCCACACAGCCAGTTACCTCATCATAGAAGCTAATCAGATTGGTCAGGCACGACTTGCCCTTCATGAATCCATGTTGACTATTTCTGATCACTTTTCCCTCTTCCAAGTGCTTCAAATAGATTCCTTGAGGATCCCCTTCATGATTTTTCCAGGGACTGAGGTAAGGTTGACCAGTCTGTAGTTCCCTGGATTGTCCTTCTTCCCTTTTTTAAAGATGGGCACTACATTTGCCTTTTTCCAGTCATCTGGGATCTCTCCCGATCTCCACGAGTTTTCAAAGCTAATAGCCAAAGGCTCTGCAATGACATTTGCCAACTCCCTCAGTACCCTCGGGTGCATTAAATCTGGATCCATGGATTTGTATATGTTTACCTTTTCTAAATAGTTCCTAACCTGTTCTTTCCCCACCAAGGGCTGTCCACCTCCTTCCCAAACTGCGTTGCCTAATACATTAGTCTGGGAACTGACCTTGTCTGTGAAGACAGAGGCAAAGAAAGCATTGAGTACTTCAGCTTTTCACACATCATCTGTCACTAGGTTACCTCCCTCATCCAGTAAGGGCCCCACACCCTCTCTGATTACACTCTTATTGCTACTATGCCTGTAGAAACCTCTCTTGTTATCCTTCACATCCCTTGCTAGCTGCAATTCCAATTGCGCTTTCACCTTCCTGATAACTCCCCTGCATTCTCGAGCAATATAGTTATACTCCTCCCTAGTCATCTCCCTAAGTTTCCACTTCTTGTAAGCTTCCTTTTTGTGTTTAAGCTCACCAAGGATTTCCCTGGTAAGCCAATCTGGTCGCCTACTATATTTGCTTTTCTTACTGCACATCAGGATGGTTTCTTCCTGTGCCTTTAATAAGACTCTTTCAAGTGCTGCCAGCTCTCCTGGATTCCTTTCCCCTTCATGTAAGCATCCCAGGGGATCCTGCCCATCAGTTCTCTGAGGGAGTCAAAGTCCACTCTTCTGAAGTCCAGGGTGTGTATTTTGCTACTCTCCTTTCTTCCTTTGGTCAGGAGCCTGAAATCTACCATCTCATGATCACTGCTTCCCAGGTTGTCAGCCACCTCTACTTCCCCTACTAGTTCCTCCCTGTTTGTGAGCAGCAGGTCAAGCTGTGCAGCACCTTTCTTCCAGTCAAAGAGCTTTTTTAACTTGAACCTGCATCCATCTCACATAGTCATTGATTTCAGAAGGGCTATTCCCATGAGTAAGGACTGCACAATCGATAACGTTACTTACAGAATAGACACATCTAGGAGAAACATGGTGTTGTGATGGTTCTTGGATAGTTATTTTGCTGAATAGTGACTTACATAATACAGTATATTGTAAGGATTTATAATTGAAGTTTCCTGGAGTTTGGGGTTTATTTAACCTCACAGTGCAGAGCAATCTTGTTGAGACACTGTCTAAATGTTTGTAGAAAAGCTGTGTGGCCCGTGCTTCAGGTGTGGTGTCAGGAATGGGATGGTTTTCCTTTCTACCATGGCAGTCAAGAAACAGCTGATATGAAGAAATCAGATCAGCCCACTGGTTTGTGAAGATTTTGAGGCAGTAATGAATAGATGCTATGAAGCCCCCAAATGGCACCTAAAAGGGGAAATCAGGAGGCAGCGCCCTGTTGAGCCAGCTCCTGGGTAAAAGAAGGGCCCTAGTTCCTTAAGGAGAAAGGAGATGGTGTGTGGGTAAGAGAGGACAAGGACAGGGTAGGGGGATTGCCTAACTAGTCTGGGCTGCTCAGATATTCTATGAGTTTTGCAAGCCTGGAATAGAGTTTATGCGAGCCACTTAGTTCACCTCTCACAATGAAACTTTAAATCAGATGAATTTTATCTGGCATGGGATCTGAATACAAAAATTGTTCATGGCTCTGGTAATTGCTATCTTTGGAATTAGGGTTACATTGCTACTTTTGCCAATTTTTTTTAAATCACCACCACACAAGTGCTAAGTCCTGACTTTTACATCTCATCGGAATGACAGCTTCTCAGGGAGTACAGTGGTACATAATATCGGGGGCTGTATTCAGCAAGAAGAATATCACCCACTGAACTACCAGCTTCTCTGTTTCGCTAGAGGTCTCCCACTCATACATGCACATAATTCCCCAGGCACCATGTGTAGTTCTATATGTATATCCAAGTATGGCTGCTTACTGTATTTTCAGACTTACGGAGCTACATACCATGATGATGGTCATGTTAGAAATATATAAATTAATAGTGAAAGTAGAATGTTTTGATTATCTGACACTTCTTATAAAGAAAAGGGGAAGATCCATATTTAATATGATAATTAGGATTGTGCTGTCTCAAAAAAATTGCTACAGGTTTTACACCATAGAAAACATGAGCCCCCAACCTTCTACTGAAAAACACACTAAGCCCCGGGTAATATTTGTGCAAATTACATGGAAGCCTGATATAAGAAAATTGTCCTGTATAACTTAGGCAAAATGTGGACAGGAAAGTGAACAGATTGACAGAGCCAGCTGAGTACCCAGAAGTCACCTACTACAGGACAGGCCCAACAAAGAAAACAGAACACCACTGGCTACCACCAATAGCCCTCAGCTAAAACACCTCTAGCGCATCATTGACAACCTACAACTTGGAAAATGATCCCTCACTCACAGACCTTAGAATCATAGAATCATAGGGCTGGAAGACACCTCAGGAGGTCATCGAGTTCAGTCCCCTCCCCAAAGCAGGACCAACCCCAACTAACTCAACCCAGACAGGACTTTGTCAAGCCGAGACTTAAAAACCTCTAGGGATGGAGATTCCCCCACCTCCCTAGGTAACCCATTCCAGTGCTTCACCACCCTCCTAGTGAAATAGTTTTTCCTAATATCCAACTTAGACCTCCCCCACTGTAACTTGAGAGCATTGTTCCTTGTTCTGCCATCTGTCACTACTGAGAACAGCCGCTCTTCATCTTCTTTGGAACTTCCTTTCAGGAAGTTGAAGGCTGCTATCAAATCCCCCCTC
Organism: Rafetus swinhoei; assembly: GCA_019425775.1. Taxonomy (NCBI): domain Eukaryota; kingdom Metazoa; phylum Chordata; order Testudines; family Trionychidae; genus Rafetus; species Rafetus swinhoei. The sequence goes on along the minus strand of CM033446.1, from coordinate 120,007,379 downwards.
ACTCTTCTCTTCTGCAGACTAAATAAGCCCAAATCCCTCAGCCTCTCCTCATAGGTCATGTGCTCCAGCCCCCTCATCATTTTGGTTGCCCTCCACTGGATCCTTTCCAATGCGCCCACATCCTTTCTATAGTGGGGGGCTCAGTACTGGATGCAATACTCCAGATGTCAGCTCACCAATGCTGAATAAAGGGAAATAATAATTTATCTAGATCTGCTGGCAATGCTCCTCCTAATGCACCTTAATATGCCATTGCTCTTGTTGGCTACAAGAGCACACTATTGACTCATATCCAGCTTCACATCCACTGTAATCCCCAGGTCCTTTTCTGCTGAACAGATACTTAGCTAGTCGGTAACCTTGGGAGACAGGCCAGTCCTCGCCTACAGACAACCCCCTAACCTGAAACAAATACTCACCAGCAGCCACACACCACAGCAGAGAATCACAGAAACACTAACCCAGGAACCTATCCCTGCAACAAACCCCATTACCAACTCCGTCCACATATTTATACAAATGACACCATCACAGGACCTAACCACATCAGCCACACAATTCTGGGCTCATCCATTTGCACATCCACTAACATGATATATGCCATACAGGGCTGGCCCGAGCCATTTTGTCGCCCCAGGCCAGGGCGCGCCATGCCGCTTCCGGGCACATGGCGTATGTGCGGGCCCGCCCCTGGGGCACAGGCCTGCCCCCCCGGGAGCATGGGCCCGCCCCCGGTGCGCACGGCGCATGCACTGCCCGGCCCGGCCGCTGGTGTGCAGCCCAGGGCCCGCCTCTGGGGCGCACGGCGCATGCGCTGCCCAGCCCGGCCCGGCCACCACTGCTGGTGCACAGTGCCTGGCCGTGCAGGGCCCCACAGCCGTGGGGGGAAGGGCGCTGCTGGCCGGGAGGGGGGGAGCAGGCGCTGCGGGAGCCGGGCGCGCGGCGCTTGATGGCAGCTATAAGGGACGCCATGTGCCCCTTACAGCTGCCGTCAGGTGCCCCCCATCGGTTGGCGCCCCAGGCAGCTGCCCGGCTCGCCCACCCCTTAGTCCACCCCGATGCCAAAAAACGCAAGCAATGCCCCCTACTATGTACATTGGCCAAACCTGACAGTCTCTGCATCAAAGGATAAATGGACACAAATCAGCCATCAAGAAAAGTAACATACAAAAACCAGTAGGAGAACACTTTAACCTCCCAGACCATTCAGTAACAGATTTAAAAGTAGATATCCTTTTACCAAAATAAAATAAAATAAAATGAAATAAATCTAAACTAGACTATAAAGAGAAACAGCGGAGCTGCAATTCATTTGTAAATTTAACTTGATCAAATTAGGACAAATAAGGACACAGAATGGTTATCTCACTTCAAAGGCAAATTTCCCTGTGATTTCCACTCTGTGCATCTGACAAAGGCTACATCTAGACTGCAGCGCTTTTCCGAGATACCTCCAGTATCCTGGAAAAGCAATGCCACGTCCAAAGAACGCGTCTGCTTTTTCAGAAAATTTTTTGAAAAAGCGGACGTGTTCTTTCGCCATCCCTGTAAACCTCATTTTATGAGGAAGAAGGGATGTGTCGAAAGAGGACTTTTTTCCAAAATTTGGCACTGTGTAGATACACCAAATTTTGGAAAAGCCTCTTTCAACAGTAAACAGAAAAAGATATGCAATTTGTGTACTGCAAATTGCGTTTCTTTTCCCGACTTACCCTTGCAGTCTAGACATAGCCAAAGTGGTTTTGACCCACGAAAGCTTATGCCCAAATAAATCTGTTAGTTTTTAAGGTGCCATAGGACTCCTCATTATTTTTACCCAAAATGTATAATTCATCTCCAGTTACAAAGAATTTATGCTACCATGTACTAAAACAGTATGTGACAGAGTCTCTCACATGAAAGATCCTGAAGGAAAAGATATGTGAATGTAAATCAATTGTGGGCACAACGCTACTGGACTAAGATAACGAGAGTTATCCTGAGTATCCATGTACTTGAGGTTTGGCTTCATGTCTTTAGCCATGCAAGAGGTGCAGTTTTTCAGAAATTCACTATGCGAAATTATGGAATACATTTATGGAATACATTTAAAATAAATAACTGTTCACATGCTATTTTTAAAAATCAGTATAACTAAAAGATTCCTCTTTTGAAAGTATTAAGAGATTTTAAGATATTTTCATAAAATCTGCCTCCCTTTGCCCCCCGATAATCCATTGTTGACTTTGGTCTAGTCCTAGCATCCATATGTGTAGTATTTGTAGCCTCCAGCATCAGCTCTGTGTTACTGACAAGAGCTTTAACAACTTGGTTTCTAGATACTGCTCCTGTTCTCATGGAAACAGATGTCTGTGCCTTAAACTAATCACAGTTTCAAAAAAAATCCTTTGTAACAGTGATTAGTTATACTCATGAGACCCCCTGCTTTTTTTTTTTTTTTTTGACAATCCAACTTCTGGCAGATATTCTACCTACTATTATTTCTTTGCCATTTTGTCAGTGCTGTAAACTGGGTAAAAGCCGACAAGACCCATTTGTTTTGTATTCTTTGTACCTGCCCCATGTATCAAGATGGCTGCTTTCACAATGCCCATTTTATAATTGAAATTGTGTGTGCTAGTCAGAATTATTCAAATGATTTTGAAAATGTAATCTACTAGATGTTACTGAATCCAAAAATTAATTATTTTCTGTTGTTTCAGCCATGTTGATCCCAGGATTTTAGAGAGATCAGGTGAGTGAGATTTATTTATTTAACATGTGCATAGTTGTCTAGCCAAGTAACGGCATCTTCAGTGGTGTGATGCAGTTCTCCTAGACCACTGCTGAATCTAGTCAGCGGGTATTCATCAGCAAGGTGCATTATCATCTGTGTGGTTCTACAACTGCACAAAGGGCTGTCACGAAGACCCCACTGATACTAGTTGGTTGCACAAAGACGTTGCCCAGTCTGGAACCTGTTCAACAAAGACCTCTGATGATGGGGCAAGTCGAAACCAAGCGGGCAGATTGTGGGGTTGGTGACAAGGGTCTGATTGGGAATTTGAACAGATATCCATTCCTCTCACCAGAGTGTTTCCACCCTAATCTCCTGGCATGACAAATGAGACCATAATAGGCAATGTGGCTGCAAGTCTGCATCTGGCAGTTTAAAAAAGTCATTGTGCCATGGCGGACTCGGGTTGAAGTGTACTTTCTTCAGTAGTTTGCCAGTGGCACCCTCTTGTCTGATTTGAGAAGGAGCAGTGTTGCTCAGAACTGGAAGCCATGGGCATGGCGGCGGACACAGGGTGCCAGAGATGATGTGCATGGTGGCATGTAGCCATGTATCCACTGGTTTGGTGTGTGATGATTGACTCCAAATTGGAGCGGGGGTAGGGGACACCTGCCGACCTCTCCCTGTGGCTTCTCCCTGTGGCTGGGGTGCTGAGCTGACTGGCCAGCAGCTGCTCACTGGGGATGGGGCACTTGCTGTCCCCCCATGGTTATTCAGTGGTATAACCGTCCCCCCATGCTTGCTGCCTCCCTGTGATCATTTGTGAGTATAACTACTCCTGCTATCACACCCCTCCCTTATTGTTTGATGAGAAACAATCATATTGTCCTGGCACAACCACACCCTGACCTTGCTTTAAATTATGATAAGAGGAAGCTGCATACCAAATTCGGTGGTCCTAGCTCTTACCGTTTAGGAGGCGTCCTTAAACAAACAGACTCACAGACAGACAGACAGATGGACAAATTCTCTCAAATACATAGCAGCTTAATCATTGTCATATATAGGCAGACTGTACAACACTTTCTATATAAAAATAATAGATTTTCTAGTACTTTTGCATCATGCGTAGGTCAATTTAACAAGACTTTAGGAAGCTTGGTACAGTGACTGTCAAAAGAACATGCTCATTACAGGAATGACAAGTGGAGACATATGACCCATGTTAACTTTGGCATGAAGAGTAATCAGTGGCCTCTTGGGCTTACAATTTTTAAAAGAAATCTAATAGTGTAGTTGGTCACTTAAAATAAATTGATCGGATGGTGGCACAATCTAACAACTATCCAGCAGCAATGAAAACCTGTAAAGCTCTGATTCCAGCACTGAAGTATAAACATATTATATGAGACCTAGAGGTTTGCAATGGGCTGATTTTACTACAGCGTCTTAACTATCAAGAGTGTATAGACTAATAGATTCGGGAGACCAGAAGGATCTATTGTGATCATCTAGTGTTCCCCAGAATAATTCCTAGACAATATCAATAGTGCAGCAACACCAGAGAGTACTGGAGAGGAGGGAAGGGAAATGAGAATCTAACTTCCGAAATAGACCTCCCCCGCTCTGTAACAGGAGATGGAGTACCCTGATTTAAGCTCCTCGGTATTGTCTCAGGACACAGGAGGTCTGTGTGTGTAATTACTGGAAATGCCGGTGGAGTTAAAATGGATAATGCAAGGAATTGTATCCAAAGTTCTGATACATTTAACATGTAAATCCACACCTCAGATGCTACATAATACATCATGGAGACATATTTGCCCCATGTGGAAAAAGTTGTATTCCCGAAGCAAAATGGTTGCAAAGATTCTAACAAGGAAATCAAAGCTAATTAAACAAGCCACTGTTGCCCCCTTTTCACCTGAGTGGCTCGACAAAGTGTGGGGCTCCTTTTAGCCTGAACCCCTGACTCAAAAAACCCTCTCATCTAGGTTTCTTCCAGGGTCACTCTCATGCTTTCAGCTGCTCCTTCAGGCTGCCTCTCTTATTCCATCAGTTCTTGTGTGATCTAAGATGCATTCACACCTATCAGTCTCAGTGGGAATTTAACTCAACACATAACAAGCTTTCGCCAGCTCATAGCTATGACTAATTGCTGATTAGAGGTCCTAGACATGTTTTCCAGAGCCAGAAATCTTTGGCTCAGATTGTAATACCCTTACTGACATTGAGTAATACCTCTTTCCTAGAGTGGTCCCACTGATTTCAAGGGGACAACAGAGGACTTAGGAGTTATTGGACATTAGTAAAGGTCTCAAAGCTACCCTTTGAATATTAGACATACCAGAGTAGATGGAAGCTCATGATCTGACAGAGTAAGTAATGTCAAAATTCTAACCCAGCTGAGAAGCTAGACACTAAGAACTTTTGATTCTCAGATGAGAAAATTCATACTCACAGCCAGAAAAGAAACAGACTTTGAAGGCAATGGATATAAATTGTGGGGATTTTTTCCAAACTTGAGCCAGCTCTGCTTTCAAGATAACAGCAGTTGAGCATCCTGCAAAGTGAACAGCCATCTAGCAATAAATGAGTTTCCTGTCTAACCTTGTGTTCATGTCTTACATATCACTCTTTGTCCAAACTGTACATTTCCTTGAGTCTAGAGAGGGGGCACAAAGATGCATTAAAAAGCTTTTTGTACAAGATGGGCTTTTCTATCCATGGAGGCTGAGAAGTTTCTTTATTAATTATTATTATTATTATTATTATTAATAATCACACTCTTCTTGTTAAATACAAATATGAAGTAGTAAATAATTTTGGCTGCTAGCAAGCAAATAATTTCACCACGTGGCTTTTTATCCTGGAGTCAGATGAAAGCCACTGTGCAGCATACTTACTTTAAAAAGCTCTTTGGCATAACAATTTATACCAGCAGCTCTCAAGATATGGTGGACATCCCAAAGGAGGCAAGGGAATGTGTAAGGGAGGCACAAGCTGTGTGATTTTTTTCTAGCGCTCTGGCAGTCAGCCCCAGATGAGTGGGGCTCATGCAGAAGCACCATGCATACCCAGGAGGTGGGGATAAAGAGGATAGCTGGAGCCCTGTCACCCAGGCTCTTTCCCCACCCACTCTCACCTGTCCAGCTATCAGCCCTGGGGAAGCCAAAGCAGTGCAGAAGTAAGGGTGGCAGTGGGGCATTAAGTAGGCTGTGAAAAGAGATAGTGATGAATATCACTTTTTACATTGCCACCCTTACTTCTGCCTTCAGAACTGGGCACCACCTAGACACAAAGAAGAGGGGCCTGACTGAATAAGTTTGAGAACCACTGATTCAGACCAAAGCAAATGAAGAGTAATCAGAGCGTCAGCTGTCAGCAATACAACTAAATTCACAACACCTCAAATGAGTACCTGTTTGGTTTTTCACAGTGACTGAAACAAAGCAACAGCAAGCCACCAGATGCAGCAACACAGTTGATTTATTCTGCATCTCAGTTTGAAGGCTGTTGTTTTTCACCAGCAGAGTGTATATTCACAATGTGCTTTATTAGCTGCTTTTCTGTATCTAATCAACTGGAGGCATCTGCTTCTAGCAATGGACCCAGAAAAATCTGGACAGGGCATACAATGTACGTTCTCACTTACAACTTTTGCCCTGGTCTACACTAAGGAGTTATTTTGAAATAACTCCCCTTATTTCAAAATAACAATTGGAGCATTTACACTATTGAGCCCGATATTTTGAAATAACGGGCCACTTATTTTGAAATCTGTACTCCTGCTTTTCTCCAGCAATAATGCTAATTTCGAAACAGTTATTTCAAAATAGGGTTAGAGTGGACACTCCAGTGCCACTATTTCAAAATAACTACTCCCCAGAATAATTTGAACTAATTATTCCCTGGTGCTTCTGGGGCTCTAAGTCAAGGTAGCACGGCCGCATTAACAGAGCCTTCCTCGGACTAATTTCGAGGTTTCCCTGTAGTGGGGACACACGATTTTGATTTTGTAAAATCGGGAGTTATTAAGTCAAATTTAGTTATTTTGAAATAATTTCCTTGTGCAGACAAGCCCTTAGTGAAAATTATTCAAGAGAAAGACTTAATTCTTGCATAATTATATGTGGAAAAATTAAGCATAATATAAAAGTGTGGTAAGCACTGAATGATTCTTTGCCTAAATATAATGTTCCCTTTATAATATTATTGGCAGTCCTCAGGCTTGTTGCAGTTGACCATATGATGCATATCCTGTACAAACGCTCCCAAGATTTTTTAATTTTTTTATAGAAACAAGCTATAAAACAAATTAAGCCATTGCATGTGAAAACTTCAGGAAAGCAAAAGTCAGATGCAAATTTCCACAGTTTCAAGACCATGACATTTCTTTCAGATCATGGAATTGTGGCTGAGGATTGAACCACAGGGATTGTACAGGAGATGTATTGCACCTGACTGACCAAACGGCAAAATTTTCTGGTACTGAAGTTATTCACCAAAGGTCTTCCTTGCTACTTCCAAATCTGACACTTCCTCCAGCATAGCTCAAGGGGAAACTGTGGTCTCAATGGCTACCTCTCTGTGTCTGAGCCAAAACCACTTTCGAGGGTTGGGCAGTTGAGGGTCTATTGTGGGAGCCCTCAGGAGAACAGCAGAATTATTTTACATGAGGAAATCTCCATACGTTCAGAGTGGGATGAGGACGTGAGGAATGGCTGCTCCTAAGCCTTACCTCTTTTCTGCCACAGTTATGGTCTGGTCTGGCAAAACTGCATAGACCCAAATGTAGGCTGAAGTGTGCTCAAGGGGGGACCAGGGTCCCTGTAATAATGGATGGGGACACAGAACTTCCAGGGAGGTGAGTATGCTCCTCCAGCCTTGGGGCTATGGTGAGGAGAGAGAGCTTTTCTGGCCCTGGGGCCAAGGTGTGGAGCAAAAAACCTGTGGGTCCCCTAGACGATCGAACTATAAAAGGCGCAATCAAGGACGATAAAGCCATTGCGGAGAAACTAAATGATTTCTTTGCTTCAGTCTTCATGGCTGAGGATGTTGGGGAGATTCCCAAATCTGCACCGTCCTTTGTGGGTAATGAATCTGAGGAACTGTCCCGGATTGAAGTGTCATTAGAGGAGGTTTTGGAACAAATAGAAAAACTTAATGTTAACAAATCTCCGGGACCGGATGGCATTCATCCAAGGGTTCTAAAAGAACTCAAATGGGAAATTGCTGAACTATTATCTGTGGTTTGTAACCTATCCCTTAAATCGGCTTCCGTACCTAATGACTGGAAGGTAGCCAACGTGACACCAATATTTAAAAAGGGCTCTAGAGGCGATCCGGGCAATTACAGACCGGTAAGTCTAACTTCAGTACCGGGCAAATTAGTCGAAACAATAGTAAAGAATAAAATTGTGAAGCATGTAGAAGAACATAATTTGTTGGACAAAAGTCAACATGGGTTCTGTAAAGGGAAATCCTGTCTTACTAATCTATTAGAGTTCTTTGAAGGGGTTAACAAACATGCGGACAAGGGGATCCAGTAGATATAGTATACTTAGATTTCCAGAAAGCCTTTGACAAGGTCCCTCACCAAAGGCTCTTGTGTAAATTACATGGCCATGGGATAAGAGGAAGGTCCTTTCTTGGATTGAGAACTGGTTAAAAGACAGGAAACAAAGGGTAGGAATAAATGGTAAATTTTCAGAGTGGAGAGGGGTAACTAGTGGTGTCCCCAAGGGTCAGTCCTAGGACCAATCCTGTTCAACTTATTCATAAATGATCTGGAGAAAGGGGTAAGCAGTGAGGTGGTAAAGTTTGGATGATACCAAACTGTTTAGGATAGTCAAGACAGAAGCAGACTGTAAGGGACTCCAAGAAGATCTCACCAAACTGAGTGATTGGGCAACAAAATGGCAAATGAAATTTAATGTGGATAAGTGTAAAGTAATGCACATTGGGAAAAATAACCCCAACTATACGTACAGTATGATGGGGCTAATTTAACTACGACAAATCAGGAAAGAGATCTTGGAGTTATCGTGGACAGTTCTCTGAAAACTTCCACACAGTGTGCAGCGGCGGTCAAAAAGGCAAATAGGATGCTAGGTATTATTAAGAAAGGGATAGAAAATAAGACCGGAATATCTTACTGCCCCTGTATAAAACTATGGTACGCCCACATCTTGAATACTGTGTACAGATGTGGTCTCCTCACCTCAAAAGATATTTTGGCCTTGGAAAGGGTTCAGAAAAGGGCAACTAAAATGATTAGGGGTTTGGAACGGGTCCCATATGAGGAGAGGTTAAAGCGACTGGGACTTTTCAGTTTAGAAAAGAGGAGACTGAGGGGATATGATAGAGGTGTATAAAATCATGAGTGGTGTGGAGAGGGCCGATAAAGAAAAGTTATTTATTAGTTCCTAAATAGAAGAACTAGAGGACACCAAATGAAATTAATGGGTAGCAGGTTTAAAACTAATAAAAGAAAGTTCTTCTTCACACAGCGTGTAGTCAGCATGTGGAACTCCTTGCCAGAGGAGGCTGTGAAGGCTAGGACTATAACAGAGTTTAAGAGAAGCTAGATAATTTCATGGAGGTTAGGTCCATAAAAGGCTATTAGCCAGGGGATAAAATGGTGTCCTTGGCCTCTGTTTGACAGAGGCTGGAGAGGGATGGCAGGAGACAAAGCGCTTGATCATTGTCTTGGTCCACCTCTGGGGCACCTGGTGCTGGCCACTGTCGGCAGACAGGATACTGGGCTAGATGGACCTTTGGTCTGACCCGGTACGGCCGTTCTTATGTTCTTATGTTATGTTCTTATGTAAAAGCTTCTCTGGCCCTGGAGCCATGGAGAGGAGAAGAGCTCATCTGGTCCTGAGGCCATGGTGAGGAGAGAGAACTTCTCCAGTCCTGGGGCCATGGGGAATAGAGAGACCTCCTCCAGCTCTGGGGCCACAGAGGACTGAGAAGACTCTTCTGGCCCTCAGGGCCAGAGTGGGGAGAGAGCGCTCCTCCAGCTTCTGGGGCCACAGTGCAGAGAACAAGCTTTTCCTGCCCTCAGGGCCATCCCCTGGTGGGATCATAGAATTCCTCCAGCCCCCCAGAGCCACAGTGGGGAGAGCGAGCTCTTTTGGCTGGCCCCGGTGCTGCAGTAGAGGCATAGAATATGCCCCTCCAAAAGAGGTCAAATTGAAATGCCTGTGCATGCCCCTGATCATAGAGCATGAGGAGGTTCTGGTACAGAGTTGCACACAGTAGTGAATGCTCCTGTATTGAGTGACTCTCCCTATCACAAAATTTGGGCCAAAGCTGCAGTTGTTTCACTCCTTTCCTCCCTGCTCATAGGACAACTGGAGGGAATGAGCAACTCTATAAATTAATTCCCTCTTCCACACACAGGTAAAATGCAAGGTGAAAACAGAGAGAGTGTTTTTATTCATGTGAAGGCAAGATTATCTCTCAACTGTGTTAGTCATTGTATACGCATGAAGGTGGCTGCGCTGCATGTTGAAGTGAAAATGATTCTTACCAACCCAAATATAACTGTGGCTATAATTTTATGACCAGAAAAACCCACGCAGATTAGCAGTTTAGCTGGCAGAAGAAAGTCAGTAATGAACACACATTTCCTATTATTTTGCTGATTGTATGAACTTTAGTTGACTCTTCAGCAAGTGTTCTTTCTCCAGCCAAATTAATCAAACATACTTGAGGTTTACAGCTTAGGGGCATGAATCTCGCTTTAAAACATTCCCTGCCTTATGGTCTCTCCGCCCTTACTCCTTTCATAAAAAAACACAAGTCTCAGGTTCTTTTTCTTTATTACAAAGCTCCCTCTTCTGTTAAAGGTGAGGATAGCACTGTGTTAGTTGTACAATCTGAATGTATTCTGCACAGTCTGGGACTGATTCTCTTCATGCTAGGGTAAATCCACAGCATACCCATTGATGTCAATCATGTGTCAACATTGGAAAGCTCGGATAAATCAGATGAGAAATGAATCCATAGCATATTTTCTCATGTTACAACCATATCATATTTTAAAGAGAAATATAAATGCAGATGACTGAACAATAATATGGAGACATATTGTCTATATGTGAAACCTATTTGTGTATTTCTGTTTGTGTTATATCAGGAAAGTTTTGATCCCCAGAACACAAATGTTTAGACTGTGCACTTCTTATCCATGTTGGTGAACATCATAAACCTCAGTAGGACACTTCATGGGAGAAGTGCTCACTGATGTATAACTCCTCCTGTGACTGAAATAATTCGATAAATAATTCCTCCTGTGACTGAAAACTTGTGATTGTTCTTATATCCAAGGAGGCCACAAAATCTAGGATTCTTCTTCTACAGGGACCGCTGGCATCTTGGTACCAAGCTGCAGAAGCATCTTGACAGATCATTGATAGAAATGTAGCCGTGTTAGTCTGGTGTAGCTGAAACAAAATACAGGACTATGTAGCACTTAAAGACTAACAAGATGGTTTATTAGATGATGAGCTTTCGTGGGCCAGACCCACTTCCTCAGATCAAATAGTGGAAGAAAATGGTCACAACCATATATACCAAAGGATACAATTTTAAAAAAAAATGAACACATATGAAAAGGACAAATCACATTTCAGAACAGAAGGGGGATGGGGGGGGGGAGAAGGTAAATGTCTGTGAGCTAATGGTATTAGAGGTGATAATTGGGGAAGCTATCTTTGTAATGGGTAAGATAGTTAGCGTCTTTGTTGAGACCGACGCGTAGAGTGTCGAATTTTAGCATGAATGACAGTTCAGAGAGATCCATTTCCTGGACACCACAGTACAAATCAACAATGGAAAATTAGACACCACCCTCTACAGAAAACCCACTGACTCATACAGTTACCTACATGCTTCCAGCTCCCATCCAGCACACACCATACGATCCATCATCTATAGCCAAGCCCTTCGATACAACCACATCTGCTCTAATCCCACTGACAGAGACCAGAAACTTCAGGATCTCTACCAAGCATTTATAAACCTCAACTACCCACCCGGAGAAATAAAAAAGCAAATTGAAAGAGCCAGACGAATACCTAGAAACCATCTACTTCAAGACAGACCCAAGAAAACCAACAATAGAACACCACTTGTCATCACCTACAGCCCCCAACTTAAACCTGTCCAACACATTATCAATAAACTACAACCTATACTGGAACAGGATGCTAAACTCCAAGAGGCTCTGGGAGACAGACCCATAGTCTCCTATAGACAACCACCTAACCTCAAGATGATTCTTACCAACAACCACAGGACATACCACACTAATACCAACCCTGGTACCTTCCCTTGCAACAAACCCCGTCGCCAGCTTTGTCCACATATCCACTCTGCTGATACCATTATTGGACCTAACCAAGTGAGTTATAAGATCAAGAATACATATTCCTGCACATCTAGAAATATAATTTATGCTATCATGTGCTGAAAGTGTCAGTCTGCTTTGTACATTGGACAAACGTCTCAGACACTTAGCCAAAGGATCAATGCCCACAAAACAGATATTAGACAGGATCACAAAGAAAAAACAGTTTCTTGCCATTTCAACCAGAAAGGACACTGTCTCAATGACTTAATTACCTGCATCCTGCTTCAGAAGCCTTTTAAATCTGCACTTGAAAGGGAATCCTCTGAACTGTCATTCATGCTAAAATTCGACACTCTACGCGTCGGTCTCAACAAAGACGCTAACTATCTTACCCATTACAAAGATAGCTTCCCCAATTATCACCTCTAATACCATTAGCTCACAGACATTTACCTTCCCCCCCCCTTCTTTTCTGAAATGTGATTTGTCCTTTTCATATGTGTTCATTTTTTTTAATTGTATCCTTTGGTATATATGGTTGTGACCATTTTCTTCCACTATTTGATCTGAGGAAGTGGGTCTGGCCCACGAAAGCTCATCATCTAATAAACCATCTTGTTAGTCTTTAAAGTGCTACATAGTCCTGTATTTTGACAGATCATGTCTCTTGAAAGGTGGAGGCACAAGAGATCAATGATGCCATAGCTCTTAAAGGGGGGGTACGCCACCCCACCCTACAACCTGGAAATGCACAGGCCTGTAGTGCAGCTGAATACCCAGGAGAGATTCTGACTCACTTAGCCAGTATTTTTCTTGAGGCTCACAAGTGTGCAGTTGTCAGCTGAAGCTCTGTTGCTTGATATATGGGTATAGCACATGCAGGCCATCCCTAAGGGGGTGTGAGGCCTGGAGCAACCCTCCTCTAATACCCCAGGTGTGGGGTCCAGGGCAACTCTCCCGCTGCAGGCCCCACATTACCTCTGTTCCATCTCCACCCCACCCCCACTCCACCCTTTCCCCCAAGTCCCACACCTGCTCCACCCTGTTCCTGCTCCTGCCCTACCCTGTTGCCAATGCCCCCTCTCCCAAGCAACATGAGCTGAGTTATTACCTGGGGGGAGGATGGTGCAATGGCTGGTGTAGGGGCAACAGGTGGAACCAGGGGAGAGACCTGGCCCCCAACTTTGCTGGAGTCAGGCCTTCGTGCTTCCAAAGTTGAGTAACCCTGGTCTAGAGAAACAATAGTTTTATAGAAATTTTGTTCTATGGTCTTCTGCCAGATTGTACTCCCTGTCTACCAAGTTTCTTAGAGAAACTATTTCAGGTGCATTGAGTCTCATATAATGAACAGATGGGGTGTCACTTTTTTCTAAAGAGACCACAAATACACTGTACTGAATACCTAACTGTTGTAGTTATCAGTCACTTAAACACAGGCAATGATATTCCTTCCAAATGGTGTTGCACAACAACAGGTTCAAACTGCTTGTTTACAAATGTCTGAATTGCACATTCAGGGCTAAATCCTCCTCCCCCATCACCACATCTGAAGGGGTTCAAAAAGGAAAAAATAAACAGCCACAGATCTTTGCGTAATACATTATGCCTAGTTTGTGTGATCACATCTCTCTCTAGTGGATGGTTCCAGCAACTCTCACAGCCTCCTGCTTAGTCGCATTTAAACAAACTCTCCTTTCGTTCTGGTAGGAAAGGCTTGTGGCTTTGGGGAAAAGGTTTGGCTTCCATCCCTTCTGTGTCGGCTGTCTGTCTGCAGCCATAGTCAATTCTTTTCAAACAGCAGCCATGTGTGAAAACCTAAAGGTACCCTGCCAGGATTCACTAAAGTGCACTAGCAACAAGTCCATCAGATTTCCATAACAAAACGTGCACTGTAACCCAGAACGACAGGGTTTATTCAAAATCTGAGCACACGTGCTGCCCTGGGACTAATAATAGCTTTGTTGGGCGTACAGAAGGGAGCCCCCCGTGAGTGTGCTTTCCTGCCTCCGACAGCAAGATTTCTCTTGTACTGGACATGCTGCCTAGTCAGTTTTATCCAGGGAAGCACTATGGCACTGGTGTATTGCTAGGGAGAGGCTCATAGTGTCTTTGCTAACATGAAGTGGAATCTCCTTACACGTGAAGTCACTTTTTCACAGGACAACACCATTGTAACGGGAACAAACAGCTGCACATTACACTATGTGCTGAAATGATTTGGAACTTTTCTTCTCCTTCACTATTATGGCCTTTCACTGTAAACAAATTCTCTTTATGCAACATCCACTGTATTCTCAGCGAGAAAAGGCACACTATCTAAGGTATTCCTACATCTTCCCCCATTGCTATAGGAGCTAAGCACTTACAATTTTGAATATATTTCTCATAGGGAAATGCTGTTTCCCATATGACAAAGATAGGGAAATGAGGAGCATAGGGAAACTATGTGACTTACTCGAGGTCATGCAGGAAGTCAGTGGTGAAACAGGGACCCCTGTTCCTCAATCCAGAGGGGTTTTGATAGGGCAGTGAATACAACTATTGGTTGTATTGGTTTTCCTCTGTTTTTTCCCCAGGTGGAAGAAATTCCTCCCACCTAATCTACCATTCCCTCGGAAAAGCTGTGAGGCCTTCGTGGGATGAGAAAAGAGGGGGAACACAGTGCTGTAGAAACAACTGTCCTTTCTTCATATCAACAGAGTGATCCATACATGGACCCTGATGTTGTGGTCCACGTAGTCTGATGTTTCATACCTGGAGGAGTTACAACTCAGCATTCAAACAATTACTACACAGAAATAAAGAATTTAATAGAACTAGGGTGCTCATGTTTGTATCTTCATCCTGTCACTCTGATGTACAGTCATTGGGTAGAGAAGGGCATCTGATAGATAATCTGTAGCTATGTTTCCATGAAAATGTGAAGGTGCTTCCTGCTTGCAAAGTAATAACTAGCTATATCTTTTGGGCGAATAAAGTCCAAGACCAAAGGTCAAGATTACTAGAGCAAACTGGCCTCACACAGTTCACTAACCCTGAGTATGGTTATTACAAAAAAGTGTCTTCTGCTTATCTTCTACTTTGTACTGAGTGATTAGGGGGAGAGGAGACAGAAAGCACATATATGCAATATTAAGATTGAGAATCAATTTCTTTCTCGCTTTCTTTTTAAATCTGCTTTTCTCTTTGAAGAAATGACTTCTTCCAATCTTTCCCCTCTCCTCCAATCCCAGCCATCTTATAGTTCATGAGAATCTCCTTCCCGCCCACCCAAAACTACCCCCTTAGCAACATAGAAAGCACTGAAGCTAGGCTATAAGGAAGGATGCTCATTCTCCCCTGTGCTGTATTGCTGTCTGCTCCTTCAAGTTTTAAAGGCTTTGTAACAATAGCACTTTACTTATATTTTATTAAAATCAGTTTATTATTATTATTATTATTATTATTATTATTTGCCCTATTGTAGTGCATAGGTGCCTCCATCATGGATCAAGACTCTGTTGTACTAGGTGCTGTTTAAACTCAGAACAAAAAAGTCCCTGGTCCAAGATTTCTTTGCTGCCCAAGGTTTTGAGGGAAAACACACTTATCCAGTGCTGCCATGTACCTGGCATGTCCAATTAGAAATACAGTAAAACCTGCCAAGAGAGACCCATTTGTGGGACTTAGCAAAAGTGGTCACTTGTAAGAGGTGGTCTCTCGTCAAAGGTTTGAACACCAAAGAGTGGTAATTTTCTGTGGCCTCTGCAACAGTCTCTCATGACACGTGGTCTGTCTTCAGAGGTGGTCTCTATGGCAGATTTTACTGTACTCTGCATGCTAGTTAGAACGCCTGTACTTCAAACTGACACACACACACACAAAAAACCCCAAACCCAGCTTCACTGCAATCCACTGCAGTGCAGCACAGTGTAGAGGCTGCAATGGAACCCAGCTGCTAGACAGTTAAAATAATGGGCAGTGTGACAGGGAGTGCTTACCCTGCACTGAAGGGGAGGCGGGGCTAAGACTCTGTGGGCAGAGGAAGTCCCGCCCCTTCACCCAGACTGGGAATGTGCGAAGTGCTGGAACAGTATAAAAGGCAGCAGAGCAGCTCAGTCTGGGCTGACCAGTGAAGAAGGATCTCCTGCCGGAGCGCCTGAACTGCTGCTGCCAGCCACCCCGGCAGCAAGAACCAGAGACCCAGGAGACAGCTACAATGCAACCCCTACGGAATCCCAGGGAGAAGCGGCTTCTGGAGAACCGGAAGACCCAGTTACCACATGGGACATTGATCCAAACAACGCGGTAGGAAGTAACCCAGGGAGGGTGCAGGTGTGGCCTCTCCCACCCAGGTATCCTCAGCGCATTTTGCCTGGATTCCCCGCTGAGAGAGTGGCAGACTGTGCTGCTACTCACAGGGCCCTGGGTAGAGACCCGGTGGAGCAAGGTGGGCCCGGGTCCCCTTATCAGGGTGTTAGCCCAACCATATTGACGTTGGCCAGTAGGCCATGCTTCCCTGACCTAAGGACTACCCTTTGCTAACCCTCGCCAGTAGGCCATACTGCCCTGGGCTGAGGGCTATTCATTGACTCTAGTTAGTAGGCCATACTGCCCTGGACTCAGGGTTATTTATGGACTTTAGCCAGTAGGCCATACTGCCTTGGACTAAGGGCTATTTATTGACTCTACCCAGTAGGCCATATCACCCTGGACTGAGGGCTATGTATCGACTCTAACCAGTAAGCCATACTACCCTGAACTGAGGGCTACCATTTACTGACTCTGGCTATTAAGCCATACTGCCCTGAATTGAAACATATATATTGACTCTGCCCATTGGGCCATGCTGCCTGGCGAGCCGGGCCGCTTATGGTCTCGGGGTTACCCAGAGACTGGTGAAGTGTGCCAGATTATAGTGACGGCCAACCCCTTTGTGTCCAGGGAGGCGGCATCTGCACCTCAGAAGGTGGTCACCCCAATGACAGGGACTGCTTACACCACCACAGGCAGACACAGTCATGCATGACAACATTTGCTTACATGGGAGCATTATCTAGTGGTTAGAACATGGGGCTGAGACTCAGGAGTTCTGGATTCTATTCCTGGCTGTGCTACTGACTGGAGTCTCATTAGATAAATCCCTGTGCTGTAGTTTCCCAATCTGTAAATTGGAAATAATTTTTACCTACTTCTTGGAGGTGTTGTGAGGTTTAATTGCTATTACTGAACTGCTTAGAGATCTGTAGATAAAAGACATAATATAAAAGTAAAATGTGGTTATAATTAATAATGAGGCCCCATTTTTCATTCTGTTTTATCAGCCGATTGGGCTGCCCATAAAGCATTTCTACTTTCTGAGCAATCTCCTTAGAAAAAGCCCATTGCCACATCGGTCTGTGATTCTAATTATGTATTTTCAAAGTATCTTTTGTCAGTACAAAACCTTATTCCTGCCCCTTTAACACATGTAAAGCATGTCTTAGAGTTCATAATGCTATCAAGTAATCTCAGAATCTGGCCTGCTTTACTGGGAGCCAAGGAACTGTCTGATTCTTGTGCTTCTTGGTCAAGTGATTTCCCTTTCAGATACCACATGACACAACCAACTTCAGCCTTTTCTGAAAGGAAAATCTGCAGGGAGCTATGAACATTAAAACAGATTAAATGTTTCTCTGTAAAAACAGATCATCAACAGCTGTCTCCCTGTGTAAACGTTAATCAGGAAACAGAATAAAAAAGTTATGAAATCATGGCAGCAGAAGGTGAAAAGACAAGGCTTATAGTACTGCTCTCCTACATTTTGTTATCTCTTAGGTTTTGTCTACACAGCCCTGAAGTCATGAGAGTGTGAAGTATAGAGGCGCACTAAGGCGTTGCCCTCTAGAAACATAGCTGCGCTCACAACAGCATATCTGGTGAAGCCGCTCTATACTGATGGGAAAGAGCTGTCCCACCAACATAATAAATCTTCCTCTCCATGAGAGGTGATAGCTATGTTGGTGGAAGAGCTTCTCCTGAATGGAGCGCTGTCCACATCAGTGCTTAGGTTAGCAGAACTTACATTGTTCAGGAATGGGGGTTGACTTACATACACTCCTGAACAATGTAAATTATTGCACAGTAAGAGGTGGTGTAGATCTGGCCCAAGTGCTTCAGGTAAACACTGTTGGCACAACTTAAAAGTTCCTAGTGCACATTACCATGGCCCTGTTTGAAAGAAGACTACATCAATTTGAACTAAGGTTAGTTCGCACCAGGAGGGCCTACATAGGGCACTAGCACTCTACAGCTCACTCCCCCTTAGTCCAGAGTGCCACGTGGTTAAGCTCTAACTTCACTAGATACTAAGGCTATGTCTACACAGCAGCATTATTTCAGAATAACGAACGTCTTTTTACTCCAACTGCTGTAACCCTCACTTTACGAGGAGTAAGGGAAGTCGGAGGAAGACTGCTCCAACTCGGACTTCTTCCTGTGTAGACAGCACCAAAAGCCAAAATAAGCTGTTTTGACTTAGCTAAGTAATGACATAGTTCAAGTTGTGTAGCTTATTTCAGATTTAGCCCTGCTGTATAGATGTGCCCGGAGATTAAAATTCACATGTGCTTACAAAAACCCAAAGATGTCCTTATCTGTGTTCTTAACAACCCATCTCAAATTATTAACAGAGACGGCAATTTCATTTTGGCTTCAAGTCAGCTTTGTTCTCACTTTATGATTCTCTAGCATGATACTGCAGTGTCGGGGGGAGAGGGAGCTCACCACGGAAACGTCACTTCTTTATAAAAGGGAGATGAAAAAATCAGGGGGGATCCCCACTTTTACCACCACATGTGATCAGGATCTTAGTTTTATTTCGCCATTAAAAGGAGACATCTTTGGAATACAGTGCCTCCTGAAAGTATATGGAGAATTGCCACCTACTGAATAGAATAGTCAACACTACTCCTTCAACACCCTAAATTTTCTCCTTCCAATCCACAAACTGACCTCCGAGCCTGCTTAGTGTGTGAACTCTGACAAGGGCACAGCCTGGAATTCTATGCTTTAATAGCCTTTCATGGACTCTGGAGCCAAGTCTTTTTTGTGTAGCTATAACATACTCTGCCAGACTGCCTCATTTACAAAGTTGTGCAGTACAGAATCCCAACCTAGCCATACAGAGTCTCCTAATAAAAATCAAAATGAACATGGCCACTGCAAATGGAAGCACATTAACATTGTAGATTCAGGGGACATGAGGCTGGGAAACCTTAAACTTGATACCAGTTTATCAGTTGTGATAAAGAATGTTTCTGTTTAATTCTTTGGTCCCTTTTCTTTGTCAAGTTTCTGAACTGTAGTGGAATATGATTATAGTAAACTCAGCTACAGTGACACTCTGTTTATAGTGTGGAATGCAAGCTCAGAACTGTTTTAATGCAGTGGATGACCCTTGGTTAATTTATTTTAAATCCTGTCTACAGTATTTCAATGTGAACTCTTCAGGAAAAAGAACACCTTTTCATTATGGCTACATCTAGACTGCAGGCTTCTTGCACAAGAAGCTTTTATTGGAAGAGATATTCCACCAAAACTTCTTGCGCAAGAGCGTGTCCACACTGCAAAAGCGCATTGAAATAGTGGTGGGCTTTTGCGAAAGAGAGCATCCAGACAGCACGGATGCTCTCTCAAAAGTAAGCACTGATTGGTATGCACAGAATGGCCACCAGGACACCTGTGCTTTTTCCTCTTCTTTTTGCTCAAAACCCCCTCTTCCCTGTCCACACATGCCTTTTTGTGAAAGAACTCTTTTGCAAAAAGGCTTTTTCCTTGTAGGAAGAGGAATACCAATTGCGCAAAAATCCCTCTGTACTTTCGATCCTCTTGTGCAAAAATGCACTTGAGGTGTGGATGCTCCGTGAGTTTTTGCGGAAAAAGGCCGTTTTCCTGCAAAAACTCTGTAGTGTAGACATAGCTTATGTGTGTGCACAGTACCTAGCAAACTTGGTCGTGAATGGAACTGTTAGGTAACAAATAATAATCAATACACAGAAGGGGTTGGGTTTTTTTACAAAATTAAGCAATTATCACCACTTTGCAGCATCCATATTATCCTTTCCAGTCTCTAATGCTAGCAAGGCATTAATTCCATTTATTAAAGTTCACTGGTAAATGGATTGTATTAAAAATATTCAGAAAGCAAAGCTGATTTTAAGCATCAGTATAACACAACTCCCTTTCTGGTCTGGTGACTATTTTAGTATTTATACACAGTGGAATAGCCATTCGGCCGGAGAGAGAAAAAGAATGATTCTACAGTCCAGTTGTTAGGGCAACCAGCTGGGATTTGGAGATCCAGGGTTTAGTTCCCCTGCTTCAATCACGCTTTCATTATTTATCTGCAGTAGGGATGTTAAAATTGGATTAATCAGTTAATCAAGTAGTTGATGGAATTTCCATCGCTACTCAATTAGTCAATAAGGGGGCGCTTGCTATCCCGCTGTCCCTCTTCCTTTGAAATGTACAAGAACCACCTCCCCCAGCACCGGCTCCTGCCCCCTGCCCCCATTCTCCGCCTTGGTGCCTCAGACACAGAGGCAGCTCGGGGGGGAAGTGACTAGTTGAGTAGTGACTCGACTACCCGATAAGCCTAGGTTTATCAGGTAGTTGACTAGTCGCTTACATCCCTAATCTGCTGTAGAACAGCTTCAACAGGAGAGACTGAGGGAGCCCACAACCCAGGAGCAGCAGAAAAGTGAGGGGCACCAGGACCCAAACTGTGGCCCTGCCCCCTCACACCACTCCTTCACCCCTTACAGATGGCAAAAAGCGATGGGGCCTTGACTCCCCCAGCACCACATATCCTATAGCTCAGTGCTGAGAGCACCTTCTTGAGAAATGGAGAGCTTAGTTTAAAAACCTTTCCTTACCTTCTTCCTGAAGGGGGGATTTGAACTCCAGATGTCCCACTCCAATGAGTACCCTAACAGCAAAGATGTTATAAAGCAACTGGTAGCAACATCTCCTCTCTTTTGTGCAGCATGAGGCAGGCACCTAACTCATTCTCACAAGAAACAACGTAGGCACATAAGCTACCTGGCTGTAGAGAGTGGGGGTCCATTTGTGGATTGCAAAACAAAGATACGCACCCATCTCTGAGAAAGGAGGGGTGCTTAGCATCTCCCATTGGGTAGATTAGGATCCTGACTGCGTGTGCTGGCTTTTGTGGATTGTGTTCTTTCCCTATTCATTGTATAGGAGCCTAACCGCCTGATTCAGGCTTTATGGATTGCAGTGACATTCCTGTGGTCTTCTAGACAACCCCTGTCAAGGGGTTTGTCTAATCTGCTCTTAAAAATTTCCAAGTGATGGAGAGTCCACAACATCCCTTTGCAATTTATTCCAGTGGTTAACCACCCTGACAGAGAGATTTTCCTAATGTCCAACCTAAACCTCCCTTGCTACAACTTAATTCCATTGCTTCTTCTCCTAACCCCAGAGGCTTAGGACGGGGTCTCAAACTCAATTTACCTTACGGCCAGTGCCAGTCCTCCAGTCTTCCTAGTGGGCCACCAGTAGTGCAGCAGGACTAGGGTGGCTTCCTGCTGTTATCTCTGTGCCACTGCCAGCACATCCCTGTGGCCCAGGGGAGATGAGTGCAGAGCTGTCCCGGCTGTAGGACAGTTTGGTGCAGCCACCCTGAGCCC
This sequence comes from Rafetus swinhoei, assembly GCA_019425775.1. Classification (NCBI taxonomy): domain Eukaryota; kingdom Metazoa; phylum Chordata; order Testudines; family Trionychidae; genus Rafetus; species Rafetus swinhoei. Next base: position 119,985,631 of record CM033446.1, on the reverse strand, counting down.
CGTGCTTTGAGGGGCCCAGCAGTGGCTGCCCCAACCATCCTATAGACAGGATGGTCCCCCATACTCGGATTAGCCTGCAGTGCCCTGGGCAGGCTGAGGCCAGCGGCGGCGGTCAGGCCTCCCAGACTCACCACAGTAGTGGGAACCACAAGGAAGCAGAGCTACATGACAGACTGCTCTGCTCCACCACCAATGGTGTGATGGGGGGAAGAGGATGACTCGAGGGCAGGAAGAGTAGGGGAGGGTCAGAGCATGGGTTGGACTTGGGGAAAGGGTATGTACAACCCCCAACCCACCCCCAAGGGACTCAACTGTGTGCAGACTGATTTGTGGAACAGCTCAGGGTGCTGGACTGCAGCCTGTGAGTTTGAGACCCCGATTTAGAACAACAAATTTTCTCCCTCCTCATTCTAACAGTCTTTTAGGTACTTGAAAGCTACTATCTTGTCTTCTCTTCTGCAGACTAAATAAACCCAGTTCTTTCATTCATCCCTTGAGGTCATGTTTTCTAGAACTTTGATCATTTTTTGTTGCTCTTCAGTGTACCTCACTGGTCTGTAATTCCCTGGGTTATCCTTATTTTCCTTTTTGCAGATTGCATTATATTTGCCCTTTTCTAGTCCTCTGGAATGTCTCACATTTTCCATTACTTTTCAAAAATAATAGCTAATGGTTCAAATATCTCCTCCGTCAGTTCCTTGAGTATCTGAGGATGCATTTCATTGGGCCCTGGTGACTTGAGGACATCTAACACAGAGTTTCTCAACCTTTTTTTATAAAGTACCCCTTTAAAAAAAAAAGTACTCCCAGTACCTACAGATTTCTGACACACAATTTATTTCTACCATTGCAGCACATTTGTTTAAACAACTTAATTGGAGCCGGGCAGGCGATGAAATTTTTGGGTGTAAAAAGTACAAAAATAATAAAACGCTGTAAAACCTAAAAAGAAAAATTCAGTTTTCTCCAAATTTCAGTTGTGTTGACATACCGCCCCAGACTTCTCTCGAGTACCCCTAAGGGTACTCGTACCACTGGTTGAGAAACACTGAGCTAACATATCTAAGTAACTTGTTCCCCCATCCCCCATTTTAACCTCTAATCCTACTTCATTTTTCACTGGCATTCAGTATGTTAGATGTCCAATCGCTACTAAACTTTTTGGTGAAAGCCAAAACAAAAAATTAATTTAGCACTTGTGCCATTTCCAGATTTTTTGTTATTGTTTCCCCCCCCTGCCTCCCTCCTCATTAAATTTTGGGCTTTTCCAGTCCTTGATCTTCCTTTTGCTTCTAGAATGTTTTCTTTTCATCCTTTATTTCACTAGCTGGTTTGATCTCATTTTGTGCTTTGGCCTTTCTAAGAAGAGGTTACTTACCTTGTAACTGTAGTTCTTCAAGATGTGTTGCTTATGTCCATTCTGATTAGGTGTACGCGCGCCGCGCGCACGGATTCCGGAGCTTTTTTCCCCTAGCAGTATCCATAGGGCCAGCAGGGAGCCCCCTGGAGTGGCGCCGATATACCGGTGCATATATACCCCTGCTGGCCCCTCCACCCCCTCAGTTCCTTCTTGCCGGCTCCTTCCGACACGGGGAGGCGGGTGGGATGCAGAATGGACATGAGCAACACATCTCGAAGAACTACAGTTACGAGGTAAGTAACCTCTTCTTCTTCGAGTGCTTGCTCATGTCCATTCTGATTAGGTGAATCCCTAGCCGTGTCCCCCCCCGGAGGCGGGGTCGGAAGGTGACTAGCTACCTAATTATCCTTCCACAGATCTCAGAACTGCCCTCCCAACGGCAGCATCCTCTCTGGCCAGTTGCGTAATCACATAATGCTCTGCAAAGTTATGCACCGACGACCATGTCGCTGCCCTGCAGATTTCCAAGATTGGCACATGAGCTAGGAACGCCGCCAACGTCACCTGAGCTCTCGTGGAATGGGCTGTTATGCGCGGTGGTGACCTACCCGCACCCTCATAGCATAGCCGAATGCAGGAAGTAATCCACGAGGATATATGCTGCGCTGAGACTGGCAACCCTTTCATTCTTTCTGCCACTGAAATAAACAATTGAGGTGATTTACGAAACCCTCGCGTCCTGTCTATGTAAAAAGCCAACGCCCTCCTAACATCCAGGCAGTGCAAAGCCTGTTCCCTGGGTGAAGCGTGTGGCTTGGGGTAAAAGACCAGTAGGTAAATATCCTGGGAGAGGTGGAAGTGCGAGACAACCTTTGGTAGAAACCCCGGGTGTGGACACAACCTCACCTTGTCTTTAAAGAACACCGTGTAGGGTGGTTCTGAAGTCAGCGCTCTAAGCTCTGACACCCTCCTGGCCGAGGTAGCGGCCACTAGGAAAGCTACCTTGTAAGACAAGTGCTTCAGAGAGCACGATGCCAGAGGCTCGAATGGCGGTTTCATAAGGGCAGTCAGGACCAGGTTAAGGTCCCAAGGCGGGACTGGCGGTCTCTCATATGGCATCATCCTGTCAATTCTCTTCAGAAACCTTTTAACCATAGGATTAGCAAAGATGGACCTCTGACCCTCCCCGTGGTGAAAAGCCGCTATAGCCGCCAGGTGTACCCTCAGGGAGGCTGTGGCCAGGCCTCACTCCTGCAGGTGGAGGAGGTACTCCAGGACAGTCGGGACCGCCCCTTCACCCGGAGAGAGCATTCTGCCCCCAGCCACGAGGTGAACCTCTTCCATTTAGCCTCATAAAGAGCTCTAGTGGACGGCTTCCTACTTTCTAACAGCACCTCCTGGACTCCTCTGGAGCAGGCTCGCTCCGTAACCGAGAGCCACTGAGGAACCACGCCGCTAGGTGCAGGGATGACAGGCTCGGGTGGAGTGCTACTCCGGCCTCGCAGCTCTGCATGATTAAGTCCGGCATGAGACGTAGCCTGAGTGGTCCCTCCACGGTTAGATCTAACAGAGTGGTGAACCAGTGTTGGCAAGGCCACACCAGCGCTATCAGGATGGCCTGGGCCCCGAACCTCTGCACTCTGATGAGCGTCTCGTGGATCAGGGGGAACGGTGGGAAGGTATAGAGTAGACCCCCGGGCCACCTGATCTGTAGCGCATCGCCCCGAGAACCCAGACCGTGACCCATGTACGAGCAGTAGTCCCAGCACTTGGCATTGCTCAGTGTCGCAAACAGGTCCAGACGGGGAAATCCCCACCTCTGGAAGACTTCGTGAAGTATGTCTCGCCTTAGCACCCACTCGTGTGCCTGAATCGAACGGCTGAGCCTGTCCGCTAGCCCGTTCCTGGTCCCCGGGAGGTGAGACGCCTCTAGGCAAATGCCGTGGGCTACACACATTTCCCACAGTTCTAGGGCTTCCCGGCACAGGGGAGAGGAACGCGCCCCACCCTGCTTGTTGATATAATACATGGCCGTAGTGTTGTCTGTCAACACCGCCACCACCCTGTTCTGTAAGTGGGGAAGGAACGCCCTGCAGGCCAGCCTGACCGCCCGGAGCTCCTTGATATTTATATGGAGGGGAACTTCCCCTGGCAACCACGTACCTTGCGTCCTGAGGCTGCCCGGGTGCGCTCCCCATCCCACGTCCGAAGCATCCGTGACCAGTCACACCAACGGGGACGCTCTGGTGAATCGGACTCCCACACACACCGTGCCCTCGTCCTTCCACCAGTCTAGCGAGCGTAGGATCTCCTGAGGTATAGTCACCACCGCATCCAATGGCGACCTCAAAGGGTTGTTTGCTACTTTGAGCCACCCCTGCAATGGGCGCATGCGCAGCCTGGCGTGCTGGACCACATAAGTACACGCCGCCATGTGGCCTAGGAGCCTCATACAGGTCCTTGCCGTCGTAGTAGGAAATTCCTGTAGCTCCACTACCAACGAGCAGATAGCAAGGAATCTGTCCCTCGGTAGAGACGCCTTTTCCGCGGGCGAGTCTAGATGGGCCCCCACAAAGTCTATCACCTGCGTGGGGTCTAATGAGGATTTGGCATCGTTTATGAGTAGGCCAAGGCTCCCGAACAATGCCCTCGCCCGTGTGACATGATCTAGCACCTGTTCTCGAGATGTGCCCCTTATCAGCCAATCGTCCAGGTATGGAAACACTTGGACCCTATGCCGCCGCAGGAACGCAGCTACCACCGTCATACATTTGGTAAACACCCTCGGGGCTGTACACAGCCCAAATGGGAGGACCGTAAACTGGAAATGGTCCTGTCCCACCACGAACCTTAGGAACTTTCTGTGACTCGGAAATATCGAAATGTGGAAGTACGCGTCTTTGAGATCGAGAGCAGCGTACCAGTCCCCCTGTTGGAGCGATGGGATGATGCAAGCCAGCGTCACCATCCTGAACTTTGCTTTTCTTATGAAGGCGTTCAGGTTTCGTAGGTCTAATATGGGACGCATGCCCCCCTTCGCTTTGGGTACCAGGAAATAGCGGGAGTAGAATCCCTTTCCCCCTCATCTCTGGGGGCACTCTTTCTATAGCCCCTAGTGCCAGCAGGTTGGACACCTCCTGCCGGAGGAGTGTCTCGTGAGAGGGATCCCTGAAAAGGGACAGGGAGCGGGGGTGGGGGGCAGGGTAGGAAAGGAAGGGGATAGTATACCCCTGCTTTACCAGGTCTAGGACCCAGCGGTCCGACGTGATCTTTACCCATTCCTGGTAAAAAAGGGAGAGACGGTCCCCAAAGGGTGGATAGATAGGTGCGACTGGTACTCTGCTCTCCGGCGTACCTTCAAAATGAAGGCTTAGTCTGGCGGCCAGGTGATGGCCCTGCGCCTCTCTTGGAGTCCGACCGAGGGCCTCTACGCCTACCTCTAAAGAGGTCGGGGCGGCTATTGTTGCGGCCCCTCCTACAGCCCCTATCAGTGTTTTGCCCCTGCTGAAAGGGTCTGGGATAGCTTCTAGCCTGGAGGGAACGCCTCTGGGGGGGCGAGGGTGTGTATCCCTAGCGACTTCAGTGTCGCTCTCGAGTCCTTCAAGCTATGAAGCTTGGAGTCAGTCTGCTCTGAAAACAGGCCCGACCCTTCGAAAGGTAGGTCCTGGATAGTGGTCTGCACCTCGGACGGGATGCCAGACACTTGTAGCCACGCACTACGCCTCATGACCACCCCAGTAGTCATAGTGCGGGCAGCTGAATCGGCCGTGTCCAGAGCCGCCTGGAGGGACGTACGCGCCACTGCCTTGCCCTCCTCCATCATGGCCCCGAACTCTTGTCGGGATTCAGGGGGAAGCTGGCTGCCAAATTTTTGCATTGACGTCCACGTGTTAAAGGCATAACGCCCCAGCATCACTTGCTGGTTCGCTATACGTAGCTGAAGGCCCCCCGTGGCGTAGGCCTTCCGACCAAGCAGGTCCAGTTTCTTGGGCTCTTTCGCCTTTGGGGTGGGGCCCGGAGGCCCTTGACGCTCCTTCTGTCCCGTGGCCTGCACTACTATCAACCCCGGGGCTGGATGGTTGAAAAGATGCTCGTGCCCCACTTGAGGCACGTAGTACCGCCTCTCCACACCTTTCTGGGTCGGCGCGATGGAGGCCAGTGTCTGCCACAGGGTCTTTGACAGCTTGTCCACCGTCTTATTCAGTGGGAGCGCCACTCACCCAGGGCCCGCTGCCATCAGAATGTCCACCATAGGGTCTTGGTCCTCATGGACCTCCTCGTGCTGGACCGCTAGGTTAACCGCTGTCGAAGCAAAGGCTTCACTCAGTTTACGCGGCTAAACAGACAGCTTTATTGATCAGTAAAGCCAAGTGAGCCAAACGTGGTCCCAGCAGAGCCGGGCCCAGTAAGGCTGGCTAATACAATCAATCCTAGTATTTTATACCCTTAACCAAACAAGTCTGATGCCAGGACATTCCATCAAAACAAACTTCAAAGAGAAATTGTTATCAGCACAGAAAGAGGTTTTTAGGGAGTTTGAGCTTCAGCTCAAAATAGTTCATTAACACATTCCAACAGCCCATCCTCCTGGCCTTTCTCACATTGGTGAAGGTCAGTTAACCTTCTAGTGTACGTGCAGAAGCGAGAAACTTAAATGGCTTCTGTTATATGAAATGGCTTCTAGCTAAATATGAAATGGTTTCTACAGTTTCTACACCGCCAACCTGCGGAGCAGCTGCTGGTGCGCCCTTGCGTCCATTGAAGGGGGCTGAGGTGCAGAGTCCACCAGAGCCTCGTCCGGCGATGACGATGAGGACTCTCTCGGAAGGACTACCTCTTCCCCACTGAGCTGCGCCTCCGGTTTCCCTCTGGCCGAAATGTCCATCTGGGCCGAGCCCGGCTGGACCGTAGCCTCCTGTCCTTGGCCGATTACATGAGGCCTAGGCGTTGTCTCCATGGGCGGGCTCTCCTCAGGCGGAGGGGCTCTTACTGGGGTGGCTGATGGGGTGCTACTCCTTCGGGATGACCCATCCACCGACACCGTACGAGGGGGCCCCTGGGCCTGGTGGTAAGCCCAGGGCGTCCAGAATGGCTACTGGGGTTGTCCCTGCCACTGCTGCTGGTCCGCTGAGTCCCGGTGGCCCGATCTAATAGTTGAATGGGACCTATGACGGGATCGGGACCTGTACGATGACCGGGCTGATGTCACCGATTCAGCCTCGGACTCCGACGAATAGTCCGATGCTGACCAGGGAGGAGCCGATGACGCTTGCACCCTTTGCTGCGCCGCCATGGCCGACGGCTTGCCCCTGTGTTCCACACGCGGTGCCGGAGGAGGCATAAGTGGAGGCACTTGCTGCGGCAGTACCATGCCCAGCTGCATTTGGTAGGCCGGTAAATAGCCAACCGGTGCCGCCATTTGCTTCTGCACCATGGTCTGTTGCGGGCACCGGTGCTCCCAGGGCGTGAGCTGGGATCGGTGCGGGGAGAGGCAGCAGCGTCGGTGCCGTGCGGGGTACCGGCTGCTGTGCCATAACCGGCACGTAATACGGTGCGGGGCCCTGCACCGGCCACGGGCTCGGCTGCAGTGCTGGCCCTGGCGCCGGTGCCGTATAGGCCGTTGGGTGCCCCAGTACCGGGGCCGTCGGTGCTGCAAACGCACTCGCTCCCGGTGCCGCTGCTGCTGGGCAGGGGGCCAGGGTCGAGGCCGGTGTCTGTCCTGGCTCCAGTGCCGGTGCCCTTGCCGGCACCGGGAATTGCTGCTGGTGCTGAGCCGAGGCCTGCACCTCTCTCAGGGAGTCCCACGGCCCAGCTGTCGGAGCCTGCTGGGGGGTGCTTGAGCCCTGAGCTGGTGCGGTCCACCCCTGCGGCACCGGGCCCCTCTCCTTCCTCCGCGGCCATCTCAATGAGGTCTCAGGCCGCCTCAAAAGTTTCTGGGGTGGAGGGACGACAGACCTCCCCTATCCCCGCGGCCTGCCCCGGGCTCCTGCCCTTGTCCGGGCTGCGCCTCTTCTTTGAAGCCTTAGAAGACAGGTGCCCCTCCTCAGGGCGCACCTTCTGGGCACTCCTCTCCGTTGAGCGTCCCCTCGAGCCCCTGGAGCCTCTCGGTGCCAAGGACTGCGACCTATGCCTCGGTGCCTTATCGGCCTCTGACCGATGCTTGGCCGACACGGGTGCCGCTGACGGCACGCTGCGGAGGGAGTGGAGGCGCTCCTCACCCTGGGGCTGCAGTGCCGACTCCATTAATAGGAGTTTCAACCGGGAGTCCCTCTCTTTCTTGGTCCGGGGCTTAAAACTCTTACAAATAGAGCAGCTTTCTGCTCGATGGGCTTCTCCTAGGCACTTCAGGCAGTCGGAGTGAGGATCTCCACAGGGCATAGGTTTAGAGCAGGAAGCACAGGGTTTAAAGCCCTGGGGCCCTGGCATGCCCTCCCCTCATGGGGAGAGTACCGCTGTGCTCCCCTATCTAACTAATTACACTATTTACAGTACTTAACAGCTACTTAACCAGATAAGACGACAAATTTAACTATAGTACAACAGATAAAGGAAATACAACTGCTAAGAGATAGGCTAATAGCCTGAAAGCATGCTCCAGCTACCGTCAGGGGCGGTAAGAAGGAACTGAGGGGGTGGAGGGGCCAGCACGGGTATATATGCACTGGTATACCGGCGCCACTCCAGGGGGCTCCCTGCTGGCCCTATGGATACTGCTAGGGTAAAAAAGCTCCGGAATCCATGCACGTGGCGCGCGTACATCTAATCAGAATGGACATGAGCAAGCACTCGAAGAAGAATTTTGTACCTATATAAATGTGTTACTTGTTTATATTCATCCTTTATAATTTGGCCTAGTTTCCACTTTTTGTAGAACTCTTTGTTGAGGTTCAGATCTTTGAAGAGCTCCTGTTGATAGAAATACAATAAAATCAAGTATCTTGATGCCTAGAAACAGGCTGGGTTAAAAAAAAAAAATCTACCCTGGAGGCCCCAATGAGATTTGAACTCATGACCTTTGGTTTACAAGACCAATGCTCTAACCACTGAGCTATGGGGCCATTTTATAAATGTAGTTTAGTGATGTGGTACCTCTTATGATCATTTACTATAAGCATATGGCTAGTTGGAGATGCCCCAAAGAGTTATTCTCACCTAGTGTTAACCCATCAGAATGGCTGAGCTGATAAGGTGATGGTATTAACTTCTTATGGAGGTATGTGCCTATTTTGCATCCCTGCCTTTGGTAAGGTGCTGCACTGAGCTCTAGGGAGTTGAGTTTTAGTGCTTTGGCCTCCAATGACAGAGCTATTCTAAGTAAAGTTCTCTCCATCTACCCACAGCTAGTAGAAAAAGTAAGAAGTTATGAAGATCTGCCACTAAGGCAAAGCACCAGCAAGATTTGAATTCATAACCCCTCATTTACAGTAGCAACAATTCTAGCCCCTGAGACATGCACCACATCAGGGTTGGGCAACATATGGCCCCAAGGCTGGATCCAACCCATGGACCACCCTGCTGGGACCCTCAGGCACACAACTGCCAGTGCTTTACAGTGCAGTGCCTATGTTGCTCTGCTCTGCAGGGAGAGGGGAAGATTTGTGTGATCTCCCCACCTCCAGCCAAATGCTCAGCTCCTGTTGGCCAGAAACAGCCGGCCAATAAGAACTGATTTCAGCCAACTCTTAACTCCTATTGGCTGGAAACAGCCAGCCATTGGAGCTGAGAGATTGGCCTGGGAGATGGGGGCAGGGCAAGCCTCTTCCCCCACCCAGAGCTGAGAACCACCTGGAGGGAGCAGCCTATATTTTCAAGTGGTGTGGGGCTACAGCAGGCCAGGAGCCCGGCCTGCCTTGGGGGTGCTGCAGGCTTAGGTAAGTATCTCCCAGCCAGAGCCTGTCTCTGGCACCCCAGCCCCTCCTGCACCCCAACTCCCTCCCCCAGGTCACCATCCCAACCCTCTGCACCCTCCTACCCCAGGTCACAACTCCCTCCTTCACCCAAAAACCTTTTCAGACCCTACACCGTCTCCTGCACCCCAGTCCCTTACCCCGTGTACCCTTCTGTACCCAGCCTCCATTCTAGACCCCGCAGCTCCTCCATAGAAAAGTGCAGCCCTTGACCACTTTCAAAATCTTGGTGTGCTCCCCCCCCCACCAAAAATTATTGCCCACCCGTGCACCACATAGACTTCACTAAAGCCATACCTGCCATGAAAGTCACCAGCCCAAACACGGCTGAATCTTTGGAGACATCCCAAGAGGGTCCTGTTTCCTTGCAAGAGCCTTTGGGAAGCCCCAGGATCTCTGAGCAGTAAAGGCATTGGGCTCTCATTCTGATAGGAAAGTGTCTGCATGGCTTAGACTCCCTCTGTGAGCTACAGGTGGGTGCCGTTTCTCCTTTGGCTGTTACGCCGCCCCTGCCCCCCCCCCCCCCCCGGAAGTGCAAGTTCTCTGCCACCACCTATGGCATGACCTTACACAAGAGATGGTGGCTGCAGAGCCTGGGGAGATGTAATCCACCCTATGTGACAGTGCCAAAGCACTTCTAAGGCTTTTTTTCCTGGAGTGGAGAAGCTTCTATTCGCCACTAGCCAGGATGGCTGAGCAATTAACGTCTTGACCTCCATGAGCTCTTTGAATTCTGGATAGCTGTTGCTGCTGCGTGTGACTAGTTTGTAAAAAGTTTCAAATAGTTGCTGCCATACTGTTTTAAGTAGGGAGTTCCATAGCTCAAGGGTTAGCATACTGGCCTCGTAAATGAGAGGTTGTGAGTTCAACTCTCAGTGAGGGCAGGCTGGCTGGCTATTTTGGGGGTTGGACTCGACCTCCTGAGGTCTCTTCCAGTTCTGTGAACTGGCACCACTCTCATGTCTTGCCTGCCTATCCACCAATAACAACCAACCAAGCAAACCACCGCTCCTTTTGTGGGCTGACATCTCACCCCAGCGGCTGCTGGTTGGCTTAAGCCCCAGAAAGATCAGAGCTTGCAATCCCTGTCTTGCAAGATCAGTTCCATGGAGCGAGACCAGGTGATACGCTGCAATGCACAGGGCTGGGATGCATACAGAGAGTCCTTCATGTTGCAAGAAGAGCATGGTGGGAAGGGAGCTGTTTCTCATCTGGAATGTGCCACATACTCATGGGAAAGCTGGTGCTAAAGTCTTCATAGGAGACTTGGTTCTGGAAAAGGGTTTTGTGTGCAGGAGAGCAGCAGCCTTGCTGTCACCTATTGAAAGTGTGCCCTTGACCAAAGACTCTCTCTTTCCCCAGCAACTTTGCTCCTGGTGTGCATGGCAAAGGTGCACCTAGTATAGGGTGCAGGAGAGTTCTCTCCTGGCCTATGGCTACCTGAGGCTGAAGGGCAGAGTGACCCTTGCAGGAGGAAGGTCCAGTCTCCATCTTTTCCTTCATGAGTTTTCCCCTGGTGGCTCATAGAGACTTGGGGCCTGACAGGGCAGCCTTCACCAGCCCCCTTTCCATTCTCAGTGGAGAACTGGGCTGATTACACCCAACTGGCTGACTTGCTGTCTGCAGTGCTTGCCCTCTGGGGATGCTGCTCCCTGCCAGGAGAAGCCATGGAGGAAGTTGAGCAGCAGGAGACAAGAGAGGCTCAATAATTAGCCTGTGGAGAATAACTTGTGGACCTTGAGGCTGAGGATCCTGGCACCCCATCCTGGCACCCCAGGTCCCCAAGCCCAGCATGCTCCACCCAACTATGAACCACAGGAGAACTCTGAGATGAGACTACTGACACTCTACATTTTTGGTTTTGATTTGGAGATTTTTACCAAATTCTGGATGTAGTGTCCAGTTTTACCACCCTGGACTCCAGGCTACTGGCCAGGATCTCTGCAGCTAGCCAAGTGCACATAGAGAGAGAAAACGTCATAAGCAAGCCTAGCAATTTCTGAAACTCATTAAGCCATAATTATCCAAAATGTGAGCACTGGAACATGTGTAACACCAACAGGTGGAATAGAACCTGAAACCTCTAGAGCTTAGTGCATCAGCCTCTACTACTTGATCTAAAAAGCCAGCTGGCTCTCTGCTAAGGCCATAGAACACACTCTTTCTTTCTTTCAGTGATCTAAGTGCCTCTACACAGGACAGTACACCAAACCTAGTAGGTGTGTGAGTTACATATGCCCAAGACTTTTCTGGTGTAGTGGAGAGTCTACTCTCAGCTGCTCACCAGGCTGGCCAAGTAGCTAAGGTGTTTGAGTGATTTTGAATGGGCATGCATGTGTACTACCACCAGGCAGAACCAAACTTAGGCCCTCTTGAGTTTAGTGCATGAGCTTCTACCCCTGGGCTGCGTCTAGACTGGCAAGTTTTTCCGCAAAAGTGGCCACTTTTGTGGAAAAACTTGCCAGCTGTCTACACTGGCCGCTTGAATTTGCGCAAGAGCACTGACTTTGTAATGTACAAAATCAGTGCTTCTTGCGCAAATACAATGACGCTCCCACTCGGGCAAAAGCCCTCTTGCGCAAATGCTTTTGCGCAAGAGGGCCAGTGTAGACAACCCAGAATTGTTTTGCGCAAAAAAGCCCCGATGGCTAAAATGGCGATCAGGGCTGCGCTTCTAGATTGGCCACGGATGCTTTTGCGCAAAAGCATCCGTGCCAATCTAGACGCTCTTTTCCGCAAATGCTTTTAACGGAAAAACTTTTCCGTTAAAAGCATTTGCGGAAAATCATGCCAGTCTAGACGTAGCCCTGGAGTCTCTCTCTCTCTCTCTCTCGGGCCACACACAAGACAGAAGCAAAGTGAGAAGCCCCTGACAGAAAAGGAGAAAGACATTCCCCACATTCCCCTTGCACACCAGAGCCTAGGAGTCCCAGGCTAGTAGATTTTGTGTGCTCTAGCCCTGCGGGTGGGTGGCAGGGGAGAGGGAGAACCAGCACGGGCTACCCAAAGCTGAGTTTTGGGGCCAGATCCTGGCAAGCCAAGGGCCACATACAGCCCCCAGGCATGAGGTTCTCCATCCCTGCTGTAAGTGGGTTTAACTGCCACTAGATGGGACAATGAACCACACCCAGCAGGGCTACATCTGCACTGCAACGTTATTCGGAGTATCCCAAAATAGTTATCCTGCATCTTCACAGCAAGCCTGTTGTTTCAAAATATAACGGGCTCACTATTCCAATGTCCCTGTAAACCTCATTCCATGAAAAGTAAGGGATGTTTCAGAATAGCAGGTTATTTTGAAATTAAATTGCAAAATAAGCTATTCTGAAATATCCCCCGCGGTATTTGCATTTACATGGCTGCCGCTTTTTTCCGGCTCGGGGCTTTGCTGGCAAAAAGCGCCAGTCTAGACGGGGATCTTGCGGAAAATAAATAAACCCTTTTCCGCAAGATCTCTTATGCCTACTTGAAATCCCCCGCGGATTTGCAATTGCGACTGGTCTCATTAGCATCCCTTTTCCGAAAAAGGGTGCCAATGTAGACACAGCCTAGGTGTGGGGGTTACATGTTCTCATACAGGGGTTTGAATCATGTTTCTGGAAAATCTGTGATGCTTATGGCTTGACTTTCACCAACTCATGATTGTCTCCTTGGTCTCTCTCCATAGATGTAACAGTGGTGTGTTATTCCAGGGCAGTTATGTTAGGTTCTTTCCCTCTTTAATTTATGATAACAAATAGCAGTCACAAGGGAAAAGAGATTAAAAGAAACACTGATTTTTATTTCTCACACTAAGAAATTAGAGGCTAAGTATTAACTCCGACAGCAGAGGTAATGAAAGTGGAAGAAGTGTTTTATAGATAGAAAATATTTTTAAGTAAGGAAAATTCAATTAAAAACATGATCCTTGGTCCTTACAACAAACCTATTTCTATGAACAACATGATCAATGGTCTCACAATCTCTCTAATCAGCAAGGAGGCCTTCCTCTAGGCACCTGCTCAAATTGTTTGGGGGATGACTAGGACACCTTTTCTTTATACAGGTAGGGTAAGGGAGAGGTACTGGCTGGGACTCCAAGCTTCTATAGGGCTATTCATGCTGTCCTAACTCTTCCTTTACACACCTTACACCAACCAGTGAAGTAAAACATACCAGCTTCCAGCTCCCAATTGCCTTTCAGAGGCGGTTACATAAAAAGAAAGAGAGAAGGCTGAATTATTTGTCTGTGGCTTCATGCTTCTTTGTGCCTTTCCTAAATTGGGGCAATTCAGAGCCCCCACACTGCCCTAATCTGTGTCTAGCTGCCTATGGTACGTGACAGCAGCTGTGAGTAGGTGGGATAAGGAACCACCCAGACTGTCCCCATATCCCCAGGAATACCTGGCACACTCCCTATGAAGGGGCAGGGGCAGGTTTGCTTTTGTGTGGGCAATGGGTAGCAGGAAGCCAGCTGTGCTAACTTGCACCTACCAGGGTGCGACGTGTTAATATTGCAGGTAGCAAATTGAATACTCTATGGCCTGCATAAATTTTCCTTCCAAGATGCCAGGTAACCAGTTTTTAAATGAGAGTATAGCCTAAACTAGGAGTTCTCAAATTCCAACAGTATGGCTCAAATCTTAAAAGCAAGATTACTTTAGGGACCATTCCCCTCCTCTTAATGATCAAGCAAACCACTTCACCTTTTGTTCACAACTGCACAACATCATTGCAGCAACGGCTTACATGTGGGAATGAATTTTGTGAAATTATGAATGTATTTAAGTGTATTTTATCAGTGCAACTCAGCAATTGGAAACAAGAAGAAACAGCACCATGTGGACACAAGCCATTGCTTTTTAGGATCATTGGCCTTGTGACAGGGCAGATATGCCCCGCACTGAAGGGGAAGGGGGCTAAGACTCTGTGGGCAGAGGAAGTCCCGCCCTTCTTCCCAGACTGGGCATGCTCTAGCTGCTGGAGCTGTATAAAAGCCGGGGAGCAGCTCAGTCTGGGTGGACTGCCAGAAGGGCAGGAGCTCAGGCTGGAGCTCCTGAGCAGCCACAGCCCAGGAAGCAGCCCCAGGAGCCGTAACCCAGGCAGCAGCCACCTCAGCCTCAGTGGCAGCCCCAACACCCAGGATGGTAGGAAGCGGCCCAGGGTGGAGGTTGGTCCCTCCGGGAATTCAATGCGTTTTGGTGGGACGCCCTGCTGAGCAGGTAGTGCAAAGCATCCACTGCCAACAGGGCCCTGGGTTGGGACCTGGAGGAGCAGGAGGGCCTGGGTCCCCCTACCTTCCCACCCCACAATGCTTGCTTCCCTGGCAGCCAGGGGAGACTTACCAGAGGCGTAGGCCTCCAGGCCAGAAGGCGTTTCAGAGAGTGACCACTGAGCCTTGGACTAGGCTGGTGGGCTGTATTTCCCCTGAGGCAGGGGCATTGAACCTTGGACTAGGCTGGTGGGCTGTATTTCCCCCTGAGCAAGGGGTACTGATCCCTTTGCAAGAGGCCTGTGGGCCGTACTTCCCCTGAGTAAGGGATACTAAACAGGGAGGTTGATATCATGGGGGGGGGTGGGGTCACACTCCATGACAGGCCTAATGGTATGAACAGAGTGTAGAAGCTGAATCCCTCAGTTCTGTGCCCACCTCTAACCCCTGACTTCATTGTGTGGCTTTAAGCAATCACTGATGCCTACATTCTCAAAAGTATTTAGGGGCCTAACTCCCACTGATTTCAACAATGAGGATCTCAAACTCAATTTTTCTTCCTCGTTTACCTCCTCTGAAAATGGAGATAATAGTGCAGCACTTTCAGGGGTGTTGCAAGTGTTAATAACTTTGCGTTTATATTATGCACTTTTAACACTTAAAAACTTATTGTTTGCTTTGAATTATCCCTCTTCTTTGAAAAGGCAGAATGACGAAAGGTCTGGTGTATTTTGAGGTCTCTGGGACTGCACCAAATGGTATCAACTACAATGTAAGATATGCTAAAACTGTTAACAAACATATTTCTTCTGCAAGAAGGTGAAGAAGATTTTTGTATTTTAAGTAAGATGATTTATTTACAGGGAAGTTGAGCATACAATGGCAACATAAAAAAGATAAACAAGCCAACCATCTAAAAGAACAAGAGAAAATAAACTAATAAAGACAATCATTGGAAAATATATTATACTAAATTATTAACAATATTTATCACTGATCTTGGATACTCTACCGGGAGAGCAGAAGATGACACCTAGTTATTTCACTCTTCAGTGTTCTGTACAAACTTTAACTAAACCCAACATCACTATGAGATAGGTCAGAGGTGTACTTTCCAAGGATGAAACTGATATACCAAAAAGTTAAGTAACTTGTCTAAGGCCTTGTCTATACTGGCATGTTTTGTCGCCAAAACTTGCCTTTTGGTAAAAAACAGAGAGGCTTTGTCTACACTACGATCTTTGCGGAAAGAGGCAATGCAAATGAAGCGCAGATTAGCATTTTCTCATGCTTCATTTGCATAATCTTTTGGTCCATTTTTGCGCAAAAACCCCTTGCGCAAAAACGGACCGAAAGAGATTATGCAAATGAAGTGTGAGAAAATGCTAATCTGCGCTTCATTTGCATTTCCTCTTTTGGCAAAACTCACAGTGTAGACAAAGCCAGCGTGTTTACACTACAATGGGACTGTGACGGGGCGACGTCCGCCGCGGCCGCGCCCCGCACTCAGGCTAGCCCCGGGGTCCGAGCGGGGGAACCCACCGCGGGGCCGGAGGGCGCCATTTGCGGCACGTTCAGGCCTCTCAGCTGGGAATCAGCTGAGAGGGCCGGCCGGGACCGAGGCCGGCGCGCGCCGGCGCCAGTGGATGATGTCACGTGCGCCCCACCCCGCAAGGGACGGGGCCCCCGTGCCTGGGAGACGCCGGGGAGGGGCGGAGCGGGCGGATGACGTCGGCGGGCAATTTAAAAGAGGGGAAGGAAGGCTTCCCCAGGGGGGAGACAGCAGGAGACCGGGACCCAGGGAAGGAGGAAGAGCCGGGTAAGGCCGGCTCAGCCATGGAGGGGGGGGAGTAGACGGACCCCGAAGAGGGGGTTGGGGGAAGAAGCAGTCCAGGGCGGGGCCGCGGAACCCGAGAGCGGAGGGTTTGGGGCAATTACCCTCTTCGCTGAGCAAGGTCGGACGACCTCGCCTTAGGGCCCTGGGCTGGGGTTCGGAGAGAGGGTGGGCCCAGACCCCCTTCCCCCCTACCGGAAGCCAAGCGCCGCTCCCCTTCGTCAATATAGGAGAGGGCGAACGCTGGTAGCGGGCCAGGCCCCATGGGGGGGGGCCTACGGCCCCCGTCACGGAAAAAAAAAAGAAAAGAAAAACACCCCCAAGGAGAGGGGACCAAGGGAATAACTTGTGACAGGGACTTTTGTCTGGAAAAGCACCCAATTTTGGTGACAAAAAATGTCCACAACTTGTCTTTTCCCCTCACTATGTCAACAAACAACCAGTGTGGACTCTGTTGTTTGTTTTGTTGAGAACTGGCTTGCAACAGTATCCCACAATGCTTGCCCTGATAGCTGTGCTCAGAATAAAAACCAAATACAGTAGACTTCAGATAATCCAGCACCTTTGCGACCTAGGCGGTGCTGGATTATCGGATATGCCAGAGTACCAGGAGGTACTATAAGGGGGCATACTCCCAATCCAATCTCCGCCCCCCACCACCACCTTATGCTCAGGTCCCGGAGCTGCCGGTACAGCTGCGCGTCTCCGTCCAGGTGCTGGGGCACGTGTGTTGAGCAGCCGGATTTTCAGTGACCTGGCTGGGACACCGTGTGCAACCCAATCCCCCTCCCCTCCCCTTCCCCAGAGCCAAAAACCTCCCTTCGCTGCTGTCACCCAACCCCCTCTCTCCCCCAACCTTATGACCGGGTCCCAAAGCAGCTGCCTGTGCTCAGCGGCCGGCTGCTGGCACGTGCAGGCTGGATGCTGTGTGCGCTGGGGACCGTGAGCAGAATGGCGCGGGCCATGAGTACGCATGTGGCTCACAGGCCGGCCATGAGAGCGGCTGACCTGAGCAGTTCCGGGTTCCAGTTGATGCTGGACTATCAGGAGTGCCGGACAACTGGATGCTGGACTATTGGAGTTTTACTGTAATTGGAAGTCTGCTGTTCTGCTGCTGCAGGGGGTGGGCTGCAGAGACTGCTGTGCTGTTTTGACATTCTTTAGCATGGAGAGCTGAACTCACAGAGCTAAAAGGGAATCCCAAAAAGTTCAGGGATCATCTCTGCCTTCCCACAACGCTGCACTTTGGGATGGTTACCCACACTGTTTTGCTTTATCTGTTGAAAGGGGAGTTAGCAATGTGGACATGGAATGCTGGCAATGGGAAGCAGAAAAAACAATTTGACCGGTTTTCACTTTTGGCCACTGTTGCATGTCAACAGCACTTTTGTTGCCAAACTTTCCCAGTGTAGACATTACCTAAAAAGGGGGCAGAACCAGGGGTCAAACTCAGGATTTCTGGGTTCCAGTTTCATGCGCACTCCTCCAAACTACTATGCTCAACAAATAACAATATATGTATACTTCAGAAATGCACTGTGATGGATAATGGCTGGTTGTCACCATTTCTAACATGCTATGGAATACAGTTTAGCCTTTAGTGTGGAGGTTAGTCACTTTAAAAAATGTTAACTGATTGTGGTTAGTCTTAAGTTAGGGTTTTATCATCTTCTGACTGAGGCTAGGGATAACCATGACATGACTCTCATTGTCCGCATAAGAGGCTAAGAAGTATTTAACATGCAAGCTTCTAACCCATGTCGTTTCCCCAATACAGACAAACCGTACATCAGTCATTTTCTAGAACAGTGATATTCAAACCTCAGTTGTTCAGGAGCCCAATTAGAGACCAACAGTACCCAAGAGCTACAGTAGTGTGAATTCATTTTCATGTAGTATATATTTATATTTAAACAGCAGGACAGGAAAATATTTAATATATATTGTAGATGACAAAACAATACTTGTCTTGTCACTGCGTGGTGAGAATTATTTATAAAAAAATAATTCTCATAGCATAATGACTGACCAAGTATTGTTTTATCAACTACAATTGGTTAATAACAGAACTATTCTGCTTGGCCAATTAAACCAGTGTTCTGAGATCATGTGCTGCAAGAATCACTGCGACTCCCAAGTCTCAGTCTGAGAATCACTGCTCAAGGGGTACCATCCTACAAAGACTTTAGCATATGTAACTTTACGCATTTGAACAACCATACTGTGTTCAGTGGGGTCTGTCATGTGCAAAAAGTTACATACGCATGTAAAATAGTGATAGAAATGTAGCCGTGTTAGTCTGGTGTAGCTGAAACAAAAAAACAGGACTATGTAGCACTTTAAAGACTAACAAGATGGTTTATTAGGTGATGAGCTTTCGTGGGCCAGACCCACTTCCTCAGATCAAATAGTGGAAGAAAATTGTCACAACCATATATACAAAAGGATACAATTAAAAAAATGAACACATATGAAAAGGACAAATCAAATTTCAGAACAGAAGGGGGATGGGGGGGGGGGGAGGTAAATGTCTGTGAGCTAATGATATTAGAGGTGATAATTGGGGAAGCTATCTTTGTAATGGGTAAGATAATTAGAGTCTTTATTCAAACTTAGGCATAAAGTGTCGAATTTAAGCATGAATGACAGTTCAAGATCTTGCAGGATCATGGCCCACTATTGGTTCTCCACTCCTGTGTTGCAGTGAACAATGTGGATGAGGTAATATCTTTTATTAGACCAACCTCTGTTGGTGAGAGAGACAAGCTAAGATCTAAAAGTTGTCTAATATCCTGGAACCCACATGGCTACTACAACGCTGCATACTGCAGTGACCAAGCGTTCCCCAGGTCAGCTTTTTTAGAACAGTCCATTGGACAAACCTCACTTTTTTCACTTCTCCTCCTCCTCATACAGAGATGGTTTAAGGGAAGAAGGGTTTATCTTAACTGTTCTACCTAAGTGAAGGGGGGGAAAAAATTCTAGCTCCTTTCCATGATTCCTGAGCTGATAAGAGGGGGTGGGCAATAAGCAGCTGGCAGGCTGGATGTAGTTCACCAGCATTAGCTCCGGCAGTCCACCAGATGCTTCATTCACCTGCACGTCCACAGGTGTGGCTGCTTGCAGCTCCCATTGGCTAAGAACAGTGAACTGCAGCCAACAGGCACTATGAATGATTGTACCTGCAGATGCACGGGTAAATAAAGCATCTAACGGCCCAGGAGGAGCTAACTCTGGAGAACCATCTCCAGCCCGTGGGCCACTTATTGCGCACCTCTGCGATAAGAGGTCAATTTTCCATTAACTAACGCTGCATCTACAGAGACCCACTGCAAACATAGGCTCAGCTATTAATGCACCTGAAGCTGCAGGTCTGGCATCGATTTTTGTGAGTTTTGTGGCTTTTAAAAAAGCAGCATTTATGACTTTTGACATCTTGTGTAAGAGACAGTGGATGTGTTGTTAAACAATCAAACTTTGGGAGCTTCCAAGTTAAACCCTGGACTGTGTGGGAGGCTAACAGAGCAGAAGCAAGGTAACAACACTGTGGTAACACACAAGCTCAAAACAATAAACTCTCACTGAAAGCATTAAAGCTGAGAGACTCCATGGCTATGGACCCTTAGATAAACAAAGTATCACAGGCTCACCAGCAGCTTACCTGAGCAAATCTATGATCCAACTTTGAAATAAGGATGTTAACTAGCGATTAATTTACTAGTCAAGTAGTGGATGGAATTTGTAGGGGCTCTTGTGCATTTCAGAGTTGAAATGTCACATGGAGCCCAGGGCCAGTAGGAAGTTTGATAGAGGTGGCGGAGAAGGGGAAGGGAGGGGAGGAGGGAACGGGACTAATCGACTAGTCTTTACATCCCTACTTTGAAAACGATTGCTAGAGAGAGTTCTTTTCTGGGTATCTTTGTGGTGGGTCTCACCCACATTTCTCATGGTCTGCTTGTGATATTGGGAGATGGGAAGAAATTTTCCTCCAGGTCAGATTGGCAGAAACCCTAGACATTTTTTGCCTTTCTCTGCAGTGTGGGGTACAGGTCACATGCTGGTTTAAACTAGAGTAAATAGAAGATTCTCTGTAACTTGAAGGTCATCAAGTCCAGCCCCTGTTCTGAGGCAGAACTGAGTAAATGTAGATAATTCCTGACAGGTGTTTGTCCAACTTGTTCTTAAAAACCTTCAGTGTCTGGGATTTTACAATGATCATTGTGGTTCCCTCTGGCCTTAAAAACATCTAAGAATCGGTGAGGTTACTTAAGCTCTGGATGTCATTCCAAGGGAGATCATAAAATCTCAGACACTGGAGGTTTTTAAGAACAAGTTGGACAAACACCTGTCAGGAATTATCTACATTTACTCAGTCCTGCCTCAGTACAAGGGGCTGGACTTGATGACCTTTCAAGTCCCTTCCAGCCCTACTTTTCTAGAATTGTCTAATAATTTGTATTGCCTTTCAGCAGTGCCTAGGAGCCCTGTCCCTTGGATCAGAACCACACTGTACTAGGCACTGTACAAATACCCAGAGTTGACAAGACGGGATGAGAATCCACTGATTCTGAAGGTAGTGGTTAAGTGATCTGAAACGT